>OZ020186.1:8351016-9720215 GCA_963971135.1 Stenus bimaculatus | reverse complement strand
ATAGAGTATCGAGTGCAGCCAGAATTGTCCAAACAACACAAATCAATGCGCTTGTGGGGAACAAAATTGTAACAGTTTGCTTTGGCTTTAGCTTTAAATTAATAATAGCTCAATCATGTGCAGGTTCTAGGCTATAAAATTGTTTTTAGGTATCATGAAAAATCGACGCAAGGAAAGGAAAGAAGCGAATCAGAGCAAGGAAGTTGTTCAATCAATGATTAAGCAGGATGAGGAAGACGAAAGTATGTTTGCTTGGTTTAGATCGGATGGAGGTATGGAGATGATGAAACTTTTCGTTCTGATGAATAGTATAGTGGTTTTTACCGCGATGGCTTGGCCGAATATTAAACTGGTCTTCGGGATTATGACCGAGTATTATCAGGAATATATGGAGGACGACGAATAATATTTTTATTATAACCTTTTGAATACAGAATAATCATGTATTATAAATAAAATTTTGGAAATTTATTTTTTAGAAAAAAAAACACAAGAAATGTAATATGTACTAGGTATACAAATCGTCTGTATATCTATGCAATAAATCAAATCGAAATAAATGGAGTACTAACTTATATCGTAGGGTCTACTTTTGATAGATTTACATGGCGTGGATTAATAATACTAAGCGCTCTACGTTATGAATTCTGGAAGGAGTAGTGGATTTTTTTGGTAATACGCATATAATGCGCGTTGCGTAAATTCAGGGACACAGTGTATAATAGTAATCCACTTCAATCAAATTATATAATGAAAATTCATAAGCTCATGCAGATTAATGTGTATATTTTGTAATAAATTAGTATTTCCAGAAAATGTGGTTCGATAATCCTTTAATTTGTCCTTAAAATTAATTATATTTTTCCTAAACATGTCGAAAAAAAGGTGTAAAGAACCTGAAACTCCATTCCATTTTATAAAATCTATTGGAGCAAATAAAAAATAAAAGTTTTAAATTTTTTTACCTTTTAATCCTTTTCCAATATCCCGTAGCTCGCATATAAACTGAAACGGAATGCAAATAATTTAATTACCAATCGTGGAAGTTAAATTAAATGAAATCAACAAATTCTAAACTAAGCCGAAACGATAAATTTCCGATAAAACGTTATCTCTAATATTCTTCCTTTAATATATTTGTCGGATCCCTCTCGTCAAGTAACATCAATTTGTGACGAATCAAATGTTCGAACGTAATAGCAAAACCGTGGAGATTAATGTGAAAGACGTTAAGTTAATCGTTTTAATTTAATTCTCAGGAAAATACAGCCTTTTCTGGCAATTTAAAACAAAGGGTTCATAATCGCAACAAGCAACATCCCTGAACTTACTTTTAAACGGCATAAATATTTTATAAATCAAATTTAATACGTAATAATCCGCTTAGAGAAGGATAGCATAGATGGGTCTTGCAAATCGATACATTAATGAAATTAGTATATTCCAAAGGAAAATCAATGTCGCACACAAGTCACATTAGTGCTCTCATAAACGAGGCCAAAAAATGTTCTCTTTGTTATTTCGCTCTATTATCTTCATTGTCGTCATGTCCTACTACACGACGTTCATTTGGAAAATGATAGACGAACACTTCAAGGATGAATTCAAGACTTATCTGAAAAACGAATTTGAAACAAACGAGTACACTTCACCTAAGTTTTTAGACAAGAAAAAGATGAAATCTAAAAGTGAAGTGGGATGGGGCCCAGGGGTGGAAGAGGGAGAAGTTTGCAAATCGAATGGCTATAAAAAAGTTCTTTTACTGGTATAAAAGAGTCCAGGGATCATTGCATCACTCCCGATAAGGAAAAACCTATACAATAAAACGGACCAAGAATTAATATTCTTGTTGAAAGCAACAGGCGAAGCGTAAATAAATTCTAATTTTATTTAGTTCTTTTTGTACCTTTTTCATTAGATTGAATTATTAGAAATTGTATAATAAAACGTTACGTTACTTTATATTTTTTATTACTAAAGCACAATAGCCTAGTCACATTTTTTTCGGTTTTATTGGAAAACTCGAAATGTTACAATAGTCATTCAAAGATTTCTATCCACTTCCTGATATACGAAATCTATGAGAATGAAGTTACAAAAAATACAAGCGTAATTTCCTTTTTGGTTTTATTGCTCCAGGAAACAGCAATACAAACGTGCATTTTTAATTAATCCACTATATTCTTGCATTTAAATAGAATCTACACAATTGATATTTTTAATTATAAAACAAATAAAAATTAATTAGATAATGTACTTACCTTTTTAAAAATAATATAAATTTCTTTGTAGAAAAATGTAAATTTTTTTAATAAAAAGTTTATAAGAGTTATTACGATTTTTCTAAATTATTTAGTTTCAAACAATATGAGCCTTTAAAAACATTATTAAAAGTTATAAAGGTAAAACAATATAATGAAGCCATATAACAGTAGAATTTTTTAATAAACTCCTGGATGCAGCTTTTATTAAGGCTTTTAATATGTATACTTAAGTATACATACGTAAACTACAAAAATTAAATAGGGTCTAACAAAAGTAATGCATAAAAGCGGTAACTTTTTAAATTTAAGGAGCTTCTTAGTTTATTTTGCATAAAATTGCCGTAACTTCATAAGAAGTTGAAAAAAATATTAGTCTTAGTCTGGGATCGTACAAAAAGTAGGCCGTCTATGATCAGTTGTTAGTGCATAAAGTCGTGCTTTCTGGCACGAGTGCACAAAAGAGTTACATAGTGCAAAAAAACTATGAATGATGTAATGTTTTTCCGCACTAGTTCAAGAAAGCATGCTTACATAGGGTGATTCACATTTATGTTAAAATCTCTCGGGTGGTGAATCCTTAGTTAAAAATAAGAAAAAAAAATCATATAAACATATGTCCGATTCCGCTTCCTAAGAGAGTTGCAGCTCTTCAAAGGTGCTGACAGAGGACAGGATTTTGGCTATTTATTTTAGAATGGATACGGAATCGGACATATGTTTATATGAACTTTTTTTCTTATTTTTATCTAAGGAATCACCACCCGAGAGATTTTAACATAAATGTGAATCACCCTGTATACACTGACAACTGATCATAAATGATAAATTTAGAAATGTCACTATCTGTCAGGAATTTCATGTTTGTATGGAATTTTTTTAATTTCAATGGTTGTGAAAAAATAGTGTATTCAATTCCAAGACCTAAAATATGCATTAAAATAACCTGGAAACATCTTTAAATTAAAAAGTTACAGCTTTTAATTTTTGTTACACCCGGTATAATAATTTTTGAAAATAAAAAGGTCCTATTTCAGATTTTCTGGTTTAAAACCATAACCAAAAAAATCAGTTAATTATACAGAGGGGTGCACAAAAAAGGGTCAACGATGTAGCTTCGTTATTTCTGATCCTATTTTAGTAAGTGATATGTCAAATTAAATGGTTTTAAGAATACTACTATGAGATAATACTAGATTAATTTTATTTTTGAAAACATCAGAGGAGGTGGCAACTTCTCTTATTCAAATAGCAACATATTTTTTTTTTCGATTGAAAAAAATCATTATCAACAATAATCTAAACCAATTAGGTATACCAATAATTTTTTTAAATTTTTTTTTCTATGTTTTTAAAAATTTTTTTATTATTAATATTATTTTTTTAATTTAATTCAACTGTTTTTTTTTTGTTTTTGAGTTTTTTATTTTTTTAAGTTTGGTTTTTTAATTTATTCTTAATAGGAGTACTTTTTGATTAATTAATAATAAATGAAAAAACAATTGAATTAAATTAAAAAAAATAATAAAAAAAATTAAAAATTAAAAACAATACTAATAAAATTTTTTTAAATTAAAAAAAAATTATTGGTATAATTGGATTAGATTATTTTTGTTAATGATTTTTGGCAATCGAAAAAAATATGTTGCCGTTTGAAAAAGAAAAGTTGCCCCCTCCACCTCTGTTGTTTTCAAAAATAAAATTAATATTTTATTATCTGATAGTAGTATTCTTCAAACCATTTAATTTGACATATATCTTATTTAAATCGGATAAGAAATAACGAAGTTACATCGTTGGCCGTTTTTTGTGCACCACTCTGTACATACGATAGAAACATTCAATTTTTTTCCTAAATCAAACTCAAAAAATTGGTAAAAATATTAAAATTAAAAGCTCTTTCCGGATTTCGTTTAATTTTTAACAATAAGAAAAAAATGTAAAGGTGCTATTACTGTTATTTTATTCAGCACTTAGTAGAAACTTTTTTTTTTCAAATCAATCCTTGAAATAGAAATTCAGAAAAGTTTGAAATTCTAATTTGATCTTTTTAAACAAAGGTACACTCAGAAATGATTGATTGTTTTTTGTATTTTACTACACATTTACTTCGTTGTAGATACATTGTTGAACAAAAAATAAAATGGTGATTTTTTTTTGATTTTTTTCATAACAAAGAAAAAATTGCGAGGTAAGTTTTTTTATTAAATTATATTGCACTTTATGTTTTTGGTAGAAAAATATAGTTTATAAAATTATTTTCTAATACAAAAAAATATTAAAAATTTGAAAATAAAGATCTGCTTTTTCAGATTATATACAGGGTGTCCCATTTAACGTTGGACTCTATGAGTATCTTTGTTATTATTGGAGATAGAAAGTCGGTTAAATGGACAAAGTAGTGCATTTTTGTATCTCCAATAATAATTCGTTGACAAAACAATTGAATTGGGCATCGTTTGGGCGCCATATTGAAAAAACCAAAAAGTGATATTTTCAAAATATGACTGTATCTTCTTTATTGTTGGCCATACCATAAAACTTTATTAAGAACATAGAGGCAGGTTTTTATCTTAAATTCAATAAACTAATCAGATTTTTTCTTAAGTCACTGGATTGCCAGGAAACAATCTAAACTTTGTTTTTTCTTACGGGGGCCATATTGGAATTACACATATTTGGAATCAGTGTATTTTTCTGAGAATTTTTATATACCACATGTCACTTTTAATAAATATTTTACGGAAAATGGCACAATTATTAAGACGCATAAAGAATTTCATGGAGTATTCGAAAATTATTAACATAATAAAGCATAAAAAAATGAACAGTTTTAAACTGTCAATACCTTGGTGTTAACTTCGTACTTTTTGTTATTGTTATTGTTGACATTTGGATAAGTTAATTAATTTTGTATTTTGAAAATTAAATAAATTATGTAAATTTTCACAAATACATAATATGTCCGACAGTTTACAACTGTTCATTTTTTATGCTTTGCTATGTTAATAAGTTTCGAGCACTACATGAAATCTTTTATGCGTCTTGTTAACTGTTCACTTTCCGTAAAATATTTATTAAATGTGACATGTGGTATATCAAAATTCTCAGAAAAACACACCGATTCCAAATATGTGTAATTCCAATATGGACCCCATAAGAAAAAACAAAGTTTGCATTATTTCCTGCTAATCCAGTGACTTAAGAAAAAATCTGATAGGCTTATTGAATTTTAGATAAAAAAACGGTCTCTATGTTGTTAACAAAGTTTTTTGGTATGACCGATAATAAAGAAGTTACAGTCATATTTTCAAAATGGTACTTTTTGGTTTTTCAAGATGGCGCCGAAACGATGCAAAATTCAACTGTTTTAGCAACGAATTATTATTGAGCATACAAACATGCACTAGTTTGTCCATTTAAACGACTTTCCATCTCCAATAATAACAAAAATACCCATAGAGTCCAACGTTAAATGGGACACCCTGTATAAGCAATCAAGACACAAACATAAAATCTTCGTGCAGATTTTTGCATATAGCAAACAGGTAATTTTTACGATTTTATTTTGTTTAGTCCTTAATATGAGCATAACGATTTTTCGAGAGATTTTTTTTTCTAAATCAGACCCTTATATGAAAATATAAAAAAAATCGAAAATTAAAAATTTCATTTTAGAGTTTTATTTTATTTTTTATGCAGATAGGTCTAACGTCTAAATAAGGCCAAACGACAAAAGACCGAAAAGGTTAAATAACTGAACGATAAATGACCGACCAAAGATCTGCTGGTAAAATGTCGATATGGGCAATGGTCCTAAATAAAAAGCGTTTGGTTTCAACATTCGTTTATTTTTCGGCCTTTTGTCCAATCCGGTCATTTATCGTTCGGCATTTTGTGCAATTTGTAACTTATCGTTTGGCCTAATTTTCAAGTCGACCTTTTAATATTCGTCTGTTTTATTTTCTTTCGACCTTTATTCTGCATCACCATTTTGACCAATTTGGCCATTTATCGTTCGATTTTTTAACATTCAGCCTTCATCGTTCGGAATTTTGTGCAATACAATTATTTATCTTTAGGCCTTTTTTCTTTCAGCCAATTGTTCGTGTCGGGCATTTTCAAGTAGACCTTTTATTCAATCCGGTCATTTATCGTTCGGCATTTTGTGCAATTCGTAACGCTTCAGTCTAATCTTCAAGTCGACCTTTTAAAATTCGTCTGTAGTACTATATTTCTGCCGTTTCTCTGCTTCAGCATTTATCGTTCAGCCTATGGTCTGTATCGGCTATATGTTGAAGTCAACTTTGTTACATTCAGCTTTTTTTCGGTCGGTATTTTGATCAGTAATTTTATTTATCGTTCGGCTTTCTATCGGTCTCTTGTTCATGTCAGCGTATTTTTCAGCTCGATATTTTAACATTCGTCAGTATTTTGTCCATTTATTCCATATATCGTTCGGTCTTTTGTGGAATTCGGAACATTTATCGTTCCACCTTTTTTCAAGTCGACAATTTAATATTCGTCTGTTGTACTTTATTTTTGCCTTTTTTCTGCTTCAGCATTTTGATTAATTCGACCCTTCATCCTTCGGCTTTTTTTTCAGCCTAATATTGTCTGTGACGGTTTTATGTTCAACTGGTATTTTTAACATTCAGCCTTTGGTCGTTCGGTATTTTGTGCTATGGGATTATTTATTATTCGGCTTTTTTATATCGATCTATTGATCATGTCGACGTATTTTTTCAGGTCGACCATTTAACTTTCGTCTGTTTTTCTTGTTAGCCTTTTTCAAGACGACAATTTAATATTCGTCTGTTGTACTTTATTTTTTGCTTTTTCTGCTTCAGCATTTTGAATAATTCGGCCATTTATCCTTCGGCTGTTTTATTTCAGCCTAATAGTGTCTGTGTCGGCTTTAAGTTCAAGAGGACATTTTAACATTTAGCCTTTTGTCGTTCGGCATTTTGTACTATAGGATTATTTATTTTTCTATCGATCTACTGTTAATGTCGACGTTTTTTTTTTCAGGTCGACCTTTTAACATTCATCTGTTTTTCTTTTTAGCCGTTTTCAAGTCGACAATTTAATATTAGTCTGTAGTACTTTATTTTGCCTTTTTCTGCTTCAGCATTATTTTGATTAGTTCGGCCATTTATACTTCGGCTTTTTTCTTTCATATTGTTTGTGTCGGGTGTCGGCTTTATGTTCAAGTGGACATTTTAACATTCAGCCTTTTGTTGTTCGGCATTTTGTGCTATAGGATTATTTATTGTACGGTTTTTTTTCTATCGATCTATTGTTCATGTCGACTTTTTTTTTCAGGTCGACCTTTTAACGTTCGTCTGTTTTTATTTTTAGCCTTTTGTCCAATCCGGCTTTTTGTGCAATTCGACCAATTCTCATTCGGTCTTTTAATCAAGTCGACCTTTTAACATTCATCTTTTTTTTGCCTTTTGACCAATCCGGTCATTTATAGTTCGGCCCTTTACATGTTGGTCTATCGATCTTTTATCGTTCAGTCTATTTTCTTTCGGCCTTTTTTTCTGCTTGAACATTTTGTCCAATTAGCCCAATTACGTTCGGCTTTTTTCGATCAGTCTGTTGTCTGTGCCAGCCTTTAATTCAAGTCGACCTTTCAATGTTAGACCTTTCGTCGGCCCTTTGTCACTCTGTCAAAACATTCATTTGTTTTTTTAATCAGAAGCAGACTCAAAAAAGAATAAAATCTTTTTTTTCTAATTCTTTTAATTCTGATTTAAAAAATAATATTCTATATAAGAATTGATTCTACAGTTATAATTTTCAAATTTGCCCAAATATTTCTTTTGTGTACCTCTTTACCTTGAGGTAGACTGTACATCAAATATTATCTTCCCACGTTTTAAAATAACATCGTAATAAATCACAGAAAAATATTATTCACTTAGAATAAAATATTTAGAGTTTATTTTCTTTAATTTTATGTTATTTTTGTAATAGATTTGTTGAATGTACGAAAGAACTTCTTCGACAATGAGGTTATGTTCAAGTTTCGCAATGGTAAATAATAAAATTGAATGAAAAAATCTTTACATACCTATTATAATCATTGATCACATCTCAACCAACACAATAGTCTCATATTTTTCAAAAAATACAAGGCTATAAACACAAATAACGAATATATAACAGGTGTTTTTGTTTATAACTGAAATTCAGGTAGTAACATTCTCCAGCGCCATCTCCTGGTCGTTTTCGCAAGCATTTTTTTGGTATTGTTGGTTGCCCATACTAGTTTGGTTTAGCTACTGCTTAAGAGAGGACACTCCTTACATACATTAAAATTACCAAAAATAATTTTTTTTTAAATTAAAAAAACGTTTACTTAAATTAAAGCCGTAATTTTTAAGAACGTTATCTATAGGTTAACAGTACTTCTACTATGCTAATTAAGCTTTTGATTCATAGAGGGAGCTGGTACTTTTTTTTTAAAAATAGTTATGTAAAGATTTTACTGGTTTATTGAAAGGTATTAACTTTTTGAAGATGAAATTTAAATTAATAATATTCAATTAAAGCAATTTAATATGTTTGGTATCAGGATAGTATTGGATAAACCCGTGAGTGTGGTTTTCATCTTATAGCGTCAACGTACATTTTTTTTTTCGAATATTCAAAGGTGGAAAGGTCACTAACTGTACACTGTACGTGCACGTTTTTTTCTGCAGCGGAAACATAGTTTAGTTAAATGACTGATAATATTTGGAGTGGGGAACTCGACGAGAAATTAATTACTTTAATAAAAAAACCATGAGATGGTTTATAATGTCAAAAATCAAAAGTAAGGTTTTAGAAAAACTCAGGAAAAACAGAATATTTGGCGGGAAATTGGAGAAAAACTTAATAGAACAGGTATTTTGCAATTTTCAAGATTTTCCCAGACGGCACTGTAATTCATTTCGGTTAGTGCAGAGCGAATTTCAGAAATTTTTCGGAAAGGGTCCATCTTTACCCAATTTGGTCGGGTTGGACGGCCCAAATTGATCTATATGACCCAACCAACCATCCAACAGACCGTCGCGCCGTTTCTCTGCAACTCCTACACCAAAATAATTAGTTCACTTTTGCTACCTAATTGCATTAAGTGGTTAACGCCAACTATTTTATATTTTAGCTCCAGTTTTTTTCATAATGCCAGAAGTGTAGAGTGTAGCAGTTGCGTTGTCGAGATCTTCGGAAAAAAGCAAAAAATGGCTGTTTGAAAGAAAAAAATTTAATTAACCAAAAATGAAGTATCCAACTTAGTTGCATTTAGTCTGTACGCAGTCTAACATGGTCGGATGGTCGTAAGGTTCGATGGTGTCGACCACTCGACCATCCAACCGTTGAACTTACTTGACAACAAGTCTATAGACAACCCAACTTTGGATCCAACTCAACAAATTGTACTCGACTACCCGACCGATTTGAGAATCTTGTAGACCCTTTTAACTTTTTTATATTATTGGTGGTGTTGGTACAACTTCTTCCCAACTTACACTCACCAAATAGTGGCTAAACAAGATTCTTTTTCGTCAACCAAAAACTACTGAGATGATTGTGCATTTATGCCCAATGTTTTTGACGATTTTTGGCTTTCAGGTCAAATTTTTGAGTGTTTTTGTTACCACCGTTAAATCAAGAAGGATTTTGAAATTTGAAACCGCTTTAATAGAATTTTTTTCCTATAACTTAAATTACTACTAATAATATTACAGCTGAAGAATGCAATAAAAAGTGGGTCAGTAGTCACAATATGCAAATGAAATTTATGAAACCGATCTTTTTTCTTCCATATCAAAGATTGTTAAAAAACTATCCCAATTAAATTATTATTTGTTTAATTAACAAGAAATTCTTCAATGTCCATCAACTAGCACCAATTTTAACTTTGAACTATTGACATAAAAATCACAAGGATTTCATGGATTCTTCGAATTGATTCAAATTTGAATAACTGCAATGATTTTAATTTTAAAATATTAATTTTTAAGTGAAATTTTCTCAAATGTTCAGTCAGGCGCTATTTTTTAGGTCTAACTGCCAAACGTATTTAAGTTTAAGGGTTAATACACTCCTAAATCCTGAAATTGCTATTATATTTATAATTATTTTTACTCAGAATTAAATAGTCAAAGTAAAACCATATATTTGTGGATGCTGCTTGATAATAAAATTGTAAATACCCCATTTTTAAAACCAGCGAGTTATAAACAATGAAATTTAATAAAATTATGCAATTATTCAAAGTATATTAGCAATTGATTCATTAAGCTTGTAAAATGAAGCAATTAGTTCAGACAAGAATTCACAAGATCTAATTCTGATTTATGTCACAGGATTGTCTTTGTTATGTCATGTGTGGGAACATTTCTCACAGAATGTAATTTCTGTTGCGTCAAATCAAGATTGAAATTCACTTACCGAAGGAAACTAAAAGTTCTCATGGGTTATTATTAAATTACAGATTACAAATATGATCTCTTTTCCACGCCATTTTATTAGTGTCACATTTTATCTACTCGGTATCATTAAAAAAATCGTTACTTCATTGCGGGTTAAAAATAAATATATTTCAAGCACAAACGTGAAATGTTAACTGAAAATATGAATTATTTATAATAATTTAACTTTAATTTTTTTTAAATACTGATAATTTTAATTAAATGTATTATGAAAGAAAGTAATTATAAACAACATAAATAACTTTAATAAAGTATTTATTTAAAATAAACTAAAAATATACAAAAATACAAGAATTCTTAAAAAAATAAATAAAATCTGTTAATTCTTTGGAGCATATTTACAAAAGTAACTCTTTGGTCCTCAATACAATTGTACTTACATCAAAACTTATAAATGACATATTATCATCTTTGAGCCTCTTCTCCCAAAATCTCGACGTTTCTAACAGCTTCTTTTCTTGGCAAAGGAGTTGTAGCAGATTCTAAATTATCGGATACTTCTACTGGTAAAGAAGGATTTATGGCTAACTGCAACATACGTAGAAGAAGCATTTCACGAATTGGAGCAGGTAGGTATTCTTCTTCTTGTTCGTGATATCTCGCCATACGTTTTGAATGTGGATAACGGTATTGATTATACGGATCATCTTGTGGTTGAATAAATAACGGGCGAGGTTGTTGGGTTTGTGGAAGATACTGACCAGGTTTTCTTTGGTTTTGCTGATTTTGATAGACTTGTTGATTTTGATAGGGTTGTGGATTTTGATAAACTTGCGGATTTTGATAGGGTTGTGGATTTTGGTATGGTTGTGGATTTTGATAAGGTTGTGGATTTTGATGGGGTTGATATCCTACTCCATTTGGATAAGGTTGCGGATTTTGATAGTCGCGATTTTGATAAGCTTCTTGATAACGTTGAGGAGGGTGTGGGTATACTTGTTGATGTCGTACTAAAGTGCTAATTTTTTCCAAACGATTTTGTCTCATTATTAGTTGTTGTAAAAGTTTTTGAAAATCTCTTGTGCTTACAGGTGGTCTAATACTATCAACTTCGTTAATAATCTCGGCTTGTGATGGGTATGGAGGGGAAGGAGGATTTGGAAGCTCATGCACGTAACCATTTTCATCAACTTGAACTGGGATTGGTCGTAGCTTAGGTACCCTACGCACATATAATTGTTGTGGTTCTTGTTGATAATCTTGTTGTTGTGAGTTTACTGGTACCAAAACTGCACCACGATGGAAGGGATGTCTTAATTCAACGAATTGTTGTCTTTGTGTTTGTTCAGCATTTGGTGGAATTTGCGCTACGGGGACTTGGGTTGATGTTACAGCAGATTCGGTTGATGTTTCATGGGAATATTCAGGAGTAACCGGTCTTGGATAAACTTGCGGGTACCTTATTGTGGGTGATGAACGAAGTGGAGCAATTGTTGTAGGTATTCTCGATCTTATTGTAGTAAATAGCGGTCTGGGTTGACTAGTGGTACCAGTATAAACATCAACCATATCAGCTTGTTGAGAGTTGAGAATATGATGACGTGCCTCTGGAGGTAGCTGGCGACGCAGTAAATTACCACGAACTTCCGGGTCTTCAGTTACTGGTCTGATATCACTATCTAATAAAGTTGTTTGAACAGTTTGTACTCGATTATATAATTCGGTTGGTCGTATGGTTACTTCGGGTCGCAATAACTGTCCTTCGGATTTTTGGGATGGATTTTGTGATGATGCAGTAGATCTTAGTAAAGGTTTAGATTGAGCTAATAGCCTTACAGGTGTTGATGTTTCAAAATAAATAGTTGACGGAGTTGTTGTTGATTTATAACCATCCTTAATAAATTGACTGTACTTTTTAGTATCACCAGAAATATTTTTTCTACTTGAGACAATATTAACTGAGGTTGATGTAGGAGTTGATTGTGTTGATGTTGCAAAACTATAGGGTTTTCTTGTAGTGAAAATTGTGGTTTTATTAATTTTAGGAATCCTTTGAACTACTGAAGGTGGTTCTACGGTTGAGGTGATTACATCAGTTATGTTGCTCGTACTATACGAGACTCGCTTAATTTCTCCCTGTTCATCAATATAACCATAAGTGCCTTTAATATTACCCAAAACATCCCTACTCTCGATTTTAAAAGACCCATCATCAGCTTCATAGCCTATGGTGTATGAACCATCATCATTCACTTTTTTAATTTGCTTAATTATATCCAATTTTCCATTAGCTTCTGCCGTTTCCAAATCTGAGTTTTTGATGGTTTCCGTGCTTGATGATTTTGCAGTTGTGATGAAAAAAAATAGAAGAACCGCAGCAATAATCTAAAATCAAATTAATTTATTAAAATTCATGAAAAGTTCGAAATTTTGCAAGAATTAAAGTGCTAAAAATTGGGTTTAAGCACCTTTAATTAAGGAAACTACCAAAACAATATGACACATTATTAAATTATGTGTAAGTCTAAAAAAATGCTCGTTTTTCTTCGCAAGTGAGCACAAAGATTGCGCAAATTGCTCAGCAAACATCCGCTTTTTACAATTTCTCTTTTATAATCAAGAGTAACTATTCATTACGAGAGTTTTAATTTTGCGTTATTATGAATACTATTTAACATAAAAGTTGCATCTAATGACAGGTAACAAATAAAAAACAAAAGAAATTTGAAGAAACGAATGTAATTTAGAGTCTTAATGATGAAAAATTATATCAATGTTGAGGTCTCGTACAAGGATAATAGTACCACAAAAACGTGAATTGGATCAAAAGTTCCAAAAACTGCATGTGCAAACTCATGATATATGAATTTTTTATGTATGCCTACTTTAAAAAAAATACCTATACTTTATGAAGATATTTGGAAAAAGTTTGGACTACGAAAATTTAAAAAAATCTTAATAAAGTTAATTTTGGCTTATCCATAAATCGGGTTTTTTTTTATTTTTTAGTGATGCCAAAAATTTTGGAAAAAATTAGTTAAAACATTTTTGGATTATGGGACTAACAAATAAGGTGTGTATAAAAGTATTTTGATATTCCTACCTGGGGAAGTGCTGGCATTGCAGCTGGATTAACTAAAGCACCAGGAGTTATCACAAGAACTAACCCACTCGTTGAAGACGACGTTGACTATATAAACTTTGGTGACTTCTTTTTGATTATTATCCAGATTTTCCAGGTGGGGCCGACCTTGAGCTACTCACTACTCCTTCTAACAACCACACTACGCTACAATAAAGAGTGAAAGTGCGGGTGGATTGACGACAATGTATTCTTATGATCACTTGAATATGAATAGGAACATAATTATGTCTAATCTCATTTGTGTAGTATTGTTTTAAAATTTGGGAAGGTTAATTTTATATAATTGTCTATAATGTGTTCATAATTTAAGAAAGCTTAAACGATATTAAATTACTTAATTTATTAAATCACACAAATATTACATAAATAAAGAATGAGTTTAGCTAGCCACTATATTTAAAATACAAAATTTCAATTAAAAATACTATAAAACTAGTGCATAAACCAATAGCAAGCAAATAAAAAGGCAAACTAACATGATACATATTTAGCACAGTATTATCAATTTCTCCATAATCTTCTTGGATATTCTTTTCCGAAAAAAGAAACAACCCAGCCTCATCAATCGTCTTCAATAAATCGTTAATTTTGTAAATAAACGGTGACTTTTTGTGAAAATAAAATGATTCAAATCCAGGAATCAGTGACTCATCAACCACTCTAAAAATTCCATCACCTAATCGGTTTAATAAATTTCTGATAAAACCTTCAGCACTACTACGCATTAATGCATAAGCGTACTTATTATTACCATTGGTAATATTGGCAATAATTTCATTACGTGTTAAAATCCTGAGCTGGGGTTTAAAAATGTCTGGAGATAAATATCGTAGTTCATCCATAATACAAATTTGAATATTACTTTCCTTTAATTCAGCTAGTGTGGTGATTGGTGCAAAGTACTTTCGATTCAAAATTGCTTCAAGGATTGAAGCAGAATATGCGCAAGTTATGATTAAACCAAAAACACACCATCCCAATAAAATGTACTGTGTTATTTTTTTTACACGATCATACGTAACATTAATTCCAATAGTCCATACCAATCCAAAGATTACAAAGAAAATATTTAAGAACTTAATTAAACTCAATTCTCGCTCAATTGTAAATACTGTTAAAGAAAACAATATTAAAAGTACTACTAAAATCAGCCATATTTTAATACTAAAAATTTTCAAAATTTTAATACTTATTGGAATTTGTAAAGGTTTTGGTACTAATACAACGATGTCATCTCGTTTAAATGGTTCAGTATACTTAACTACTTTGTGTAAGCCGTAAAATTGACCAATAAAACAAAATTGTGTTTCCATATTTTCAACTGCTGCTAATCCATTATCAAAATCTTTTGATATGATTACCCTAAGTGTAGCATTTAGTGCCTTAAATATCAGATCCAAAATTTTGGGATAGTTCCCAATTAAAACACCATTTTGTAAATTTGTTCGAGGAGGATCATCCATCATAGTAACTTTTATTTCATAATGGTGAAGATTCTTAAATTTATCCAATTGATACATCATTTCACCTCGATTATATAAACGGTTTGTAAAAGGACTGTAAGTAATTGAATGATGCAAATTGTCCAGCTGACTATAATATGTATAGAATACATTCCAAAAATTTCGAATCCATAATTCCAACATTACTTCTTTAATCTCGTCATCTGTCATTCTAAATGGGCTCATGAAAGCGAAAACAAACTGTTTATACCTGTTAAAATCTACGATTTTTTCATAATATTTAAGTAAACTAAATATTTCATACAAATCAAATGCTATAATCGAGTCCATTGATGCAATTACGTCGAATTCTGCAATTAATTCGTAATTGTCTGTTAGACATCCAAACGCACCTGGATTGGTTTCATTTCTAAATATTGCTCTAATGAAATGCTGCATGTTTATAATAGCTTTTTTAGAAAATGAAACAAAAATGATTGTTGGAATATAGTTTGTTGAAATTTCTTCCAGAATTTCTGGAGGCGGATAATCCTCAACAGGGATAGGAATTTTTGTAGATAAAACATTTCCACAAAATATGGAGTACATTACAAGTATTTTTGTATTACACATTTATTTCAATTGTTTATATAATATAGTGTGTATTAAGTTTTACATTTACTCTAATGCAATGCATTAAAACAAATTCACCTTTCGTTTATACCCTCTCTCACTAATGATTTGTTTAACTATAAAATGATTAATGTTTATATTTAATGTGTAAATTATTAATTTAACTAAAGTAGATTTTATGTATTTTAAAGTGTGTAAAAAATTAAAACTATTATTATTTCTGACGTCTTAACAAGCTATGCAAATTTTACAACCAAAATATGCTCTTGGTGTTTTAAAGAACCATTAGAGAATCTGTTTTTTTTTTGGTTATTTTTTTAGATGGTAAATATTCAAAATATAAAAGTTTCTATACACTGATACTTTTTAAACAAAACTATTTATAAAAATTTTGAAATTTTTAGGACCACGCCGTTAATATCAATCATCAAGTTATTGAAAAAATAAATATATTATTTATTTAGTGCATTTTTTTGTAATATAATTTTTTTCTAGAAAAGCAATATTTTGATCATCGCCAATCGATTTGGTGTAATACAGAGCATAATGATGAATTTTATAGGCCAAAAATCGAAAAAGTTCGAATTTTGCACAAAAATATTTATTATTTTGGTGTAATGGTTAAATATTTAACACAGTGAGAAAGTCAACCAAAAATAATTCTTCTTAAAAACAGAGAAACAGAGAAAGGAATGTAAAAAAACAGTTTCTAAGATGTAAAAAAAATATTCTAGTACAGAAGTATGTACCAGCAGCAGGTCAATGATATTATAATAAAACCGAGAAGAAAAAAACTGAGGAAGATTAGACCCAAGAAGAGATTGGTGTAGAAGATAAAGTATATGAATCTGTTTCTTCAGTTATAGGTATTTAATTCAATATACTACCTAGTTAAGAGCATCTTCCTAGACACCCGCCATAAATTTTCCGTTGGGATAATAACAAGGAATAGAAAATCCATCCCACTTTTCTGGAGCTTCTTTGGAAATTATGACCAAATAACTGATAATAATTAATGCGAATCCCTAAAGGGCGCGCGAATTTGTTAGAAAAAATTGTGAAAAATCATGAAGTCGAGCATTAGTTCTGCAGTCATAACTCAAGTTTCCCTCGTTAGATTTTTAATTTTTTTTTTTTAAATTTATAATCTAAATTCATTAGGCTACATCCTGCCAGAGAGTTACCTTCTGCAACCTAGCACAAAATTAATTCGAGGGGTCTAAAATTAAGGTACTTTTAGGTCATCATATATTTTTTGTACATTCTCCAATTATTTTCCGTCTGGCAGGAATTAAAGAAATGACTTCTAAATCATCTACAAAAAAATTATACAAAAATGTTGTTCGTACTAGCTCTTATGATTGCAAAACTTAACCTCTATATTTTCCGTTTAGGAAATGGCTCTTAACGTGTGGGATAATTAAGACTAGAATTATTGGGCCTTTCTTCTTTTAAGAATCCCTCACGGGGCAGACGTGCCTAGAATTTTTAGGATCTTCTACCTACCCTTGCAGATATTTTTCCAAACGAAAATGCTCATAACATAACGAATGATGGTTTCAACAAGACGGTACACCTCAACACTAACATATTTTCCTGGAGATTTTGGATAACTGCTTTCCCGAGAGGGGGATTGGAAAACGAGGACCGATAGAATGGCCTGCAAAGTCCCCAGACCAAATTCCTCTCAATTTTTTCTTGTAGGGGTATTTATAATCTAAAATTTAATTAAATAAACCACAAAATCTGGAGGATTTCTAAATCGGCTTCAGGACGAAATTCGTCAAATTAGACCGGGAGGGTTTTTCTCGGGTCGATCGAGATCGTGTCGTCGACGACTTTCATCATTCTGTCCTTTTCACCCACATGAAAAAAAAGAGTCTGTCATTCTAGTCTCGTCCACGACATGATTTCGACCAGCCCAAGAATAAGCCTGCAGAAATCATTCGCAGTGTTCAATAAGCAAGTTTGCCTATTGTCAAGAAGTCGGTGGAAGGTATTTCGAATATTTGATTTAAAAAACTAATTGAATTATCCTTTTATAATTAATTAATTTTATTTTTTAATAACTGTACTTAGTTCCCTTTTTATTTAAAACTTTTTCAGAGCAAAATGCTAAACTTTATAATAATTTAAAAAGTAAGAAAGAAAAATAGTATATTGTTTTATTAGGAATAAAAGAAGTACTTTTTGTGACGAGCATGTAGGTTTGCGGCACGAGCTCTGCGAGTTCCGCGGACAGATGCGAGCCGCAGAAAGTTCTTTTACTCCGAATAAAACATGCTATTTTTCCTTCAAACGTCGAAATTTTTAAAATAGCAATATAATAAATAATTTTAAAATTTTATATTTAATTTACATACAACACACAATACAAGTTTAGTGTATATTGGGTTGCCTAAATTGCATTTCTACTCCGCCTTTCTAATCCTTGTCAATTCAAAGTAGACCCCATTGTAACCGAGTTACTTAGGAAATGCACGAATATGACAATATGGTCAAGGAACATAAAATTGACTTGTTAAAGCCTGTCAAGCGTCACATAAGGCTGTACTTGACGTTTGAAGAACAAATGATTTTGTTTGATTTTAATAGAGTAAAAAATATGGCTTTGTATTATAAAAATGTTGACCTTGAAAACGGGTTTAAAATAAAAAATAAAAATTAGTGTAATTAATCTCCTTTTAAAAAAACAACTTATATTAAAAACTTATTTTTAGAAAAATCAACAGAAATTCTAGAAGTCGCTTCTAAATAATTTTCTTCAAAAATTTCAGAGAAACTTGTCAAAACAGATATAGATCGATAGATTGATTTTTTTGACCAGCTTTTATATACTGGCCTTATTTTTATATTTTAAATTCGCGTGGAAATTCCCCTTTGAGATATACTTATTTATTATTTTAGTAACGTATGGGTTGAATCATTTAATATTTTTAAAGTTTGAGATTTTATAGAATTATAACCAGGTGCTGAGTCAGATTTGAGATAGTTTATCACAGTAAAAATTTTTTGTACTGTTTAATATTTTTTTATTCAATTATTTGTCAATTCCTCTGTAACATTAATAAAGTAATCATTAAGACTAAGTATTTTTTACTGAATTTTAATTTTTTTTTTGAAGATTTTTTCGAAGTATTCTGACTTAGCCTGTTTTATTTTAAAATTAATGTCCTTTTCCAAAGTTTTAAACTTGTTTGTTTAGAAAAATTTTCAGGAATCCTTTGCTTTATGTGCAAATCTGTAAGTTTTTACAGGAAATCTCTATAAGGTCTGTTATATGGGTTGTAATGGACGGTTTCCATAGTTATCTTGCAGATATTTCCTATAACGGCTTACAGTTTTGCACAGAATTGCACAATTAGTTTATAAAATCTATTTATCTCTTTGATTTTCTAAAGATTTCTTTAGGCATCCAACCTATATGTTAGGGTTATTTGCATATCTGTGTTTTTTAATATTTGTGTTACAGGCTTTGTAAAGCTAGGATGTGGATGGCAACGGGACTCTGGTTCAAATTAGGACATTACTTTTTATTGCTTCTAACATTTATAAAAGTAAAGTACAATATACTCTCGTTTATTGTTTTAGTGTTAGAAGGAGACACGATAAATGGTAACGTCTTAATTTGAACCAAAGTCCAGTCGCCATCCACATACTCTAGCTTTACACAGCGTCTAAGTGCTATAGTTACATTCCTCCAAGTACTTAGTCAGATTCTGTTATCACATAAAATCTGATAAACTAATAATTGTTATTACAGACATGAACTTTTTAATTAATTAATTATAATCAAATAATACTCATGTTTTTTTCATTGTTTATTTTTATCCAACATTTATAACACATTTTCATTTCAATAAATATAATTTTTAAAATATGAACATACTCACAAAACAAATGTTTACTTTTGCATTTATTATAAATACTTGTGAGGTACTCTTATCACACAAAAATTTCAGTTGCCATGGTAAAAATACCAACAAGAGAAAATGCATCAAAAAACACAACAGCAACAAGTGGTAATTTAATTCAATATTTTAAATTTAAAGCAGGTCATTTCGAAAAAGAATGTTATAATACTAATAGATAAGCCAATTGCAAGCAAATAAAATGGTAAGCTAAAATGATACAAATTTAACGACGTTTTATCAATTACTTCATAATCTTCTTGGACATTCTTCTCCGAAAAGAGAAACAACCCAGCCTCATCAATCGTCTTCAACAAATCGTTAATTGTGTAAATAAACGGTGATTTTTTGTGAAAGTAAAATGATTCAAATCCAGGAATAAGTGACTCTTCAACTACTCTAAAAATCCCATCACCAAATCGATTTAATAAATTTCTGATAAAACCTTCAGCGCTGCTACGCATTAATGCATAAGCATACTTGTTGTTACCAGTCGTGATATTACCAATCATTTCATTACGTGTTAAAATTCTGAGCTGAGGTTTAAAAATGTCTGGAGTTAAATATTGTATTTCTTCCATAATACAAATTTGTAGATTGCTTTCCTTTAATTCAGCAAGTGTGGTGATTGGTGCAAAGTACTTTCGACTCAAAATTGCTTCCAGGATTGAAGCAGAATATGCGCAAGTTATGATTAAACCAAAAACACACCATCCCAATAAAATATACTGTGATAATTTTTTTAAACGATCATATGTAACATTAATACCAACAGTCCATGCCAATCCAAAAATTACAAAGAAAATATTTAAGAATTTAATTATACTCAATTGTTTCTCAATTGCAAATACTGTTAAAGAAAACAATATTAGAAGTACAGCTAAAATCAGCCATATTTTAATACTAAAAATTTTCAAAATTTTAACTGTTATTGGAATTGGCAAAGGTTTTGGGACCAATACAACAATGTCGTCGCGCTTAAAAGGTTCAGTATACTTAACCGCTTTGTGTATGCCGTAAAATTGACCAATGAAGCAAAATTGTGTTTCCATATTTTCAACTGCTTCTAAACCATCATCAAAATCTTTTGATATGATGACCCTAAGTGAAGCATTTAGTGCTTTAAATATCAATTCCAAAATTTTGGGATAGTTCCCAGTTAAAACATCATTTTTTAAAGTTGTTCGAGGAGGATCATCCATCATAGTAACTTTTATTTCATACTGGTGAAGATTCTTAAATTTATCTAATTGAAAAATCATTTCACCTCGATTATATAAACGATTTGTAAAGGGATTGTAAATAATTGTATGAAACAGATTGTCAAGTAGACTATAATATGAAAAGGATACATTCCAAAAATTTCGATTCCATAATTCTAACATTACTTCTTCAATCTCTTCATCTGTCATTCTGAATGGGCTCATGAATGCAAATACAAACTGTTTATACCTGTTAAAATCTACGATTTTTTCATAATATTTAAGTACACGAAATATTTCATTCAAATCAAATGCTATAATCGTGTCTACTGTTGCAATTATGTCAAATTCTGCAATTAATTTGTAATCGTCTGTTAGACATCCAAACGCACCTGGATTGGTTTCATTTCTAAATATAGCTCTAATGAAATGCTGCATGTTTATAATAGATTTTTTAGAAAATGTAACAAAAATGGTTGTTGGAATATAGTTTGTTGAAATTTCTTCTAGAACTTCTGGAGGTGGATAATCCTCAACAGGGATTGGAATTTTTGTAGATAAAACATTTCCACAAAGTATAGCGTACAATACAAGTATTTTTGTATGACACATTTATTTCAATTCTATATTTAATATAGTTTGTATTAAGTTTTACATTTATTGATACTCTAATGTATTAAAACAAATTTACCTTTCTTTTATATGTTCTCTTACTAATGATTTGTTTAACTATAAAATGATTAATGTTTATATTTATGGTGTAAATTACTAATTCAACTATTTTTATATTTTCAATTAACACTTTTTAAGGTATTTTAAAGTGTTTAAAACATTAAAACTATTTTTATTTCTGCCGTGTTAACAAGCTATGCAAATTTCTCAACCAAAATAAGACCTTGGTATTTTAGGGAACCTTTTTAAGCCAAACTATTAATTAAAATTTGACATTTTTAGGACCACAGATGATGATACCACGTAGTTAATATCAACCATCAAGTTTTAGTAAAAATCGACGAATTATATTGTACCTGTATGTATGTATGTTATAAAAATATCTGGAGTTAAATATTGTATTTCTTCCATAATACAAATTTGTAGATTGCTTTCCTTTAATTCAGCAAGTGTGGTGATTGGTGCAACGTACTTTCGACTCAAAATAGCTTCCAGGATTGAACCATAATATGTGCAAGTTATGATTAAGCCAAAAATACTCCATGCTAATAATATGTACTGTGTTAATTCTTTTAAACGATCATATGTAACTTTAATACCAACAGTCCATGCCAATCCAAAAATTACGAAGAAATTATTAAAGAATTTAATTTAATTTAATTGTCGCTCAATTGAAAATACTGTTAAAGAAAACAATATTAAAAGTACAACTAAAAATATCCATATTTTAATACTAAAGATATTCAATTTCAATTTCAATTTATTTGTGCAACATACATCATAATACAAAAAAAAATGATAATGTAATTATAAGCACTTGCCAATAAGCTCAATAAAACAATTTGAAGAGGATATTTACAGTATAAAATGACAAAACAGAAGAAAATTTGAAATATACATATAAGAAGGTAGACTAAAATATATATCACAGATTGCTGTCAAAGAACTCTTGGGTGGAATAAAATACATTTGCCTGGAAATGCGTCTTTAATGTTGTTTTGAACCTTGGTAGAGGTAGATCTCTCCACTTGTTTGGCAGCTTGTTGAATGCCTTCAGTCCAATGTCCCAAATCTCGTTTTTTTTCAATCTATGATGAGTAATGTAGATTTGTTCTCTGTTTCTTATGTTGTGGGTGTGGACATCTGACTTTTTCAGGAACGAGTTGAGGTTTGTTTTTACTTCACATAGAACTTATAATACTTATTGGAATTTGGTACTAATACAACGAGGTCATCTCGTTTAAATGGTTCAGTATACTTAACTACTTTGTGTATGCCGTAAAATTGACCAATAAAACAAAATTGTGTTTCCATATTTTTAACTGCTGCTAGAGTTAAATGTAACATACTATGAAAAATGTCAATTTAACCTACAAATTTAAATAACAGAACGCCGCAACGGTTCTACTAAATTGATAGTTACAGACTACCAAAAACTCGTAACTAACGACTCAGCTAACGTGAAAATTTGACAACTGAGATCAACTCGTTTGGGTTACAGAATGGTTACAGACTTCCACCTCAGACGACACGATGTGGTATATGACTTGTATCAACATATCCGTGTCAATCAAATGCAAAAATAAGAGTCTGTCTTTGACATGTCGTATAAAATATCGTGTCGAGTGATTCGAGAATATTGGTGGGTTTATGCTCAACTAACAACTAACCACTAACAATTAGCCACTAACAATTAAAAGGATAAATGCATACAATTGCATTTGACTGTTTATACTGCCACTAACCACTAACCATTAAGCATTAACCATTAGCCACTAATGGGCAAAATTTCGAATTTATAATTAGGAGTTGCTAATGGTTAGTGAATCTGGAAATACGCATGCTTGATCTTTAAAGTTGACAGTGTCTGTTTAAATTTTTGCCTCTGGAGAATATTATAATATCATATAATGGATAGTGAAACCTTTAATGGGAGTGATTTGGAAGTGCTGAGGAGTTGGTGAAGCTTTTTCAAGCCTTTGATAATCAAATCAACAATTTGAAATATCGCGTCGCATATATCAAATTTTTTAATGCTTAGTGGAGTATAAACGCTCATATTTTACGCTAGTGGTTGACTTAACAGTGGTTAGTGGCTAATTGTTAGTGGCTAGTTGAGTATAAACTCACCTTAACTCCCCAGTTTATATTCTTATCTTCGCCAAAACATTATTAACAATATAGAAAATATGTTCTTATGGAGAGTCAAAGAATTGACTCTCCCAGAAAGTTTTTAATGCTTGTACAGGTTGTAATAATTAAAAATAATACTCCTAATAGCTCTTATGAAATACTTTTAATGTTTGTAACTATCCAACAGTAATAAATTAATTTGATTTCAATTTATATCATTTATAACTTACTCACGAAATAAATATTTTCTTTTGTATTCATTGTAAACACTTGTGAGGTACTCTTATCACACAAAAATGTCAGTTGCCATGAAAAAAATACCAATGAGAGAAAATTCATCTAAAAACACAACAGCAACAAGTGCAAACTTAATTCAATAATTTAAATTTAAAACAGATTGTTTCGAAAAAAAATGTTACAATACTAGCTGCTAACCCAATTGCAAGCAAATAAAAAGGTAAACTAACATGATACAACTTTAACGCCGTGTTATCAATTACTTTATATTCTTCTTGGATATTCTTTTCAGAAAAAAGGAACAACCCAGCTTCATCAATCGTTTTCAACAAATCGTTGATTTTGTAAATAAATGGTGATTTTTTGTGAAAGTAAAATGATTCAAATCCAGGAATAAGTGACTCTTCAACTACTCTAAAAATCCTATCACCAAATCGGTTTAATAAATTTCTGATAAAACCGTCAGCACTGCTACGCATTAATGCATAAGCGTAATTGTTGTTACCAGTGGTAATATTACCAATCATTTCATTACGTGTTAAAATCCTGAGCTGAGGTTTTAAAATGTCTGGAGCTAAATGTCGTATTTCATCCATAATACAAATTTGTAGATTGCTTTCTTTTAATTCAGCAAGTGTAGTGATCGGTGCAAAGTACTTTCGACTCAAAATTGCTTCAAGGATTGAAGCAGAATATGCACAAGTAATGATTAAACCAAAAACACACCATCCCAATATAATGTACTGTGTTAATTTTTTTAAACGATCATAAGTAACATTAATACCAACAGTCCATGCCAATCCAAAAATTACGAAGAAAATATTAAAGAATTTAATTAAACTCATTTCTTGCTCAATTGAAAATACTGTTAAAGAAAACAATATTAAAAGTACAAATAATAATACCCATATTTTAATACTAAAAATATTCAAAATTTTAATTGTTATTGGAATTGGTACAGGTTTTGGGACCAATACAACGATATCGTCACGTTTAAAAGGTTCAGCATACTTAACTACTTTGTGTATGCCGTAAAATTGACCAATAAAACAAAATTGGGTTTCCATATTTTTAACTGCTGCTAATCCATCATCAAAATTTTTTGATATAATAACCCTAAGTGAAGCGTTTAGTGTTTTAAATATAAGTTCCAAAATTTTTGGGTAGTTTCCAATTAAATCACCATTCTTTAAAACTGTCCTAGGAGGATCGTCCATCATAGTTACTTTTATTTCATAATGATGAAGATTCTTAAATTTGTCTAATTGATAGCTCATTTCTCCCCGGTTATATAAATGTTTTGTAAAAGGATTAAAACTAACAGAATGGAATAATTTGTCAAGCTGGCTATAATATGTAAAGAATACATTCCAAAAATTTCGATTCCATAATTCCAACATTACTTCTTTAAGCTCCTGATCTGTCATTCTGAATGGGCTCATGAATGCAAATACAAACTTTTTATACCTGTTAAAATCTACGATTTTTTCATAATATTTAATTAAGCGGAATATTTCATCCAAATCAAATGCTATAATCATGTCCATTGATGCAATTACATCGAAGTCTGCAATTAGTTCGTAATTATCTGTTATACATCCAAACGCACCTGGATTGGTTTCATTTCTAAAAATTGCTCTAATAAAATGTTGCCCATCTTTAATAGATTTTTTTGAATATGTAACAATAATAATTGCCGGAAAAATATTTTTAGAAATATCTTTTATAATTTCTGGAGGTGCATAATCCTCAATAGGGATTGGAATTTTTGTAGATAAAACATTTCTATATAATATAACGTGCAATATAAGTATTTTCATATTACACATTTATTTCAATTTTTGATTTATATAGTTTGTATTATGTTTTACTTTTATTGGAACTCTAATGTATAAAAACATAATTTACTTTTCTTTTATACTTTCTCTTACTAATGGTTTGTTTAAATATTATACTTCAATAAAACTATAAATGTTTAATGTTATATGTTTTATCCAAATTAATAATTCAGCAAGAAGTGGAATTTATTTTTGAAAACACCACTTTTTTAAAGTATTTTGTTTCAACTATAGACAATTGTTATAATTTAGAAGACTTCGTCTTAAGCTCTTTATTATTAACCATTTATAAAATAATAAAAATAATAAAGATATTTCTGACGCATACATTGGTGACTCCATACTTGATTTTTTAAATGCCATTATTTGTGTCAAAATACACTGCGCTCCAAAATGAACGCATATTCACATTCTAACTCCTACTAAAAAGTACTCTTCCGATTTGGGCTTGGTGTATTTCTTTCCAAATTTCTAATAACCTTCGGAAAAGATCATTTAATGTGTTTGTAGGGTTAGTAAATCGTCTTAATTGTGTTCCCATATTGTCCTCAATCGGGTTGAGATCTGCACTCCTCAGCGGCCAAATCATGGCAGGAATTCCGACTTTTTGTCGAAGGTCGAAGGAAGATATAATTTCTCGATTTTTTTAGATTTTGTGAAAGTTCTGAAAAGAAAGGTTTTAAAAAATCTGAAAAAAATTGAGAAATTATATCTTTAAACCAAAGGACCTTATCGGGTTTTGGGAGCATTTTGTACAAGAATGAAACTTATGCCACATATAAATAAGAGATAAATATACAATAGTGTAAAATATTTCGCTCTTTAGGAGACCGCTTTCGCCAAAAAACGCAATTGAAATTAATTAATTTTTGCACAATTAGACAACGATGCTGGTGTTTTCCTCGGTGTTTCTAACAAACAAAGTAGTTTGGTTGCCTATGCCATTTATTTACTATGATTTATTGACTTTAATAGTATAAATATTATACAATTAAGTACATATTTGTTATGACTTGATTAGAAATTAAATTTTAAGTATTTATTTTATTCAAATAAACTTATAATTTAAGAATATATTTTTTACAATTAAACAATTTTTACACAGTTGTCGTTTTTTTGCAATTCTTAAAATATTTGATAAAAAATGACTTTTCGAGTTCCCTGGAGCTCTGAAACTTTTACTGTAAATTCAATGGTTATAGTTTTAATAGTTGTAATAAGATTTGTAATATTACGGCGTCAATTAAAAATAAAATATCTTTTACAGGTTATTGCACAATTAGGCAACATTGAAATTATTACCTCTCAAACGAAACGTCCAAATTAAATGCAGAATAATTATTAGTAAAAAGTAGAACCGATAAGGGACCTCGGTGGCGGCAAAGGGCTTGTAAATTCCTTCTATTTTTGTAGGACACCCTCTGGCACTTCTAAGCACCTCCTATCAAGTAGGCAAGATACTATTTACGACATTCGGCAAGTTATTTCTCCTTTCCTAGAATGTTTCATTCCAGTATGTAACATGAGCGCGTACCGTATTTCTTTTTATGTGTACGCGCCGATTTTAGCTGTTTTTATAAGTAAACGTATGAACGCAAGCAATGTGTGCGCATGACAATATCACCCAATGTGGGAAACATTACAATCCAGTGTGAGTCACAGTGAGTCAGTCGCCAGATACCTTTGTAAAGCGCGTACGAATTTGTTAGCCCGGGCATTACTTCTTGTTTGTAACAGTAACCATTGTTCTAAAGTGCCTTATAATAAAGGTCATTTGTATCTACCATACTACCATCAGGTTAATCCTTTTGGCGATTGTATTCGATTATTAACATAGGTTCCACAAGGAAAACACCCTATTAGTTTTAACTGTCATTTGCTTTCAATTTAAACGTAAATGAAAGGTAATTAAAATTTATCTGACAGTACTTTTCAAAATTTGAATTTTAAAATCCGCTGTTGTCGTGTTAATAAATATTTTTTTAAATATTGTAAAATCTCATAAATGTATTTATAATTCATATTTATTGAAGAAATTGGAAATATAATTAATATTATGGGTATTTTAGTTAATTTTTGTAGGTTTAACTTATTTTCCATGTTTGCCCAAAAACACCTAGGAAAACGATAAGGTCCTTCAAATCTTTATTACAAACCCTTTTCAAATAAATGACAAAAAACCTAGTTTTAGTCACAATAGTTAAAGGGCTGTAGCGTTGGCCGCCTAATTTCTGGACACCCTGTAAAGTTGCTCGCAGCTAGAAGTAGGACAAAGAATACGCGATCGTGATTACTTTTGTCCTACTTCAAGCTGGAACCAACTGTACACTACCGTCCATAAGTATTTTCCCACCTCAAAATTAAGAAACTATTCCTAAGAAAAATAATGAAAAATTCCGCATTGAATATGTTTATTTGTCAAAATTTAATAAATCTGTGTCCCTTTCTTGTATCTACTGCATCAGCGTATAATGTAGGTACTTTTTTCAATTATTTTGTTTATTAAATTTATTAACTGGACAAATTAAGAATATCAATTAACGCAACATTAAATGAGAGACAAAATTGAAGTAAGACTTGGATTAGACAAATAATGATAAAATAAATATGAATTTGTATGTGTTAGATTCTTATCAATCAATTTCCTCTAAATAAAAAATTTAAAAGTTCAACTCGAAAACATCGAACTAACGGTATCTATAATGGAAACACATTCTTGACGTGAGATGTTTTTTTTTTCAAATAAGTCAAATTTTAATACCAAATGACTAAAAAGATTATCAAATTAGTTTATTTTTATATAAATGCACTTTGAATTTTCAAAATTGTCACATATTGGGGTGGGCAAATACTTATGGACGGTAGTGTATATCAAGCAACTCATGAAACCAAATTTTTCTTTCTTTAAAACGATAATTTTGAATTATGCGTTAATTTTGGAGAGGAGTTTATTTTATCAGTTGTTCCATAATTTTCTTCAATTTTCATTTTAATAAAAGCAATAATGTATCTTCATCAATCGACTTCGGAAAATCTTTAATTATGTAAATAAAAAAACTGCCCTAAAAATTCATCAAAAAGACTGATTTGTTTTTCAATAATTATAAATAATTAGCTTTTTGTTATGTTAGAGCACTTGTTTTATGTTCAAAACTTAAAAATTTATCCAAATGTGACTTAAAAGTAAATAAATAATATCATTTTGATTTTTAGGTAGGTTAGAAATGAAAACGTTGCCAAAAAAATTATGACTGCCATTATCAGGGTAAAAAATGCTTTCAAATGATAATCACTCGACCCCTATTCCCATTTAAAAAATTTAAAAGGTGCCTCCGTAGGGAAGGGGGTTGCAATGACAAATCTTATTTTATTCTAAAAAGTGTCCCCCTAAAAGTAAAAATCGACCTGTCACTGCATTTTTACAACAAATTATTTTTTCGAGAGTTATTTAGGGTGGCTCCACGTAAAATGAACACCCTGTATAGAAAAAGTCGAGGAAAAAGTATAGTATTCAACTCTCGAGAAAATCAGAGTCGCCTACCGGCTTGTGTCGCAATTTCGGCCTTCGTGAGTAATGGCTATCATTACTCGCTCGTGGAATAATATACTATTATCTACGACTAATATGTAAAGTATTCATTACATAAGCGTTTTCTGGCATGTAATAAAATTTATTACACCACTAGTGACTTCACCTGTGTCGAAATTAAACGAAAAAAAAAGACGAAACTATCTTTATTCGAGTCCAGCGCCGTCCATTGTCAAATTAACGTTAATAATTTTAGGACATAAGGGTCTACAAAAACTATTTAAATGTAATTATTTATTGTAAAAAAGCATATTTAGGAAGTTTCAAAGGCATGTACATTGAAAATAGAAGGTGTAGTTATTGTGAATAATAAAATATCAAATAAGTTAGGTTAGGTTCAAAATCACGTTAATCGCTAAATCCAAGTAATGTTGTTTTTAAAGTAGCCATAACATTTAGTCGTAGATAAACTCGTATAAAAACTCGCGTGTATTATTATTATTTCTCTTTTCACAGGTTTATACCTGGTTTACATGGCATGTATGCGGTTCCAATACTGGAACAAGGATACATTACCGTAAGTATTTTTGTCTTCTTATCTCTTTCAGTCTACTACAAATGTGGTTTCGCTAACTATTTTTCTTACTATTCTACAAGTATCTAATATGACGGATTTCTGCAGCTCTTGGTAAGTATTCTCTGCAATTTTTAGCTCTTTAAGGCCGCTTAGTAATTTTTCAGGTACCTCTCCCGTTGCACCTAGGATAAGTGGAACAATTGTGACCCGGTTTTGATGCTACATGGCTTTAATTTCTTCTGCCAATGGAAGGTATTTTGTAATTTTGATACCTTCTGTTTTTTAATATTTTCAGCCAACGGGATGGCTACATCTATCAGGTAAGTATGTTTACTCTTTTTATCCATTAGAAGTATATCAGGCCTGTTGTGTTGTACTTCTTTATCAGTTGTGATTGACCTGTCCCAATAGAGTTTATATTTGTCTGTTTCAGTTACTTTAGCAGGACTGTACTCGTAGTATGGCTTTTCTACAAAAGGTATATCAAATTGTCTACATAACTTTTGGTGGATTATCTTTGCTACATTATTGTGTCGGTTTGTATAATCTGTGGGAGCTAGGATGGTACATCCACTTATTATATGGTCTATTGTTTCCTCGTTAATTTTACAAACCCTGCATCTACCGTCCTGTTGGTCTGCGGTTTTCATAATATATTTCCTGTAATGCTTAGTAGCTATCACCTGATCCTGAATAGCAATAATAAATCCCTCTGTTTCACTATACAGATTTCCGTTAGTTAGCCAGGATAGTGAAGATATCCGGTTAATGCAAGAATTATCCAATCTAATAGGATACCTTCCATGTAACGGTTTGGATTTCCACTTTTCAAGAAGATCCACTGTTGCTGTTTTATCTGCTTTTGTGTTTTTCAGATTGAGAGGCGTTATAAGGTTGTCTCAGTTAACAATTGCTTGATGGAGTTGACTAGATATTGCCTTTTCATGAAAGTAGTTGCACAGATTATGTTTTTCTCTCCGTTCCATGTCAGACAGATTTGCCATCCCTCTTCCTCCTTTTGTTCTAGGTATGTGAAAACGCTCGATACTGCTACGTGGGTGATGATCTCTTACTTCGGTGAAAAGTATTCTGGTTTTAATCTCGAGGTTCTTAAGGTCAGTTTGTGTCCATGGAACGATTCCAAAGCTATAGGACAAGCTAGCTGCAGCGTATGTATTCCCAGCTCTCATTTTGTTTTTAGCATTTAAAGATGTATTCAATACTCTCTTAAGTCTTGTCTTATATCTTTTCGTTAACTCTGTCTTTGTAGTGTTTTTATCCAATCCTCTAGCTTGCATATACCCCAGGTATTTGTATAACTCAGTTTCCTCCATTCCCTGAATTTTGGTCCCATCCGTGAGAGTATATCCTTCATGTTGTGTCCATTTATTATTATTATTATTATTATTATTATTATTATTATACACTCGGATTAATAACCACTGTAACCCTCGTGTGTAATAGCAACTTTACGGGCTCGTTGAATAATATACTATGTATAATCAAATAAAGTTTTTTTATTATTTATTTGTATCCAACATTTCTAAAATATATTGATTTCAATTTATATCATTTATAAAATACTCACGAAATAAATATTTTCTTTTGTATTCATTCTAAAGACTTGTGAGGTACTCTTATCACACAAAAATGTCAGTTGCCATGATAAAAATACTAATAAGAGAAAATGCGTCTAAAAACACAACAGCAACAAGTGGAAATTTAATTCAATATTTTAAATTTAAAACAGGTAATTTCGAAAAAAAATGTTACAATACTAGCAGTTAACCCAATAGCAAGCAAATAAAAAGGTAAACTAACATGATACAAATTTAACGCCGTTTTATCAATTAATCTATTATCTTCTTGGATATTCTTTTCAGAAAAAAGAAACAACCCAGCTTCATCAATCGTTTTCAACAAATCGTTAATTTTGTAAATAAATGGTGATTTTTTGTGAAAGTAAAATGATTCAAATCCAGGAATAAGTGACTCTTCAACTACTCTAAAAATCCTATCACCAAATCGGTTTAATAAATTTCTGATAAAACCTTCCGCACTGCTACGCATTAATGCATAAGCGTAATTGTTGTTACCAGTGGTAATATTACCAATCATTTCATTACGTGTTAAAATCCTGAGCTGAGGTTTAAAAATGTCTGGAGCTAAATGTCGTATTTCATCCATAATACAAATTTGTAGATTGCTTTCTTTTAATTCAGCAAGTGTAGTGATCGGTGCAAAGTACTTTCGACTCAAAATTGCTTCCAGGATTGAAGCAGAATATGCGCAAGTTATGATTAAGCCAAAAACACTCCACGCTAACAATATGTATTGTGTTAATTTTTTTAAACGATCATAGGTAACATTAATACCAAGAGTCCATGCCAATCCAAAAATTACAAAGAAAATATTAAAGAATTTAATTAAACCTAATTCTCGCTCAATTGCAAATACTGTTAAAGAAAACAATATTAAAAGTACGACTAAAAATATCCATATTTTAATACTAAAAATATTCAAGATTTTAATACCTATTGGAATTGGTAAAGGTTTTGGAACCAATACAACGATGTCATCACGTTTAAAAGGTTCGGTATACTTTACCACTTTGTGTATGCCGTAAAATTGACCAATAAAACAAAATTGTGTTTCCATATTTTTAACTGCTGCTAATCCATCATCAAAATTTTTTGATATGATTACCCTAAGTGAAGCATTTAGTGTCTTAAAAATCATTTCCAAAATTTTTGGATAGTTTCCAATTAAATCATCATTCCTTAAAACAGTTCTAGGAGGATCGTCCATCATAGTTACTTTTATTTCATAATGATGAAGATTCTTAAATTTATCTAATTGATACCTCATTTCACCTCGGTTATATAAATGTTTTGTAAAAGGATTAAAACTAACCGAATGGTGTAATTTGTCAAGCTGGCTATAATATGTAAAGAATACATTCCAAAAATTTCGATTCCAGAGTTCCATCATTATTTCTTCAATCTCGGGACTTGTCATTCTGAATGGGCTCATGAATGCAAATACAAACTTTTTATATCTATTAAAATCTACGATTTTTTCATAATATTTAAGTAAGCGGAATATTTCATACAAATCAAACGCTATAATCATGTCCATCGATGCACTTACATCGAAGTCTGCAATTAGTTCGTAATTATCTGTTATACATCCAAACGCACCTGGATTGGTTTCATTTCTAAACAGAGCTCTAATGAAATGTTGCATATTTATAATAGCTTTTTTTGAATATGAAACAATAATAGCTGTTGGAAAGTGGTTTTTAGAAATATCTTCTATAATTTCTGGAGGTGGATAATCCTCAACAGGGATCGGAATTTTTGTAGATAAAACATTTTTATATAATACAGCGTACAATAAAAGTATTTTCATATTTCCCATTTATTTCAATCTTTTGTTTAATGTAGTTTGTATTATGTTTTATTTTCATTGGAACTCTAATGTATTAAAACATAATTTACTTTTCTTTTATACGTTCTCTTACTAATGATTTGTTTAAATATTATACTTCAATAAATCTATAAATGTTTAATGTTATATTTGTGATCCAAATTAATAATTCAGCCAGAAGTGGAATATATTTTTGAAATCTCCAATTTTTTATAAGTATTTTGTTTCAATAATAGACAATTTTTATAACTTAGAAGACTTCGTCTTAAGCTTTTTGATTTACCATTTATAAAAAATAAGAATAATAAAGGTATGTACGACGCCTACATTGGTGACTCCATACTTGATTTTTTAACAGCCATAATTTGTGTCAAAATACACTGCGCTACAAAATGAACGCATATTTGCATTCTTACTCCTACTACAAATTATTCTTCCAATTTGGTCTTGGTTAATTTTTTTCCAAATTTCTAACAACCTTCCGAAAAGATCATTTAATGTGTTTGTAGGGTTAGTAAGTCATCTTAATTGTGTTCCCATAATGTCCTAGAGATGTTCAATGGGGTTGAGATCTGGACTCTTCGGTGGCCAAATCATGGCAGGAATTCCGACCTTTTGTCGATGGTGTTGCATAATTTTAGCTAAAGGAGGTTATCTTGCATTAGCAGGAAATTCTGTCCTATAAATGGGATAAATGGTACCATATGCTCTTCAAGAATATCTGTTATGTACCTATTTGCTGTTAGGGTGCGTTTATGCCGAGTCACAGCAGCGCTCTGATTGGCCGTGCGCTCTCACGTGATATTTGTTTACTAAATTTAGTTCAGTTTAAGTTCGTCAGTTATTCCGCTCTAGAGGTAAAGGTACTCACATGCCAATCTAGCCTTAAAGTAGAGCAGTCATAAAAAATCAAACCAATGCATTTAATTGCGGCTACACATGCCAGAGTAAAGTGGTGCTCTACTGTGGGGCCGTCTCTGATTGGTCGGGCGACAGCACGTGTTGGTAATAACTGCGAATAAGAATTTTTTGCATACAGAGCTGTAATTTTGTAGGTGGATGGATGATTAAATTCCAAGACGAAAGTGTTGTTACTACTTTCTGATCAGACCACACCGAAAGAAGATATTCGGCATGTAAATAATAAATAATTTCTTCATTATTTAGTTATCATTATGGGTGACGAAAAAGAACAGCTAATTGAAATCATCAGAAATCGGTATCGGATCTCTGCTAAAACCAGCTGAGGGCAGAGGAATTTGAAATAGGAAAGAAGAGAGCGAAGATCGTTTCTTGGTTTGAATAGGCATGTTTAAAGAGCGGTGAGTAATGAGTCTTGATTCGTGAGTTGTGACTCGGCGTAAACGCACCCTAACAAATTTGTTGCCTGAACAATTCTTTTTCTTCTGATATGTAAGCATTTGTTCTATGAAGATGAGATACATTTCTTCGATATAAACCATCTTGCGATTTTACACTGATCTTGGATTATTTATATCTTAATTACATTTCCTTTTTGCCAATTTCTTTGTCCCAACTGATTTTTTTTTACCTAAATTCTAAGATTCTGGTTCTTTTACTAATTTATCGGCATATTCTTCTTGTATATATCTTAATTTACTTAATCTTTGTTTACATTTTGTATAATTACTGGCTGAAGATTTTTATTTGAAATTGGAATAGGTGCTCTATTCCCCTGGTGGTACATTACGTTCTTGCAGGGGGTACAAAAGATATTTCTTGAAATTTCCTACGTAGAGCTTCATTTTTCAAAAATTTAAATTGAATATACCACGTCGATGCATCGCGGTTGTTTGTTCCGGCTTCTAAGAGTAAACTGACAGGTAACTCTGAAACTTTTAGTATCTAGTAGCTGCAATATTAAACCGCACTTTCAGAAAGATTCTGAAAAATTAAAACAGAAGCAAAGAAACTACAACGACGAGTATATGACGTATGGATTTACTTGTTGTGGAGAGGAAAATGAGGCCAAATCACATTGTATTTTCTGTTATCAAACATTTTTTAACAACTCGATGAAACCATTACATTTCAAACTTTAAAAGCCATTCAATCTTTTACTACAACTAACAAACTTACCCATATTATTTGACTTGCATTACATAATAGCATCATGGAGGGTAAAGAATATTTAGCAGTTTGTTAAAGTGGTACAACGTTTCCAAAGTTTGGAAACCCCTGGACTAGAAGTTCATGTTTAACACCCCATGTATCTGCCAAAGAACGAAATTCTCGCGAAATGTATTGAGTTCCATTATCAGTTCAAGAATTTCAGGAGTTACAAACCAAACTTAAAAATATTTAATTAATTCACTTGAACTTGAATTATTTATTAATTTATAATCAACTTATCCCGAGTAACTATCACAAATATTCAAGATTCAAGTATTCTTTACCATGACAATTACAAATGCTACATACTGCCATGGTAAATCTGGAATACGTTTAATAGTACACGGTCTTCAAAAATGATTGATACTGTTGACACTGCATGGTAGGAAACCTAAGTTTCCCACAGTTGGCTTTACTGAATTGAATACGCCGTTGTGCTTCGGTGAAAAAACTACCGCGAATATTTTAACTGCACTCATTTTAGTTTGGAAAAATACACTCTTTTTATAAAATTTGCTAAAAACTGATAAATGACTTGAAAAAATACCCGAAGAAAAACTGCTGAGAGACGCTTTGGCTAAAGTGACAGATCAGATTTAAATTTGAATGAAAATTTACAGGTACACCAACTTAAGTCTAAAATCACTACAGAGTATGTTTGGTTGCATAGTTGCGGTATCAATCTTATTTGAATTCACTGTAATAGGTAATTATGAAATTGATTTTTTTCGCGAAAATTACATTTTTGAACAAAATGAGTAATAAGCTTGACCTTTCCAATATAATAATTGACGACTACGCTTTATATTAATTATATTAATTCCAAAATGTCCCTCGTGGATATTTTGTAAAATTTTTGAAATAAGATTTTTTGGAACTACTATTCTTCTCTAAAATTCCAATGATGTTTGATTTTTTCTGGTAATTCTTTTATGTTTTCGGGAAATCCTTCTTGCATTGTAATTAACAATTGAAGTTCTAGATCTAAATTTGTAACATCTTGTAAATCGTTTCTTACTTTTTTCATCATAGATAGAATAATTTGAACTTCCAAGTCTTCTTCTTCCTCTTGTGTTGCTGTCTCTGCTTAAGATAAGATATGAAGCGACTAAAAACGAATAATCGAAATGCCTTTCTGTATCAACATTGCTCCTAATTTTTTTTTCTACTCCCTACTATTTATTGTAACTTTATGCAATGACATTCTAATGAACTGTGGAATGGATAAGGGTATCGTATGATTGATGATAACCAATCCAGTGATAACTGGGGTAGTTATGAAAATCAGTATAGCCAACTGTCATAAACCTAACTTTTTTTAATTTGTAATTCTCAGCAATTATGAAATTTAAAATTAACCATAATAAAAGGAAAGCATGAAAAATAATTTAAAATTTACCCACTTCTGACACCATGTAACATTAACATAGTAAAATATTAAATGATATTGGTATTCAAAGAAATGTATCTTTTATTTAGATTTTGACAATAACAATGATTAATGTTTTGTGACAATTCGTAACTAAGTAACTAGATAAACATTTTACATTACAGTATCTATCTAACATTAATTAATTATTTTGATATCAATTTATACATTTTTTAATACCAACTTAAATATTTACTTCTGCATTTATTGTAAAATCTTGTGAGGAACTCATATCAGACAAAAACTTCAGTTGCCTTGGTAGAAATACCAACGAGAGAAAATGTATCTAAAAACACAACAGCAACAAGTGCTAATTTAATTAAATTTTTTTAAATTTAAAGCAGGTAATTTCGAAAAAGAATGTTACAATACTAATAGATAAGCCAATTGCAAGCAAATAAAAAGCTAAGCTAACATGATACAAATTTAACACCGTTTTATCAATTACTCCATAATCTTCTTGGATATTCTTTTCTGTAAAAAGAAACAACCCAGCCTCATCAATCATCTTCAATAAATCGTTAATTTTGTAAATAAACGGTGATTTTTTGTGAAAATAAAATGATTCAAATCCAGGAATAAGTGACTCTTCAACTACTCTAAAAATCCCATCACCAAATCGGTTTAATAAATTTCTGATAAAACCTTCAGCACTGCTACGCATTAATGCATAAGCGTATTTGTTGTTACCACTGGTGATATTACCAATCATGTCATTACGTGTTAAAATCCTGAGCTGAGGTTTAAAAATGTCTGGGGTTAAATGTCGTATTTCATCCATAATACAAGTTTGTAGATTGCTTTCCTTTAATTCAGCAAGTGAAGTGATTGGTGCATAGTACTTTCGACTCAAAATTTCTTCCAGGATTGAAGCAGAATATGCGCAAATTATGATTAAGCCAAAAACACTCCATGCAAATAATATGTACTGTGTTAATTTTTTTAAACGATCATATGTAACATTAATACCAACAGTCCATGCCAATCCAAAAATTACAAAGAAAATATTTAAAAAATTATTTATACTCAATTCTCGTACAATTGCAAATACAGTTAAAGAAAACAATATTAAAAGTACTACCAAAAACACCCATATTTTAGTACTAAAAATTTGCAAAATTTTAACTGTTATTGGAATTGGTAAAGGTTTTGGGACCAATACAACTATGTCATCACGTTTGAAAGGCTCACTATATTTTACCTCCTTATGTAGCCCGTAAAACTGGCCAATAAAACAAAAGAGCGTCTCCATATTTTTAACCGCATCTAATCCATCATCAAAATTATTTGACATTATCACCCTAAGTGTAGCGTTTAACGTTTTAAATATTAACTCCAAAATTTTTGGATAGTTGCCCATGAAAACCTGATTTTTTAAAACGGTTCGAGGTGGATCATCCATCATAGTAACTTTTATTTCATATAGATGAAGGTTTTTAAATTTATCTAATTGATAGCTTATATCATGTCGTTCATATAATTTGTTTGTAAAAGGATTGTAACTAACTGAATGGTGTACTTTGTCGAGCTCGCTATAATACATAAAGTATGCATTCCAAAAATTACGATTCCATACTTCCAACATAACTTCTTTGACCTCAGAAACTGTCATTTTAAATGGACTTAAAAATGCAAATATAAACTTCTTAAACCTGTTGAATTCTGTGATTTTTTCATAGCATTTAATTAAATAAAATATTTCATCCAAATCATTTGCTACCAACATGTCCATTGATTCAGCCACCTTGAAATTAGCAATTTGCTCGTAATTTTTTGTTAAACATCCAATTGCACCTGGATGACTTTCGTTTTTAAAAAAGGCTTTCATGTAAAGTTCCGAATCTAAAGTATTTACTTTGGAAAATGCGATGAATATAACTGTTGGCAAACTACTCCTTGCAATGTCTTTTTGAATTTCAGGAAGTGGATAATTCTCAAAAGAAATTGCAATTTTTGTAGATAATACATATTTGAATAAAATTATATACAAAATGAGCACTTGTATTTTAAACATTTATTTCAAAGTTTTAAATTAATTTTATCTAGTTTTTATTAAATATTGCATTTTATGAAACTCTAATGTATTAAATAATAATCTTTTGTTCTTTTATACCCTGTCTTACTAATGATTTATTTGAACATAAATGCTTAATGTAATATTTGTTAAAATTATTAATTCAGCAGAAAATAGATATTATGTTAATATTAACTATATTATCCTTAACCTTTTAAGTGGTTCTTTAATATCCACGTGCATAGTAAACATTTAATCACTTTCAACTTTCATCGACATTGACTTTATCTTTTCATCTATGACCATTTCGTACACACTACCTTTTCATCGACACTAATTTTTCATGGACATTATCTACTCACCGACACTACCTTTTCCCAATAAAATAAATCGAGCAAAAGGTTCTGCCGTCATTTTTTACTATAATAGTGTCTATGGAAAAATTGTGTCTATGAAACGTCCTTGTCGACGAAATGGTTTATCGATGAAATTATAGTAGATACTATAATTTCATCGATAAACCATTTCGTCGACATTGCCTTTACATCAAAAATTAATTCATAGATATGAATTAATTTTTGATGTAAAGGCAATGTCGATGAAACCGTTGTTGATGAAATGGACTGTCGATCAAGTGGAAGGTGATCCCCTCGAATCCATTGTATTGGGCCTATCCCCTATTTTATAATTTTTATTTCATTATATAGATCAAGTCTAACTAAATACATTTATCCAATCAGCTTTTTTATATAGTTTCTATAACGGGCAAAAATTTAAATTTTATGTCGCTCTGACGTCACCTTTCCGAGATTTTCATCTGGCAACATTGCAGTAAGTCCCTGTCGTCTCAACCGCCATAAAGCTCCAGAAGCTGATTTTAGGTTGGCATCATTGTTAAAGCCAAAACACACCTGTCAAATTCAGTCATAAGATGTTGACTTGTTGAACTTGTTCGGATCGTTCTCATTGGTTGTCATCTCATCGTTAATATAAAAAAAAAGGCTGCACCAATTGAAAAAAGAATTGGTATTTCTAAGTATCTTTTAAACAGCTATCTGTAAAATAAAAATGATCAAAACTCGTTTCACCTGGGATAGGCCCATTAACAACTGTTTTATCGTATGAATTCGATTCAGACATTTAAAGCAAAACAGCAACTGATGAAGATGTTAGTTATAGCTCGTTCTCTTCTGAAGAAAATTAAGGGAACGTAATTAAAGAATTGGAAACACCTATTTGTTGAAAAAGAATCGAATCATGCCACATCGTGGAATAAATGCAATTCTGTTATGTTAAAACCACCAAAGAGTGCTTCTCTTCAATCAAACAAGGAATCTAGGAATACTACCAAGAAGGAAGTTAATGACCAATGGTTTTTCATTGCAAAAGAAGCGACTCTGATGCCTTTGTTCAGAAGGAAAGCTGCGAAATTGAGAAGAAAAATATTATGAAAAAATAAAGCTTTTTTTCAAAATTGAAGATTGGGAAAACATCTGTAAAAGAATACCAAATTTATAGCAAATCTTCGGAACATGTCAACTAATGGTGATTAAGAGAAATTTTTTAAGAAATCGTCTTCATTTTATATCTAAAATAAATGGGATTAAAGAGAAACAAACGCCGGACTTTGAAAATTTTTTTTATTTCGTGTAATAATTACAGAATTCGGTAAGGCATAATGGTGGTCATCAGATCAGGAATGGTCTTAGAAACAAGAACTTTTGCTCTAACTGTTCATTTGAGCTATATCTGCTGTATGCTGCATACCATCACCAGGTTACCTACACCTGCAAATTAGCTACAGTATTTGGGCACAATGTCTTCTAAAATCTCCTTAACGTTGGAAAAGTTCTGTTCTGATGTACCTAATCAAGTTGATTTTAGTTTCGTCTCTAATCGCGGAGATCAGGTCCAGAATGATCCTAAAACCAAGAACTCTTGCTGTAACTCTTCATTTGAGCTTGAGTATAGTCTACATGCTGACCAGTCCATTACTAAAAGACTTACTCCTGCAAGGTAATACTGAACGATAGCTACAGTGTGTGACGTCGCGTTGTGCTTTATAAATAATAAATTTTCAGTAATACATGGTTTTCCAAAATCTCCTTAATGAAGATTTGAGCAGTCAGGCCTCCTCCATTGCCATCGACGTCCGAGAAGTCTGTTCTGACACATATTCTTCCCCAAATCATACATGAACCGAAGCTACGTATGCAGCTTTCATCGAAAAAGAGAATTTGTTCTTTGTCCATCGGTTCTGATATAATGCAAAGTGAAGTCGGTTATGACGATAAACTATAATAATACTCGGACTAGTTGTAGGATTAGAGGTCTTACGTTTTTTTTTATTTTTTTCATAAATCGTACTTTTTATTCACTAACATTCAACGTGGAATATCAAGAAGGTCTTTTTGGTTTTGAATTTACTGATGCAGCTCGAGCTCCGTTTTTTCCTGGTCTCTGAGGAAAAGTACCAGCATCTTCATATCTTCTGTGCATCCTGCCAGTTAAATTTAATTGCTAAAACACATGAAAATCCGGTGTAGAATCAATATTTCCAAAATAATTTACAGAGTTATCAGTTGTAGTGCTTCCAACTCCACAAATAACAACGATTATTGAAGTGATTCAAGTATTTATTCTATTTTTCAATAGAATACCTAGTTCTTCCTAAATTCAAAGTGTATTTAAGGTTAAGTTAGTTTAATACAATATTTAAGACACCCTATATATTTAAATTTATTTTAGTGTGGAAATTTTCGTACTTATTTCTTAATTTTACATTTTGAGTACAAAATTTCAACAAATAAAACTACTATACTAGTACCTAAGCCAATACCAAGCAAATAAAAGGGCAAACTAACATGATACAAATTTAACGCCGTATTATCAATTTGTGCGTAATCTTCCTGAATATTCTTTTCTTGGAAAAAGAACAATCCTGCTTCATCAATTGACTTTAACAAATCGTTAATTTTGTAAATAAACGGTGATTTTTTGTTAAAATAAAATGACTCAAATCCAGGGATAAGTGACTCTTCAACTACTCTAAAAATCCCATCACCAAATCGGTTTAATAAATGTCTGACAAAACCTTCAGCACTACTTCGCATTAATGCATAAGCGAACTTGTTGTTACCAGTGGTAATATTACCAATCATTTCATTACGTGTTAAAATCCTGAGCTGAGGTTTAAAAATGTCTGGAGCTAAATGTCGTATTTCATCCATAATACAAATTTGTAAAGTTATAAAGAAAATATTTAGGAATGTAAATAAACGTAAATCCTTTTCCATTCCAAAAAATATTATCGTAAATAATATTAAGAGCGCACCCAAACATATCCATATTTTAATTTTGAAAATTTGCAGGATTTTTACGGTTATTGGGATTGGTAAAGGTTTCGGAACCAATACTACAATGTCATCACGTTTGAAGGGTTCGCTATATTTAACAGACTTATGTATTCCGTAAAATTGACCTATGAAACAAAATTGTGTTTCCATATTTTTAACCGCTGCCAATCCGTTATCGAAATTTTGTGCTATGATAACTTTTAGTGTAGCATTTATTGTCTTAAATATTAGATCCAAAATGTTGGCATAATTGCCGATTAACACATTATCTTTTAAAACAGTTCTAGGGCGATCATCCATCATTGTAACTTTTATTTCATATTGGTAAAGATTTTTAAACTTATCCAATTGATGACGCACTTCACCGCGGTTGTATATTCGGTTGTTAAAAGGGTTGTAAGAAATTGTATGGTGAAATTTATCCAACAAGCTGTAATACATAAAGTAAACATTCCAAAAATTGTGATTCCATAATTCGTGCAATACTTCCTTAATCTCGGGTTCTGTCATTCTAAATGGACTCATAAATGCAAAAACGAACTTTTTAAACCTGTTAAAATCTATGATTTGTTCATAATATTTAAGTATACTAAATATTTCTATCAAATCATTCGCTATAATCATGTCCAATGATGAAATTACATCAAATTTTGTAATTATCGCGTAATTTTCTGTTATACATCCAAACGCACCAGGATTACTCTCATTTTTAAAAAAGGTCCTTATAACATGTTGCATATTCATAATTTCTTTTTTAGAAAATGTGATAAAAATGGCCGTTGGCAATTTGTTTCCTTCAATATCTTGTCGAATTTCAGGCGTTACAAAATCCTCAGTAGGGATTGGAATTGAAGATAAAACATTTTTATTCATGAATGCATACAGAAAAAAGGTTTTTATAAAATGCATTTATTTAATAGATTACATACACACTTTTTATATTAGCTTCGTTAAACAGTAATAATAGAAACAACATATTCAACTTGTGTTTTATAACCTTTCTAGTAATGTTTTATTTATTTAGTATTTGTAAATATAATTAAAACTATAAATATTTAATGTATCATAAGTCATGTAAATAAATTATACACCATAAAATCATTTACGACAGATTGAAACGTCGACAATTTTGAAATTTTTTTCTCTGCTTTTTTAGACTGACTTTTTGAATTTATTCCATATTTCAAACATATTTTGAAATACTGAATTGCATTTGCAAACGAAATTATGATTCCAAAATTTGTTTACTTGAAACATCTTGAATGGGTAAAAAAATTAATCAAGAAAACTTTTAAAGTTAAAGGATAGAACAATGCTAAAATGTGCAAATTTCAAAAATCATTACTTTGACATTATTACTTAATGTAAATAAATTGTTTTAAGTTTAAGTAAAGTATACATATCGATATTACATGAAATATTGATTCAAAATACAATGTGTTTAATATTTATTTTAGTAATGACATAATCAATTATTCAAAATAAGACTATTTTCGATAAATTTTTAACTTGTATTTTTATATTTAAAGTATACAATTTCAACAAATAAGACCAAGGTACTCCATACAAGTCCAAAAAATAGCAAATAAAAACCTAAACTAACATGATGTAAGTTAAGCGAAACTTGTTCAATATTTGCATCAACTTTTTGAACATTCTTTTCCATATAAAGGAACAATCCTGCTTCATCTATCGTTTTAAGTAAATCGTTAATCCTGTATATAAAAGGTGATTGTTTGTGAAAATAAAATGATTCAAATCCTGGAATTAGAGCTTCTTCCACAACCCGAAACATCTCGTCACCTAAATGGTTCACCAAATTTCTAATGAAACCATCAGCACTGCTGCGCATCAACGCGTACGCATAACCATTATTACCATTTGTAACATTTCCAATCATTTCCTGTCTAGTTAATATCTTGATTTGGAATTTAAATAGATCAGGCACTAAGTCAATAAATTCTTCCAAAATACAAATCTCTAGTTTGCTTTCTTTTAATTCAGCAAGAGTTCTTATAGGTTCAAAATATTTTTGGCTTAAAATTGATTCGAGCATAAAAGCAGAATATGCATAGGTCATAATAAGTCCAAAAAAGCACCATGATAATAAAAAATATTGAGATAGTTTGGTAAATTTATTATAATTCACTTGTATACCAGTAGACCAAACCAAACCAAATGTTGCCAACAGAATATTTAGAAATTTCCACAAACTCAAATCATTTTCTATTAAAAAAATTAAAACACTAAATATTAGCAAGAAACCCACTAAAGCTATCCACACCTTGATTTTCAAGACGTTAAGTATTTTAATTGATATAGGAATTTGTAAAGGTTTTGGTACCATCACCACGATATCATCACGTTTAAAAGGTTCACTATACTTCATCTCTTTATGAAGTCCATAGAATTGACCAATAAAGCAAAATTGTGTTTTTTTCGTTATGACTGTAGCTAAAGCTTCGGTAAAATTTTCTGCTATAATTATCTTAAGAGAAGCATTCATTGCTAATATAATTTCGTCAAGAATTTTTTTATAATTACCAATTAAAACCCCGTCAATTAAAAATGTACGTGGAGGATCATCCATCATAGTAACTTGAATCTCATAACAGTTAATATTTTTAAATTTATCCATTTCTTTAACACGTTTGTGTACGTCGATTAATTCATCAGTGAAGGGATTGTAGTCAACCTTATGAAACTTAAAGTCTACTCTATTTAGGTACACAAAATTGACATTCCAAAAATTTTGGTCCCATATTATTTTAAAAGTCAACTTTAACTCATCATCAGTCAACGAAAATGGTTTCAAAAATGCAAATGTAAATTTTTTAAACCTGTTAAATTCGATGATTTCTTGATAATATTTCAACATGTTAAATATTTCTTCTAAATCATAAGCCAAGATTAAATCCATGGTAAAAATTACATTAAAATTTCTAAGAAGGTTATAATTTTTTGATAAAATACCTACAGAGGTCGGATTATAATCTGTTTTATACATAAATTTTACGTAATAGTCGAAATCACGAAGAATAGTCTTTGATGATGATAACACTATTATTGTTTCATAACTTGATTTTAATAATTCATCAATAACTTCAGCAGGTGGATAATCATAGGTTGGAATATTAATTTGTGTTGCTGAAATATTTGGGCTTGGTATGGAAGATAAGATTAGCAGATATGCAACAGCTTTTGTTAACATTTTCGGAATTCTGGAAAATAACTACATTTTCCTTAAGTCGGCACTTATTTAAAAAGTTTTTCCAATTGTAATACAACTTTAATAGTTATTTTCCTTTATGTAATTAACACGAAGTAATGGTTCTTTGACATGCACGAAACTTTAGTAAAGTATTTAGTCGTTATTAATTGAAACTTACCAAAATTAAGGTATTATATTTTTAGCTGGCATTATTGTTCGTATCGTTATATCTAAAAGAAAGAATTGATAAAAAAGTTGCTATAAATAAAACAATATGTTGTATCCTTAGTATTTCTTTTAATAATGACATAAAAAAAATTTAAACTAATTGTAAGACTATTTTCAATTAAATTTTAACTTTTATTTTTATATTTAAAGTATTCAATTTCAACAAACAAAACCAAAGTACCCCACATGAGTCCAAAAAATAACAAATAAAAACCTAAACTAACATGATGTAAGTTAAGCGAAACTTGTTCAATATTTGCATCAGCTTTTTGAACATTCTTTTCCATATAAAGGAACAATCCTGCTTCATCTATCGTTTTAAGAAAATCGTTAATCCTGTATATAAAAGGTGATTGTTTGTGAAAATAAAATGATTCAAATCCTGGAATTAAAGCTTCTTCAACAACCGGAAACATCTCGTCACCTAAATGGTTTACCAAATTTCTAATGAAACCATCAGCACTGCTGCGCATCAACGCGTACGCATAACCATTATTACCATTTGTAATATTTCCAACAATTTACTGTCTAGTTAAAATCTTGATTTGGAATTTAAATAGATCAGGCATTAAGTCAATAAATTCTTCCAAAATACAAATCTCTAGTTTGCTTTCTTTTAATTCAGCAAGAGTTCTTATAGGTTCAAAGTTTTTTTGGCTTAAAATTGATTCGAGCATAAAAGCAGAATATGCATAGGTCATAATTAGTCCAAAAAAGCACCATGATAATAATAAATATTGAGATAGTTTGGCAAATTTATTATAATTCACTTGTATACCAGTAGACCAAGCCAAACCAAATGTTACAAACAGAATATTTAGAAATTTCCACAAAGTCAAATCTTTTTCTATTAAAAAAATTAAAACACTAAATATTAGTAAGAAACCCACTAAAGCTATCCACACCTTCATTTTTAAGACGTTAAGTATTTCAATTGTTATAGGGATTTGTAAAGGTTTTGGAACCATCACCACGATATCATCTCGTTTGAAAGGCTCTGTATTATCTGTATACTTTAGCTTTTTATGAAGCCCATAAAATTGACCAACAAAACAAAATTGTGTTTTTCTAGTTTCTACTGTAGCTAACGCATCGGTATAATTTTCTACAATAATTATGTTAAGAGAAGCATTCATTGCTAAGATAATTAAATCAAGAATTTTTTTATAATTACCAATTAAAACCCCGTCTTTCAAAAATGTAGGTGGGGGATCATTCATCATAGTCACTTGAATGTCATAGCCATAAGACATAAATATTTTTAAATTGATCCATTCCTATAGAAAGTTCATGTATGTCGATTAATTCGTTTAAAAAGGGGTTGTAGCAAACTCAATGAATTTTAAAGTCGACTCTATTTAAGTACATAAAATTGACGTTCCAAAAATTTTGGTCCCATATTATTTTAAAAGCCAACTTTAACTCATCATCAGTCAACGAAAATGGTTTCATGAAAGAAAATATAAATTTTTTATACCTGTTAAATTCGATTATTTCTTGATAATATTTCAATATTTTAAATATTTCTTCTAAATCATTAGCCAAGATTACATCCAGGGTAAAAATTACATTAAAATTTCTGAGAAGGAATTTTTTGATAAAATACCTACAGCGTTCGGATTGTATTCACTTTTATACATAATTTTTATGTAGTAGTCCGAATTACGAAGGATACCCATTGATGATGATACCACTATTCTTGTTTCAAAATTTGATTTTAATATTTCATCAATAAGTTCAACAGGAGGATATTCATAGGTTGGAATATTAATTTTGATTGTTGAAATATTTAGGCTTTGTATAGAAGATAAGATTAGCATATATGCAACCGCTTTTGTTATCATTATCGGAATTCTTGAAAATAAATACATTTTCCTCAAGTCGGTACTAATTTAAAAACTTTTTCCAAATGTAATACCACTTTAATAGTTAGTTTTTTTACGTAATTAACACGAAGTAATGGTTTTTTGACATGCACAAAACTTTAGTAAAGTATTTAGACGTTATTAATTGACAAACTTACCAAACTTAAGTACTATATTTTCAGCTGATATTATTGTTCGTATCGTTAAATCTAAAAGAGGGAATTAATAAACAAGTTGCAATAAATAAAACAATATGATGTGTCTTCAGTATTTCTTTTAATAATGATATAAAAAAAAATTAAACTAAGACTATTGTCTATAAAATTTTAACTTTTATTTTTATATTTAAAGTATACAATTTCAACAAATCAAACCAAGGTACTTCACACAAGTCCAAAAAATAACAAATAAAAACCTAAACTAACATGATGTAACTTGAGCGAAACTTCAATATTTGCATCAGCTCTTTGAACATTCTTTTCCATGTAAAGGAACAATCCTGCTTCATCAATCGTTTTAAGTAAGTCGTTAATCCTGTAAATAAAAGGTGATTGATTGTGAAAATAAAATGATTCAAATCTTGGAATTAGAGCTTCTTCAACAACAAGAAACATCTCGTCACCTAAATGGTTTACCAAATTTCTGATGAAACCACCAGAACTGCTGCGCATCAACCCGTACGCATAACCATTATTACATTTGTAATATTTCCAATCATTTCCTGTCTAGTTAAAATCTATTTGGAATTTAAATAGATCAGGCACCAAGTCAATAATTTTTTTCAAAATACAAATCTCTAGTTTGCTTTCTTTTAATTTAGTAAGGGTTCGAATAGGTTCAAAGTATTTTTGGCTTAAAATTGATTCGAGCATAAAAGCAGAATATGCATAGGTCATAATAAGTCCAAAAATGAACCATGATAATAATAAATATTGAGATAGTTTGGTAAACTTTTTATAATTCACCTGTATACCAGTAGACTAAGCCAAACCAAATGTTGCAAACAGAATATTTAAAAATTTCCACAAACTAAAATCATTTTCTATTAAAAAAATTAAAACACTAAATATTAGCAAGAAACCCACTAAATCCATCCACACCTTGATTTTCAAGACGTTAAGTATTTTAATTGTTATAGGGATTTGTAAAGGTTTTGGAACCATCACAACAATATCATCACGTTTAAAAGGTTCAGTATACTCCACCTCTTTATGAAGCCCATAAAATTAACCAACAAAACAAAATTGTGTTTTTTTGGTTTTTACAGTAGCTAATGCTTCGGTTAAATTTTCTGCAATAATTATCTTAAGAGAAGCATTCATTGCTAAGATAATTTCATCCAGAATTTTTTTAAAATTACCAATTAAAACCCCGTCTTTCAAAAACGTTCTTGGAGGATCATTCATCATAGTCACTTGAATCTCATATCCATAAATATTTTTAAATTGCTCCATTCCTAATGAACGCCCATGTATGTCGATTAATTCGTTTAATAATGGATCGTAGCAAACTTTATGAAACTTGGAATCTTCTCTATTTAAGTACAAAAAATTAACATTCCAAAGAATTTGGTCCAATATTATTTTAAAAGCCAACTTTAACTCATTATCAGTCAACGAAAATGGTTTAAGGAATGCAAATATAAATTTTTTAAACCGGTTAAATTCGATAATTTTCTTATAATTTTTCAAGATCTTAAATATTTCTTCTAAATCGTTAGCCAGGATTATATCCAAGGTAAAAATTACTTTAAAATTACTAAGAAGGTGATAAGTCTGATAATTCATTTCTATACTCATATTTTATGTAATGATCCGAACCACGAGGAATATCTATTGATGATGATAACACTATTAATGTTTCAAAATTTGATTTTAGAAGTTCATCAATAACTTCAACAGGTGGATAATCATAGGTTGGAATATTAATTTGAGTTGTTGACATACTTGGGCTAGGTAAACTAGATAAAATTAGGAGATACGCAACAGCTTTTGTTATCATTTTTGGAAATTCTTGAAATGACTTCTTTGGGGTTCGGGACTAATAAAAGTGTACTATAATTTTTTTCGAATTGTAAAACAACTTTAGTTGTAAATTTCTTTTACGTATAATTAACACGAAGTAATGGTATTTTGTCATGCACGAAACTTTAGTCGTTTTTAATTGAAAATTACTAAATAATATACTTTTAGTTGATATTATCTTTTGTATCATTAGGGTTAAAATTGGGTAGCAATACATTATAATTTTTGAGAACAGAAAGAAAATAGTTCAAAGCACTAATTATAATCAATAGTTTATTTTAATACCTTAATTGTATTTTTTATAATATACAATTTCTAAACAAAAACTTATAGCAGCAGAAGTGAGACCTATAAATAGTATATAAAACGCTAAACTAACATGATAAATGCCCAACAAGACGTTTTCAACACTCCCACGGTCTTCTTGGATATCCTTTTCCGAAAACAGGAATAAACCAGCTTCATCAATTGCTTTAAACAAGTCATTAATTCTGTAAATAAACGGTGATTTTTTGTTAAAGTAAAACGATTCAAATCCTGGAATTAGCGCTTCCTCGATAATCCGAAACACTCCATCACCAAACTGATTAACCAAATTTCTGATAAAACCCTTAGCTCTGCTCCGCATCAATGCATAAGCATAATTAATATTAGCATTAGAAATATTTCTTATCATCTCCTCGCGTGTTATAATTTTTATTTGATTTTTAAAATCTGAAGGTACTATATGTTTTATTTCGTCCAATATACAAATTTTAATACCACTTTCTCTTAATTCAGCAAGAGTTGTTATTGGTTCATAATAATGTTTACTTAGAATTGCTTCAAGAATGGAAGCAGAATAGGCACAAGTTATCAAAAGCCCAAAAATGCTCCATGATAATAATATATACCGTGATAATATTTTAAACCTGGAATAATTCATGTTGATTCCCAATGTCCAAGCAATTCCAAATGTTATAAATAGAATATCCAAAAATTTAGAAAACCTGTATTCTTTTTCTAGTAAGAATATTAAAACTGTAAAGGCTATCAGAAATCCTATTAAAACAATCCAAATTTTCACACTAAAAATATTTAGAATTTTAATTGTTATAGGAATTTCTAAAGGTTTTGAGACTATAACAACAATATCATCGCGCTTAAAAGGTTCACTATATTTTACTTCTTTATAAACCCCATGGAATTGTCCTATAAAACAAAATTGTGTTATTTCTTTTTGAACGCTTCGTAGAGCATCATCAAAATTTTCTGCAATAATTATCTTAAGAGATGCATTCATTGCAACAAAAATTTGGGTAAGAATTTTTTGGTAATTCCCAATAAATATTCCATTTTTCAAAACTGTACGTGGAGGATCATCAACCATTGTCACTTTGATTTCATACTGATGCAAGTTTTTAAATTTGTCCAATGCAGCTTTATAATCATTCTCACGAATCATCAATTCGTCTCTAAAAGGATCGTGAGTAACGTAGTAAAAAAATAAATCAGTTCTATTTAAGTAATAAAAACTGACGTTCCAAAAATTCCTACTCCAAAGCTTTTTGAACACAAATTTTAATTCCTCTTGAGTCATTGTAAAAGGTTTCATGAATGCAAATACAAACTTTTTAAATCTATTGAATTCGATAATACTCTCGTAAAGATCAAGAGCTGGATAAACATCTTGCATCTCAAGAGTTATTAGTAAATCTGTAGTTTGAATTACATCAAACTTAGTAACGAGCTCGAAATTTTTTGTTAATATTCCCATTGCTCCTGGGCGTTCTTCAGTCCTGAAATAGCTTCTGATATAACAGTCCGCATCTTCCAATGCAAGATTGGTGAATATTAAATTTATAAATGTATTTATCGTTGTTACAGTAATGTCATTTATAAGTTCCGGTGGTGGATTATTGTACCTTGGTATTGTTATATTCGTGGAATGTACTGTGTTGTTTAAAATTAATAAAATTGTTATTTTAGTTAAGACTCTCATTTTCAGGATTGTTTGGTTACAACTTTGTAGGTACCTATTATAAAGTAATATTTACTACCGCGGGCTCATATATTTATACAGTGGTGTGAATAAAAATAGGTGTATGAAAATTTTCGTGCTTAACTTAATAAAAAATAACATAATAATATTACAAATATTTTCAATTCTATGTAGAACAATAAAAACGATCAGTGTCTGGAAAAATATTGTTTTATATTACCTTCTTCTGTAATTAATTCAGTTTTATAGAAGATTTTTGTAGTATTGGTGTGAAAAAAAATAGGTGTGTATTACATTTTTGTCAACGAAAAACTATTTATTATGGTTTTTTTATTACAAACTGGATTATAAGTCGTTTTATAAATCAGTATTTGGTAGCATGACCATGATTTTTTAGTACAGCTGCACAACGACGAGGCATTGAGTCGATTAGGCGCTGACATCGCTCAACAGGAATTGCCTTCCATGCTTCTTCAACTGCTTTCCACAATTCATCCCGATTTTTAAACTTTTTGTTTGCAATTGTCAGCTTAACATCACGCCACAAATTCTCAATGGGGTTGAGGTCAGGCGATTGTGCTGGCCATTCCATAACCCTAATTGTATTGTCTTCAAACCATTTTTTTGCTAACTGTGTGTGTTTAGGATCATTGTCCTGTTGAAACACCCATTTAAGAGGCAATTCCTCTTCCACATATGGTAGCATTATTGTAGATAAAATATGAACGTAGCTTTGAGCATTCATTATGTCTTTAATCCAAAAAATAGGACCCACACCATTATACGAGAAGCATGCCCATACTAAAATTCCACCACCTCCATGTTTCACAGTTTTTACTGTAAATTTTGGGACCAACTCTTGGTTCTGAGGCCGTCTAACATATTGTTTATCTCGATCGGAACCAAATAAATTTACTTTGGACTCATCCGTCCATAAAATGTTCCTCCACTTTGTTACAGGTTCATTCAAATGCTCGCGCGCAAATTTTAAACGGTTTTGTATGTGTCGCTGTAAAAGAAGAGGTACCTTTCTGGGACTACGTGCTGGCAATTTATTTCTAATTAATAGTTTTCTGATAGATGATGTTGTAACTTTTAAACTTAAATCTTTTTTTAGAGCAGTCGATGTCATAAACGGATTTTTTCTTACAAGATTTACAATCCTACGTTCCATTTTTTCTGTAATTTTTCTCTTCCGTCCTCTGTTTTCTTTTCGTGGGTGATATTTTAATGCGTTTGTCACCATATTTTGAGAGCAGCTCATAATCTCACTAATTTCTTTATAAGTTTTACCACTTTTTCGTAGTTTTCGAATCAATCGACGTTCCTCGGGTTTACAATGCTCTCCACGACCCATTTTGACAAAAAAAATCTTAAAATCATACATACATGCAACAAATGATAAACGTAAGTATGAAATAATTTACTTACCATTCAATTAATTAACTTATAAGGTTAAAATTACAAATTACTTCTTTCTTTAATCAAGTAATGTTTGTTACACCTATTTTTTTTCACACCTAGTTACAAATATATTTTAATAAATCTTAATGTATTGATACTACGTTGTATATAAAGTAAATAAAACTTCATAGCTAACATTCTTTTGTTTGGCATTTCAATGCACACCACATTTTATATTCTTTTATAATTTTATTTGCAGGTTTTTAACAATTTAATAAGAAAAATTTCATACACCTATTTTAATTCACACCACTGTATATACTACTGACATAAATATTTTATTTATATTATTCTTCAGGTAATGTAATTATAGAATTATTAATGTCCCATGAATTATTTCGTAAACATTTTAATGTATTTTATACAATTGAAGCTACATTTTCAAAAACTAATGTACTTTCCACTCCAGTTTTCAATTATTCACATGGAATAATTGTACAATTATTTATTTAGAATTCACATGATCTTAGATAAAAAAAAGTTAGAGTGACCCCCAACATATCATCCATTTTCTATTATCTTTCATTTTCGGTGTCGATTTTGAAAAAAATCGAAAAGAAATTTTTTACTTATTTTTATTATTGTTTTTCTCGAAAACCAAAACAGTTGGCGATTTCAAATTTTTACCGAAGGTATACACCTTGGATAGACACATTTTAAAAAATATGTAGTTAAAATAGTTTTTTTGGAAGAAAATCGAAAAATTTTGGTACAAATATGGCCCCGGACAGAAAATTAAAATTGGAATTTGGTGGGGAAATGACGGTGGGAATTTTAAGCTATTAAACGTCCCGGTGGTGCTAATAGCTAATAGTTTCGATTTTGTGAAAAGTGAAAACTTTCAGACCGCAATTTTGGCTTCAAAGGGAGACTTTGCTTATTTTTGCTACATTTTCAGTCATAACTCGAAAACGAAAAAAGATAGCGAGGTGATTCTTTTTTTTTCGTAAAGTGGGCCTTGAAACCTTTCAGAAGTATTACATGGGGGTGAAATAGAATTTGAGACACCTAAACCGGTATTTTCGTTATTTCTTCGAAATTCAAGAAATTATTTACATGACCGATTTTGATCCTAGAAGTAGATTTGACTGAACTTTTAAAATTGAAAATCGGTCAAAAAATGGGAGCCACAAACCCCTAAAATCAAAATTTCGACTTTACTTGGATTTCCGAACCCCTTCGAAAATAAAAATTTCCAACGCGCTACCGGATGTAAAAATTATTCCTTTATAAGGTAGTATAGAAAATTTTATAATATTTTTTGGAATCTGTGGGTGCTAGTGGTAGAACTATTTTTTGAACATTGTACGTTCGATTTTTTTTTATGAAGGAATGGGTAAAAATTTAGAAGGCGATTTTTTTGCACATAAATATGAATGTAATAAACAAAATAAAAAAAATATTCGACCGTAATAGCCGACTCCTATCAAAAGTTACGAATTTTCAAAGTCCGCGTCGAAAAAGCATGAAAATCAATGCGCGATTTGGAGATCGCCAAAAGTACATAAAAAATGAGATATTAAGAATGGTGCTCATCTATGCAACAATAAATGGAATGCGGATCACGAATCGAAAAACTGAGATTTTTTCGCATTAGTGAATCTTGAGATGTGACTCCTATAGATTTGGTACTTTTGCCGATCGAAAAAAACGCTAAATTTGTACACTTTGCGTCTCGGTGCCGTGGCGCCACACAGCTGCGCCTGGAAACTTAAAAATGGCCACGGTCTATCCTAATGATGTGAGAATAGAAGAGCTAAATTTCATCGCTTCCCTTTAAAACCGGATGGGTGTGCAAGTTTTTAAAGTTGACACCGACGAAAACCGGAAATATGCAAGAAAAACCGACCGACTTTGGAAATTTTTTTCAGAGTGTTATGGTGCTTGGAAAAATTTGAAATTCGAACCTCGTTTAGAATCGACTTCGCTTTTCACGATGCAACCGAAATTTTTAATATCTAACCAAGAAAACTACACTCTTCGTGGCTCCGCGCAAAACACGTCCGATTTCGGGGTAAATATACAGGGTGTCCAGAAATTAAGCGGAAAAATTTTAGGAGGCATTTCTACAACTAATTTTAAGAAAAAAACTTCCTATAAACATATGTCCGATTTTGCTTCCTAAGAGAGCTACAGACTTTGAAATATTGTGTCTAAAAGTAGGTTTTTCGTCATTTATTTTAAAATTGTAGTAAAGATTAGAAACTTGGTGTAAAGCATAATACCCTAAAGATACAATTTTATGATTTTTTTTAGATTTTTTTTCCGAAATGGTAGTTTAAAGAAGTGTTAAGTTTAACAATAGCGTTAACTTTTTTATGGTTAACATAACATAATATTTATTTTATCTCAATTTTACGTTCGTTGTTGATATTAAGGATCCAAATTAAAAACGGCTTTTTCGAACAATTATTTTATTGGTGAACTATTGTTACCAAAAACAAGTCCATATTTATTTTCATAATATTATTCCTAATTTAATTTTCGACAAAAATGGTACTCTTATCCCAACTCGATATAAGATCCAATCATATTTTACTATACAATAATTTCGCTACTTTTGTTCTACAATACTCGACTTTTATTATTAGTTACTTAGTGAAAAGGGGACGAGCGAACTGTCTCCCGTAATTTCAGGTAGTTTTAAAAAGGGACCGGATTGTCTCCCGTAATTTCGGGCGGTTCCAAACTCCGTCAATAATCAGGTGATTCGGTTAGGTTACTGTTTCTAAAATACACTCTGTGGTGGTCGGGTTAGGTTAGGTTTGGGTAGAGTATGATACGTTTTGATGCGGAAAAGTTTTTAGAATATACATTGTAATTTGGTGAGGTTATAGTGTTAGAAAAATTTAGTTCCCTTCGATTACCTTAAACGTTAATCCCTAATCCTTTTTGGTGAGCAGGTAAATTTTAGTGTTTGGGGGACAGTTCAGTCGCATCCGTGAAAAGTAGCTATTTGATAAGTTTGAATAGTTTCTTTAAAATATAGGGTTAATCGACCTATTGTACTGACAATATTTCAAGGCCTGTAGCTCCCTTAGGAAGCAAAATCGGACATATGTTTATAGGACGTTTTTTCTTAAAATCAATTGTAGAATCGCCTCTTAAAATTTTGCCGCTTAATTTCTGGACACCCTGTATAAAAACGGTCGTATCTCCTCCCCCTTAATAGATAGGTGGATCAAAACCACCGTCTTCAGAATCCGATCCAGTATAACATATGTACTAAAATTTGATGCGATTCGGGGTGAATTTCGGACACTTAGGGGATGAATTCGAATTCGAAAATTTTATTAATATAGACCATATATTTTATTGGGGGCTGAATATGAATCTAAAGTTGTTTAACAATTTTTTTTCGTAAAAAATGAGAATTCATCATTCAAACAGTGAAAATTGCATTCTTTTTAGTTTTTGGCTTATAACTTGCAAATTGATTGAGCTTTTTTGTGGCAAAAATCGATCATGTATTAAAATAAAGATGAGAAAATTACCTACATTTCATGTTGTTATCATTTTTTTTTCTACGAAATATGGTTTTCGCTCAAAGAGGCTATAAAAATCAGTAAATTTCGGAAAAAAGGTAAAAAAAATTTAGACGAAAACCACAAATCGTACAAAAAATGACAACAACATGAATTGTAGGTAATTTTCTTCTCTTTAACTTTGCAAGCTATAAGCCAAAATCCAAAAATATTGTGATTTTTAATGTTATTTGAGGACCCATATTTGCCGAAAAAAATTTTGTCTCGCAACTTCAAAATCGTGTTTAGCACACCAAGAATCTAAACTAAGGAAGTAAAAACGATTACACTAGAACATTCCACTTCAAACTACCATTTAATTCGACTACAAGTGCAAAAAATATGTAATCCCTACTGAATTTTATAATTTTAAGTTTTTGGTATGGTCAGTGGCGTACCGTCAAATTTCGCCCCCCATTCGTATTTGAAGTACACAAAAGACTTGACTCCTAACTGACCTCAGGCTGCTCATTTTTTAAATGGTTTTATTGGACTTTATAATATTTATATGAAGAAAAGTATCTAATTTTGTATTGAAGTTAGAGAGTAATCCAGGGTAGGGCATTGAAACGAAGTGTTTTTATAGTAACCATAAAATCGGTCGTTTATTGTTTAAAAAAATATTGGTAGTAGCGTATATAAAATTTGGTTTTAGTTAAAATTCTTATTGCACCTGAGCGTTCTTCAGTTCTAAAAAAAATTGAAGTACCGATCTCCATCTTGAAGTCCAAGATTAGTTAAGAATAGATTTATAATTGTGTTGATCCTTGCGTTAAAAATATCAGAACTTCAGGAGGTGGTTCATTATCTTTTGGTATTACTTTTGTAGAAAATACTTCATTATTTACAATATCAATAATAAAGTTATTTCAACTAATGCACTCATTTTCTAAAACTATTTCAATTGAAACTTTAAGTGCAAGAAATGTAATAAATATATGAATTATTTACTAGCACGTGATCAATCCAATATTTATTTAAACCTAATTTGAAAGTAGATATTTTTATTTACATCACCATCAATTTTGATAAAATATTTATTTCTGTATTTGTATTTTATTCTGAGTACACATTAATAATGCATTTAAAAAAATCATTATGAATAAATTATAAAATAAATAATAAAAATTTTTTGCTCATATAGATTTTGCTTGTATAATTTTGGCATGGCCAGCATAGTCTCTTGATCTAAACCCAGTAGAGTATATTTGGTATATGATTACGTTTATCTCGCGTTACTTGACCCGGATTGGATTGAATAGCGATTGACTCAATCCGCATTTTTTCCGAAATAAATATGTCGGATTGGATTAATCAATCCAATCAAGTCCAATCCTTCGTGTTTATTTCGAAAAAAATGCAGATTAAGTCAATCAATATTCAATCCAATCTGGATACACGAGATAAACGTAATCTATGAAGATGACCATTAAAAAGATATAATCTCAAATATTTTATTGCACACCAAAAATTACAATATTAAAAAAAATAATTTACAAATTGCTTGAATAACATGAAGATAACATTTTATCCTTTGTTTTTATAGAGTTTAAAATATAAAATTTCAAAACATAAAATTATTACAGCAGAAGCAAGACCAATAAAAAGTAAATAAAAAGCCAAACTAACGTGATAAAAATTTAGCGAGACGTTTTCCACATTACCACGTTCTTCTTGGATATTTTTTTCAGAAAATAGAAATAATCCAGCTTCATTAATTGTTTTAAACAAATCATTAATTCTATAAATAAACGGTGATTTCTTATGAAAATAAAATGATTCAAATCCTGGAATTAGTGCTTCTTCAATAATCCGAAATACCCCATCACCAAGACGATTAACCAAACTTCTGATAAATCCTTCAGCACTGCTACGCATGAGTGCATAACCATAAAAAATATTAGCGTTTGAAATATTCCTAATCATCTCTTCCCGGGTTAAAATTTTTATTTGAGAATTAAACTGCGTGGGTACCAAATGTTTAATTTCATTCATTATACAAATTTTAAGATTGCTCCTCTTTAATTCAGCAAGAGTGGTAATAGGTTCAAAATACTTTTGGCTTAGAATTGCTTCTAAAATAGAAGCAGAGTACGCGCAGGTTATTAGAAGCCCAAAAATACACCATGACAAAATAATGTACTGGGATACCTTTTTATATCTAGAATAATTCACAGTAATACCGAAAGTCCAAGCTAAACCAAACGATACAAATAAAATATCTAGAAGTTTCAATAAATTTAGCTCTTTTTCAATTGAAAACACCAAAACTGTAAATGCTAATAAAAGCCCTGCCAAAAAAACCCAAATTTTTACACTAAACATTTTAAGAATTTTTAATGTAATTGGAATTGGTAAAGGTTTAGGTACCATTACAACAATATCATCACGTTTAAAAGGTTCGGTATACTTTACTTCTCTATAAATCCCATAGAATTGTCCTATAAAGCAAAATTCTGTAGTTTCATTTTGTACGCTTTGTAGGGCTTCATCAAAATTTTCTGCAATTATTATCTTAAGAGATGCATTCATTGTAACAAAAATTTGGTTTAAAATTTTCTGGTAATTCCCAATAAAATTTCCATTTTTTAAAATTGTACGTGGAGGATCATCAACCATAGACACCTGAATTTCGTACTGATGCAAATTTTTAAATTTCTCCAATGCAAATTTATAATCCTTCCCACGAATCATCAGTTCGTCAATAAATGGATCGTAAGTAACGTAATAAAATATGAAGTCAGTTCTATTCAAGTAATAAAAACTGACGTTCCAAATATTTTTATTCCAAAGTTTTCTAAACGCACTTTTTAATTCTTTCTTGGTCATGGTGAAAGGTTTCATAAATCCGAATATAAACTTTTTGAATCTATTAAATTCAATATTATTTTCGTAAAACTCCAGAGCTGGATATACATCTTCGAATCCAAATGTTATTAGTAAGTCTATTGTTTTAATTACATCAAATTTAGCAACAAGCCCAAAATTTTCAGTCAAAATTCCTATTTCGCATGGCCGTTCTTCAGTTCTAAATAAACTTTTAAAATAAAAATCATTGTCGTCTAACATTAGCTTGCTAAATATGAGATTTATAACTGTGTTGAATGGTGTCATGGAAATGTCTTTGGTAAGTTCTGGAGGTGGTTTCTTATCCGTCGGTATTGTTATGTTTGTTGAAAATGCTTTATGGGTTAATATTAAAAATATTGCAATTTTAGAAATGGTAATCATAGCCGCAAATTTTATTCTCAAAGCTTTGGTGTTCAATATTCACAACTACTTACTCAATAGTGATCAAATTGTTTTCAAACAATCATCCGAGGAAGTTTAGTTTTTTTTATTATGTTTTAGCCTACATTAATAATAATAGAATTATTAATAAGAACCATGTTTATTGTAAATTGTAAATGTGTTTGTTTAGTTTTACGAGAAATTATATTGAATCCATTAAAACATTTCAATTGTATTTCAGAAAGCAGCAATTCTAGAAATCAGAAAAATCAATATAAGTTCAGAAAGGACCAATTATAAAAAATTAAGAAAGCCAAGATTGTCTAGCGGTGATTCCACAAGTGAATCACAACTAATAGAATGATGGTATTGCCTTTAACTTAGCGTAGAAGACTTAGCTGAAGTTGCAGTAGGTAAACATATGGAAGAGCTGGAGGAAAATTGTACTGAAGCATTGTATTGTATCACTGCAGGGATTAGCTGCGGAAAAGACGGAAGGGATTCTACTATCTGAAAAGAAGAAACACAAAGATGAACACCAAATAAACATCTTCAGTTCGGGGAACATTTACGATCGGCTACATGAAGGCGGAAAAAGCGGCGTTAAATAAACTTATGACAACGAATCGTGGTTCTAACGAGAATAAGAGACGAATATTGGTCGCTGTTGCCGAATCTGGGTTGGGTTGGATTCATTTTACGATACTGTTCTCATGGATTTCAAACTTATTCGTCAAGCAGAAAACGACGATTGCTAACATATTTCCATTGTTCACCCATTTTTCTAGCCCATTAAAGAATATGTGTAAACGATGTATTAAAAACACCATATCGTGTGTAAATGTACCTTTACATACAGAAATAATAAGAAGATTAGCTTCTCAAATTAAATTAATAAGTTTCTATAAAAAATGTATGAATGTATTTTCCCGTATTGAATTTTCCACAATACATTTTCTGCGACAAATTTTCCGGGCCCGAAATTCATATAATAAGATTATTTAAAAAAGAACCTCTTATTAAAATTTATTTAAAACCCATGCCATTAGTAACGTTGGTTTGTTTAGTATTAGTCTCGCTCGTTAAGCAGAGGACTAATGATGGATCACCCTCATTAACCGGAAGCATTGCATAATTTCAACTCTTCTTACCTTTTATCAAGTTCCCACCGTTCGCCATTTAAAGTAACTAATCTTAAATCATAGTGCAGATTATGTAATAAAATTTAAATTTTAAAGCGGTCACAAAGCTACGTTCTGAACAATGACACACTAACATACACACTGAGTCTTGTGTGGGTTATTATACAGGGTGCTCCAGAAATGGATCATTATACCATTCAGACAAATTAAAAAAATATCGCCAAAATTATATGTGCTTACATAATTCGTTAAACTATCAAAAGTTATTTGTGCAATTTTTCACAAACTACAAAATTTTAGAAGTAACCATTTTTTATACAGGTTCTAAACGAATGTATGTAAAAAAACGTCAAAAGGTGTCAAAGTTTCTTTATTTCTTTTCCTGTTTTTTAGAATAACTTCTAAATCTTTCATGCAATTTTTTTGAAGATTGGAGGAAACTGTAGTATTTAAATTTGTAATGAGATAAAATTAGTATCCAGTGTAATAAATTTCAGGATCGTATATTTATATACATACCTATACTTTAATTTTATCTTAGATTTAGCCAAGGAATCGCCTCCCGATTTTTTGCATACATTTGCTTGTAGCCTGTATATCTTTAAAAGTTATCCTTATCAAAAAACCTCCTGATGATTAAGGCAATATCAAAAAATCTTGCTATTCTAATGAAAAATAAAGTACAAAGATTTTATATTGTTGCAGTGAAATATGGTTAATTAAGTTACAGCGAAGATACTAAATTATAATTTCATAAATGCAAGACAAAATGATAATTTAGCAGGTCATTCCCAAACATTAATTTTTTCGCAAGTGGCCAGACTCTATTAGTACTTTAAATACATGCAGAACAATAAACAATACAACGCAAGGAGCAACCTTTCTCGGCGTTAAAATTATGCAAACGTATTGTCCCATAAGCTCCCAGCGACTTCAAGTTATTTCACTGAGTAAACTGTTAATAATCTACAAAACGGAAAATTATTCTTCGTTTGTAATATTTTTTTGAGCAAGATTTATTTATAACTGCTTTATTTGGATTATCTCATACAACATTTCCTAGATTCTTTGAAGAAATATTAAATACATTCATTTTATTAAATGTAGCATATTAATTTTTTTTTAATCTAGGAAAAATCAGTAATACATTTTTAATTTTAGATATACAGAATGGTCCACTTAACTACCCTTGAAAATTAGGAGTTGTACGAAAAATTTTGTTTGGTCGTTACAACGTTGCAAACTTCAAAATTTTTGAAAATGCAGCGAAAAGATCCGGAAAAAATCATGAGTAAATGAATGAAAAATTATAGACTTTTTATAGAAAATCCTTACAAATATAACTAATAAACAAAATGAGCAAACAAATATGTTTTTGGAATTTTTTGTTTGGCCGTTATTACGCTTCAAACTTAAATACATCTTGAAAATGCAACAAAGATTCAAAAAAAATAGAAAGCAATCAAAAACAATACAGAGATTGGGCTAAAATGATTATGGTTTGATATGTAGGCAACTAAATTCGCAGGTTAGTAGAATTAAAAATGTAAAAAGGAAATCCCCTAGTAATTCAATGGCGTAGCAATTTTTTTTCCAAAATTAATACAAATTTAATTTATTTACTTAGGTTGTATGTTTTCGAAGATAAAAAAACGTAGGCTTATTGTATTCATTCATGGAGTATAGATACTAGTCCATACTCCATGATTCATTTCATTCATTTCTAATTTTACAACAATTGTTGAAAATGATGACCTTCATTTTCGAGGCAGGAGGCTTATTCTTGGGCCGGTCGAGATCGTGTAATCGACGACTTTCATTGTTCTGTCCTTTTCATTCACATGAAAAACTAAGAGTATGTCCTTCTAGTCTCGTCGACGACACGATCTCGGTCGACCCAAGAACAAGCCTCCTAATGCAAACACAAATCAAAGATTTACGCAAAGTAGTCTTTATAAAAACTCATGTTTATGAAATAGGAAGGCACAATAACTAAATACAAAAATCAAAAGTATTCACACAAGTGTAAAAATTCAACCGACGCCTCTGATTTGGTGTAGTCTAGTTACTTTGTTATAATTTGGACATAATTTTGTGTTACTATGAACTTGAAGCGAACAAATTCCCCAAATTTTTAGGCGGGAAAGTTGAGATCATTTTTTTATGTTAAATCATTGGCAATTGAAAGCAATGTTTAAATAAATATGACAAAATATTATGAGATATTATATTTTTTCTGTGATTTTAAATTTTAATATGTTATTTTTTTATTTGTGCATAAATGAAGTTTACTTTTATAAACTTATATTTTTCTACAAACGTGTTAAAAGTCACTATTCTAACAGTCATGGCAGAGGTTAAAAGTGTAATTTTCTCGCACTGGTGTTAAAAGTAAATCTTTACTGAAATTAACAAAACTATGGATACAAAGATAATAACTACTAATATTTTTCATAAAATATTATTCATAAAACTCTCGTTTGTATATTTATAGTGATTCAAATGCGTTTTTAAAGTTTTAACGCTTAGATCACAATTAACTAGTTTTTTCTTATTTTTTTGTATTATATCATATCTTTGAGTAGTAATACCTACTTTTATTATTTTTGAAGGTATAAATTTATTTCTAAAAACCAATATATTTGGCGCTTGTTTTGAGTTTAGGGGCCGATTATGATTTTTGGCGGGGGTGGGGCACAAAACGTAGTTATGCCAGTGCCTTTACAAGAGAGAAGGACCCGATATTAATACTTAAGAAGGTATAATATGCAAAGAATTTACTGTACTTTTGGTTGCATACTTTAAAATTGTACATTCTATAATAATTTAATACAAGCCTTGACAAAGGAGAGTTAAGCTATTTGAGTCTTTAAGACTTGAGTAAGGCCTTTGATTGTATTATTGTAAAAACTGGGTAAAAAAAAAGATCCCCCACTAGCTTCAAAATGGAGAATTTTTTAATCTTTCTCGCGATTTTTTGACTCTATCTTATAAATTTGGATTCGCTGATAACGATTCAACCAATATTATCCCGATCTGATGCGTACTTTTTAAAATACAGCGTTTTGAAATGTGGTCAAATTTTGAAAAAAAAATTTCATGAATATTCGAATTTCATATAACTAATAGGCGCCGATAATATATTTTGGCCTGCTGATTACGGAGAAATAAAAAATTTTGACAAGTAGTTTAGAAGTTACAAGCATTTTTATAGCTCTAAGAAAATGATAGAGATAGAGTTGAAAAATTAAAAATTAGTACAAATTTTGTAATTTCTTAATATACAAATAAATTATTATTATTCTATTAAAAATATTTAAAATAACTAATTCAGCTTCCAGATAATTATAAGAAATTTTACGCTTTCTAAGATGAGTGTTTTGATATTCGAAGGATAATGAGAACTAGGAACTCAAAATTTTCTTTTGTAGAGATAATTTTGTAGTTTCAGAAAACAAGCACCGCCCATTAACTGATTTTTTGTGAAATCATCAAATATATGTACAAATATCAAAAAATCGGTGACCGAAAATTCAGATCGAACAAAAGACAAACTCCAATTTTTTTGATATTTTGGCGATTAAATTTGATCTACTTTCTAACCCTAAGTTTTAAATATTTTGGCTTGAAAATTTCAAAATCCAGAATTGAGTTCATTTTTCAAACCTCAGTAAAATACTATATTACATTCTAGTCAAAAATACAATTGTTGGTAGTGGTTATGCTCATGCAGAATAAAACACTACAATATACATAGGACATAGGTATACAGGGTGGTGATAAAGTTTGGAACCAAGGTCATAACTTCCGTAATTTTTTTTTTGTAAAAACCGCTCGGATAGGTAAATTTTTGTTTTAAAAATGCCATCTTTTGGAATGAAAAAAGTATTCATGACGTCACTGATAACTTCACTATGACGTCATCATCATTTTTTTTAAATGGAAACCCCTACTTTTTTTACACATTTTTCATAGACCTTTTTATCATATTAATGATCACATAAAAATATTTAAAAAAAATTCAACCATTTTTGAGAAAAAAAATAAATTTACTCAAAAAAAAAATTATTAATTCTAAATGAAGATATGGCAAGAAAAATAAATTAAATTAATTTTTAGTTTAAAAATAACAAATTATTATCGAAAATATTCGAATTGTTCTTCTTTACACAATTGGAATTTTCTTAAAACTAATTTTAAATAACTTTTAATGAAAAAGGTAATTAAAATAAAATGTTTGAGTAATAATAAACTTTAAATAAAATTGTAATTTATTATAAATTTGAAAAAGCTTTTGATATTCAAAATTTATTGAAATAAAAATTGCCTTTATAAAAGTGCTTTAGTTGACGTTATTTTGTATGGCAAATAAAATTTTAAATCCATTTACCAATGCTTGAATAGCTTACTTCGTTTGTTTAATAATAATCAACAATTATTAAGTTTTGCGAAATTTTAATTATGGTAGGATACGGCGATAGAAAAAGAACCCATGGGGAAGCTTGTGCTTTGTTTAATGAGCAATATCCAAATAGACCGCAAATCTCAAGATCTACAGTAAGTAAGTTAGTTACCAAATTTGCAGAAACAGGATCTGTAGGAGATTTGCCTCGACAAGGACGGCCTCAAGTGAATGAAGAAACCAAATTAAATTTATTACTTGCGATTGAAGAAAATCCCAATATTTCAACAAGAGATATTTCAAGAAATAATAATGTGGATCATTCCTATGTCGCAAAATTATTAAAAAAGGAAAAGTATCACCCATACAAAATAAAACTCATACAAGAGTTAAATGAAGATGATCCCGATCGCCGACTGCAATTTTGAGAAGAAATGATGGCGCGATGTGATCAAAATCCAAATTTTTTAAGTAGTATAATTTTCTCCGATGAAGCTACCTTTCAATTGAATGGATCAGTGAATCGACATAATTGTAGGTATTGGTCACAGGAAAATCCTCATTGGGCCGTAGAATCCCATAGTTAAAGACAGGGAAAGTTAAATGTATGGGTGGGAATGATTGGCAGACGTTTTATAGGACCTTACTTTTTTAATGAAAACCTTACTGCCGAAAGATACTTGAATTTTTTGCGGACTGATTTGCTACCAGTTTTACTTCGTATTTTCCCCAATTATGAAAATCGCAACATTCCTAACCAAAACATTTGGTTTCAACAAGATGGGGCTCCTCCACACTTTGGCAGGGCGGTGCGAGAATTCCTTAACACCATGTTTCCCAACAAATGGATAGGTCGGAGTGGACCAATTGAGTGGCCTCCGCGATCTCCCGACCTAACGCCCTTAGATTTTTTTTTGTGGGGACATTTAAAATCAAAAGTTTATTTCAATAGACCTAATAATTTACAAGAATTGGAGCTTAGAATTAGGACGGAATTGCAACAAATTGACGAAGAAGCTATTAACAATAGTATTCAGAGTGTCTACACTCGAATGGGACAATGCCAAATGGTCAATGGGGAACAATTTGAACATTTTCGTTAAAATTTGTTACTTGTAAATTAAAAATTTACTTTTTTTTGTAATATTTTCATTGAGAATTAATAATTTCTTTTTTTTTTCAAAAATGGTGGAAACTTTTTAAATATTTTTATGTGATCATTAATATGATAAAAAGGTCTATGAAAAATGTGTAAAAAAAGTAGTGGTTTCCATTTAAAAAAATTGATGATGACGTCATAGTGAAGTTATCAGTGACGTCATGAATATTTTTTTTATTCCAAAAGATGGCATTTTTAAAACAAAAATTGACCTGTCCGAGCGATTTTTACAAAAAATTTTTTTACGGAAGTTATGACCTTGGTTTCAAACTTTATCACCACCCTGTATAAATAATGCAGCTGCTTTATCAATAGAAGTCATAACTTTTGTTGGCCAAAATATTATACAGGGTGTCCCTGAATAACTGTGACAATTTTTTTGTGGTGATAGAGGAAGTGAAATTAAGCATTTTTGACGTATAAAGTTTGTCCGGAAATGCTTCCTTAAAAAGTTATACCACCTTAAAAATATTCCAAAAAATATTTAATTGTAAATACAATAAATATTATTAGAGATATAATTTTTAATTTTGGCCACAGTGTTTTCACATAAAGATACACATTTTCCGCCAATAAAAGTTTAAGAAATATTTTCAGAGGCGTAACATGTGGGGGGTCATTAACTTTTTTGATCATATCTTTTGTTTTTTTATGTTTTTGATAATATCAAAAGTACTAAAATAATCCTTGATCAATGTTCTTCAGAAAAGGTACTATTATTGTATGTCGCTCCCGTGCTTCATTTCGGGATTTTCTAATTTTTAGCTAAAAATAATTAATAATTTAAAAAACAACATCAAATTAGGTTTTTTAATGAAAATTTCGTGATGTATCTGAAAAGATCAAATATAAAAGTAGGTGAATTACCACAATATTTTGTTAATTCTAAGTTCTAAGTAGCCTTTTATATTTAGCAATTAGTGTTTGATAGTTAGTCGTATGATTAAAAAAAGTTGATGACCCCCCCCCCACATGTAACGCCCCTGAAAATATTTTTTAAACTTTTATTAGCCGAAAATGTATTTCCATATGTGAAAACACTGTGGCCAAAATTTCAAATTAATATCTCTTTCAATGTTTATTTTATTTACAAAAAAATATATTTTTTTTAATTTTTGAAGTGGTATAACTTTTTAAGGGAGCATTTCCGGACAATACTTTATAACTCAAAAATACTTAGTTTCACTTCCTCTAACATCACAAAAAATTTGTCACAGTTATTCAGGGACACCCTCTATATCTAAATTTCAAGTTTCTACTATATCTTCTCCATATCTTCTGTAAGAACAGTTGGGAAAGCGATACAAAATAACAGCTGGTATCCATTCACTGATTTTCTTTGTAAAATCCTCAAAGATATGTAAAGTTGCCCCCAGTTGGAAGTAGGACAAAGAATACACCATCGTGATTACTTTTGTCCTACTTCCAGCTGGGACCAACTGTACTAATATTAAAAAATCGGTTGCCAAAATTCAGATCGAACAAAGAACTCATAAATTTTTGATATTTTGACGATCAAATTTGATTTGCTTTCTAACTCTAAGTTTTAAAACTTTTGGCTCGAAAATGTCAAAATCCAGAATTTAGTTCTTTTTTTTCAGAAGAACAGTTGGAAAAGCGATACAAAGTAACAGCTGGTATCCCACAGGGTTTGGTCTTAGGACCAACTTTATACTATAACTGTTTAATGAAGTTCTGCGACTGAATATGCTGAAAGGAATCACAACCATCTTATACACAGACTATTTAGTCGTAGTTGCAGTTGAAAAACATGAGGAAGAACTGGAGGAAAATTGCACTAAAGCATTGTATCGTATCACTTCATGCCTCTGATGTTTCTGAAATACAATTGATACCTTCTCAAATGATTTTGTTTTTTTCAAAAAAATAATTGAAAATATAGCTTTTTATTTAAATGAACTAAGTGTATATTAAATATTTCAGTGATTTTTTTGAAGATACTAGAAACATTAATCTCTTACATAATTAAACTTTAAATGCTAAATTAATCCAATTTTTGCGTTTAATTTTCTCAAGTATATCCACTAATAATTTTATATCTGATCTCATTAATCTTTCATGTGTTGCAAGTAAACATAGTACATACAATAAAAAAAGGGTCACGATCCTTGCAGGTATCTTCTTCACGTCAATAAAATCTCTAGAGAAAGGTTTCATCGCGCTTTATAGTTTTTACATATGCACGAAGCAGATTGTTTATTTATTTAAACTTTAAAGTCCTAAACTTGTTATATAAAACAAGCGTATATACTTATCTCGATTATTATAATGCGTCTGTGTTTAATAACAGGAACAAGGCCATGTGCATGAAACTTGTTGTGAGTTTTTTAATTGCAGAGAAATTCTTACAGCAAATCACATTATGACATTATTCTCCAAAGAATTTTCTGAATTATCTCTTACAAGATTAACTGGTGTTAAATTACGAATTTCTAAATTAACGAAAACCAACGGAGATCTTTATTACAAGTAGTAGGTCTACAAAAATTTTAATTACAGCAAAACTTCCAAAAAAATGGATTTAGGAACCTCTAAAAAATCGATAATGAAGTCGTGGCATTTGAACGTAAATTCGATGCAAAAAAGTTGTATCCGTAAATCAGGGCCAGGACCAGAGCAGCTCCATGATAAGCAAAAATTCAAATGACTGGACTTTCTTTTTATTTCTTGGTTGAATTGGTTTATATTGTTTGTATGATAATATCATGAGCGTGCATTTAAAAGAGTGAATTTCGTCATGTTAAAATGCGGAAACGCCCAAAGCGTTATAATCTATATTAAATTAGTTATATCACGTAATGAAAGAATTTGTGCGATTGTCATATTATAAATTATTAAGTTTCTAGAGTGGAGAAAGTTTAAAAAGGTTCTAAATTAATGCATAAACCAAAATTTTAAAATTATGTAAATTAGGTAGGTATTAATAATTATGTAAACTTGCATTTTGCATTACATAAATTATAAAATGTAAGGTAAACCCGAGAAGGTTTAATTTCTTTACACTAAGAACAATGCAAATGCAAGTAAAAAGGTGGAGAACTTTATAACAATTCCAGAGCATAAATTTGAAATTCGTTACACTTTACAAATTATGGGTTTTAAAAGTTAATACCGATCTTTAAAAATCATCGCTTTGTTCCTTAATCATTTCTCAACCTAGGAAGTAAGGTTTACATTCTTATTTTGATATTTCCAAAAGTAGATGTGATAAATATCCATGACTATGTATGGATTTAAAAAATGCTCTTCTCCTTTTTATTTCGCAATCAAATACAACATATTTCATCGTAAAAATATTAAATTTCAAAAACGTTAACATCCACTAAAAGTACTTGCATAAAATCGTTTTTCTCAACGACTTAAATTTATATGTTGGCTTCATATTACATTTTACTATGACAAGTAATGGATGAATATCTAAATAGAGTAGGTGTAAGCTTTATATGGAAGTACAAGTTGGTTTTGTAAATCTGCAAAGAAGTATTAATTTGTTTACTTTCGCAAGATGTTTTTCATATTTTTACATAAACTGGAGGAAAGGAAAATAATAATTAATTTCCCAAAAAGCAACTTATTCGGTGACAGGGAGATATAAGAACAATCGGGAAAGCAATAAAAAGTAACAGCTGGTGTTTCACAGGGTTCAATCTTAGGAGCAATTTTGTGGAATATACTATATCATGATGTTCTGCAACTGAAGATGCCGAAAGGAATCACAACCATCTCATATGCAAACAACTTAGCTGTAGTTCCAGTTGGAAAACAGGAGGAAAATGCACTGAAGCATTGTAACTTTAACGAATGGCTACATCGAAAGCAGAAAAGATGGTCGCAGTAAACTTATGGGAAAATTTTGGAAAATAAAATCACTGAAGTATTACGAAGGTATTATTTAATATATAAATATATACAACATTAATTTCAAGTCAAGTAATAAAAATTATAAACAACGTACAAAAAATGTAATACAATATCAGAAATAATAATACTAACTTATAAGCAAAATAATCGCATTGATTATAATTAAAAGTAGAATTATATACACAAATAATTGCAATAGAAACCTATTAAAATAATCGTGAGGGCAGTCAGCGTGCTGAGCATGCTTTAGAAACTTTTCTTTCCACAAATAAATAAAGTAAGGCACAAAACTCAAGTAAATGCGCGGAAAATTATTTTTTCACTTTTTCTAGAAATAAATCAATTAGAACTTTTTACATACGCAGATTTGAATACTACAAAAACCATTATTTCGAAGTATTTCAGGATGGCCTTGAAACAACTGTTAAGTAGCCACGAGATTTCAACGGTGTAATTTGACTTAAGTAAATCACCTACTACTTCAGTTAATTTAAAGAAAGAATTTATGGTATTCCCTGTTTTTAAAATACATTAATAAAAAATACTAGTAGTAGCTCAATTCTGCGTATGAAAATAGTACTAAAGCGCTCATTTTAATTTCACATGTTTAAACAGTCTTTAGAATTGAATATTGTGTCCGCGAAGGAAAGCATCGATTTGACCTCCTTGGTAGCTGACAGGTTGTTGTAGACTTGGTTGAACGTAATAGAATTGTTGGGGAGAAGTTTGCTGAGAGCGCGCTTTTTGTTGCTGCGCGAAGAGTTGAGCAGAATTTTGGAATTGAAGCTCAGCTTGTTGCTGTTGGTATGCAGCTTGGTTATTGGGCCTAACTTGAGCTCTGTAAAGCGGACTTTGGGCTTGCAATTGTTGGATGTTTAATTGGCTTTGGTGTTGCGGTTGATGAACGTATGGTTGAATTCTGTGATTTAATGTGAATTCGCCTTCAGTTTGTGGAAGGGTTTGGTATAATTGGGTTTTGTACTGCCCTGAAGATGGATCATATACCAGTTCTGAGGAGTAGATAGGTCCGCTGGATGCTTGTTTCGATGCTTTTTGCGTAGTTTTGCTTACGCTGCTGGGTGTTGGTGATAGGATGCTATTCTCCTGTTGGAATTTTTGGAATTCTGCATCAAAATCAACATTTCCGCGTAGAGAGCTTGGTGTTGGTCGTGCGTGTTGTTTGGCGTAAAGAACGGACGGCCTTGGTGTAACTGATACTTGTACGAGTTGTGGTCTGTAAGTTGTGGCAGGTGATTCAGAACGAGCTGAAGATGCTGTCACTGGACGAGGTGTTATAGTAATTGGGCTGGCAGTGTGCTTATATATCACTGAAGATGGGGTCGTTGAAGGCACTGGAATCACACGAGAACGTTGGTACACTTGAGGTTGCTCTTCTTCAGATTCATATTGGGGACGAGTAATATAAACTGGACGAGCTCTAATTTGCTGAAAAAACAAAAAATCAATTAATATCCCAAAAAACACATTTTTCATGATAATCTTACTTGTACTGGTTTAAGAACTTGTTCTGGTTCTGGTTGTTCTTCTTCTTCTTGGTAATTATTTTGGAATAATGTTACTGCAGGTTTGGGTGCAACTGTAACAGGTCGGATTGGTCGAATGGGTCTTGTTGGATAATTCGCTGGACCATTATCAGGTTCGTTTCTTTCGCGTTCGGGTAGTTCATCTCGTTCCTCTTCCTTAATCGCATTGGGGTCACAAGGATTTCCAGAAACGTACGTGAACTCTCTTTTATTACCATCTGGATCAACATAACCGTATTTGCCTCTTACTACACAATCAGTTCCTCTCGTTTCTTCCTTGAAGCTTCCATCAGCTGCTTCGTAACCAAAAGTGAAGGAACCATCATCATTGACTTTATTGTAGTTACGGATTGTTTGCACTGGTGGTGGTTTTGAACCCGTTTCTTTGGCTTTCACTGAGGCTTTTCCAGGTGAATGGGAAGATCGGGATGATGGTATGTAGTTTTCTTGAGAAGCACGTGATGGGATGTAATCTTGAGAGCTACGAGCTGAGGCTTGTTGCCCGTAAAGACCATTGTATTGGTCAGCTGATGATATGTAGACTACTCTTTGATCTTCTTCTTGAGGTTCAGCGTAGTATTGTATCGTTTCTTCTTCTTCTTCTTGAGGTAGAGGTCGTACACGCACTCGTCTTGCATCTAATGTGCTTGCTAACGTTAACCCGCATAATAACGGCAGCAACTAAAACAAAAAATTAGTGTTTTTACTTAAAAATTGACAGTACTAGATTAAGATTTTACTTTCGAGATGAGAAATAGGAGAGTTACTGAAACGGTAATTACTGGTGAAATTGGTTGGTTTTAATTAAAGAACTCTAAGCAAATAATAGTTCGATAATCATGCAAGCGAAAAAGAAAGGCACAAATCAAAACGGTAAATTTGCTACTCATAAATGCATGTCTTCTGCTTCGCTAATTCTAGCTGATTTAAGTGCAAAATTAATACGTTATTTAATTGCATGTTTGCCAGTTTTTTGAATGAAAAAATCGCTCTAGGAAAAATGTTATAAAATTAGAAAATATGTACTAAATATAGTTTCAAAAAAAATAAGTGAAGGTTGCTTCTGAAAGGATTGTGCTTCCCCAGATTTCGCACTGATCATTATTCGGTTCCGATCAAGGTGAATGGTGCAGTAAGAAAATCGTGCATTCTATTAAAATTGATCAATAAATTACAAAACTGTATAAATTATTAATATAATAAAGAACTGTATAATTTTCGTATACTGATTAAGTTTAGTTTTAATTAGATATGAAAGCGGAAATCTGGGAAAGGATTTCCTCGAATGATCTTGACCAAAAATCGTGTTCCTTCTAATTTCACCTAATAGGGAGTAAGGATGCAATTGCGCAATCGAAATGTGAGTAATATTTCCTGGGCACTTTCTAATAGGTAAATTGAACGTTTAGAGTGCCTGTTTAATTGTAGCAATGGAGCGGAATAAAAATTAATAATTACCACCCGCATATTACGAAATCTTATTAAAAAATGTACAGACTTAAAAATATGAGTTATAAGAAATATATTTTAAATATGTAATTAATACGTTAAGTTTTTAATCACAATTAAATGCTTATTCATTATGAAATACCAAAGAATTTATCCACGTTTTTTATTAATAAATAAATAATATTATTTACATCAAGATTGGCTTGTTTTCAGTGCAGCATTTTCAAGGCGCTTTTTTTAAATGATTCGATGTATCCTGTTTACAAAATATCAATATGAAACCAAGAAGAAATAATTGAAACCTTGGTTTTTAATAAATGAAAACTATTATTAAAATAAATATCAGTTAAATACAAAAAAAATCAATGATGACCTAATATTTTGGTATTTAAGAACAAAATGTTAATAAATCAATTAATTTTAATCAAAAAAAAATGTGGCTTATGTGGTTTAAATATTATTAAGTTGTCATTATTCAGTTTTGATATTTCAAGGTAAAAATCTAATATTTTGAAACGATACATTTTTTTTCCTAGAGCCAAATTTAAGTTCCCGAAATTGAAAGCAGTTTAAGCCAAAAAATTAAGGTGCGAATCGTGAATAATTAATATTTTCGGAACTATTAATGGGTTAAAATTTCAGCACACACACAAAAATTCTGAAAAACTGTAAATTTCTGATTTATACCAAAATTATGCTAAAACTTCGCGATTTTTTTCCAAAAAAAAACTAATCAACCGATTTAACTAATTTTTTTTAAATCCATCTATCTACGCTGTTTACCTTCGATACAAATTTTCCTTATTCTCAAATATATTTTTTGAAATTTTTTCAAGATCAACCCGCCAAATGAAAGATAATAAAAAAATGGAGGAATACAAAAGCTGCATCTGTAAAGATTTCTGGAAAACACGAGGTTTACTAACATCCCTTATGTGCATTAAAAATGTAACAAAAAATTTCAGGAAAACGGAAATTTCTCCAAAATTCTATGAGATACCTACCGAAAATTTGTGCATTTTGGTGCTTTTTCAATTGAATCGAAAATCGGTTTTAAAGTTAAGTCTGCTTGATTTTTGGCTGGCTAAGTTTACTTAAAGTTTTAAGATATTATTTTACAAAATTATATACACAGTCAACATTTGAAAACGATCCACTTAAAATAACTTCAGTTTGATGAGATCTGTACAAAATTGGTAAAACTGCAGCTGAGTTTAATGAAAAACACCCAGACAAACATGTAAGCCAAAAATACGTAATTGAACTGTTACAAAAAAATTTTTGGAACTGGTTCTATTTTAAATTAAAAGAAACGTGAAAAATTACCGAATTAGCCGACGCAAATTGAAATTGTAGAGCATTTTGGAGTAGATCCTAAAGGATCAAATATAGAAAATATTTCATGTGGCTCAGTAAAAAAAGTACTAAAAATAAACAAATGTCATCCTTATTTTGGGCTGGAATTTTAGAAGACACTATAATAAACGGAGATCGTCATCGTAATTAGTCATGCTTGAGAATATAATTGATCCTCTTACAACAGAAAATTTAGAAAATCTGCAAGATGAGGAAGAAAACTTGTTTCTTGACGTAGAAAATTTATACTTTCAACGACCTAATTACCGGTAAGAGAGTGGTTAAATGACCGATTTGAAGGAAGATGGATTGGACGAAGAGATCCGATAGAATGACCAGCACGGTCTCCCGATCTTTCGCCATTGGATGTCTTTCTTTAGGTCACTTAAAATTTTACCTAATTTTTGGAGCTCTATAAAAAGCGTGAAAATATACTTAAAACAAAAGACGAATTGGCGTACTCTTCATTTATACTTTAAAATGTTGATAGCATTAGAAAAAAAATATAATTTCAACTAGTTTTTTATCAGTGTTTTCCAAAAAATTAAGAAATTGGTAGCCACAATGTCCTCAAAGAAAAAGAAATTTTAAAAAAGCTACACTGGAAAAAAATTATTATTACTTATCTTTGAAATTATTTTATAATCTGTAAAGGAGGCATATACTAAAAAACTAAAAAATTTAAAAAAAATTCAATATACTTAATTTAAACGCGTAGGTAAGTTTCTAGAAGTAATGAACATTTATCGACTTAATTTAAATAACAAACATCTACGCATACTTTCGTTCTCGGTGGCGAAAGAGCGCAAGGTTATTCGTCTAAATAACTCATTAGTTAACTGTTTATTTAGTGATTGCTTCTAAAAAAATCTCACGGGAGATTTTGCATGCAGTAGGAAATTAAGAATTGCGTTCGCAAGATGCTATAAAAATCAACATTTCATGCTTGGGATTACGTTGAATTTTAAATGTTAATTATGCCAACGGTAGGTTATCTATTGGTAAAAGTACGTAAAAACCAATAATTATGTTGTTATTTAAATTTATAACTCAATGGTTGTGTAAGTTTTTTTGATTGCTTTTCATAAGATCTTAATCCTTCCTTCATAAAAATTATTTAGATCAAAAATTTTATATCGCTTCTGGTATTCCTCATGAAGTAACCAATAATCAAATTAAATCTTAAGAGCCAGTAGTACTCTATTTTTAACAACACGAATTAAGACTTTTAGAAAAGGTAGAAAACCATGACCTTCATCCGTTGGGAATAACAAAAAATTCTACTAGTATATCCGAAAATGTGGATTATTTGATATAATGGACTTTACCTCAACCCAATTTTTGAGATTTTTTTTAGTACTACAAAGGACTAAGGAAGATTTATTATCCAAAAAGTAGGTAAAAGTGTGCTATCCAAGGAAAACCTTAAAATAACTGTAGGTAATACTTTGGAAAAATTAAATAAAAATTCTGACGAGGATTGCGCTAAATTTAAATCGAGATAGATAAAGACATAGTTGACTAATTCGAATCGATTAAAATAGTGTTATTGGAAATAAACAATTTATAAAGGGTGTGTCCTGAATGTATGACACATCGAAACCACTCTTAGACATGCATAAACAAATACCAGGAGAGATTTTGTTTATTTAAATTAATTTATTCTTACAACGTTATGCAATATGTATCTTAATCTCAGCACACATTTGCATGTTCACAAGAACGCATTGTTTTAAGTAATAAATACGGAAGTTGAGCAACTACACACTCCACATGTTAATTTTATTAAAGTTTAGTAAAATTATGTAAAAAAGTTTCTTTTACACGTTCATGTTACATTTAATTTCCACTTAGAAAGCATGGAAGATTTATGGAGAAAAAATGTTTTATACTTTTATTGAAGTCGACACTGCCCGTTTTGCAATGAAAAGCGGTTGCAAAATCAAAAAGGTCAGTAGTTCGTTCGACGCCGGGCGAAACAATGCTTGATAATGGTATGTGTTCTCACGATAACCTCAAAGCTACTATCCGCACCAGCATCATATGAAATTTGTTTAACTCTATGCAATCGAGAGGATTTAATTATTTTATTGCGCATTACAAATTGATCCTTGATTACAAATTTATTTCCAATCTCAAAACTTCCAAATATTGGTTCATGGTATAGACATGGTATAGAAAGTACAACTATTGTTTTGGATTTATTGCAGTTTTTGATGACCTTGATAACTTCCTAAAAGAAATACAATTTTTTCAGTTGAGAACCAGGTTTTCCAGTAAAGGTAATCTTTGATTTACTTCAAGAAATTGTCCAATATTTCTTGTTTTTGATCATCTACCTTGTTAAGTCACTATATTTATTAGTTCATCTAAGAATCTTCATTTTTTAGATAAAATATGAAAATTCTTTAGGGCAAATTTCCTGTTCTTCATATCTAGAATTATACTTACAATCACTGTATTCATTATTATACCTGGAAGTAGAAGTATATTGGTAAATTGGGTGAACCTTTTCGAACTACTACCAATGTGATATTTTGTTCAAAACCCTAGTTCATTCCCAATTGTATTTCAGTGAGCATCAATTGTATTTCAGAAAAATCAATATAATTTCAGAAAGGACCAATTGTAGAAAACTAAGGAAATTAAGGGAACTACAACAGATACAATTAATGAAAAATTTGGTTTGACAATTTAACAATAACCCAGTAACAATATTACGCTTAAGTCCTTAGATTAAACATTAGACAACTGGAAAAGGTGTAGTACAGTTCTGGAAAAATCAAGTTATTAGGAGACATAATTATGATTTCAGCCTTATCCAGAAGAAGTGATCATATTTAGTATGAGGAAAAGCATTCTCTAGGTCATAGAACCTGCAGATTTTGTTCCTGACTTGTCCATTTTGTTGAGGTTATACTGAATAAAAGGTGGTTAGTTTTTTCTTTGATTTCTTCTTCACGAGCCTTGATTCTTCAACAATGACCACGAAACTCCCTCGTACAGATTCTTTTCCTTCTTGGTCATCATATCGTTTGTCGATCATTGTCCCTTGTGGAAGTTCGGGCTAACCAATTTTTCTTGTAGAACCTTCAGATTCTCCAGAGTTTCTATTTCGGAGACTCATTTAGTATAATTGTTGAAGTGTTTAATTTATCGTACATCGCATGGTGCGCAAGATCTGATTTGAGGCCGGATTTTGTTTGTTGGCGAGTTTTATGAATTCGCCAAAACGTCATCATTTTCCGCCAATTCGTCATTATTTACATTGTTCTCTTCGCCTGAATGATGACGTTTTGGCGTGTTTTAGAATCCGCCGTAGAAACAAAATCCCACCTCTGATGAGTGTTTTCCTGGCACAAGTACTGATGTTTTCCTATTTCTTTGCATTTTTGATGGGTTATTACGCAAGTTGACTCATGGATCAGAATGTACTTCTTTTTAGGAATACTTAAATGATATAGGTTTTCTTCTGAAGGTACTGGTAGTAAGAAAATGAACGTAGTTATAGGGTTCCAGTTATCGGCGTCCATAACTAGCTCTAAACTTGGCACGTTTCTGCAAATACTTATTTAGTAATTTCTTAAATCAAGCAACAATTTTGGTTTCAGAATTTTTCTTTTTCTGGTAAAATAATTGGAAGTTAAAAATTACAAAAAAGAAGCCAATATCAACATTTCCACAGATCCGAAAAGTCAGTCATGCAAAATCTGAAAGGTATCCATGGATTTACTCTACGACTCATAAGTTTACAGATGTTTGACTACAAGTTCTGCACAGAATCTACTCTAAATTATCGAAATTATTTTGAAAGGTTTGCTGGTTTTACACTATTTAATCGGAAAAGCAGGCACTTGCTGCAACTAGTAAAGCAACATAACAAATATACTGGATAAATTAAGTATTATGGCTTTTTGAATGTTTATATGAATTCTATAAAAATAATTTAAGGTCGATTCTGGTCAAATCTGTAAGGACTTATAGATTTGCACAGAATTACACCATTAATCTTCATTTTATTTATAGAAATTACGACTCTAAAAAATTAAGTATTTTCAGAGACTTCTTTGTTTTTACGTCCGCCTTCTCCATTAAAAATTACGCATTGAGAATAAAATATTTTCGAAATTATGATAAAAGGGGTAAAGGTCTAATATTTTAGATATTCATCTATGGCTGGTTAAGTCAGAGAATGGTTCTGGATCAGTTGGCGTTTGAGGCGGATTTTGCTAAATCATCAGCAATTTCGTTGCTCTCTGGAATTATCTACATCATCATTTTCTCGATCAAATATTCTATGCTGCAAATAATTTTTTTTTTAATTATTATCCTAACATTTTTTGAAATTAAATAGACTAATTCTGATTTTCAAATGATTCTATCTGAAATACAATTGAGGATTTTGGAATACAATTGGTACTATCTGAAATTATTTCTGAAATATAACTGGAAAAGGTGTAGTATGTAGTTCTGGAATGCCTAATTGCTATGTCATCATTGCTTTCATCCAGAATCAACCTTATCCATGAGAAGTGATCAAATCATGTACGAGGAAATGTTCCAGGGTTTCATCCTCTATCTCATTGCATCTACAGAGTTTGTTTCCGACTTTCCCATTTGATTGATGTTAAATCCGAATAAAGGCCAGTGATGAACCTTAGTTCATTCCTATTAAAGTCGAGAAGCTAAGAAGAATTTACAGGCTTACTTCTTCACTTGATATGATCCTGATGTTTGTCTCCAGTAGAACTTTTTTTCCGGTATGAATACCTGGTTAAGGCCAGTGAACGTTTCTGGGTCAATTGGTGTTTGAGGTCGATCATCATTTTATCATTTTTTACATAAAATATTCTATGGTGTATTCCAGTTAGCTTATTTTAAATCATCTTCCTCCACTTTTGTTTAATGAATATCCTTGGTTTTATCTAAAAAGGCAACTGTATTCCTTAGTTAACCTTAGAATTGTTTCTAATTTTTTGCAATAATATTCAGTAAGGTCCAACCTAACATAGTAAATCCAATGAGTTACTTGGTTTACTTTTTATATTCCACTGATAAAGTAGTATACAGGATGATCAGTAAAGAATGAAGTAGTATTAATTTTTTTTTTCCAAAAAATTCTATGGTATAAATCTTGTGATTTTAATTAAATTTGGTACAAGTCTTGAGAGTAAGAAAAATGAGTTCTATTAATTATTGCAGGCAATTTAACGAGCAATCATTGTTAATTGGGCGCAAATCACTTTCGTTATTGGCCAAGGTGCGTGCGATTTATTTCAATTAAAATTAAGCACGAAAAAAGTGGCGGTTGGGTGCAAATTAGGCGCGGCTGTTTCAACATGCACCTTCAATTCACCTTTGCTCCTTTTGAAATCCTCGAGCTGAATGCGGAATTCACGGAAACCTGGTTCTTGGTTCAAACAAGCACCGTCCTTGTTACCTTTTTTTTCCTCCACAGCTTTGATGTGTTTTGTAATTTCTATGCACATGAAAGACTTGACGTGTGCTATGATATATACGCCTTTATTACAAGTTATTGTGGTAATTACCAACGACTTTATTGGTTTTTGTGTTTTCTAATTAAGGTTAATGATTATATTTAATTTATAAAGCTTTTCTGATATTAAGTTTCTTTAAGTCACCAATACAGGGTGACATGTAAGTGGAGATTTATATCAAAAAATTTGGAGTAATGATTTTTTAACCCTATAGCATGGCCAACTAGGTAACCTGACCCTACGCTCTTAAATTCTTATGCAACATTTGGTTTAATGTAACACAAAATACTTAAAAAAAAACGTTGTAAATCTTCTACTTTATAGTAATATTAAAATTAATTACAGTATAAATTTAACTTCCGTAAATGTCGTACATTAAATTACTAATAAATAAATGAAGGCATAACATTCTATTAATTTCGTTTGAATTTATAACATATCAATGTTTAGGTTATTAACCATGAATTAATTAATAAGGTAATCATTTCACTTTTATTTTATTACATGGTTGGTTAAACATTTTCGTAGATTATAACATTCATGGAGCATAAAATGAATTCGAGCAATCCATTAAAAAATCTTTATTGTTCACAGCTTTCCAGAAGTACTAATTAGATTGGTAGAAAGCACATACTAATAGAATTAACGCAATGAAACAGTTTTTGTCATTACACAAACATAAATTCCTGCTAATCACCGACAAAATAATCTTTAATCCAATTTTTTACTACTAAAAAATATTATTTCTACATTATTATCCAACTGAGCAGTAAATGATGTAAAAAGTATGTCTAAAAAAACTATGAAAATCTCACAAATTCTTTTGTAGGTTGTAGGTGTATGATGCATGAGAAAATGAAGATATTTATAAAAAATGTAACTTTTTTACAAATAATTGAATCCATGTGAGAGTTTCGATATAAATTTTGCATTCAACTAAAAAACAATCATAGGAAATTTATTCCCCTTTCTTCACTTTCTAGAACACACATTACGTGCAATCAGAAAAAAGAAAGGTAAAATACATTAATTGAAAAAATGTTTTACTCTTATTGCAAGACCTTATTTATGCAATCAAACTCAAAACTGCAGTTATATCATTTATTTTATTACTTTTTTAAAATTTCTTTTTCAGTAGTCTCATTGAAAATTTTTTCCCTCTTTTTTGTACGAAAAACCAAGGTAGCCACAAGTTGTTTTGTGTATAAAAAAAAAGAAAATGAAAATTAAAAAACCTCTAGTAAAAATCGAAAGACAAAACAAACAGTTTTTTAGTTGATTTAATCCTAAATAAAAGCTCTACACAATTTATAATCTTATATTTTGTTACTTAACAATGTGAATAATTGTTGAAATCCACGATAACAAGCTTAAATCTCAAGAATTTCCGTTTTAAGTAATTAATTGAATGAATTAATTAAAGAAGTATTCTTAAATGTTAACATGAGTAATTATTTATAATTAACTGAGTACATGAAACCGTTTAATATTTGTGGAAAGATGAGCACCCAAACTATTAAAGAATTAAACAACGAGGAAGCTTGTGATTATATCTTGCAATAAATAAACGCAAGATTATTTACGATCGTTGGTATTGAAAATAAATAATATTAAACCTCACGATTCAGCGTCTAATAACATCATTAAATTCTTATTCACAAAAACAAATCAGCAAATATCATAAATCAACTCGTTACTCAAAGGCTAAATACAAACTTTAGATTCTCATTAGATTAAATTAGATCATTTTTCATCAAATTTTAATAAAATTCGTTGGATATTAACACCAATTAGGGATGCAAATATCCACTAAATTTGGTTATAAGTTCTATTTTAGTAAAGTGGTTGCAATAATAAAATCAAGGTCATAGTTAAATTTTTAATAAAATTCATATTTTTTAACTCAATTTTTTTTATTGTAGATTTTACTGCCGAGGCATTAAAAGTCTTGAACGTCTCCCGAATTATATAGAAAATTTAGGTAATTTTTTTTCTTAATTTAAATAAAATAAGAAATACTTAAATGGGGTAAATTATTTTTTTATTTTGGGATTTGTGACTTACCATTCTTTGTAGTCGCATGTTGAAATAATACCTATGTATCCAGTGGATGAGAACCAGCAAAGCACAAAATATAAAAAAGAAAAGCAATAACGTGTGTAGGCGCGTAAAGTGTTGTTGTAATAACGTTACAACAATCTGGGTAAACGCGAATGTCTTTCACTATTACTTGAGGTTACTTTTATAACTTACGGTTGATATCCAAGAGGGGATTTAACCACATACAAGACACTTAAGATATGCCAGACGACGCATTACTTACGCAGATCCGATTCCTTTTTCAAATATCAACTTTTTGCCCAGGTGTACTTTTTTGTTCCTAGCTTTCAAATTTTTGAAGTAACACGCTTCACAGCTTCAACACCGAATTTTACCAGAAACACCTTGAAACTGACACTCATCAATTTCATCCAAAATATAATTCATTCTTCTTCTTACTCTCCTTTTAAGGACTTGCCCTAAATTTAATTATAATCGCATGATTCATACCATATAACTACAAAATTTTCTAGAAACAAAAATTTAAATAGCCAGTCCTGTACAATATTTTATCTGAAAAATGATAAAATATTGATCGATCTCAAACACGTACCAATTGGCCCAGAAACGTTCACTGGCCTTAACCAAATATAGGTACATACCGAAAGAGATCTCTTGGTAGGATAAAATAGTGTCCTACTGGAGACGAACTCCAGTTTCATATCATGTGAAGAAGCTTATTGACTAATCCCCTGTAAAAACTTGGAAGCTTTTGGACTCTGGCTCATTTGATTACTTCTACTGGATAACGTTGATTCTGGATGAAATCATGAATCGATGAATCTCCTAAAAGGACTTGATTTTTTAAGCAATTAGACATTCCAGAACTATACTACACCATTTCCAATGGTATTTCCGATAAGATCAATTTAGAAAGTATCTATTGCATTTCAAAATCATCAATTGTATTTCAGAAAACATCATTTGAAAATCTATTTAATTTCAGAAAATGTTATTTGCACCATAGAATACTTGATCGAGGACATGATCATGTAGATACTTCCAGAGAGCAACGAAATTGTTGATGATTTAGAAAACTCGTCCTCAAACACCAATTGATCCAAAACCATTCTCTAACCTTAACCAGACATACATAAATATCTAAAATATTACACCTTTACCCTTTTTATCATCGTTTCGAAAACATTTTGTTCTCAATGCTTAATTTTTATAGGAGTAGATGGAAGTAAAAACAAAGAAGTCTCTGAAAATACTAAATTATTTAGAATGGCAATTTCTATAAATGAATTTTTTAGTCGTAGTTTCTATAAGTATAATGAAGATTAATGGTGCAATTCTGTACAAATGTGTAAGTCCTTACAGATTTACACAGAATCGACCTAAAATTATTGTTATAGAGTTGATATAAACATTAAGAAATCCATAAAACTTAATTTATCCAGTAGATTCGTTCTGTTGCTTTACTAGTTGCTAAAAGTGCCTGCTTCTCCGATTAAACAGTGTAGAACCACCAAATATTTCAAAATAATTTCGATAACTTAGAGTAGATTCTGTGCAAAATTACAATTCAAACATCTGTAAACTAATGAGTCGTAGAGTGAATCCATGGTTACCTTTCTGATATTCCATGTCTGATCTTTCGGTTCTGTGGAAATCCGTATGCTTTTACAGGTAACTATTGAAACCACCCATTACAACCCATATAATAAACCATATTTTTCTTGTAAGTACTGACGGGTCTTCACAGAATTTAGTGAAGGTAGTAACAAAAAGTAAATTGATTTTAATAATCAACATATTCTTCACAGATGATAAATGTTGATACTGTTGGCTTCTGTTTCTTTAAAACTTCCATTTTTTTATCAGAAAAAGAAGATATCTTTAATTTGAAGCCATTTATTGCATATTTAAAGGAAGATGAAACCAAAATTGTTGCTTTATTTATGAAATTACAAAATAAGTATTTGCAGAAACCTGACAAGTATGTCTCCGAATTAGTGACTCTGGAGAATGCGAAGATTCAAAGGGTTTACAAAAACAACTGGTTAGTGGTCCTTCCACAAGAGACATAGATCGATGTGATGACCAACAAAATAAAAATAATCTGTACGAGGGAGTTATTGTTGAAGAAACATGCAGCATCCAGATCGAAAACAGTACCATCAAGGCTCGTGAAGAAGAAACCAATGAATTACAACTTATTTCGTTCTCAAAACTGGAGATGAATGTTACAACCGTCGTATTGAATAATAACCATCCGTTAGTGAATCAATTCAATCACCTAAAGGACCAACTAGAGGAAAAACCACCGATTGTGCACTTTAGTACAAGTATCTGGACCATCTTCTGATATATCTTATTAATTCTTCTAATGTTTTATAAGAAGAACCAGAAAATAAAACAACAAAACCCAACAACCCAACAGCATCTCAGAGAAGAAGAAAAGATCTTCATCTCTTTGGAATGAATAGGAATAAGCCCAACGTGTCGATAATCTGCCTCGTCATCTTATTAAGAAGGGAAGAGTTATAGACACCCATAACCCATATTCAGCATTATTATAGCCAATATTTAACTACCGCTTTCTTTAGGAGCAAAACAATATTTACTTGTGCCTCCGTTTGCAGTGACTGTAGTAACTCCAGTGAGTTTTACTAGAATGTGAACACAATTCTTTTGGTACTGTTCAGAAGTATCATTTATTAGTATTTAAAGCCACCTCTGTAATTTCTAAAAAAGCAATAGTGTCAATTTTACGTCAATTGACGTTTAAAATGGTCATTATATTAAAAAATTATGATGATTCTAAAATACATGATAGTGGACCTACCAGCAGCATTATTAACGTCGGTTTTTCGAAAATTAATTACCAGTGGAATATGGACAAGAAGCATATCAAAAAATGTATTAGAAAACGTCCATTTGCAGAAATGTTGTACAAGCGGTCGTTTTAGTACAGGAGTGGTGGTTTTTGCAGCAGGCGCTACATCGTTGTATCTTCTGTTCAAAAAAATGAAACAACTGATAAGACTTACATGCAATTATTCTAGAAGTGCTTGTAATGCACGCAACAGATTATTGCGACGTAATAGAGTTCAAGTTAATTTAAATCAGGAATTACCACAAGAAGCTTCTGAATGTGTGTTAGATTTTAATGCTCCAAGACCCAACTTTATGCAAGATGACCCCAATTATATAATTAATGCTACACGAATACTTCAATCTAGAGTAGAAAATGGTCTCCCAATAAACAGCAGTATAAATACTAACGATTTATACGGAAATTTACACCATGATGTTCCAAACACATCCAACTTAGTTTCAAATTCTGGTGATAGTGTAGAAAATAATGAACGCTACAAAGCGACTAAGATGTTCCTAGATTGCTCAGACCGCATTTTTCGAACTCCCAATAAAATTAGCAAGAGAAGAAAAAGGCCATCACTAGAAAGTCCCTTAAAATGTAATTTTTGTCCAAAAGGTGATATGGAATATTGTGAAACGTGCCTTGTACGAAAAACAAGAAGCGGAAAAATTTATGGGTACAAACAGAAAATTAAATTTTAATAAAAAAACCATTTAAAGAAAACCTTTATTATTCCCGCCTATCACTTTAAATATCAATTAAATCTTTATTACATAAAAATTTAAGTCAGCATAACATTAATTTGTTAATTGTATCCATTCCTTTTTAAGTCATGGTGATATTTACTTAATTAATCCTTGCACATGGTGTCAATACACAATACAACAAAATCAATTATAAAGTTAACAAACACTGTGATTTACTTTAATATTCATGTTTTGATGTTGTAAACTGATTTGTATTCTTAAACAAATATAAACCTTTAATTTATTGATAATTTATCAAGACCAAAATTCCCACGAAAATTATTAAAAATATTTAAATAAACCTGATTTTATACCTCAAACCGGCGACCTAAATTATTTATTTGTTTACTTCAAAAGGTTATCTGAATTAAAAGTAAAATATCCATTAGGAAATAAATAAATCAAGAAGGAAGCATGTTTGGAATGTGGTATGTTATAAATTTTACGCCATAGAGAAGTTTAGTCATACTCTATTAAAAGTGCAATAAAATAATTTTGTTCAAAAACATTTCACCAAATTTAATTTTACGCGTATTAGGTAAAGCTTAAATCGCGCGATTATTATCACTTTAATTTCAATTTGAATTAAAAACATCATTTGTGGAATTATTGTTTCATATAAAATATTAATTAAAATTACTATAATTGTAAATTTAATAATATTTGTAATAAGAGTGAAAATGTTACGTCGTAATTATTAATTGAAATATAATTTTATCATTCTTCATTTTTGTTAAAAAAAAATTATTTAAAATAGAGAAATTATGTAGGTTCAATCACATAACTTGAGGAATAATAATATATTCGGAACTAAGCTTTATAGCAAAAACATTTGAAATAAAAATTGTTTCAATTTCAATGGAAGAAATTAATATTATTAATAATGTTATGGTTTTAAATAGATAATTAAATCAAATGGCCGGCGCGATCTCCTGACCTAATATCACACCATACCTCTTTTATTTTAAATAGGAGTGATCTAAAGAAAATCCACACTTCTAGTTTTACTAGGAATATACTTCTGAATATCCAAAATTTCATTTATCGATAGATTTTATAAAATACTGTTTATTTTCCAATTTTGTACTTCGTTTCTATATTTTTATAGAATTACATAAAACTGTGAGCAACTTATGTATACAGGGTGTAACTTAAATGCACGGCAAAAATTTAAGGGGTGCTTCCTTGGGTCATTTTAAGAACATTTATACCTTAGGTGATTTTTCGAAAAACGCTTCATTTCAAAAACACACGATGATAAAAAATGCATGGTTTCTATCACATAAAGTTATTACTATGGCTACTAGACTTTTTTTCGAATATACAGGTAGATTTTACCTAATAATTTTAATTATTTATTAATCTAAATACAATTTACAATAAGTGTTCAAAATGAGAACCATTAGCTAGCAAACAAGAATCCAATCTTCTTCTCATCGATTGGCGAACTCTTTCAAAGATACCAGGATTGTTTCTTATCGAATTACATTCGTTAATTATTCGAGTTCTTAGATCTTCTAAATTTTCTACCGGAGTCTGATAAATTAATGATTTCAGATGGCCCCATAGAAAAAAATCTAAAGGATTTAAATCAGGGGATCGAGGAGGCCATGGTTGTGGACCACTGCGTCCAATCCACCTATTAGGATAGTTTGCATTCAGGAACTCACGAGCAACCAAACTAAAATGCGCTGGAGCTCCATCATGCATTAGCCACATTACATTCCTCGTCGCCAATGCTACATCTTCTAACAAACATGGTAGCGATTGTTCCAAAAAAAATCCGATATGCTTCACCGGTAAGCCTTGGAGGTAGAAATGCTGGTCCAATAACAATATCACCCACAATTCCGACCCAAACGTTTAATGAAAATTGTTGTTGGAAACGATCTTCACAAATCTCATGTGGGTTTTCTTCGGCCCTCGAATGTCTATTGTGAAAATTCAAAACTGCGTTTCTTGAAAAATTTGCTTCGTCAGTAAATAAAATTATGGTCATTAATTGAGGGATTTGGATCAATAATTGAAGAAACCATTGGCAAAATTGTATTCGTGGTGAAAAATCGCGAGGTAAAAGTGCCTGAACGCGTTGAATGTGGTATGGGTGTAACAACTGCTGCCTTAAAATTCTCCAAACAGTCATATTACTTACATTCAAATTTCTACCTTCCTGGTCTCTCTCTGATCTTAAATGAACCATTTTCTCGAAGACAGTTATGAATGTTTTCAAAAGTTATTCTATCAGGAAGACGACGGTTGAGAAATCTTTCACGATAAAAACATCTTGCTAGTAGTGCATTTCCATTAGCAAGTCCATGGGTAAAATGCATGTCTGCATCTCGGAATTTGTGTAATAACTCATAATTAGCAAAATAAACTATGACAGGTGACAGCAACAAAATTTGTAGCCATGGTAACAACTAAACTTTAATTTTTTCACCTATTATTTATTTAATAAAAAGCATGCATTTTAAGAAATCTTTATCGTCGTGTATTTTTGAACTAAAGCGTTTTTCGAAAAATCAACTAAGGTATAAATGTTCTTAAAATGACCCAAGGAAGCACCCCTTAAATTTTTGCCGTGCATTTAAGTTACACCCTGTATGTGTAAGGGGTTGCTCTTGAATTACTCCATAAGATATCGTATACGACATGACAAGGAACAAGGATAGACTATTATTTTTGCATTTGAATGACAAGGACAAAATGACAAAACTAGTATGTGAAATCATTGTCTAGTGTTTCAAGAGTATTCCGCTAGGTGCTGTGTGGTTTGCAAAGAAAAAAAATACCGAGGCTCCAAAAATTCTACGTGAAACGGTCTTAGAGGAACGTTTATGTTAAAAAAGTTTTTGATTCCACGGGGTGTTCCATTAGCTCCAAAGAAAATTGTTCGAGATCTTCAGATATCCGTGAAACAAAAATGAGTACATTAGATGTTTTTTCGAAACGTAACAGAAACATTGGTGAAACATTTTTAGACAACTGTATCCTTGAAACACAAATGTGCATGTTAGATGGTTTCTTGGTAACATGACAGAAATTTATATGAAACATTTATTGCAAACAGTTTCCGTGAAACCCAAATGAAACAAAATTGGACCGTTTCAGAAACGTAGAGTGTTTGGTGAGAATGGAAACATGTAGATGCAGTTAGTGCCCCGCCCCATTTTGCTTTGAGAGTAACGGCATGGTTCGACGAAAAATCTCCTGAAAGATGGATAAATAGCAATGGACCTGTACTTTGATCAAAAAGGATTCATACACATTTTCACCGCTTTCAGTTTTCCTGGTGAAGCAGATTTGTTGAACCGGATACCGGTTTCAAATTTCTGTTTAAAGTGCTACTCCACAAATGTTGGAAGTGGTTCAAAATAAAAGTTGCAAATTTTGAACAGTAAGTTGTAACTAAGGATTACAATGTAGGGTCAAACATCAATATGTACAACTATTTCAGTATATCAATTTTTGAAACCTGTATACTGTTATTGCGAATTAGAAATTATTTTTTATTAATTTATTTATATTAATTTCGCGATTTCGGATATCCAGATTACTTCTTGTGGAATTATTTTAACTTGGGAATATTGGGCTTATTCGGCAGGTTATCTGCCTCAACCGCTACCGTTTTAAAAATGTCAGTTTTTTTGCAAATTAATCATGTTTTTTGGACGTATAAGGATACCAAGGGGTAGGAACATGTGGTAGAAAAAATGGCGACTTACCGCAACCTACCGGTGAATGTCAGTTGTCAATTATTTAGCGTTCAGGGGCGATTGATCCACGAACCAGCGGTTGCTACTGCCCCTCAATCTGCTGATTTATTATCTTCAACAATTTATTTTATTGAAATCTGCCATTAACGCCGAGTTTCTCCACATGTCTTTAGAATCAGCTTCACAAAGCTCAGCTTAAATTCAAGCTTAACTTAAATCGAGCTTGCGTTGTACCACGGCTTTATTCACAACGTCTTGGTTAGGGTCCGGATAGATTTGGCAACACCGTCTTGTCTCTCTTCTAATTGCCTCTTTAAAAATCAGCAGAATAAAATCGACGAAGTATGTATAAATTCAGATTGACGTGAATAAGATGAGATTTCGGTGTCGTTCAACCTAGTAAGTTGAATTTGCGTCTTCAGACGTAGTTTAAGATTTAGTATGGTGGAGAAACCGGCCGATAATAACATAAAGTATCTAATGTTTCGTCATTTAGACCAGACCAAATTTTTGTCTACATTTGTGATGAAGTTGTACACACTCTTTCAGACTCTATACAAGTTGGTGCAATTATGCTTGGATAGATGGCAAATATTACTGCTTAAAATTATAGAAATCATATTTACATTAATATCAATATCAAACAATCACACTAGTACTTAATAATAATTAATTAGGATAACAAAATTAGCTGCTATGAAGAAGTCCTTCAGGTGAAAACTAAACAAATTACTTATACCAGAATGTTGTTTTCTTAAACTCTTACTTTTGTAGATATTTCCACTCTTTAGGATCATCTTGTATACAGTGCAGTTGAATGATAATAAAGCCAAAAAGATGTTCATTTTATAATTATTATTTATGAAATAAAAAAAATCACAATAAAAATTATGCCCGGTTCTCCAACACGTCTGTAGACGAATCTTTACCAAGCTCAGCTTAAGTCGAGCTGGCGTTGCACAATGGCTTTATTCACGTCTTGGCTAGGGTCCGGATAGATTTGGCAACACCGCCGCGTAGCGACTGCTACGTTCCCAGTCTTTTTCCAATTGGCTGTTTCAAAAACCATGAATAAAGTATGTTTTAATTTAAAATGAGTACTAAATCAAAGAGAATACATTATTTCCAAGAATAGAGACAATTTAGTTAATTTTAAAAAAACTGTTCCTGAGGTGGGATTTTGTTTCTATCTTGATATTTATCAAGCTTGATTAAACTCAATAGGGGGCTATTCTCGAATTACACATGACACGACTTTTATCATTCTATCCTTGTCATTCAAATGCAAAAATAAGAGTCTGTCCTTGTCATGTTGTGTCGTGTGATTCGTAAATAACCCCTCTATTGAGTTTTATCAAGCTTGATAAATATCAAGATAGAAACAAAATCCCACTTCAGGTCATCAAAATAGCTTACACGTATGTACATATGTTTATTATTATATTATTCACATAATTTAAATCTACCTCACCCACAATATCAACATTTTCTACAGGAACTTTCTTAGTAACGTTGCAAAAATTGGGTGGTATTTCCTTGTATTAAGCTTTTTATTTTCCCTAATTTTTTTCCTAATAAGATCCAAGTAATTACCACTATTTTTTAAGCTCTTGGTACTATCTTGGCTGTGGTTATTTTTTTTAACAAAATGTTCTTGTTTTGTTGTAAAACTCAATAAAGAAGTTAGGTGTGTGATGTAATAATTTGTGCAGCTCATTAAATCTTTAAAAATCGCTCAAAAGAAAATAAATCATTCAAGCAGCATTATTTTGGGTTAATAAACGAGTCAAGGCCTTCATTTCTTTTCACAACAACCGATGATTGCGTAACTGATTTTCACGTGTGTTTGCAAGGCAAGAAAGCCGAAATTATGTCAGTTGCAAAAGTGTCCCTATTAACGTGTACTTAATTGTAATTCAGAAATTTGCTTATTGTTCGCTTATTAGCTGTGAATATTAAAAAGATCCAACGCCGTTTGGTAATGCATTAACCAACAATACACTGTTGTCAGCTAATAAGCCATTAATTTTCTTATTGGGAAAAACTGATAGATAATTTAACCACAAATTCAAACAATTACTTAATCTCTCTTTAATTAATAAAATTATTATTTACTCATGAAGAATTCTAACCTTTTCGTAATTATTTTGGTAATTATTTTTGCAATTATTTAATAAGGAGGCACCAACTGTTGGTGAGAACGTAGATAAAAGTAGTAATTATCAACATAAGCCAAAAAGGTGCAAGAAGTAGAAACATGTTTTCTTAAGAAATTCGTAGGGAAGGCCACATTTTAATTTCTTCATTGTTTCAAGCCTCCTATTCCTCATAAATCAGATTTAATTTGAATAATAAAAATGAAAAATTATTGCAAATTTTTTGTGATCTTAGAGATTGTCTGAAAATCATTGAGAAATTTTTCAATGCATAAACGAGATAACATTATTAAAATTTATCATTCATTTTATTTTTTCTTATGATTTTGGTGTTTAGTCATTTCCCCCCAATTTCTTGGGTTTATACAAAAATAAGCCATTTTTAATAACCTATAAAACAAAAGGATTGCAACATAAATCATAAATTTAAATGAGTATGAATGATTTATTAAAAATAAATCCGGACAAACTTGAGGAGTGCAATTTATGCCCACCCAGTAAAGGTCGTTTTAAAAGTTTTCACAAGGCAACCTGAATGACCTCAACTCCTATTTTTATTAGATCACAATGCAACGCCCAATAAACATGATCCATTAAAAGTGACGAAAGTTCAAGTTTGGGAATGTTTGTTCGTCATCCGAAAAAAGTTGGACAAATAAACAAAATCTGAAAGCTTTTCGGTGTTAAGTAAGCCATTGTTGTTGAATTAATTGGAGAGATTAATTAAAGCGTAAAGTATCCCACTTTTATAAAACGATATTTGTTTTTCTAATATTGCCTTCCAGGAATTTTATAAATGTTTTAGTTATTCAACTATTGTTAATAATAATTTCACGTGCACGATGATTATTGCAACTTAGGTGGAAGGTTACACAATTGTTCTATGCGTAAGAGGTTAATGATTACTCATATAAATTCAATAAAATATTAGGAAAACAATTTTCTACAAAACTCAGTTAAATTATGCAATAATCTTAAAATTTTCGCATTTTTTTAAATTTATTTATTAAAATCAATAATTATTCTTGCATAACTAATAACTGCGTCCAATCAATTATACAATGTGTAATTTTGTGTCAATAAAACTCGAGGCGATAAAAACACTGGAAATCCTGAGGAATTTTGATGGTGACCAATTTAGTCGAGGAATTAACACGAGTGTTAAATAATTATTAATTTCCACACGCGTGGTTATTAATATTACGCAAAAATCGTAACAAGTCGTTCATTTTTTTTTTCATTTAGAAATTTTCAAGTCGTCTAGACCTGCTTTAATTAAACGACTTTCTTTATTCTATTTCCTTAAATTGAAAGTGAAAATTCACCTGTTTTAATGTTTACATTTTCAATAGATCTTTGTTCTTTTATTATAAAAGATCATTAGGAAGTGCAATTTTTAATTATTTATTGCATTTTATTAATAATTTAATTCCATTATAATTAATTCAGTAGGATGTATTATTCTTTTGTGTTAAGAAATAAATAAATCTTAAATTAATTATCATATTTTAAATGAAACATCCTTCAAGAAAATCCAATGATGATATAATTTAGATACACTGCGATCTTAAGAGCATCTTCCTAGACACCCGCGATAATTTTTTCCGTTGGAGATAATAACAAGGAATACAAAATACATCCCACTTTTCTGGAGCTTCTTTGCAAATTATATATAATCTAAATATACATGCTCCCACAGTTACCTTCTGCAACCTAGCACAAAATGAATTAGAGGGGTCCAAAGTTAAGGTACTTTTAGATCATTATATTTTTTTTGTACATTCTCCACTTTTTTCCTTCTGGCAGGAATTAAAGAAATGACTTCTAAATCATCTACAAAAAAATTATACAAAAATGTTGTTCGTACTAGCTTTTATGACTGCAGAACTAAACCACTATATTTTCCGTTTAGGAAATTGCTCTTAAGATATATGTTTCAAAAACGGCACGAAAATATGGACCAATGCGATTGATAGGAACATCAACTATGTGACAAAGAGGATAATATGATGTATTAAAGAGAGCAAGTGAGGTGGAAAAATGTATGCCAAAAATCCTTTGATATTATGAGTCTATATTTCCAACGTTTTTGAGAAAAACAGCATATTTTCAAAAAAACTTTTCTCATTACTATAAAATTTGAGGAGACGGGAATATAAAGTTGGTCTCTGAACCCTTATCGTCATTTTGGGTCTAATCCAATATGACGAATGCCTAAAATACAAAAGACTGATGTCCGGATTCTCCACTATGTCTTCAGACCAAACTAAATCTTAAGCTGCGTCTCAAGACCCAAGTTCAGCTTACTCAGTTGCACCACGCCGAAATCTCGTATTATTCGCGTCAAGCAGAACGTATACACAAATGTTACTGATTTTCAGCGCTTAAGCATCAAAACATAACCTAAACTCGTTAAAGCATCTGTTCAGAATTGATGCGATATATTTAAATTATACGAATATTGTATATTTAAATAATTGTTTTAATATACCAATATTGTATATTTAAATAATTGTTTTAATATACCAATATTGTATATTTAAATAATTGTTTTAATATACCAATATTGTATATTTAAATAATTGTTTTAATATACCAAATATAAGAATTCCGGCGGTGTTGTCTATCCGGGCCCTAGTTAAGACATCGTGAATAAAACCATCATGCAACGTAAGCTCGACTTGAGCCGAGCTTGAATTGCTGCGTCTAAAGACATTTTGGAGAAACTGGGCGTGAATTGGATAAAAAGCCTAAAAGCGCCGAAAGGACAAGTTTATTTAAATAATTTTTTAGTTTCTTTATTTACGTTCCTTTTTTCCACTTCGTTCTCATGTCATTTCCAAGTCGGCCTTTGAATATCCGACCTTTTTACGCTTTTTCTGCATTTCAGCCTTTCGTCGTCTTGCCTTTTATCTTTCGACCTTTATTCTATGTCTATGTAGACTTTTTCCAATTAGGTCATTTATCGTTCGGCCTTCTTCTTTTGACTTATTATCCATGTCGGTCTTTTAATATTCGGCCGTTCTTCTTTCGGAATTTTATTTCTGTCGGAATTTTATTTATGTCACCTTTTTCTCATCTCATCGTCATTTTTAGTGGTAAATATCTATAAAAACAAAATGAACTTGGGCACGAAAATTTATTAAAACAACCAGAAAGAGTACTTTGGTAGGTACTTTATAAGGACCAATTTAATAATCACATGTAATATTTTTTTTTTCGATAACCGATTTTTAATGTATACAAAATCATTCAATAATATAATTGTCCATGGTGTATGTATTTCTTTTATAAAAATCAAATCAATTTCTTTTCAATTATAGCCTTTATTTGAAATACAATTTTTTTATTAAAAATAGCTAATGCATTTTCGATCCTTAGATCATCATCAGGCTTGAAAAATATTTTAAAAATTCATATAAAAATGACTTATGTAAAAAATTGTAAATAAATTTATTATTTATATTTTTATTTACAATTTTTTACATAAGTCATTTTTATATCAATTTTTAAAATATTTTTCAAGCCTGATGATGATCTAAGGATCGAAAATGCATTAGCTATTTTTAATAAAAAAAAAAATTGTATTTCAAATAAAGGCTATAATTGAAAAGAAATTGATTTGATTTTTTTACAAAATCATTCATTAATGACCCCTCATAATGAATGATTCTGTTGATAAAATTTATAATAAAAGGCCAAATCGCAAAGGGCCGACACGGACAAAAGACCGAAAGAAAAAAGGCCGAAGGACGAAAGGCTGACATGGATAAAAGGCCGACGCAGACAAAAGACCGAAGGAGAAATGGCTGAACGAAAAAGGGGCGAATTAAACAAATGGCCGACGCAGACAAAACACCGAAAGGAAATAGACCGACCTGGACAAAAGGCCGAAAGAAAAATAGCCGACGAAGTTTGCAAATAAATTCCAAAAAACTGAACATACTTGCAAAGGTATTAATGTGAGTAATATGATATGATAAAAAAATGTTTCTATTTTTTTGAAGAAATCATAAAAAGTTGAAAAATATAACAAAAATAACGTATTCCTTTGTTTTCTATTTTTTGTGATTTTTACAAAAAAATAGAAACAATTTTTTATCATATCATATTACTCATATAATATCTTTGCCAGTATATATAAACACGAAATTAATTATGAAAGACTTATATGCAAAATATTTTTCTAAATGTTTTACATCCCGTCGAAAAAAGTATCAACTTATAAATCACCCTGTACATGGTGAGGGTGAGTCACACATCCTGAAAGATGAAAATATTTCCGAAACTAAGGATTTTATGAAAAAAAATTTCAACAAACATTTGGTTTCAAAGGAGAAACAGAATGAAGATTTTTTTTTAATTTTGTGCTCGTTAACTTTTATTATCGCCCTTTTGTCGTTCGACCTTTTGTCCGCGTCGGCCTTTTGTCCATGTCGGCCTTTTGACTTTCGGCATTTTCTCCTTCGGTCTTTTGTTCGGGTCGCCCTTTTATCCAAGTTGACTTTTATCGATCGGCTTTTTTTCTTTCGACCGTTTGTTCACGTCGGTCTTTTGTCCATGTCGGCCTTTTATCGTTCGGCCTTTTCTCCTTCTGGCTTTTGTCCTAGTCAGTCTTTTTTTCATTTCGGCCTTTTGTCATTCGGCCTTTTTGTCCAAGTCGGTCTTTTGTCTATGCTGGCGTAATAAATATCAAAACTCACTACTTTGACATAATGGCGTTATCTAGACATTGAAACGAGAGCATAGATAACATAATACGTATAGAATGCTAACTCAATAGTACCTTTTGATAACGTAACGTTTTTTGGGGCCAAGTATTTTTAGACGCGCGGGAATTTTGAATCTGCAATTTTTATAATTGTATTTTGTAGTTTTATTATTTTATAAAGATGTATCTTTAATTTGAAAGGGTTATTTTTAAATTTTCATACAAATTTATTACTTATTAACTATAATTAAAGATACATATTTACACAAAGCACCCAATTTGTAGAATATAACATAATAAACAAAATTTTATATTTAAACATTTTATTTAAAAATTAGAAATTGTATAGAGTTACATACAAACTGTAAATCAGTAAAACAGATTTAAAGAAGATTTTAGATGTTATAAAAGTAGAAGTATGATTTACTCAAAAATAAATTAGAAAATATATATTTTAAACTTCTACGTCTTTTGAAAATCCAAATCCATTCTCCTAGCATTATCTGGAAAACCTTACAAAGTCTCACTTAGATGTTGCAAGGACAATTGTATAAACCCAGTGTAAAAGTATTCTTGAAAATTAATAAAATATTTTAAAAATGTGAGATGTAAGCATAGGATGTAAATAGAAAAAGTAAACATACCTAGATGTAGAATTAATAAAAAATTGCTGAAAATCCAACGGTAACAGTAACAAGACCCTTTTAAACTCAAGTATCATTTCTCTAAAAAACATAAAACTGATGCATTTTGAAAGCTAAATATCACATAACTATCAATTCTGACAACTAAAAAATGATTCGCCAAGTTGATTTTTTTCTTTAGGTTCATAAAGCGCCATCTATACTTTTGGGGCCAAGTTTTTTTGTGTTATCAAAATTTAGCATTGAGTTTGCATTCTATATAAATTATATTATCTATGAACTAGAGAGAAGACCGCAGTTATTTCAATCTCCATATCTGTCGTCAGTCCTGCCAATGTGACGTAAGAAAATAAAAAGTTACTAGAGTGTTTTATCTAATAAGATAAGATTCCAATATTTATTTAGATTTTGCAAAAAAGAAATACATTTGTTTTTTAATGCCACTCATTTTTACAGGTTTTGAATTATCCTAAATATTATTTTTGTAAAGGAGTTTCATTAATGGAAAATAATCAAGTGTCAAAATCGTTAAAAAATTAAATTTTGTTCGTATTTCCAATGTCTGAGATCAGATTCGACCTCTGGTGGTCATTTGATAAAGCTAGTAGTGGAGTAATAAATAATAATAATAACCTGTTTATGTGAACTTTATGAGTCAATACCTATAAATCAATTTTTTAGTCACCAAAAATGCTATAAATACTGGTGCTGTTATTAAAATCAATGAAACCTCAAAGCTCAACAAAGACTTTACTCCACTTTACTCGCCTTCCTCCATTTTGTTACAAAATTTATGTCAAAACTACATCTATACCTAATAGAAATTCTCAATATTTTACTGGTATTTTCTAAAATACTTATTTCTAAGGTTGTCTTTTATACTTCATGTTATTTTATTCTCTCAGGTTGACCGATTATAATTGGCTGCACTGTTAAGAGGGAGATGAGAATTGAAAGAACTACCTCCTTTCTCATTTCAAGGTCTACACCTTTTCCAATTGTATTTCAGAAAGAATTAATTTAATTTCAGAAATCATCAATTGTATTTCAGAGTAATCAATTTAGTTTCAAAAATTTTATTTGAGAAAAATCAATTGTATTTCAGAAAAGATCAATTGTATTTCAGAAAGCATCAATTGTATTTCAAAAAAAATTCGATTTAATTTCTAATTATAAAAAATTAAGGAAGCACCAGAGTTTTTGGTAGTGATAGCATACGTGAACTACAACAGCATTAATAAAAAATGTGCTTTACCTATTTAACATTATACCAGTAACAATATTAGACTTAGATCCTTATTATTATTATTTCAATTGTTGAATAAGGATTTAAGCCAAATACCAACCCACATTTTTGACAAATTGCAGAAAACACCACCATAAACTCTTGGCTACTTTAATTTTTTACAATTGGTCCTTTTTGAAATTAAATTACTTTTTCTGAAATACAATTGATGTTTTCTGAAATACAGTTGATCTTCTCTGATATACAATTGACTATTCTGAAATACAAAAATTGATAATTTCTGAAATAAAATTGATCTTTTCTGAAATATAATTAATGATTTCTGAAATACAATTGGAAAAGAAGTAGATAACGCTATTGGGTTCGATTATCGTAACATTGGCTATGATTAGTAAAAAGCCGGTTTTGATAGTGACAGGTGACAGCCACCAAAGAAGTTCCAAGATGTTTAAAAACTGTGCTTTTAAAATAATCATAAATAATAAAGATACATCAAAAAAGTCTATTTTAAGATTTGTAAATATCATAGCTACATTTTTTAAAAAACAATCGGAAGTAGATGTTGATGTGTTACGTTGTTACCAAGAGAAATAAATATAATGTTTTGAAGAAAGCAGTATTTATTCATTGTCTCATATTTTTAATAAAAGTTTGAATCAGTGCAAATAATCATACACCATACACCTGTTAAAAATTTAATGACTCTATTATTCGCTAATGGACTGTGGTTCGTAATTGGTACATTGGTAGTTTACATCTATTCATAGAAAAGATCCAGAATTCTAAGTTTACGAGATGGCATATTAAATTTGAATAATTGCAATGTTTCTGGACTGGTTGTATGTCCATTGATAACTTTAAAAAGAAAACAGGAATCGAATACAAATCCTAACATTTTCGATGCCCTTATTAGAACAATTGAACAATTGTTCAACAAAACTTTGATGACGGTCAAATAGAATCCTTAACAATACATAAACTATTTAGATCTTCGCTATTTACATTATAATTTGAGACAAACTTTGGCCGGCCCTTGTAAAAACGTATAAAATTACATTATTTGTTAATATTTAGTGCTAAACCATTTTTAATTCACCAAATTATCTAAATAATTTTCTAAAGAATGAATATCGTCTAATTGTAATACTCTGGAAAATTTTTATAGCGAATAGCAAATAATAACAATCCAGTAAATAACATCACATATCATTGACAAACATATTAAAGAAATGGGCGCATAATGGGAATCTTGAGGAACCCCTGAAAGCCCAGCAAATTCTTCCGATAGACCATCATTGACTTTAACGTTGTATTTACGGCCACGAAGAAAACTCCCAAGCCACCTTAATAGATCCGGACCTGTGGCCTTTAGTTTTGCCAATAGAATATATTGAGTCAACATGATACTTCCTCTTCAAGGTGAGATAATTTTGATAAATCAGAAGGTTAGTTATTACAGATTTATTCTTAGAAAAACTTATGTTCATAAACGATTAATAATATCTACAAATAACGCATTATCTGCCTTTTGAAATCATTAGATACCTATTAATCATTTTTTAAATTTAAAATTATAGTATCGAAGTTTCGAATAATATGTAACCAAATTTACAGGTCATTTCAGTTGCCTAATATACATAATTAATCAATGAATGAATAATTAATAATACTCCATCTGTTGTCCAAAAGTTGTACTAAAGAAAATATAGGCAACTATATAATCACCGTGGTGTCATCTAAGAGTAAATAGGTATACTAAATTATCCACCCACTTGTAGCATAATGTTTGTATTGCAGGTGAAAAAATCCGTCCCACCTGAGATCCTCATAACAACACAGTTAGTCATTGTTCGACTGGTTTACTTGTACCTTTAATCCTGTGAAATTACTCCGAATTCACCATGTTTGTGATAAAAGTACTGTAAAAGTTTGAAACAATTTTAAATTAGCGTTATGGAAGTTATATTTAAAACAGGATTCGTATTTTTGTTAACTGATTTCAAGTGGAGGAAGTAAAATGGGACGCAACTATCTAGCAAACAGCATCATAATTCTAGGTAAGCAAATTGTTTTAATTAGCAACTATGCAAGAACTTGATGTGAAAAAAGTGCGTGTGTAACGAAAAGTTGCGTCTATAATTTTCTTATTTCATTATCCGAACCTTAAGGATTTAGGATTCAGGTAGCCAACTCATAAAATTCTTGGAAAAATCGCTTTCAAAATTACTATTGCGATTATTGGAATGTTATTTCATTCATATATTAAACACTTTCAAATTTGCTTAGTTTGCAAATTTTAGATAACAAACAATAGTACACCATAAACAGCGATTTAATTAGGACATTGAAGAAAATTTATAACTTTATTTTTGGTATAATATTTTTTTTATGTTATTACTTAAATTAAGTAATATTTTAAGGAGGGTACGCGCATAGCATAAGTATAACATACTTATGCCATGGGTAAGCGTTCTGGGCTTAAACTAGCTTAAACCATTTATACAAAACTTACAGTAAAGTGTGATCAAAAATTAATATTGATACCCTAAATAAAGGTTTACCCTGCTAAGTGTATTTATGGTTTAAAGCCTACTGACTACCTGTCACCCAAAAAGGGATTTTAGAACCCTCTTTTACATATTCATTTTTAGGAAATTCCCAGTTGCTTCAAAATATTATAAATGTCACGCAAATTGTTTTTTTTGTAATTAAAGTATGTGACCAAAAAATATATTTTTGAACAACTTCAAATAATACCTGTAGCCCACATTTGGTGCTCACTGTATTATTACTATGAAACAACTGTTTTAACAAAATAATGTCACTCCTGTATTTCAAAAAGTGCTCGAATTTGTGATGACTCTAAAGAATTTTAAAGATTAAAATGTTAACTTCGAGTTTTATTTTCTCATAGGATTTTTAAAAACAATAATTTCCGGTACTTCGACGGTACTTTAACAAGGATACTGCAAGTTCAGCGAGAGCTTATGCGCGCCAATTTTGGAGCCTCCTATACGTGTATTCTTAAAAGATGTTTCTGGTATTTTATATTTGTATATTTACTTAATAAATGTAATCTTTTATCATTTATTTTTTTTCCTCCTACCAAATTATAGACCGAATCATGTTTACTCAGTTGTTTTTAAAAGGCATCAGTTTGAAATTTTAATGTTAGATTTAAAAATGTGGATTAAAATTCGTAAACACAAGCACGTTTTGTTTGTTAGTAAAATTTTGATTAAATATACTGCACTCTACAAACACTAACCACTGTATAAACTTTCATGATAAAAATATTTTTAGTACCATTTGATAAAAGTTAATTGTTTTCACGTGTAGATTATTTTTGTATGAAAAAGTATAAAAAAGTTTAACTATAACATACATAATTCCAAAAATAATTTATAAATTAATTTAAATTTAATGGACAAGCCTAAAAATATGATTATTTTAATACACCAAATATGTAGTTGCTTTACCGAATTTTCTTTACTGAGACGGTTTCGATATTAGCAAACCATAGAAAACATAAATGAGGAAGTAGGATATCATAAAGCCCATTTTATCATTCTTAAAAGTCAGAAAAATAATCAATCTCGTCGAAGTTTATAATTTGCAGAGATAAGTCTTCTACCAAAAAAATAGCCAAAATACTTTTACGGCTTTGTGACAAAATTTATACATTTTTTAGCTCAATTTTAAAAATGTATACCATTTTGTATACAAATCAGAAAATATTACCTTTTTCATGTATAATCTCTCAAATTGTCGATTTTTTTAGTTACATAAAAATTATTCAAAGTAAGAGTATTTTATCCTATACTCCAATTGATTCCATGTCAAAATGAATCGCTTTAAATGTCTTTACTTCTTAAATCAAAAAAATATTTGATATTTTTAGTTGTTTCACTAAAAAGTATAGTGCTGTTCACCGAACCAGGAGTAATATTCTTGAACCACTCCACACGATATCTTATACGAGTTTCATCATTCTATCCTTGTCTTTCAAATGAAAAAGTATGAGTCTGTCCTTGTCGTCACGTATACGACATCGTGTCGATGTTTCAAGAATAGAACATTTTAAAACATAAAACGCTTGAACTATTCCAACCCATTCTTTATTATAGTTCTACATAATAATGAAACTTTCATAAGTTCGAACTCGATGAAAGTCGAATCTACTAAATTTCAAAGTGGACGAAATTTGACTTTGTGAAGATTGAACTTGAGGAAGTTCGAAAGTGACGAAGTTGTAACAGAACATTTTGATGTCATAAAAACTGTTCAAACCCATTCTTCATAGTTCTACATAATAATAAACTTTTCTTAAGTTCGAACTCGATGAAGTTCGAATCTAATATACTTAGAACAGCATGAAGTTAGAACTTGAGGAATTTCGAAACTGACGAAGTTCTAACTTAAGGAAGAACAGACAAATTTGATATTTCAACTATAAAACATAAAAAGTTGGAACTGTTCGAACCTATTTTTTATAGTTCTGCATAATACTGAAACTTTCATAAGTTCGAACTCGACAAAGTACGAATCTATTAAACTTAAGGAAGTTCGAAAGTGATTAAGTCGAACTTCAAGAAAAACAGAATATTTTCATGTTCCTACTTTAAAACACAAAAAACTTGAACTGTTCGATCCCATTCTTTACAGTTCTACATTATAATGAAACTTTCATAATCTCGAACATCAATGAGGTGTGAATGTAGTAAAATTAGAACTGGGTGAGGTTTGAACTTAAGGAAGTTCGAATCTACTAATCTTCGAACTGGATGTAGTTCGAACTTTAGGAAATTCGAAAATGAAGAAGTTAGAACTTAAGGAATACCAGAAAATTTTGATGTTTGAACTTTAAAATATAGGGTGAGTCGAAATTAAGCCGCCAAAATTTTTATGCAGATTCTACGACTAATTTTAAGATAAAAACTTTAAATTAACATATGTCCGATTTTGCTTCCTAAGGGAGCTACAGCCCTTCAAAGGTGTTGAGGAAAAGAAAGGTTATAAAAATTAAAAATACCCTTAATTTAAAATAATAATAAAAGACGTGTATTGTAGAAAAAAATAGATACCTAACGTGCAGTAAAATATCGTTAAAACGACCAGCGCGTGATTACGTGCATTTTTCTCTAAAATGGTGCATTCTACCGAGTTCGTACAAAAATACCTGTTTTATCTGAAATTGTTTGGCCAACGTTATTTTCAAAAAAAAAATCTTAAAAAATGAACCCCTAAAAAGTTATCACAGTTTTATTACCATCCCTCTCAAAAACTACCCTTTAGAAGCATGCAAACAAATTCAAAATAATCAGGAAAACATATCTAAAGCGTATTATGATTCACACCAAATTTGAAGTTTCTACTATAAAGCGTTTTCAAATAAACCCACAAAAACCTTCTTTTTTACACCATCTTTGAAGAGCTGTAGCTCCCTTAGGAAGCGAAATCGGACATATGTTAATTTAAAGTTTTTATCTTAAAATTAGTCGTAGAATCTGCCTAAAAATTTTGGCGGTTTAATTTCGACTCACCCTGTATAATAAGCTTGAATGTTCGAACCCATTTTTTTATAGTTCTACATAATAATGAAACTTTTATAAGTTCCAACTCGACAAAGTACGAATCTATTAAACTTCTAACTGGATAAAGATTTTAAGGAAGTTCGAAAGTGACGAATTCGAACTTCAGGAAGAACAGAATATTTTGATGTTCTAACATTAAAACGCAAAAAAGCTTGAACTGTTCGATCCCATTCTTTACAGTTCTACATAATAATGAAACTTTCATAAGCTAGAACATCAATGAAGTTTGAATCTAGTAAACTTGGGACTTCATGAGCTTAGAATTGAGGAAGTTAAAATCTACTAAACTTCGAACTGGATGAAGTTCGAACTTAAGGAAGAACCGCCAATTCTGATATTTGAACTTTAAAACATAAAAAGCATTCGAACCCATTTTTTATAGTTCTACATCTCGTTCTACATAATAATGAAACTTTTATAAGTTCCAACTCGATGAAGTACGGATCTATTAAACTACAATCTGGATGAAGAATGAACTTACGGAAATTCGAAACTGACGAAGTCGAACCTCAGGAAGAACAGAATATTTTGATGTACTAGCTTTTAAACACAAATAACTTGAATTGTTCGATCCCATTTTTACAGTTATACATAATAATGAAACTTACATAAGCTCAAACATCAATGGGATGTGAATCTAGTGGACTTAGAACAGCATGAGCTTTGAACCTCAGGAACTTCGAAGTCGAGGAAGTTCGAAAGTGACGAAATTGGAATTTAAGGAAGAACTTTAAAACTTACAAAACTTGAACTGTTCGAATCCATTCTTTATAGTTCTACAAAATAATGAAAGTTTCATAACTTGATGAAGTTCGAATATATTAAACTTCGAACTGGATAATGTTTAAATTTAAACTGGATGAAGTTCGAAAGGGGCGAAGTTCGAACTTGAGGAAAAACAGAATATTTTGATGTTCGTATTTTAAAACCTAAAAACATTGAACTATTCGAACTCATTCTTTATAGTTCTACATAATAATGAAATATCATAAGTTCGAACTCGGTGAAGTTCGAATTTACTAAACTTAAAATTAAACGAAGTTTAAACTTGATGAAGTTTTATATTAAGGAAATTCGAACTTGGGGAATATCAAACCTAAGAAAGTTCAAATTTTGGATTGTGGATGACTATTTTGGGGTTTATTTTTGGGTTTATTCTATTCATTATTTTGTAGTTTCAGTTAAATAATTGTTTTAAAATTATTCTTTCTAAGTTTGTATACAAGACTTTAATCTACAAAATTGAGCAAAATTTAAAAAATCTTTATTACTTACACATATTCGAACGGAACGAACCAAGTTAGAGTTTTGAAAGAAAAGTTGAAGTTCTTACACCACTTCTAAAAATAGTCAAAAACTTAAGAAAGTCGTTTCCAAGAGGAAGTTCTTATTAAAACATTTATATTTTAAAACAGACTCTTCATCAATCTACTCGAGTATACCAGGTGTTCACGAAACTAGTGCCACCCCTGTAACTTATTTATTTATGAAAATAAATAAATTGAAATTTTACTATGTTATATGGCATAAGAAAAGGAATTAATTGAAAAAAAAAATTTAATTCACCGGAAATTACATCAACTTTTCTTTAAATGTAACTCCCTATTTTTTGTACTCATTATATTAAACATTGGTAACTTTTAAGTATGTTTTTGACAAAAAATTTTTTTTTTAATAAAATCTATTAAAAATTCCTACATGTCTGTCTGTAATCGGAAATAATTTTTTTTTCGAAAGTTCAAAAATAAAATTTTTTTGTTAAAACCGTACTAAGAAGTTACCAGTGTTTAATACTAAGTACAAAAAAGTTTTTAGTTTAATTCGTTTTCTTATGCCATATAACAGTAAAATTTTAAATTTTTCATTGTCATTAATAAAGAAGTTACAGGGGTGACCCTAGTATAGAACTTTAGGATCCAACTCAAAAAATTTCAAAAGTTTTTGATTTGTGAAGCACAACTTTTTAAATCTTGAATCTCCTGTAAACTTTAATAAAAGGAATTTTAGACTTGAAAAGATCGCGTATAGACTTTTTTGAATTAAAAAAGTACCGTTTCGTTTTGTATTTATGTCTACAAAAAATGCCACAAATTTTGTCGGAAAAGCGCTTTTTGAACCGAAAGAGTGTACGAAGACCTTGATTAATACCTTGAAATTTAAGTAGTTATTTACAATAAAACCCTTAATCTAAATAATATAATAGTTTTATAAGGCTTCACTTATCTATAAACGGTAACTGGATGACATTGATTTTACTTGTTAAGCTAGGAATAAACAGCATACCATAAAAACATGTTTAATCGAAACAAAGAAAAGATAAATTCAAGAAATATTAAAAAAATATGTGTAATAGTAAGCAGGTTTCCAATTAGGGATTGAAACTTAATCGAACTATTTAAAATTAATACTGAGTTTTTAATTTTTTTTTTGACCATAAATAATTGTTATTCCATGACACTTAATTTTAGTTCTTTGATATTTAAATTTTGTTATTTTTTTTAATATTGAGTACTTTTCTATTTCAAGAAGAATACGATATTTTTATTATTTCAAGGCATAATGTAAAAGAATCATATGTTGCTATTTATTAAAAATATTCTATTATAAAGTCAGTAAATAATTTTCATAAGAAAACGAGGTTGTAAAATTTAGAAAATATTTTTAAACCTGAATAGGACATAAAAATGTTATTTAAAAAATATATTGTTTGCTAACATAAAAAACTGCACAACGTCAAAATATGAAATAATAAAATTTGTTTATGTTTTAACAGGAAAGCTATGCTTTAGCAATACATAATAATATTTCAAATCCAGTAACTAACATAAAAATATACCGGAACTTACCTAATAATAAAAGGTGCCTACTTATTAAGATGTCTTTACAATACGCTTTTAATTAACGAAAATAAACTTTCGAAGCATTATTTATTACCAGTGTTAAAACCATAAAGTATGTTTAAATTTCGCCATTTTTACCAACATATGGTTTATAATTACAGCTTCTATTGTTCTTCTTTGATTTTTAAACATGGGAAATGCAACTATCAAAAGCAATTTAAATAAATTTATACCACCGCTTTCACGACTCCAAATAACACAGAAGATAGACTCAAGGTTCTTTCAAATTATGTATCTTGTAACTTTTTAAATTTCGATTTTTATCTTTATGCTCTTTAACGACGATAATTGGAACATCCCAAAAAAATTATATCATCGACAAAACCCAATGGGAAAATTGAAATTACGTGTTATTTTATAAACTGAATGTAAAATAGTTCTTTTTTGGAAAAACATCTGGTTTAAATTTTAAAATTTAAAACAGAAATTTATGAAAATTGTTACCAGAATTTAGTAGCATTTTGGTGAGTACTAAAAATTAAACCAGCATTGTAGGTACATTAATAAAATTTAATAACCGGATATTTGATGGATGGACATGGCCATTTCGGTAAGCAATAAAATTATTATAATCCTTGAGGATTAGGATTTCATGTTGAGTATAAAGACGCCCATTTTTGGTCAAATACCTCTGAGTCGAGTAAAGTTCCCGTTGCAATTTTGAAACCATCCTAATATTGGCAACTTTATAAACCAAATAAAATTTTAGGTAAACCAAATAACTTTCCACAAAACGAATATTTTAAAAAAGCAGTAGATAAATTGTCTGATTTTCAATATATTTTATGATCCAAAAAAAAATTAAGAAAAGGGACCAAACAAATTCGTTATTTTTTTACGAATTTGAAAAATATAGTTGTTGTATATCTTTGGTATTTCCAATCCAAGAAATTTGAATTTAAAAGTGATAATCTAAGATAAGATGATTAAAAACTCGTTTTGTCGTTCTTCGTAATTTCTATTCCTATTACGATTCATGAATTTTATCCTTTCTGAATGTAAAACAAATGAGTCACGTGTGACATTCATTATTTTAACAAGAATTTTGTATTGTTCAAAAACTTAATGTAGGAACAATAGGATAATTTATAGCAGACTCTTTAGGTAGATTTTTTTATTTTTTTACTGTACTTAAATGTCATCAAAGGTAATTTAATACTCAAGTGGAATAATGGAAGGTTAAGGTAACCAACAACCGCTTTGTTATTACCATAATTTTATTTTAATAAATTTTTAAAAATTAAGAACTTCGCCGAGAAAAAAACAACAAAAAAAACTCTAAATTTGAGACCGTGGTATATTTTCTGGTAATTGAGATATCGAAGAAATACAAACAGACGCTTTGTTATGTCTGAAAATCATCTCCAACCAAGGTTATGTGTTAATTCTTTCTTATTTACAAGGCTTCTAGAAAAAGTATATTATTTCATATTCGTTAGGAGTGGCTAAATATTTTTTTTGTCTGGAGAAAAAAATCCTATGAGGATGAACATTTTTTAAAGCAAAACATGATTTATAGTAAACCCTTTATAATATTATCTACTTATAAATAAACTGATTACTACTTCCACATTTGATGGGATTCTTGAGAAACACAAAGAAAAATTAACCTCCGGTGTTTTACCCGCATCGTAAGCCTTCCATTGGAAATTCCTGCTAAAATATGTAAGGCAAAAACTATTACAACTTCCTTGAAAAATAAGAAGGGAAGCCATGCAACAATAGAACCGGCGTTTTGTTTCGCCATAAAACTTAAATTTGAATTATAACCACTATACGAAACACGTACCGTTATTATTGCTATTTTAACTGACTTTCAGATGAGACTTGACATCAGATACATTTCTAACGGAAAGCAATTCACTATAATATTGGAGCAGTCGGTTTTAATGACAATGACCTATTCGGGTCTTTAAAAATTTAAATTGTATAAAATCACTCGAGTTGAACCACCCTGAGTTTGCGCTCAAATAATTAACCAAAGTGAGAAGATAATAGTGGAACAAGAAAAGGAAGTTATAGTACTTTATTTCTTCTTATAAAACAGGAAAATGTTGTTAAGTGACTCAATTAATTAAATAATAAAACAATGCTATTGCTTGTTAGTTTAAACGATAATTAGGCTATAAAATTAGACAAAAAAATACGTGAAATTTCTCGCAGATTTAAATAAGGTTAAATTTCTTATTGGTTTAATTTACATTTTAAGCCATGCTTCAATTCTTAACTAGAATTTTATTGCACATCTGGAACACATTCTTGAATTTTCATGCGCAATTAATTGATCAGTACATTTTGAAGAAATAGTACAACAGACTAACACAGGTATAAAACACGTAGGTCAAGCACACTGCCATTAACAATAGGTATACCCCAAGGCTCAATTTTAGGCCCAATCTTATTTTCGTTCTTGGCAGGTGCTTTTGTGGTCGGGTATACCGATGACACATTGACGTTGATTTCCTCCTCGACAACATTAGATTATACTGAAGAACATTGCAACATAAATTTGAGAAAACTGCATTAATGGTTTAAATCTCACCAAAAAATAAAAGTCCTATATTTTCATTAGCAAAGCCAAATTTATGAAGAAGCCAGAACAATAGTGTGCTTTCTGATTTCTGAATCAGGTAATTTTTTGGTCATCAATATCTTAAATAAAAGAACCCGTCGTAACCATTTTACTCGTTATATCAATGTACTACAATTACGCGCAAAGATATCTAGGACCCAAAAGAAATATTCTGACCCAAAGTCTCATTCATTTTTTTCAAATTTCGTTTGATCTTGCTTGTTTGGGGCAGAATATTTCTTTTGTGTCCTCGGTATCTTTGCGCGTGATTGTACTATTACCTGAGAAAGTCTCTGCATTTAAATGAGCATTAAGATTTTAACGCCAAGTTTCTCCACCGTGTCTTAAGACAAAACTAATTATTAAGATGCGTCTCAATACCCAAGTTCAGCTTATTCAGTTGCACCACCCCGAAATCTCGTCTTATTCGCGAGTCAAGCAGAGCTTACACAGAAGTCGTCGATTTTGAGCGCTTGAGCATCAAAACATAACCTAAACTCGTTAAAACAATCCCATATCTCCAACAAACATGAATTTTAAAATGTTAATATTAATCAGAGGTAGATTTATATGAATAATGTAGATTTAAATAATTATGTGGACAAGATACCAAATATGTACGTGCAATCTATTTTGATTTTTATACAGGGGAGCAATTTTTTTAAAGATTAATGCCTGGTTTCTCCAACTTGTCTTGAGATCAAATTTGTAAAATTCGCGTACAAATGCGGCCCTGGACAGAGAACAGAATCCTCCAAATTTTAAGCCATCAAGTGTCTCGATCGGCCGAGTAGTTACTTCAAAATTAATTATTTTCCGATAAACCGAAAATTTCAGAGCAGTTTTTATGTCAAATTTTCGGCGGTTTTTGAGTCGTAACTTCTAAACGAAAAGAGATATCGACACGAATCTTTTTCTAGATCTAGATCCGGTAAGACCTTTAAATTAAGCTACCGCCCGTTGAAATAACTTCAAGCTGAAGGGTCTAAACTAATTTTAATCTCGTTCGATGTTCAAAAACTTTGTGCTTTTCACGATGGTGACAAAAAAATAACGGACCTGAAGCAGAACTGAGTGGTTAATTATAATCATTTTTTAATTATCTTTCATTTGAGAGATAGTTTTTTCAAAAATTCGAAAATAAAATTTTTCAAAATTTTCGTGGGTTTTGGGCTTGAATTTTTTTCTGGAATTTCGTTTTTATTTAATTTCTCAAAAACTCTTGATAGCAGAGACTTGCAATTTTTATCGAGGACATAGACTCGGAATAGCAGTATTTTTAGTCATTTGCGATAAAAATCGTTTTTTTCGAAAAAAAATTCCAAAGTTTTTGTAAAATTCTAGTGCAAATCGGGCCCTGGAGGGCGCATTTTTCATGTGATTAGAAGCGCTGAAACGGCAGAAAAAACGATCCTGCAAAGTTTAAGCCATCAAGCGTCTCGATCGACCCAGTAGTTCCTTCAAAATTAATTATTTTCCGATAAACCAAAAATTTTAGAGCAGTTTTTGTGTCAAAAAGTGACTTTTTAAAATTTTCGCCGGTTTTTGAGTCGTAACTTCTGAACGAAAAAAGATATCGACACGATTCTTTTTTTAGATTAAAACGCACGATAAGGCCTTTAAAATAATCTATTGTTTGTTGAAATCCGTTTCGGAAAAGAGGGGTAAAAAAATAATGGAAATTGCAACTTTTTACAAAGATTTTCTTCGCATTAAAATTTTAATTTTTTTATTCGAATCTCTTAAACGTTTTTACGTGTCAAAGTATTTAAAAAGACCTTTCCAACGCATGTTTTAGATCGACGATCGGACGTTTCCTTCCCTCGCTCCCTTAATTTTCGTCCGGCGGGGTCAGATAAACACAATTTTGACTTTGGTGGGTCGGTGCGAGCGCAAATTAAAAGATGGAAATTTGAAAATGCGTTAGTTGGACTAAATAATTCTTTTAAACGTCACGTGTAACGATTTTCGATATTTGCTCCTGTGTTGTCTAAAAACTGAACACAAAAAATTGTTCGACGCGCCGTTTTTTAACGAATAATCGAGGGAGATCGATTTTTTCTACACCATAAGGGAACATCATTCCACAGCGTTAGCCACTTACGGTCATCTTCGGTCAAGTCTTGTAGGTGCTGCAAATTTTCAAATTTCCTTAAAAAAAGTCCGAAAATTGTACCCAAAATTAAAATTTCCACAAAAAAGTAGTGAAGCAAAATTTCGGAAACAAAATAGCCTACTCCATATGCGGATGCTTCGGCTTTAACGTAATGTCACGCTCGATTTTTTTCCGCCGGCCAAAGTCTCAAAATTGATAAAGCTATCTCTACGAATTTGGAGCTAAAAAAACGCGTCTTTTTGACGTTTCCAAAGAAAAATTCCTCGACGCCGCTGGGTTCGCCGAGGTGACACAAAATTCCTCCTACACATAAATAAGGATTTGCGAAAAAAGGACCCTAATTTGGTCGCTTCAATTAGAAACCCGGCGACGCTGCGAAGTTGGCACGGCAGGCGCCCGGTAAAATTAGCGAAAAAAAATCAACTTTTTCGGAGACGTTTTTAAAAGTGTTCCGGAGGTCGAAAAAATTTGAAATTCCGCCCACTTATGTAAAAAACATTCCTCTTTAAGATGAGACCGGAGATTTGAAGTTTGGCGAAGAAGAAATATAATAAGCTAATTGGAATTTCACTACTCGCATACGTAGCACTTTGAGCTATAGGAATTCTTCTTGATCGAATACTGAAGAAATCGTGAATGGGGTTTTCAGATTTTTTCAGTAAGACTAGTGAGCCGATGGATTCTCTTACTGTGCTGGGTGATTTCATAATCAATGATGATTTTAATCTTATTCTTAAGAAGGGGACTTTTCCTGAAATTTGAAATCGTGTAAGGTAAGCCCTATACAGAAATCTGGAAGTAAGAGTGATGTAACCAACTACCGTCCCATTGCAATTGTTTCTAATTTCTCAAAATATCTAAGAATCAATATAATCTGAACATATTTTTTCTGCATGAAAAACTGAAAGGATACAATACCTGTATTAACTTAGAAAGAGTTATACCCTCATATGTTCATAATCGAGAGCATAAGTAGAATATGACAATGCCTTTTCGGAAGTGTATGTTGCCTCCAGCGTTGTCACTCAAGGGTCGAATCTTGGACCACTTCTATTCAACATCTTTATTAACGATCTTGCTACAAAAATTAAAATCTTCACTACAATTGTATATTGTATGCGGGCGATGGCATTCAACTGTTGGATGACTTACTAGAATTGTAGTGTTCTTCGAAAGAACTTTGCTGGATATTCTCCTATCAATAAAATGGCAAAATACTACAATGTGTAGTTATTTTAGAGCAACTAGTTAGACAGTTGAATTTTGAGTCAGCCTATTAGAAGAAGACTGGGAGTGTAACTTCCGGTACGCGACTGTGTTGCCAAATCTAGAAGCTGTGCCTAAAGACATGTTGGAGAATCCGGCCGTTATTGTCTTTGTGTAATCTTTTTAATCTAGCACTTAAGTCCTAGTTTCGAACATTTACCAAGTGTTTACTGTTATGGCTATGTTAGACCTAGCAACTAGTTGAATGTTCAACAGTTGATTTTAGAAACAACCTATCCAGACCCTAGGTAAGACGTCGTGAGTAAATCCATGGTGCAACGCATGGTCGACTTAAGCTGGACTTGCGTCTAAAGATATGTTAGAGAAACTGGGTGTTAATAAAATCCCCGAATTATTCAAAACTATACTAATAATAAGTAGCTTTACACGGAAATAATTTTATTCTACTGTGTTTCAAGGTGTTTCGTTTAGAGATTCCTATATAGTTCTAAAATTACTAAATAGTCATTGAAATGTTTTACCTCCTTGAATAAAAAAACACATAAATTCCTTTATTTTACATAGTTTCACTTAAAATAATGTAGTTTAATTATAATTTTTATTGCAGTTTTATTCCAAATTACCTTTGCATCTGGTCAATACTTTGGACCTTCAGACCAACCAGAAGCCTACTTTAATGGGTCATCATACGTAAGACTGCAAACAACCATATCATTAAGACGACAAACAGGATTAAGTTTTAGAACATGCATAGGTAATAAAAGTTTAAAATAATTACCTTTACCATTCCTCACCAAGGTAATTATTTTTTTAAATTAAATAACTATCCTAAAAGATACTTGAAGTATTACATATCTTTCCTTGAGAACTCTAATGGGAAAAAAAACAAGGGAACCTCATTAATTTTAATTGAATTTTTTTATTAATTCAATTTAACTAAATTTTACGCCATTCTGTATTACTGTTCAATTCCTGGTAAAAGTATTTTAATTTTTGTGTAGGTGGAGAATTGTTATCACAACAACTCAATGAAAACCTAATCGAACTGTCCGTGCATCAAGAAGGATTAAAATTCGTCGCAAAAACTTCGTTAAACCATGTTGAAAAATTGATACATGGAGATTACATAAATAATCATTGGCACACGGTTTACCTTGTTTACCGTTTGGGTAACCTTACGCTTTCCATAGATGACAAAAGTATTTTGCTCGCAAACGTTAGTTACCAATCAGAATTACTAACTAATCCTGGACTATACAATGAAGGAGCTGTACTCATCATTGGAAAACAATACAACGGATGCATCCTGGAAGGACCTTCAATCACGTTTAATAAAAGCATTATTCAATCCCATGGCGTGCAGTTTGGGAAGTGTCCAATTTCTGACGATAGCTGCAATATCAGACAGGACGTTAAAATGGCACGAGCCTTCGATTTTTGTCTGAACGAACCATGCATGATGCACGGAAAATGCATTAACGAAGGAAATAGTTACATTTGTGCTTGCTCTCCTAGGTATTCAGGAAAAAATTGCGAATTTGATATTGGAAATCCTTGCGAAAAAAATCCACCAGTTTGTAAAAATGGAGCTACGTGTAATGATGATTTATCCGGGAATTATAGATGCAATTGTGGTCCTGGATTTACAGGTAAATATCCAGATGCTTATTAAAAAAAATATTTCATTCCAAGAGAAACTATATAGTTTATGATATGCCGATTCAAATTAATTTTTCCGCCAAAAATTACTCTTCAGAACCGTAACCGAAAGTTACGTGACAACGTGGTGGCATCTATCCCACTTCTGACGTCATCATAAGATGGCTTAGTCTGAAGTTATTTTTCATTAAGTTGATTAATATTTTCAGGAAAACATTGTGAAACTGAGGTGAAAATTCATCCCCTTTGCTTACAAAATCCTTGTATGAACAATGGAAATTGTCAAATTTCAAGTGATGAGAGTAAAGTCGAATGCATTTGTCAGCCTGGTTTCGCCGGAATAAAATGCGAGAAAAATATCAACGAGTGTCAATCCAATCCTTGCAAAAATGGAGGAATTTGCATTGATCAAATAAACAACTACACTTGCCAATGTGGACATACTGGATACACTGGCCCTACATGTGAGGTCAATATCAATGAATGTTTGATGAAACCTTGTCTCAATAGAGGAGTATGTTTTGACACCTATGGGAGCTACATGTGCGAATGTATGCCTGGATATGATGGACAAAATTGTGAAAAGGTAAGAGAAATTTGAATTTTCAATTGACAATCGCGTTTTTCCTAATCCAATATTTCTACAACTTTCCAATTGTATTTCAGAAAGCTCCTCAATTTGTTCAATTGGTCCTTTCTGAAATTAAATTGATTTTTCTGCAATGTTACTTTCTGAAATACAATTGATCTTTTCCAAAACAGAATTGGTGCTTTCTGAGATTACATTGATTTTTCTGAAATACAATTGTTTATTTCTATCTTATATCGATAATATCTTTCAATTTCCTCGAGGTTGTCTCAAAATTCGAATTGAACATTTTCAAAGGTTTCATATAGCTTATTTGATAAATTTTTTTTGAGATTTATGTTCTTCAGAGTCAACATAAATCAATGTAAAAACCTACTTCTTCAATTTTCTTCTATGCATGCTTCGAAAACTAAGATTAAAGTGATATTAATTTTGTTTTTTAATTTAGAAAATAAATGAGTGTAAATCTCATCCTTGTATGAACCATGGACAATGTGAAGATACATTTGGTGGATTTGAGTGTCATTGTTTGCCAGGTTATGGTGGGCAATATTGTGAATTAGAATTGAGGAAAGGTTTATGTGATTCAAACTTGTGTCTTCCTTTTGCTGATTGTAAGGAAATATCAGGAGTTCCCACTTGCACTTGTAAATCCGATTATTTAGGTAATTATTGACTTTTAATTTAAACCTGATTAATTCAAGTATTTTTTGATAGGCATTTATCCAAATTGCATTCCCGCCTCATCAACTTGCTTAAAAAATCCTTGTTTGAATGGAGGAATCTGCTCCCAATGGATGGGAAGTTACAACTGCACGTGTCCTCCAGGTTTTACAGGTATTTGAAAAAAAATTGCATGTATTTGTATCTTCATTGACTTAACTATTTTTCCTAATTTCTATTATATGTTATTCTGCTTTGCTTTATACACGCATGATTACTCATATTATCTAGGAACTGCATGTGAATTTCTTGAACAAAAATGTAATGAAGATACTTGTATGAACGAAGGTATATGCATTGATAAGGGTAATTCAGTGCAATGTATTTGTAACAATGGGTTTTCTGGAAAATATTGCGATCAACATGTTACCTGCTCAGAACAACCTTGTACGCATGTTAATACTTGCAAAGATTATGTAAGTTATTTTTACATAAATCCTCAATAAAACAATTTTTTTATTATTTTATATTGTATTAAATTTACAGGCATGCATGTTAAATGTGTGCTTCAAAGTAATACAAAGAAAAGCGCTTTTTATAACTTCAATTTACATAATTTGGTTTTCTTGTAGAGCTGGGTATACCAATATTTTTGGTAACAAAAGTTTTAAACTCTTATAATAATAGGGTAGGTCGAAGATAACGAAACAGGCAAATTTTAGATTAGTTAACGAAAATATCTTGAACAGGTCAAATTTGGAAGAAAGACTTTTCCAAAATACCAAAATTCATGAGTATAAATTTGGAGCTTGCATTTTGCTATTTTGTCCAGCTCTGCTTTTGCGCAATAAAAAGTATTTATTTTTAATAAGATATTAAATATGTTCTTATAGCCTGGGGGCTACTATTGCAATTGCGAACCTGGTTGGACAGGGTGGAATTGCGATGTTAAAATAGACGAGTGTGAGAATAGGCCTTGCTTAAACGGTGGTACTTGTATAGATTTATTAAATAAATTTAAATGCCAATGCAAGGCTGGATACTCTGGTATGTAACTGGTGTTTTTTTATTGTTGGTAATTACTTTTTTAACACAAATGTACACATTATCTCTGCTTGAAGCTTATCTTACATCATCCAGCTTTTTGTAGAACCTAAAACTAACTACCTAACTGACCACATTTCATTTAGAACCACTTATTTATTGTATGTAATTTGAAATTATGTAGTCTTAAACATGAAAATATTATTTTTCAGGTGAACGCTGTCAACTCAATCTCGATGATTGTTTAAAAATGCCATGTAAAAATGGTGGTACTTGTGTAAGTACCATGAATGGGTACTTTTGTAATTGCACTGAACAGTGGATGGGACCTACTTGCGAAAGACCTTTTAACGTCTGTGATTTAAAACCATGCATCCATAATGGAACCTGCATAAATACTCATACCGTACATGATTATACTTGTAAATGTATTAATGGTACCGCATTTTTCATCTTTACTATCACGATCTTTAATTGCAATGTTTTTTATAGGATACGATGGAAAAAATTGTGAAAATAACATAAACGATTGTTTAGACGTAAAATGTCCTCCTGGAAAAATATGTGTTGATATGTTAGGAACTTATGATTGCCAATGTCCTCCTGGTTATGGAGGTGACCTATGCACATTAGATAAAGATCCATGTCTTAAAAGCCCATGCCAAAATAATGGCTTATGTATTCCAACATCTAGTGGACATAACTACACATGCAATTGCCCTTCAGGATATGGAGGTAAAGGATTATTACAATTTTTAGAAAAAACCAAAAAATTTATGCCCAACATCCCATAAACCCGTCTATTTTGTGTAGTAGTTCGCTCCCAAAATGAGTGTACAATAAACGTGCTGTTCTAATATTAAAGAGGAGTAGTACTAATTTTTTTTTCTAAAATTTCTAAGGTTTTCATTGTGAGGAGGACATAAATGAGTGTGAAAATTCGAAAGTACCTCTCTGCAATCATGGAATTTGCGTCAACAAAGAAGGCGGTTATCAGTGTTATTGCATGCCAGGTTACACCGGGGAAAGATGCAATTTAGATTTTGATGAATGTCTTTCACAACCTTGCAAGAATAATGCGTCCTGTATAAATAAAGTTAATAATTACGAATGTATGTGCACTCCAGGATATGAAGGTTGCAATTACTTCAATTTTCAAAAACGTATCATTAACTTTTTCAAATTTTAGGAAAGGATTGTCATATTAATATAGACGAATGTGCTTCGGATCCTTGCATGGAAGGATCTACATGTGTTGATGGCATTAATGAATATACATGTGTCTGTCAACCAGGATTAACTGGAAAACAATGTAAAATTAACATTGATGACTGCGAAGTAAGTAAATTTTCACAAAAGTAATCCATTGTCCAAAATTACTTACCGATAACAGCGAAAAGTTTTGGAAAAATAATGATAATCAATAATACTAAAACCATAAGGAAGGGGAGGTGTTTTTTGCGTAGAGAGTTGTAATTTTGTAGCTGGAAGGACGAGAAGTGTAAATGCCAGATTTGATCCGGTTATCCCGAAAAAAGTTATTCAATCACGAACGGAAAATCGATTACACACCCTAATGGTCCGAAATTCACTCCCAATCACAAGAAATTTTAGTATTTTTGGGGGGACCAGATTCTAAAGACTGTGGTTTTGTATTTTTACCCCGGAATTGGTCGTTTTTTGGGCGGAGCCCCAAAAAGGGCGTTATTTATCGTTCGATTTTAAAAAATTGACTTGCACCGTAAAGGGGAATGTTCATTCTAAAAGGGGTATGAATTTCATATTTATTAGAATAGGGAAATACTTTGAAAAAAATTGTCAATTAACCTGAACAATTTTTAAGTCTCCAGACGCAAGGGTGTGGGGTCACGGCGCCGAGATGCTGAGTGTACAATTTTGGCGTTGTTTGGCACCAAATTAGTACGCCTTTCATCTCAAGATCCGCCGATGCTCTAAAATCTCGTTTTTTTTATTTGTAATTGTCATACACGTTATAACCATGTTCCTATAGAGTTCTTTTTGATATCATAATTTGTTATGTCGTTTTGGAGCCGACTTTGAAAAATCTTAACTTTTGATGGGGGTCAGCTATAACAGCCGAATATTTTTTATTTTGCTTATTACCTTAATTTGTACGAGTGAAAAAAATCAACGCTTCTAAAGTTTCAACCTTGGTTTCAGAAAAAAGTCGAATGTAAAGTGCTCAAAAAATCGCGCAAAACGTGGTAAAACAGGTGTACCTATGGAGGCCACAATTTTCAAAAATTTAATTTTTTTCCTTCAGAACTTTCAAAAGGATAAATTTTTATAGATCTTAGCGCGTAGCGAATTTTTATATTTGAAAGGGTTAAAATTGAGCACTTTATAAAACTAAACTTTATAAAATTAAAAACTCACATACAAAATCCTTGTAATTTTAGTCAAATCCATGCCAACACGCTTCTACATGTATTGATGGTCTAAACATGTATAAATGTGATTGCACAAATACTGGATACAAAGGAGTGCACTGTGAGATAAACATCGATGATTGTATAGGCGACCCATGCGAAAATGGGGCCAACTGTGTAGATGGAGTAAAAGACTATACATGTGAATGTCACCCAGGTTACATGGGTAAAAATTGCGAAGAAGATATCAACGAGTGTGAACCAGTGAACCCGTGCCTAAATAACGGAATATGTTTGGAAAGAAGTAATTTAACACTTTATCAACCACAATTTACTACAACACTAAATTTCTCCATTCCTTCGATATTTAAGAAGAAATTTGATTACAGTGATGCTAAAGGGTGTGTTATTATAAATCTTGATTAAATTAATATATTTAAATTACTTCTTGCAGATATGAATGTGTTTGTGTTCCTGGAATTGTTGGAACAAACTGTGAAGTTAATATAAACGAATGTGAGAGTTCACCTTGTATTGCAGGAAATTGCGTTGATGAAATCGGTGGTTATCATTGCGAGTGTGAAGAAGGTTTTGAGGGTGAGCACTGTGAAATTGATATTGATGAATGTGAAAAATATAACCCCTGCGTTCATGGTTCTTGTATTGATAAAAAAGCCAACTACTTTTGCGATTGTGATGCGAATTATGGCGGAAAAAACTGCTCGGTGGAATTAATTGGTTGCAGGCAAAATCCTTGTCATAATAATGGTACATGTAAGCCGTATCTAGATAACGAGACGCAACATAAGTTTAATTGCACGTGTCCGCATGGTTTTCATGGTCATACATGTGATAGGGTTACTACCATGTCATTATCAGGCCAGAGTTTGATGGTGGTCAATACCTCACGGGATGAAGGACATGATATACAGTTTAGATTTAAAACTACGCTAGGAGATGGTTTCTTAGCTCTTGGAAAAGGTGGAACTTTTTATATTCTTTCCTTAGCTAAAGGAAGGCTTAATCTCCATTCAAGTTTATTGAATAAATGGGATGGTGTTTTCGTGGGATCAAATTTAAATGACAGCAACTGGCAAAGAGTACGTGAAATTTTATTGTTACCATGGATTTTTAATTACTTTAAATTTTAGGTATTTGTTGCTATAAACTCTTCACATTTAGTACTCTCAGCGAATGATGAACAAACCATATACCCAATTAATAATAATGATAATAATGGTTCATCTACAAGTTTTCCTACAACTTATATTGGTGGTTATCCTAAAAACTATCGGCAATTAACAAATGTTCAACAATTAGTTGGCTGTATTGAAGACGTTATAGTAAATGGCGAATGGGTTCTTCCTGATACTCAAAATTCTTCTTGGGTTGGTTTCCAGGGCGTTAATATTGGATGCCAAAGGGAACCTCAGTGTACACCCAACCCATGTTATTCAGGAGGACATTGTACTGATCTCTGGAGCAACTTTAGTTGCACTTGTGAAAGACCTTATTTGGGATATACATGTGAATATAGTGAGTATAGTTATTTTTAAAAACTTTTTGGATCATACTAATACTTTTTTTTATTTCAGATTATACAGCCGCAACGTTTGGATATGAAAATATAACGGACTCACTTGTAACAGTAGCTGTTAATGATGCAGCAAGGCGAGCAGTAAGATCAATTGTTGATATAAGCATGTTTATAAGAACAAGAGAACCAAGAGGTCAAATATTTTATCTTGGTTCCGCTTTGGGATCTGCAAATTTACAAAATGAAAGTTATATTGCTGCACAGTTAGAGGGTGGAGAGTTACTGGTTCGGATACAATTCAATGGAACTTTCGAGTCATACACAGTTGGTGGTGTTAGGTTAAACAATGGTTACAACCATTTAATTGAGGTAAATTACTTTAATAAAAAATTTAATCACGTTTTAACTATCAAATATTTAGGTGATCCGAAACGTAACTTTGGTTCAAGTAAAATTAAACGGAACTGAATATTTTCGTAAAACCATATCGGCTACAGGTACTCTGGATGCCCAGGTTTTATTCCTAGGTGGTCAACCACAATTACGACCGGTAAGGCAAACTAGCGATATTATAACTGGAAAAACTGCAGAAGTCACAGCTTCTTCAGGGCCAGCAGCTGTTAGTACTCCACTAAGCATGATCCACTTCAAAGGAATCATCCAAGATGTTCAGGTAATAATAGATTACTCTTTCGCGAAAATTTTTGATAAACCGTTTTTTGGTAATTCTAGATAAGTGATGGCAATAAAGTTATGGTTGTCGAATTTTTCCCACTTCAAGCAGAGGTATTAAGCATACCCAATTCTTTTGGAAATGTTACTTTTGATAACACCACCGTTCTTGAAGGAGTTTTATCAGATGACTCTTGCAAAATAAATCCTTGCCACCACAACGCCCTTTGTATAAATACATGGAACGATTACAGGTAAATATTTACATTTTTTTTTAATTGCACGACACTAAAATGTAATTTTGGCAGATGTGATTGTCCAAGAGGTTTTAAAGGTAAACAATGCAAAGAACTGGAGTTTTGTGAGTTAGACCAGTGCCCTTTAGGGTCGGAATGTAAAAACCTCGATGACGGTTTTGAGTGTATTTCAAACGCAACTTTCAATGGTGAAATATCGCCTTTAATGTATAACTTAACAACGAAAAAAGTTTTTGTGGCGGATTCACTTGAAATAAACTATCGAACAAGATCATGGGGAACTGCACTATTCGCTCATTACCTCACAAATTATTTTATCGTCTTTATTTTGCACGATGAAGTTATTGTCGAATGGAACATTTCGGAAGTGACTAACACAAAACGTTTTAAAAAGAATCAATTTGATGGGCAGTGGATAAATTTGTTGTTTAGATTTAAGGAAAATGTTTTCAAAGGTGGATTTAGAGAACATGTGCTTGATGATACTCCTGATTTTGCTGTAGCTGATTTCGATTTCAACAATTTCAATGAGATTTTTATTAAGGGCAATGTTTATTTAGGAGGAAGTGATAATAAGACTTTTGATTATTGGAAAATTGTCAAAAATAATGATTTTAATGGAACTTCTTATGTTACTTTGGCCGACTCGACTACTTTAGATCCAATTATTAATAACGCCGTGGATTTCTTGGATAATACCTTTCCTTCATATAAAATTGATTTAAATAAAGCTGATGATAGATTTAAGGTAAGTTTAAGTTGATTTTATTGGCTATTCTCCCTCTTGCGGTTGAATGGTGAACTAATGGGATGACGTCAATAGTAGAATAGGTTTAATTTATTGTTTTTTAGGGTTGTTTGGGTGAAGTTAGAATTGGAACTTTGGTATTACCATATTTTACAAAAAATGAGATTTATACGAAAGGTGAACCATCGAATTCTCAATATTTCCAATTATACCCAGAATCGCAACACTTAATTGGTTGCCGGTTGTGCTACGAAAAAGACTGCTACAATTCAGGAACTTGTATCGACCCTTACATCACTTATAAATGCGATTGTCCTGTAGGATTTGCAGCTGATGATTGTTCTATAGATATTAATGAATGTGAAAATAATTTATGCAAGAACAATTCGACTTGTGTTGATTTAATTGGAAAGTATCAATGTCAATGTGTTTTAGGATATGAAGGTTTATAGTAAGTGTATTAATTTTTTTTTTGAAAAATATTAAAATAATTATTGCAGTTGTGAGAATGAGATCGACGAATGTGCTAGTAATCCTTGCCATCATGGAGGTACTTGCGTGGATTTATTGGGAATGTACCGATGTGAATGCCCTGAAGAATTTGTTGGGAAACAATGCGAAGCTTTAAGGATAATAACTTGCGATAACCAACCATGCAAGGATGGTTCAACCTGTGAAAATATAAAAAGTAAAGTTTAGTTTATTTTATAAAGTCTTGCACGAGTGCACAAAAGCGTTACTTAGTGCAAAAAATCATGACTTAAGTAATCTTTTTCTGCACTAGTGCAAAAAACACGACTGATCATAAATGACAATTTTAGAATTATCAATATCTATCATTAGTTTCATGTTTTTAATGGTTGATAATCATCAATCGTAGAATAAAATAGTGTATGCAACTCATGCAAAAGTTTTCCCTTGACGTATTGCTCAACTCACCCTACGGTGTCGTTGTACAATTTTTACGTCTCGTACAAATATTATCCACTTTTTGCACTTGTACAAATAATTTTTTGATTGATTATATTTTGTAGATGATAAAAATAACTTCACGTGCATTTGCGCTGAAGGTATGGTTGGTTTATTATGTGATACACCATTCTGCAATGTAAAAAGCACCCGTTGTCAAAATAGTGGATTTTGTAACACCACTGAAAAAGTTCCGTACTGCGAATGCCTTCCAGGATATGAAGGTGCTAATTGCGAAATCGATATCGATGAATGTATTTTGGCATCAGGAAACGGTCCATGCCAAAATGGTGGCATTTGCCTAGACGGTGTTAATCGATACGATTGTAATTGTGCAGGAACAGGACATACAGGGTTACTGTGTGAGATTGACATCGATGAATGCAAGGAAAATGAAGATAATATTTGTGGAAATAAAGGAGATTGTGAAAATACAGTTGGGTCTTATATGTGCCACTGTTACAATGCCACAATTTGTGGACATTTGTGTAACCTCAAGAATCCTTGCAATGATAAGCCATGTGAACATGGATTATGCTTACCAAATTGTACCGAACAAAGTGATTATATTTGTCAGTGCGAAGAAGGATTTGTTGGAAAGAATTGTACTCAAGTTGAGGTAAATAAAAACTTTTTCTAGAAAAATTTGAACAAACAAAACTTGTGCGAGTGCAAATTATTTTTTTTATTTTTTCCAAAAATCTTGTACAGTTGGTCCCAGCTAGGACCCATATTCAAACGTAGTTCAATTTTGACCACAAAAAAATACAAAGAGTTCTTAATTACACCAAGCAAAGAAATACATGAAAAATTGTCCAGGATTTAAACCTCCAAATCGCATATTTGGTATGATATTCATTACACTATGGCACACAATTCAAACTTGCTTCAATTTTATCTTAACTTTGCGATTTGGAGGTTCCAGTTTCAAATCCTTTAGGTAATTCAAAGGTTTTATGTTCTTTCGTAGGTACGTTCAGGTCAATCCAGTGATGGTTTTAACATCTTATATGTTGCAATTCCTGTAATAATATTGGTGCTAGTGGCATTGGCAGTGGGTTTGGTGATATTAGTGAATGTAGCAAGAAGTAAGAGAGCCACAAGAGGTACCTACAGCCCCAGTGCACAAGAATTTTGTAATCCCAGACTAGAATTGGACCATGTACTTAAACCTCCACCTGAGGAAAGGCTCATTTAATTAATTAATTTTAAGAAGTAATTTTAAGAACTGAAAATTTTTATATAAAAATCGTTGAAAAAAATAGAACTGATAATATTATTATTTCTTTAAGTAACTAATATTTATCTGTAGAATTAATACAATTAATTCTAACTCATCTGTACCTTTCACTTTATGCATTTAGAATTTTTTGTTTATAAAAACTCTTGTTATATATTTTTTTATAGATCTATCTTAAGAAAATCTATAAGGAAAATACCTTAAAGGTTTTCTTATAATCGAACTAACATTAGTCTCTTTGTAAAAATGTATCAATCAGACAAAGAGACAATTCTTAAACTATTTTAATTAACATGACAAACCAAAGCTATTTTCATTTGTAAATATTTTAATTATTATTTTATTAACCCTATTATATTTTAAATAATTTTAATGTTACTTTTTATTTGTATACATAATATGTGATTTATTTACTTATAGGTCGTATTTATTTTAATTAATTTATCAAAACATAATAATTTAATTGATATTCGAAGAAAATTGTAATATTTTTCGGTGTCTCTATTTAAGAAATTTCTTCAACGATTTTAAAACCCACACTAAATTTCAAAATTAACACTATTCTTCAATATCACGTGCCTAAAAATTTCCATCCATTTTTATAAATAAGTATTTAAGAGACTGTTTTTACAAAATTTTATTTTTTAATTACATCCTTTTTAAAATAATTATTGTAAAAAGTAGGTAGTAGGTTTTTGAAACTAAAATCTACAATATTTTGTAATACTTTATTAAAAAAATAATAAAAGAGTCATACTTAATTTATTAGTTTTTGCACTATTAAAAATGGTGGTTCCTTAAAATTCCAAATACAGGTAACCGTCGTTTTACGCCGAGGTTCCTTACCGAGAGACACCGGGGTAAAAAAAATCGGCGTAAAATGAACACACATTTTCCGTCCTTTTTTCGCACAATGTTTGGATTCTGAATCACAATTGTCGTCCATAATGAAACTACAAATTGAATATAATTATTTTTCTTAAAAACAAAACGACAACTAACTACTAACTCGGAAAATCCCAATTGTGAATCGGCGTAAAGCGAACCGGCGCAACACGACGGTTACCTGTACATTTTAACAAAAAACCCTTTAAACGAAGTATTCCTAAAATTGGACTTTAAAAAAGCTTTAATATTTTCAGCAGAAACATATTTTTGAATATTATAAGATTATTTTTTCCTTATGTTTGATGGAAATTGTATTTTATCTAAAAAAAGTGTACAGCAAAGAGATCCTTTTGGTCCTACTATTTTTTTAGGAATTGATAAATTAACGAAATCAATCTTCAGCGAATATAATACTTCGTATCTTGATGATGGTTCAGTAGGAGATGACTCCAATGTCTTATTGGATTCATCAATCCAATCCATTCCGACGTGTTTATTTCGGAAAATGCGGATAGAGTGAATCGGTATTCATTCCAATCCGGATCAACTTACGCGTGATAAACATAGACTGGATTTATCTCACGTAACTCGATCCGGATTGGATTGAATAGCGGTGGACTCTATCTGCATTTTTTTCCGAAATATTCACGTCGGATTGGATTCAGTTCAATATCCAAAAAGTGAGACAATCCGATGTGTTTATTTCGAAAAAAATGTCGACAGAGCCAATCGCTATTCGATCGCGAGATAAATGCAGTCATAGTCTTTGATAATAGATTATAATTAAATTTTATGAAATATTAATTATATTTATTTGCACAAAATAGAGCAAAAAATTATTTATGATTTCAATTTGCTTGCTTAGGTATTAGAATTTCGAAAAAACAAGATGGATTTCTACTTTTGCTACGTTTTTAACAGACAGTGCTCTTAGACTTAAAACATGGTGCAGCACCGACTCAAGCAACGATCCAACCACCGACTCAAGTATTAAAAACAAACACATTGTTTCTTATACGTGTGAACATGGTGCAGCACCGACTCCTGCACGCATAAGAAACAATGTTTTAACTGCTAGAGTCAGTGCTTGGATCGGTGCTTGAGTCGGTGCTGCACCATATTTTTACCCTTATACATTCGTTGGAGGAACAATCAGTTTGGAAAAAATACTCAGGAATACCTTAACCCTTCAGGAATTATTTTTTTCGACAAAATTTAAAATTTTCTTTGGGAAAAATTACCAATCATTAGTTTTCTGAAGATGTGTGGCTTCAAGCAACGCTAACCTGTTAACAACTTTTTCTTTATCTTTACCAACTTTTTTTTTCATATTTTAGGGATGTATTAAGAAAATTAAAGAGAACTTACCTCTGATTTTTGCTTCAAGTACTGATGATGATGTCATCAATGAGTCTCTTTGGTCTTCAAACACAAATATTTTTAAAATCTTCAGAAAAAAGTATTCAGAGAGCATGGTATTTTCCTCTTTTGGAATTGAAGTTTAATGACTTTGTTTCTTCTTCAAATAATTATTTAATAAAGAAATCTCGTGTTAATGATTTTTTAGCTGAAGAATCTGGTGATTGGCTTAAGGTATTGCCAGTGGTCAATTTAAATGCACCAAAATAACATTTGATTCTTTCTGGGACTTCTAATACCTCAAAAAACGGGTAAATAGGTAAAACCGTTTAATAAATATTATTTATTTTTATTATAAAGACAATCATATTTTACAGAGTATAAATTTCCTAACGTTTTCGTATCAGAATCCCATAATGCATTCCAAAATTTTTTCATATTTTGAAAGTCTACCAATTTTTTTATTTTCAATATGCATCTGTTGAGTTTATTTTGGTACAACTATAAAAACATTTAATTTTATTACAAATGAAAAATGGAAAATATATATTTTTTTGATCAACTAAACCAAAATAATACAATAATGAAGCTTTACCTGCACAAATTGATTCACATCAAAAAACAATTCGCTTTCACTCTTAAAATTCTGAGTGGTTAAAGAAATATCCGCAACAGATTCTTCTATGCTGCGAATGCTTTCATTGAACTCGGCGATATTATCAGAAGTTACATCAAGACCAGTTTTTAGTAAATTTAATTGTATTTTTAATTCTGAAACTAAAAATTTTAATTAAGATGAGAAATGGGTTGAGGTGCATTTCCTTTAAGGCAGCGGACGCTTCTTGGGTGATTCATTTAAAAGCGGCTGACGCCAGTTGACAGATTATTTTAAAATCATCTCTCACCTTCTCTGAATAAAACAGTATAAGATAGATTGGTTCTATAGATACCGCACGGGTTTTTTCATGTATACTGGAAATGCTGATGTATAAAAGAAAACTCGAGGAAGGCTACTTTTCTATATTAATTAATGTGTTAAGACGAAAACAGATTTCGAGATTATAGCAAATCAAGTAAACCGTAAATTTCGATACATTCTCCTCTAATTTTTCTTCTTTTGTCACTGAAAATAATACTTTTGTGTTGTTTACTTGCGACATTCGACATTAGTGAAGTTCAACTTCCTCAGTCACTCTTGAAGCAGTAGAGCCGCGTCGACCGCGACGACTACTCTAGACGCTCGACGGCTGCCGCGCCAAAGAAAATGACTATTAAATTTCATCGTAGGAGTGTTCTGGCAGCTAGCGTCCGCCTCTTTAAAGGAAATGCACCTTTAATTAGAAATGAACAAACCGAAATCTGCAATGTCCGTTTTAGACGGTGCCTGAAAACATTCAAAATAGTCACAATTTTCGATAACGTCTTTTAAATATAAAATCCTTTCTTTTACTTGTTTCATCAGATTGCTACCGTGATTTATTAACAATGAAAATTTTTCCAGATTTTCCCTTAAATTTGATTCTGATATTGTAATGTTTTCCTTAAACGATTGTACAGAGTGTAATATGGCTTCCTAAATAAATACACAAAAGATAACTTTACAATGTATTTAATTTAAATAAATACCAACTTTTATATTTTCCTCAAAATACTTATTCATTTCATCATTTTGATCTAGAACATGTTGATTAAGAGCCTCAATCTCGCTATTAAGCTCTTTCAATAAATTTGAGTTATTTGGATGTCCATGCAATGTCTTTAGCCTTTTATAAAGTCCCAAGTATTGTTTTTCCAAATTCTGTTTTTTAGTTTTTACTTTCGTTTTATGTTCCAAACATGATTTATCAAAAATTATTAATTGATTTTCTACGTATTTTAGAATTGTCTTAGTGTAATACTCCCTAATATAAATCACACTTTCATTTACCAAATCCATATAAGCTATTAATGATATAATTTGAAAATAATCTTTAGTTATTTTAGAAAACACTCACTTATAGAAGTTTTTAACCAGAACGACTCGGACTGTAGCTGGTAATATAAACATCTTGCAACAATTTCTATCATAAACATATTTCTATCTCTCACAATTAGACCTTTATATAAAAAATCGTGTTTATCGGCATAAAACTCCTAAAAACACAATAATAACTTAAAATCTATGTATGCACAGATTTAAGACCTAGGATTTAAAATTAAAACCGGGTGCGTAAGTCAAATAATTTTCCAAAAATCTTATGATATCCGTGCACACTGTAAAAAAGCCTACACACAATTCGATTTGATCGGATGGTGGGATACAATTTGGTCGGGTCGAGTGCTTAGTCGGATAGTATGTAGGTTTATTGGTAACCAAGTTGGGAGTTGGATAGTCGGGTGCCGGCATCATACATTTGCCCGACCGTGCGACCAAGTTGAACTATGTCGATGCTGATTCCGATCAAATTATATGATTCACCCGACCACACTACATGACCCGATTTGGTTGGTTGTATACCGTTTCATCGACAATACACTTTCAACGACATTGCCTTTTCATCGCATGCAATTTCGTCGACAACCATTTCTACCTTTTCAATACAGACGTTTGATCAATGTTACCTATTCTTCGACAACCTTTTCATCGACACTAGTTCTGCATCGACAGGTCATTTGTATGGGCAAGGACGGTTGATCGAAACTATAATAATATGAAAAAATTACGGCAGAATCTTTTTATACGATTTATTTTATTGTTGTATAATAGTCTTTATTCTATTAGTATATTTGGGAACATGTGAAAACGGCAAATGACGAACTCCTCAGATCGATGAAACCGTTGTCGATGAAGTGATAGCACGTTTAGATAGTTGGATACAATTTGGTCGGGTCTCGGTGGGTCTCGGGTTCTAAGTCAGACCATATGGAGGCTTGTTGGCAACCAAGTTAAGAGGTTGGGTGGTTCGATGACCGCCGCCATGCGACCGCTCAACCAAGTCGGATACCCCGGACAGTTATTCCCATTAAATTGAATGCTTCATCCAACCCCTGTTCTATTCTTTTACTGGTAATTACTCCAAAAATTTATACGCGATGTAAATACCCTCTACTCGCTTATATCTAAATATATTATGAACAAAGTGGCTGAAGCATATATGATAGAGCCATTTTCCTTTCAATTAACCATTTTTTGTCTACAGGTTTTCATCGTTTCTAACGTAGTTAACGATAAAGAAACTGCTACACCAATCATAAGCTGTTTGACAAAACAAGAATCATAATATTAAATTGTTGACGTGCAAATAACAAAAGTGAGCTGATTAACCCCCTGCTTGTTCTCTAAATTGTCGTTAATATAACGAATAACGATAGTCGTTATAGAAAAGTTTTAAAGTTCTAAAAGTAAGAAAATGTAGATAAAAATAAAGAGGAGATGGTTTTTCTTAGAGAATAGCAACCCTTAAAATAACAATTATCGTTCAATATCGAGTCGTTCACTTATCGGTAAGAGTTAGTAAATGTGGGGGTAATTTTATTATTTTAGTGCAGGAGGTGCGAAGGTCGGGTGGATGGTTGGTCGGACCAAATCGTATCATGTATAGGACCATTAAAGGCCCTATATGGTACCTATACTAGATCAAATTTTTGTAATCCTATTTGAGTTGATATTGAGGGCGCGTTCCAGTAATGAACACTAAAGCCCACGACGACCGCAAAATCGTTCTACATAAGACCGCGATTTTTTCTTTCGTGCATCGATGGCGACCGCAAGAAGCTCACAACAACCGTATTTATTCGTGGGTTTCTGTGGTTGTTTGTTGAATGGTGACCTTTTGAGCTAGTGGAACGGGAAAATTTTGCGGTCGTGATCGTGGGCTTTAGTGTTCATTAGTGGAACGCGCCCTGAGTATTAAATAAGGTATAAATTGACAAAAATTGTCACTAGTGTCAATTTTACAAATATTAAAAATTTACTGTATTTTTTAAATGGCTGGGGCTAGCTGGATGAATAAGGCAATTGAAAAAGAAGAACAGTTGCGTTTAAAATGGTTTATAAATAATGAAGAACAATTGGTCAAAGCTGCGAATAAACCTATGACCTATCATGTTCAAGAAAAAGAATTAAAAGAACTCACGGAGGCGAGACAAAAATTACATGCAAATGTCGAGAAATATCCTAGAATCAAAACCGATGAAGATCCTGCACCACCAGCTGATTATGAAGACGCTAAGTACTCTATCATGAGACCAGTCCCTCCTAAAGTCACAAGTATTTTATACAAAAGTAAGTTCATAAATTAAAAGAAATAGTAATTAAATTATATATTGTAATATTTAAATATTTAAATAGGCTCCAATGAAGGAAGGAAAAGATATCTTCACAAGCGTTTCGATGTTTTACCTGAAAACCGCTACTATTTTCCAGAAACTACAAGTTTTTGCTATGGTTGGAAAATGTGGGAGTGTGCAAAGACTATGGAAGGAAGCAAATTTGGAAAATGCCCTATTGTAAAACAATCATTTTATAGAAGAAGAGCAGGAATTGAAAGAGACCCTGATTGGTACACAACTCCTTCGAAATTAAGCCCAACAATTTGCAACTCAGGCCCTTGCTAAATTTCTTCCTATAAATTTTCAAAATAACTTACCAAGGATTTTTCGTCGAATGAATTCAAAGCATCACTCAAAATAGTTAAGATCTTAGACATATAATCATCACTTCTAGGTACATCTTCAAATAAAATCTTGCTAAATACTGGTTTATCTTTCATTGATAATTCCTTCAAGCTAAATCTAAGCGAAGTTTTTAACCTTAGATCAAGAAGTTCAGAACTTATGATGAAAGGACTTTCTTGTATTATTATTTTTTGAAAATCCTTAAAATGATCTCCCAAAAATTCACAATTTTGAATAAAATTTCTTAGATATTTTAATGAGCCTAAATTGTTTGCGGATAGTAGTTTTAGGCGGAGAAAATACGCAGGTATAATCTGGAATTTTTGTTTTATATTAAAAGTTTCTTCTTTGATTAAATTTTTGATGTTTATAATTGTATGTTGGGTAAATTCGTGAAATTTCAGTTCAGCTTCGCTTTGAGGTATTCTAGAAAATTATAGATTAAATAACTATAACGGAAAGTGTTTTAAAATTACAAATTTTGTACAGGAATTTCCTTGGTGTTTAATTCATTTAAATAATAACTAAAGGTTTTGTTTAATTCTTTTATAATCGGTGAAGCTTCCTTATTTAGTCTTGAAATACTTTGTTTTATGATCATTTTGGAATCACTAAATTCTTGAGCGCCATAATTTCCACCTTCATTAAAAAATCTATGGAGCAAAAAATTAAAAAAGAAACAATTAATAGCTACAATTATTACTTCATGTTTTTTACAAAATCAACGTTGGATAATTTATTCTTATTAATTGTTTTATCGACTATATTTACAAATTGGTTTTTGGCATCTTCAAGTTTTTTCTTCGCAGAGTTCTTTTCAAACTCAAGTTGTTGTTTAATTATTTGTAGCGCTCCAGAACGTTTTGTATGGTACTTTATCATAACTATTTTATTTGATGTGACTTTGGAAAATTCTTCAGAAATAGCACAGCATTTTTCTTTGTAAAGTTGCTGTAAGGATTGGAGGTTTTTAAGTTCTTCTTCAATACTCTAAAATGTTTGGATTAATTAAAACAAATAAAACCCTATTGGTCTTTTAATTTAGAAGTTACGAGACTCATATTGATTATACATGAATTTTTTAGTTAATTGAAGGAAAATATAGGCAATTTACAAGTAGGTGTTTTTCCAAATGTTTAGCATGATTATTTAGTTCATTCAATCGACGTTTATAAATATGATTTGATATTTTTTCCAATTTTGGTTTGCATAAATCAATTTTTATCTCCAACTTTTTTTCCAAAGATAAGGTTTGTCCATAAATGTACTCATAGCTCTTCTTTATGAAGAAGTTTCGTGATGTATTATTTACAGAATCTATTATTTCGTGCAAACTGAAAAAAATAAACAAAATTTTAATTAAAATTCTTGTTCTATGATGGTACTTACCCAAAAGTCCAGTTATGTAAAGATTTAATTTCATTTTCAAAAATTAAAATTAATGGTAAGGTCACAGTATTTTCAAGTTCTATTGTACTGTCTCGACCTCTTTTTAAAGTAGGATCTACGTCACTAGGTTTCTCATGTTTTTTCAAAAATAACAAAACTTCGTTCATTACTATTTCTATTTCTTCTAACGAGCGAGTTTTATAATAATCAAATACTTGAATTTCTTTTTGATGATTGGAGTTAAATCTGAAAATATTAATACAAAAATTGCTGCGTTTAAGAATAAACCAAACACGAACATATTTATCATAATTGAAAAGCGTTTTTTAAGATCCAAAAGTATGTTATTTAATTCCTTTTCACTCGAAGCTTCACGTAATTGATCTATTAAAACATTTATTTGTTCGGATTGTTTCTGAAATCAAAATAATGTAAGTATTTGGATGATTGAGAAATTTAAAATAGTTACTTGTTCCACACTAATATTTTGTTTAGATATGTTAATTAAATTCATTTGAGTAAGATCTTTCAGTTTCCCAATTCTCTTAAAATGGTTATCCCAAATTAGCAACGCATCCTTAAGGAAGGTTACAGTTTTTTCAAATTCCATCCTCAAGTGGTAAATCAATTTTTCCCATTTGATCTAAAAGCATTGATATTTTGTAGGATTAGATAATTGCATAAGCGCCCATAAATACAATTAATTCCAAAGTGAATTCATTAATTTCTCTGTTCTCGGGTTCCGCGAAAAAGCTTCTAAATATTTCCTGATAAAAACTGGATTGCTCATCAATATTTTTTGAGGTATCTTCTTCCAAATTAAGCAGTACATTATGAAGTTCATCAAATCTTGTAGCAAATATCTTTTGAATCACCTCATCAATAGATGTGTTCAGTTTATTTTTTCTATTTTCTGAAAAAGTTTTTACCTAGATTTTTATTTCTTTGGAAAAAATAAAATTTACTGAAAGTGGTTAGAAAGTTGCTATATTTCTTGGCCAACATATCAAGGTATTCCAAAGTAATCTCCTTATTTATATCATTATCTTCAACTCCAATTTTTAAAAATGAAGAATTGGAAATTTTCAAAATTACAGGACTTGGCTTCTTAATATCACTAAAAATAATACATGTGTTAAATTATTTTCAAAGGAATTTTGAAAAAGATATTAAACAAAATATTTTTGCGAATTTGACCTCCTAAAAATTAAATTTTGGTGATGATTGGAGGAGATAACCAAAACTTACCTCAACGCTTTTATTTGATTTATCAAAAAATCTCTTTCATACTCATTTATTTCCATTATCCATAATCGTTTATCATGTTGAAGCTTTAGATTCAATTGCTTATTTATCTCGGTGTAACATCGATAATTATTTAATACAATTTGGTTAATATTCTACAAAAAATATTTTCAATTAAAATCCTTGTTTAGCTTTAAAGAGTTTTACCAAAACTTCTAGATCAAACGATTCTTGTATTTGTTGAGGAAGCTTGAAGAAAATTTCATTCAATTTCTCATACTTTTCTTTGAGTATACTTTTAAATTTATCTGATCTATCCTTTTCTAAAATATCTAAAAACTCATTGTATTCCTCCAAACTTTTTTCACATCTGGAGGTGCATTCATTTATTAACCTTATAGTTTTAGCATAAATATCTCCAGATAAATTTGGTTTCTAAAAATAATTTTCCTTTGAGTATTAGGTACAATCATGATGAAAGCAATTTGGATTTTGCAAGACTAATTAGTATTGGATAAGCTAACCATAATATTTATGTATCAGATGATTGTACAATTAAATAATTAAATTATCTTTAATTGTAAAATATATCATACTTTACTTTCATGAACGTATTTAATAACACCAATTTCTTCGTTTATTGTTTTGGAACAATCATCAAACATAATTTTAATTTTCTGGGATTCTCCAATAATTTTGCGTTCAATCTCCTTGTTAATGTACCTCATCTTCGCTTTCATTTCTTCCAAATGCTTATTATGTTCCTCTTCTTTAGCAGAAAGTAAGTTTTCAACGATTTTAGAAGGTTGTTCATTAGGAACTACAAATTATATCATTAAACACAAGTGAGCACAATGACTAGAATTATTTTAAAACCCCAATTAGAAGGCAATGATTTTATCAGCCATTTCTCTTCTTCGCTTGCATTCACAGATTTAATTGGTGGTAATTTCAATTCCACATCTTTTGCATTGTGATTGATTTTTAATAATTTAATGCTATCTTTACGAATAATCTGGTTTTTTTGTGACATTTTTAATATGTCATGATTTTAATTCTATTTGTCATAATGGGATTATTTCATATTATTTGCGAAAGACAGCTCAAGGCTAACACACACCTTGTTCGTACTATAAATTTGTCCGGAAATAAACAAGCTCAGTTAACGCACTTAAGTCGGAAAGAAAGCACCAAATAAGCCCTGATCACTTTCGTTATTATAGACTTGACTTGCAACTTTCTAAAGCTATTAATTTTTATTTGACAGGAATAATAAAGAGGTATACAAGAATTAAAATTTTGATGAAATCAAAGAAGCTTTTAACAAAAACAACAATAAATATTTATTTGTATTAAAATTCTAACAACTAAATGATAAATAAATTAAGTAAATAAATAAATAATATTCTAATAATTCTTTGGTTTAATCCTGCTTCCAAAAGAATCATCCTGAGCTGGTCCTGTATTATCTTCTTGACTAGCGTAATCGTAATCACCTTCCCCACTCTGTTTGTTCTCTTCAAAATTTTCTTTTGCAAAATTTTGAGCGTTTTGTTGTTTACCGGCTTCTTGCAGGGTGGCTAAGGCTTCAGCTGCTTCCCTATTGGGTAAATTTGAGTAATAGCTTTCAGCCATTATTTCTTCATTATCAGGTTTGTTGTTCTCATTGTTGTAGAAGTTTTGAACAAATTGGGATTGCTCTAATGTTTGGCTTGGGTGTCTTGGGTCGATGTCATCTGATTGGAAGGAGTATTCGGCTGATAATGTGTGGTCTTTGCGTGTAGGTTCAACGTAATTGAAGGTTTGGAAGTCTGGTTGTACGAAATTTTTTTCCTGGTGTTGGATTTGGGATGTGTATGATGAGATTTGTGGCGGGTTGTAGTAGTGGTGAGGATGTTGAACTTGTTGTACTTGTTGTACTTGTTGTACTTGTTGTACTTGTTGTACGGGGAAATGAAATAGTTGAGGATCGCCAGAAATGTCATTTTGGGGGAAATTAACTTGTTGGATTTTTTCGTTGGGGTTATGTGGGAAGTATAATCGTTTTGGTTCTGAATTTTCTGTTACTTGATACTGGTGGGATTTTAGTACTTCAACTACTGTTTTGGGGTATTGTTGTTGCGCAAATTGGTTTTGTTGGCCCAACTGTTGTTCTTGTTGATATATTGATTGTTGTACTGAATGATGTTGTGGTATAATTTCGACGTGTGATGGTTTATCTGCAGGGCTTAAATTTGGTGCTGGTATTGTGTGAATGGGTCCTTTCTCATCGATTTGTTTAATTAAATTAACTTGATTGGGTATTTGGTTTGTCTGTAGATGAAAGTCGTATTCTGGTGATTTAGCTACAGGTGAAGAAAGGAAAGGTTTCTCCTGTGATAAAGATGAACGGATTGGGTTTTGACCGTTGCTCCAATTATGCGGAAATTTCACTTTTGTCGCACGCGCCGGTACATGTGGCACGCGTTTTGGAATCGGTGGGCCTAAAGGCTTCTTGTATTGAGCACTCATTTGAGGAGGAACCGGAATTGGTCTTCTTAGGTGAGGATTAAACCATTTCTTGGCATACTGCGGTGGCATTGGAGCTGGACCCGGTGGTCTGGATCTTTGTGGTGGCATATGTCTGTACATGTATTCCGCTGAGGAATTTCGCACATGTATCACCCATATAGAAGTGAAAAATAGAAACGCCAAGACCTGTAAATAGAGAAAATTCAAGAGGTTTCCAAGAAAGCGATTTTCTAATCGATATAAATGCGAACGCACGTTTATTTATTAAGTAGTAAAAGAAGAAATCACGACTTTACTTGGGATGCTGCAACGTGCAGAATCAATGACCTCGATTAATTAAATTTATTTTTTTCAACACCAATAATTAAGCAGTTAATTAAATAAACAAGTCGCATCTTTTCGCTTCCGCTATACGGCACACAACTGTTAATAACAAATTAATAAATTCTAATTCGCACACTCATTTTTTATTCAAAATTTATTAAACATTAATAGTCCACCTGTTTATTATAAAAGTATTTTTTGCGAAATCAAAAAAAAATATTTTTATGTATTTTCAATAAAAGAATTTAAATATTGTAAATTCAAGCTAACCATTGTGAAAACCGTCTTATTTTACCACTAAATTTATATTTCACAGTAAATTTGATTTAAGAAATTATCTTACCTTCATTTGAAATAATATTTGAAATTTCTCTCAATTTAATCCAAAATAAAGAAAATACTTAAAGAAACAAGTTTATTGCACTTAGTTTGAAATGAAATAATGTAGAAGTTGTTTTTCACTAAGAGCACCACGCATAGTAAACTAAACAATTAGGTCAGTGAAGTGTCTTATATACCCCTTCTTAGGTATGTGCGCATCTCAACTATCTCCACAGACTTTGTAATAAAAAAGTCGACTCTTTTCATAAGAGGTAGTAAACCAGCAATTACTGTCTGCAAGAAATTTGTATTTTTAAACATTTCTTGCGTGAACTTGATCCTTGGCATTGCTACTTGAAAGCTTGAACATTAGAAAAGACTTATTTTCAGAAAAGAAAATTATCATATTTATGGCATTTTTTACTATTATTCTTTTGGGCATAGGTATTTATACAGGGTGATTATTAATTGAGATTACAAACAATATATTTTTTACTTGTATGTACATGGAAAAAAGGTAGATGGTGGGGGCATTTTCCAAAAATATTCGTACAATAGAAAATAATGATTAATATAATCCCATATTATCAGACCCCAGTTTTCTGAGTTTTTGTTTGGTCAGGCACCAATTTTTGTTAGGTTTTTGTTAAATCAGATCCCAGTTTTTTGGGTTTTTGTTAGGTCAGTCAGATGTCAGATGTTGGATAGAATTTCACATATATACAATTTTACGCATAATTTTTTATCAAGATTTTTAGAAGTCCGTCAAATCGTCGAAACAGGGGCAATTCTCATCAAGTTTTGATCTTTTTATTTATATTTGCTTATATTTTAAACATTTTAATGAAAAAAAAATGCGTGCTTGTTGTTTCCTTTCGCCGGAAAAGCGACTGGAAATTTTCCAAATAATTACTTGTTTTTACTCATAAGTGGCTCAGTAGGCTGTCAGCTTTTAAAAGCTTTTGATTTTTCTGGGGTACTACACCTTTTCCAATTGTATTTCAGAAATGATCAATACAATTTCAGATTTCAGATCAATTGTAATTCAAAATAGTCAATTGTATTTCAGAATAAACCATTAAATTTCAGAAAGAATTAATTGGATTTAGAGAATAGTCAATTTAATTTCAGAATTCATCAATTGTAATTCAGCAAAGATCCCTTGTATTTCAGAAAGCATCAATTGTATTTCAGAAAAATTTATTTAATTTTTTTGTCCTTTTGTAAAATATTAAGGAAACCAAGAGTTTTGGGCAGATTATTTTAATTGGGCGAATAAGGACCTAAGCTTGGTGTTACTGGGGTAATGTTAAATTTCGAAAGCTCATTTTTGATGAAATGTATGTGCTATTGTGGTTCACATGCACAATCACCTCCAAAAACTCTAAACTTCCCCATCTTTTTATAATTGGTACTTTCTGAAATTACATTGATTTTTCTGAAATACAATTGATGCTTTCTGAAATACAATTCACTATTCTGAAATAGAATTAATCATTTCTGAATTACAATTGACTATTCTGAAATCGAATTGATCTTTTGTGAAATACAATTGGAAAAGGTATAGACATTGCATAAAATTTCATGTGTCCAATTTTATGCATAATTTTTTGATCAAGATTTTTAGAAGTCCGTCAAATCGCTGAAACAAGGGCAAGCAATTTATTTTAAAATCACGTAATAAAACTTATTTATAAGTTGATTAGAAACCTTTAGCTTGTTTTAAACATGATATCACCACGGATTTGTATTTTTTTTAAATCACTTTTGAAATACCGGTACGAAAATATTAATCTCTTATAAAATAAAGTAAATATAGGTAAGTAAATAGTTTTTCTCTCATCAGTATGAACAATGAATAAAAAATCAATTGTTTTTTAAACATGTATAACTTATCAACACTTGCAAATATGTACTTATAACTGCCGTATTTAATTGTTTTGAGAAAATCGCTCAGACAGGTCAATTTTCGTTTTTAAAATGCCATCTCTTGGTATAATAAAAATATTAATGACGTCACTGGTGCTTTAACAATGACGTCATCAGCGATTTTTTTAAATGGAAGCCCCCACTTTTTTTACTCATTTTTGAAAGAAATTCATGTCACTTAAACGATGATATAAAAAATAATTAAATTTTTAAACAAATTTTTGAATAAAAAATTTTTATTTTAACGAAAAAGGTTTTATAAAAATAAATTAAAATTTGAAGTTACCAGTAATAACAAAAGAAAGTAAATGTTTAAATAATGCGCATTCTAATGCAAATGTAAAATGTTAAATGCATTTAACAAAATTTAATAAATAGTCTTGAAAAACTAATTTTTTGATTCCATTTAAATTTAAGGAAATTTACAAAAAATAAAATTTTAAATTTACCATTTATTGAAATCGGCCAAAATAAATCTTATACAACATTAAAATTTTTCAAATTTAATAGTAAACGAAAATTTGTTTACAAATGCAACAATTTATATCATCGTTTAAGTGACATAAATGTCTATCAAAAACAAGTGAAAAAAGTGGGGGTTTCCATTTAAAAAAATCGATGATGACGTCATTGCTTAATCACCAGTGATATCATTAATATTTTTATTATACCAAGAGATGGGATTTTATAAACTAAAATTGACCTGTTCGAGCGATTTTCTCAAAAAAATTAAATATGGTAGTTATGAATTAGGTTCCAAACTTTATCATCACCCTGTATATAATATTCCATATCAGTCATATATCAGTATCAGTTACTTACAACAAGTTAACTAAGTTTTTTGATCCTCAATTTTAAGGTATAAATATTTTTATGCTAAAAATTTTAATTAAAATTCGGCGTTTTTGTTGTTCGTATAATCATTTACACAAAACTGACATTGCTGACAATAATATAACAAGTAACGTCTGAAATATTTTTATGTTTTAGATTTGAAGTTTGCGACAAATAAAGTTTTCCAAGTTTGGTTTTTCAAAATAAAAAAGAAAATTGGAAGATAACGTTAAATAACGATACATCGCATAATAACTTACTAAAATCTAAAATACCTTGAAAATGATGGGGAAAAGGATTTCGAAGAACAATTTATTAATTCCAAAAATTGCGACAATGAAAAAAATATAGCAGAATATTTAGAAATTGCTTGTAAAAAAAATTTACTGAATGTAGTAAAATTTTTGATAAATTATATTGTTTGTATTAAAAATGAAAATAATACAACTAAGGCAGATTTATATAGTGTCATTTGGATAGCTGCTACTAATGGGCATCGCAAAATTTTTGAAGAAATTATTAAACCACCGATTATTAAAATAAGCAACCAGCTTTTACCAGACATAATTAAAAATCTGCTATTGGAAGACTACAATAAACAACAAAATTTCCGCTTTTATTTTGAGACTATTCTAAAATACAAGAAACAATGGGTAAATATAAAAGATTCAGATGGGAATTACCTTTTATACCTTGCTGCTCATGTGGATGGAGAATATCAAGATAAAAAATACATTATTACAGAATTACTAAAAAGCGGTGCTTCTTTGGCGACAAGAAATAATAACATGGTTTTAACAATAGATAAGATAGATTATTGTATATTACAAAAACATTTTGATTTTTGCATACAGGAAGGGAATCATGAGAACTCATCGAATTTCTTATTTAATTATATAAATTTTAAGTCCTACGAGGAATGTGAGTCAATGAAATCAAAGAAAGAAAGAGGTTGTTTAACTAAGTTCATTGGAAAATTTAGAAATATAAGAGTTGGTATTTGGTATAGAATCGGAAATTATATTTCGTATGTTAGAGGAATTAAAACCTTTATTGACGCATCCTTGGATTACCAGTTTTTTGTATTTAAAGTGGGTTAAAATTAGGTGGATGTACTTTTTAAATGTTTTTATTTATTTAAGTTTTTGTCTTTCATTATTTGATTATTCGATAGACCGTTTTATGTACGAAAAAAATAGAAACTCCTTATTTTTTGAAAACAATGTCAATAATAATATTTATAAGGGAGTTAATTCAAATTGTTGTACAGGCGCGTAAATATTTTACAAATCTTAAAAATTATATTGAATGCGGGTTGTTATTTATTGTTTTTTATATAATAATTGACAAAAATCCAAGTGATGCAACTGTACGTTGTGTAGCTGCATTTGGTTTCGAATTTTTATTGGGAAAGCATCCATAGTTATCAAACCATGTTGTCATGTTACGTACGGTATCTAGGAACTTCTTTTTTACATAACACATACCAATAATAGTTTTTTCATGTAGTTTTTACATATTGCTTAGGTTTAATGATATAGGAAAAAAGAGCATTAGTTGAAATCTCTTTTCAAAACCATTCTTATCGTAACTGGAGATGTTGATAGTAACACTCCTAATTTTGATAAATATCCAGTTGCCAGCTGTTTAATTTATTTAATGTATGTTATGACTTTTGAAGTAATTTTGTTGAATATTTTAAACGGTTTGGCTGTTAGTGAGATTCAATTTATAAAATCTGAGGCTGAATTAGTTGATCAAGTTTGTAAAGCTGAATTTATTGCTCATGCCGAGTCCTTAATTCAAAACTGCCTTGATGCTGTCAATTATATTCTTTGCCAAGCTAAAAGTAACTATCAAGACAAATCAATTACAAATTCAATTGCAAATCGAATAATACGGCTTGATCCTGATTACTTTGATTTATCATCTTCTTTTGATGATGAAAATCTAAATCAAATAAATGATGATAAATATCGCATAAAAGTCGGTAAAAATGGGAAGGAACACTTAAAAGTTGATAACAGTCGGACGGGAATGTAAATGTGGCTCGTTTAGATAAAAATTGTATTAAAAAAGCCAGAGCTATAATTTCGAAAAAAAAAAAACGCTTTATATGCAGTTGCGTCGGATTTAAAAATGTCAATGAGTAATGTTTATATGTATTATGATTAATGCCCGTTTTCACCAACGATTCCTAAAATTTAAGCTTCATTTTCATGGTGATAGTGCTATCATGATAGCACTGTCATGATAGTCACCGAGACGGTGCTATCATATGATACGATATGATACGATAGAGACTTTCAAGTTGTCTACACTGGGACAGCTCTCGTGATAGTTCATATCATGATAGGAACTATCACACCAACTATCACCGTGAAATCAAGGCTTTAGGCTTAGGCATTGCTTATAGCACTAGTTGCTAGGTATTTTTTATTAAATTATTAAGAATACCTAGCAACTAGCGATATAAGCAATACCAAAATTTTAGGAATCGTTGGTGAAAACGGGCCATAAGATACTATACTTAGAAAAATAATTCATAATTTCATTTAGGTAGCTTAATGTAGTTTTAATTTTACAATAAATACTTCATTTTATATGCTTTATAAAGAAATTATGTATAGAATTAATAAAATCTATAAAGAAAAACTGTATTTTTATAAATTAATCTCTGAAAATTATTGCTATTTATCAACGAAAAATAAAACCAACTAATTTAAATTATCACCTATATATATTTAATTTTTGATTAGATTGAGTTGTAAACAGAAAATAGTGACCTGGTTATTTTTTTATTTTCTTCAAAATTCATACGCCGATTATTTAAATATACAGGGTGATCATAAAGTTAGGAACAAAAATTAAATTTTTTTTTGAAAGAATCGTTCGAATAGGTGAATTTTCGTATTTAAAATTCCGTCATTCGGTATAAAAAATATTCATGACGTCACTGATGATTCACAATAATAATAATTTTATTCATGTTAGTAATACAGGGTGTCCTAAAATTCGACCGACTACGATTAACTGGAGATACTATAACGGAAAATAAGGTTGATTTGACCCTATTTATCTATATCAAAAAATGCATCCCTGAGCAGTTATAAGCCTTCAAAGTTGATTTTTTAAAATATTTTTTTTATTACAGCCAAAGCTGTAAAGATTTTTTAATGAAATTTTGTATACGTGCTTTTGAATACTGGAAGCTCAATTTGTAAAAATTTGACTAATCCTCGACTTTTATAAATGGTGTTGGATTGAAGAAGAAGACACAAAACAGTCAAAAACTTTTTAGGCATTTAAAAATTTTAATTAAAAATTATTTTTTCAGCCAGAAAACTGCAAAACGAAGATTTTCTGTCCCTTTTTTCGTAAGCTGAGTCGTTTTTGAATAATATAAAAAAAAACGGTAGGTAAGTTGGGCCACTCAAGATACATTTTTAATAAATTTGTTTTATCAAAAAAAGTTGTAAGATTTAAAAAACGGAATTTATCTGTGGCCTTGATTTTGTGTTTCCACATCACGTGACTGAGAAAGCTATCAACTTTGAAATCGTAAATGCATGAACATGCCAACTTTTTTTTTAATTATCGGAATCTACACTCATGTTTATTTGATTTTTCATTATCTCTTGTTCTTAGATTTTTTTTTGAATTATTAAAATATAAAAATTAAATTTATTCATTTCTACTGCATTAAACAAAAATAAAACAAAATGAAAGCAATATCGAAACTTTATTAAAACAACAAAAGATGATGAACCAATTTAATAGATGCTTAAAATGACCTCCATTTTCTGCTAGACAGTGTCCAAGTCGGTATCGAAAACTACTCAGAGCATTGTGCATTGCTTCAGGAGTAATTCTTCCAACTTCTGCTCGTATTATAGTTTTTAATTTGTCCATAGTAGTAGGACTATTTTGATATACGACAGATTTAAGATTTCCCCACACAAAAAAATTTAATGGCGACAAATCTGGGGATCTAGCGGGCCATTATCCATCTATTTGGAAAAATTGTACCACACCAAATATCGTCATATTCGCGTCAACCACATGAAACACAAGCTCGACTTATGCTGAGCTTGAGTCTAAGCTGAGCTTGTTGAAGCTGCGTCTAAATGATATACTGTGAAACTAAAGACCATTTGATTATTTATATTATATCATTAAAAATATAAGTGATCCTGTTACCAAAATGTTACTTTTGTATTTTTTTCGGAGCCACCAAAAAACACAAAACTAAAGTTTTACAACTTCAATAACAATTTTTTCCAAGTGCGCTTTCATTGAATGATATACCGGAAAGATTGCAGGTGTGAGCAACTGACTATTTTGATCTAACATCGAAAACTTTTGAAATATTGAAAACATTCACTGTGTAGGTACAGTTGCTGCCAGCTGGAAGTAGGACAATAGTAACCACGATTATTGCGTATTCTTTGTCCTACTTCCAGCTGGGAGCAACTTTACTACTGATTCACTGTGACTGTTGAATATGGCATCTTACATACTTTAAAAAAATCTGTAAAGACATTACAATAAAAGAAAAAAATGCTTTAGACAATAGACTATATTTTATTTTTTACCAAATTCGGAAAAAATGGATTCCCAAGAAACTGAGATGGCGTTAGAATCACCATGAAGAAGTCCTCCGGGTAAAAAAAACACTCCCCATTCTCTTCTTCTTTCAAACTGAACATTTTCTTTTCTAAAACTCTCTTGGTTTTGGAGATATTTCTACTATTCAGATTAAATGTGTCCATCTTAAGTGGTTAGAACAGTTTTGGTTCAGAATAACTTGGTTTAAAAAAAAATGATAAAATTTTAGTAGAGGGAATATCAAAATTTAATTTAAAAAATATGTACAAATAATAATTAACAGCTACCAAAAACAAAGCTATTAAATTATAAATATCTATTTTAATTATTTGATAAGAACAAATAAATTGGGGCAAATTTTGTCGAAATTGGTATATAATCAAAAAAGCTAGTGCAGTGACCGTACTTTCTTATTAAAAAATCAAAATGAAGCTCTTGATATTTGCAGTGGTTCTTTATGGTAAGTTAATTTACTCTAACTAAAGAATTTAATTAGAGTTGTTTATTGTATAAACTGAGATCACGTTGAATGAAAATTGATAATGAAAGTACCTTTTTTGTTTTTGATCATAATATTTTTAGCTTCTTTATTCTCTGAATATTACGTTGAAGCACAAACATGTCCTGATTGTTCTAATATTTGGAAACCAGTATGTGTTCGATTACCCTCAGGTACAAAGGTGACATTGCGCAACAAATGCGAGTATGAAAAGATATTGTGCCACAACTTCACAGGTTAGTTTATTCTTTAAAATTATGATATTTATAACTATAAATTTTTTCCATACTTTTTTAGGTTACAGCATAATCAAGAACAAAGCGTGTGAAGATAAGGATTAGAAGAAAATCTGATGAAAACAATTATATACATTTTTTTTCTTATCCTTATTGCTTATTCCTTAAAACGAATACCATATTGTTTACTTCCAATGGAGACCAAATATGTAATTTATTGTATATCTACGTATTCACCTTATTTGGAAATTTAAGAATAAATACAAAGATATACTAAACGATTAAAAAAAATACTCAATCAAACCTTGAAAAATTTAGCATTTCTAATAATTATCAAAAAACTTGTCATCATCATGAACAGTGAATAACAAGAAATTATACACTGTGACTATAGACGATTTTATAATTTATATTGTATCATAAAAAATATAAGTGATATAGAATTCATTAATTAAAAATATATTCATTAAAAAATCTCTTAACAAAATGCAATATTTGTATTTTTTTCGGAGCCACAAAAAAACAGAAAACTAGAGTTTTACAACTTCAATGACAGTTTTGCCAAGTACGTTTTCATTGATCGATATTCCGGAAAGATTGCAAGTGTGAACAACTGACGATTTTGATCTAACATCGAAAACTTTTGAAATATTGAAAATATTTACTGTGTAGGTAATACTGATTCACTGTGACTGTTAAACATGTCACCCTGCATACTTTAAAAAAAATCTGTAAAACTTTACATTAAAAGAAGAAGTGCTTTAGACAATAGACAATAGACTATATTTTATTTTTCACTAAATTCGAAAAAAAAAATGGATTCCCAAGAAACTGAGAATCACCATTCTCTTCTTCTTTCAAACTGAACATTTTCTTTTCTAAAACTTTTAGTTTTGGAGATATTTCTACTATTCAGATTAAATGTGTCCATTTTAAGTGGTTAGAACAGTTTTGGTTCAGAATAACGATATTTAAAATTTTAATCATACTGTTCTTTTTGACGTGCTTTATCTCAAAATTTAATTTAAAAAATCTGTACAATTAACAATTAACAGCTACCAAAAACAAAGCTATTAAATTAGAAATATTTATTTTAATTACTTGATAAGAAAAAATAAATTGGTCCAAATTTTGTAGAAATTTGTATATAAACAAAGAAATTAGTGCAGTGACCGTACTTTCTTAGTAAAAAATCAAAATGAAGCTCTTAATATTTGCAGTGGTTCTTTACGGTAAGTTAATTTACTCTAACTAAAGAATTTAATTACGTTGAATGAAAATTGATAATGAAAGTACCTTTTTATGTTTTTGATTATAATATTTTTAGCTTCTTTATTCTCCGAATATTACGTTGAAGCAGAAAAATGTCCAGAACTTTGTTTTAATATTTGGAAACCAGTATGTGTTCGATTACCCTCAGGTGAAAAAATTACATTGCGCAACGAATGCGAATTTGAAAAGGTACGGTGCAAGGACCCTATAGGTTAGTTTATTCCTTAAAATTATGATATTTATGACTATACATTTTTTTCATAATTTTTTAGGTTACAGAATTATCAAGAAGAAAGCGTGTGAAGATAAGGATTAGAAGAAAATCTAATGAAAACAATTATATTCACTTTTTATCTTATCTAATATTCTTTAAAAACGAATACCAGATCCAGTTTATTTCCAATGGAGACAACTACCAAATATGTAATTTATTTTATATCTACGTACTCACCTTATTTGGGAATTTAAAAATAAATAAAAATACATACTAAACGATTAAAAAAATACTCAATCAAACCTTGAAAAATTTACCATTTCTAATAATTATCAAAAAACTTGTCATCGTTCAAGTGAAAGTTTTTAAAAAACAGTAAATCAAAATCCCCATTAAGCTAAAAACTCAACGCTTAGAAAGTTCGTTATTTTTTAACGTAGCCACGTTTTAGTCTAATAATATTTTAAAGCTTTCTTCCGACTAGTATTAATTTAATTATAATAAAACGTAGACCAATTTTTAAGAACATAATCATAGAGTTTGTACTTTTTTACCACAACACATCGTTATTATTTCAAATTGAGCATTAAATTAATGTTAAATGAACGCTTAAGAGATCCTTAACGCTTCGTCGTGTATTGTCTCAGAAGAAAGTTTGACAAATCATTAAAAATAATTAATATAATCATATTTTAATAACCAATAAGCACGTGCTGTAGTTTTTATCGTAAACGCATCAATTTTCTTATAATTATGAAGGAGAGGATAAAATGTAATAGTTACATCCATAAAAACATTTCACAAAATTATAGTTACACCCTGATAAATATTAAGAGAAAAGTTCTTCCACTGAAATTTTATAATTAGTAATATTCATGGTTTTTCCCAAATTTATAACAGATCTAAAATCATACATTGACGTAAAATAATGAACAAAAGATCATTAAAGTAATATTAAAATTTTATCTTAATTAATTTATAAATACATAACTTGAAATGATATGAAGAAGACCTGAATTTTTTGTAGTATAAATGCAGTAACAATTTTGTTTCTTCAATAAAATTTAAAATGAAGCTCGCATTCGCAGTTATGCTTTGTGGTAAGTCAAATTTTTAAATTATTAAAACGTTTTTTTTAATTTTTTTTATTTGTTTTTTAGCTTTCTTTATCTCTGGATATTTTGTTGAAGCCGATGATGATGATGACTGTCCAAAAATCTGTCCCCTGTTTTATGATCCAGTATGTGCTAGAAATCCCTCGGGAGAGAATGAATTATTTGTCAATAAGTGTGAGTTAAAGAAGGTTACATGCTTGGATCCTAGTAAGTTTTTGAATTTTTATTTATTGGTAAATATGATGGTATTAGTAGTCAGATTTCATTAAATTTAAAATAATACATAGTGTTTTTAATTAAACTTTCTTGTTCTTCAGATTACAAATTTATTAAATCTGGGAAGTGCTGAATATGAAGAAATTTATAAACCGAAAACCTGTCTGAACTAAAAATTACATGCATGTTTTTTTATTTTTATAATTCTCTTATATAATAATAAAAATTGAAACATACTACATACCGAACTTTATTGCTTTCTAACTTTTTTAACACTTGTATTTCAAATTATTATAAACGAGAATTGATCAATTTTTGGATTATCAATAAAAAAAATCGTGCCAATAAATCATATTTGCCAAGGAAAAGGTAGATTGATGAAAAAGTGTCGATACATTGGTTGTCGATAAAAAATAAAGTCGAAGAAACGAGTCTATGTATAAATGTATAAAGTAGTGTTTCGATGAACCGTCCTAGTCGATGAAAAGGTAGTGTCAATTAAATGGTTGTCGATGAAAATATAATGTCAATGAAACTATGAATAGGAAGTTGTTTAATGTTTTATTTTAATTATTTTATTTTTTATTATTGTTATTCAAATATCCTATAAAAGTTGTTGTCATAGATAAAAAAACAAATAATAGTTGTCAATAAATAATTCTACAAGAAACACTTCGTATTACTGTTAATGTAAAAGTTAATAGCAAATCATAGTATCAACTCAATTGCAAGTAGCAAATTATCATATTTATAACATTCACAGGTATCAAAACCTAAGAACAAATACGAAACACTCAATTACGAATACCAAATCTTAAGAACAAAGAACAGAAGTGCCAACAAGACAATTCTCGATAAAGAAGGCGAAGAAACGTCTGAGTCTATGTATAAAATAGAATCGATATGAATCTTCTTAGTTGATGAAACGTGAGAAGGTAGTGTCGATGCAACATGCAACGAAATTATCCAAAAATAGCATATTGTCGATGAAAAGGTAATGTCAATGAAAGGTACTTATAGAAGAAATAGTTTGTCGATGAAAAAGTAGTGCCGATGAAACGCCCTAGTCAATGAAAAGGTCTGTCGAAGTGTATTGTTAATGAAACGGTATACAACCATATAGTCTCATATAATCACTTGTAGATTTTTGGCCAGTCGCTGATATTAAAACATCTGTGTCTATGTAAAGCCTTTGTGGATGGAAAAGTAGTGTCAAATAAACGTTCTTGTCGATGAAACGAAGTGACGATGCTACTCTATTCGATGAAAAGGGAATGTCTATAAAATTAACTGTAGTTATTGGTAGGACGCTGATTTTGATTAGCTGAAAAAAGAGTATCGATTAAACGCCTGTGTCAATGAAAGAATAGTGTCGATGAAACGTGAAACGATCAAAGGGTGTGTGGATGAAAAGGAAGTGACGATGAAACAGCTGTAGATGAAACAGTTGTCTAGGAAACATCTGTATGGATGAAAATGTAGTGCCGATGAAACGCCCTAGTCATTGAAAAGATCTGTCGAAATGTATAGTCGATGAAACGGTAAACAACTATATGAGTCTTATATTAGCAATTGTAGATTTTTGGACTGTGGCTGATATTGAATCGTCTGCGTAACATTTTTGTCGATGGAAAAGTAGTATCAAAGAAACGTCCTTGTCGATGAAACGGATTGTCGATGCTACTGTACTCCATGAAAAAGGAATGTCGATGAAATGGACTGTAGTTGAAGAGGTAGCACGCCGATTTGGGTTCATTGATAAGATAGTATCGATGAAAAGGTAATGTCGATGAAACGTTGGCGTCAATGAAAAAGTAGAGTCGATGAAACATCCTTCACGATGAAATTGGAGTGTCGATGGAAAATCTGTATAGATGAAAAAGCAGTGTCGAAGAACGTCCTAGTTAATGAAAAGGTTTGTCGAAGTGGATTGTCGATGAAACGGCAAACAGCCATAAGAGTCGCATATAATCACTTGTAGAGTTTTTGTCTGGCAATGATATTGAAACGTCTGAGTGGATGTAACGTCTCTGTCGATGAAAAAGTTATATAAAAGAAACGTCCTTGTCGATGAAACGGAGTGTCGATGCTACTGCATTCGTAAAAAAGGGTGTGTCGATGAAATGAACTGTATTAGAAGTTGTAGCACGCCGATTTGGGTTCGTTGCAAAGGTAGTGTCGATAAAAAGTCTGTGTCAATGAAATGGTAGTGTCTATGAATGTCGATGAAACATCCTCCATGGTCAAAAGATGTGTCGGTGAAAAGGCAATGTCAATGAAACGGTTATCGATGGAACGTCTGTATTGATAAAAAGTAGTGTCGATGAAACGGGCTGTCGATCCCACTGCATTCGATGAACGTAAGCCGATTCTGGTTTGGTAGTGTCGATGAAAAGATAATGTTGATGAAACGTCTGTATCAATGAAATAGTGTCGATGAAACATCCTTGAAGATAAAATGGTAGTGTCGATGAAAATATAATGTCGATGAACATTTGTGTGTATTGAACCTCTTTTTCGATGGAAAGCTCTGTCGGCTTCGACGATATTGCTTTCAAAGAAAAGCATATGTCAATACAGAGTCCGCCAAAAGTCCCGGGACAGCGCTGTATTTTTTGATTGCGTGAATATATTTTTTCCAAAATTTGCATACTTATACAGTATCATAAAAACTACATTCTGAGATGGTTTAGAACTTCCCCATCTTTTTTTTGGGGGGGGGGGGGGGTTCACGAGGGGAAAACTACCCAACTTTTTTAAATTGCAACCCCTATCCAGTTTTAACTTATTTTAAAGAGAATGAAAAAAGAAACACATTCCTGCAAACCAGATGCCATTATGTTGATTTGTTAAAAAGTTATTAAGGATTAAAGTTATCAAAACAGTGAAGAATAAAATGATTCATCTAGTTAGCATTGAAGTTTTGCAAAGGTAACTAGATGAAAATCATTATGTTCCACACTTTACCCAAAACAGTATAAATTCTATTATTAAGGATTAAAGTAATAAAAACAGCGTGGAAGAAAATCTAGTTATCATTAATATTTTGCAAAGAAAAATTTATTTGTCAATAGAATTTATACTGTTTTGTGTAAAGTGTGGAACATAATGATTTTCATCTAGTTACCTTTGCAAAATTTCAACTAGATGAAAATCATTTTATTCTTCTCTGTTTTGGTAACTTTAATCCTTCATAACTTTTTAACAAGTCGACATAATGGCATCTGGTTTGAAGGAATGTGTTTCTTTTTTCATTCCCTTTAAAATGAGTTAAGACTCGATAGGGGTTGCAATTTAAAAAAGTTGGCTAGTTCTCCCCACGTGACCCCCCCCCCCAAAAAAAAGATGGGGAAGTTCTAAACCATCTCAGAATATAGTTTTTATGATACTGTATAAGTATGCACATTTTTGAAAAAATATATTCACGCAATCAAAAAATACAGCGCTTTCCCGGGACTTTTGGCGGACCCTGTATATCTTTTATGTTATACAAAAAAAAATCGTTGGTAAAAAAAGAAACCTTCACCCCTGAATTTTGGTAACCAAGTTTTTGGTGTATAGGCAACGAAATTAACAAATTAGTGCTTCACTAGTTGCTGATATTACAATCTCTTTCCAGATTTTTCAAAATTCTTCCTAATTTGTGATAGAATAAACTAAAAAAATTATCAAATTCATCAACAAGTTTTTTGAAATAGTTTTCAATAAATAGTCTAGTAAAACAGTTTTTCATAGTCATTTAAAATAATAATATAAAACTATTTGTACCTACAAAATTATCAACTTTTCGTAATGGTTTACCTTTCAAGAAATAAAGAAACTTTTGTATTTTACTTCTAAAAACCAATTCTATAAATTTAAGTACTACAACATGAAAATTAAGATTTCCTGAAACCTGAAACACAAAAAATTATGATGAAATTAATTTTCATTTACTTATTTATGTTTTGTTTTACTTATTTATTGCATGTATAAGTAGAGCTATATCAAGTCTATATTCAATAATAGTAAGCAATAGACGTTTATGTATTGCATAAGGAATGTAAATCAGGGCAGTGAAAGTTCGACAATTATTATTTTTCAATACAATTTTTAACCAAAATATAGTTCCATGTAATTCGCCAATATTCCACTAAATTAATTTCGACAAAAACCTTGATAATTCTTGTTTAGAAGGTCGTTTTAATGCAACAAAAAATTCAAATCGATATAAGAAATCACAAATTACCTCGTACTGAATTTAATTCAACAATATAATCGCATTTTAATTTGCTGAACAAAAAATAAATTTTCTCTATTTAAATATAATCCACAATACTGCACAACCTAAAAAAATTAGCAAATTCTATGCAAGGTTTGGTATATGGTTATGTAATTGAGGACTTAGAGATAGTTTTTTTTTAATAATTATTCCAACGTCCAAATTTTAGTCAAGCAATTTGATTTTATCTAAATTTTTGCAAAAATCTTTTTCACAAAAGGTAACTACAAGATTATATAATTTTGTAATATCCTGTGTAATGTCAAATTGTATTAAAGTAACTGTATTCCTGATTCCTGGATTATGTAAAAAAGTGAACAATTTCTTAAATGCATTCCTAAATAAATTAGAATTTTAAAAGTGCGACCACCTCTCATAATTTCCGGAGCATAAATAACAATTTGCGAACATAATATGGTTCAGCCGAAGTGAGATATCGTATGTAAATACCATAGGTGAAGGGTACCAGTGTTCAGTGTAGAAAGTTTTGCTTGAAGTGTGCAGTGTTCACTTGCCAAGGATAAGAGCAATATGAGAGCATTTCTGTGCGCAGCTTTGGCTTTAATCGCCTTCACAACTGGTAAGTAATTACAAAAAAAAATAAAAAAATAATACCCAAAATTTTTAAACTGATAATAATTTTTCAATTTTTAAGATTTAACTTCACTCAACTTTATATTAATTTATGTAAGTCTTATAACCAGAAGTCTTATATAATTATTGCTCTAGAAAATTAATAAAACTAGTTTTTATCAAAACCTTATGGTTGTCTCACATATACCTATTATAGATTTATTATTGAAAGTTGTTTCCAGCTTTTGTATTAATTTAAAAAAAATAACTAATTTTTAAGTATAATTAAAAATTAATGATGGTCACCAATTTTTAATAAATATACCAAAAATCCCAACCTTAAATTTCATCAACATTTTGAAAATTTTTATTAAAGCCTAAATGAAGTAGTTTAAATTATAATTTGTCTTTTTGTACTTATAGGATTATTTTGTAAATATATGGTAAGGCTTGTAAAGTAACCTATGTAATAAGTACCAAACTTGAAAATGGTTTTTATAGGAACATCCAGTTTTGAAAAGGATTCACCCCTTTTAATTGACCAAAATTTATCTATATGTACATTCAAATAGTCTAAAAATATTAGCACAATTAAATTTTACAATAAAAATGATCTCCAAAAATTAAAAAAAATTAGAAACCTAATTTTTTAATTTGGAACTTGATGCTAACTAACATCATAAATTTCTTGAGAAGCGAAATTTATCAATATTTATACAATTTTAAGTGTTAATTGTTGAATGTTAAACGAAAATTATAAGTTTAATGTGGTGAAATGCTTGAGGAAGCATTGTTTGTTTAATATGATTTCTAAAAAGAATATAAAACCGTTTTTATGGTCACTTTTACTGTAAACTAAAATCAAGGTCTATGCTCCATTCTAAAACTTTAATTATGAGAAATATTCTATTAATTAATGGCCAAATCATTTATATTCACGTTTTTAAGTAAGCAAATAAATTATGGAATGTGAAATTTTTTGTTCCAAATTTAATATTCGCATGTTTTATTGATTGGACCTAAAAATTTAATTACAAAAGACATTTCTTTCCTGAGTAATGATAATTTTCTATTTTTTTTGGAAATTTCCTTCTACTTATTGCTGTTTCGAATTTTTTGATTATCATTTTAGAGATCACAAACATCTACCTTATATCCCAAAGATTGGGTTGCCTCTATCATATATCTAGGAACACTATTTTGTGATATTTTTTTGGTCTTGGTTATAAATTTTTAAATGTTTTTTTAGTTGAAGGTGGTGTATTGGTCCAAGATGCCCCCGCGTGTCCAGAACAGCACGGAGTGCAAGCTTATGCCCATCCAGAATCCTGCAACCTCTTCTTCCTATGCACTAATGGAACTTTAACAGTAGAACAATGCGAAAATGGTTTACTCTTCGACGGAAAAGGCGCTGTTCACCATCATTGTAACTACAACTGGGCTGTTGACTGCGGTCAACGCAAAGCTGATTGTAAATCCATTTGATTCCAATTTTTAACCTATTTTTAATTATAAATATTGCAGTAACTCCCATAAGCACACCAGGATGTGAATACCAATTCGGGATTTATCCACACAGCCATGAATGCTCAACACATTACGTCAAATGCGCCCATGGTGAGCCCCACGCCGAGGAATGCGAACCAGGATTGGTATACGATGAACGTATTCATGGATGTAATTGGCCCGATCTTTTACTTGAAACCTGCAACCCAGAAGGTAAATAGAACAAAAAAATCTAAACCCACCAACAAAAAAGAAAATAATCTGTATGATAATATAAAGATACTTCAACCTCACAGATTTTACATACTTAATTTTTTATATGAAATCCAGACTATTGTTGAGCACAAAAATCATAAATTATAATAGAGTATTTGTAAGGTCTCCAATTAAAGTAATGAGTTCAATTTCTGCACATTTTCTTTATTTAGTTAACTAGCAACTTAGCAATTAGGAAATAAAACAACAGTACAGATATTCACTGCAAATTTTTCCACAGAATTGTTACCTATCATTTGCATGGTCATCTTACTTAATTTTTTCTATTTAGCCTTTAGAATAAATCAATATTTCTTGAAGATTTACATTTGTACAAAAACTCTGGTAAATCATAATAGAAGACGTCTAGAAATAATCATGGAAACTTCCTTCAATGTATTTTAACCCATATAACCAATGGTACAGATTTGACGAGTAAATTGTTAAAAACAGTAACTCTACGGGCAAAACCGTAAACCTTTACAAGAAATAACGTAACAGATGGTTCCAGCAAGAACTTACAGATTTGCATAGAATTGCACCATTACATTACCATGACAAATATTATGGTACAATTCGGTGCAAATTATTAAGTCATTGCAGGAAAAATCTGTAAGGTTTGTTATAGGTTGAAATAGACGCTTTCCATGGACTTACTGATTTTCACAGAATTCACGTTACTATTATACAACAAATATTAAGGTGTAATTTTGTGAAAATCTGGAAGCCCTTTCAGGGAAAATCTATAAGGTTTGTTATGGTATATGGTTTGAAATAGACGATTTCCATGGACTTACAGATTTGCACAGATTTGCATCATTACAATACCATAACAAATATTATGGTGCATCAATAATAATAGAGTATTTGTAGGGTCTCCAATAATTAATGGCTTCAATTTCTGCAGATCATTCAAACATTTTCTTTATTTCCTAATGTCAATTTTCACCAACGATTCCTAAAACGTAGGCATTGCTTTTATGTTAGGTATTGCCTAGTTGCTAGGTATTTTTTATTAAATGATTAAAAATACCTAGCAACTAGGCAATAGCCTAAATTTAGGAATCGTTGGTGAAAACGGGCATAAGTAAACTAGCAACTTAGGAATTGGAAAATAAAACAACAGTACAGATATTCACTGAAAATTTTTCCACATAATTGTTACAAAAGTTATCTTACTTAATTTTTCTCATAAAACCTTTAGAGATTAGAATGAATTAAAATTTCTTGAAGATTTACATTTGTGCAAAAATGCTTGTAAATCCTAATAAAAGGCGTCTACAAATAACCAGGGAAACTTCCTATAATACACTTTAACCCATATAACCAATGGTACAAATTTGACAAGTAAAAATTGACAAAAACTGTAATTCTACCGGCAGAACCGTAAGCCTTTACAAGAAATAAACTTAGAGATTTGCATAGAATTGTACCTTATGCTAATGTAATGCTATAATTCTTTGCAAATATCTAAGTCAATGGAAACCGTCCATTACATCCCATAAACAAACCTTACATTATTCCTGTAACGACTAACAGATTTGCACAGAATTTCACCATTACATTACCAAGGTACTATATGGAACAATTCACTGAAACTTTTTCCACAGATTTGTTACAAAAGGTTTGCATGGTTATCTTACTTAATTTTTCCTATAACGCCTTTAGAATGAATAAAAATTTCTTGAAGATTTGCATTTGTGCAAAAATGCTGGCAAATCCTAATAGAAGACGTCTATAAATAACCATGGAAACTTCCTATAATAAACTTTAAGCCATATAACATATGGTACAGATTTGACGAATAAAAATTGTACAAAACTCTAGAGGCAATTTGTGAGGGGTTACCATAGAAACTTTTAGGTCAATTTTGCGTAAAACCGTAAGCCCTAAAAAATAAAGGTACTCGTGGTAACCATCTATTACAACTCATATAACAAACCTTACAGGTATGATGGTAAAGTTGTATGCAAATCTATAAGTTATTGCAGGAAAAATCTGTAAGGTTTGTTATATGGGTTGAAATGAGCGATTTCCATAGACTTAAAGATTTGTACAGAATTACATCATTACATTAGCATAAGAAATATTATGGCAAATATTATGTGCAAATTTGTAAGTCCATGTATTTCAAGCCATATAACAATCCCAACATATGTTTCTAGCAAGGACTTACAGATTTGTACATTACTTTACCATCATATTTTTATGGTATTGTAATGGTGCTATTCTGGGCAAATCTGTAAACCCATGGAAACCGTCTATTTTAACCCATATAATAAATGTTTCCTGCCTCCGATCCATAGTAAATTTTTGAATGTTTTTAGCCACATTTTCGGGAATAAAAACTAAAAAGTTGCATGTTTCTAATGTTTTTTGGAAAAATGTATTTCTTAAAATTAGGATATGGATTTATTAATTTAATATCAAAGAACCAAAATTACTGCACTTTTTTTACCTAAAGTTAACTAATTTTATAATTATTGTTTTTAGTGTAATTAATTAATGAAAAATATGTTTTAGCTGTTGTTGGATTCAAATGCCCAACTAAAGTCCCATCAAACAGCATAGCTGCAAAATTCTGGCCTTTCCCTCGCTTCGCCGTACCAGGAGATTGTCATCGTCTTATCACCTGCGTTAATGGTCATCCACGTCTAATCACTTGCGAGGATGGAAAAGTTTTTGATGAAACAAACCTCACCTGTGAAGATCCTGAACATGTTCCTCACTGTGCCAATCGCTTCTAAAAATATTTTTTTGTGCAAAAAATTTGTCCATATTTTGTAAATAGTTTTGTTAAAATAAAAATAAAACCAACTACATGTTTAAAAAAAGGAAAATTGTGCAATAAAGATAATATTTATACGTTTTAAACTTATAGTTATGTTTTTTTTACTATGTATTAATTAGACAATGTTGTTTTTTTAATTAATTAAATTTATTTTAAATCAATTTCATTAATAAATTAAGACCTGTAATACAAGAAAGTTTTAGTACATTATTCTTTTATCTTATCTTGTAAATTTCTGAAAAAAAAACTAGATTAAACTAAATTTTGACATATTATTGGAACATCTTAAAGTCTATGAAGACCAACGTCACGATTAATAGCGAATTTCGGCTTATCGCAAAACTTTAAAAATAATTCCTATACTTGAAATTGCAAAGAAAATTAAATGAAAAACTAATGAAGTTTTTGACATCTTCAATTATTCTGAAAAGAAGTTTCACCGATAATAATTTTTCTGTATTTCTTCATTACATTGAATCATCATCAATCATCATTTAGTGACAGTAGTTTTTCATCAAATGAAAATTAATAGTTGCAAAATATAAATCGATGAAATAGTAGATGAAAAGTAAAATATGAGTTGAAGCTAGAGGTACCTTCTTCTATATTGTCATTTTTGAAATATGCTAAATACGGGCTCAGTGATAACTCATAATCTACTTTATATTTTTATACCAAATTTTGGTAGCAATTAAAAATATTTATTATGAGCAAAATCGGAGAAAAGAATTAAAAAATATGTTACCGTTAATATTTTTATAGACCCTTAAAGTACTCCAATTTTACAGTATTTTTTTTCAAAAACCAATCAAAGTACAATCTTATTTTTCTCTGAATTTGCTGACCCATGAAATATGAATCGATTGGTATCATAAACATGAAAAACTAACAAATTTGTGACTAGTTATTAGGCAGGTACTAAACGATGTTTTACTTTGTTAAAATATGCTTATTTAAATTGGGTGAATCGTTGGTCACTAATGTGGACGTACAAAGTACAATCATGGGTAGGTACTTGTTTTATTTTCCCTCTCAAGAATATTTTTAGTTTATTACAAAAATGTAACTTTCTTTCATCTTAAATATTTCGAAACTAAAATTTCTAACTAATGATGCGTAAGATTTTCGAGTGCAATATAGATTTCTTATATTAATGTATTCTTTTGTGTAAGTGTTTGCATGGAAGACAAGGTCGAGGGAGAATGTCGTTTATATAAACTTAGTTTACCGTCCAAGTAGCCTCCTGCAGTCTTAGTTCTTGGTTCCACTTGGTTACAAGTGAGAGGACATGGCACGTCTTCTTATTATTATTGTTTTAACAACCATTGTGGGTGAGCATAACATTAAGTATTAACAATAGACTAAGATTATCAGGAAATAAAATGACTAATTGTAATTTTAAATTAATTAAAGCAGCTGCACTTTTATCAATTAACTTCAAAGAAAACCTTCCTTATTACCTTTTTTATATAAAAAAAGTTTTATATTAGAATGGGCTTTTTTAATCATGATGCTTAAATAAAAGTGGTGAAAGCAACGTAAATTCTTGTGAAACTTAAGGTTAACCACTACTACTTATTTAATATTCACGTAGGACATGATGAGGTTATAAAATCTTAGTTTACGTGGTAATTTTTTTAATTTAAAGCAGATTTATTCACCTTTTTGATAACTAAAATAATTCAATACACAAAAAAATATTAATTCAAATTTTGATTCGAATTTATTAATTGGATAGAATTTAATTTTGGTATTTTTTGTTAGGTTTATCAAATGCTGCAGGACCTTCATCTAGTTTATCTAGGAAGCAACAAGCGGCTGAAAATGGTAGACGTCGCCAACAACAATTACCAACAGCAGTAGAGCACGATAACGATGACACCACTACTGACCAATGTCCAGAACCAAATGGTTACTTTGCAGACGCAGAACAATGCGACAAATATTACGATTGCAGAGATGGAGCTATTACAGAAAAATTATGTCCTGATGGCATGGTATTTAACGACTATAGTTCCGAATACGAAAAGTGTGATCTACCTTTTAACATCGATTGCTCCTCCCGACCAAAATTACGTAAGTTATCATCAAATTTCTCCTAAACTTGCTAAGCTAGTTTTTTAGAAACTCCCCAACCTTCTCAAAACTGCCCAAGAAAGCACGGTTACTTTGCCCATAAAGACGCGAAAATCTGCGATAAATTCTACTACTGCGTTGATGGGCAATTCAACCAAATCATTTGCCCTAATGGTCTAGTCTACAATGATAAAGCAGGTATTTGCTCTTGGCCTGATGAGGCTAAAAAGTCCGGATGCTCCTCCGAAGGTAATCCAAATGTCCTTGCAGTTAATAAGTGTTATATATCCTTGTAATTCTAGAGGTGTTCCAATTCGATTGTCCTAAAGTCGATGAGAGTGTTGGCGCGACACACCCCAGATATGCTGATCCTCAAGACTGCCAGTACTTTTATGTGTGCATCAATGGTGTCACGCCTAGGAGAAATGGGTGTAAATTAGGACAAGCTTTTGATGATGTACATAAAACTTGCAACTGGGCACGGAAAGTTCCTGAATGGTAATTATTTATCCTTACTGCACTCCAAATATAAAAACCATTGAACAGTTTTGCAAATTACCATTGATGATTTTTTTTGGTAAGGCCAAAAAACTCCCTTGTTTTTTTGCTCGCACCAGACTTTACCAAATATTTCGGATTTATATTACGGTATAGATGAATAGTATTCCGGAAAGTATGAAGAAAAGAGCCCTTTACAGAGGACACAGTTTTTTCAAAACTTATTTATTATTTTATTTGTACTAGGATTTGGATAAATTGTTATTTTTAAATTTGATTCGATATTTTTTTGTAGTGTTGATTGGTATAAGGGACAACTGACTGATGCACAATTGGACGCTTTAGAAAATCCTCCAACTCCAAAACCCAAACCATCTAGTGGTGCGTCCAGACCATCAAGAAGAAGGCCCTCTAAGAAGCCTCAAGCAAGAAATGAAGAAGAAGCTAATGTAGAATAATTATTTATTTTTTGTTATTTATAATGTAAGATAATATAATTAAACTTTTTATTTAATATACCATTTTGTTTTAAGTTTAATAAATTTTTTAACCATTTTGGCCAATAAAGTTTAAAATTTACTCTTGTTATACTCTTGCAATTTATTTCATTCATTCTCATACTATTTTATATCTTATCAGTTTTACTACACCATTTTTATTCTTTTTCTATTTACTCCTACTCAAAATAAAAATATTTTCATTGAATGAACTATTAAGCTCTAGATTTTTTTAAGACAAAAGACATATATCCCAGACTAAAAGGTATAAAAGACGAATCAGGAGGTCTTTGACATGTGTGAGAGGAAGAGGATAATAAAGTGCAATTAGGTTTGAAAAGATTTAGATGAAAAAGACAAAAAGAGTAATTTAGAGATGGAAGAAGAATCGTAGCTGGAAAATGGAAAACTCTTTAAAACCAAAAATGGGTCATAGAGGGAAAATTAAGAAAACGACCAAATGGATAATAGAGTGACACTAATACTGATTCCAAATCCAAACTTTTTGATGTTCGAATTTAAAGTTCAAACAGTAAAACATAAAAAGCACGAATTATTCCAACCTATTCCTTATTACAGTTCGACATAATAATGAAATTTCGAAGTTTCATCAGTTTGAACTCAACGAAGTTCAATTTTTTTAAGACAAATTTCTCTTCACTTAGATCTCTGAGTCTCTCATATCTATGAGAGATAAAACTGGAGGTCTTTGATATGTTTGAAAGGAAAAGGGAAATAAAGAGTAGGATTGCAAAAATTTAGACAAAAGAGTAATTTAGTGATGGAAGAAGGACCAAGGCCGCAACTGAAAAGGAAAGTCTATAAAAACAAAAATCGAATACGCAGGTAATATTATCACGAATAGTGATGTTACAACTGTAGAACATAAAAAGTTCGAAACCTTCCTCATAGTTCGACATAATAATGAAAGTTCGAACTTTCATAATTTCGAACTTGATGAAGTTCGAAAGTGACTTAGTTCAAATTTGAGGAAGGTCTTACCCAAAAGCGGTCTTTGTTCGAATATACATTTTTACACTTTTTAAACATTTAAACTATTTACAAACTTTTTATGAACTCGAATATCTTCGGAACTTTTTTCGTTTTTTTCCTAATATTCGATTAGATTCGAACTGTTTTGAAGTTTCATACATCACTACACAGTATTAGTGCTGTTCACCGAACCCGAAGTTTTTGAGGTTCGAATTTTAAAACATAAAAAATTCGAACAGTTCGAACCTATTCTTTATAGTTCGACATAATAATAAAAGTTCCAACTTTCATAACTTCGAACTCGGTGCAGTTGGAATTCCATAAAGTTCAAACTCGATAATGTTCGAATTTGAAACCCAATCAAGTTCGAACTCGATGAAGTTATAACTTGAGGTAGGTCGAACCTAAAAAAGTAACTTTATTTTAGTTAGAGTATTATAAATATTTATTTAAAAATCATTTTAATTAAGTTTGTAACGGCGACTTTAACGTACAAAACTGCTTTTAATTATAAACTTTTTTCCTAATGTCTTGAAGCTTCAACTTTTGAATGAACAGTCCGAAATTACAAATATTATTTGATTGCATACAGCACTACACACTAGTGCTGTTCACAGAACCAGAACTTTTTAAAGATAGAACTTTAAAATATAAAAAAAATCGAACTGTTCCAATCTATTCTTTACTCGATGAAGTTAGAACTCGATACAGTTCGAACTCGATTATGTCCGAACTCGGTGCAGTTCATATTCGATAAAGTTCGAACTCGATGAAACTAATTTTTATTAGGTAATTTTTTTTCGAACTTGATGTAATTCAACCCCAATAAAGTTGGAACTCGTTAATTCTTGATAAGTTTGAAACAGTGACTTTAACCTACAAAACTGAGCAAAGCATTTTAAGAAAGTTTATTTTGATTGAGACCAGTCAATGAAATTTTGCAAGAATCCAAATATAGACGTCCTTTCAATTTAAAATTGTGTCTACATTTAAATAAAATATGATAACATTACGGAACATCGATGACGTCACATAAATTTCAAAACTAAGAAAATCAATATATTTTCAAACCCGAACTTTTTTCGAAATCGAACTTTTCCGAACTCGAACTTTTTTCGATCTCGAACTCTGTCGAACTTGAACTTTTTTGAACCCGAACTTTTTGTTGCTCAAACGGTTCGTACTATTTTGAATGGAAAGTTTGTACTTACAAATACTTGAAGTTCGTATAGCACTTCTAGACACTAACGCCTTTATTATAATTTATTATCTTTGCGGCATAAAATTTCCAAGGTGTGGGATCGAACATTTTATATTATACCCACTTCTCATTACTTTGAACCTCGCAGAGGGTCACTTCTTGTAACTTGCTTGACTAGACTGCTGAAAGATGAAATTAGAGATGTAATCTTAGTCATTCCAGGAAGTAAAGATGTTTTCTAAAATAGATTCAACTTAATTTTGATGATGTACCTACAACTACTTCAAATGCCATAAATATATTGTCTTAAGATTTGGACAAAAATCAGTGAGTATACCATCTAGCACTTAGTATATTTTTCAGTTTTTTTGTACTGCCATAAAAATAGATATGGGTTTAAAGATGTTTGTAATTTTTTGGCAAAAAGACAATCCACATTTTTATGAGAATCGGATTTGCGGCGTCTGAGGTCCAATTTTGTAAAGATCCAGGCTCTTCGAGACGAAAAATGGCATTTAGCCATTTACGTTGGACCCCAAAAATTTGAACAATATTTCACCCTACCAGTACGACTCTGTGGCCAAATAAACAAACATTATCAGTGTTTAATATGAAATAGTAGAATAGTGGATTAAGACATATTTCCTGTTTCTAAATCCTGTTTCCCTTTAGATAAAAAACTAGTCTAGTCAATGAAAAAATCTTAAAATAGTACTATTAATTATAATAATGCAAATAAGCTTAACAAGTCTGATAGGTATACCAACTAGTTTTCCTTGAAAGGATTTCAAAAAAATTTCTCCTTCCGAAACTGGTACCATTTTTAGAACGATCTCCTCATCAAATTTTACCAATGAAGGTTTTCTAATTTTGTTGACAAACATGGTTAAGATAATTCCCACTTTTTGGAAAAAAAACGTAAAAAATCATCACATTTTGGGGGAATAAAATTTTTTTGGAGTACTGATCTATTCTATTTAGAGTTCGTTGACTATTGTCAAAATTATTGAAATTTAAATTATAAAAAAATGCACTGAATTGGAAGAAGGATTTTAATTAGTTAATGGTCGAATGTGTTTATATTATAACCGATTCCAAATGCTCTAAAAATTCTTCAATAACAAAACTAGTTATTAGATTAGAAAAATGCGAATAAAAAATTAATGAGTCTAATTAATTTTATAATTTTCTAGGTGAGACTTGCATCATTGAATTGTTAAAAATGAGTCATTCTGTCGGTTTGAATTTGTTCGAGGGAGTAAATATGTTTTGCAATATGCCGGTGAATAAACTTTTAGAAATAAAGGGCGCGGCAAATTTATTTGCATTTGGAGGCCTCACATTGACAAAAGGTGCATTTAAGTGAAAGTGTCGCTGTAAGGCCACAAAAATGCAAAACCTTTTAATAGTTCTTTAACAACGACCAGTCTTATTTTTATCCTTAAAATATCTATGTATAATACGTAGGAACTAATCCAAAGGAGAAATTTATACATGGAATGTTAAACACTTGAATATAATTACTAAAAATTTTTCATTACAATGTTTCTCTTGTTTCTATGACGTAAAAGCTCCACCCAAATTATTATATAAAATATTACATAAAAATATAATTATGGCATATAAAATTTATCATCATGTACTTGTTAATTTTTAAGATTTTTACAACTCTGTTATGTCAAAAAATAACCAAATCATTGGAATGAAACTTTACTTCTAGTAGCACCCACAATGTCAGTGAAAGTTGTTATTGCATAAATACATTTTCATTGATTAAATCAAAAAATATCACATCAAAGTTTATGATTATTTTATATCCTTGAAAGCAAGATTCCTCCTGGAATAAATGATTATCTATACCTTTATGTCAACAATTACAAAAATTATTGTATGATCAAAATCATTTGTAGTTAAATTAATTATTTTGCTGTTGAAATTTGTCATAAATAAATGAGTGGTTCCAAATTTTGGGCAAAAATTTTAAAAATGTATTCGTCGTGTATGGTAATTAAGGGATAAAAGGTTAAACATTTCATGATCGTTCGGCGTGGGGAGAAGAAAAAGTAGCCAGTCAGTAATTACGAAACCATAAATAGTAGCTGTATGGGAATTTACACTTCAGTTGGTCGCTTGTAGCAGAGATTATAAATAATCGAAACGCTATCAATTCTTCAGTTTCGCACGGAAGGTGAACAACGAGTCACATTTTAAGTTTTTTTATTTACCACAATGAAGATTATCTTCGCTGTTTTGGCCGTAACGGCTTTAGCCAGTAAGTAAAAAATAAAATAATTAATTGTTTCTATTTCCTGCTGGAAAGATGCGGCGAGACCGGTTTGTGGTACAAAATTTTTAAAGTTCAACCTTTCACTTTTATGTAACTCGTTTTGAAAAAATGCACACATGGATATACATAACACCTCATTTATTATTAACTTTACTTTCTTTTCTTATTTAATTAGAATAATAAGAAAGTTGCATTAATTTATAGGTGCCCAAAATTTCAAATGTCCACCAAAAGATGGTCAGTATGCAGATTCACTCCAGTGCGATAAATTTTACGAATGCGTTGATGGAATTGCTAGAGAAAAATTATGTCCTGATGGTTTAGTTTTTGATCCTTTAATCAGAAAAATTAATAAGTGTGATCAACCTTTCAACATCGATTGCGAGGATCGTACTGAATTGCGTAGGTTTATTTCGAGGAGTTTTTAAATTATATTAATTAATAAAATAATTTTAGAACCACCACATTCAAACCGATTATGTCCACGTCGTAATGGGTTCTTCGCTCATCCAGAACCTCAAGTCTGCAATATTTTCTACAACTGCATTGAAGGAGAAGCCACTGAAATCAAATGCACGAACGGTTTGCACTTTGATGAATTTTCAGGAACTTGCGTGTGGCCTTCAGCCGCAGGCCGTCAAGGCTGTGATGACAGTAAAATCAGTAAGTAAAGAAAAAGTTGATATATAAACTGAAGTTTAACAAAACTCATGTCTACAGATAAGTTGAAGGATGGTTTTGAATGCCCTAAAGTAGAGCAAACTGATGCCAACGGGCAACTTATAGTTCATCCCAAATTTGCTCACCCCACAGACTGTCAAAGATTTTACGTCTGCTTGAACGGACAAGAACCCAGGGATTTAGGCTGCCAGGTTGGGGAAGTCTACAATGAAGAAAGCCAAAGATGTGATGCACCTGAAAATGTTCCTGGATGGTAATGATAATTTTTGATCCAAATTACTTGTTGATCCCCATTTTTCAAAAGCATTTATAGTAACTTGGGAAACTACTATTTATTATTTAAATCCCTTATCATCTTTACTAATCTGAAAATGTTCCTAAATGGTAATGATGATTTTTGATCCGAATTACTTGTTTTTCCCATTTTTCAAAAGGATTTATTGGCCGGGAAAGTTAGAACTACTATTTATTTAAATTCTACATCATCTTTTCTAATCTTCGATCATCATGAATTTATCCTAAAAATAGTAGCTTTGGCTATTGAATATTTTGACATATTTGGACAATAGAATCCATTAAATAAAAAGAAATTGTCTATTCTCTTCTAGGTTTGAATAAGCGAGAAAGTGATTTCTAGTATCTAATTATAATTTAATATGGTAAATAATTATTGAATGAATTGCCTATTATGATTTTTCAAACTTCGTGAGTTTTTCCAAATTTTCATAGCATTTGTCTTTTTTGATAAAGAAGTAAATTAAATTTTACCCTTCTTAAACTTCTATTTATCAGGAATTTTATTGAAAGTATTTTAAAATTCAAGTCAACAAATTTTCTTGTTTGAATAATTCACTTTTTTTGCAACAGAATCGTTTTTTACATAAAATTCCTAAATTGTTCTTTCCACTGCTGCAATATTTTATTTATTCCTCCACTTGTCGATTGAAATTTTAGTTTAAACCACCCTAATTTCTTGTCTAATTTCGTCCAAGAGTCTCAGGAAGCTTCGGCCTTCTTGAAATCCCACTGAGGCTATAATTTCGAAATGTTTAGGAAGAAAACTCCCAGAAACTTTTAGAATATTTTTAACTAATGAGAGAAAAAATCAAAGAGATTTTACATATTTTATTTAAAATGGCCTAAAGTCATATTTTTTGAGGAAAATTGTTGGTCGTAATGGTAATTTTATTCCCCAAAAATTCTGTTATCAAATAATTTAGAATTTTTGCAATCCCAAAAGTTAGGTGTTAGGTTCCACAAACAAATTTAGTTAAATGTCAAAAAAATACTCCAGATTTAAAGAAACTAAAAAAATGTATAAAATTCGTAAAAAAATAATTTCTATAATGTTGTTTTTTTTTATTTTCAGTGAGGATTGGTACAAGGATGAGCCCCAACAGGGTCCCGCCAAAGGTTCAAAGAAGCCTTAAATATTTTTAAATTTAAATTGTTGTTTTAATTAAAAAAAGTTCCGTGATTCGTTTTATTTATTCCTAAATAAATTCGTGCGCTCTTATTATAATTTTGATAATTTTAATAATTTTGTACTGACTGTTGCATGTTGTAAATAAAGAAATAAAATTTAAAGGAGAAAGTGCTTCTGGTTTCATTAACCTCCGAAAAGCTTATAAGAAAGCTGTTTCATTAATTTCAACCATTAATTAGTAAACATGCGCTGATTATGATAAATAAATGGAGAAATTGTAAACAGGATTAGTTTTATAAAAGTATTAAAAGTGAACCAGTATAAGAGTTGATTTGTTCAATCCGTGTCCAGTTTACGATGAACGGCGTTTGTGCCGAGGGGGAAAATTGAAATATTTTTGATTACGCTTTCAGCTTCCAACTCACCTTTGGTTTGCTCCATTAGCATTTCAAAATCATTTAGTTCGTGCCCAGTCTTTCACTAGATAACATTATGTTGGTGTTGGTCGTTGCGGTTTTAGTCATTTCAGGTAAGTGATGTAGAAAGTTATTACAATTATAAAATACTACTTTTTTATTAACCAGGCATTCACGCTCAAAATTTTAAATGTCCGGAAAGGACTGGATTTTTCGCGGATCCGGTGCAGTGCGACCTTTACTACCAATGCTCCAAGGACGTTGCTGAAGAAAGACTATGTCCTGATGGTTTAGTTTTTGATGATCGTGATCCTAATAAAGAAAGATGCGATATTCCAGCAAATGTTGAATGCGATGATAGGACCGAGTTACGTAAGTTGACATTTCCAAGAATTTATTATTAGTATTCTCCACTAGCGCAGCTATCAAACTTTTAATCACCCATAAATTATTGAATAACAGGAAAGTATTTAAATTTTATCTTGAACAAGCCTATGAAATATTTAACGAGCAAAATTTATACCTACTGCATAGCAAATGTGAAGAATCCATTAAAATTTACATTTAAAAAAATCTAAAAAAGAAATCATTTTTTTTTGGTATACCAGATTTTTTAAAATCTTTTTAGAGGATCCTCGACCAAGCAAAGGTTGTCCAAGAGCTAACGGATACTACCGTCATCCTGATCCATCAGCCTGTGACAAATTTGTTAATTGTGTAGAAGGTGTGATGCTTGAAATGCCTTGTCCTCCAGGATTAATTTATGATGATTCTGCAAGCACCTGTGCATGGCCAGCGGAAAGTAAGCGTAGAGACTGCATGAAGGCCAAAAAAGGTAAGCTTTGTAATTTTATGCATTCGCCAAATTAGATTAATTTTCAAATAATAAAGTATTTTACTTTGTTAGATCTTTTGGATGATGGATTTTCATGCCCTGATGGTGATGTGATGGGGCCTAGTGGACGTATTCTTCCTCATCCAACATTCCCACACCCTGAAGATTGTCAGAAATTTTATATTTGTAGAAATGCGGTTCAGCCTCAAAAAGGCTCCTGTAGTGCTGGGTTCGTCTATAACGAAGATACTTTTACTTGCGATGATCCTGCTAATGTTCCAGGATGGTGAGGATTTAAAAATATTTTACATGATGTTTTTTTTACTAATTATTTAAATTTTTAGTGAAAATTATTATGATGAAAAATCATCCAAGAAGAACTAATTACCATGCCTAGATAAATAAGAAGCTTGCATATCCTCGCAATTTTAAATAGCTACTTGCTTTTTATAATTTTAATTATTTATTGTTTTTATGTAAAAAGTAAAGAATTTTAAAGTTTTTTTTACTCTGTTAAACTGTTTTACTCATCAATTTTCTTAACATCAAATTTTATGAAACCAATCCTAACTTTATAGAATTTTGTGATGAATAAGAATTTAAATATAAAACATTTGATGATTTTATTTTTGTTAATATTTATAACTTTTGAAAAATAATAAGGTAAATCGGGGCAAGTGCAGACCAAAATTTACAAAATTCAGGTTTGAGTTATTTTAAAAAAATAACCACTCTAAAGATATGTTCCTTATTAATTTTCTAATTATTTATACAAAAATTTAAAACTTACCTAAGTGTCTCAATTTGTGGGGTAAGTGCCTGAGTATCATCGATACTCAGGCACTTTATACTTTGAAAAAGAAAAACAGTAAACATGGAAACACTAAACCTTCATAATCCATATAACAAACCTTATACTTTTATCCTGCAAGGGCTTACAGAGTTGCACAGAATTACAAATGGCTTAATTAGATAAAAGGCCGAAATAAAAAAGACCAAAAGTCGAAATTGGACAAAAAAGCCGTAATGGGCAATAGGTCTATTCAATTTAACCAAAATTTTTAAAATAAATTTTCGGCTTGTTTGTATGGACAACACACAGCATTTTATCTTTAAGCAATTTGTGCAACTCGACCATTTATCGTTCTATTGATTTTTTTTACATCGGTCGTTTCTCCAATTCGCCTTGTTGCCGTTCGGCATTTTTTTATTTGACCATTTTCCTGCATTGGTCTGTAAACCCTTATAGATACTTTCTGTGTTTACACTGAATCCACCTTTATTTATACTTCGAAAAAAAAAACAGAAAACATGGAAACCCTAAACCTTCATCACAATCCATATAACAAAAACCTTATAATTTTATCCTGTAAAGGCTTATACAGAGTTGCACAGAATTACAAATGGGTGAATTGGATAAAAGACCGAAATAAAAAAGACCGAAAGTCCAAATTGGACAAAAAAAGCCACCACGCATAATAGCAGGGCTATTCAATTTAACCAAGATTTTTTAAATAAATTTTCGGCTTGTTTGTATCGGCATTCGGCATTTTGTATGGACAAAACACAGCATTTTATCATTAAGCAATTTGTGCAACTCGACCATTTATCGTTCAGCCTTGTTTCTATTGATTTTTTTTACATCGGTCTTTTCTCCAATTCGCCCTGTTGCCGTTCGGCATTTTTTGATTTGACCATTTTCCTGCATTGGTCTGTAAACCCTTACAGATACTTTCTGTGTTTAGACAGAATCCACCTTTATTTATAATTCGAATAAGAAAAACAGTAAATATGGAAACTCAAAATCTTCATCACAATCCATATAACAAACCTTATAATTTTATCCTGTAAAGGCTTATACAGAATTGCACAGAATTACAAATGGCTGAATTGGATAAAAGTCCGAAATAAAAAAGATCGAAAGTCCAAATTGGAAAAAAAGCCGCCATGCGTAATAGCAGGGCTATTCAATTTAACTAAGATTTTTAAAATAAATTTCAGGCTTGTTTGTGTCGGCGTTCAGCATTTTGTATGGACAAAACACAGCATTTTAGGCAATTTGTACAATTCGACCTTCTATCGTTCAGCATTTTTTTCTATTGATTTTTTTTCTACATCGGTCTTTTCTCCAATTCGCCCTGTTACCGTTCGGCATTTTTTGATTCGACATTTTTCCTGCATTTGTCTATTGTCCCCGTCGGTTTTTAGCCCAAGTCGATCTTTTAACATTAAGCTGTTTTCTTCGGCATTTTGTCTATGTCGGTCCCATATTTTACCGAAAGTCATATTTTCATTAACAAATATGTATAACATGAAGTTAGATTATGAAAATCCATAAGAGTAGAAATCTAATTTTAAAAAATGGGAAAAATTAGATCTGACTTTTAACACAAAAATCTATAAAAATCGGGCAAACTATACGAAAAATCAGCAATGGGCAAACATCAAATCTATCTTAATCAACCGACAAAAAACGGTTTTCTCAAAAAAAAATTATTTAGAAATAAATTGACCTTGCCACACAAATGGGAGCGAATCAAAAACTGAAATAAAATAGACCTAACAATAAAAGGCCGATATGGAAAAATCACTGGAAAAAAAAACCGAACAATAAAAAACCGACATGGAAAATAGAATGACTGAAAAATAGCCGAACAAGTAATGCCCAATTTGCACAACTACTAAAAAAATTCCTCATGCACAAAATGACAACTGTCGATACAAAACAAACCGAAAAAAATGGTTAAATTAAATTGGCCTTTTTATTCGATTTTTATAATGGACTCATTTTCTTGCGGCTTTTTGTGTGCGTCGGGTTATTTTTCCAATTTGGACTTTTATTATTCGGTCTTTTTTCTTTTGATCTTTTGTTTGCTTCGACCTTTTGTACAATTCGTCCATTTATCGTTCGGCCCTATTTCTTATCTTGTCAAAGTCTGTCTCTTCTCCAAGTTGGCGTTTTATCTCGTGCTTTTGTCACCTTTTCTACTTTCTACCTTCGGGTATCCGGCATTTTGAAATCTTTACGACTTTAAACATTTTGGTCCTTCTTACTTAAGGAATTGGAATTGGACAAAGGGCCAACGAGGACAAAAGGACGAACGATGAAATGAACAAATGCCGATGAATGATAAAAATATTGGTTAATTTTGGAAATATTTTCACTTTACAGGTTGGTTAGTTTAGTTCGGCATTTATGTCTTTCTTTCTTATTTTTTCGAAGTCTGCCTTTTGTTGTCAGGTCATTTTCTCTAAGTTATTTGTCTCGTCGTGTGCGTCGGTCTTTTGTAAAATTCGGCCTTTTATCGTTCGGCATATTTCAAACGGTTTTTTGTTCAAGTCGGACTTTTAACGTTCGACCATATTTATTTCGGTCTTTTATCATAGTCGACCTTTTGTCAAATTCGGCATATATTAGGTATTGGGTCTTTTCGGGTAGAGGATATGATATTGTCGGACATCAAAGTTGGCCTTTTCTCCAATTCGGTCTTTAGGTGTTCGGCCTTTTGGGGTAGACGCCACACATAGGACAATGTCGGTTGTCGGATTTTATATACAGTGTGTTCCGGAATAACTTTGACAATTTATTAGGGGTGATACAGGAAGTGAAAATTATAAAATCTGCTTTAACTCTGAAACGAAGCACCAGAGCGACTTACAATAAGAGTACCTTTTCTGTAGAACGTTGATCGAAGATTATTTTAATACTTTTAAAATTACCAAAAAATTAAAGAAACAAAGGATATGATCAAAAAAAGTTGATGACCCCCCAAATGTAACGCACCTGAAAATATTTTTAAAACTTGTATTGGTCGTGAATGTGTATCCTTATGTGAAAAAATTATCGCCAAAATTTCAAATTAATATCTCTTGTAATATTTATGTTATTTACAAAAAAAAAATAATTTTTAAAGTGGTATAACTTTTTAAGAAAGCATTTCCGGGTAATACTTTATAAGTCAAAAATGCTTAGTTTCCCTTCCTCTATTACCCCTAAAAAATTGTTACAGTTATTCCGGAACACCCTGTATAGGCAACCGACGATTTGTCAGAGATGATTTTTAGCCATCTATTGGGAAATAGCTAAACCGTGGTATTGATTGCCGCTCTACTGTTAAAACTTGTAACTAAAATCACAAATCATTGCCGACCACCATTTTGTAGTTCGCATAGATTTCATGGGCGTCGAATTTCTGCTTCCCACAAAAAAGTAGCCGATATTTCCAAGCATGGAAGGGCGCGCGAATCTGTTGCGTACCATGACAATTTGCAGATTTTGCTTGGATGATAATGGTCCATTTACAAACATTTATGAAAAAGATAGTCGAGATGGTAAACAAACAATTCCTCTCCCGCTTCAAATCATGGCTTGCGTTGCAATCGAGGTTCGTAAATAAACTAAATTCTTATCCAAATTAGTGAAAACTGTATATTTCCAACAATACTAATCTTAAAGATTGCTATGAATTTACCTACTTTTTTTTTCACATTTTATTCCAAAGTTTCAAACTATTGTCTGTCCTTGCTTTTTGAAGATCCAATCATGAATTCTTTTATTTTTAGGTTTTTTCTAATGATGGAATGCCACAGCTTATTTGCAATAATTGCAGATCCCAGACCATCGGGGCTTATAATTTTAAAACAACCTGCAAAAAATCAGATGATGCTTTAAAACTCTTTTTAGTTACTGGGAATTTAGTTCGGCCTACAAACAATAAATTTGTCAGGACAAATCGTACTTCAGAAACTTTAAAGGTATAAATTTAAAAAAAAAATACTTTTGTATTAGGAATTTTTATTACCTACAGAGGGCGCTTTTAATGGAGGATAGTTGGTACTTGTCACTGTCCAAAATTATGATTAATTGGGAATTTCGATTACCGATAGATGGCGCTGTTTGGCCCTCTATACCAGTTTTTGAACTAATAGATACAATAATTGTCAAATTTTATCAGGTTCTGATTGGTTAGGATTACTGTATCTTTAGTTCATAAATTCGCACCAGAGGGCGTATCTGATCTTAGAAATTGCCATTACTTATTATTATTATTAAGCGATTTTGAATAGCTTCTTTGGCTGGTTAGTGGTTAACCCAAAATTTGACAGCTTCTTCGGTTCTTTCTTCCCCATTCGAACCGATAGAAAGAGATGAAGCGAATAACCAAAGATCGAACCATGCTCCCGACCATGGTTGATATTTCGGTTAACCAAGCTTAAATTTTCTAGAACCAAATGATGTCATTCGAATGCGGTTGGTCCAAATATGACAGACCAATCTTAGAACCAAAGCCATTCAAAATTGCTTAAATACATAATCGGTAAAACACAAAAAGATTTAAAGCTAAAAACAAATCAGTAAAACTTAAAATAATGCGTCAAATCAAACAGGTATTCACTGGCTTTCTAGGTTCATACTTTTGCCACCAGAGGGCGAGCAGAATTTCGTTAAACTTAAAAAAAAATAAAATTTAATTTTAATGTGTGTCTTGTTGCTGCATATTAAATTAACCAAGTTAATACCAACTCAATTTTTCCTTCCTCCACGTTTGGGTTGCATAAAAAATAGAATTAAATCGAAATTTCTTTTTAAAAAGCATAAAAAAAATTCTGGATAGTTGGTTAAAGCAGTGGTGCATGTATGTATTTTATTAAGAAATTTTTAATAAAAATGAGAAAATTCTTACTTTAATAATTTAAATTATGAAATTTTTTTATTATTTTTTGAGAAAATGCTTGTGCACAAAATTTTTTTAAGGTGACACGCTAAGTCCCCTCCCCCCCCCATGGGTTAAACAATTCCTATAATTTTTTTCAAAAAAATTTTTCACATTTTGAAGAATAAATAGTGCCTTAAATGAAGTTTCTTAAAACTGGGTATTTTTAGGACAACAATACTAAAAAAATGCCAATAACCATAACAACTGGGGAAGAAGAAAGCGAAACTTCTGTCCATTTCGAAGAAATAATCACTGATTCGCATATAATGGATTCAAATTTAGAATCAGCAGAAATGATAATAGAAACAAATATGATGGACGATGATAGTCAAGAAAGTGTAGATATGTTACAAACGGCTATGGAAGAAGGTTGTGAAGATGAAGAGGAGGAGGAAGAATATGATGCTGAAGCAAACAAAAAGATACCACAAGTTAAAACTGATATTTTCCCATGCAGTATGTGTGATCGATCTTTTCCACTGAAACAATTATTGGATTTACATATGAAGAATCATAATCGGGAAAGGAGTTTTGAATGTGAAGATTGTGGAAGGAAGTTTTTTACAAAATATGACTTGGCTAAGCATGCTCAAACACATACCGGGGCTAAACCTTTTATGTGTGTGGTTTGTAATAAACAATTCGCACGTGAATCACTTTTACATAGACATGAGAAAATCCATGTTGATGTTCCAAAATATTTATGTATAGAATGTAATCGTACTTTTTTGACGAAAGATGATTTACAGTTGCATTCGGAAAAACATAAAAAGAAAAGGCCTTTCACCTGTAGATTTTGTAAAAAACGTTTTGTATTTAAACAAGGATTAGAAAGGCATGAAATGACACATACTGAAGAAAAACCACATAAATGTAATTATTGTGAAGCAAGTTTCTTATCACCTATTAAATTAATGCGACATATAACATCACATGCAGGTTTACGACCCTACCCTTGCAAATTATGTGGAAGAAAATTCTTATTATCACATCACTTGACTCGTCATATGCGTAGCCATTATGCAGCAAAATCACCTATTGTAGAACCTGTGGGTCAACATAAATGTGATGTGTGTAGCATGTCGTTTAGAAGAAACGACTCTCTAATTAACCACAGTGCAATACACTCCATGGTTAATCTAAAATGTGTTATCTGCAACACTTCATTCTCTAACGCTAAGCAAGTTAAAGACCACATCACAACACATTTAGCCGGTCTACCATTCCCTTGCGATAAATGTGAATACTCCTTCGAAACAGAAGAGCAATTAGAAGAACATACTTTAAAACATGCCGAAATGGAGTATGAAGATCAAATTGAAAAAGAAGTTAATAAAGAAGAGCTGCTTTACATGGATGAAGAATTTGGAATTGAAACTGAAGAAATCGAAGACGACGAGGATGGTGTTGCAGAATTTACAATAACTAATGATAATGATGATAATCCTCAAGTGATAAGGCGTCCTAAACGATCCAACAAAATAAACAATTACGCCCAATTTTTAAAAGACGAATTGGGCTCAGATGTTGAAGGTGAAATTGTGCCAGAAAAACTAGGTGAATCTGATGATGATATTAAAGATTTCCCTAAAGAGTCTTTCAAACCAATTATAAGATCTGAAGGCACTAAAGTCTACACTCGTAAGAATCAAACTGAAAAACCAAGAATTAATATCAATAAATTACCTGAACCCTTCAAGCAATCGAATGATCTAAATTTGGAACAATTCGGGTTAACACAACAAGCAGTTAAAAACTTACCTAATAAACAATTCGTTGATATGAAAATTGGTGATAAAACTGTTAGGGTGCAGAAATTAATGATGACTAAGGCTGAAATTGATAAGATGGCTAAGGAGGGTAAAATTGAAATGAAAGGTGATACGATTATCTTGAAAAAAAATGCACCACAAATTAAACCAACGGCTAATAAGATTCTCACAGTTGAAAATATTATTGATGATCAAAAACCTACTCCTGTAAAGACTTACGGAAAAAGACCTTCTAACTATACTATTACTAGCTCACCTCAATTACCTCCTTCAGGTAATAGTTCTGATTAATTTAGCTTATTTTTTGCTCAAAAGAATCGACGTTTAATGGTTGTAATCTGGAAGTTAAATTATTTTCTGATTATTTTGTTATAATACCTTAGGCTTGTAAGGCTTATTCGTTATATTGGTGAAAAATGTTCGTTAAATAGTCACTTAAATATGCACTCTTGTTCAAATTATAAGTCGAATATTTTTCATACATTACCACTCTTGTCATTTGGGGTTAAAAATTCCCCTCCTGCTATGCAGTCAGGGTATTAAAACTTAACCCCAAATAACATTCGTGATAATGACATTGAAAAATATTCAACTTAAATTTGACCACTCGTGATATTACATATGATTATTGAAAATAATGTATAAATGTATTATAATTTATCTTGTAATTATTTTTAAATTGTCAACATAATACTTGGCATGAAAGGTATTTAAAATCCACTTGAACGAAGAATGTAATTCCATAAGTGTTTACCTTTAGGAGTAAGAGTACCGTAATATCACATAATTATGGTTACAATTATAAATTAAAACCCAGGGAAACATCTTAGATTTAATATTTGAGTGAATTTTCTCAAGTGTGGTTCTTTATCAATTTTTAAAATGATTTTGTGGTATTTTGGACCATAATTATGTAAAACATCGAAAAATTCATTGTACATACTGGTTACGTAATTAATGAAATGATTAATATAAGGACTGTAATTACTTTTGTAAATATCTTTTCTGAAATAATATATAATATTTAAATTATATGTTTTAGTTTTATTTCAAACTTTGAAGTTTTTTCAAATTGAAACATTTAAAAAACTGTGTACACCTTGTTATTTTAAAACTTCAACAAATTTAAAGATCCTAGCAAAAATACTGAGGTGTGGTTTTTAATTTTCTATTTCTGGAGAACTTGGAAATTATTAAAGTTCATCAATTGGCAATTCTAGCTGCTAATAGATGGCGCTGTTCGCCCTCTGTGCTGAAAATTTCAACTAAATTCTGTAGTAAACTTTCAAATGGTTAAATATACAGCAAACAGATTTACACGTGTTTTCTTCTATTTTTAATTGTATTTAATTCGGTTTTTATTTAATTTAGAGTTATTTAAGATTGTTTGTGTTGAAGTAATATTAAACTATTCTTCAGCCAAATTTAGGGATATCTTACCTGGTAAATAAACATAAAAGTACTAATTTTCTTAAAAAACTTTATGTAGGAAATTTGAATTAAAGAAATTCATTAACAAATCTTTAAAAATTGTGTCCTAATCTGTCTTTCGGAGTCATTGTGTTTTTTTGAACAGAACGTCGTAATTTTGTAGGTAGATGGACGAGAAAATTCCAAGAAAAAACTTTAAAAGCCACTTTTCGATGGACTACACTCCAAAAAAGTTATTCATCTCCAAAACTATTTTCGATTTCAGGTTTCATCTCGAAATGCACTAAATTTAGTAATATTCTTAAGAAGGCGATTTTGACTCGCCTAGATCCATCTATTAAGGGTATGGAGATACAACATACATCCCCTTTTGTATTTTCCCACAAATTCGGAAGTTTTTGCGCGTAGCCCCGAAAATTGTGTTTCTTTCGACGGAACACACGCGCATATTTTCAAATTTTTAAGTTTCCCTTTCTTAACATTATTGCCCTTTTCTCCTATCTTCTCCTAGATATGACAGTCATAAACACTTCAATTGGTGTTGCAAATTTTTTCCATTGTAAATAAAGGTTGATAAACTAATTTATGTCTCTCTCAAATTAAGGGTAAAATGCGCGAAACACAAATCGGCGCCAGTCAGATTACTACAGAATTTAGTTGACATTTCCGCCAGCAGAGGGCGTCTAGACTGCTAAGTGTCCACATTTCCCTCAGGAGGTGATAGACAAGCTCATTTGCAACAAATTTAACCATCACATGCTTTATCCAAATCCTCATCGTTTTCGAGATATTCCAGAACAACTTCATTAAATCGTTTTGCAACAAATGTGACTTTTACCTCGTGTATTTTTTTTCCTATGAAGCAATTTACCTAATTTTTGCTACATAACTGGTACCAATAATTAAACTGATGAGGTGAACCGAAATATTAGAAAAAAACTTTATACTTTTCTAATAATTTGCAAAATGGCGATAGCAGGTAGTGAAATTCTAAGAAAAGGATTTGGATAATGCATGTAATGATTAAATTTGTTGCAAATGTGCTTGGCGGCGAAGATACAACTCCTTTTGTATTTTTACCCTGAACTTGGATGTTTTTGGTGGGGAGCTCGGAAAAGGGTTTTTTTTCATCGGAGTTTCATCTTTATGATGGGGAATGTTCATTCTAAGTGTGGTACGAATTTTAAATTTTTTAGACCACCAAAACAAATCCCCAAAGCTGTCGATTTTTGTTGATTCTTTTCTGATCATTGGCAGCGTCAATTTTGAAAAAGCGCAACTACGTCGAGTTTTAAAGGGAAGAGACGAAATTTGGCCCATTTTATTCTAACAACCCTAAGATTAACCTGAACAATTTTTAAGTTTCTGGACGCAACGAGGTGACATCAAGGCGGCAGCGCCCTTTGGTATTTTTACACCGAAATCGGACTATTTGGCGGGGAGCCCCGAAATGGCTGTATTTTTCATCGGATTTTAAAAATTCAAGTTTCATCATAAAGGCGAATGTTCATTCTAAGTGAGGTACGAATTGTAAATTTTTTGGACTACCAGAACAAATCCCAAAAACGGTCGATATTTCTTGATTCTTTTCCGGTTTTAAAGGGAAGAGACGAAATTTGGACCATTTTATTCTTACATCCCTAAGATTCACCTGAACGAGTTTGAAGTTTCTGGACGCAACGAGGTGACATCAAGGCGCCAGCGCCATTTGGTATTTTTACACCGAAATCGGACGATTTTGGCGAGGAGCCCGAAATGGGTGTATTTTTGTCGGATTTTAATAATTCGAGTTTCATCTTAAAGGGGAATGTTTATTCTAAGTGGGGTACGAATTTTACATTTTTTGGACCACCAGAACAAATCCCAAAAGCGGTCGATTTTTCTCGATTCTTTTCCGATCGTCGGCAGCCTCAATTTTGAAATAGCGCAGCTCGATCGGGATTTAAAGAACAAAGACGAAATTTGGCCCATTTTATTCTTACATCCCTGACATTAACCTGAACAATTTTTAGGTTTTTGGACGAAACGATGTTACATGTGACATCAAGGCGTCAGAAATAACATAGATTAATAAATTAAACATTTATTTATATGAACACACATTTATAATAATAAAAATATATTGCTTAAACTTATTTACGTATAAAATATGAAGGAAGCTAAATAACATGAAGGTGATGAGTGTAGAAATGTGAGAAAGACAGGATGGTGCCTATGCCTCTTCAGTTTTTGCACCATCTAAACGTTTAAGCTGGAAGGTTTTAAAAGCACAAATTAATAAATGGTTAAACTCGAAATAATTTAAGATAACTGATGAATTTTAAGAGCGAGCTTTGATTAGTTTCCTAAAGAATTAAGTATGTTTAGTAAGTTTTATTTAAACACTACAGTTCCTTCAATAAATGAACGAATATGCAAAAATAATGATAATACTTGTACAAATATTGATTTACTTAAAATACAAATAAGTTAGTTTTCTTCTAAATTAATTCTTCTGGCATCTTTATTACTGGTAGATAACTTCTTCATTATAATACCACACGAGTCTACAAACGTAATTTATTTACTTTAGAAGTACGTATGCTTATATGGGTTTTATTGAATATGGTCAGACTTTTGAGTGGATAAAATTAGGAATTTAAAATCCTTAACTACTCATCCTCATTGAAAGAACTGTTTGTTATGATAAAATTGATTACAATTAACAAATTTTAACTAAATCGTAAGAAAATGTGAATAAAACTAATCAATTTATTGATCACTTACTTCATTAAATTTATCTATAGTCCATATATTTGTTGGCTAACAAAAAGTAATTGTTTGACAAAAAATATGTGATAAAAATTATAATCTATATACCTCCTTCTCGTCAGCTGTTACATTTGAATATCTCTGGATGATTTCGACATGTCCCATGGGAGGAGCTGTAAAAGCGTGCTTATACAGAAGAGCAGCTGCAATTCCTCCAAAACCAGGTCCTACCCAAAATACCTAAAAAACAAAATTTATTTAAGATACAAAAAATTGAAACCACGCGTAGTTACCCAATGATTTGTCCAATCACCGGCGATTAAAGCTGATCCAAAACTACGAGCAGGGTTCATACTGGCACCAGTACAGTCCACGGCAGCTAAATGTCCAACAGCTACCGCCATGCCAATGGCTAAAGCTCCTGTGGTTTTTGATTCCAACCTATTCGCGTCACAAACTCCAAAAACTGTTAAGACCAACACGAAACCCAAGAAAAATTCGATACCAAATCCTTGGACTTCTGATAGTTTGCTGTTGAGACCAGTGTTGCCCAAACCTCCATCATGAAATTCTTCAGGTGTTAACGCCTATAATTATAAAAAATTAATGAGTAATGGACCCATAAAAACTTTGTCATTACAATTCTTGAAAACCAATTGCTGGTTTTACTTGTTTATTGTAACGGTTCTTCTAATACATTTCGGACATTAAACGGATTACCCCAGGGGTCTCCAAACTTTTTGGTACGAGGACCAAATCTACTTTACAATAAACTCGGGAAGATCAAGTTTTTTCACAATTAGGAAGTCGTAGGCTAGATTGATGTAGTTTAGAGATCCCTGGATTAAACTAATATTTGAGCAAACCTTTAAAATTGCAGATCCTGCTAAAGCTCCTATACATTGGGCAATAACATAGAGTATTCCTTTAATAACGGAAATATTTCCAGTTGCCAACATTCCTGCAGTTACTGCTGGATTCACGTGGGCCCCACTAACATGGCCGAGGGTCTGAAATTGAAATTTAAAATAAAATTAGATGGCAACTATTTTTTTACTCCTCACACATTTTGGGTGAATCTAAAATTAAATAATCAACCTGACTGAATTATTTGAACATCACTTCCAATCAAATGAGGAGCAGGACTACAACTTAAAACATGGGATGTGGGAAATGGTAATTATCTTGTAGGAAAATGTTAAATGAAGTCAAGAAGCGTAAAATAGTGTAGTAAATCAGTAGAGCCTGCCCAAAAAAAAGCAACACCTGTAAACACGTAAAAAGAGTCGTTAATTTTTAACGTCCGAGTACTTAACAAAACTATTGGTGCTTAATGTGAAACAATAAACAGAGGCGTGCTTCCACCAATAAAAATGTAACGTTATGAATTACGGTCGTAATAAATAGCTTGTTTGTTTTTGGAATGAACGATGGCGCGATGAGTTAAATAAATCATAATAAATTAGGTACTAAATCAAAATACTTACATTGACCACTATAAAAATTGTAAAACCAAATGTTAAAGCTATCAAAACTTGGTCGAAAGGTGTATCGTTCAATTTAACCACCGAACCACAACCGAAGAAGTTGAGGAGCAAATTTCCAAGGAACTCTGCCAAAAGAGCTTTCCATATTACGTTTCCTTTCTTTTCGGTGAGTTCAGCAATTCCCAATGTTTCTTTTAGATTTCCCATGGTTTTACTAAAAAAATAAAACAAATTGATTTTAAAATAATTTCCTCTTCCAAATTAATACTATCCAATAATAATATACTGAAGTTTAATTCCTGAGAATTGAAGATTTTGAATATAAATTAAATAAAGAAGTGGTCCTAGAGTAGAACCTTGAGGAACACATGTTTTGTATATAATTTATCACTTGAAAATTTATTTATGATTGTTATGTTAGGTCTGTTTGTTAAATATGATGCAATTTTAATTTCCAAGCAATTCCTGTTATACCTGATTGGTCTAAGAATTCCAAAAGTAAATTAAATGTATCAAATGATTTTGATACAGAAAAAGACCGTGAAAGTCAAATTTTACTAAAATGTTGGAATACTTACAGCTTAAGTTAATAATTAGGTGAATACAATTATAATTGAAGTAATTAATAGAATAGTGAACATTTAATTTTCCACATGAGTAAGTATAACGTGATTTAAAATGACAGGCACATTTAACATGTAACATGTAGGAAATTTGCAGCGGAAATATATTTTACATTTTTGACGAGCCAGATGCAAATTGTTTACTGTTTACTACTCTAATTAACCTTCTTGATATTGCAAAAATTAATTATGTGGTTTTACTATTGAGCAATTTTATATACCAACATTTTTCTAATGATTCATTGGCTTGTTTTTGTTGTAAAATAGTTTCAAGAAAAATGGTTTACAAGAAAACAATTTGCTAAAGGTATAGATTAATTATGATTCATTAGTTATTGGAATAATAGATAATTAAGTAGGTGGTAAATATTTGAGCAATGAAACGTTAAATATTGAATAAGAAGCTCTAAAAATTTCAAAAAATAAAATTAAATACACCTTACACCGCTAAAGATATAAATTAATATTTATAATTACTTAACACTTGTTGTTTTTGTTAGTAAATTTGATATAATTAAAAAAATTGTGTTTACCAAAGTGGAAAGTAATAATATTCGATTCTTCATGGTAGGAAGAACGAGTTCTTGATGCGTGCCGTTATGGTAATGACCACACTATTGTTTTTTATTACAATTTCCATATTTTTTGATTATCTACATTAAAACTTATAATTTAAAAAGTTAACCATTTAAACTAAAAAAATGGTAATGTAGCGAATGTACTTTATGTGACAAGCCAAATTTTGATACTATAAACGTATCAAGCAGAAACATTTATTTTTTTTAATAAATAACATTTTAGAGAAATCAGGATTATTTTTATAAAAAATACATTCAACTTTTATTGGTGAAATGATTTTTATTGTTTCTTATTTCCTGCTTTTAAAATTCAAATTTAATGAAGCGAATAGTGATCATTTTAAAAGAAAAATAATGGTGCTAAAAAATTTTAATGATTTACTCAAATATTACGTTATTAATTAACATTTTCATTAAAGTTTGCAATTTTAGGTTCCGTTAAGCAAAAGAAGTTAATTAAGATGTAATTAAGGTCGGCTACTATTGAAGGTAAATTCGAAATGGATTTTAGTACGATCGAACGTAATTTAAATGTCAGTTTCCAACATTTTTTCTTTTATAAATGAGATCGAGCAGTAATGGACATGCTATAAAAATCGTAGCTGTAAATTAAGTTATTTAAAAATTACTAAATTAGCATTTCGCAAAAATAATTCCAAGTAATAAATCTGTTGATTTTTTTAAGTTGTAGAAAAAAGTTTGAAAAACTTGCTAGTGTATGAATTTTTTACCATTTTCAACAAAAATCGTTTTTGTACTATAAAAACATCCTGACATTTTTTATTTTTACAAAAAATAAGGAATTTTTAAACAATCCTGAATTTGACTTGTTCACGATTTTAGAAATACCTTGTTAGCAACACTTTATGATGTTAGAGCGTCACGAGAAAAATCATGAAACAGTCATTTGTTTAGCCAATTTAGGAATAACTTTGAATTTGGCTTTGTACTTATTCTTTTAACAAGTAAATCCCTTGGTTTATTAAAAAAATAAAATAACAACCCGAACTACTTTCATTGAGCTTTCTTTGACATTTTAATAAAAAAATAAGGTTTCTCTAAACTCTAAATTTGAAACCAATCCGAACTCTGGATCTCAGAAATCATTTGTTCGAAAATTTTTAAACAATTAAAATTCTTTATAAGCCAGTAAAATTAGACCTGTTAGTGGAAATAGATATTAAAAAGCGAGTTTACGTGCGGGCACCATAAAAACCACGACATTTTCGGACTTTTTTTCTGTTTATCGCTCATAACTCCAAATCGGCAAACCTAACGAAAACTTTACTATTACAAGAATTAAAGAGCATAATATTCTGCGTAGAATGAATACTTTAAATTGAGTACGGTGATATGGTCAAAATCGACGGTGGAAAAACTGCAATTATTACTATCTTTGCCAAAATATCCAATATAGTGACTTTAAAACATCTTTAACCTAGAATCGCCTATTCAAAATGAAAATACTTATAAGATAAAAGTTTTAGGGCATCAAATTCTACGTTTAGGAAGTATCTAATAATTGAAATTCGGACTGCCGGCTACTTTTTCTAATATATGTACGCACATTCTTCCCAGCTCATTGTGCCCTGACGTAACGCTTTTTAAAATACGAGTATTGTGGCCGTTACATTTGTAGGCCTTGAATTATCACTAGACTTTTAATCAGTCAAAATATTGAAACAAACAAGAAAAAGCTTGCAAATTCTAATTTTTGGTCTGCTACACCCAGGATTACCATATCGCAGAACAAAAATTAGAATTTGCAATTCTCCAACCTTCAGTAAAATCCAAGCTAAGCGCACTCTGACACTTACAGCGGCCAATCCGTATTGCGCAGCATGACAAACCGAACGTAGTGTGCGAAGCTCGCGTTTTTCCGTCACCCGTAGTGAGCTCCCCACCCTTTTCCCGTTCTACCACGGTACTTCCCGGTACCACGTTCCACCCTGGGTTCCCCTACGTAGAGTTTATGGAAAACATTTTGACAGTTAGGTGTCTGGGGATACCTAAATGAATTGCGTGCAATATGAAATTCAAAAGCTACAATTATATACTTGTCCATCGTGATTCAATACAGAGGTGGAACTTTGTAACGTGTTGAGAACGGCGAATTGTTGAATCCATTTTTATTTATGGTAACGATTTTTGTCTCTTTCACATATTATGAGTCAAATTACAACCAAGGTGGAATTCTGTAAAACTGTTTTTGTATACGGAAGAAATCGTTTGTTGAATAAGTTGTCATGGTGTCGAGTTTTGTCTAATTTCAACTTATACAAAACGTACATAAGGAAGACGGAAAGAAAATCTATCACCAGCAATAAACAATTCCTTGTATATGGAAAATATTCGTCTATCTTGTAGAATTCCACACCCAGTTTCAAGTCGGAAGTTTGTAATTCCACCTCAGGTTAACACAAGATCCAGGAAACAGTACCTTGTTCATGAAGCACCGAAAACTAGAGGAGCAAGCTTTCTCAATTTCGAAAAAAGCTGCATTGATGACCGAGTTTTTAAAAGTTAAACTTACCACATGTTGTAAACAATTTCATACGGGGGTTTTTAGTTTTCTATCTGTTTTTTCAGAAACCCATCTAATCTAAAATGTGGAAACTTCAACTTTCAAGAACTCATCAATGCAGCATTATAATAATGAACATTATGAATTATTTGCTTTATTTTCCTGCTTCATGAAATCGCTGATCTTGTAGAGTGGATTTTCAAGTGTAAAGATGGTGCCCATCCTTAGGAATTCAGACGATGCTAGTCTGATTGAAGAGGGTTTCAGCATGAAGGTTACACAAAGTTTTGTGTATATTATGTGGTAGGAGCTGTGAAGATGCTGTATTTCATGAATAGGTCTCTACAAGGTGTTCTGTATGGGACGTTAGCAATGGTTTCTTCTGGGCAATAGTGCCTTTACATTACTGTGCTCCTTTAACCAATGAGGTGTGCGAATTAATAGCCAATGAGGTGCGCGAACGAAACACTCCAGGAGCACCACAGGAGCTGTTCAGGAGCAGTAATGGAAAGGCACCAATAAGTACTTGCTCTAGGTAGTACGAGTGACCACAAACCTCTATTCCATAGGACACATGGGAGTGGAAGACGCTGTAATAACCACCTAATGCCGAAACTGTCCCTGCTATTTGTAAATATCTCCTAATAGCATTAGTACTTCTTTACAGTCTTAATGCCAGTAGATCAATGTGTGCCTTCCATACATGAGGTCTATGTAGAGCTCAAGAAATTTCACCGGCTAGAGAAGTTCCCTCTTTGGAGAGTATTGTGTCGCTTGCATATATTACTGTGTAACAGTCGAGATTAATACACATACAGAATGAAAATAACTGGACCCAACAACGAGCCTTGTGGAATCCCTATTATAATTGGTTTTTTATGCAGCTATTTATGTTGTCCAGTGTGATGAGTTGTAGTTTATTACTAATATAGGATTCTAAGACCATTAATGCGGTCTCGCGAAATCCATATATTTATCCTTATGTAGGAAGATTTGGTGTGACAAGTACCGAATGTTTTGCTAAGGTCACAAAGCTCCGATGTACAGACATTATGATTCTCCAAGAACTGATGTACTTTTGTGAGTAAAAATGTCATGGCATTTTCAGTTCCTCTATTTGATCTGAATTGTTCATCACAAAAGTATTTATTTTTCATCCTGAGGTCATTTATATGGTTTAAAAAGAGTTGTTCTAGGATCTTTGAGAAGGGTGGTAAAACAGATATTGGTCTGTAATTGGAGCATTGGCTTGTATAACTTCGTTTATAAATTGGATGCACTTTAGCAATCTTAGGTTATCTGGAAGGATTGTTTGGAGTAAGCACTCGTTAAATATGTAAGATTATGGATATGGTGACGAGATAATTCTGGCCAAAATAATGAAAATCAGGATATATGTTTCCGAAACACTGGATACAAAAATTTAGCGAAGATTCCCAAAAAAGCAACCCACCAGAAGAACGCCTTCGAGCTACAAAAACTGCAGCAGGTGTTTTTTCTCAACAACTGCCCAGATTCATATTTCTATTCCTGGATTTCATGGACCCAAAATGTTACTATTTTCCCTTTGAAATTTTATTACCTAATGGTGCAATTCGGTGCAAACCTGTAAGTCCTTATAGTTAATATCCCCTGTGGGTTGTTATATAGATTGTAATGTTTTCATAGTTACCTTATAGATGTTACATATAAGAGCTTGCAAATTTGCAAAAATAGAAACTTTAAATTAGTTTGATGCTCTACAACTCTTATTCCATAAGTTTTTTTTTTCATTTAAAACAGGCGTTTATATCTTGAAAGGTCGTGGTACCATTTCATCGACAACGGTTTCATAGACAGGACTTTTACATCGACACCAGCGATTTATCGACACAGATGTTTCATTGACATTACCTTTTCATCGACAATACCTTTTCATCGACAATACCCTTTTACCCACAAATCTTTTCTTCGACAAGGACGTTTTATCGACACTACTTTTTATCGACAAGGATGTTTATTTGACAAACATTTCATCGACATTACCAATTCTTCAACAATGTCGGTTCATCGACACTGCCTTTTTATCGACAAGACGTCTGTGTCAATGAAAAAGTAGTGTCGATGAAACGTTCTCGTCGAAGAAAACGTTTGTCGAAGGAAACGTAATGTCGATGAAAATGTAATGTCGATGAACCGTCGGTGTCGATGTAACGTCCCTGACGAAGAAAAGGGTTGTCGATGAAACGTCTGTGTTGATGAATTGGCCATGTCGATGAAACGTCTGTGTCCATGACACGGTCATGTCGATGAAACGGACTGTCGATGAAACGGACTGTCGAAGAAACGGACTGTCGATGAAATTACATTCGCTGAATAAGTTATGTCGATGAATCTGTATGCAATCGTTTGAAAGGCATTATATTTGATTTGTTTGCAAAAAATCTAAAAATTGTCGTTTTGAAGTACAATTCTTAAATTTTTAGTTAAAACTAAAAACTGCTAATTTAGGATCGTGCTAGTATTTAAATCACTGTTATATTCAAATTCAACCAGGACTGGAATTAACAATGTTATATGCATCGAATTGTAATTCCTTTATTAAAATGTGAAATTGTTGCACGCCTTATTAAGATTATGCGCAAGAAATAATAATAAATTTTTCTAAATAGGATTTATTATGTTGAATTACATTTCTTTCAAACCAACAAACAACGTAAATTATAATACACTTCCTACGATGTTCTGTAATAAACGCACACGCATAACACGCGTATTTTCTAGGAATTTGTTAATAATACGTTTCAATCCGACCAAAAAGAATTTTCGTTTTTAGTACTATAATTAAAGTAATTAAATTTATCTAGAAAGAAGATTTAAAATTCGAAGAAGAGCAATTAAAAATAGTTCAAGCTAAAATTTTGTAAATCTGTATGTAAAATAAATTACCAAAAGATAATTTAACCCAAAATTGCTTAAAGCTAAAAATTAAGTCTAGCGTAATAATTTAATTGAATTTTCCCAGCTGTCATCACTAAAATATGATCTAATTTTAAGATAAAATGTTATTGTTTGTAAACTTGATTTAGCAATTATTTCATTTTTAATTGTTGATTGATCAAAAGGAGCGATTTTAATGCAATGCGCTACGTTTAAATTAGCTAATAAATATTTTTATTGGCGCCAAATTAATACAATGCATTCCACATGCACGCATAAATAAATATTAATTATATAAGAATATATTTATAAATAACAGACCTAAAGTAATTAACACCAATTGATATATTTATAACTTTGTAATCAAATGCCTTCTAAAAAATATTTATTTATTTTAAAAATATTCATTTTAAAACTACTGGCCCTCTGGTGGCACAACTATGAACCTTGAAAGTAAGTATTCCTAATTTAAATTTTAATATACAAGGTGAAATAAAGGTACGGTGCTAAAAACTTTTGAATTTTTTTTATGAAAATGTTTAATAATGTGTATAATAAAATAAGGTATTATATTTAAAATAAGAAAGTTGATGTTATTTCAAATCATAATAACAATTTCGAAATTTTAAAAGTGATTTTATCATGGGACATTTGAAGGGACCATTTTTAATACGATAAAATGTTTGAATTTTTTTTAAATTGATCATTAAAGTAGGTAATAAATCTTAAATATTATTTGTTATTTATAAATGGTGTGTAAAATGACAATGTTCACGGTATTGCGTTTATGTGACATTGTTCCCGTGTAGTTATTATAAATAAAGCATAAATCCTTATTTTTTTGTAACATAAAAACGGAAAAGGTGCATCCTGCGATCAAAATTGAAGCGTAATTTTAAAATAAAACTTCCTGCGTACCGCAGAACATGTAATTAACTGTAATTATCTCAAAAAAAGTGGTGCCCTGGTGTAACCTGAATAATTAATATAATATAAATAAAAGTTATAATCCTCTTGTTTATTTATCTCACACTGGGATTAATATGCAATGGTGCTATTCGTGATATTCTTATTGTTGTTGTTTAAGTAGCTTTATTACACAATAATTACATGAGATCAAAGCAAACAGTATTTTGCAATGTTACATCAATTTGTCGGGACATGTAATAAAAAAAACCTCACCAGTCGACATTTTTTTGATATAAAAAAGTAAAAACATTGTAGTTAAATCACTTTAACTTCTTCAGTGCAGTATTATATTCACTAATCTTTCAAATTTGTACCGTATTTTCAAAAATCCAGTGTCAAATTTTAGTTTACGCAGAAGAACGAAAGTAACTGCCACTTTAAATTTTCGAAAATACGGTACAAACTTGAAAGATTGATGAATAGAATACTGCATTAAAGTGATTTAACTTTAAGTGGCAGTCAGGAAAGTGTGGACTAAAATTTGAAACTTGATTTTCAAATATACGGTACAAATTTTAAAGATTAGTCCACACTGAAGAACGAAATGACAGCCACTTTCCATCTTCAGTGTGGACAAAAATTTGAAACTAAATTTTCGAAAAAAAGGTGCGAATTTTGAAGTTACTTGTTTTTCAATGTGGACTAAAATTTGAAAATGGATTTTCGAAAATAAGGTAAAAATTTGAAAGATTAATGAATATAATCTTCCAAAAAAAATTTTGGTACAAAAAATTTCTGGACTAAATTTTTTCTGGTTTTGGTCCAATTTTTAGGATTAAAAAATTGAGGTGCGATGAAGTTGACCTATTATTTATAAATAAATCATGATTTGAATTATTCCCACTGTGAATATTAAATTATTGAATAAAAAGATTAATGTCATAGTAATAGCGTGGTATGAACTTGTTTTATGAAGCAATTTGAGAAAGAAATTGTTAGTGAATTTGCTCAGTTGTATTTATATCACAACTATATTATTCTAAGAAAATTATTTTGCATTTTGCCAAGATGTTAGAATATAAAACCTCAAAGAAAGAGTTACAAAATAATTTATTCATTTAATATTTATTTATAGCGTAATTGTTTTTCTAGCCAGACCGTATAATTCCTACCGGGTTCAAGTTTACAAAATAATTTATAATTAAACCAACAAATCAACAACAGTGTATTTGCTTATTCACAAAATTTTCAAAAAAAATAAGCCAATTTTTTATTTTTTTCCTTTTATTTTTAATTTTGCACTAAGAAATAGGATAATTGATTAAAATTATAATTAAGGAATTGATTTTAATTTAACGTCATTTATATAATTAGAAATTTGTCTTAATGCATCGTGGGAAAATTTTTTACTAGCTATTGTTTGATAATATTTTCTTAGACGATTAAATCACAATTTTCTGAAAAATAATTGTGATTCGTGGAGAAAATGATTGCCTTTGAGCTTACGTATCTATTAGCGTGCTTGGTTACCAAACAAGAAAACGAAAATAAAAAATAATTGCATTCGAAAATGTCACGCACTGTAACATCTAGAAATTGATTAGATTTGTAGCTTGTAGCCATATTTTAGAAAGTAATAAATCCGTTTTAAGCATGAAGTGAATCAAATTATTGTTTAAGCTGATGATTCATCCACATTAAATACAGATTGATTCTTAAAAAATATGCAAATGCATTTTCTGATATGCAAGGTAAATCCAAAAAAAAAACAAGCGTCCATTGGTCTTTTTAAGATTTTTGTTATACAGGGTGTTTCAATTAATTATCTTGTTTTTCAAAAATAAATTCCAGATATTATTAACTTTAATTTTTTCAAAATATTTAAACTTGATTTAAAGCCTGTTAAAATTTAAAAAGATTTATTTTGATTTTTTGCTTTTTGGCCTTGTCCTTGTGATAATTTCAATCGTCAAAATTATATATTTTTTGAATTAAAATGAAAAAATGTATATCCACGTTCTAATTATCATTATGAGATCATAAATATAAAAAATAAATCACTTATACTGGTTGAGTCATTATGAATAATATTTAATGATCACTTTTTTTTACAATTTTAGTAATAATAGTAATAAGAATCGAAGCGAAAAATAAATTATTTTTTAAGAAATTTAATTTTTAATTAAAATTATTTGCACTTAGGAACAAGAATTCTTGGCATGTAAAAAGGCATTAATAGGAAAACCGTTAATTTATTTTTCCGGGCGCAGCTTAAACACTCCCCTAAAACCTTAGTTAATTAAATTAATAACATTTAAAACGTTTTAGGAGTCCGTGCCTTTTATTAAATAACATAAAATTATAATTTCTCAATTTTAAAGCTTTTAATTGATTAGTTCTCGTTATACAGGGTGTCCCAGTTTTTTCCAACAATTTTTTTAGATATTAATCATTTTAAGCAAAAAAATCCTATAAACTTTTATTTTTAAAAATTTACAGCAACTTTAAAATTTATATGATTTTTGTGGTAATACACCCTGTATAAATTATATTTTATTATAATTTTTTTCTTTATTTAAATTAAGTGTGCCTTCGATTACCTTTATTTAAAACTCCAATTTATGAAAATATATAATTAAATGCATTTTATACAGGGTGTGCCACAAAAATATTTAAAATTTTGATATTTTAAAATTTGATATAACTTTTTAAGGAAATTTTTAGATTTTAGGATATTTTGTCTTCTTAAAAAATTGCACTAAATAAAGATTATTTATTTTTGTATTTAATATTGGTAGGTTTTACTATTTTTTTTTTTTAAATTAGGAATACATTAGTAACTTAAAAATGTTAATAAATGCTTGAAAATTTGCATAAATATTTGTTGCATATTGCAAATTTTAAAATATTTTTTACTGAAATATTTCAATTTAAAAAAAAAGTTTGATTTAGTGTATAAAAAAAACAGTTGGAAAACGAAATGAAAATTAATGATTACGCTTTTTAACGTATTTGTAAAAAAACCGTTTTCTTTTAATGTAAAACGCATTAAAAACAATATTACTTACTTAATGAAGAGGAATGATTTCATATTTTATAAAATAAAGAAAAAAATGTGATTTAGAGGCGGCATAAAAATGGCATTAATAACTTTTATGAACAAAATTATGCAAAATTTAATGTTTATATTTTGTCTGAAAAATCATAAATATTTTACTCATTAAAATTAATTACCTGTGACAATAAAAATATTTAAATTTGGTTTTAATATTTAAAATTATAGTTTTTTTTTTCAACAATTTTCATTTTTTTGTTAAAGTATATTATTAAAAAAATAACAGATATTACATAATTCTATACTTCAGATAAATTATTTTAGGTACTGAAAAATATAGTTTACTAAAAAATGTTGTACATAGATAACTTAAATTTAAGTATTTTAAATTAATTTCTCAATCAAGTTTTCTTAACTAAAAATCATTTGATAAAAACTTACCTAAAGCCCGATTAAAACTGAAGGTAATTCTAATTATTTTACTTATCTACTTACAAAATTATGCTGTACAAAATATTTTATGATAAGACAAAACTATGTTTTACAAAGCCTTATTTCCCCCCATTAAAGCTGCGTTTCTAACATTTTAGTGCCTACTTAACTCAAAATTATTATAAAAAAAATCCTCACCTATTTTTGTTATTAGTCTATACTTATTTATATAAATAAATAGTAACCCTAGCGTACACTAGTAAACAACTATTTCACCTGACTGAGCGTTACAAACGGCGCGAAACTAAAAGGAAAAGGGGGGAAATCAGTGGGGGGGATTAAACCGCGCTTGTTTTAAAACAATATGTCTTCATTTAATTATTTTCTGGATCATCAGTGATATCATTTCTAAAAAAATCAATGGTACCCCTAGCAAATTCTCTGCTGTTAATTTGTAAAATTGTTTCACGTTCATATTTCAGGGACGTTTTTAGTTTTATTAATTAAAGGTATTGCTCATCAGTTACAAGGGATTTTAGCTAATGAAATTAACACAATTGCCTACTAATTTATGAGAATTAACTTGATTAATGTTTATATTTTTTGTGTTGCCTTCTGTTGCCTTGTGTTATATTTTAAGCACTATCGTATTCCATTTGATCTAGTACTGGAATTACATAAATCACCAGCGTTTTAAGCAAATTTCAATTTTTTTTGGGTTTGTTACACAAAAATTTTTAACCAAATTCTTGCTTATCATAATATAAACCATGACATTAAGAGTGGTTTAGATAGTTTTCATTGCCTAGTATCTTAAAATCACCAAGAATGTCAACAAACTTTAATTAGAATAAAATCGTATAAATATTCCTAGACATATACAGAGGGGTGCACAAAAAACGGCCAACGATGTAGCTTCGTTATTTCTTATCCGATTTTAATAAGTGATATGTCAAATTAAATGGTTTGAAGAATACTACTATCAGATAATAAAAGATTAATTTTATTTCTGAAAACAACAGAGGAGGAGGGGCAACTTTTCTTTATCAAATGGCAACATATTTTTTCTATTGAAAAAAATCATTAACATAAATAATCTAAACCAATTATACCAATAATTTTTTTAAAATTAATTTCAAACATTTTTTTTCTTATTTTTTTAATTTTTTTTAAATTTAATTCAATTGTTTTTTTTTTGTTTTTGAGTTTTGGTTTTTTATTTTTTTAAGTTTTGGTTTTTAATTTATTATTAATAAATTAAAAAATTATTAATAAATTAAAAAGTATTAAGAATAAATTAAAAAAATATAAAACTCAAAAACAAAAAATAACAATTGAATTAAAATAAAAAAATTAAAAAAATGTTTAAAAAAATTATTGATATAATTGGTTTAAATTAATTTTGTTAATGAATTTTTTCAACCGAAAAAAAATATGTTGCCATTTGAAAAAGAAAAGTTGCTACTAAAATCGGATAAGAAATAACGAAACTACATCGTTAGCCGTTTTTTGTGCACCCCTCGGTATTTAGAGATTTTTAATTCCAATTATGTTATTATAAAAGAATATTGGTAAGAATTTTTCTTATTTCAATTTTGTTTTTCCTTAGAATCTGGTAAAATCAGTAATAATTGAGGAACTTCTATCCCAGGTCTAAAATCTAGCTTTATTAACGCATGAAGCAATCTAATTTTGAGGATCCCGTTATATTAATACATTCAAACTCCAATTTGATGAAAAAAGGAAACGCATTACTCGCTGTGAGATAATTTGTTGTATTTCAGCCCTGTTATTACAATGCCATCATTAAAGCTGGAATAGTTAGGCTTGGATCGCTCACACGAATTATACCTTTCAACCACAACTATTACATATTACAATATTTCTTATTATACTTATTACTGTAAATAAAAGAGAGTGTTACTGGCGTACATTGATTATTTTAATTTAGATTTTCAAAACTTTAGTTTTGATAACGCATGGAACTTCTAATTATTTATCAACAATTCTTGCTTACATTTTGGGTTGAAATATACATGGTGTTCCAAATCTTTCTGGACGATGCGATTTTATAAGTTTTACTATTCAATTTTTAGAGGTGCTCCCTAATACAATAACAAAATATAAAAAAGTCCTTAACGGTCACAAAATCTGTAAATATTAAACAAAAATCAACTGGTCAAAAATTATAATGCAGTCCTGGGGCTGGATTCCTGAATGTCACCGAATGAATGTCTATTTTATCCAGGACCCCTATCCTCATTTTCGGGGATAAAATATCATAGAGATAAAAGGCGTGGTCAAGCAAAATACTTGTTACTTAGGTTGTTTTGAAAAATTTCCATAGAAATACTGTTTTTCCTGTAGGATATTTTATACCCGAAAATGACAATAGGGATCTTGGGGCTTTTTGTAACCATCTATAGTCAAACCATAGAACTAGGAAATATTTGTCATCCTCGTTATTTCTGGTACCAATAGATGAGCAATGACATAAGACCAAGGATATGACTTCTCAATTTCAGGATCTGTCATTTATTGTTACTTAAATTCTCTTTAGTTTAATGGAAACTGAAAAATGTCGGTTTTGCAAAAATTGTTATGATGATTGTTTTTCATCTCCAAAGTAACTGTACATACAGGGTGCTCCTGAAAGGTCTGTAGAAAACAATACCTCATACTCCTGAGACCAAAATATGATGATTTAACCAAACTTATCTCTATCCAAAAGTTCTTCGTTAGGTGCTATAATAGTATATTAAGCAACGAGTTTCATAAGTCAAGTATTATTGCACGCGTCCAAGTTTAAAAAACGAGACGCGTAGCGGCGAGTTTTTTAATGGACGAGTGCAATAATTGACTTATGAACGAGTTGCTTATACTATTTTTTATAATTTGCGCAAAAATTAAATAAATTTGGAAATTATTCGAGGTACAAATATTTCTATATTTTTTTAGCAGTTGGTGACAATGATTTCTTATTGAATCGTTGTTATAACAACCGAAAACATAGAAGTCTTGACAGTGACAGTTTAATTTACGGTTTCAATTTTTAGATTTTAAGTTGCAGATTTTTAGTGTAAAACTAGTGATAAATTATCGTGTATCCTACCAGATATTCCGAAAATTGCAAAAAAATAGCAAGACCTTAAGTTTTGATAAATCTTGAAATATTTTCACAAAAATTAATACCACATATTTGGCTTTTCTTATTTGACAGTTAAATTTAAAGATTATTATTTAATTTTTTGTTGGAAATTAATAATTTAAAAGGAAAGAGGAATTATTCTGTATCCTATAAAAAATTTGGGAGACATAAAAAAATAGCAAGTACTTTAAATCTTGAAAATTTATGATAATCAATACCACAAATTTGACAGATAAATGCTACCAACTTCGTAAGCGGGTGCTATAATGATTGCGCTATGGCCCATTATGGTTTCGCTAGCGGTGTTTTAAAAGGAATATTATAGACGCAAATTATAAAAAGTTCTTAAAACTATTTTGTATTTTTTAAATTACTAAAAATTGGCTCATACGATTATAACATAATTTAGTATGTGGCTATGTAATGGAAAAAAGTATTTTTAGACAATTTGTTTTTACTTTTTCATGTTATGTAAGTGGTCAAAAATAGGTCATCGAAATGCAAAATTTCTTATAACTTTTTAATGGCCGAATAAATATTCATAAAACTTTACTTGTAGCTAAACAGTGTAATTATAAACTTTTTTTGTCTTACAAAATTTTTCTATCTCCTTTATTTTAGGCAGAAAAAAATTATTTCCATAACCTAACTTTGAAAAAATATTAAAATTTTTCGCTAAAAGGTCTGTACAAATTAACACACCATATTCCTGAGACCAAAATGGAACGATTTAACCACTTTTATTTTTATCCGAAAGTGCTTCCTTAAACCTCGATTGACCATGAAAGTTATTTAAACATAAGATTTTTCAACATCGCTAGACATTTAACGAAGCACTTTTCGATTAAAATAAGTTTGGTTAAATTATTTTATTTTGGTCTCAAGAATATCTGGTGTTACTTTTTACAGAGCTTTTGGCGACAAATTTAAATATTTTTTTAAAGTTAGGTTATGCACCACATGGAAATATTTTTTTCTGCCTAAAATAAAGGAGTTAGAAAAATTTTGTAAGAGACATAAAAAGTTTATAATTACACTGTTTAGCTACAAGTAAAGTTTTATGAATTTTTATTCGGCCATTAAAAAGTTACAAGAAAATCTGTGCATGTCGATGACCTATTTTTGACCACTTACATATCGTGAAAAAGTAAAAACAAATTGTCTACAAATACCTTTTTTCATTACATAGCTTATACCAAATTTTGTTATGATCGTATGAACCAATTCTTAGTAATTTAAAAAACAAAATAGTTTTAAGAATTTAATTAGTCTGTAGCGCCTTAACGAAGAACTTTTGGATAGAGATCAGTTTGGTTAAATCGTCATATTTTGGTCTCAGGAATATGAGGTGTTATTTTGTACAGACCTTTCAGGGACACCCTGTATAACACCCGTTTTTTATCATCAATTGACTTTTCAAGCTAAGCGATCTCCCTCTGCAGTCTAATGCGGAACTAATAGGATGACGTCAAAAGTAGGTCACGTTGTCATGGTTGCTGCCTCGTACTAGCCTACTTCTGACGTCATGTATGGCGGGAGAAATGAATTTGAATCGCCAATATTGTCCTCGTCCTCTTCTATGATAGAAGAGGAGGAGGATAGAAGTTCTATGTCACTTTTGAAACCTGTAAAATCTAGCTTACTTTCGTAGTTTTACTTTAATAAAATTATATTTTTGTGATATCATGAATGTATTTATAGGTCTTTGTTTCATAATTAATAATGAGAGTCGCGTATTTTTATAACAAGCTTAAGAGAGTAGTAAAGTTCAACACTGTCATTATTGAGGATTGAGTTGTGGTTGTGGGTGGAATTGCTCAGTGGGACGTTAATTGCTATTCAACAAATGATGTTACATGAATAAAATGCAAGTGCGAAAGTATCTCCTTCATTAAGCCAATAACAAAACCAGATTGATATTTACGATTATACCACGCAAGGCAATTATATTATGTTTGATTGTTGTCTGCGAGGAGTTAATTTGGAAAAATATTAAATTTAGCTCATACACCGGATATTTAATTTATGAAAAAAAATTAAACATTTTAGTTCATTTATTATTTCAGCTTAAATTAACAAAACAAACAAAAAAATCATATTTTTTAAAATCTCTTTCTTGAATACGGTTTAGGCAATAACAAAATTGAATAATTTAGATCCAAAATTTTAACTTAACTCTATAAAAATTATAATGGTAATTTTTTCCTGGGATGCTTCCAAAATATGGAATATAAAATATAAAAAAAAGTAGTAATATATGAAAGTACTTATATTCTTTTATTAAGAGTAAAAGTTCTTTTACTCCGAATAAAAATAAATTTTTTTTTCTTTTGTCCAAATTTTTAAAATAATAATATAAAAAATTATTTTAAAATTTGACATTTAATTTACATGCAATACCCAATACAATGTTAGTGTATAGGCGACGAGCGCCCCCTGTGGTAGTAATTTGCAAAAAAATACAGGGACGTCAAATATTTGAATTTAAAGTTTTGTGTATTTATTCAAAATTCCTGTTATGAATACTACAAATAACAATAAGAGAGCATCTCATACTTCTTGTTCTGTTGTTGGGTGCCAAAAAAACTATTAGTTGAAATCCCAAAAGAATGAAACACACAGCAAAAAAAATCAAAAATTAAAGACGGAGTGAAAATATCAATATAACAATTACAAAGTTCATTTTCGAGCTTGTCCGGTTTTAGAAGACTGATTTTAACCATTTGTTGAAACACTGCGATATTTCTGCTTCCTTGGATAAACTAAAGTTACTTATTATTTTTTAAAGAAAACATTTTTTTGAGTGTTTTTCCTTCCAAATATTTTATTTAGCCACATTTTGCAGTCGGCTTAAATTCCTACCACAAGCAACCTCAGTTTTAATTTGTTATGCTGTCTTTTTCGTTTATTATAAATCCAATAATGGTCGGCATAAAAATTTTCACTACTTTTATGGTCAAAAAATATTGAGGTAAATTCAAAATAAACCATTTTCTCCATTATAGCTCTAGCAACAAACTTCTTTAACAAAACGAATTACCTTTAAATACAAGAAAAAAAAAATTTAAACGCACTTCACAACAAAGATTTATTTTGATTCCCTGTATTTTTTGCACCGAAACGCCGCCAGGGGGCACTGTTTGCAATATACGCTCGTCGCCTATATTGGGTTGCCTAAAATGCATTTATACTCAGCTTTTCTAAACCTAGTCAATGCAAAGTATACCCGATTGTTACCGATTTACTTCGGAAATGCACGAACATGACCATAGAATCAAGGAACATAAAAATGACTTGTTAAAGCCTGTTATGCGTCACTTTAACGACGTTTGAAGAAAACATTACATTTACTACCATTATTAAGCATTTTCTGAAGATTGTAGTTTGTTGTAGAAAAACCTGTTTATAAAAAAACCTGTAAGAGAACTTCAGAACTTCCTCTACTTTCTACAAAACGAAAATATGTAAGGTCTTAAAAAATATATATAAAAAAGTAGAAATATATTAAAAAAGTACAAAATCAGTGATTTTCAGTGACTAATCCTGCGGGTCCTTTGGAAGGTGCACCTTGACCAGCTGGAGTTATCCTTAAAGGTTTAAAGCCCAATTCTGTTATAGGAATATCATACTCCTTTAATTTTGATTCGTACGCTGTAATAACGTCATCATGAGCTTTAGTTATTTTGGCAAGCTCGTATTGAAGGTCGCTTATCTTCTGATTTTTCATAGATAAAATTTTCTGAAAAAAAAATGATTATTTTGGCTGAATTGAATTCCATCATTCATATGAGGAACAATATATAATTGATCCTAGCTACAGGGTGTCTCACTTTTTTTCCAGCATTTTTTTAAGAGTTAATGTCATTTTGAACAAAAAAATTCCTAGGAACTATAATTTTATCTCGACTGTCTAAGAAGATTTTTGTGGAACACCCTGTATAATATTTCTTTCTAATTATAATTTATTTATTTAAATCAATTATTATTTGCATTTTTTCTTTGCCAAATTGCTTTTTTTGAACATTGTTGTTTGTATTTAAAATAAGTGGACCACGAGGTTAAATTTCCCTTGTTAAAATTATCTGATTGGCTTGAAGATATTCAAAATCAAACGCATACTTGATTTAAATAAAAGAAAATTAAAATAAAATGTAATTTCCACAGGGTTTATCTAAACATGCCGTAACTTTTTAAGAAGTTGAAAAAACATAATAGTTCATAGGAAAATTTTTGTTCAGACTTACATGTACTATCTAAGTAAATTGCTGTTAAAAAAGACACCCTGTATATTCTATGGGGTCTTAGGCAATTTTGAGGCCCAAAATGTTGATGTTTTTAGGTCGGATTTCAAAATTATTAAAAAAAAATCACGAAAATAACATTATTTTGTTTCCATATTTATTTGGAAGCTTTTAGCAATTGGCTTAGCCTAAGGCCTGTATGGCAACGTGCCCCTGGCTACAAGCTATACAGGGTGATTCGTATTTGTGTTAACATCTTTCAAGTGGTGATTAGGATTTACAAGAAATTGAAGTACATTAGCGACATGAATCAAGAGAACATTTCTGTGGAAAATGGGGAAGGATTATTTCAGTGAATTTAAAATCGTCAAAAACGTGGAGGGAATAAAGTAGAAAGTAGTAAACACCCTCGTAGTCACTCATGAGGACTTTTCCAACTCTTTCAATGAATTTTGCACTAATGTCAGAAAACAATTGCCAAATTTTTAGATTGATATCTTTTATAATAACTTTTTTATTAACAGAAATAGCGTTACTTAAATCACTACATTTCCGTAACGAAACATTTCTGGACTTATTTATAGGATTTATTTTTCCTTATTTTGAATCACCCTGTATTGTACAATCATGCCAAAGTAACCTTGCTCACAAGAAAATTTGATCTTCAGTAAAACGTTTAATTAGTGTTCATATTTTTTGTGAATGTTCTAAATTGCAAACTTAAATTTGAAATTGATCCAAACTTGAGTTTGTGAATATTTTTTTAAGATTTTTCAGATTTGTTCTTTTTACCTCAACTTTGGCGTTATAAAGTTTACGCTGCTCTGGATTCTCGACAAGTTCAGCAATTACACATTCTCTTCGTTCCGCGTTCTGCATGAGCACCTCGATACGCTGGGTCAGCAAAGCTGTCTTTGTGCTGGTTTTTCTTTGCACGTCTAAAACCGCCTTTAAAAATCTATCATGCAATTCATTACGCTCAGCTTCAACCTAAAATACGATAATTTATCCTAATTACTTTGAAATTGAATTTTTTCCTTACATTAACAAAGCTCATAACTGTTAATTTGTGCAAAATAGAAAAAACCCTTTAATTACCCATTATATTTTATAATAGGAATCAAGTACAATACTATTCACTCCTAAGTAGCACATAAAAGAAATATGTGCGGCCTCGAACATCCCTAAATCTCGCTATTCGCACCTTTGAGGCATTTGAGGCCTTAGGCCTTCTTTATCCAAAGAAGCATTTTGGAGTGAATAGTATTGTAAAAATATTATGGTCTGTCTACACCTATTCCAGTTGTATTTCAGAAAAGATCAATTACCTTTCAGAAATCATCAATTGCAATATTTCAAAAAATTCCAAAGTTTTTGTAAATTTTGAGTACAAATACGGGCCCTGGAGGGTGCCTTTTTGACACCACATAAAACAGTTTTGCGTTCTTCCATGGGGGAAAGTTTTTAAAAATTTTAAGCCATAAATCGTTTTAATCGGGCAAGTGGTAATTATTTTTCGAATAATCCATAATTTCATAGCAATTTATCGTCAAAAAGTCAGATTTTCGAATTTTCAAAAGTTATTCGGCTGTAACTTCTAAACCAAAAGAGATGGAGACACGAATCTTTTTTTGCGTTAAAGTGCACGCGCAGTTCTTTAAAATAAGCCATCATTCGTTAAAACCGATGTAGGGAAAGCGGGGCAAAAAAACAGTCGAATTTGCGATTTCTTACAGAGTTTTTGGCGCGGTTAAAATTTTCGATTTTTTTTTTAAACGTACAGGCGTAGTGCTTAAAAACCCCTTTTCGACGCATGTTTTAGTTCGACGATGAGATGTTTTCTTACCTTACAGCGATAATTTTGGTCGCGAGAGGTCAAAAAACACAATTTTGACTTTGGTAGGTCGATGTGAGGCCAAATGAAAAGGTAGAGATTTCGGAACTTCAAACAGACCTCGCTCAAACAATCCTCTTAAACGTCACGTGTAACGATTTTTTGCTTTGTATCCGGTTTAGGCCAAAACTTCTGCAAAATTTTGTTCAATGCGGAGTATTTTAGCAAGATTTTTTCCACCCTTTTTAAAAAAATCCCTAGGACTCGTCAGGACGAACTAAGTATTTTTCTGTGCATTGGGGGTAGCTAAAACCATAATCTGAGCTACTTTTGACAATAATCAGTCGCATTTTGTGGTGGCTGCGAGTTTTTAAATTTAAAAAAAAAAGTCCGAAAACGGTACAATAAATTCAAACCTTTCGAAAAAGGGTAAAAATTGAATTTTCGGAAAACAATCCGCCTACTTTTCTTTTTCGTGTTTCGTGATTAAGAAACTACCAACTACGATTTTTTGTCGTCGCCCAAAGTCGCTATGAGATTTATGCAAGTTTTGCTGTTTTTGCTCTAAAAATCGTGTATAATTTTAACGTCTCTGAAAATACTATTTTTTCTAGAATCCTAATTTCTATAAATGAAATGAAGATTCATGGTGCAATTCTATATAAATCTGTATGTAACCTCATGTTTGCACAGAATCTTAACTCAGATTTTGCCTGACTGATGACTGATGACTGATAATGCGATTATAAGTTAAAGGTTTTCAGAGAATTGCTCCCTTAGATCTGTAGGTACAGTAATTTATCAAAGTATGCAACTGATCTGAAACGAAATGGATCTTACTTCAAAACGTTGCTTATTTAGTGAAGAACTCCTTAATTTAATTTCAGAATTAATCAGTTTCAAAATGAATCATTGTGTTTTTATCAGAGTAAAATTTGAAGCAGAATGTTGGATTACCTAGCCACCAACAGCCATGTCTTCCATTTCTAAAGCAGCTACATGATTGATTTTAGTGTATTGTGTTGCACGAGCACAATCACCACTAAAATTTTCTCCATGATATCAGGAGCCATAACAGAAGAATCCGAAGTTTTCCTTTAATCGTAGAACGGGTTATTTCAATTGGATTTAACATTGATGAATAAGGACATTAGAGTAATGTTGCTACTGGTGTAATGTTAAATTGTACGTGTGGGTTTTGATTCACGTGTACACTCACCGCCAAAAACCTTTCCTCATTTTTTTACAATTGGTCCTTTCCGAAATTGAATTGATTTTTCTCAAATACAATTGATGTCCTCTGAAACATAATAATTGATCCTTTCTAAAATACAATTAATGATGGTGAAATACAATTGATGCTTTCTGAAATTAAATTGATTTATTTTATCTGAAATATATTTGATGCTTTCTGAAATACAATTGATGCTTTCTGAAATACAATTGGAAAAGGTGCTCTAAAAACCTACTGAGAGCAGTTATTGGTTACAAAACTTCTTTTGTCTACCAGAAGATCGGGACCAGGACCTTGTTTATGCACTAATTAGATTATGTACTTTTTGTATAAAATTTTGAAGTAGGAACGCAAGTATTTTGATACGAGAGTAATAAAATTTGAAGTATTTAAACCACTTAAAAATATATTACTTTTTCTAATTGAAAAAAGAGAATCCACTCCAAATTTTCGTATCGAATAAACATGATACCCACTTTGCTACTTGAGTAATAATTAAAATCAAACAATAAAAACGAACTCCCGTGGCTTAATAATAAATCATATAAAAAAATAAAGCAAACCTTCTCAAATCGTAGCTCCATCGCCTCGTTGGCCCATCTAAGGTCATCCAACTCCTTTTTTGTCGCCATCAGCTTTGTTTTCGTGTTCTACATATATAATTATTCATCGTATTATATCATCGTTTGATAAAAAAAAGCAATAATTACCGCCAAAGATAATTTATCCTTCTCGTAGTTTTGCATCTGACGTTTGTACTCGGCCACATCAATGAGAGCTTGCTTGAGGGGTTCCGCGAGTTTTTTGTTCTCCGATGTTAGATCAAAAACTTGCTTGCTCATTCGCTCGTTTTGTTTTCTCAGTACTTCCATTTGGTCCTAATAAGAATTAGATGAATTGAAATCACGAAGAGCAAATATAAATTGATACCTTTAAGCTACTTATCAAGGCCAGATTGTTTAAAGTGATGTCGTTGTAGTAGTTCTTCATTTCATTAAACGCTTTTTCGTGATTTTTAATTAAATCTGATATTTGCGTATTTTTTCTCTCCTCAACTTCAGCCATTTCCATCCTAAAAAATATAATTATACTTATTCCAAGAACTATCAAATTAAATATCCTCTAGCTATTCCTTTAATACAATTAAATTTGGAAATACCAGGTGGTCATTTATTACAAGGTTGAAGTGGTAAAACTTACTTATGTTGTACATCAAGTTCTTCCCTCAACTGAATAAATTTTTTCTCGTATTTATTTTCAATTTCCTTAGTTTGGCATTCAAATGCTTCCCTTGCCTTGCTCAATTCCTCACTAAATTGCTAAAAATACCAACATTTATATTGGAGGAAAAATTAAAAAAAATCTTATAACCAATTTAAGATTTTTGATGTGGTCTTGATTCGCCATTTCTTGCTCCCTTCCTTTTGCCTTTAATTCCCTTTTATCCCTCAACAACTCACGTTCCTGTTCTGCATGATCATCTCGCGCTATTTTTATGGAAACCATTGCTTCCGCTTTGCATTCCGTTAAATTCATTTGATGCTCATATTGAAGATGTTTAACTTTTTGTTTAAAATACTTCAACTCCTCTTCATTTTTTTCAGTTGCTTCTTCAATTTCTCTATCTTTATTCCTGTACAATAAAATTTTTGAAATATTTAAATTTATTTTTTTTTAGAATACCTCAATTTTGCTCTTGCTTCTTCTAATTCATTCCTGGTAATTTCCCAAAAAGTTCGTAATTTATCGCGTTCTAATTGGAAAAAGTTTCGTTCTTCGCGTTCTCTTTCATTTTCTTCTTTAATTTTTAGAGCGAAAACTTCAAGTTGTTCCCTAGTCATAGAAGAAGTATCCACTCCATCAATTATTGTTGCTAAAAAAAGTAATTTTGCAGTAGAAAACCTTCAATGAAATAATGGTAAATACTTACCAGCACCTTTCCCCCCCTTTTTTGCTCCTTTTTTTGGTGGCTAAAATTAAACATTTTAAGTATAAAGAATTTATAATATCAATTATATACCAACCATTTTGTTTAATTATTTTATCCTAATTTCTGTACTAAAATATAAAATGTAATGTCACTTCTCCATTAAGCAAACGCCAGGATATGATTGATTTAACTTCAGGCATGCTTCAGGCGTTGATGTTTACACGTTGCTAAGTAATGAAAATCTTTAAGTTTTCTATCCACCGTCATATTTTTTATTTACGATCTTTCGTGTTAATTGTTTTAGCAAAAAATTGGCCTTTTTTTGACAAATTTTAAGACGAAAGTTAAGAATAAATATATTTTAAATTTTACAGGGTGATAAAATTTCTATATTTTTTCATTTCTCGCATATTTGATAATTTTATCACATTACGACTGAAATAACTAGAATGTGTTCCAAATTTTATCAAATTATCAGAAAAAATAAAGAAGTTATGCTAAAAAAAATTAAATAATGCAAAAACTTTACCATGTGGAAGTATAAAAATATGAAGCATTTTTGAGAACATTTTTATTTTTAAGTTATTCGCGATTTCGGAGATCAGGTACCACCTCTGGTGGTCATTTGATAAAGCTAGTACCCAGCAAACACAGTTATATAAATTCTATATAGTATGTTCATCAACTTTTACGTAAAATTTACGTAGCATATAAGGGGTAATGTCAGCTAACTAAAATTTAGAAATGATGTAAAATATATATTACTTTTCAATGTAGAAACTATGTAACATTACTATGGACTTATTACATAAACGTGTTATATATTTATTATACAGGGTGAATCGATATTAAACCGCCAAAATTTTTAGGTAAATTCTACGACTAATTTTAAGATAAAAACGTCATATTAATATATGCTCAATATAGCTTCCTAATGAATCAAATACCTATAAAATTAAATATATAAATTATTATGCATTAAATAGCCATTACTTTTCGACAGGTCTTCTTTAAACAAATGACAATTCGAGCTGTCATTTTAGTTTATCGTATAGGATATAAGTCCAAATCTTGTCATATTGTTCATTTAGTTAGTGGAAAGGTTGGCATTTGTAAATGATTAATCAATCACTAAAACTCATTAATTTTAACTTGATGTACAATAAACCGATATAATATCTAAAGTGACAGCTGGAATCGTCATTTGTTTAAAGAAGACCTGTCAAAAAGTCATGGCTTATACTTAATTTATTTCAAATAATGTCAAGTATTCCGTAGTGTATTACTTCGAACATAGATTATAACACATCGTTGTAATCAGAAAAAAAAAATGAAATTTAGTATAGCGTCCATTTAAAATAAGAAAGTTGCTATTGATATCTTGAAAACCAAGTTTGTGATAATTTAGTAATAAACATATTTACGTCCGTTTTTACGAATTGAATAACTTTTATCCGAAACATTTTTTTGTAACTATTGTAGTTAACGAAATAATCGACTTTTAAAAAAAATGCATTTTTCTGTTTTTTCCGTTTATCTTCGGAATGGCTCGTAATTTTTCATTTTTTTAAAAGGCATCTGAATAAGTATCAAAAACTGCAAAACATTGCCCATTTAACCGAATCTGCAACTTTATTAATAACAAAGATACCCATGTAATGCAACTCAAATTGGGACATCCTGTATACAGGGTCCGCCAAAAAAACGGAAACACCTAAATATTTTTTGAACCGTAATGAATTTAAAAAAAAAGTTTAAACAAAAGTTTATTTAATTTAAACATGCTACCATTTAAACATAATTTTGAATATACAGAGTATTCGCTTTATTAGTGTAGGGAACCTAACTTTCGTTTTTTAAATGCAATACCCTGTATATTTTTATATTTTTGGATTCTACGATTAATTTTAGTAAACTTTTGTAAAAATGATTTTTTTATAAAACTTGTTGTTGCCGAGTTGTAGCTACTTATTGAAATCCCTGAACTTAAAACAATTTCCAACAAAACCTTTATTTCTAGCAAATTTTACAAACAATAATTAAAGAACAATTCTAAATCAAAGAAACAAAAGAAATAACAACGAAATAAAAAATCATTTAATGAAAATAATAATTATGTGAACGTTCGCGATTTTTTTAATATTCGTTTAAAACAATTATAGCAAATATTCAAATTGCAAGCGCTGTAAATACAGCTTGTGATCCCGTGATCTCGGTGGCCATTTAATTGATCTTCTTCTTCCAATCCACCTTTGCGGAAAAGTTGTATCTAGGTATGTTCGAACTTCTGCACCATAATGTGGCGGGGCTCCATCCTGCTGGAACCAAATATTATTCCATTCCACCTCATTGAAGATATTACGGAGGTGAGGTATTATTTCATTTTGAAGTAACTCTAAGTAACGTTGAGATGTTAATATTCCGTCGATAAAAAATGGTCCCACTTTTATATTGCCAATAACGCCTTGCCAAACGTTGACTTTTTTAGGATATTGGGTATGAAGTTCATCACACCAATGTGGATTTTCTGTTGACCAATATCTTTAATTATTTCTGTTTACTGACCCATTTAAACAGAATGTGGCTTCATCAGAAAATAAAATGTTTCTTAACATGGCAGGATTATTAGTAATTTGGTTTTGAAGAATTTCGCAAAATTCCATTCTCTTATCAGGATCATCTTCTGTCAGTTCGTGAATTAATTGGACCTTATAAGGGTGTGGTTTTTCTTTTCTTAAAACTCTACGAATGGATGTAGTACTCACATCATGATTCAATGCTAATTGGGAGGTACTAATTTTAGGAGTCTCCACTATTTGTTCCATTATTTCTTGCCTTTTTTCTAGGGAGGTGGCAGTTTTTGGGCGACTCTATCCAACCTTATTCTTGATGGAATGAAGAGTGATGAAACGGTCTAGGAAAAACTCTGATTTTCGAAAAAGTATTTTTGGAAAAGTTCTGCGTTAAACTTGCTTATCGAACCCTTCAAAATATGGAATTAATTTTAATTTTATAATTGACTTGACGTTTAAAATAGGACTAGAGTTCTTTGATATTTACAATAAAATGTTAATAATACATAACAATATAGAATTGCTTGTAACTTATCAACAACGAGTTTTATAAAAAAATGATTTTTACAAAAGTTTACTAAAATTAATCGTAGAATCCAAAAATATAAAAATATACAGGGTGTTGCATTTAAAAAACGAAAGTTAGGTGCCTTACACTAATAAAGCGAACACCCTGTATATTCAAAATTATGTTTAAATGGTAGCTTGTTTAAATTAAATAAACTTTTGAATAAACTTTTTTTTTAAATTCATTACGGTTCAAAAAATATTTACGTGTTTCCGTTTTCTTGGCGGACCCTGTATATTCGATATTCCCAATAGGTATATTAGAAGTGGTTAGAAATTTCCTCCTGATTTTTTTTTCGCATATCTTTAGAGACACCCTGTATATTAATACATATTTTTGGTTTCTCTTCGATTAAAGTTTTATAAGAAATAATTACTGAAGATGAATTTCAATTTCTAATATTTTACTTTAGCTTTGGGTCGTAATTTTTTAGTTGTAATGAAAAATCTTAATTTTCTAATGAAATAATAATAGGTCATATAAAATATACAGGTTGTTCCACTATTTTTTTTTTAATTTTTTCAAAATAGTAGCTTGTAAATGGTAGAGTTATTTTAAATTGTTCGAGTTGCTATTTTTGGAATTTCATTAAATTCTTTGATCAATTCTTATATTAAGTTTTTTAAATAAGGTAGGTAACCAATTTATCACGTTTTGTAACCACTGGCGTCATCTACAAATTATAAAGAATTTAAAAAGTTCAAACACCAAGCGAAAGATGGCGAAAGGAGCAACTAACTTAAGTTTAAAATTTAAAACCATAATTAAAAATATACAAATATTTCTTGAATGATTTGCAAATTTCTTTGAAAAAATCAACAAATGAACATTAATGGGCTATTTACATAAATAATTTGTTTGTAAATTCTAAATAAGTGCTTGATTATGCAAAAAAAACCAGTAATTGTTGTGGTTGTTAGCAGTAATCGATTAGTTTCAATTTATTTTCATTTAAAAAAAGGTAAAAAGTATGAATTTATTCAACACGTGTAGGAAAAACTCAACACATAATAATTATTTTGCATCGCCCCTTATTTATTATTGTCAGAAAATAATTCATCCATAACTAATGTATAGTTAAAGCAAAAAAACAATTACTGTTTACTGGAGTTTGCATTTTTTTGAATAAATAAGGCGATGAGGAGCAAGTGGCAAGGACAGCATCATTTTTAAAGACGTGATTTAGCTAGCAAGATGTAAACAGGATGATCACTTTTTATAAAAATGAAATCGCTGATAATTAAGTTTTAGTTGGAAAATATGACGAGTTGTTGATTGTTTCTCAAAAATAATTAACTCCTGTCATCCATCACATCTATTGTTTTCAACTCTTAATTATTATAATTTGATCTTAAAAAAACTTACTCTTATTATTTAATTATCCTAATTTAAGGATACAAACAGAATATTTTTTGAAATTTTAACGGCAAAAATTAGCATTTTTTTATGTTGTTGCTTCAGAGGATAGTCGGTAAATCTAATAAAATGATTTTGGTCTTAATAATTTTGTTTAATTGTTTTTTTATTTTAAGCATTTTCTACAAAGTAGGCAGCACAAATAAAATATGTTATCACTTTTTGTTTATTTTGCTAATTTCTAAAGAAGAAACAAAAGCGTGCATTTTTTACTCTCTTTGTTGATCCTTTAATATTATTTGGTTTACTCTACGAGGACAAAAATTGCAACAAATAATAGCCATAAGAACTTTTAGAATACCAAAAAAGAAAAAAAAATATGTGCAGAAAAGTCATTTTTTGGAATTTTTTTAATGAACTTATATGTACATGGATTTTTTTATAAATGTAAACTTTAAATTTAGTGCGAGGGTACTAAGATAAAAGTGCATGTTAAAAATTTCATTAAATTCAGGAAAATAAATCATTCCAACTTATTAAAATAAAAAGTTGGGTAATTTTAATTTATATCTTTCTTATTAGGTCAAAATTGCATAATTTTACGTGCGCGTTACTTTATTAAAGAAGCTTAAAGACAATCCTAAATCAGATATGATTTTTTTTATAACAACAACCAGGTAATTCCAACCCAGCCCTTACATTTTCTTACTCATCAAAACACCGACTTTCTTTTGATATCATGTTAGTAAAATTACGTAATCCATTACGTACCAATGACAATTTTAGAATAACCATATGATTACTCAAGTTAAACTACGATTTAATTAATTTTTATTAAAAGATAGGTGTTAGATATTTTTGCACAACCCTGTATATAAAAAATCTTTTTTAAAAAAGTAATAATTTCAACATGAAAGGTAAAACTTGCTTATCTAAAATATCTCAATAAATTTTCAATAAAATCATCACGTTTCATGTTTTGCACCTATAATTTCATCTATTTTTACTTTCTAAATAAATCTTCCTTCACGCAATTATCACGCTGTATGATTTTTTTTGTATAATTGAAATAACATTCACGCCCAATAAAAGTAAAAACTACTGTAATTTAAATTGAAATACATAATATGAGTATGTGCATTGTTTTTATGCTAGGAATTAAATTTCTTCCCATTACTGTAATAAAAGTAAGAGTGGAATTTAATAAGTTCATTATTTTTTATTAAATAATTTAATAATCCCTAATAACCTAAAAGTTCAGCTTTTTTGAGATATTAATGATATGATTGTTCCTTTTTCTTTTCCAAATTGCTTAATTTTTAGGTGTACAAAGTTATATTTTCATATTTTGTGATTTTTTATAGCTTTTAGCGTAGGGTATACTACCAAAAAAGTTCTTAAATCGTTTATTACACTTAATTCTACATTAAATTTTCCACTTCTTCAGTAAGAAAAATGTAATATTTCACGTTAAATTTCAATTTTTTGTCAGAAAAAAATGTGTTCATCAAAATTTTATCATCGGGGTGATGTATTTTTACTCCTCATACACTTTTCCATAAAAATAATATTTTTAGGAGTAGTTTATTCTAAACAAGAAACCTCCAGAAGCTGTTAACAAAAAAATTGCAAGACTTTTTACATTTTTATTGCATTTAATTAAATATTTAAGAGATTTTCATGTAGATTTTTTTGTAAATGAAATACAAAATTACGTATTTTTATATATTTTTTAAGTGTAAAAAATTATATTAATATTTTTTCTGATTTTTTTATAGTTCTTAACATCAGAGGTATTTAAAAAATTGTCGTTTTCTGACAAACAAGTTCTTAAATCGTTTATTACACTGAATTCTAAATTTTTATTTAGGAATTTTTTCCTCCTCCAAGAAGCTTTTCAGTAATTTTTCCATTTCTTCAATAGAAAAATTGTAATTTTTAACGATAAATTGTGACTTTTTGTAAGAAAAAAATTTATTTCATAAAATTTAATTATCGGGGATGACTTATTCATATTCGTCATATACTTTTCTATAAAAATTATAATTTTCTGGGTCCAATTAATGGTAAACAAGAAGCCTCCAGAAGCTGTTAACAATAAAATTGCAAGAATTATTTACATTTTTATTGCATTTATTTAATTATTTAATAGATTCTCATACAGTTTTTGTGGCCATCGATTAACGATATCCTGGACATGAAATTATAAACAAAATTACGCATTTTAATGTATTTTTTAGTATAAAAAAATTTATTTACTTTTTTCAGTGATTTTTTTTATAGTTTTTAGCATCAGTAGCATGTAAAAAACTGTTCTAGTCTGACGAGAAAGTTCTTAAATCGTTTAATACTTTGACTTCAAAATAAAATGCCTCCTTCCAAAAGCTTTTGAACGAATTGTCCACTTCTTCAGTGAGAAAAATGTAATTTTGACATTAATTTGCAATATTTTGTCAGAAAAAAAAATATTTTTAATAAAACTTCATTTTCGGGGATGACGTATTCTTATTCCTCATACAGTTTTCTATAACAATCATAATTTTTTAGATCCAGTTTATGTTAAACACGAAGCCTCCAGAAGGTGTTAACAATAAAATTGCAAGACTGTTTACATTTTTATTGCATTTAGTTAAATATTTAATAGATTTCCATACAGAATTTTGTGGCCATCGATTAGTGACATCCTGGACATAAATTTAAAAATAAAATTACGCATTTTGATGTATTTTTTAGTATAAAATTTTTATTTACATTTTTTCGTGATGTTTTTTATGGTTTTTAGCATCAGCAGCGTGTAAAAAATTGTTGTTTTCTGACGAAGAGTTCTTAAATCCTTCATTACACTGAATTCTAAATAAAATGCCTCCTTCCAGAAGCTTTTGAATGAAATTTCCACTTCTTCAGTAAGAAAAATGTAATTTTGACGTTCATTTTCAACATTTTGTCAGAAAAAAAAATATTTTTCATAAAATTTGATTATCGGGAATGATTCTTATTCCTCATACACTTTTCTATAAAAATCATAATTTTTAGGTTCAGTTTATGGTAAACAAGAAGCCTCGATATCCTGGACCTTTGACATTAATTTAAAAACAAAATTATGCATTTTGATGTATTTTTTAGTATAAAAAATTTTATTTACTTTTTTCGTGAGTTTTTTATATTTTTTAGCATCAGCAGCGTGTAAAAAATTGTCTTTCTGACGAAGAAGTTCTTAATCTTTATTATACTGATTTCTAAATAAAATACCTCCTTCCAGAAGCTTTTGAATGAAATTTTCACTTCTTCAGTGAGAAAAATTTAATTTTGACGTTAATTTTCAACATTTTATCAGAAAAAAAATATTTTTCATAAAATTTCATTATCGGGGATGACGTTTCTTAATTCCTCATACAGTTTTTAATGATAACCATAATTTTTAGTGAATTTTATTGTAAACAAGAAACTTCCAAAAGCTTTTTTAAGGGGTTTTATACCTTCAAAGTTTTTATGTGTCAATTTTTTTACGTTTTTGCTAATATTTCTAGTTTTTGTGGTTTATTTAAAAAAATGCTTTCATTTGCATTCTTATTTCTCATACACTTTTCTATAAAAGTCATAATTTTTAGGTCCAGTTTATGGTAAAAAGAAGCCTTCAGACGCTGCGCTGTTAACAATAAAATTGCAAGACTGTTTGATTACATTTTTATTGCATTTAGTTAAATATTTAATAGATTTCCATACAGAATTTTGTGGCCATCGATTAGTGAAATCCTGGACATGAATTTAATAACAAAATTACGCATTTTGATGTATTTTTTAGTATAAAAAATTTTATTTACTTTTTTTTCGTGATTTTTTTATGGTTTTTAGCATCAGCAGCGTGTAAAAAATTGTCGTTTTCTGACGAAGAAGTTCTTAAATCGTTTATTATACTGATTCCTAAATAAAATGCCTCCTTCCAGAAGCTTTTGAATGAAATTTCCACTTCTTTAGTGAGAAAAATGTAATTTTGACGTTAGTTTTCAACATTTTGTCAGAAAAAAAAATATTTTTCATAAAATTTCATTATCGGAGATGACGTTTCTTAATTCCTCATACAGTTTTTAATGATTACCATAATTTTTAGTGAATTTTATTGTAAACAAGAAACTTCCAAAAGCTTTTTTAAGGGGTTTTATACCTTCAAAGTTTTTTTTTACGTTTTTGCTAATATTTCTAGTTTTTGTGGTTTATTTAAAAAAATGCTTTCATTTGCATTCTTATTTCTCATACACTTTTCTATAAAAGTCATAATTTTTAAGTCCAGTTTATGGTAAAAAGAAGCCTTCAGACGCTGCGCTGTTAACAATAAAATTGCAAGACTGTTTATATTACATTTTTATTGCATTTAGTTAAATATTTAATAGATTTCCATACAGAATTTTGTGGTTTGTGGCCATCGATTAGTAATATCCTGGACATGAATTTAATAATAAAATTATTCATTTTGATGTTTTCTTTAGTATAAAAAATTTTATTTACTTTTTTTCGTGATTTTTTTATGGTTTTTAGCATCAGCAGCGTGTAAAAAATTGTTGTTTTCTGACGAAGAAGTTCTTAAATCGTTTATTACACTGATTTCTAAATAAAATGCCTTTTTCCAGAAGCTTTTGATGAAATTTTCACTTCATAGCCCGATTAAAAAGTTCATGAAGCTTCCTGTAAAATTAACAAGAACCAAAAGACTTTATCGATCAGCGCGTAATTTCAATTAGTCATAAATTTAGGCGTCAAGCAATTTTAAGCAACAATAGTAGGTTTTTCAAAATTATTTTAAAAGTCACTGGAAGATGAACTTTTTAATCGTGCTATAGGAGCATAAAATTTTTGAAATATTAGCAAAAACGTGAAAATTTTGGCCGTTAAAAATGTTGAAGGTTAAAACCCACTTAAGATGCTTGTATACTTCTGTTTTTTTCGAATTTTCCTGGGATATTTATAGTACTATCATGTCGATGAAGAGTGTTTCCACTTCTTTCTTAATTTCCTCAAAAGCTCCATAGGTTTATTACCTTTATGCCCATCATAGTGCAACAGAAAACCTCTATTAATATTGTGAGGAAAAAAACTGTAAAAGCAGTAAAATGTAAAATAAAAATGAAACACTTTTTCTTAAAATAATCAACAAAAGCAAAATAATAACAATAAACCTAAAAAAAATTTTTTTTATTAAATATTAAATATAAAATTTAAACATAACCTCTGACTGACTAAATATTATTTTAACTTCTTTTAGTTATAAACATATTAATTATTCAAGAAATTACATTTTAAAAAGGAAAACAAATAAGGGATTGGTCGTTAAGGGTCTTTTTTTTGCACAAAAATTGAGTTAGAATGTATAGTTAATTCATTCAACAACTTTTGAAAAATTTGGGTAATGTTTTCTTTCCAGATATAATATTATCACTTCCCATTTCCATCAACACTGTCGTCTTCAATCTCTTTATCATGTAAAATGGAGGGTTTGATTTAAAAAAATGATTTTTTAATAAAAGAATTTTCCCGAGATTTTTTTCGCTTTTCCCGGGAAACGCGAATTAAGAAACTAAAAAATTCCCGAACGGGAATTCTCGGCAAAGACCCTCTAAACTGTATTGTTATCCAATGTTTTGATGTCTGAAAATGGGTGAAAACTATTGTACAAAGTCGATTTTGTTCTCTGCCGCATACCACTCACATTAAATGGATATGGGGACAGTTCCTAGGTTAGGAAATCCTCTAGTTTTACTTCTGATTGCTTGGCAACATACATTATAAATTCTTTGAAACATCGTGATTGGAATCATGACCAATGACCACAGGTTAAGTTGGGGGGATATTTTTAGATCTTTTTGCGATTTTTTCTATGAAGTCGACCTTTCACTAGATGGCAAATATAAAATTCTAATTCAGCAGCTCTAAAAACATATAGAACCAATGAAAAAAACCTCCGGATTTTGAGTTCTATTTGACTAGACTACAGGGTGTGCAAAAATAGCGAATAAGTATGTTGTTGGGGACTCTTCAGGGATCCCCAAATAAGTACTTAAAATCCTACTGATCAATTGACCGAAATATAAAAGGTCAAAGTTTGGAATTCAACTTCTTTATTTTTATGAATTTTCAACCAATTGCCATTGACTCTTCATATCTCAATTAATTGGTCAAGAGGATTATTTTAAATATTTTTCTGGGGATTCCCAAAGGGTCCCCAATAACATAATGAATAATAAGTCCAAAACATGGAAACATTTCTTTTTCACAATAGTCATATAGAAAAGAATAGTAATATTCTATAGGAATATGATGTTTTTTCTTAAAAAATCTTAAAATATATCCTGAGATTCCCAATTATAAAATTAATAATAATTTATAATTAAATTATATAGTCAATAAATTTTAATCAGTAACGCTTTTTAAAATGTAATTAATACTTAATTTTTGCAACAACTTTTTAAGTTATCTCAATCTTACCATCAATAAGTAGGTTAGTTTTTTGTATTATAGAGTGATGCTTTTTACTCTCATGCATCTCCATTAGCTGTTATTAGTTTTCCTTTTGGAGCGGAAATTGCTGTAATTAAAAGCTAAAATAAATTAATCAATTAGCTTCATGAATTTCAATCAAACCTGTCCCACTTGCAAATTTTTAGGACCAACTTATATTAGTGTAAAATCAATACTACTTTCACCCAACAACATTTTACAATTTTTTGCAAAATTTCCGTAAGAATAAAAAAATATATTATATTTTTAGAAATTTTTTTGAATAAGATTATCTTCTTGATTAGTTTAAGTGTAATAATGGATAAAATTATCAGTTAATTATTCTACATAAATAATAATTATTAACCGCTTATTAAACTATAAATAAAATGATTTCGAAAATTTAATTGTACGTATAATTTAAAAGGCATAAATTAAAAGGAGTAAAAATGGTTAAGAATATTCGCAAATCGAATGTGCAACGTTTCAATTAAGCATATTTAATTAAATAAATTGAGAAGAATTGTTTGGAGATTTAAGATAAAGGATGACTAAAACAAAATTTACATATTAATTATTATTACTTGGCTAATAAGATTATGGAAGAACGTGCAAATTTTTGTAATTAATATGTTTTGTTTGTAATTAAAATTAAATTAATTAATGTTTATATAAACAATTTATTATTTTAAATTTAGAAAAATTTCAAGGAGAGAAGTTTTAGAATACAAACAAAAATAAATAATATGCAAAATTAAATTTAGCATTAAAAATGGAAATCATTATTCTATAATTTTAGCAATATTTTAACCAAACCTATTTTTATGATCATAAAGAACAGCAAAACCTGTAATATGAAATAATTTCTTGCGCCAATTAAATTTTAAACAAGTACTAAAGATTTATTATTCTCATAAAACTTAAACTAGAATTAATATATTACAAACTGCAATATTTAATTTCTCTCCTTAATAATAATGCAGAAATAATAGCCTCTTTCAATTATTTATTGTTACTGAAACCTTTAAACAAAATAAATTGAAGTAATAATAAAGTAGGCGCTGTACTAATTTTTTTGCAAACAAAAATTACAACTTTACTCCACTAATAATTAAAAAAATTACTAATTTATAATTTTTTGTACAATATGGAAGGAACTGAGCTTAATTATTAAAGGACCAATTTCAATTCAAATTTTAGAGCTTTAGTGACACAACTCAAAAATTACTGATTTAAAGTTAAATGGTTTATTCAAAATATAAGATTTCCTTTTATAATCCCATAAACTATGGAAATATTACAAGCAAAATTCAATGAAAAATTTCAAGATTTTTTATTTCTATTTATTAAGGTTTAAATGTAAACATTAATGTTTAAAATCATTGCCCTGGAAAATGATGATTTTTGAGTTATGTCACTATTCTTCCGGACGCGCGATATAAGGGTACAAACATGGTGCAGCACCGACTCAAGCACCACCCCCTGAACAATGTTCACGGGTATAAGAAACAAAGTGGTTTCTTTTTGAGCCTTGAGCGTGCTGCGCTATGTTTGTACCCTACGTGTTTTTGAAAAGCTCTGGAAAATTTCTGATTCAATATTTTTTACCCTTTCTAAACCTCCTGTATAAAATATGCATTTTTTGTTGAATAATTTTCTGATTGCCAATAAAACGTTAGTTTTTAGTTTAATAAGAAACGAATCCAGATTTTATGTCAAAACATAACTATGAAAAAATAATTAAAAGAAATGAAAAAAAAATCTATAAAAATATGATCAAATTCAAGGATAAACGTGGAAGTAAAATTGTATTGTGAATTGAACTTTCCATGCATATAAAAGATTTAATGCTTCTGGAAATAATTGGATTTTTTGGTAGTTAAAGTCCGGCTAATAAGTCTAATTTGGCCGATTGTACAGTCATGTACAGTTTTCTAGAGTCTATAAAGCACAGAAGAAATATGCTCGCCAAAAACATCTTTCGAGCGGTTTGTAACGTTCTTAGTATCTCCCCAACCACTATTTATTGGGGTGTTGTATCCATCCAACCATTAAACTAAGGAAATACCTAAATGTCATGTAATTTGCTACCATTTAGTAATTTGGCTTTGTGTTCGAATGATATACTTCGACAGACCATAATATCGACGGATCTATTCATTGACAAGGTCGTTTCATTGGCATTACTTTTTCATCGACATAAACGTTTTATCGATACAGCCTTTACATCGACAACTATTTTATCCATAATGACGTTTCCTCGACACTACTTCTTCATCATCACATATGTTTCATCTACATTACCTTTTCAACGACAAACGTTTTTTCGACACCATTTCTTCATCAACAAACTTTTGACAAGTACGTTTCAACGACACTGCTTTTTTATCTACAATCTACATAGACGATTATGGGAAGGAATTACTGAGCGAGATTATCTACATTAATAAAATGAAAACAGTTAATTTTAAATAAAATACTCAAAACTTAAGTAAAATATATAGCCATTTGATACAATTAAATGTGCCATAGTTCTCTTATATTGTGTTCCTGATATCAAATTGCGATCTGTAATTGGATTTATATCGTCCCTAAAATTGCAAAACAATTGTAAAATTACGGTAGAGAAAACTTAGTTTAACATAGTTCAAAATTACAACCTCCACCACATTTGTAAATCGTTGGTTGCATGAACAAACAATTTTAAATTATTTATTACCCTTTTATTACTCTCTGGAGTAGTTTATGGTTATTTGCGCTCTTATCAAATTAAAGTTTTATTATCTCATTTCCTAAAATTTCATACATACATTTGGATGTGTTAATGTAGTTACTGGTCTAAGAAGTCAACCCGAAAATAATGTTAATGTGTGACCATAGACCTGTTGGATATATACAGTGTAAGGTTTTCTGATAAAAAAATTTTTGCATAAAAAAATTCTGTAAATGTTTCTGTTCATTTTTCCATATTTTTTTCTGTAAATTTTTCTGTAAAAAAATTTATTACATTAATATTCTACATAATCTAAAAACACCATTATTGTCCAAATGTATTTTAAGTGTAAATAATCAGCCTTCATACTATAACGGTTTTTGTAATAATTTTAGGAACCGATGATGACCCAAACCTGAGGTCGAAACGTTTTCATGTACAAAATGGGGTAAAGATAAATAAAATTTTCTGACTCAAAGTTTTTCACCATCTACATTCATTCAATCGGAACAAACTTATTTCTACGAAAACTACTAAAAGAAATGAAAAAATAGTTCTATGGAAATATGATCAAATTCGAGGATAAACGTGAACGTGATTGTATTTTGAAATTAACTTTTCCTGCATATAACAAAATTAATAGAAGTGTTATTAAACTCTGCATAAGCTTGGTTATACATGATAATAGACGGGTCTACTACTAAAAAACTTAAGTCTAGCTATAATAAAGTGCCTTCTCTAATTTGGACGATTGTGCAGTCATGTACATACAGTCTTCTAAAGCTCAAAAGAAACATATCTGTCCCACCGCTATTCAAAGGAATGACCTAAGTGTCATGTTATTTTCTACCATAAAATTTAGTCTTATCATCTACAAATCTATTCATCGATAAAGAAATGTCGTTTCATCGACACTACTTTTTCATCATTACAGACTTTTCATCGAAACTACTTTTTCATCATTAGAGACATTTCATCGATATTATCTTTTCATCAATAACCGTTTATTTCGATGCTACGTTTTCATCGACAAACCTTTCTTAGACAATTACGTTTCATCGACACTACTTCTTCATACACGTCTACATAGACGTTTCATCAATAATATCTTTTCTTTTCATCGAAAACCGTTTCATCAACTTTACCTTTGCATCGGCAATGACGTTTCATTGACACTACTTTTTCATCATCACAGACGTTTCATCGACATTACCTTTTCAACGACAACCGTTATTTCGACAGACATTACCTTTTCATCGAAAAACCTTTTCTTTGACAACTACATTTCATCGACACTACTTTTCATCGTCAACATCGACTGTGGTCGATGAAACGACATTGTCGACGAATTGGTAATGTCGATGAGGTTGTTTGTAGATGAAATGGTAGTGACGATGACACGGCTGTCGATGAAACGTCCTTGTCGAAGAAAATACTTGTCGATGCTACCATTTCATCAACAAACCTCTTCTTTGACAATGACGTTTCATCGACCCTATTTTTTCATCATCACAGACGTTTCATCAACAGTACTTTATCATCATCATAGACGTTTCATCAGTAATACCTTTTCATCGACAACTGTTTCATCGACACTACCTTTTGATCGAAATTACCTGTTCATCGACAATGACGTTTCATCAACACTACTTTTTCATCATCATAGACGTTTTATCGACATTATCTTTTCATCGACACTACTTTTTCATCATCGTAGACGTTTCATCGAGATTACCTTTTCATCGACAATCTACAAAAAATTTATCGAGATTCCTATTTGATCTCCAATTGTGAGTCGATTAAATGGAAGTGTCAATAAATAAGTCTAACGATGGAAATGATCATATCGATGAAAATGCAGTGCCAATGAAGTGGTAACTGGTAACACCCCACATAGTGCATATATTACTCATAGGCAAGGCTCAATAGTAATTAAAACTGTATCAGTTTAGTCACCTTCTTTATCAATTCCCCTCTAGTATTAATTAAACAAATATTTAAGAAATTGTTTCTCGCTGTCTACAGAAGCATAATTAAAGCCACGTATAATGCGTTTTAAGTGCCCATTCATGGAACAAGATAACATAAGTAAGTTGAATATTTTAAATTAAGCCTATGAGTAGATTGCAGATCTAATCTAAAAAATCTTACTTAATACCACCTAATTTACGTTGCTTTATTTTTTGTCTTAATCACGTGTCCTATTGATCATTAACAACTTAGAAATTAAACTTAATAAAAATTGTTGCACGACCAGCGCACGCAATTATGAAAAAAATCTTTCGCAATCAAAACTCATTTTTCTTCAAATAATAAAATTCGATATCAAATTACATGAGGTTCAGGTGTATATTACCCAATTTTTGAAGTGTAAAAAAGTTAAATGTTGGTTTCACACGTGTTAAGTTTCATTTGATTTATACTTATAACAAAATATGTGCATAAATATTAAAATTAGCAAAGGTTTTAGTTTATTTAAAGGTTAATCTCATTTATGGTTTGCTGAAAATTAATTTTATTAATTAGAACTAACAAAATCACCTTAGAATGGAATAAAATTTGAAAAAATATTGTTTAATTTTATTCTTTAATTAATATTTAAACGATGACCTTTAATTTAAGGCTTCAAAATATTTACGGTGTTAATAAATTTGTATTCAAAATATTTGAAGGCTAATTTTATTTTGACTAATTTTTCTCGAATTTAATTTAATTTTTGCACGATTATCGTGTCAAAATAATTTGAATTTATAAAGATTTTTTCAAAAAAATACAAATTCACGACTTATTTTTATCCTGAAAGTTTCCTGTTTGTTTTATAATATGTTTTGTGATCAAATTTTTAACGGTTTTATTTAAATTTTTCTATTGTGTTTTTTATCAACTCAAATATGAGTTAATAAAAATTAAAATGAACAATGCGTTTAAATTTTAAATTTCAAGAACGCTACATAAATTTCCTCGGAAAACCTTCGGTTTATCTTTTGTAACTGAGCACCTAGTTAAAATTTAAATTTCTGTTCACGTTATGTAATCATACAATCGTGTTCCGAATCAAGCGAAGATTTCCTGATTCTCACTGACCGATGAGTATAATGTCGCAGAAGCATGATAAAGGTCAAGTTTTTTTCTTTTTCCGTGTCAGAGGTCGCAAGAAACAACAACTTCCTAGCACGAAACTACTAAAATATAAATATAAAGTGGGCAGAATAAATTCCAGGTGAATTCGTGCTTCTTCGTGGATGATTAACATATGCACTTACAAATTACGGTTTGTTTTTATTTATTTACAGATTTTAGCGTGTTTTTAATTCGTGAGAGATAAATAAACGAACAGGATATTAAGATTTATTCATTTTTAATTACTTAACACCCCCATTTAATATGTTTTCAACTTCAAGAAGTTCATTTAATTAACGCATAGCTTTAATGAAAGTGATTTGCGGATGTTTTAATTAACTTACGTTATTAACGCATTTGCATTTCGTGCTCTTCTGAGTTTATTTATAACTATGGATATTATGTTTCAGGTTGTTGTAATTAGTTGTTATTACTTACAATTACCGTAAATAACTTTACGGATTCCTGGAGAATAAGCGAAAGGAGCATTATGCTTTCATATGTGGGTAAAATAACTGTTATTCACATCCACTTCCTTTGCAATGCTTATAATATTTTATAAACAATATATCTTTAATCCTAAAGAAAAATTAAAGATGCATTCTATACGTAGTGACCCTCATCAAAAAATTTGGAACTATATTTTAATTTTGGATTTCCAGATTTTTGGTCAATCTTGAACAACAAGATCATATTTTAGAGTATTTGGTAAATTTTGGAAATAACTTCTGTGGAACCAATCATTAAATGTACAAATCTTTTTTTCTTAAGACTACAAGAGCAACAGCTCTTCCTAAAAATATTGACTCACAATAAGAGTCTAGTAATATTATTTCCAAAATTTCCTGCTAGATGATACAAAAACCCAAAAGATATCTCTTTCGAAGAAAACTATATGAACAAAAATCCTGAAACATAAAATTGTACTGGAATATTTAATGACGTAAATGGTCCTTCCTCCATGAGAATACAAGTTCAACATTTTCTGATTTCCTGGATCCTGGAAGAGTTAAATATTTTAACCTGGAGACTTAAGATTTTTAGCCAAAACCCAGGAAAGAAGATCTTCCCAATTTTTTTAAGTAGTGACTTTATTAGGGCTTCTCATCAAACATTTAAGCAAAATATTTTATTTTGGGATTGCCAAATATCGAAACAAGAAGTTTATGTTTTAGAGAATAATTGGTAGGAAATACATATTTTTTTTAAACAAGATCATAAGTTATAGTATTAAAGTTTGTAAATTACCACTGTGGAACCAATCGTTAAAGACCCCAATTTTTTTAGACTACAAGATCAACAGTTCTTCCAAAAAAAATTGACTCGCAATAAGAGTTTAGTGATATTATTTACAAAATTTCCTGGTAGATGATACCAAAGCCCAAAGAATATATCTTTAGAAGAAAACAAAATCGTGAAACAGAAAATTGTTCTCGAATGTTTAATGACGTAAATACCCCTTTTTCATGAGAATACTTGGACGTAAAGACTAAAAATTTTGATTGGCAATAAGAGTCTTGTGATATTATTTCCAAAATTTCCTGGTAGATGATACAAAAACCCAATCTCTTCTGAAAAAAACCATATGAACAAAAATCCGGAAACATAACATTGTACTGGAATGTTTAATGATATAAATGGTCCTTCTTTCATGAGAATACAAGTTCAACATTTCCTGATTTTACGGATCCTGGAAAAGTTAAATATTTTAACGCGGAGACTCAAGATTTTTAGCCAAAACCCTGGAAAGAAGATCTTCCCGATTTTTTTAAGTAGTGACTTTATTAGAGCTCCTCATCAAAGATTTTAGCAAAATATTTTATTTTTGGATTACCAAATGTCGAAACAAAAAGTTTATATTTTAGAGAATAATTGGTACGGAATGTATTTTTTTAAAACAAGTTCATATGTTATAGTATTAAATTTTGGAAATAACCAATCGTTAAAGACCCCAAGATCTACAAGATCAGCAGTTCTTCCAAAAAAATTGACTCGAAATAAGAATTTAGTGATATTATTTCCAAAACCTCCTAGTAGATGATAGCCCAAAGAATATCTCTTTCGAAGAAAACCTTATGAACAAAATCGTGAAACAGAAAATTGTACTCGAATGTTTAATGACGTAAATAACTTTTTTTCATGAGAATACTTGGAAGTAAAGACTAAAAATTTTGATTCGCAATAAGAGTTTAGTGATATTATTTCCAAATTTGCCAAGTAGATACCTAATACAAAAACCCAAAGGATATCTCTTTCGCAGATAACCAAATGAATACAAGTCCTGAAATAGGAAATTGGACTCGAATGTTTAATGACGGCCTTCTTTCATGAAAATAAAAGTTCAATATTTCCTGGATCCTGGAAGAGTTGAATATTTGAACATCAAGTCTCAAAATTTTTACCCAAACCCCAGGAAAGAAGATCTTCTCAATTTTTCTTAGTAGTGAGTATACCGGGTGGAAATGAAACTAGGGCCACCCCTGGCATTTCTTTATTTATGGAAATAACAAATTAAAATTTTAGTATATTATATGATCTAAGAAAACAAATTTTACTTCCGGTTTATCAGGAATTGGCATCCACTTTCTTATTTTAAATATAACCCCCTGATTTTTTCTACGTAAAATCAAACATTGGTTAATTTTAAGAATGCTTATGACAAAAAAATATTTTTTTTCAAAACTTTAAGAAAAAAATTTGAATTTTTTTTTGGTAAAAAATTTGAGTAAAACCTACAAAAACTATTTTTAAACATACATATGGGATATCACAGTAACCGGAAAAAAACCCTCTATTTAATTAGGGGGTGGCCCTTATATCATCCCATTTAAAAAAGTAAAGATATTTCCAAAAAACGCTTCTTGAAAATTAAAAAAAATAATATCTCAAGAACGGTGAAATAAATTTTATAAATTACAATTTATTTTACGTATTTGTATTATTTAAAAATAATTTTTGTAGGTTTTACTCAAATTTTTTACCAAAAAAAAATTCAAATTTTTTTCTTAAAGTTTTGAAAAAAAAATTTTTTTTGTCATAAACATACTTAAAACAAACCAATGTTTGATTTTACGTAGAAAAAATCAGGGGGTTACATTTAAAATAAGAAAGTGGGTGCCATTTCCTGATAAACCGGAAGTAAAATGAAAGATTTATTCGATCCATAAAATTTGTTTTCTTAGATCATATAAGATACTAGAATTCGAATTTTTTATTTTCATAAATAAAGAAATGCCAGGGGTGGCCCTAGTTTCATTTCCACCCGGTAGACTTCCTCGTCAAAAATGTTTGCAATATTTTAATTTGAGGATTCTCCAGATCTTGAAAGAAAAAGGTTATATTTTAGAAAATCATGCATAAAAAATATAATAACATTTTTTAAAAACAAGATCATATTTTAAAGTATTAAAGTTTGGAAACAACTACTGTAATCGATAAAGTCCCCAATTTTTTAAACCCTAAGAGCAACAGTTCTTCCAAAATATTTTTGACTCGCAATAATACTTTAGTGATATTATTTCCAAAATTTCCCGGCAGATGATATAAAAATTCAAAGGATATCTCTTTCGTAGAAAATCATGGGACAAAAATCCTGAAACAGAAAATTTTACTCGAATGTTTAATGACTTAAGTGGTCCTTCTTTCAACATATCCTGGATCCTGGAAGAGTTATATATTTTAAAGTGAAGATTCAAGATTTTACCCAAAATCCAGGAAAGAAGATCTTCCCAATATTTTAAAGTAGTGACCTTAGAGGTCCTCATCAAAATTTTTTGGAAAAACAATTTAGTTGCCTAATCTCGAAACATAAAGGTTATATTTTAGAAAATCATAGACAAGGAATATAATAATATTTTTTTAAAACAAGATACATAATTTAGAGTATTAAAGTTTGGAAATAACTGCTGTGAAACTAATAGTTACAGGCCCCAATTTTGTGAGACTACAAAAGTAACAGTTCTGCCTAAAAATTTTTACTCGCAATAAGAGTCTAGTGATATCATTTCCAAAATTTCCTGATAGATAATACAAAAAACCCAAAGGATATCTTTTTCGAAAAAAAGCATATGGACAAAAATCCTGAAACAGAAAGTTATACTCGAATGTTTAATGACGTAAATGGTCTTTCTTTCATGAGAATAAAAGTTCAACTGTTACTGGATCCTGATTTTAATATTTGAACGTAGAACGTGAAGACTAAAGAAAAACCCAGGAAAAAGGATCTTCCAATTTCTTTAGTGGTGACCTTAAAGCTGTTCATTAAAATTTTTTACAAAATTTGTGGTTACCAAATCTCGAAACAAAACGGTTATATTTTAGAGAATCATGTAAAAGGAATATAATATACAATATTTAAAAAAAACAAGATCATATTTTAGAGTATTAAAGTTTCGAAATAATTGCTGTGGAATCAATCATTAAAGGCCCCAATATTCTTGAGACTACAAGAGCAACAGTTCTGTGATATTATGTCCAACATTTTCTAATAGACCAAACAAATCCAAAGGATATCTCTTTTGAACCAAACGCTTAGGAACAAAAATTTTGAAATAGAAAATTGTACTCGAATGTTTAATGACGTAAATGTCCCTTATGCCAGGAGAATACAGACAAATCATTTATATTGGCTGAGTGTTTTCACCGAGTAGCATCGGATCTCCCAATGTTGACAATATCCTGGAGTAAAATATTTGAAGGTTACGATTCAAAAATCTAGATCTAAGGGTGCCCAATTTTGGCCCAAATCTTGGAAAAATATAATTTGATCTACTGTTAGTTACCAGTTAGTATTATGTAAAGACACACTTAAAATACTTAGAATATGTGTTGGTATCTAACGGTATCTTTTTCCAGAATTGGGGGAAAGTTACCCTTAAGGGCCAAAGTTACCCCAGTTGATGGTAATGACCTTTGAGCTCTTTTTTAAAAATTTTTGTACTAATATTTTAATTTAGGGTTACCAGATCTTGTAGGTTAGATAATATCCTGGAAGGATTTGATATTTGAACGTGAACACCCAAGATTTTTACTTAAAACCCAGAAGAGACGATCTTTTCAACTTTGTTTATTTTTGTTCCTATTGGGGGTATAGTCATGCAACTGCAGTATACCAATAATTTGAGTAATTGGTGAAAAAAGCTATTTGTATATAAAAGCTGCGCTTTCAAGGAATTATCTTCACTCTTTCTCGTTAAGTCAATGGTGCATATCGGCAGGTTTTAAGTAGAAAGAAGCAAGGTTATTAGGTTAAATCCGTTAAATCTTCTTCGAAAGCGCCTCTGGTGGAGTGCATCACCGGCCACTCTTCACGTGCGTACATTTATATAACTGTTGAGTTCGCGATTCGTGCCCATTCATTCATTCACTACGTCTACCACCGGTGACCGACATTTCTACTCCACGCGAGCGGCTTTTAAATTTATTTGACACTGCACCTCCATCAGAATCGCTGCGCCAATCCGCCGAATTCTAAAAAATAAGTGATTTTTTTGAAGAAAAAAAATACGTGAAAAAAACTTTTTTTAAAAATCGCGTGTGTTTGTCACATTTTTGATTTACAATGTCCAAAGATTTAAAAGGTAGAGATTAATTTTTGTACTTTTATTTTTTGCTCTTATCTACTGTGTTTGCTTAAGCCTTTTTTTCCTAATTTTTATCTGTGATATCAAGTGCCTGGTTTTGGTGATAAAAATCATTTTGTTATTATTTTACGTGTATACATAAATAATTTGTTTACTATCATTATTATTGAATTTATAAATAAATTAGATCATTTTTAACACTTACAAAAAAACAACTCATGAATTAAGGTACCAAAATTTGCTTTAATTACTTAGGTCAACCAATTTTTTCAAGGATGTTTTCCTAATAAAAATTTTAAATTCTTAGAATTCTTAGAATTTTAAATTTTTTGCATACAATTTTATTTTAATGTTTTTTGGACTTTATTATGAATTATAAAATATAAAAAAGCATATACTAATTACGTACGTAATTTTCATTAATTTTATAATAAAAAAATATAAATGATTAATGCACATTTTCATGTTGAAAACGGGCATAAGACGCGTAAGAGCTGACAGCACCTTAACATTTTTTTAATTTAATATTTCGCAAATTTTTAGCGGAAATTTATTTTTCCTGTTAACAAAATTATACGATTATCAACTCTTTTCCAATTTTTATTATTTTAATACTATTAAATCGCAATGGAATATTTAAGGAATTTGAAACAAAAAGTAATAAAACATTTTATCATTTTTTTTATGATTTTGTATTTTTAAATATAGGAATTTGGGAACAATGGTAGGCGTTTCTAGAGATTAAAGATTAATCATAAACCCATTCTGCATTCTTTCAAAAATATTAAAACTAATCTTCATCACAACTAAAGGCACTTTACTATCAAGATTTTTTTGGTACATTTTTTTATTAAAAAAATGGTCAGTAAATGCAAGCTTTTGATTCTTAGATTCTGTCGATGAATGCATTTAAGAAAAAATGTATGCTAGCTTTTTTAGTTTTTTTATGGTACATTGAAAAGTTTGGTGGCTACAATTTTTGTCTTCTTGTGGAAAAGGGAGTTAGGCAAATAAATATACAGGGTCACTTTTTGTGCGGTATCTTTTATTTTAAGAGATTGGAAAAAAACTTGAATTACAAAATTGCATGGTTACATGCAGGATCTCGTAGGAACACAGATTATCCCAACTTTTTTTAATGGAGCACCCTGTATAATTTTTGCATTAAGGCGATCCTCGGAAAATTTGAGTGCTTGATTTTGAAATTCTCTTGATATTTGCGGTTTTGGTCATAATTTTTTTTTCAGTGGAGCTTTGTTAAAATTCCTTTTTTTTTGGTAGAGTCTTGTAGCTACCATTTTCTTTTTTGTTTTTTGTTTTTGTAAGTCAAACCAGTCATACGGCAACAGAAAACTTTTTCTGCGTTCCAAAAATTAGGAAATAATTAAATTGAAAAATGTTTAAAATATTATTCGCTAAAATTTTCTAAAAATATGTCTATACAGGATGGTCACTCTTACCGTGCACACCATTGGGATCTGAAATTATGTATTTATGAAATCTAGTTAACCTAAAATTTTCTTCTTGTGGCTAATTGATAGAGAATGTCAAATTATGTAAAACTGCCAAAGTGCAATCAAAAAAGTTAAGCGATTACAAAAATATGGAAGGAAAACGAAAATGCGAAATTTCAGATTTTTCATGATACCGCGAATTTCTAAATAGATTCTAAACGAGTTTGAAAATGAGCAACTTTTTTCTAATTAAGCAACTTTGTAACTCTTTAGGTTCACAAGATCCCAATGGTGCGCACCGTAAAAGTGACCAGGGTGGTCATGTCAAAATGTCCGTCAAAAAATTAAGAACGCACTCAAATTTAAAAAAAATACGAAAAAAAACGTTGTATTCTTTAATTTAGTGTTAATGTTAAATATTAAAGAATGTGTATACAGGGTGTTCCATTTAAAAAAAAATGGTGGAATAGCCTGCGGTCCAACTACGAAACACCCAGTATAAACAAAAATAATTTCTGGTTATTCGCATCGAAAACCATCCAATTTTGTAATTTTAGTTTTTTTCTTATCTCGTGAAATAAAAGATAAAGCTACCGTTTTCGCACAAAAACACACCTTGAATATTTTTACAAGGCCCTACTCTTTTACTCTTTTTCTTTAGTCGAAATGCTATTAATATTTCTTGAAAAAAAATCTGGAAAAAATTTAATAATTTTAAAAATTTTGCTTCTAACGTTTAAAAAATTCTTATATTATAGAATCAAAAAAAAACCTTTAATATAGTTATAGTAGAAAAACTTTTATGGATAAAAAATTGAACAAATTTCAAAAATGAAATTTTGAAAAAAGTGAAAAAGGTACCCATTTACAACGCCTGATTTTTTAAAAACACAATTGAAATCACTTCTTGTAAGAACTGCAATGAATTTTTTCATTTTTATTAATTGTAGAGTAAGTGATCTTTGAAAAAAATCTAATTGCTAATAAAATTTTTAGAATTTCGTCGTTTTTTACAAAAAAATACGTTTCCAATTTCCAAGGTAAAGGTATAAAGTTTTAAAATAGAGTATTAAATTCCACAGAAAAACAATTTTAAGAAATGATGACAGGTATTTCCAGTTTTTTTTGAAAAAAATTTAAGAAATGTATACTGCAGAATTTTTGCTATTATTTACTTAAGAATTTTTTTACTGAAGGTTAAATATTTTTATACTACACTATATTTGCACTTTTCATTTTTCCAATTGAAATATTCGTTGTTTTCCTTGCCTTTTAAAATTCTACTAAAACTTTAGTTTCTGTAGAATATAATATTATAAAAACTTGAAGTTAACCTTCACACCGAATTAAGATTAAATAAAATAAATTTTATCAGTTTACTAAATCGGTATTTCTTATTGAAACCTTGCGAAATTTAAAAATATTAAAAAAATTAAAAGTACCCAAAAATTTTTGTTTGTTTTGGTTTTTATAAACGTTAATTTTTGATTAAAACATATGTTAACTTATTGAAATTTAAGATTGATTAATTAAAATGAAAAATGTAACAACTAATAATATTTAAATACATTTCACAACGCGTAAATTTCTTAAATGCCCATGGCAAAGCCTGAGATTTATTTAATAACGATTATGAAAATACAAAACTTATCTATACACTTGCAAGCTTATACACTTGAATGGGCATGGCAGTCAAGTATTTACACTTTGCACAACAAGATTTTATGTGTTAGATTAGTGTTGGCTGCTACTACTAAATAAAATATTTACTTTGTTATCGCAATTTAGAACAGCTTCTTTATAATTTACAATACGAGTATACACAAACGCCCTAATTACACCTCGTTAAGTATGATAATATTCTCGATAATTTAAAAAACAACATAAAAGTATAATTTTTAAGTATTTGAATCTAATACTGTAACTGCAATTCTAAATTTGTTTGTGGATTATGGATTTCTTTAATAAAAAAAATTTTATTTGATCCGAGATAGTTTGGATCAGCAGTTTCTATTGATTTATCACAAGCATTTGATACAGTGGATCATAAGTTACGTCTGAAATTCTCAGCTCAATTAGAGGAATTGCTTGTTGATTAGGGGAAAGAATTTCTTTAATTGACGTATGCCGAAAACTTGGTGAATGCGCCGCCGTTTTTAAAGTTGTCGTTGGCTTCTGTTTAATTAATTTCTAACGGACAAGGTACATGTCGTATGTCATTTTAATCAAAATTCAATCCTGTATTTAATGATGTTAATATATTTTTTATGCAAGTTACCTGTAAAGAGTAATTCGCGTTTAAAGTTGAAAAATGTTGAAAAAAAAACACTTTTATTATTAATTACTCGCTTAATTGAGTCGGACAAGCATAGTGACTAATACTATTGGTATCTACATGTCAGATGCTATATTTTGACATATCATTTGCCTTTGTACGATGATAATTAAAAATTCGTAAACTCGTGATTGAGTTTTGATTGAAGGGCTATAAAATGTTTATTTTAAACGGACAAGCAAAGCGGTTAGTACCAATTTATGGGGTTTTTATTGAGCTTTAATATGGTGTATTTATTTTTGATGTAAGTTAATTAGAACAGATGTTATTCCCAAAAAACCTCTTATGGAGAATTACATATAAAAAACTCATCGCTGGCAAACGTATCGCTAACATCTCGCCGGTACAAAAATATATGTTCCTCGAGGTTCTGTTCTAGGACCACTTCTTTATTTAATTTATATTCAAAATCTTTAATTCTCAGGAATTAAGTAAACTACTTCAAGATTTTGGGTAATTTTCAAAATGTTTCTTATAATATTATTAAGAGTTGTAAGTTGATGAATAAACTATTTATTTATTTTACAGGTATTAATTTTAAAAATTATGATTTTTTATTAGAAAGTATAGAAAATTACAGCACTTTATAAAATAACATCTGTAAATACATATGTAATATTGCTTTAACTAATTGGCATAATTTCCTACATCACAACTAGTTAAATAAAAATTATAAACGCAAAAAGAAAACAAAAGGTTTAAATTTATGCACTCCAATTGTTTTCTTTAAAAACTGCAATTATCCCACACAAAAACACTATAATGTCAAAACTATAAAACGCAACAAACCAAGCATAAAAAAACGTTAAAAACGATGACAAGTGCAAGGTTATGGCTACAAGTGCAATTTCAAATCTTACATAACAAAAATTATTTCCAAAGGCACCTACTTAATTTTTTACTTAAAAACACATCAATAAAACACACTTGTTGGTAAATTAAATAACACGCTTTACATTTCAAAGATTCGACGTGTTTTGCGAATCTTCGCGAATTATACTGTAATTTGCGAAATCGTGACTTATTTTTTTTCAAAATTAATTTTTAAATAACACGTTTCGAGGTGAAAAAATTAGAATAATTGTTTGAGCAAAATGTTTGTTTTTTTCACCCAAATTTAAAAATAATTAGTACCTTCAGGTGATTTGGTCCACCAAAATGCGCAACAAAATTAAAAATTGAATTTATATATTCAAGGTTTTTATATTTTTTCATCAAAATAAAAAAACAACTAATTTACAATTATTCTTTTAATTTAAACGATAATAGGGCACTTGAGATGTCTTACGGTGTATATCAAACGTGATTTGGATGTACTTAATAGCTTAATTCTTAATACACCTTTAACATTGATTTACATTTTACCACGTTAACACACAAAAGAATCAAGTAGTCACGTTTTATGTTTTAATTCCAACGCTTTAGATTATTACAACATTCTAAATCTTAAGGATACTTTGTCATGATGCTTAATATCTGATAAGGAAGAAGTCGAATCTTAAATTGCAATTAAAATAATTAATGATAATTCATGGAATAATTACAATATTTAGTCACGATTTCAAAGTTTTTCTTTTCAGCCCTTTTATGTTATGTGACTTTTTCTTTACACATTGTTTATAAGAACTTTTGAAGTATTTTTGATCACCAACAAAGCTTACTCAATGCGATAACTTAGGATGTAAAGTATCACCATACCCAACTAGCAATACTCACCACTCATTTACGTATAGAAAATTGACATGCTCTTCACTCATCACTCAACGCTCCTTACTCCTTCATCAAGAATCATTGAGCATAGCTAGTTGGGTATGGTCATACCCTTACAAAAAACAATTTATACAAATAATTGTATTTATTTCAGATGCTGATAGTATGATAGGGTTGTCTGAAATAACAGACAACAAAAAAATATGGCGAATGTTGGTGGCTGAATTTTTGGGAACTTTTCTTCTGGTGTTCATCGGATGTGGCTCAGTTATTGGAATGGATTCGCCTACAAACACACAAATAGCTCTAACATTTGGGCTTACAGTTGCAACCTTAGCTCAGGTAAATGATTTAAATTTACTTACTAAAACAACACTAATTTTTAATTTTGCTTGTTGTAATTTTTGTATTTTAATAGAATAATAAAGTGTTATTAAACAAATTATCAAAAAAGTCATGACAGAGCTTTAATAACACAGTAGTTGCCTTTTTAAGTAGAAATTAATTTAAAACAAATTACGTACTTTCCATTAAAAGCATAATTTGATTTCACGAAACATCATTTAATCTGTTAAAAACGTGCTTGTTGAGTAGTAGACATCAATTATTATGTAAGTACAATAATGCTGTTTATGTCCATAAATTAAAGTTTTTCTAATGCCATCAAGGAAATATTTAATCCTAAAATGACATTGAACGCCTATTTTTAAGTCTACCCGTGTTTTAATTCAACCGTTTCTGTTTTCATGAATATAAATCACATATCACAAATCGACTTTTTAACGGTTTCCTACTTCACATTTAAAACCGTAAATCTTTATTTATATAAAAATAAATTGCCATGCGAGGAAGGAAAACTGTAAATCATTGGAGATAGATTACGAATACTGAATATAATGAAACTTTTCGAATGAATTTGTAAATAAAGGCGCATTTTCACTTTGAGAACTACGCATGTTCAGGCGCATGCGTAAACCCCATACATCATACATCATCTATATTTTAGGTTAGAATCGCTTTAAATCAAACGTTCCTTTAGGTGAATGGTATAAGCATAAATTTATTTAAAATTGGAATTACCATACTTTCTTTTTATAAGAAAACTTGCGTTGAAAATAATAAAACCATGTAATTATTCAAATTCGAGATTATTAATTTTTTTAGATATGAATGGTCATTGGCCTCTTCTTCGACGTGCATCTTGATAAAAGTGTCAGTTAATAAGGTTCTCACGAAGTAACAGGTCCTTCACATTAACAAAAATGCAACTAAATTAACTTTATTAGCTACATAAACATGTTATTACATTCTCTGCTTCACCAATAATTTCCGACACACTATTATTAATATTTTTATGATTTTTAAGTCGTTTTATTGTCTTATGTTTATTGCTGCTAAGAGACATGGGTTGATGATTAGATGCACTTATATGTTAACCTACATTTAGGATTAATATAAATTTATGCAAATAAATATAATTAGTATGTAATTACATTTTCTTATTGTTTTTCTTCATTCGCAATAAAAAAATTATGGGCAAACTTATACACGTAATATTCCAGAACCTATTTCTAATAATTAAGAAAAATGAAAGAAACTCGAATCCCAAATGAGAAAACTTGGGCTGTGGGTTCTTTAATAATTGGATACTGGTCTTTAAACATCAATTTAACCTTCCTATTTTATAAAATTGAAGTCTTGTTAGTTGTTCAACAAATACCAAATTGCACTATCAAGGTGATGAAGCCACTTTTCAAAATTTTGATCAACATCAAATTTAGTCATCAAATCCCTAAAATAGAGGAAAATGTTTATGGTATCTTTATATTTAGATTTGACAAGCATGTATAAGTCTCAAAAATTGAAGTCTTGGTAGTTGATTACTCATGATTGATTGACTTCAATAAATTTATTAGCATAGGTGTTTTTAATACCTGACCTCTTTGCGTTTACTGCTTAAATTAAACTGGCTGGTAATTATGCTAAGCTGACTTTAGGACCTTTTCCAATTGAATTTCAGAAAGCAGCAATTGTATTTTAGGTAAATCATGGACGAATTAGGCAGATGCCAATACTTTTCAACTCTTGCACCAGATCGAAATGGATCCCGATTCTATCCACAAGACAGCGTTTATCGTACAAAAAGGCATTTTGAGTACCTAAGGATGCCATTTGGTCTCAAAATTTCCCTAGCACATTTCAACGCGTAATATAATTATTTTTTCATCATCAGAGGAAGTGGAATTTTTAGGTCATATCATAACATCAGATGTTATAAAATCCAATGCACAAAAAATCGAGGCAATTCAGAAATTCCCCATACCTAAAACTGCAAAGGAAATGAAATCATTTCTTGCTCTCCTTGGATACTACAAAAGATTTTGTAGAAATTACCAAAATCAGGAATTTTTTAAAACCTTCGAACTCTGTAAATCTATGTTGACCAACGATCCGATCCTATCTCCAGAATTTATATTGACGACATATACATCGAATTATCAAGAACAGATTGGGAAAGGTCTACCAATCCCCTATACATCAAGGACATTGAACGATTGAACCCACCAGAATGTAACTATTCAACAATCAGGTCTTATCTGTTTGGAAGAAAATTTACAAACTGTACGGATTATCAACCTCCCAATCTCTGAAATGGATTTTCTCCTTAAAATAAGCCAACTCTCATCTCGTAAGATGGAGATAAAAGCTCGAGGAATACGACTACAACATCATACAGATGTTTTGTCAAAAGAATCGAAATCCATAACATGGAAACAGAATTACAAGTTAATTCATAATTATTGAGGAAGTCAGAAATCCAATTATCATTGGTGATTGTGCTCGTGCGGCACAACACAATGATTATGCAACTGCTTTAGCTACGAAAGACATGACTGTTGGTGGCTAAAATGTTATTTTTAGGTAATCCAAAACATCTACGTCAAAATTTACTTTGAATGAAACAATATGATTCTTTCTGAAATATAATTGATTTCTTCTGAAATACAAATCATACTTTCTGAAATTAAATTGAAGAATTCTGATTTTCAACTGATGCTTTCTGAAATTCAATCCTTGATTCTGAAATATAATTGATACTTTCTGAAACTCATGCTTTCTGAAGTACAATCACGTTTCTAGATTACAATCGATGATTTCTGAAATTGAAATATCTTTTCTGAAATACAACTGGAAAAGATGTAGTATTAGGTGAGGAAAATTTTGGTGTACATCCTAGAGGGAGCTTTTCCTAAGTATATTGGTCTAAATTTCTGGAAGCTCAGAGTTCCTGAAATTTGAACAAGTTGTATACTTTCTTAAGCAAATAACCGTTGATAGATTAAATACCATAATAAATTTTCACTTTGTGTCTTCGAGTTTTTATTATTTTTATCCAAAAATGATGACATGAATTTTCCTTTCGATACCGATAAACGATATTCGGCTACCCAAAAATTTTGTATCCATTACCAAATAAGGACTTTTTTTTTATAAAATTAATCTTCAAGATTTTATCCTCAAACTTCCTTTTTCCCAAGATATTATAAAAGTTTGTCAATATTCGAGAATGCTTTTTCAAAATTCTGGAGGTATTTTCAAATTTTTTTAGACCTTTGATGATTTTTAGAAAAAGTGTATGTCGTTTTTAAAGAAACGTTGTTGAACGTATCACAAGCACATATTCTTGAATCATTAATAGTTTGAAAAAAAAGAGTGGGATGAATAATATTGGAAATATATAGTCTTGTATGTACCTATAAAAAGACATTAGTAATATTTAATCATTTCGACCGAATCATGCGACCTGACTTAAAGTCGTGCAAAGTATCGACCCCATTAATATCGACGTAAATGTCAAGCATTTTTATTATATTTATTTTAGTATAATAAATATTGTTTTTAAATCACTAACATTTTCATTGTTATTAGTCGATCGTTTTGATAGTTGATGTAATACAGTCATTAGGGGGTTCTAATCTATCGTTCAAAATCTCTACATGTTCTCAAATAACTTAATTCTTATCATAAATAATTTTTGTTAAAAATTTCAATCAATAAATTATGCTAGTTATTAAATTTGAAGTGATAGCAATAAATTATTGCCATTATTGGTTTATAATAAATTTATTATAAAGCAAATATAATTATTACAGTAACGATAATGTAATTGAAACACGGATCCACACCTATATTAATCTTAGATAATTATTCATAACATTTTTATCATTAAATGCAAATACAATCTCTTCAGCTGGTACAACTTATTAAATAGGACAAACATTTACTATACTGGACATATTTGTGTAATTAACTCAACATGAATATTTAAAACATAATCGTGTTCATGATTTAATTTTCAACAAAAAAATCAAGTTACTTACTAAATCGTGATTTGCAAAATTTTACCTCAAAATTCTTTTGGAAATTTGAACCATTCGAACATATTGAGATAGTTTTCAAAAAAATATAGGAAAAAAAACATATATATACAGGGTGGCCCAAATGTCAGGTTCCAATTACTGATAAACAAATAAGAAAAAAGTAACACCTCAGTTTCTGTACTCTAAATATCCATATTGTCATGAGATCATGTAATTAGTCATTGTCATTTTTAATTGCTATGAGATATTTAAAGCTAAGTATTGCACGAACAAAAGATTTGTTGGCAACTAATGTCAATATGTTATCAATAAATTTGTTGGATAAAGCAACTTTTGTGTGGAAATCTTTTGCCAACAATAATATTGTTGCGTGGGCAAATCAAATTCAGTGCGATTTGGATCTTCCAACTGTTGACGGTATTAGTACTGCGTTTAAAGTTTATTATTACAGATTTCCAAAAAAGAAAAAGGAGATGTTGGTCTTCCACCCTAATAATGTCGGAATTATTTTTGAATTTTGGTTGGTCATCATTTACTAAGATAACTAAATCTGATTTTGAAAAACTTCTTTGTTGTACACGATAGTTCGTGGCATGTTTACCGAAAAAATATATCGTTAATCTTTATCAGTTACCAAGTCATCATATATTTCTCCTTCGGCCTTTTATCGTTTGGCCTATTGATGAAAGCGGAAAACACGAAAATAAAAAAAATGTTATTGCCAACATTGTAGTCAACATGTTTCCCGGCGTTTATTGGCCAACTTTTTTAAATGTGCATAAATGGAACCTGGACTTTTGGGCCACCCTGTATTTAATTGAAATAAAAACATCCAAAATATACACAAAACTAAAATACTTATAAAATAATTGTAGATTCAAAAATATAAAATTATCACATTCCAACAAATAAAAATTAAAAATAACTTCAAAAACAAAAATCATTTTTATTAGAGATTCCTGAAACTCTTAAACCCCTGAAGCTTTAGCTTTTTTATTTTCTGAGAAGATCCGCAACTAATTGAAAGGAAAAAGTTGGAGTTTAGAAAAAAAACTAAAATGAATTAGAAAATTTTTGAAAATAGTTTATCAGTAAATTAAGAACAATTAATTTGGTCAAATGGTTCAAAATTTAAAACCTCAACAAGTATTTTTGAATTGTAGATAAAAGTATGTGGTATTTTCAAGTAAAAATTGTACAAAAAAACATGAAGTGATCAAAGTGATGTCCTATGATTAATGTAATAAATACGCTTTAATTAATAAAAATATTCTCATCAATATTCATGTTTCTGGTAAGTGAGTGAGTGAATACATTACAAATTTGTATTAGATTAGCAATTATGATAATAAAAGCCGGCAACCGGTTTGGTAATTTTCTATTTTAATGGCAATCTTATAGGAATAGATTTGAAATCGCGAGTACTATTATTTTGAAATAAAAAATGTTGATGTTGCAATCAACGCGTAATTTAATTCATAATGTTTACTGAATGAAATTATAATTTCCTAGAGAACAATAAAATTGAAAATTCTTTACTAGAAAGTTCAATCTTAAAAATACTCTTCTTTTTTATAATTTAACTTGAAAGTAAAACAAAGTGCCTACTTATTTTCTACTAAGAAAGTTTTTAATTATACCCATAACATCAATTTTCTTTCCCCATTTTATGATGATTGCATCAAATTTTATTGAATACTTTTTCAATTCCTCCGAATCGAATTCTTCCTAAGGTCAATAAAGTTTATTTGATTTGTTATAGTAATAAACATTGTATGTAATGAATTTCAAAAGTATTAGAAAAAATAATCAATAGAAGAGAATTGAGGATTTATTTTATAGAAATCTTTTATTTGATCCGAGACAGTGTGGATTTCAAGAAAACAGTAGAACTAATTTTTATTTATGATTAACTTAACACAAATAAATTTTTAGCAGCAGTTTCTATTGATTTATCAAAAGCTTTGATACAGTGGATCAAAATTTACTTCTGGAATTCTTAGATCAATCAGATATCAGAGGAATTGCTTGGAAATTAATTGCATCATATTTAACAAACAATTATACAAAAACAGGTCTTCTTCGAAGTTCTGTTCTAGGACTACTTCTTTATTTATTTTATTCTTTATTATATTGTATTTTCTTTATGAAAACATTGAATTAGTCAAAAGTTTGAGGATTTATAATGGATTTAATGTTAATTTTGACATGATACATGGTGTTAGTGAAGAGATACATGCGTAACAATGATATTAGCATGTGAAAACAGTAAAGCTCAATTATTAATTTATGGCATGGTCCATTAGGCAGTTAAATGAGCGTGTAATGAGCCCACAATCTCACATAACAGATGATTGGGCGAGCAAAGTGTTAAATTATGACTTTATTCATTGAGTTATGAAATGCGACTGAAAACACATTCTTCATTCGCTTTAGATTAATTGTTTAAAGATTGAACAAAAGTACTTGATTATTCTTATTATGATTATTTGGTGAAGAAAAAAGTATGAAAACCGACACAAGGTAAACATTATAATTAATTTCAACGCATTTATGCGAGCTTGCATATGTTCGCTGTTCGAATCGAATCAATCGTGTTGAATTATTTTATTATCCTTTAATTAATTTGCGCCGAGGGGGATCCGAGGTGTGCAAGGGGGACAATGCACTTTAATAAGTGTAACGTCATTTAAAAGACACGCACTCGACCCAGCCCAGGACACTCACTTTACACAATCTAGGCCCTGCAAGGTGTGTCCAACACTTCAAAATACACAACTATATACAAAAGTACCAATTACCCATAATTCTAAATCCAAAAAAATCAAATCAAATCCAAAATTGGCATCAATTCTACGTTTTTCGAATTAAAATTCTTCAAAAAAATCTTTTCGCTCTTCATCTACTTCTCAAAAATTTAATTTTATCCTGTAAGCATTTTATACCTTAAACTTAAACCTTAGTTTTGCGTTTTGCATAAGGCAGGAAAACGTCAAAAACCAAAACATTTAGATTTTTACAAAATAGGAATTTATACAGTTCCAGTTGTTTAAGAAGCCAGTTTAAAGATTTTTGAAAACTGTAAATACGAATAGCATCGTTGGAGCCATATTTTGACTTATATGGTTTTTGTAGTGTGTCCCAAAATTATAGGTACGTCCGTCCTCAATTTCTAGGAATTTCTGATAGGAGTAATATCATCATTGCTACTTAAGTACATTATTCTGAAAAATTCCAAATTCATTCTAAAAAACCATACCATCAGCAGGTGTAACTTTGGCCCAAATCTTTGAAAAAGATGGTTCCATCTACAGTGGGTTACCAACTTTCATTTAACACATATTCTAAGTATTTTAAATGTGTCTTTCAGTTAGTACTAGGATACCAACTGTTAAAGTAGATTAAACTATCTTTTTTCCAAAATTTGGGCCAAAGTTACCCCAGTTGACGGTACCTCAAAAATCAAGATGATAGACATTCAAGTACTCGAAAATCCCATTTAAGGGAAACAGTCCAGTGAAAAAATTCTGAATTAAAAAAATGCTTATTTTCAAAATTTTTCAAAATGTGGCCAGTTTGGGGTTCAGGGTTAGTTAGAAAGTTTAAAAGACTAACGATAAAGCGTGTTTAAGTAAACGTAACACATTTAAATATTGATGTTTAGTGTTTTTCCTTTTACGGATTATTAGTGAGTGTTAATGAAGGCGCCCAAACGTCTAGCAGGAGTCTGGGGTCAGCGCAGCACGTCCGGCCAAGGCCCCCGTCTTGTGGACCACCTACCCGCGCCAAAATCTGGCACAGATTTTGTAACACCTTCAACCTTGACTTAACGCCAGCAATTATGAGCGAATTATGGCATTTAGAAACGTAAGAAGTTATTGTCTTGGCAAATAATAATAGAGGCGTTAAATAAGCGTCTCGAATATAGGCGCAGTTTGCTTTGTTTTGTCATCACAAATTATGAATCTGATGGATCAAAATGTTACCTTTTGATTTGACTTTTTTCAAATCTACAGCTTTGACTTGCAATTAATTATTCGGAATTAATTACGTTGATTTACCGTTAATTATGCCTGATTAGTATTTATTTGCATATTTTTTTAATTCCAAAAAAATCTTAGATTATAATCTCCATTTTTGTACAACTTTGCATTCTGGAATTTCAAGAAATACCTTAAAGGTCTTCGCTTACATAAAGTTTAACCAAACATATTTAATAATTAAAACTCACGACTTCATATTTCGTTAAAACACAAAACACATATATCTACAAAAATTTGGTAAACTGAAGCTACAGTTGTACAAAAATTAAAATACCAAAGGGAGGAGAGTGGAAACAAAGAGGACACATAAATAGTGTAGACTATAGCTTTGTTCCAACAGTGAGTTTTCTGCTCGTCACGAAATTGTAACAAACTTTTTACCATCCAAAGTCTATCGAACAAATTCACGTGTTATGATTATAAGAATGGAAGGTTAGGTTTCAACTAACTAGTGCGACATGTACAGTTGCTCCCAGCTGGAAGTAGGACAAAAGTAATCACGATCGCGTATTCTTTGTCCTACTTCGACCTGGGAGCAAGTTTACACTCCTTCGTGGCGTGTACCGAAATTACGCCACCGTACGAACGCGTTTTTTCTATTGCGCATGACCATCATCGTAAATGTACGGTTTTTGGGGCTGTTGGAACAAACCTTTATTACCTATTTAATTATTACGCCTAAAATATTTGATAAAATGTTTTGCAAACATACAGGGCCAAATTTAAAAGTAATCAAATCACTTTTGTGAAGAGTACTATGAATTTTTTAATAGTAGATAATGTACATCTAATTGAATTTATAGAAATTATACAGGGTATTCCAAACTCGCGCATAAGCTCTCCCTATACTTTATTGGGCATCCTTCAGTAATACCTGGAAAATTGTTTAATAAATCTTAGCCAATTAACCGAGATGTGAAGAGATTAAAAGTTGGGAATTCGTTTTCTTTATTATCATAAATTTGGGAAAAAACTGTTTTGGGGCACTCTGTATGTATTTTTAAGGATAATATCACATGCGGTAAGAATATTATGGACAAATTTTTAGAAATGCACGAATTTGAATCCCATTTTCCAAGATTGGGATTAAAAAAAGAGAATATAATGACTAAAAATGGTGTTTAACAAATCAACTGTCCAATGTGATGCTTGACTTTAGCTAGTTTTCAGGTTATAATTCAGTTCATTAATGAAATAAATGAACGTGGCATTGTCAGCGTAGTATTATCAGTGCGGTATTGCCGCCATGGTATTGTCAGCGTGGTATTATTAGTTTGGTACTTACTGTCAAGAATTGTATTCTCAGTTGAATAAATTAAAATAGAAGTGTAAGATTTAACATTATTTTTTATCATGAAAAATATTGAAAAAAATTTAAAAATCTGAAGTTTATTAAGGTTTCTTGTATATAGGTTGGTTACACACAATTCTTCTGAAACTGATGAAAAGGGAAATTTTGGGGGGGGGGGACTTTTATTTTCCCAGATTTAAAAATACAAATTGAAGGGTTTATTCAAAAAATTAGATAGCTTCATCCTATAGTTTGGAGTTGTATAATTGTATTGTCTTATTTTATGTTAAAGAAAAAACTCCTTTGTTTGGTGGAAAAAGTTAGTTTTAGTTGTACTCAAGAGATAACTCGTTGCACGCCTTGGATTTATATCATTTTTTCTTCAAAACACCATTGTGGTTTGTTTATTCTAAGTTTATACAGGGAATTCAATTAGGACTGTTTGGGAAACTAGGCAACCAAATATACTACACAATAATTTCTAGGAATTTTATATTTACTAGGTTTGTAGTTTGTATACCTCATAACCACAGTATAGACAACTACCAGTAGCGACACTTCATGCAAATTACATGTTATTTGAAGGGACAATTTTTGGTGACCTTGACGATATATATATATGTATACTCAGATACGCACGCGGCAAATTTAAATTTACGTCACTTTTTCTAACCATAAAAATGTAACATTTATTTGCAAAGTTTTGATTAAAATTGAAGTTTTTAATGATTTTGACAAGATTAAATGTAATAATATACAGTTTTCATCAATTATTACATTAATTACGGTATTTAAATTCAAATGGCGACGCCTTTAAAATTATTTTGATCATTGAGAAATGTCACCATTTGTAATTTGCAGTTCTAAACTCAATGGTACCAGATACGCACCATAGAAATGGTACTAGGTTAGACACGGGAGAGTGTCGCTACTGGTAGTTATTTATACTGTGTCATAACCAAAGTACCCAGCAGCGTAGCCAGAAAATGTGTCTAGGGGCGTCAATCTGGAAAATGGCGTCAGAATTTTTAAGAAATTCTTATTACATAGCAAAACACTAAAAAGCTGTAAAATATGCAATATACAGGGTGTCCCATTTGACGTTGGACTCTATGGGTATCTTTGTTATTATTGGAAATAGAAAGTCGGTTAAATGGACAAAGTAGTAGAGATTTTTTCGAATATTAATAATTCATTTACAAAAAAATTGAATATCGCATCGTTCCAACGCTATCTTGAAAAAACAAGAAAATGCGATTTTCAAAATATGGCTATAACTTCGTTATTTTCGGTAGTATCAAAAAAATTTTTTGACATAATACAGACAATTTTTTGTGTACAATGCAGTAAAACAAATGAAAATTTTCTTTCGCCAACGGATTGACCGGAAATGAACCAAACTTATTTTTTTCTTATGGCAGCCATATTGGATTTATACATATTCGGAATTAGTGTATTTTTCTGAGTAATTTGATATATCATATGTAATATTTAAAAAAAAATAGAAATAATTTTATTTTACTAACCAAAAATGGCTTTGAATAGATGTAAACTGTCAATACATATGTGTTAAGATTTATTTTACATTTAATATTTTAAATAGTTACATTTATGTTATTGGCAATTTACATCTCTTAAAGTCCAATGTTAGTTTGTAAAATCAAATAATTTTTTTTTTAATATGACATATGGTATACCAAATTACTCAGAAAAAAATACTGATTCCGAATATGTGTAAATCCAATATGGCTGCCATAAGAAAAAAATAAGTTTGGTTCATTTCCGGTCAATACGTTAGCGAAAAAAAATATTCATTTGTTTTACTGCATTGTACACAAAAAATTGTCTGTATTATGTCAAAAAACTTTTTTGGTACCACAGAAAATAAAGAAGTTATAGCCATATTTTAAAAATCGCATTTTCTTGTTGTTTCAAGATAGCGTTGGAACGATGCGATATTCAAATTTTTTGTAAATGAATTATTAATATTCGAAGAAATCTCTACTACTTTGTTCATTTAACCGACTTTTTATTTCCAATAATAACAAAGATACCCATAGAGTCCAACGTCAAATGGGACACCCTGTATATGCGTGAGGTTCAATGTTCAATTACCCCATGTTTACCTTGGCTTAACACCGAAATTATACAAGGTGTTCCGTTCGTGTTTCACGTTTCCCCAAACGTCTATCTTTTTTTTTATTTTTACAGCTACAGTGTTTTGAATTTTAGGTTACCGATTTTTGACAAAAGTCACAAAATCGTCAATTACATTTTAACCAATGAGCGTAGTGATTTAAAAAAATTATCATAAAGCTAAAGCCTTCCGATTTTAATTGGTAACAACAGTAATACCAAAAAAATTGTTAAAATGTTGAAAAAATCGCAAAAAAGAAATAAAATTAAAAAAACTTTTTTTTAAGATTTTGAAAATTTTCTCCAAAATTAGAACCATTACGGTTTTCTAAAATTTCTCCGTATTCTCAACAAAACACGGAAACTTTTCGAACCGCAACTATTTTTCCTCACTTACTAAAATTTTCTGAAGTTACCTCTATGAGTAGTAATTAATCTATACTCACTGCTACTATTTTCAGAAGGCTATAGTAAGTGAAGGAAACGAGCTACAATTTCAAATATACCCCTGATTTATTGAGAAAATTAAGAAATTTCAAAAAACCTAACCTTAATGCAACTTTTCGAGGAAAAAAAATTAAAAAACTGAAAAGATTATATTTTTCTTTTCAATTTTTTTTTAACTCAAAAATATAGAGGTCTATCTTTCGTACTTTGGCGATTACATTTGCTCTAAGCCTGATGTTTGGTGAAGCCCGAACGCCCGAACACCCTGTATGTATTTCATCATTCCTGATTTACTTTCTACTCTACCCTCGTGCACGAATACATTATATTATTTTAGTGGTAAACTTTAAAAGTTAAGTTACTATCCTCTTCTGTATACTTATTTGATAGGGGGTACAATGCCCCCTCTGGTTGCGCCACTGAAAGTATCTCTCAGCAGCTTTTATTTTGAGCAATAATAACGTACTTCACTTTATTTAACTGTGCCAAATATAGGTTTTCTACCATACAAATCACCAGTATCGTCCTTTTTTGAAGACCCTGTATAATACTTATCAGGTGCGGAAATTTTTCCAATAATATTTCATGTTTTTCTGTATTTCAATTAAAGAATTCTTCAAATAAAATATTATGATAGTAAAATGTACATTTTTGTAAAACTATTTTCCTAAAACATAATCTGGAAAATGTATTTATGAGTGAAGACACTGTCTTCATATGTAAAAATAATTTTAAAAAATTATGAACAAAAATATTTCCATATAACTTAGAATCTTGAATTTTCAAACGTTTTCTCAAAGCTTAAAAAACTGAAGTTACCTTCTTTTTGAAGCAAACCCAACCTTGGTGTTATTGGTGTTATTTATACATACAGGGTGTCCCCAGAAAATCTAGCGCTCTCTGAAATAAAATGGTCTTTTGAAAATTTCGAAAAATGATAAAACATGACCTATTTTATATTTATTTCGCAAAATTACCATTTTTGTTTCAAAAAGGAAGAAATTTTATGACAGTTTCCTATTTCTACTTTCAACTCCTTAGCACCAACCACAAAAAATCATGTAATTTATGTTACTCGCATCAAAATAAGTACTAATTTGTTTAGAGATTTCAAAGAACTTCAATTTAAGAGTCACTTCTTAATAGGCAAAAATAGCGATTTACGGCTGCCACTAGAAATGCTAGTGCAAACAATATTTTTATAGAATTTTTTTTTATTTTAGATTCTAGAAAAAAAATTGGAGAGTCCATAAAAAAATATAATTACCCAAAAGTACCTTGACTTTGGTCGCTTATAATTAATTCTGCATAAAATTACAACACAAAAACTTCTTCCCAGATTTAGTTTAATTAATCTAGTTTACAAATCAGAAAGAAATGTTAAAATCTCTCAAGAAAAACTTGAGATACAGTGGCAGCAGTAATGCTCTATTTCATGATTTTTCACAATTTTTTAAGCGCAGCAACAAAAAAAACTCATAAACATAAATAGTACGTATCAATGTTTTCAGTTATCATGCAAAACTGTGTATATTGTTGCTAGTATTTATTTAAACCGGGTATTTAATGTTTATATCGGTGCGCGGCGCGAGTAACATAAGTGACCCTTAAAAGGGTGGTGCTGTGGTGTAGGGGTTGAAAATATAAATTGGAAGTTGTCTCAAAATTTCTTTGAAATAAAAATTCACCTATGTATTTTATTATTTTCTCAAAATTTCAAAGAGATTTTTAAAAATACAATTAGTAACTTCAATCTTTACTGACAATTTTTTTAAATTTTGTATTGAAAAAAAAACATATTAAACCTTCAATTGATTATTGAGTAATTAAATGTCTGTAATATTCAAATTTTCTAGGAAAATTATTATTGAATCCAATAAATAATGAGTGATGTTAAAATATAAATTTTGCTAATTGGGGTTTATTCTTTGATGAAAATTTCAAAGATTTTCTGTTGAGTTATTATAAGAGCCACACCTTAGTACTAATAAATGAAACCTCAAATACTCATTTAATTATTAAAATTGCTGCTAATTATAATGTTTATCTTGTGTGTAACGAAAAATTTTATAAAATGCAAAATGGTATTGGGCAATAAATTTTAGCAAGCGTATTATGAAATATCAGATGATTATATTGGGATAATTCGCGTGGGCAGGTTCTTAATTATATTACCATATTTAAAAACTAATTGCCCAGGTATTTTTAAATACTAATCACTTTTAAAAATCCCTTTAAATAAAAAATTTACACAATTTTGAAGAATAATTTAATGCTAATCACACTAACAGTTTTAATGGCACTTTAGTTTTTTTCCTTCACAAAATTTTACAATATGTTTATAAGCGATTTTAAATGAGTTATTTAATATTTGGAATTTAATTGAAAATTTTTGATTGCGTGGGATATGTTTCATCATTTTTTATTTTCTCTGCTTAACATTATGATGCATTGAAATGAATCCTATTCATTGAAAAATGTAAAGTGTGAACTTATTTCAACTGCAATTAAAGTAACATGTTGAAATTTCGCCGAATGTCAACGATTTTATTTTTGTGTCAATGTTCAGCACTTAATAGATCTACTTTTATAAAAGGCAAGTTCTTTCCGCGCGAATTTAGATTCTTCCTTTCACTCTATAAATCTTTGCAGAGAATAGACACGCTATTTTTATGTATTACATACTTATGTTTACAAAAACCTCATAAATTTCTTTTGTTTAAAGTTTTCATTTAATCCATGATAATTTTTCTAACTAAATATTTGACACTTTAGGCCTGAAGATGAGTTAAATCAAAATTCGAAACGTTATCAGTAATTATTTAAAATATTGGTATCGATTCCGCACCATTTTTAATGATATTTCTTATACCTAAAAAATCAACATAATGGCTAGAAATATTGCTTTTTAGAACACCTTGTACAAAAAGGCAATTGCTTAAATAAAAATTCAATAAATTTAAGGTTTAACCCAATTTCTGGTTTAAAACCTATCCTAATGTTAATTAATTATGAATAAGAAAAACGCATGTGTGTATAAGCAAGGTCAATAATTTAATGAGTAGTCCAATATCTTGAAAAAACAATTTATTTTAAACATATATCACGCATTGGATCTCGTTTTTTCGTTTTTTTTTCGACACATCCGGTCCGCATCGATGTCGAAATAAATCACGCATAGGCTAATTGCAATGGGTTTTAGTACAGTTCTCATAGCCTTCAACTTTATTAATTCGGTCGGCTTTAATATTTATTTTATTTTTATTATTATTTTAGTAACGGTACTTTTATAATTACCCAATGGTTATTATCATTTTATTCCTCTTTGGATTTTATTGCGAATTCTAGGAAATTTCGAAATGGCTCAAACAAAACATCTCCAGGTTAGTTTGGTAATAAATAGAATTCAAACGCAAATGCATAATTAAAACCCAGATTCTAATCAAATCCTTTAAGTTTAAAGGCCTTTAACGTTAAATTTGTTATATGGGTTGTAATGGACAAATTCCACGGTTACCTTATTTGTTTCTAAGTAAACGCCATTAATTTTATCCATAATCTGCCTATTAAACGTATCTTATTAATTATTTAATTACTTTTAATAAAATCCTACTTTCTCGGTGGTCTAAACCATGAAATTAATATACAATAAAATTTAAATAACCAACTAAAACCTTGTTTCCAATAAAAATTATCAATAAGTAATTGATTAAAGTTCACGCCAACTTTGTATTTGAGTTTATTGCTTCTCACGCATATTCATTTAAAGTTTTATTAACCAATAAAAGCATCCAAAAAAATTGAAAAATCTTTAACTTACGTGCAGCAAATTAGAATTAGCATTTTATAAAATTTATTAATAAAATATTTTGAATCTTTAAGTGATTTAACATTTGAACTTATATGCTTTTACTGAATAAGAGTACCCAACTCAGGTTTCGTAAAGCTTACCTTTGGTGCTAAATTATTTTATATAAAGTGAAGGTGTGAAATTGACTAATTTGTAATCTTATAAACTTAATGTTGTAATAGAATCTAATTTGATCTGAAGATGTTTAAAGTTGATGAAGAGATTTATTGCTTGTATTTTATGAAAAGTGTTAATCGGATTCAATTTAATCTGTAATTTTAACTTAATTTAATAAACCTCGCTCGCTCACTAACGTGTTTATTACGATTATTGCACTATGAAGGCTACATCCATTGGGTTCAATATTCTACAGCTTCTTTCATGTAGCCTGCTTTACATGGATAGAAATTTTTCTCGACAAACCTGGCGTGCTACCACTTCTTCGACAGTCCATTTCCATCGACATGACCTTTTCAACGACATGGCCAATTCATCGACACGAAAATTTAATCGATCTTACCTTTTTATCGATAACCATTTCCTCGACAATACCTATTCATCGACAAAGCGTTTCATAGGCACTACTTTTTCATTGACACAAACGTTTCATCGATATTAATTTATCATCGACAAATATTTTCTTTGGCAAGGACGTTTCATCGACATTTCTTTTTCATCGACATTACCTTTTCATCGACAACCATTCCATCGACAATATCTTTTCATCGACAAACTTTTTTTCGACAAGGACGTTTCATAGACACTACTTTTTCATTAACACAAACGTTTCATCGACATTACTTTTTCCTCGACACAGACGTTTCATCGACAACCACTTCATCGACTACCGACAGTCGATATCGACGATGAGACGCTTTGACGATGAAACATGTCTTTACGATAAAAAGGTAGTGTTGATGAAACTGTAGTCTGTAGTCGATGAAACGACATTGTCGAAGAATTGGTAATGTCGATGAAAAGGCAGTATCGATTAAATAGTAGAGTCAATGAAAATGTAATATCGATAAAACGTCTGTGTCGATAAAAAAAGTAGTGTCAATGAAACGTCCTTGTCGAAGAAAAGATTTGACGACTGAAAGGTGGTATCGACGAAATGCTTGTCGATGAAACGTCCGTGTCATTGAATTGGCCATGTCGATAAAATGGACTGTATATGAAATTGCATTCGAAGAAAAGCCTATGTCGATGAAACGGTATATAACCGATAAAACCACATCATGGACAAACGCATTTTTTGTACCAATTTTTTACTATTTATTTGGTTGTGGTTGTATACTGTTTCATCAAAAATGCACTTTCATCGGCATAGCCTTTTCATCGAATTCAATACCAACGACAGTCCATTTCATCAAGGAAATTTGTTATCTAAAAGAAAGTTTCATCGACATAGACGTTGTATAGATATTACCTTTTTATCTACAAAAATTGCTGTTTATGCATAACTTCTTCTCCCTCGGCAAGTTCTCGCTGCTACTGACTCCTTTGCTGCAACGGTGGAGTAGGGGTTTTCTTGCAGAGGTTCTTCCACATGTAACATCATACTCCCGCCAATATGAGCAATTCTTTGATGACGAGTGCTAGGCAGGAGACAGTTGTTATTGTGTCCTTACCATTGCCCAGATTGTTTCTTCGATGTAGTTCTGCAGATTCCTTTCGTCGTCATGCAGCTAGTTCAGTTAATCATTGATTTTGAACACTGGTTCTGCTGGTATTGATTTGGAACTTCAGACTGTCAAGAGGTTTTGAATTGATACTTTGGTTATTTTTAGAAAATATTAAATGATACTGGATTCACTTCGTTTGGGCAGAATAATTAGTGATTTGAAGCGGATGAGACAGTTGGGTGAGATGTGAATGAGGGCTGTGATATTGTTTTGCACATCATCGCAGACTATCGTGATTCTGATTATGTTATTGACTATGATGAGCGAGGTTTTGACCTTACTAAGTTGCTTGAAGATTATGGGCTGGCTTCTTAGTTTCAGGATTGGGCATTTGTGACAGTGTTTTTAAAGTTCTTCCGCCAAGCAATTTGTTCTCCTCTCTATGTGTCGGATAACCCCTCTGATGTAAATAAGTATCGCCTCATGGAATTGAACCTTCACTCTTTGAACTCGTTGTCTGAAAGTACAAAGTATAACTGTGGATTATGGTGCACCCCATAACATATGTTTCTGTAATCTCGACAGGAATGGGGAATGGGTGTTACTCTGATTAGTTTGAAGTATCCAAATATTCGAATAGTGTTGATACATGTTATGGCAAATGGATGTCTCTGGATTTTGATGCCCCTATAAAAGTTCAAGCGCCTAGTTAGGAGTTATGACTTCATAGAAATACCCATGATTGTACAAGATATTCGTCAGATGACGGTTCCGATCATACAGTTCCTCTATGATGTTGCACGCGAGTTAATATGCTGCGAGGATATGAACTTTAGATTAATCGTGGACCAACTCTAAACTAAACGAATTTCTTCCAATCCATCATTGATTTTCTTTTGGAAGTTGTTAATCTTGTCCGTAACCCTTTATTCCGTTTCGTTGAACTCTGCCAAGGCGGTTAACATGAATTTTGTTAGGTGATGTGTTGCCTCTATAACCTCCTTTTGATTGGTGTCCAGTATCTCAATGTCTTGGTAAACTTCATCGTTGACTCTGATGTCAAACTCTTTCAAGTAATCCTCTTTTTGTTGGGGAGGCCGTTGGGAAGGTCTGTTGGATCCAATCAAACCGATGTTGTTACTACTTTAGATGATGAACTAGATTTTGGTATCCTTCTTCTCTCGTAAGATTTATTGCATTATCACATAACATGCTTATATTCGCTACGACCTGTTGCATTAATGTTGAGTAGTTTCTCTTTCCCGAACTGTATCATGGCGGCGGGTATTGTACATTGTACAGCATAATTTCTTGTAACTACCTGTCATAATCATAACCAAGGTTTGTCTGTTTCCTTGGTACAGTGAGGTGAAATTGGTTCTTCGTCTCTTTCTTCATTGATTGGGTTTTTGTCTCTTAGTTTCATCCTTTGTGTCTACATCAATCGGCTTTGAGCTTTAATGTATTGGCTCAAAAACTTTACTGCTTCCAGTTTCTGCTGGAAGTAGTTCATTTGAAGGTATTCGTGTTCCTCCCTCTTGATTGACTCTGCTAATTGAGGAGGTTTTGCAGTCTCATACCATAGTTTTTCAAGAGCATTGAGTCTACTTTGTGCCCAACTGGTTCTTCTCTGGAGTAAATCTTTCTTAACGTTTGTGCTCTTGGAGATTAGCCATCCATGGTCCACGTCCTTGAAAAGATGTGTCAATGAAAAGATAATGATGATAAAAGATCTTTGTCGATGAAAATGTAGAATCAACGAAATGGACTGTCGATAAAGTGGTAATACGCATTTGATTTGTGATATAGATCTCTGTCGAAAAATGTTTCAATCTACTGAAACAATGTGTTTTATACAATGTTTAATGATCGGATCAAAACATTGTAGTTGTACGTAGACTAGATTTTATGTATCAAATGATGGTCGATGAAAAAGCAGTGATTAAAGATTATAAAAGAGTTCATTTTTTGATTTGTGAAAAAGATCTTATAATCTCGATAAATTACAGGATTTGAAACTATAATCATAATGTGCGTAAACATGAGTGTTTAAACCACTGACTTGAAATTATAAGACTCTATAATTTACTGTATCGCTAATGAAGCTCTTTTTTATTATTAAAATAACAGTAATAATTTTTCAATTACCAGATTGAAATTATCGATTTCATGTTTACACACCTTCACAAATGCAGAAACAATGTTATTCACGTTCCTATGTAATTTATTATGTTAATATAAAAGTAAAAGGGTGGCATTTGAAAGGAGTGATCTCGCATGAGAAAATGATGGTATGGAAGAGTGTCATCAATATGAGCTTTTCTGAAAAAACTGAAGAGTTAAAGCGTATCAGAAGGTGCAACTAGTCGGGCCAGCTTACGCAGCATCACACACATTTCGCAACTGAACCGCTACAAATACATAACATGCACACACACTCTACTACACTTTTTTCTTTCTTCATCTCTTATGTAAGTGGGCCGTCAACGGTGTGCGCCCTTGAGCGTATCAATAAAATATACTTAAAATTTTTACAATGTAACCTATATTCTTCTATTCCGAAATATCACCTAGATTTCAAGGTTATTAAAAACTGCATACTTCATAATCGCACAAAACCGACACTTAATTGCCCACACTTGAAGCTCGTCTTATGACTCACGCTTTGGGTTTTAAATTATTTAAGATTTCGGGACGCGATTGCACATCTCTTTAGCAAATTAATCAAGTAAAGATTGATAATTATTATTTATATACCACAATTACGAAACCTATAATTAGATACGTGAGATTAAAAAAATATATAGAATTATTAACGTCTTTCTTGACTCACGCTTTTATTAAATTGATACTTTTTATCTTTTACACGGATTTTGATTCTCACATTTTTCGATCCTTCATACTAGCTGCATTACCTGAACGGGTCAAAGTTACCCCAGTTGACGGGTAACTTTGACCCGTAAAGGTAACTTTAGCCCAACCTTGGAAAAATATAGTTTGAGCTACTGTTAGTTACCTACCAGTTAGTGAGTTAGTGTTCTGACACTAACTGAAACACGCACTTAAAATACTTAGAATATGTGTTAAATAAAAGTTGGTAACTAGCAATAGAACAAACTGTCTTTTTCCAATATTTGGGCTTTGGGCTAAAGTTACCCTCAATGCCCAAAGTTGTCAAAGTTGACGGTATGCCAGTTTTTTTTAAAAAGTATATCCTAAAGGTTATACTTTTATATCCTACAACATTAGAGGAAAGGTCAATTTTTTCGATCCTTCATACTAGCTGTGTTCCCTCTATCATCTGAAGTACCGCCAACTGGAGTAACTTTGACCGTTAAGGGTAATTTTGGCCGAAAGTTGGAAAAAGATGAACTATCCAATAAGACGACAGGTCCATTTCATTTTCGCATGACAGCCGAAAATCTTGAACAACCAAATATGCGCATTAATTCAACATAATAATTTTTGTGCTTTAATTTTTGCAGAGTTTGGGACATATCAGTGGATGCCATATCAATCCAGCAGTAACCTGTGGTCTTTTTGTAACTGGTGATGTTAAACTAATAAAAGCAGTATTTTTCATTGCTGCCCAATGCATCGGAGCTGCTGCTGGATCTGCGTTATTAAAGGTAAAATAACGTCTATAATTTGTGTCAATTGAATAAAAAAAAATATTGGTGACCTAAACCTTGTTTAAATTGGTTATTAGTTTATAATTAAAAGAAATTTAATGATAGGAAGTGCGATCGGTTTCTCTTTTCAACAAATTTCAGTGCAGCGTAAAGAATTCAATAAAAACATTGAAATCCTGGGTCAGTGGCGCATGTCGGCTGCGATGGTTACGCGCCACTAACCATCAAGTTCAATGTCTAAACTCTAGAATGAGGAAATTGCACCTGCTAGCTTTCAGCAATTCTTAAAAAAAACATAACCAAAACCAATCAAAATTTAATTGGTATTTTTTTTTAGTCAGTGACACCGGCGGAATTTGAAGGAACTTTAGGTTCAACAGGATTATCCCCACTCATCTCACCAATTCAAGGATTCATTGTCGAAATTTTCCTAACGTTTGTCCTGGTTTTCGTGGTTCAAGCAGTATGCGACCCACGCCGCAAGGATATCAAAGGATCAGCACCTTTAGCTATCGGATTGAGCATCACCGCTTGCCATTTAGCAGGAGTAAAATTTCTACAAAATTGTTACTGCTTAATACAGGTTCTATAATTTATAATTTTTAGATTAAATTCACTGGCTCCAGCATGAACCCCGCCAGAAGTTTCGGACCTGCAGCTATCATGAATCTCTGGGAAAATCATTGGGTATGACTGCATACACTTAAATCAACTATTATATATTTATACTATTTTAGGTATATTGGGCTGGTCCAATTTGTGGAGGTCTTTTAGCTGGACTTATTTACAAGTTTTTGTTTAAAGTAAGGAAAGACGAAGACGATTCTTATGATTTTTAAGGATTAATCTATGAAATGTGCAAATCATTTATAATCAATCACCAAATTCATTCATTTCATCTTCAGTGACGAATTTTAATAGCTCGTATTTTAAGAGTTGTAAATTATGATTTATGTGTATTATTATAAGGCCTGTAAAATATTATTAGTATTTATATTTAATTATGAATTAGTGTAGTATAAATTATTTTGGACGGTCTGTAATTTATATATTTTAGCTATAAATAAATGTACCTATCTTATAAAACATGTGTAGTGATTTTTTTCATTGTTTTCCACACCTTCGCTCGCCGTTCAATGCTTTTACGTTGCTAAGTTGCCTTTTTCATTGTATGTTTTAAATGTGGCTTTTAAATTGATTCGTAAAGGTGACTTTTTACATAGTGGCATACCCAAAAGGGGGTGGGATGGCGATTTCACCTTCAAACTTCAAATCTTTTTCAACATTTAAATTAATTTAGTTAGATTTTTTTTAATAGTGTACTATTTAAATATTTTTTAAGTTTGAGATTTTAAAAATTTTCTTAAAAACTACTAAAGTTATCAACACCAAAATATTATACCAGAAACATATAGCACCTAGATGTATTTTAAAAATTATTTGGTGAAAATCGCTCGATTAGTTTTTCCATAATAAAATCGCTAAATATTTGGGCACAAACTCGGTCCTGGAGAATTTCAAACATTTTATTAGAATAATAGAAACGGTAAATACAATTTATTCCTTAAATTTTGAACCCTTAAACGTTTTTGTACCCTGTATAGTTTGTGAGCTATCAATTTTTTTCTGAAAAATCTAGAACTTTTGGAAACTAGACAAAATCGACAAAAAAACCAAAAAAGTGGGGGTCTAGCGTTTTGAGTTTTATCACAAATCACAAAATTGCTAATTACATCTTAACTAATGTGTGTAGGGATCAAAAAAAATTATCATCTATAATACTAAAACCGTATAAGAAATGGGGAGGAGTTTTTTTTCGTAGAAAGTTGAAATTTTATAGGTGGAAGGAAGAGAAAATTTTTAGAAAAAAGTTTAAATGTCTCTTTTCGATCGGACCACCCCGAAAAAAGTTATTCCGCGCCGAACGAAAAATCGACTTCAGTGTCCAAAATTCACCCCGAATCGCACCGAATTTTGGTATGTTATGGGGGACCGGATTCTGACGACGGCGGTTTTGGCCCGCCCGGATCTATCTATTAAGGGGGCGGAATTCGGACGTTTTTTGCGAGGACCGGCCGAAAGGGTGGTTTTTTCGGTCCGATTTTAAGAATTCCGATGTAAAGAGGGTTGTCGACTGGAAGAGGGGCTCGAATTTTAAATTTTTTGGACTTCCCAGACACTTTTAAAAAAATTTCCGAAAATGGTCGAATTTTCTCGTTTTTTTTCGGATTTTCGGCGGCGTTAACTTAACTGAAAAATCACAACTCCGTCGGATTCTAAAGGGAAGCAACGAAATCGGCCCCTTTTATTCTAACATCCTGGGGATTACCGTGACCGATTTTTAAGCATCCCGACAAAAGTGTGACGTCACGGCCCCGAGACGCAAACTGTACAATTCTACCATTTTAGAAGTTCGGCAGGAGTAAAAAAATCGCGGTTACTTTAATGCTCATCTAAATTCCACGTTTTACCTTAAAATGGGAGCTTTTTGATGCGTTTACTCTTCATGTCGTTTTGGTGCCCCCAAGGTGACGCTTTATTTTTCGCGCTATTTTGACGTGTACTTTGAAAATTCGTAACTTTTCATCGGAACAACCTGTAATACTCGAATATTTTTTATTTTACTTATTTGGTATTTACTTATGAGACAAAAAATCGGCACCTTGAAATGTTTACCCTGGACATTGGAAAAAAATCGAACGTAAAGTGTTCAAAAAATCGGGCAAAACGCGGTACAACCGAGGCTCATCTGGCTCCCGCAGTTTTCAAAATTTTTGCAATTTTCTTTCGCAACTTTAAAATGGAATATTTTTTACAGTGTATAGGCTACTCAGATTTTTTTATATTTGGTCGGGTTGAGAAATTGCGTACAAGTAAACTCGAAATTTTGATTGTAGGGGTGAGTGGCTCCCACCAGGTCACTTTTTATCGAATTTTCAATTTTAAAAACACTTTAGAATCTACTCTTTGAACCGAAAGCTAGTACGCATAGGGCACTTTAAATTTCGAAAAAATAACGAAAAAAAAATTTTTATATCGCATTTTTAAAAGTCGTATTTATGGGTTAAATTCACCCTTCAAATTACATCCCTACTTTCTTCCCTAAAAGCTCTTTAGGTCTATTTACGTCAAAAAAAGAATCACTTCGCTATCTCTTTCCGTTTTCGAGTTACCATCGAAAATGTAGCTAAAATAAGCAATATCTCCGTTTGGATTTGGAGCCAAAATTTCGGTCTGAAATTTTTCACTTTTCACAAAATAATTAATATCTTCGAAACTATTAGCACCACCGAGACGTTTAATAGCTTAAAATTCGCACAGCCACCTCCTCCACCAAATTCCGTGAAAGTTTTAATTTTCGGTTTAAAATTGCGCCGTCCAGAACCGTATTTGTACCAAAATTTTGCCAAAAAAATAGAAAGAGGATGGTTTTAGCTTTCTAGTAATAATTTTCTATTAATTCTACGTATATTGGTTAAAAAGTATTTAGTGATTTTGCTGTAGCTCCATAACTAAAAAAAGATTGACCCCTACCTTTTTGTTTTTTGTCGATTAAATTTGCTGTTTCTAACCCCGATGTATGATGAACCATGGTTCATGAACATGGAACACCCTGTATAAATTTTCGTATTTACAAGTCTCTTTTTTTGGCGCGTTTCGTGTAACCTCCCCCAAAAGCATTTAGTGTTTATTTTATTTAATTTTTTTTCAGAAAATCTAATCAACCGATTTTCACCAAATATTTTTTAAAAACAACTTCTAGTGTGAAGTGTGGATCTACAAAATTGTTTCCATCTTCCATCCCAACCTGTTAATGCATTTTAATGACTTATTACCACACTAAGAAACTGAAGAGGACTCCAATCAGGGCCGGAACATTTTTCTAATGTATCAAAAAGGCTAAAGTTGTTTTTTTTCCTCAAATTACAAATCGGAACGAAGAATCAATACATTTTTTAAATTTTTAAAATGATTCTATCTACGATATTTTTACCTTCGGTTAAAATTGGAAATCTATATCTTATAGTTTCCGAAAAAACAAAAATTTTCAAAAAAGTTTTTTGGCTTTTTCTTAGAACGATCTCGCAAATAAAAGATAATAAAAAATGGATCAAATGTCAATCCCGAAATACTTTCAACATTTTCTAGTACACCAAAAACACAAAACACAAAAAAAAATTCAAAATAATTAGGTAATGTACAGAAAATTATATCTCGTATTTTTATTTGCAACATTTTTCAGAAGAATGCTTACTTATTTAAAAATCGATAAATTTAAGAATTTCGTTCAATTTTTCAAAAATATTAGCAAAATAACATTTTTTTAGTTCATGTTTTCTGTTTTTAAATTAGTTATCAATTTGCAAAGTAAAAATTGTCCTGAAGATGTATATTTTCTTGCGATAAATTTTCCTTTCAATAAATTTTCTCGCGAGAAATTTCCCCGCCATGAGTTTTCCCGCAATTCCTCAAGACTTTTGTATGAGAACTTTTCAAAAAATTTTCAGCGATGTGTTTTTCGTAAACCAGAAACCTGCTTTAATTATAAAATTTTGTTTAAGCGATTGTGGCTTAATTTTAATAAGTCTCAATTAAATTTAAATTCCAAAAATATTTATCGCTTTCTCAAAATACATAATATAGGATTATCTGTTTTTGGATTAGACTGATTAATTCAAAATACTATAGGTAAGTATTGAAATAAACAAATAAGAAATAAATGCTTAAAGATTGGGAGTAATTATAAGGTTTACAATGATTATATTTAGTTAAAAATAAAGGAATTGGTATGTAAAAACGAGGATATATTAGTTTGAATGGATTATAATTTAACCCGAGGTGTGGAAGGGAATAAGCCTTATAAAAGGAAGTACAATCTCACTTGTTCATTTGTGCATTTGGCTTATATTGGTGGGTTTGTTTCAACATAAATCACATATTAGTTTAAAATAAAATTATTGTAAGTATTTTTATGTACTATTTTATAGTCATGCTCAGTGATATGCAAAGTACATATACGCAACATGTTATAATTTATTAAAAATATGTCACACTATTCAGTTAGATTTTTAAATAATTTATTTATGGAAGAAAGTTAAAAATTTTATAGGTTTTACCATTAATTATTATTCCAAATTCTGCACTTGTAGGTCATTGCAAAGATAGTTATTACAAAATAATTACACAACAAATACAAAATACAAATTGATATTCTCTCAAATTGAATTGATATTTTCTACAAGCGGCCAATTTTTATCAAGTACAATGTATCCCTTCTTAAGTTCCTGTCTCCTGGAAAATTATTGGGTTTACTGAAAAAAGCAAAAACATGATAGCCACAATATTTTTTAAGATACCAAGTAAACGTAGTATTTAAAAAATCTTCGACAGAAACATTTTTATGGCCAAAAAACACAATTATCAAAAAGAAATAAATCGCTGGGATTTACCTATTATTTTTTTACTACTAAATACTAACATTGCTCTAAAATTAAATTTAATCGCCATTCGGTTTTCAACAGAATATACAATACTCTTTTAATAATATACCGGATGATGTGCACTCCAAGATGGCAGACCAAAGTTACGTTTTTTTTAAATTTTGTATAATCATTTATGGGTATATCTCCACTGGTCCAAAAGATAAATTTAAAAAAAAAAACTGCTTTAAAGAAATGACAATTTTGTATTGAAATTTTGACAAAATGACAATCTTATTGGGGCCCCCAAAAAATTAAATTAAAATTAAAAATAAGTGCTAATATTTCGGGATGAGACCAATTTTGCAGTATCCCGGGGCCTAAATCCGTCCCTGAGCAGAATTCTCAAATATATTTAAATTTGGTTATATTTTTAAAAATTTAAAAAAATCACTTCACAGCTTCAAAAAGTAAAAGAGTGCAATGTTTACAAATTGTCAATTTTTTAATGTTCTTCTTGGAATTTTTCCACAAACTTAAACTAATTTTTTACAGAATTTTCTAGTTTATTCAAATCGACCATAAAATTAATTCTAGCTCACTTGGTTATTTTTTTATAAATTTAAAAAAATCATTTTACTGTTTCAACAAGTAAAATATTGCAATTTTTACAATTGTCATTTTTTTTTTATTTTCCCCTTGGATTTTTTCAACAGACTCGAGTTTATTTTTTGCAGAATTCTTTAATTTACTGAAAAAAGCCACAAAATTAATTATATCCCACTTGGTTATATTTTTACACATTTTTAAAAAACATTTCACAGCTTCAGCAAGGTAAATTGTACAATTTTTATAAAATCCCATATTTTTTAATGTTTCCTTTGGATTTTTCTACAAACTCAGGTAATTTTTTTTGCAAAATTCTCTAGTTAATTCAAATCGACCGCAAAATTAATTCTAGCTCACTTAGTTATTTTTTTATAATTTTTTTAAAAATCAATTTTTTTAATGTTCTTCTCCGAATTTTTCAACAAACTCGAGTTTATTTTTTGCAGAATTCTTTAATTTATGCAAATCAACTGTAAAATTGATTCTAACATACTTGGTTATTTTTTTATAAATGTTTCATAAATCATTTCACAGCTTCAACAAGTATAACAGTGCAATTTCCTACAAAAATCTCAATTTTTTGAACATTCCCCTTGAAAATTTTCAACAACTCGGATTATTTTTTTGCAGAATTCTCTAAATTATTCAAATTAACCGGAAAATAATTTCTCGTGGTTATTTTCTTATAAATTTTTAAAAATCATCGTGGAGATTTAACAAATTAAATAGTGCAATTTTTAGAAATTCTCATTTTTTAATGTTCCTCTGAAAATTTTTCAATAAACTCTGGTTCATTTTTTGTACAATTCTTTAATTTATTCAAATCAAGCACAAAATTAATTCTTGGTCACGAGGTTATTTTCTTAGAAATTTTTGACAGTCTTCTTACAATTTCCACAAGTAAAATAGTGCCATATTATAAAATCTTATTTTTTTAAGTTACCCTTGGAATTTTTCAATAAGAAAAACAGGGACGGATTTGTATATGATCTAATGGGCTGCAGCACAAGGCCCCCTTTTTGGGGCCCTCAAAAAGCTAATTGCAACGTTTTTAAAAACAATAAAAAATAAGTGCAAATATTTCGGGATGAGACCAGTTTTGTTGTTTTCCGGGGCCCCCATAGTAATTTTTGCCCAGGGTCCCCCAAGTGCTAAATCCACCCCTGAGTCCACAGCTATCACGTCAAATTTAAATTTAAAAATTTATGGTAAGATTATTAGGGTGCCTCGTTAAACGCAAATTGACCAATTAAACTAGAAGCTTTTATAGTTAACTATTTTTTAAAGAATTTCAAATTACATTTTTTTGTTATAAATTAATTATTTCTATTAGTTTTTTGTTGATAGAATAAATATGGATGTTGAGGAATATAGAATAAAAGGTAAGCTTTACTTTGTCACCTAATTAAATTATAGCTTTGTGTGTTTTAATTAATTTTCTATCAAATTAGATATGCAAAATTGGCTGAAAACAATAAAACCAATCAAATAGTTAACCTCTATTTATGCTGACAGATCTAAGACTTAAGATTTATGATTTAAGATTTTAGAATTAAATCTCTGAGCATAAGTAGACTCGTTAAGGTCTAAGAACTTAGATTTTAGGTTTATGATTTAAATCATAAATCTTAAGTCTTAAATCTTTGAGCATAAATACCTTAAGTTTTCTTTAGGAAAGGAAATGGTGGATTACATTGCTGATTATTTGTCGAATATAAGGGATCGGCGTGTTTTTCCTGATAAGAAACCAGGATTTATGCACGATCAAATTCCAGAAAATCCCCCTGTTGAAGGAGAACCATGGTCCAAAATTTTTGCAGATGTTGAAAATGTTATTATGCCAGGAATTACACATTGGCAAAGTCCACACATGCATGCTTATTATGCTGCACTTGTTAGTTATCCTTCACTTTTAGGGGAAATGTTAGCAGAAGCCACTAGCAGCTTATGTTTTACTTGGGTAAATTATAATATTTGGAAAACTTTTGGAAATTTGTTTTATGTATTTTAGGCATCTAATCCGGCAGGAACAGAGTTAGAAACTATTGTAACTAATTGGGTAGGGAAAATGATTGGCCTTCCTGATGAGTTTCTGCATACCAGAGAGGATTCAACTGGTGGTGGTGTGATACAAGTAAATTAGGTAGCATTTATAATTTTTCTGAAATTATCGTTAAAAAATTTTAGGCGACGGTTAGTGAAGCTACACTTGTCTGCCTTATAGCAAGTAGAACCCAAGCAATCAAACAATATAAAAAATCCCACCCAGGTCTGGTAGAAGCTGAGATAAATACACGACTTGTAGCTTATTGCTCAGATCAAGCGAATTTAAGTGTAGAAAAAGCAGGAATAATAGGACTGGTAAAAATAAGATATATTGAGTCCGATGAGAATTTGTCAATGAGAGGGCCTGCGTTGGAGCAAGCGATTCAGAGGGATAAGGAAAATGGATTAATACCTTTTTGGGTAAAAATGATTGACAAAAATTAAAATTACAGGTAGACGTCGTTTTACGCCGGGGTTCCGTTCCATTTTTCGTGCTTTTTTCCCACTATGTTTGGGCTCTGATTCACTATTGTCGCCCATAATTTTATAATAAAATAAAAAATATAATCACATCTTTTTATTTTTCTAAAAATCAAAACGAAAACTAACTCGGAAACTCCCACGCCGGCAACAACCGGCGTAATTGTTAATCGGTGTAAAGCGAACCGGCGCAAAACGACGTTTACCTGTATATATTATTTCTTTCGAATTCGTATTTTCAGGTTTGTAACACTTTGGGAACTACTGGGACCTGTGCTTTTGATAACCTTGAAGAGGTAGGAGAAGTTTGTCAAAAACAAGGATTATGGCTTCATGTAGATGCAGCTTATGCTGGGAATGCATTTGTTTGTCCTGAATATCGTATTTGGTTAAAAGGTATTGAAAAAGCTGAATCAATCGTAATTAGCCCTTCTAAAGCGATGATGGTTAATTTTGAATGCTCCACCATGTGGTATAAACCCAAAATTTATAAACAAAATAATCTTCATTGCCAAAATTTTATTTTATTAGGGTTAAAAATTGCAATGCATTGCTTAGGACTTTCAATGTTGATTCTAAAGGATATAAATATTTACAGCATGAAAATTCAGGTTTAGCCATTGATTACATGGTAATATCTTATTAAATTATATCATATTTTGTTACTAATAATTATTCAATTATTTTCAGCACTGGCAAATTGGTTTAAGCAGGAAATTTCATTCCATAAAATTATGGTTTGTTATCAGAAATTACGGAATAACTGGACTTCAAAAATATATTAGAGAGGTTAGTTTATTTGCTAAAAATTATATACAACGATCGGGAAATGATTTTTTTTATATTACGGCGTTTTTATGCAATTTTTCTGAGGTTTTTCTTTGTATTTTTGACATTTCTTGATTTCTTCCAAATCTGTAAATTTAATTCTGTGGTTAAAATTACCCATAATCCATTGCTCGTTACCCATTGAATAATGAAATTACCCATATTTCATTGTTCTCATTACTCAATAGGTTGCCAATTGCAGCTTAGTGATTGATCCGCACACGGTCTCGTAGCATGTTGAATAATTTAATAATGGATTTCATTTTTCATTACTTATCAAAAAATTCAAACGTAATGAATCCTTTATTCAATAGTCTTGGAAAAAATGAATTATAGTACATACGCCGAATAAATTCCTTTGCCAACCTAACATGACACGTAACAGTCGCCTATCTGGATTGTTAATATCTGCCACCTCAACCGAACGTATATTCCTTTTGTTAGCCCAATAGCAAAATTGTTTGCTTGTCTTTCTGTAGTCCATCAGACGACATCCATTTATTGGACGAACAAACTATAACGTATCTATTTTTCAGAGCGTACATTGTGCCCAAACATTTGAAGCTTTGGTCTTAGAAGATAACAGATTCGAAATTCCTTTTACTAGACATTTGGGACTGGTTTTGTTTAGATTAAGAGGTGAGAATGGATTAACGGAACGACTTTTAGAAAGGTTAAATTCTCGTGGAAACTTGCACTGCGTTTCAACTGAACTTAAGGGACGTTGTGCTATACGGTTCGCAATAGGTTCCCAGTATACGACCACTGAAGATATTTTGAAAGACTGGAAGGAAATTCGAACAGTTGCAAGTGATATTTTTGAAGAATTTGGAAACGATATGATAACAGCAGCATTAGTAAAATAAAATACTATTTTATTATCAATTAGAGTTTATTAAATTGATCGTTAAAATCAAGATAAGACAGAATTTAGAAATTTAATAATAACTATACAAAAAATAGGGTGTTACATATAAAATAAGAAAATTTATGGTAAAACCGGAAGTGAATTTTTTTTAGTTCATTAAAAGAGATTTCTTATGCCATTTAACATTTTAAATCTTTATTTTCATAAATGAAGAAATTACAGAAGTTTCATGGACACCCGGTACATGCACATATTTTTTTAAATTCTAGAGCATATACCCGGTGTCCACGAAACTAGGGCCACCTCTATAATATTTTTATTTATGAAAATAAAAATGTTATATGGCTTAAGAAAACGCATTTATTGAACTAAAAAAAATTTCAATTCCACTTCCGGTTTTACAGGAAATTACATTAAATTTCTTACTTTACATCTAACACCCTGTTTTTTTAGTTATTATTAAACATTAGTAAGTTTTAAGTATGTTTTGTGACAAAAACATTTTCTTCTCTGAACTTTCAAAAAAAAAATGATTTTTTTTTGTTAATTTTTTTTAAATAAAATCTATTAAAACTACTGTTAAATAATTTAAATAGCTAAAATAAATTGTAAATTATGAAATTCATTCGGCCGTTTTTGAGAAAATAATTTTTAGACTTTTTAAAAAGCTTTTTTGGGAAATATATTTAGATAGAGGTTTTTTTCAGTGTACATTGATACCCCCAACATGTAGGTATAAACCTTAACCTTAAGTTTACTTACTTATTTATAAAAAGCTGTCGATAAATTAATTTGACAACCAGAATTTGTCCAAGTAAGTAAAGGCGCGTCCACATCTGAGCACGTACGTGAACGCGGTAAGCCGAGGCAATACTTTTTCACCTTTCTGTTTGGTGCGACGAAGAAAGAGATAGGTGAAAAAGCGTTGCCTCGGCTTGCCTCGTTCGCGTACGTGCTCCAACTCTACTTTGTCTATACTCTATACTTTGTATACTTGGATCGTGTGAAAATAGATTAACGAAAATCTTTAATTATTTTAATAATTTTATATTTAGTTTTTAATATAAAAATGTAGTAAAAACCAAAAATACACGTTTTCAAACAATACAAACACATAAGCTGATGAAAATAAAAATAAAGCATTTACATTAAAATAATTATTTCTATAAACAAAATAAGCTTATAAAACTTAAAAAATGAGATCACTTTCGATTTTAGCTTGCTCCAATAAAGGCATTAACTCTTGCCTTAAAAATTTGCTACTGGCACCATGAGTTATTTTCAAAACATCAAATGCTTCTTTTAAATATTTTAATGCATCCCTACTATTTTCTTGAAATAATAAAATTTTACCCAATTTCAGATAAAGCAATCCCAAGAGTGGATGAACAGATCCATAATATTTCCTGAAAAAAAAATTAGTATCAATTTTATTTTTTACTACCCTAAACACAAAATTATTACAAAATTAATTATTCTAATGGTTTTTACGTTTTAAATATTAAAAACAAAAAAAAATAATTTTTCAAAATTATTACATTTTTTGGCTCATATCTTTGGAACGAATAAAGATTTCGATACCCATCTTTTTCTCTATTTAAGAAGACTTAAAGGTCTTTAAAATAAGCTAAAAAGATTTAAAATAGCTGCAAGGTAAAGAAGTTAATTCCAGTGTTTTTAGAGTTAGTGGCAGAGGAATAATAGAGTAAAAATGGAATTGAGTCCTCAACTTTAATCAATTTTAATTATCTTTCATTTGGGGGGTCGCTTTTACAAAAATTCGAAAAAAAATTTTCATAATTGATTTTTTTTCAGGATTTTCGTTTTTCTTAATTTTCTGGAAAAGTATTCACCATAGCAAACAAAAAATTTTACCCAACATAGACACTCATAATAGGAGTATTTTTGGTCCCATTTGAGGAAAATCCACTTAATAGTTTTTTCGAAAAAAATTCAAAAGTTTTTGTAAATTTGGAGTAGAAAGTAGTGGTTCGGCCAAAATTACTTATTGCGATTAATCAAAAATTTCGTAGAAATTTCTTTCGTCCAAAAATGAAATTTTCAATAGTTATTCGGTCGTAACTTCTAAACAAAAAGAGATATCAAAACGATTCTTTTTTTATTTGAAAGCTTACATGAAGGCCATTAAAATGAGCCATCATTCGTTAAAATCGATAAAGGGGTAGAAAGGTAAAAAAATTATCAAAAACCCGAATTTTTACAAAGCGCGGTTAAAATTTTGATTTTTTTTTTTTTCGAAATCAAAAAAATTTCACGCGTGACGTCATATAGTGTTTAAAAAACCGTTTCTATCGCATATTTTTGTTAGACGATGCGATGTTTTTTTACCTTACATCGATAATTTTGGTCGCGAGGGGTTGAAAAATCACAATTTCGACTTTGGTCGGTCGATGTAAAGCATAATGCCAAAAAAAAGATAGAGATTTCAAAACTTCAAACCGTCCTCGTTCAAAGAACCCTTTTAAAGGTCACGTGTAGCGATTTTTAATTTTTGGATTCGTTTGGGCTTCATTTCCTCTACCAATTTTTTCTACGCTTTTGGAAAAAACAAATCCCGGCGTCGTTGGAGGGGCGGGAGAAAAACGATTATTTTTCTGCGTATTAATGGTACTTTTAGACATAATATAAATCGATCGCGTCGTTTGGTAAATACGTTTTTTTTAATTTCGTTAAAGAATTTCCAAAATCGTACCCCAATTTTCAACCGTCAGAATGTAAGATAGAGACAACATTTTCGAAAAAAAAATCCGCCTATATAAAATTCGCGTGTTTCTTCTTTACGAAAATGCCATTAGCGATTTTTTCCCTCCGGTCAGAGTCTCACATTAATCTTTATAACTTTTTTCGTTTTTTCGGTAAAAAAACGCAACATTTTGACGTTTTCAAAGAAAAATTTTAAAATTATTTATTGTATGTATTACTATTTTAAAAATTTCGACGCAAAAAGTACTTCTTTTACTCCTAATAAAACAATATACTATTTATTATACTTTTATTGTATTTGCTGTTTAGGAAATCATTCTTAATGTTAAAAATTTACTTACTTATAGCCATCAATAAGCTCTAAACCAAAAATTCGAGCATCTTCCCATTGTTGAAATTCTATACTGCTTTGAAATGCCATATCCAAGATTTTTACATGATGGAGATTAAATCTGTGTAAAATACCTCTTTGTTTATCAAGACAGTATTTACAAACATCAAAATCTAAATAAATAATTAAGAAAATTCATTTTAATTTAGTAAAAATTAATTAAGTTTTGGGCAATTCAATAGAAGGATACAAGCCATGCTTTCCATATTTTTTAAGTGCATTTCTGATAATTCAGTAACTTCTATAAAATTATGAAGATGATCATCAGAAATTTTAGTTTGGCATGAATTGCATTTATTTTCCAACATAAATTCATGATTACGAGTATTAATAAATGCATCACAATTCTTATTCGGGCAAGCGGCTGAAGTCATGAATTCAGACTTTTCGGTTTCGGCACAATTAGGGCATTGACATAAAAAGTAATATGTGTATTCCAACTCCTCTCGTCTTGCCTTGGGTGTATTCATTACATCAACATAACTAATGAAAATCTGTAATTAATTGTAATTATTTTGAAGTTTGCGGAGTGGTATTTGTGCATACTTTAGTCCAATCAATGCAAGGCATTGATTCTAAAGCTCGTACGCATAATGTTGTACCTTCAAATGTTGCAACGGCATTCGGTTGGCAGGAATGATCAATAACCGAAGCCCCTAAGTAAATCCCAGTTCCCAAAGATACAAGCTCTTGATCACAGATGTTAAAAGAATTAACACACATCTTGAAAATAATTTTAAAAAATATTACCAAAAAAATATTTTCTTCATTAAGTAAATTATGTTTATAAAATTTACTGAATCAAATAACATTTTGATAACAAGGACAAAATTAAAGTTCATACTTACTCGACCAAACATGCCCATTAATTCAGCCATATTTGGTATAGAAGATCCTCCTAAAAATTCAGACAAGACTCCACATAGAGAAATAAAATGCTCCATCTTTTTTGAGTTTTCCTTTATATCCGAATAATCTACAACAAAAATTGAATGTTGAGTTTTAATAAATTTGATGATTTTTGATTTTAAGTAGGTATACTTACGTGACATTAAATCTTTGAACATTCGAAAATTTCCTTCAGTGTAATAAGCCTTGATCAAATCCCCGCCTTTTTGTAATTTCCTAACTAGTCTTGCCAATAAACGAGCTCCATCTGGAATGACTTTTGGTAAAGTTCTTTTCATGTTTTGACACTCTTGCTTGTGAATTGACCACGCTTCTCTTTGGCATAACTTTCCGCAGTAGTGCACATAATGGCAACCCGAACATTTTAATAATTTATCTCTAAAAATTTTCAAAATTCACAAAATATAGAATTAATGAAAATATTTATTTTCACTTGTGAAAAAATAACTTCCAAAAATCATCAACTTTTTTAATTTTTTTAATAATCATTTGATGTAATTGTTATTAATAAATCTTAAATGAATAAAACTAAACTAAAAAGCGGTAAATATGTAACTAAAAAACTTACTTTTTGAAACAATGGTCACAATAAAGGGAATGAACTTTGGAGCTTAAAACAAAAACAAAGGGTTCCTCCTTTATGAGGATATCGCCAGGCTTGATTTTTTGTTGAATTCGCATCTCTGTAAAAGTTGGTAAAATCTTAAAAGAGAGTGAGACTGAAATATTAATTGAGGAAGTTTATTTATAAACCTAACAAGTTTAAATTTAGTGCAGGTTACTAAAATAGCAGGTAAGCCCATTGCATCTATCAACATAAATTCTTCTTTTATGACCAATACAATAATAAATTGGCTGAAGTGTAGAATTGAATTATTTATTGTTGTGTAATTAGTGTTACATGTTATCTACAGTAATATATTGTAATAAAAATAATTTTTAATGGTGAATTTAGTGCTCTTTATTTTAATCACTATATTTTTAAGTTTCAGGTGAATGATTTGCTGGTACATTCAATTTTTTGAAATTTATTTGCCAACGAAAAATTACAAAGAAAAGAACGGTTTGTTTTCATCAGAGAAACGTATTTGGTATTTAGGAATTAAAAATAATAGAATTAGTCCGAACATTTTTTTGTTCAAATGATATATCGCTGTGTTAGAACAATACTAAAGGTCAAGGGTCAGTCGAACCACTTTTCCTTAAGCCCCTAAGTGGCACTTAAATTTTTATTTGAGATTTTGCATTGTATTCTTGTCAACTTAAGCATTTAAGTGTGACTTAATAAATTTTAAGTCCAACTAGTGGAATTGGTCCTAAGACAATTTAAGTTGTTCTAACACAACGATTAATTGTCTGGAAACATTTTTGGTATAAAAAAATATTGGGAGATATGTACGTTCAAATAAACTTTTATTCTATTTTCTCCAATAAGTGATATCGACCTAATAAATGTACTAAAAATTACAACCCTGTATACTGTACACTAATCAGTGACGGAGTAAGGCAAATCAGGGCACTAAGCAACAATACAATTGCCGGACTAAATTTTTGTAGATAATAAGTATTTAATTTAAGAGTGGACGAGACTTAAGAGCAATTCTTTCCCCAAATGGAAAATATAAACCAATTTAAGGGCCCTATAGTCTGCATTCTTCATAGTGTGATGCGAATATTAGTATCGTAATGTAAAAATTGTAAATATACTTTATTAACCAAGGATATTTAATAATAATAATAAGTTTATCATAATTCTTTATTTAATTTCATGCATGTATAAAGTAAAAATAAATATTTTATAAAGTAGTCCCTATTAAAAATAATAACATCTGGTACTAAATACTTTAACTTTACTAAAAATTTAAATGGTGGATGGAGGGAAAATAGTAAACATAACCTTTATAACCTACAACTTACCCTCATTCGACATTTTGTGAAAGAATTACCATTGAACCATTATAATTTATGTTTCAAAATTTTCCCCAGAACCTACAACATTATTCAAATTATATTTTAGTCAAATAAAACTCATTTTTTAAAGCAAATTAATTTTTGTATTATTTTGACGAATTACAGATTTCTACTATACTTACTTGTTATGCAACTTGATAAACTTTTTCCTTAGATTTTCTATTTTCTATAATATCATATTCATATGTAATACTAAAATCGTATACGGATTTCATAAAATTATAGTATGTTATAGAGAACCAGATTTCGGTGGTTTTAACCTGACTGGACCTATCTATTAAGGGGGTTAAGATACAACCCCTTTTGTATTTTTGCCTCATAATCGGACGTTTTTTGCGTGAACTAACGAAAAGGGTAGTTTTTTCGTCCGATTTTAAAAACTCTGGTTGAATCATTAAGGGGAATGTTAATTTTAAGCGGGGTAAGAATTTTAAATTTTTTGGATTGATAGAACACTTTGAAAAAAAATCCCGAAAATGGTCGATTTTTTCACTTTTTTCCCACCGTCGACGGGGTCAACTTTGAAAAATCGTAGCTCCGTCCGGTTTTATAGGAACGCAACGAAATTTTGCCCCTTTTATTCTCACATCCTTATAATTGATCGGTACAATTTTTAACTCTCCAGACGCAACGGTGTGGCGTCAGGGCGCCGCGCCGCGAAGTGTACAGTTTTAACGTTTTTTCGGCCGACAAAAGTACCCCTTTTTTCTCAAATTTGACCAACGAAAAAAAATCGCGTTTTCTTGATTCCCGATCTGCATACCCGTAATTCATTTGAAACAACCGCTTTTTTTATATTTCAATTTTTTTGGTCTTTTGGCGCCCTCAAAATTATGGTTCGATTTTCGTGCTTTTTCGACGCCGACTTTGGAAATTTGTAACTTACGATCCCTACCATGTATTATCGTCCAATATTTTTTTATTGGCTTTTCTTGCCATATTATTTATGCAAAAAAAATCAGCATGGTTAAATTTTACCTCTGGACTTGAAAAAAAAATCCCGAGTGAAATTTTCAAAAAATAGCACAAACGCGCGCTGTGTTTTGTACCTTGTACCTCTGCAGCTTCCAAGTTTTTATTTAAAATTTTCTCAATTTTACATCAGATTATCAAATAAGAATAATTTCTTTAGTGCTTAGCGCATAGGGATTTTAAAAATTTTTAAGGGTCAAAAAGTTATCGCGTAGCAAAGTCGAAATTTTAAATTTAGGGGTGAACCGCTCCCGTCAGCCTATTTTTTAACGGATTTTCATTTTTTAAAACTCTGTTGAATCTGCTCTTGGTACCAAAAACACCCACGCAAAGGGTTTTTTCAATTTTTAAAAAACAACGAAATCTTAAATTTTTTAAGATCGCATTTAAAAAGCTCGCCTTTTTATTCGAATTTCGGTCTAATCAACTCCTCAAACTCTATTTTACCCCTTACCCCCACGTAATATACATTTTCTGAAAGTTTTCAATGTCCACTTTACGACAAAAAATGAATCACTTTGCTATCTTTTTTCGTTATCGAGTGATGACTGAACATGTAGCAAAAATACGCCAAATCTCCGTTTGGAGCCAAAATTGCGGTCTGAAATTTTTCACTTTTCACAAAATAATTAATATCTTCGAAACTATTGACACCACTGGGACGTTTAATAGATTAAAATTCGCACCGTCACCTCCCCCACCAAATTCGGTAGAAATTTTAATTTTCAGTTTAAAATTGCGCCGTCCAGGGCCGTATTAGTACCAAAATTTTACGAATTATTAACAAAAACTGTTTCACCGATTTTAACCAAATATTTTTTAAAATGCGTCTGTTCACGGTGTTTACCTTTGGTAAAAAATTGAAATCGCTAATTTTTATAGTTTTCGAGAAAAACAATAAAAACCGATTCTCATGAAAAATTTCAAGCCTAAAATTTTTTTTTCAAATTTTTTAAGAATCGTCCCCGCAAATGAAATATAATAGAAAATGGATGAAATGTAGGTGGTCACTTGCCCTCTACACCCCCCAAAAAACTTTTTTCACCCCAAATACTAAAAAAATCGATTTTTTTAGATATAAGATGGTTTTTCAATCAGAATTATGTAAACTTAATATTTATAAAATAATAAACTCTCTCTTTTTCAAAAAGGAATTCTTTAAAAAGTAATTATTCCTGTTTCAAAATTTGTAAAACAAACTCATCAATACACAAGCAACCAAATTTGAAAGGTACATCGTAAAAAAAGCTACTTTTAAGTTTTAATAACAATTTTATTATAGCCCAAAAAATATTACAAGGGTATAAAATATAATTATATAAAATCTAGTAACAATTGAAGTAAAAGAAATGTTAATTTTCTACAAAAACAGGGAACATTCTGGAACGTAAAATTAGATATTCGGTTAATTTATCTTCCAAAGATTTTTAAAATTTCAAGTTTTTGGCTTATGGCTATATTTTTTCGATTCGATAAGCTTTTGGTCATAACTTTTTTTCTCTGAGGCTTTTTTAATTTTTATCTTTTGATGTATTATAGAAGGTCTTATTATTATTTGTTGAATTTTTTTCTTTGTGGGGTAAACCAATTTTTTTAAGGGAGCAACAAAAGAGAGTACTTTGTAAAAATTGCGTGCTTTTGACTGTTTTTACTAAACCAATTCAATTTTTGTTATCGATTTAAATTTTTTTAAACACAAAAAAAATATCACATTCTGTTTCTTTTTAGTTCCCAAAACAGTCAAGCGCGCGATTTCTACTTCATCTTTGTTGCTCCTCCAAAATTGTTTGGTTTGCCCCACAAAAACAAACTGAGACTTTTAAAAGCCCAAAAAAAGAAATTAAAAAAAAAACTTGAGAAGATAATTTATTATGACCAAAAATTTCAAAATCGACTTAATTAGATTTGCCGATTATGTTCTTAAAGTAATAAAGAGAACACACCATTTTTATAAAAACTACTGTTTTTTGTTGCTCCCTTATAATTATTTGGTATATAAGACAAAACGGGCAATAAATTACAGTAAGGAAACTTTTTCAAGTAACAAAAAAATAACTTGAAAACTGTTCCTTCTTTTACTATAGCCTCTTAAATTACGTATACTTAAAAACTTGACAATAAAATACAATTTGGTAGTTCTATGTTAGAAAACAGATTTAATATAAATCGTTATTTGTATTATTTATATGTATATGAAGCATAATTACACATATCATTACATTTAATAATTAAATTCGGTCATAATATATTAATAATTGTATAATTAATAACAATAATAGTCAATATCTAATTTCTGTACTATACAAATATAGATATATAATACGTATTAACAGGTAGGTAATATAAGGCACGTAATATCGTAGCAATACGAAGGATATGATTATAACTTTAATAATAAAGAATAAATTTATAGGACCAAAAATTGATTAATTTTCAAAAATAACTGATATTTCGTTGTGATCTAAATGACTTGAAGCACTTTGTTGCATTCGGGATGAAGATGCTTCAGCCACTGGAGTGGATTCACCCTCATGAGGAGTTTCTATAAAAAACCATCAATAATTCAAGATTTTAATTTAATCATTTTATGTGGTGAAATACAAAAACTTTAACAAAAATAAACAACTTTTTTTACTGAATTTTTACACCAGTATTACGAGCTAGAGCTTCATTCCTCTCCTTCTTCCACACAATATACAAGTAATAACTATCTATAATTAAAAAGGAGTGAGGGTTAATAGGGAATTATTAAGAGTGGAGGCGATACATTTAAGCGGTTAAATTTGAAATTCGGTTGATGTTTGCCTTTTTGTTCATAACTTTTTTTCTATCAAAAATTTTTTTAAATTTATTTTTTTAGTACACTAAAAAATCTAGTGCTATCATTTTTTGCCATTTTAGTCTTTGTGGGGTAAACTTTTAAGAAAGTAGTAGTACAGTTGGTCCCAGCTGGAAGTAGGACAAAAGTAATCATGAACTTGTATTCTTTGTCCTACTTCCAGCTGGGAGCAACTTTACATCATCACCAGCAAACACTGGACTGGACTGTATGGGTATCTTTGTTATTAATGGAGATAGAAAGTCGGTTAAGTGGACAAAGTAGTAGAGATTTTTTCGAAAATTAATAATTCATTTACAAAAAATTTTAATATCGCATCGTTCCAACGCTATCTTGAAAAAACAAGAAAATGCGATTTTTAAAATATGGCTATAACTTCTTTATTTTCTGTGGTACCAAAAAAGTTTATGGACATAAAGCAGACAATTTTTTGTGTACAATGCAGTAAAACAAATGAATATTTTTTTTCGCTAACGGACTGACCGGAAATGAACCAAACTTATTTGTTTCTTATAGCACCCATTTTGGATTTACACATATTCGGAATCAGTATTTTTTTTGAGTAATTTGGTATACCATATATGTCATATTTAAAAAAAAATAAAATTATTTGATTTTACAAACTAACATTGGACTTTAAGAGATGTAAAGTGTCAATAACATAAATGTAACTATTTAAAATATTAAATGTAAAATAAATCTTAACACATATGTATTGACAGTTTACATCTATTAAAGGCCATTTTTGGTTATTAAAATAAAATTATTTCTAGTTTTCTTAAAATATTACATATGATACATCAAATTACTTAGAAAAATACACTAATTCCGAATATGTGTAAATCCAATATGGCTGCCATAAGAAAAAAATAAGTTTGGTTCATTTCCGGTCAATCCGTTGGCGAAAAAAAATATTCATTTGTTTTACTGCATTGTACACAAAAAATTGTCTGTATTAAGTCAAAAAATTTTTTTTGTACCACCGAAAATAACGAAGCCATATTTTGAAAATTACATTTTCTTGTTTTTTAAGATAGCGTTGGAATGATGCGATATTCAAATTTTTTGTAAATGAATTATTAATATTCGAAAAAATCTCTACTATTTTGTCCATTTAACCGATTTTCTATCTTCAATAATAACAAAGATACCCATACAGTCCAACTTCAAATGGGACACCCTGTATAGCGTGTACATGTACTATGTACTTACATCAAATTTTATGTAAAATTTAAGGGGTAATGTCAGCTAATTTATAAGTGATGTAAGATGTATATTACATTTTAATGTAGAAACTATGTAACATTACTATGTACTTATTACATAAAAAACAAAATAAAATAAAGCCTCAGCAGAAAAAAGTTATGACCAAAAACGTAGGTATCGACAGAACTTTCAAATCAACCACTTAGATTTTCCGACTACCGACTTAAAGGATATTATTAATGAAGTAGATATACCTGGTTTAGTACATTTAGCCATGCAATAGGTATCTCTTATGACATGACAATTTTCAGCGCTGATTTTCATAAATTTATACCCAAATATAAAGTGACCAATAGTGCCTCCAATGAGAATTGATAAAAATATCCACAAATTATAGTTCATTATCGTTAACATCATTAAATACGATAAGTTAAGCATGGTAAACCAAATTGCGGCATCACTGGCATAAAGTTTAGCTCTGCAATGATAAAACGTTTATATAATTTACATATAAGTACGTGAATTTAAATTTACCTGTATTTTAAGGAAAGATCTAGGGGTTCATAGATGGATGGTGGTAATAAAGCCGTGCTTTCCACCACCATTGGACATATTTTTCTAACTTGTTTGGCACGTACAATTAATTCTCGTTGCCGCTGCTTTGATTGCAATAATTTAAAATATTCGAAGCAAAAAGATAGACTAGAGACGAGCAACAATGTACCTAGCAACTGTATTATCGTCGTTACGTTATATCCATAGAAAAGAAAGTTGTCGAATTTATAATCCCACCAAAAAGTCATATGCATCTTCACGTATTTTGTAAAAAATCTAGTTTGTATATAATTTCTAATAAACAGTAAATAATATTAAAATCGACGTAATAAAATTAAAATAACATTAGAAATGAAAGCATTTTAGTTGATTTCTAGTTTTCCTTATCAGCACTTAAGAATTTTCTTATCAAATATCTTAAACTCAAATGCTTACATACTTTATAATTATCCAAATGCAAATAAACCTGATTGGGTTTGATTATTTGAATAATTTTTAAATTTCCCGCACTTTTCAAAATTTAATGTGTAGTTGAGGTTATGTTATAAAGCAAGTACTTTTCGATCTTCAAAATAAACTAAACTCACCGATTTATTTGTGTTTATTCAATAAGTTTGTAAAAATGTAGAAAAGTTACTTAAGTTCTTCAAAAATTCTATCGAAATTCGCTTGAGTAGAAAGTGATGTCTTGTTATAGATGTTTTGAGTCAACAAACTTGTGATTAATTTGTTGTAATTTTAACAATAAGAAGTGAACAAAGCGTAATAAATATGGCTTTGTACGATAATAAGTATTGGTTGTTATCGCATATAAGAAATTCGTTCATATCTACTGATGACACAGGTAGGGAATTATCAAAACATAACCTTCAAAATTCAAAATTTTTTTGAATTTTTTAGTTTATCAATATTTCGATTTTTTATTACATAGGAATAATTATAAAGTTTATAATTATTTTAAAAGTTTTTATAGATTTACCCTGGTGAGACGTAAAAAGTAATCACCACGATTTTTTCAGGCGTCGAAATATTAGAATTTATTTAAAAATAGTAGGTACGAATTACTTTGAACAGCAAGAAAACTAAATTTTAGTTAATGTACTTACGTTATGCAATTTACTTTTTTATATAAGTACAAATATTTACATTTATTTTCAAATTGCGTAATGTGATAAAGTGAAAGTTGGTAATTCACTAACTGCCTGGAATCAAATCTAAACTAATGCTTATTAAATAAGTTAATCTTGATATTTGTTTCCACTTTTACTAGAAAATGTACAGGGCCGCGCCTAGCCCAATAAGTATATAAATATAAGGGTAAAGTTGTGGTTTTTTCGAAATTATAATAAACGTAACATTTGCACCTTCGAAAATATACACCTTTTTAAACATTTTGAAGAAAAGGTTGAAAAATATCAATTTATGTTTCACGAATGACGGAATTATTTTCAAATTTATACCTTCAACCATCGAACATCCAGTGCTACAACAAAAGAATAAATTTTTTATTGAATTTCAAGGCTTTAATTTTAATTTGACCAGTCACTCGTCCCCCTTTTCATTTTTGAAAGGGTGGCAGTGGTTGTTAAAAGTATAAATAAAAAAATGTGTATACAGGGTGTCTTATGATGGATCAAACTTCACGCTTAAAGATTTGATCAAAATTCTTTATCCAAAAGCAAAATCAATTGGTGTATATCTATTTTTAGTTTTAAGAGTTAAAGCATTTTGAATTATATGTCACTGATTTTTGCGTAGAGATTTAAAAAATCTGTCACTAGAGAGCTAAGCCCGTTTTTTTTTTTCAATTGATGACAATAATAAATAATAATGTAGAAATCATTGACAAAATATAAAATAAAATGGGAGCGACTATTTTCTGTCTTATGAAACTACAATATTATCCCTACAAATCATGAAAATTTTCCTAGTGAGGGAAAAGAACTAGGAAGTTCTTTTTCCTCATTTACCAAAGCCCAAAAAAATAAAATGATACAAATTTGTTGTATTTTAATTTACAACCTGTTGAAAAACACCCAAAATTATTTAAAATAAAAGCATTAAAGGAGTTAATTTGAGAATGTCAGTGAAGAAAAATAACTAGGAACTTGGGCATTTTCCTGATTTGTCGGGGTAATATTGTAGAATGTAGTTTTAAAAAACAAGAAAATCACTCTCCTAATTGGCATTTTTTAGAAATAAGTGAAAAACTAAAAAAAATACGACATTTTGAAATTTGGTAAAATTTTCAAAATTTGAAAAAATTATTTATTTTTCAAAAATGTTCAAATTTCATATAACTGCATATAAATGCTTCTGCCTGCTTTGAGGAGGGTAAATTTTATCTGTCAACGTTTTGTGATCTGAGCAAGGCTTTTGATTGTGTTTCATCAGAAGTCTTGTTATGGAAATTAAGGCGCTATGGTTTTGATGAAAATTCCCTGAATATAATCAAGTCGTATCTTGATAATCGCTTTCAACAAGTTCGAATAAATAATATTACCTCTGATAAACTTCAATTAGTAGTAGGAGTACCCCAAGGAAGCATTTTGGGTCCACTCTTATTTGTAATCTATATAAATGATCTACATTGCGCAATCATGGATGCTGATACCATTCATTTTGCTGATGATACTAACGTCTCTGTGAAAGATAAAAGTTTTGATGTGGTAGTTAGTAAAATGAATGATCATTTTCTATACTTAAAAAGTTGGTTTGCAAGTAATAATTTAACTCTAAATGTAAATAAAACGGAACATGTGCTATTCACGTTAAGGAGAGTACCTACCTCTGTTACAAATATGAAATTTTCTGATAGTACCAAATTTCTTGGTATTCACCTAGAACCTACCTTAACCTGGAAAGTTCACGTAAACGAGCTAGCAAAAAAGTTGACTAAAAACATCTACCTACTGCGTAACTTAGTAAATTCGGTAAACCGGGAGGTCATAAGGACTGCTTATTTTAGTCTGTGCCAGTCCTTAATATCCTATGCAATTATTGTGTGGGGACACTCTTATGAATCAAAACGTATTTTTGCACTCCAACGCAAAGCTGTGCGCATAATTGCAAAAATTCCATACACGAATGATTGTAACTGGGCTTTTGTTGAAGAACAAATTCTCACGCTTCCATCATTATTTATATTAGACTGCTTAATTTATGTAAAAAAGAACCCCGATATTTTTCATCAGTTTACTGAAATTCATGATTATAATACTAGAGGTAACCAAAACTATGTAGCTGAGGCTCTAAGATTAAAAAAATCTCAAAATGGACCTAATTTTTTAGCAATTAAGTTCTACAATGTACTACCAATTGAATTAAGAATGTCATCCATAAATGTCTTTAAGTCTAAATTAAAAGCTTTTCTTATAGCAAATGCATTTTACGATTATAATGATTTTCTAAAAAGTAATTTTAAGTCTATATTGTAATCACTATGAGTGTATAATTGTTTATGACATGTGTTAAATACTTTGTAATGTATATGCACCAATAAAACTTATTATTATTATTATTAACTAATAGGCTATAGTTATAGATTTCGGCATGCTGATTAGGGAGAAATAAAAATTTTTGCTCCACCACTAGTGGTTTAGAAGTTACAGCCATTTTAATAGCGCTAAAAAATAATAGAGAAATTGAAAAATTTTAAATCTTTTTTTCGTGTTTTTTTGACTCTATTTTATAGATTTGGGTTTGCTGATAACGATTCAACCAATATTAGCACGATCCAATGCGTACTTCTTAAAATACAGCGTTTTGAAATATGGTGAAATTTTCAAAATTTAAAAAAAATTAATTTTATTTCAAAAATTTTAAAATTTCATATAACTTTTAGGCGACAATTATAGATTTCGGCATGCTAATTACAGAGAAATAAAAATTTTTACTCTACGACCAGTAGTTTAGAAGTTATAGCTATTTTTATAGCGCTAAAAAATAATAGAGAAATCAAGATTTTTAAATTTTTTTCACGATTTTTTTACTCTATCTTATAGATTTGGGTTTGCTGATAACGATTCAACCAATATTAGCGCGATCCTATGTTTCCTTTTTAAAATACAGCATTTTGAAAAATGGTGAAATTTTCAAAATTTGAAAAAAAAAAATTTTTTTCAGAAATTTTCAAATTTCTTTTGAATAATAGGCTACGATTATGCATTTCGGCATGCTGATTTTGCTCTACGACCAGTAGTTTAGAAGTTTTTATAGCGCTAAAAAAATAATAGAGAAATCGAAAAATTTTTATTTTTTTTTTCGTGATTTTGTAACTCTCTTATAGATTTGGGTTCGCGCGATTTAACGAAATATGATAAAATTTTTGAAATAATTATTTTCCAGGAATATGTGAACAAGTAATGGTTGGTGAAAAACTACCAATAGAATTAGTAGAAGTTCTGGATTGCTATCCGGATACTGATGAAAGCCAAGAAGATGAAATTGGACATGACTCATATGATATTCGTATGGATATGGATTATTCAGTGCGACATCGCTCAAATACCGCTGCACGTTTGGAAAAAATGGATATGGCAAGAAAGAGGGCAGCTAAAACGAAAAATATTAATTGGGAATCAAATCAAAGCAAACTTACTGAAAGTGAAAAACAAGATATGTTTGAAAAAGTCGAAGTAATCAAAGAGAAATGCAGTTTACCAAAGAAGTCTCTATTAGCAGAGCAACTTGAGAAATGTATAAATTTACCCAAAAATCCATTTATTCAGTATGCCAAATTTGATGGAAGCCAACAAATTGGAATACCTGTTCGGAAATATAAAATATTTTTAACAATGTTACCTGAGGAGCAAAGGAATTATCCTATGCAAATAGTGTGTGTTGCGACAGCTATAATCCAGGAATTAATAGGCTTAATTTGTTTAAAATGCAGGTAAATAATCTTGTAAGTTCAAAATTTACCACAAACCATTTTTGTTGTTTTAGTGAAGTTCATGGTGATTTTCCTTTACAAGCAGTTAATAACTATGGCTTATACATAACGGAAGAAGATGGGGAAGTAGATAGAGATTTTCCTTGTTTAGGCCCTAAAGAATGTATAGCCAAATTTAATTTTACATGCCTTGGTTTGGTAGAACAAAAAAATGCCAAAAATGTTAGTTTTGAAACTACTGAATGTGAAAGATTTAATTCAATTGAATCATCTCAAAACATTGCCAAATGTAAGTCTACAAATATTAATTTTTTATGACAGGAATTATGCTGTTTTGATTTTTTTTTAGCTACAAGCCAGGAAGAAGTAAAACAACTAACTGCGGATATGCAATTATTAAAAGTTCATACCTATGCAATGGAGGCACCATTATACCAATCATTTAAAGTGTTCATTATCAATAAAATGAGGACGCGCGTGGAAATACTTTTAGGTATTAGTGGAGAAAAGATTGAAATTGATCCAATGCATAAAAAGTCTTCCAAATTTGTACTTGTGCGTCAAAAGGCAGTCACACATTCTATGGAATCAGTTGCATGGTGTGACATAACAGATACACGAGGTAGTAAATCTAATTTTCAAATAGTCTACAGTTTATCATTTGGACAGCATCATGCAGGTACAACACTTAACCGTCTTAATCTCGTTTATCTAAATTAAATTACTTGATATTTTTTAGGAACAAGTATTCAACCAACTTTGCAATCATCTGCCAGTTTTAAGCACTATGATTTTGAAGCAGATCATTCCACTGCAGAAGAAGTTGTTCAAAAAATTAATTTAATTTTAGATATTAAATCAAGTTTAAGTAGAAAGGAATATCTTGCAGCACATGATAGAAAAAGTATGAGAAGAAAAAGCTTTCATCTGAGTAGATAATATTTCTGAAACTATTTAAATTGTAAGTTCTTTTTGTACTTTTTAAATTTTAATAAAAATATTTATTGTTAATATGTCGTATTGAAGCTTACCCCAGTCTGTAGCCTCCAGACGCTCGAGCGACCGATCTGATATTCGGTTGACACTTACCTCCATTCTTTTCATTGTAATTTTTACGTACGAAAAGATAATTAAATTATTTCAACATGTTACTTTATTTAAATGTTTTAATAATATCACAATATAATACTATATTTAATAAATAGCTTCAGTTATAAAAACTCCCGTGTTTAAAATATTGCAAAACTAATCTAAAAATAGTCCTATAAACTTTGTACGTAAAATAATAAAATATTAAAACTTACAACAAAATGTAATCATGAAAACTGAAAACAGTCTCATTGTAAAATATCCTTCAAAAACATTAATAAACGACTAGATATAGTAACACCTAGAAAGTGCTAGTTACGTTTCATTAAGTGCACACATGTAGAGTTCTAGAAAAAGTAAACCTAGCCTAAGAACATAAACCTACAATAAATATATCCTACAACAGTTGTGAGCGCAAATAAAAACACCTACAAATGCTAATTGAAACAATTCGTTCTACCATAATTTTGGAAGAACCTTGAGATTTTACAAGTATCAGGATTTTAATTTAGGCAGCACCTTCTTGCGTTTGTTGTAGACCGGAGCAATAATGCAGCATCAAAACAGAAAGACTTTGAATTTTAGCATCTGCTTGACCTAATAAAAATGCTAACTTAGCTTTTTCTACTTCGTTGTTTTCATTATTCATTTTTCTACTAAGGTCTGCATGATCATTAGTGACATCATCAAATATTTTCTTTAATTCCCCCATCTAAAAATTATAAAAATTACTAGAAATACTCTATTTAAAAAACGAATTTTACCATAATATTAATTTTATCCACTTTTTCTTCAGTTGACATTTCAGCATAAAGTTGTCTTCCACTTTCTCGAGCACTTTCCATCAAGTTTTCATCTGATAAACACAAAGTTATTTGTTCTAATAAATGGTTAATACCTTCCCTTGCTTCTGAGGGATTATTTTCAATTTCAGATAACGCAGGTAAACAAAGCGAGAAAGGGTTGATTGCTACTATTGAATTCTTTCGAATTGGAGTTCTTTGTGGTGATGGTGGTAAACTTCGTGACTGTGGTGAATGTAAAAAACCACCTGCAATTTTAAATTTATTAACAAATAATTTCCTTATGCCAGAAAACTTACTTGGGTTTAAAAGGTTGCTTACACTATTAACTCGTTTCATTGATATACCGTTGGTTTTATTTTGAGCAGAACCTTCTTCATCTAAAATATTTTCATCAATAACTTCACTCATATCAGATTCAGCCGAATCAATTTTAAGCAAAGGTTTATCTGAGATACATTCTGTACTCAATTGGCACTTTGATATGCATTTTTTATGGCAGCAAAGGCCGCAATCCCTACACTGAACAGCGTCTTTTAACCAAATCTACAAAAATATTTTTACAATTATAATATTTTATTTATTAAATTTACAACCTTTTTTAAGCAAAAATCGCAATGAATTGTACTATGAAATTGTGTGCGAATAAAATCGTGTTTCATTAAAGCTTCATGTTGCTCCAGAGGTTTAATTTCTTCAATTTCATTTAGGCTTGTGGAATTTTTACGTTGTAACTCAATAGTTTCATTATGATTCCAAACGAATGATAATAAAATATCGCCATAACAAAACACATGTTCAAAACCTGAGTGTAGTAATAATGGATGGCTTTGACTAAAATGTTATTATTTAATACAAATTTTATACTATAATCATAACAAATAAGAACCTTGTTGGTATTGTATTAGTAGGTGGTAATAATGAGTAACTTCGTACGTAATGTCCTAACATTGAATTACTGCAAGCATTTAAAATCTCACCAATTGGAATATTAGTGTAACCTAAAAGTACTTCCTTCCCATTGTTGAGCCCCCAAATATTTATATTTAAATATTTTGAAGTTTCTTTTAGATTAAAATTAAATTCATCATTAAAAGTCATGACAGATGTTAATCCGACCTCTTTTCCTTTATGAACATCTATTAAATTTAATAATTCTGTTTCTTGATTTTCTGGATCGGTTTGAATTATTTCAGGTAATTCTGTAATTGAAGGTTTTTTTGTAAGAACAAAGTTTGTTGGTAAGTTGACAATATGTTGCTTGAAAGCATGATGTTGTGGTGTTCCCGGCGAGCTTGCATTTGGTGTGCTTTTATTACTGCTTTCATTCGATTGCCTTTCATTTGAAGTTTTCCTCTTCCTCAAACTGAAGTTACCAATTGTTTGTGCAAACTTTGATACATTTTCGTTACTCTTTACCCTACTCATGATTTTAGACTTTTTACTAATGTCCTCTTCAGGTTTTTCTACTAATATAAAACTTTCAGGCTCAGTAACTCCTTCATCATCTGTAAAACTGATGGTCGGGGTTTTTTCTTCAGTCTTTTCAATAATTTTATGTTTTATGGTGTAGTTTGTGATGTTCCTTTCTATTTTAAGGCTTATGTTTACTGTTGATGTTGACTTAATTATTTTACTAATTTGTGAGACATTGGTGACACTTTTGTTTTCTACCGAGAGGACGATATCACCAGGTTTTACACCTGCTAGAGCCGCAGCTGTAGATGGAGTCACAGATTCTACCACAACATGGTTTAATTCTTGTTTAAAAATTACTCCTAACTGTTGTTGACGAATTTTTTTTATTGTTAATTCAAGCATTACCCATGGTGAGTTTTCTTTAAGATAAACGCAGATGAATGGTAGAGAATCTAGAAAATAATCGGACAGTGGGATTACTATTGGCGATTCAAGCTTAGCGATCTCGCTCTTGCGGTCGAGTGCGGAACTACTGGCATGACGTCATTCGTAAGTTGCTATACAAACTGGCATTCGAAATGGCGCATAGTGGGAAAAAAGCCCGAAAACGTGGCCAAAAGTCCAAAATTTAATATTATATATTACTACCCTATTCAATCATCTCCTTATAATGGATCACACCAACCTTTTACATTCCAAAATTTAAGTTTTGATTTTGAGACTTTTTTGGACCTAGGTATTTAGTTAGATATTTTTGGCATATAACGTGACCATTTACAAGGCCCTGTGAACATTGGCACCCTCGGAATTAATTAATTAAAAAGGGTCTTCCGCGGCCATCCCGGATGTCGAAAATAGGTAAAGACATTTTTGAGGTCACTGATTTCAAGTTTGGCATTTTTTTCTAAAAAAACAAAATGGTGGATCCAAAATGGCCGACATACTGATTTTCAGCACTATAAACCATTTTTTAATAAAAAAATGTCGGCCCTTTTGGAATCGTCATTTTGTTTTTTTAGAAAAAAAATTTCAAATTCGAAATCAGTGACCTGAAAAACATGTCTACAAATTTTCATAAAAATTGAAAAACAAAAAGTAGTTTTGGTAAGGTTTTCGGGCTTTTTTCCCACTGTGCACCGAGAAAAAAAACAAGAATAAAGATGTCGTGTTTCGATCTGTGAGCATAGCAAGAGTAGCATCGAGCGGTGCGTCGACAGTAGAGGTGTCGTATACACACGGACGCGTTTGCTCGAATAAGTTTCCAAAGCGGTTTTTATTTTATGTCGTATTTTACGATACAGCGCGCAGATGCACCTCGTAGTAAATTATCTGTACTCACCTCGTCTTAGGCCGAGGACAAACTGGCGTTCGGAACACCGCGAGAAAAACGTCGCGTCATTAACGCTCAAGTGTATATCATTTTGTTTTTAATGACTGAGCTAGTCCCCTGCTAAGGCCTAAGTGTTGTTAACGCTTAAGTGTATAATAAAAAGCGATTTCGAATGACTTCTTTAGTTGGTTAGTGGTTAACAAAAAATTTGACAGCTTCTCCGGTTCTTTCTTCCCCATTCCATTGCACTCTTACACTCTAGAGGACTTATAAGTGCAAACGAGAGAAAAATCATGTTTACAAAACGGACAAATCTTATAATTGGTTCTAATGAGATCGGTCAAGAGAGAAGACCGCCGCCGAGTAGACCATCGTCGACTTGTCGTCGCCCAGGACCTTTGCCGAGATGTCGTGTACCGTTCGAAACGATGCGACGGAAGAGCAATTTTAGCAGCATAATAAATCAAAATTAACAACGTCGCCGAGAAGACCATCGGCGAGTAGACCGTCGCCGGGTTGACCGCCACCGAGTAAGACCGTCGGCGACATCAAGTCGGGGACAGTCTTCTTGGCGACGATTAGACCATCGCCGAGATGTCATGTAGCAGCAAAATAATTCAAAGTTAACATCGTCGCCAACAAGACTGTCCCCGACTTGATGTCGCCGAGTTGTCCACGGCTGAATCGTACCATTCGAAACGCAATGACTTAAGAGCGTTTTTAGTAGCAAAATCAAATTTTACACTGTCGCGGAGTTGACCATCGCCGAGTAAGTCCGTCGCCGAGTAGACCGTCACCGACTTGATGTCGCCGAGTTGACCATCACCGAGACGTTGCGTTCCGTTCCAAACGTCGTGACGGAAAATCATTTTTAAAGCAGCAAAAACAAATTTAACACCGTCGCCCAGTACGCTGTCGCCGAGTAGACCGTCTAGCATAATAAATCAAAATTAACACCGTCGCCGAGAAGACCATCGCCGAGTAGACCGTCGCCGGGTTGACCGTCACCGAGAGTAAGACCGTCACCGACTTGACGTCTTCGAGTAGACTATCGGCGAGATGTCATGCAGCAAAATAATTCAAAGTTAACATCGTCGCCAAGAAGACCGTTTTATTTATTCCAACTCTTTGAAAAATTTGATGTTTACCTAAAGTAAATGTGCAATATACTTCAGTAATGTCTGGTTGGCAAGATAATCTTGAAACTTCTATACAAGACATTTCAAGTTTTCCTTGAGGAACAATTTCATTTTCCTCAACGTCCAATTGACCAGGGTCCGTTTTAAGAAAGAAAGGTTTATACCTAAAAACATTTAAATTAATTATTAATTACTTTTATGTAAAACCAAATGCTAAAATTAATACGAATATGAAAAAAATTATTTATGATAAATTAAATTTGTCACCTAATTTTGTAGTTTGGTAATGTGTGCTTCCTTTTAATAGCTTTCTTGATTTGATTTACAATTAAATTAGTGATATTTGATTGGAGCTGCCTTCCTTGAAAATGAGATTCAACAGCAAGATCCATGAGAGGTTCGTTATAAAAACTGAAAGACCAATGAGTGTATGGTACTCGAGTAAACTGTAATCTAGCAGCACCGCTTATCTTCATTACTAAAAAAACCAATAATATGAAATAAATACAACGCTTCGAACTTAAAAATTCTTGAAAATATAGCAAAAAGAGGCCAACAAAAATCTGCTAAAATAAAAACAATCTAATTTTATTTAAAATCCTTAAAATTATAAAGTAATAAACAAAATTAGCAAATTATATTTTTTGTTACGCTTCAAATTTAAAAATTGTTGAAAATCCAGCGAAAAGGTGCAAGAAAAAAAAATCATAAATAATGAAAAAAAAATATACACTTCATTTTATTATATGAAATTCTCAGAATTATAACTAATAAACAAAATTTGCAAAAAAATATTATTTTGGTATTTTTTGTTTAGCCATTACAACTCTTCAAACTAAAACAATTCTAAAAATGCAGCAAAATAAATCACAAAAATATGAAAAAATTAAAAAAAAGTTTTAATTTAGCTTTTGGGGGTTGCAGCCCTATTGGCGATTTCTATGATCAGATACGCCCTCTGGTGCGAATTTATGAATAAAAAGATACAGTAATCCTAACCAATCATAAGCTGATAAAATTTGACAATTTCTGTATCTTTTAGTTCAAAAACTGCCAAACAGCGCCATCTCTTGGCAATCGAAATTCGTAATTGGACCTCCTACAGATAGTTATTCAAAATACTACCTTTATTTACTAAATGTGACAAGTGACAAGCAGGGTGACAACCTAAAGTTGCCTGGTTTTGTTATCTGACATAAATATGAAACACCCTGTATAATTACATTTAAATTAATACAGGGTGTCCACTTTTTAAATAATTGTACAAACTTACCAATTTTTAAAATAAATTTATTGCAAATTATTTTACCTTTAATAGAGAGATAAGCTGTTTTTCCGAACTTCATTTTAGCATCAACAGATAACAAAAAATTTCCTGTATAATCTAAATTTATAGATAAATTAATAGTTTCAATATGCCCTTCAGTTTTATCCAAATTAATACTTTCTAAAGAAATATTTTTAATATCAGGAAATTGTGTGCCTAAATTCATATCCCGTATCTAAAATACAAAAAGTTAATCAACGAAAAAATGAGAAAACCACTGCATTACTGTAACGGCATCGAAAAATTTTCCAATTGTAGTTTTTGAAAGTAACTCATCGAATTCCAAAGTCAACTTTTTGTACAGCCATTTTTTGATGGAGTCTGAATGGCGTAGCTCGTGAAAAAGAAACTGTAGCATTAAACTGATTGGAACACTTGAAGCGGCTGTTTCGGAGCCAAGTTCGCCTTCTAATTTCTTTTTGAGATCCTACATACAAGGGTGTGAGGGAAAACGTTACACAAATAAGTTCAATAAGTACCTCGGGTAAACTGCATGCTTCGCTACTAAATTTTTTAGGTACATTCACAACAGGTCCTTTATTAAAAAATCTCACTAACACATAATACTGGAGAAGAAGGGTCAAAACTATACCACAAACAAAGGAAGAGGAAATCAAAAGTAAAAAAGAACAAATTGACATTTTAATTTAGGGCCAATGAATTTTAAGAAAATTATGATATGTTGATATTACATTCTTTATGAACTAGTTTTTAATATTTAGCAATTGTTTTGCCCATTGTTTATATATACCAGCTGGTATTGGCTGGATTTGTTACGGAAATGTCATTCTTGTCAAAATAAATGACAGTTTAATGAATAACGTAAATGGCAACGTCGCGTAAGTAGGTGCTGACAGAAATCAAAAGTTTAAGAATAATTTTATTAAAAATTCATAAATTCTAAATTTAAACAATCACCCAGGCGGGTCAAAACTACGCTCTTCAGAATTTTGAACCCTACATCAACTAAATAAACTCTAAAAAATACGAGTAATACAGGCTGTTCAGTAAGGAAGTCGGTTAAATTGAGACAAAGTTGCATTTTTTATTGGGAATTTTAACTACGTATAGAGGGCGCTATAAATGCATAGTATAAATGGAGGATATTCGGTAATTGTCAGTGTTAAAAATTGTGTTTAAAATGCATTCTTGTACCTTATAACTACGTATTCAACAAAACACAAATAGATTTGTTATTTAAAGCTTCAGTAAATCTCAATACATATGTACATTGGCGTTAAATCTAAAAATTCCCAATACCGTAGAGACTGCTGGCTTCACTTACATCGTGGCAACGTTGCATAATTATTGTTAGGCAGCTTCATGTACAGGATAGTACAATCAGTTGCCAAGTATAAAATAGTTGTTGAGCATTTTAATATGAGGTGTCGCTGCAGTAATTACATATTAATCCGTTCGATCATTGTTTTCTTCCTATTTCCTGTCCTTGCGTTTTAAGCCGAAAGTTCCCGAAAGAGATCTTTGTACCTAAAACATGCGCATAAAGTAATAATGAATGGAGTTTGTATGAACGGTTCATGGTAGATGGGTGCTTAGAACTAATTTATAGTGAAGAATGTGCAAGGTGCGCTTATAGTGACCAAAGAAAAATTAATTCTACTCTGAGGTAAAGGTCTATGCCCTATACTACACATTTTAAATTTTAGGGTAATCTTTTTATTTTATATATCGAAGGTGATTTGCAGTTATTGACTCATACTTTTGTAGTAATATGCAAAACTTATCTATTAATGTTTATAAAAATATAAGATAAAATTTTATTATTTTATAAGGTGTGTGGGCTTGGGAGAAACGAATTATTTAAATTGCGAAAAATCAATTTTGTACTTTTCCTGTTTTAAGCAAATTTTAATGTAAATTTAAAATTTATATATTGAAATTAATTGTAATTTAAGTTTGTTTTAATTATACAGGGTATAAAATATAAGTATAACATAATTTCTTTAACTTTTTAATTTAAAAACTTGAAAAAACTTAAATATAATTTTTTTATTCTATTAGTCGTTTTTCTTTATTTTAATTCAAAAAGGCTCAGTTTTTTGTTTCAAGATTATTTAAAAAAAATTTATTAAATATTTTTTTTATTTATTTAATTTCTCTATTAATCCAGTCTATGATTGGGTATACTTTTTAATTCCTAGGCGAAAAAGTTGGTACTTTTTCTCCGCCTCAGGAAAATTATTTTAATTAAATTTCATACATTTTGGCGTTTGAACAGGTGATTCAATATTTTTAACTCTCAAAATGGTCTATTTCTTAATTATAAAATTAGTTTGTTCAAATAATAAAGTACAGCCTTCTGTAATGCTTCACATGCTGTGACAGTTGAGTCTATGGTCATGTTCGCACCACTTCGTACATTTCCGACATAGGTCGGGTACATTTTTAAAGCCTAGGTGACAAAGTATTAAGTACTTATTGACGACCCCAAGAAAATTAGTATACAGGGTGTTCCGAAAATAAGCAGCGAAAGTTTAGGGGGCGATTCTACGATTGATTTTAAGAAAAAAAAACTCATTTTTACTGCGTATTATTAAAGCTTGCTTTCAGAGTAGATGTAGTTTAGAAGTTACAAGACTTTTTAATATGTAAGTTCGGCAACGCCGCGCCGATTTTTTTTTTTAAATAACCAAACCGTACAACTTTTATTTGAAACATTTTTCTCAAGAATGCTTACTTTCAAAATAAATCGGCGCGGCGTTGCCGAACTTACATATTAAAAATGTAACTCGTGTAAACTGTTGTAACTTCTAAACTATTTACTTAAATAAAATAAAAAATATGCTTTATAAACGTATGAAAGCAAGCTTTAATAATACGCAATAAAAATGGGTGGTTGCTATTTTTAAACATTTAAGTAATATCGCATGCCCTTCAACCTGTTGGTCAAGGTTATGGCAATATTCGTAATTAATTCGTCACAAAGAATCGTACAACTTTCATTTGAAACATTTTTCTATAAAATGCTTTATTTCAAAAATTAAGCAGCGTTGCCAAACTTTAAGTATTGAAAATTTTAACCTTTGTAACTTTCAAACTATTTACTTCATAAAAATGAAAAAATACGCAAACCTCTGAAATCAAGCTATAATAATATGCAATAAAAATGGGTGATTGCTATTTAAAAATATTTCTCAAAAACGCTTCATTTCAAAAACAAACCGGTGTTGCCGAATTCTTTGTACACCCTGTATTTCGATGTTTAAATTGAAAAAGTAGCATGTTTTATTCGGAGTAAAAGAACTTTTTGTGGCGCGCATATATCCAATCAAGCTCGTCCTGCGAACAGCATGCTCGCCACAAAAAGTACTTCTTTTCCTCCTAATAAAATAATATGCAAACTATTAAATTCTATCAAGCACAACGTAAAATATAAAATCTAAAGAATTTTTTAATTATACTGCGTAATTTCGATTTGTACAATAATTGGTTCATTATTATTATCATAATTAGACGCAAGACGCATTTTTTAAAGTATTCAGATTTCAAGTACAACACGTGCTGGAAATCCATCGAAGGAAACGCAAATTTCCGTATAGCGGAGGTGTAAATAAAACATTGTATTATTCAACGAGCGAGTAATGATAGCCATTACTCACGAAGGCCGAAATTGCAACACTAACCGGTAGGCTAGTGTCGTAACAGGCCTGAGTGAGTAATGGCTATTTACTAACGACTAGAATACTATTCTCTTTCCATGACTATTTGGTAAACGGAAATATATTTTTCTAAAAAATTAGGTTATTTGACGTAACAACGTCGGCTGCATTCCGAGTTACGCATATACCGCATATGCGCATCTGAAGTGTTCCGAATTAGTCATTTAGAGTATATACTCCTGCTAAGCCCCGCCTTTCTCGAGGTATAATTTTCTTATTATTTTTCTTTACTACAGGTTCTAATTTTTTTTATACCCATATTTATTTCTTTTATTGCAATAAATTATCAATCAATTTTTGCTGTGCATTTACTTTAATTACTTCAAACACCTGATTGATCATTTGACATTTGACAGCAGGTGGACATAAAAAGCACAAAAACCGTTCCGAATTGCGTAAATATAATTCGGAACGCTTTTTACGCCATGCTCCTGCTTACATGCCTAATAAGGAATGCAGCCGTCAGCATTAAATAAATAATAAAAACGCTTGTATAAAGTCAGCTCAGTTGATTGGTAGGTCGACTGTGGATCCAAAGGTCACGAGTTCGAATCCCGATCACAGACGATTTTATTTTTATAAGTTGTTTGAATTTGGTAACAGAGAATCACTAGTGAGTTTTGGTTACCGGTAACCCAAACTCACGGGTGTGTGTAATAGCTATCATTGCTTATCTCAAACGCGTTCATAAAGAACCCATTATACGATAGTCATAGAAAAACACATTATTAGCTTTTCCTCCGAAGTTTCTTATAGAACCAGATCAAAAATTTTGACCAAAAGTCACTAAAAAGTGAGGGAGCTGTAAATCCTCTAGTGGCGGATCTAGGATCTACCATGAAATGAATGAAGCTGAAGCTTTAGGCCTTTAGAGTTTTCGGACCATTTTTTCTTGTAGTGATATTATATATTTTTGAATTTAAAATTATTTTATTTTTGTTGGTTTAGGACGTATATTTTAAATAAATAAGGGCACGACACAATTGATAAAATCCACGTAAAACTATCAAACACTAAAACATCACTAAAATGTCTGATAAAAAACAATAACGACTAACGACATTTACTCACGACAGTATGGATATTTGCAGTACAGCACTTAAAGCGTCAGATGTTTTTTTTGCTCATTGGACCTGAAATTTAGGACACCCTGTATATTTGAGTTTATAAGAATTTTCTTCTTTATTTTGTTGGGGCCACAAAAATTGTAGTGAAAAGCATAGACCCGCCACTGATATCCTCATAACCACGTTGCAGAAACCAGTTTTTGAAATTTCTCAAAATATTTAAAAATACTTTTTAGATTCTTAAAGAGGACGAGGAGCCAGTGGCGGTTTCCCTAAGAATTTCTTGTTCGCTTATTTATTTTTATTCTTAAAAATTACTAATATTTTATTTTTTTTTTTTAATTAACCCCCCCCCCCAAGCCAGTTGGCTTGAAACGCCCCTGCGAGGAGCCAAATCCAATATAATTATCAGGGATTCTAACCGAACCGTTTTATTAACCGAAATTCGGTTAAAACCGTCTTTCTTGGACAAGGCCGTGTCTACACCTTTTCGGGCCCTAGGCACAAATTTTAATCGCGGGCCCCTTGTAGGGGTGGATTTGGCACTTGAGGGTCCTAGGCAAAAATTGCTATGGGGAGCGCGGGATACCACAAAATTGGTCTAATCCCAAAATATTATGACTTCATTTTTTATTTTTTTTTGAGATGCAATTTAGCTTTTTGAGGGCCCCAAAAAAAGAGAGTTCCTATTAGACCGAAGACCGAATATAAATCCGTTTCTGAGGTGGAATTCTGTAAGCCAACAAATTGATATCGGTTGTGAATTCATTCGTTGGATATTTTCTGTCTCCCTCTTACAAACAATAATGGTTATAACGTGGAAGCGAGACAAAAAACGTAACCATAGTAACGAAGTAAACAATGTACCTTTTTCAGTACGTTAGACCTTACAGAATTCCACCTCTGTTCTGCCAGAAATATATCCGAGTTTGTTGAAGTTGTAAGATGACTTTCAAAAATTTGTAAAAAAATAACCACGTGAGCTAGAATTAATTTTGTGATTAATTTGAATAAATTAAAGAATTCTGCATTAAGTGAAACCGACTTTATTGAAAAATTCTAAGGGAAATATTAAAAAGAAATGAGATCTTCTAAAAATTACACTATTTAACTGCTTGAAGCTGCAAGATGGTTTTTAAAAATTTATATAAAAAATAACCACGTGAGCTAAAATTTATTTGTCGGTTGATTTGAATAAATTAGTGAATTCTGCAAAATATTAATAATCCGAGTTTGTTGAAAAATTCCAAGGGGAACAATAAAAAAACTAAAATTTTGTAAAAATTGCACTAATTTTACTTGTTGAAGCTGTAAAATGATTTTTAAAAAATTATAAAAAAATAAACAAGCCAGCTAGAATTAATTTTGTGATTGATTTGAATAAATTAGATAATTCTGCAAAAAATAAACTCGAGTCTGTTGAAAAAATCCAAGGGGAAATTAAAAAAAAATAGATTTTGTAAAACTTGCAGTATTTTACTTGATGATTTTTAAAAAATTATAAAAAAATAACCAAGTGAGCTAGAATTAATTGTGCGGTCGATTTGAATAAATTAGATAGTTCTGCAAAATATAAGCCCGAGTTTCCAAGAAGAACATTATAAAAATTAGTTTTTGAAAAAATTGCACAATTTTACTTTTTGAAGCTTTAAAGTGATTTTTAAAATATTATAAAAAAATAACTAAGTGCGCTAAAATTAATTTTGCGCTCGAGACTAAATATATTTGAGAATTCTGCCTAGGGACGGATTTAGCACTTGGGGACAAAAATTGCTATATTTTACTTTTTAAAAACACTTTAACCATGTTGATTTAAACTTCTTATTTTATAGAAATATTTGTTATATGTTTTTATCATTTCTGTTTATATATATATTTTATAATAGGATCTGGGCAAAATGAAAAAAAAAATAATTTATTAAAAAATCTCAAATACGGGCCCCCTAAATTTGCGGGCCCTAGGCAAGTGCCTACTTCGCCTAGTGGGAAACGCGGCCCTGTATTTGGACTAACCGTAACAGAAGCCGAAACCGTTTTTTGAAATTTTTAAAAACCGTAACCGAAACGACCGACAGTTCTTAACTAACATTTTACCGATTTCTAACCGTTTATTAACCGATTTTTAACCGTTTAAGTATCGGTTTTACAATCAAAATTAAAAAAAAATTAGGGCAAACACGTTTTTTTCGGCTAACCGAAACTGTTTTTTGAAATTTTGAAAAATCGTAACCGAAACAGTTTTTTGAAATTTTTAAAAACCGTAACTACAGTTCTTAACTGATATTTAACCGATTTATAACCGTTTACTAACCGGTTTTTAAGCGTTTTACTAACCAACACCGTTTTTAGAAAAATTATTTATTAACCGAAACCGTTTTGAAATTTTAAACGGTTAGAATCCCTGATAATTATTTTGTCGTTTAATTCGAGAACGGATTCAGGGCCCAAAAGAAGTACTCCGAAATTTTAAAAATTGTTATACGTGGCCAGGACCACTCGTCCAAGTCATAAAAGGTGAAAAATCGAAAGAACTTACCAATATAGGGCGAGTTCGTAACATGGAATAAATTAAAAAGTGATAGATAGTTCGATATTTAAAAAAAACAGCTTGATATATCAAATTTGCGTCATTTAAAATTTATGTGACGCTATCGTACAATTGCCACGTGACGTGATCATATTTTTTAAATGGAAATCCACAATTCCAAGTAAACAAATTGAAAGATAGTCTAAACTTGCGTACCCATGTGAAATTTCATTAGGTTTGTTCCAACAGCCCGAAAAACCGTACATTTACGATCACGGTCATGCACAATAGAAAACACGCGTTCGTACGGTGCTGTAATTTCGGTACACGCCAAGAATCAGTTGGAACATAACTGTTGATTTATCTTCTCTCGTTCCGAAGAATGATCAATCAAAAATTGTAAATTAAATTGAGTCTGTATTAAGAATTAATGTAATTACGGTCATTTAAGATTTATGCGACTTCATCGCACAACACTCCAGTGACGTTATCGCATTTATTAAGCTTAAGTACTACTTTTTAAAAAGTTTTTTCTCCTAACTTGAGCTTCGTTCTATAATTAAAATAAATGTTATATTTAAATTTAAATTTAGTTATCTTAATGCGCTATAAAGAAACATTAATTTTATTGTGGGGTTCACATTTACCCCACACAAAATGATATCCAATTTATTTAAGTCAGTACGACGAAGGTTAATGGACACCCATTTTTTAAATCAAGGGATTGGAAGGACGTCTATGTAAACCGAAAACTAAAAATTTTGCAATTTTTGATTGGTTATAATATCTTTGGAAGGAAAGAAGACAAATCAATGAAATATTGCATAGGTACACAAGTTTAGAGGTAATTTCAAAATAGGTTTGTTCCAACAGCCCGAAAAACCGTACATTGACGAACACGGTCATGCGCAAAAAAACGTATTCGTATGGTGCTGTAATTACGGTACACGCCAAGAAGCAGTGTACAGTTGGTCCCAGCTGGAAGTAGGACAAAAGTAATCACGATTGCGTATTCTTTGTTCTACTTCAAGCTGGGAGCAACTTTACATATGGCACTCGGTTTCGTGTAGGGTTTGCATTACCGGTAACACCGTTACCGGTAATACCGGTAATAACACTCAAAAAATATTTCGATATTACCGGTAAAAGGGAAATTTAATACCGGTAATACCGAAGTACGATTTTGCGCATTAATGTTCGCACTGAGAACAAATATGATGTGTACAAAAATTTAGCCTGGTTTAAGTAATGAAATTACGCTTTTTACGAGCATATTTAATAAGTTAAAAGAATTTCAAAGTGCATAATTTCACTGCTTTAGTTATTGTGGTTTTATGTGTTATACAGGGTGTCCCACTTTCTACCCAACAAAAAATTAGATATTAAATGTCATTCTGAACAAAAATTTTCCTATGAACTATTATGTTTCCTGACTTTTGTGGAACGCCCTGTATAATATTCTTTCTTATTATATTTTTTTTATTTAAATCAATTATTATTTGGATTTTTTCTTTGCAAAATTGATTTATTTAAAATAAGTGAATGACGAGTTAAAATTTAGCATCTTATTAGCTTAAAGATATAAAAAATCTAAAGCATCCTTGATTTAAATAAAAAAATTAAAAATACAATTAAATTTATACATGGTGTCCCTGAAAAGCCATTAAATTTTTGCAATTTTAAAATTGCTGTAACTTTTTGAGGAGTCGAAAAAACGTAATAGTTCATAGGAAATTTTTTGTTCAGAATGACATTTACTACCTACACAAATTTTTTGCTGGGAAAAAAGTGGGACACCCTGTATATGTTATATCATATTATATTATACAGGGTGGTCAATTTATCCCGAAAAATTGAAGTATTTCTAAAAGTAAGAGATTTAGAAAAAAAAATGAAGTAAAAATTGTTTAGTTTGAAAGCAATCTCAGGCTGGGTATAGTTATTTTTCACCTGGTGGACTTCTTGGTTATTTCAACTACAACTCAGTTTTTTAAAATGAAAACCCATACTTTTTAATAGATTCTGAATCTACCAAAAAACAATAAAATATTGTCAGAAGCATTTTTCGTTTTAGCGTTTATCATTTGTCAATAATTTTATTTATAATGTAAAAATAACAAACTTTTAATATGAATATCATTATTTATTTAAAATAAAAAACAAAGTAAAGGAATCTAAAGAAGAAATTATTTCATTTCTGGTCCATTTCAATCTAAACAAATTTGACTGGAAACACTTTACTCTAAAACCTTACTTTTGGAGATATTTCCACTATTCAAGTTAAATGTACCACTCTAAAAAAGTTTTCTGTTTTGTATTTTTAAAGTTATTATAATATCAGTTTTTTGAAATTATTGTTGTGCAAGAAAATTCATTTTTATTTGAAAATTTTTTCCCATAATAAAGTTAGTTTATTTAACTTATTATTTATTTTACCTTAAATGTGATTTTTACCATTAAATATTAGCAATGGGATAAATTTTTACTATTACCGATAATACCGGTTTTTACCGATAATAGCACTTTTTCAATTCGGTATTACCGGTAATGGGATATTTCGGTAATTTGCAAGCCCTAGTTTCGTGACAGGAGAAAACTCGTTGTTAGAACAAAGCTAATGTTTACTTAAAACTGTGGGCTTCCTTTAAAAAAAATTGAGCATTGTACCTAAATTTTAAATGACGTAAAATGTACGCAATTCCAAATGTAGTTTGTCGTTTCACGCCATTTTTATAAATCGTCTCTGGTATTTTGAATTTTATATATATTACAGAATCTCCTTGTTTTTTAAAATTTAACGTCAAGTTAAAACAAAATATCCGTTTTTTCTTGATAATTTTTCCAGTTTTTTTCCAAAAATTATTATTTATTTGATTTGCAAACTAAAACGGACTGAATAAAAAACTTATAAAATACCACTCAAATTAATTTAAAATTGTCATCTATAAATTAAAATACTCCTCTGAATCATTTAAAAGTGGATTAAAACCAAATTTCATTGATATCTTTTAATTTGACTTTACAAATTTTTGGCATAATTATACAGGGTGTCCCATTTGACGTTGGACTGTATGGGGATCTTTGTTATTATTGAAGATAGAAAGTCGGTTAAATGGACAAAGTAGTAGAAATTTTTTCGAATATTAATAATTCATTTACAAAAAATTTGAATATCGCATCGTTCCAACGCTATCTTGAAAAAAGAAGAAAATGCGATTTTCAAAATATGACTATAACTTCGTTATTTTCGGTGGTACCAAAAACTTTTTTTAACTTAATACAGACAATTTTTTGTGTACAATGCAGTAAAACAAATGAATATTTTTTTTCGCTAACGGATTGACCGGAAATGAACCAAACTTTTTTTTTCTTATGGCAGCCATATTGGATTTACACATATTCGGAATCAGTATTTTTTGCTGAGTAATCTCGTATACCATATGTCATATTTAAAAAAAAATAATATTATTTGATTTTACAAACTAACATTGGACTTTAAGAGATGTAAATTGTCAATAACATAAATGTAACTATTTAAAATATTAAATTTAAAATAAATCTTAACACATATGTATTGACAGTTTACATCTATTCAAGGCCATTTTTGGTTAGTAAAATAAAATTATTGCTATTTTTCTTAAAATATTACATATGATATATCAAATTACTCAGAAAAATACACTAATTCCGAATATGTGTAATCCAATATGGTTGCCATAGGAAAAAAATATGTTTGGTTCATTTCCGATCAATCCGTTGGCGAAAAAAATATTCATTTGTTGTACTGCATTGTACACAAAAAATTGTCTGTATAAAGTCAAAAAAATTTTTTGGTACCACCGAAAATAACGAAGTTATTGCCATATTTTGAAAATCGCATTTTCTTTTTTTTTTCAAGATAGCGTTGGAACGATGCGATATTCAAATTTTTTGTAAATGGATTATTAATATTCGAAAAAATCTCTACTACTTTGTCTATTTAACCGATTTTCTACCTCCAATAATAACAAAGATACCCAAATACAGTCCAACGTCAAATTGGACACTCAGTTTAGTGCATATTTTTGTATTCTTTCAATCGAAAAAAATGATTTCTTTTACTCTGTAATAATTAGATAATTTTGTAACACCCAGTATGTAAACCTATATGAGATAAGTTTCTATTCATATTCTAGGAATTAGACATGGTTCATAGCTCATAACTAACAGTAAACTGTAGTTGTATGTGTAATACCATATAACCATATTATCTGTATTTAGTCAGCGTGTTTAATTATTTTATCACAAAATTCCTGACTGTCGACTGTGTTAAACGTCTATTATTGTTATTACATCCACTGAGCTTGACACAGTTGCAAATAAAAAGTCAAAGCATTTACATATAATAGCTTTTACGTCATCTATATTTACCACTTGCAATTTACAACAAAATTAATTACTCCGTTTTCTGAAAATGCATTAATTCATTGCATGAAAGTTTCAAACTTAATTAAAACTACGGATTGTACATGCACTTTTATCTTTGCGTTTTAGACTTTAGAACCTTTGAAGTTGTAAACTGGTCAAATGTATTTATGAAGCTTCCATCGATAATTTAATAACCTTTAACTCAGTATTATTAATTAATAAATCCATTCCACGAGGCTCACCAGTTTTTTCGGGTTAATTCTAGAAATTGCCAATAAACGTACAAAATTTAACCAACGGCTGCAATTTTAACGCTAGAAAGCGCGTAATTAAAAATACATCAATCGACGGTATGCAACGTGAAATTTGTCATTTAAATTTTCGAATATTCCAACTTCATATATGCAATATTCGTGATAATTAATATCTGAAAGCTATTTTGTGTATACCTAAATTATTATTAAATAACTCAAACTGACAAATTAATACGTATAAATCAAAATTCGCTCATGAAAATTTAAATAAATACTTAATATTTTAAGTAACTGTTATTTTTTGCGATAATGGTGAAGTGAGGAGAGCGTAAGCGCCTCTAGCGGGTGTTTAGTAGTACTTTAAGAATCGATGAAAAATATTTGTTTCCGTACGAGTTTTTACTCGTGGTTTTAAGGAAAAGTAATTTCATGCCCCATATTACAACTTTTAAGTCTCTTCCTCGACCTCTAAGCACAGTCGTGGTTGTGCATATCTTATAAAATTATATGTTGGCAGCGCAAAAGCTCATAAGTCGCTTTTTATGATGCTCAAAGAAGTTTATGAATATCATTATTAATTTATTAAACTCCAATTATTACAATTTCCACTGAATATTTTGATTTGTATAAATAAATATAGAATATTTATTTAATTCGTTGCAAAATATTGATGTTCTATGAATATAAGCTGATATGCGATGATCATAAATTATTTGTATTAAAACCATGACGTATGGTTCCAAAAATATCTCATAAAAAGCAGTAACATGACGTGATCGAATCGATTTACTGAAAATAGGAAAATACTACTTTTGGAGACAACTCATTGCATTAAATGTGGTCACGGAAAATTTTATTACATTAAAAGTCAGCAGGGGGGAAATAAATATAATAAAACTCATTTTATTTAATCACTTGTTTTCGGTAAATGTTTACATAAGTTAAAAAATAATTTATTAAGCGCCTGATAATTCCCCCAAGCGAATAATTAACTACAGTCGTGCTTCAGGAACTATTTATTAATTCCATCGCTGATAATAAATATTGACAACAAGATCGGTTGTTTTGTATCTTTTTTATTAAGGTCACGTTTCAAGAAACATTATATTGCTTTTCCACTTAATATTTTAAAAAACAAATAATGTCAATCTAAATTCATTTCAAGATTAGGTAATCTTTTAAGTACATTTGTTTTATTTTTATGTTTGTTTATTTATTATGTCAGAAAATAATACAGCTTTCATTCAGCATTACGATATTTTCTTTCAAATTAATCTTTATTATTTAATTTAAAAAGTTCGTTTATGATATACAATGACGCGCGTTGGCCAACTCGGTCACCTGCATTTTCTATTAATTGATTATTTTAAAATTTTATTCATATTTATAATAATTTTCTGGAGTAAGTCATGAAAAAATCGCAAACAGCATAGCTCAGGGTTATAAAAAAACCGTTTTTTTTCAATAAAAAGTCCAACCCACCAGTTTTTATTGGGTTTTTTAAGTGAGTTATTTTGGGTAAATCAAAATAAGGTTATTATACGCACTTCTCTCGACTCTAAAAATAATTCGAAAATATTTTTTTGCAAATAATGTTAATTTTAATGAAGCTGAAACATCATTTAAAAATATAATTCAATCCCTACTTCCCGGTTACATACCACTGAATAAAAGACAGTTAACTGTTAAACACGTCTCAGAAATTTATGATCAAATATCAGGAAACTTATAATCAGATTTATAAAACAAGAGTTTAAGTTTAATTTTAACATTTCCAGTGATTCTCTAATTGCTTTATCAGTTCACACAGATGGAAGACCGAGAGCAGATAAGAAAATCGAAGACTATAGTGTTGAGGTAGCTGAAAATTCAAGGAGATACTTGAGTTTAAACTATGAAAAAGATATATTTGCATGTTTTATAGATAATAAAAACAAAATGAGGAAAATGCAGGATCGTCACGGAGTAATAATTTATGGATGTTTTGCTCATTTTGTAAATCTTATTTATAAAGATATATATAAGGTTGCAAATTACATTGTAGAATTTCACAAGTACATCAGAAATCACCATCAAGCACACGGATGGCTTAAACAAAGAAAATCTTTTGCCGCAGTTACTAAATGAAATAGCAATAGTAAAAATTTAAAAACCACCTGCATTTTTTTAAAGATATTACCCAGTGTGGGGCCAACCCTGGCGTCTGGAGTAGCTGGAGCAATTTTTTCTATAATCTTTGATTTGATAGTTTGCCATATTACCAAAGGAACACCCAAACTTGAATTGATTAAAAGTAACAATATCCAAGAAAAAAGCTCAACCTCGAGTTTATTACAATGATTAATAAACAACTCAATTTTTTGTCAGAAATAAACGAAAATAAAAGCAGGTAGAAGAAGGAATCAGTAGTCAGATACACCTCTATGATCACTCGCGTAAAACACGCTGTAAAAATGCATGGTTGGTGTGGTTGTGATTAACGGGGTTCATGGGTTATCCTGGACCTTCCTCCATAACATCTACAGGTATGGTGAGAAGCCTTAAGAACTTCTCCAAAGAGGAAACTGACAATAACACCTCAAAATTCCGGAATTAATAGAACCACACTTTTTAACTAAACCTTCGAACATAATGTCGAAGAGTTATTGAAGACCACCAAACGGCAAAGTACAGGTTGTATCCTATTCCCAATGCATCCTTATAGTTAGATTTCACTGACAGATCAAGGTTAAGGACCCAACTGTCGGGTTTCATTAGTTTTGGACACGTCCCTACTGTCGCAGAGGCAGAAACACAGAAAACCAAAGTACAAGGCGCAAGGACTTACATATGTATCCAGAGTGCAAAGTATAAGGCTCAAAGAAGCACCGATATACTTCCTGACGGACAACCAGGGAGCCAGCCTAGGAATACCATCAATTCATGAAGCAACTTGCAAAAGGAAACAAAGTTACCCTTATTTGGGTTTTGGCCATCAGGGTTTAGGAGATGGAATTCTGTAAGATAGACGATCGTTTTACTATACGGAAACAATCGTTTGTTGCATAGTGATGGATTTTCAATCTCTCTTCCTTAAGCCTAGTTTACATTGGTCGAGTAAACGGGCGAGTAGGAGAGCGAGTTCAAAAACCGAGATACCTCGACTAATATAAACAGCAGGGTGAGTAAAAAACGCCCTTTTTACTCACCCTACTGTTCATATCAGGGAATACAGTGCAATAAAAAATTACTGGCAGCGTCGGCCTCTAAACCAACATCAATTGCTCCTGATACGTGGGAAAACGATAAGGTGTTCTATCTTCTATCCGAGTCAAACTCCAGGTTCAAATCAAGCGATGAAGTTTATTGACTACTCGCGTCAAAGAGCTTAAGCTTCTGACCCCAACCTGAGCTGGAGGTCTGAGATGAGTTGATCTCGGTTAGGAGTTACAAACTTCCGCAGTTTACAACATTACTGTGGTTATAATTATTGTCTCCTTCCCACATTATGTACATATGCATGTGTAAGAGAGACATAAAATATCCGACGAGTCAACCCTCAACCGAGATCAACTCGTCAGGATTTCAGACTTCCACCTGTGAAACGAATTCAGGTTCATTACAGGCTTTTAGACCGCTCATTGCCCATTGATGTATCACCTCAATAAAATTAATAAGTCGGGGACGAAAATCTGCAGATTCTGTGGCCTGGAGAAAGAAACCTCGGAAAACATCATCTGCGAGTGCGATGCATTTGCTCGCATAAGATTTTATCACGACGAAATTAGGAATCCTACGACTTTACTAGAACTAGGGTTTTGAACTATAGATATCGGTTGCAGTTCAGAAAGGCTCGCTGGCATTAACTCGTACATTTATCTAATTTTATAATCTAATCAGTCGGGCCAAAAATATTTTCGTCATTCTCTACAAAATATGTAATACCAGACTTTCCTGAAGCCAATTTTTTTAAAATTGTTGCTTGTTCATTCCTTCGAGAGCTTTTTTGATTAAAATTTCTTAAAATTCCAAGTTTTTAAAGGCATTTTGCTTAAAAACTTACATTATAAGCTCTCCAAAAGCTATTTTAACCAGTTTTGGCATACACACACTAGCAAATTTAAGAGGATTGGGAGTCTAAGTAGGACCACGCTCCGAGCGTAAACATATATTTTGAGCTTCTTATTGAATTTCGGAAAAAAACAAAGAATTTCAAAACTACTGTACACTCCGCATATTTAGGTTGAAAGTACCAATAAAAATCTTAATTTCTGTTGTATTTTAAAATTTGTATCCCATAGACTACGATGGCAAAGGCTGCATTTAAAATTAAAATGCTCGTTCAAAATTTACGAAACATGCCTTGCATTTCTTACAAACCACAGCCATACTTTGTAAACGACATTCAGTTTTATAATTGCATAGTTTAAATAACAATCAAGTCTAGACTTCTAAAGGACGATTTTCTCAAAAATTATATTATTAAGTCCAAAAAATAAGTATAAAATGGGAACTGATATAAATATTTTTTTCCAAACGAAATTAAATATGTTCTTTAATGTTTTACTATGAGATTATTTGAAATATCCGGAAAACCTGGAACTTGAAATTTCATACTCACATCTTTTTAAGTCGCATAGCATATTCTCTAGAAAAGATTTCATAGTTTTTGATAAGTACCCATAATCGTTTATTTGTGTTTTTGTTTATTTGTTTTTTAAAGTCAGTTTAAAGATAGACCTATTCATAATGAGTCATTTAGCACGTACTAATATCGCTAGTTATGTCGCAATGGTATAAAATGGTAGAACTTACAGTGAATAAGTTCGAAAAATCTAAATCGATGTTGCATCTCGTTTGTTAGTCGTTGGAGTTAAATTAAAGAGAATTTTAGAAGATGAGGACAATTCAGGGAGAGTTTTCATCCAGCCATAAATGATAGATTTATAGCGTTGCAAACACTTTAAAACAATCGTCAAACTGATGCAGTTCAAACAAAAAACACCTGGAGGAAATTCGTGGAATAAGCTTAAGTGAGTCTAGTCGGAGGAAGACTGATTTGAAGTTGTATATAACCAAGAAAGGTTCTAAAATTCTAGAGACTCCGGTAACTACCGGTATCACGCCCGTTTGTGGAATAAGTTGCCATGATCTATGAAGACGGGTTTTGTTTCATTTCAACAAATACAAAATGTACATACATAAGGAAGAGGGATTCCGTAAACGAAAACAATAGGTAATTGTCTATCTTACAGATGGCCACCTCGGGCCCCTTATTCCCTAAATCTGACGAAGTGAATGTGAGTGAATGTCAATGTCATCTTTCTTGAAGCTGCGTGCGTCAAAACTGAATCAAGCTCCAGGCGAATTCATGGGTGAGAATTTCACGCATGCGCTTTGATAGAGATACAATTAGCAAATGCTAATAAAATAAATAAAATAGTCGGCGAGATTCAGGAATAGGACCCCTGAAGGTGGATGACTGCAGTCATAATTCATGAAATATTTTCGATCAACTAAAAAATGGAGAAAGATATCGAAATAATTTGTTTGTCACTTTGAATGTTGGAAATTGAAAAAATTGTTCGGGTTAAAATAAAATACGGTTATTTATTTATCCAGAAAAAAAAAGTAGTGTAAGGCGGAGTTTGTAAAAGAAATTGAAGTGGTATTATTCGTGGTTTATTTTAAAATCCTGGTCATGTCATTTAAAAAATTATATCCTGTATAAAACAAGCTTAAAACCCTTTTTGTAATTAAAAACATTTTTCATTAAAAATTTAATCTAGTTTTTGTTTACAAGAATGATAATACGCGAGTATTTAAAATTAAAAAGAAACTAGGTATGTGGGTTTTAAACTATATAATTAACCTTCAAAGTACATTTAATGAAAAGAATATCGAGCTTTACCTGAACTTGCACAAAAAACAACAAGAATTAACTCTTGTATTAAACATTTTCAACAAAGCTAATATTTATAAATGAATAAATTATAAACTTAATTATAAATGCATAAGCTATACAATGATGTTAATATGTGCATTATTTTTTAAATTATACGAGCTTATCGTAATAATATAAACTTTATATATGTCATTACAATCAATATCACAACTCGTCACTTATTTCATTTCAATTATACGCTTTTTGCGTTAAAAAAATTCTATTTCCAAATTTATTTACGAAATCATTAAATTGATTAATGTTCTTGTTTTCATTCTCGTGGTATAAACTATAGTGAGCTGTGCAAAAAACACTATCAGACTTTCCAAATCCAAAACTTTTATAATACCACTCTGAGTTACATCGAAGGTTACACACGTCGCTGAACATCGTCGGGAAATCATGTTTATTGTTGACAAAAATTGATTGTATTAAATAAGAAAGTCTGCAACAAATTTGTGTTGTAAAATTAAATTTTATAACGTTTTAATATAAATACCAGTTTTCAAGGATGTTAAATTCTGTTTAAATTAAACAAACACGAAAAAAATAGATTCACAAGGTAATGCTACAAGTTTTTTTTAGTTTTTATGAGTCTACTTTTTTCAAATTCTAAGAAGCTTTTACGAATTCAACTTTTGTAGGCGGTGCTTCGATTGTTGAAATTTTAAATTAGGCGAAAATAATTTTATTTCTGTTGGTAATGTTTCGGAAGTTTAACTAAAGTCAAGTACAGTAATGTATGTTTTGTTTTCAGATATGAGAATTGATACAACTCAAGAACCCCTAGGGGTGGCTCAAGATATTATTTCTGCTGCCAAATTACGACGATGGAGCGAAGAAACTCCAAGCCATTATCTCACCGATTATAGTGCCATAGGTGAACCTCCAAAACACACAACTTCTCCATTTCCATACAATTCCGAAATTAATCACAAAGTTGTTCTGTGGTAAGTAGTAAAACTGTAAATCAATCCGAATTTTGCTGTAATGTAAATATATTTTTTTATGATTTACGTCTAATAATATTGCTATTAATACACCACTAGCGGTTTCGTAATGGGCCATAGCGCGCTCATTATAGCACCCGCTTATGAAGTTGGTAGCATTGATCTGTCAAACTTGTGGTATTGATTATCGTAAATAAATTTCAAGATTTATAGGCAGATTCTGGTCAAAATTAAAGGCCTTTATACCCAGATTCTGGTCAAATCATTTAAGTTTAAAGGCCTCTAAATTTAAATTTGTTATATGGGTTGTAATGGACAATTTCCATGGAAACATTATTTGTTTTAAATTAAAGGCCTTTAATTTTGACCAGAATTTGCCCATTAATTCTGACCAGAATCTGCCTATTATACCCTGATTCTGGTCAAATCATTTAAGTTTAAAGGCCTTTAAATTTAAGTTTGTTATATGGGTTGTAATGGACAATTTCCATGGTTACCTTGTTTGTTTCAAAATAAAGGCCTTTAATTTTGACCAGAATCTGCCTATAAATCAGACATAAATAATGTAACCATGGAAATTGTCCATTACAACCCATATAACAAATTTAAATTTAATGGCCTTTAAACTTAAATGATTTGACCAGAATCTGGGTATTAAAGTACTTGCTATGTTTTTTATGTCTCCTAAATTTTTGGTAGGATACAGAATAATTCCTCTCTCTTTTTAAATAATTAATTTCCAACAAAAAATTAAATTAAATAATCTTCAAATTTAACTGTCAAATAAGAAAAGTCAAATATATGGTATTAATTTTTGTGAAAATATGTCAAGATTTATCAAAAATTAAGGGCTTACTATTTTTTTGCAATTTTCGGAATATCTGGTAGGATACACGATAACTTATCACTAGTTTTACACTAAAAAACTGCAACTTAAAATCTAAAAACTGAAACCTTAAATTAAACTGTCACTGTCAAGACTTCTATGTTTTCTGTTGTTATAACAACCATTCAATAAGAAATCATTGTCACCAACTGCTAAAAAAAATAAAGAAATATTTATACGTGAAATAATTTCCAAATTTATTTAATTTGTTCGCAAATTATAAAAAATAGTATAAGCAACTCGTTCATAAGTCAATTATTGCACTTGTCCATTAAAAAAACTAGCCGCTACGCGGCTCGTTTTCTTAAACTTGGACGCGTGCGATAATACTTAACTTATGAAACTCGTTGCTTAATATACTATTAAACAAATCAATAAAATATGTTTATTTTAAAGTTTGCTTTTGTAATATTGATTTTTTATTGCAGAGTTCCGTGTTAACGCTGTTTGCTTAAAAAATATAAATATTACAAAATTAGTAGTTTATCAAATTTAACTTTTGAATTACTTTTTCCAGGAATCACGCAAATTTGTTTAAAAAATTCCACGATATCGTTAATAAAGTTTTTAAGTAGAAATTTTTAATTCCAATATTTTTAGTATGCCCGGATTTTGTAGTTATTAAAAATTCTAATAAAAGTTTTTATTTTTGCAACTTTATATAACGTTATTTACTTTCCAGGTGCGGCGATATATCCTCCTTACAAGTCGATGCCATTGTTAATTCTACAAATGAATCATTAAGCGATGATAACATTGTCAGCCATAAAATTTTAAAGCGAGCTGAACCTGGATTAAAGGAAGAAATTACCTGCGACGTTAGAGGTTGGTACAAAAACTCTATTAAAAAATTAAACAAATAAAATTATCTACCCTTATTGTGGCTTGCGTGATGCATTTTCAAAATCAATGATGTAACACAAGGGTTAGACACTTTATTCATAAATTATTCAGAAAATGCTTATGTAACCAAGATACAAGGATTTTCTAAAATTTACGCCCGGTTTCTCCAACATGTCTTTAGACGCAGCTTCATCAAGCTCCGGATAAATTTGGCCACGTCACCGCTGAATATATCAACCTTATAATAACTCTGCTTGAAACGAATGGAAGGAGATTTCGGCGTGGTGCAACCGAGTAAGTTGAACGCGCATCTTGAGACACAGCTTATGATTTAGCCGCGATGTTTTGCCAAATATATCCGAACCCTAATCAACTCGACATAAGCAGAGCTTGAATCTGAGCTAAGCTTTGTGAAGTTTCGTTTTAATTAGACATGTTGGAAAAAACCGGGCGTTAGAGAATAACGTCAAGTTTTAGTGTGTACGCCTGATTTCTCCAGCTCGTCTTAAGATGTATATTATTTTATAAGGTCGACTTATATTTAAGTACCAAGTTTTTATTGTAATTTCAAACACTTTCGTTGCATTTAAATTATCGATTTGGCGATTTGACAGGTATAAATCCAGAGATTTTGATTCGCTGATAATTTACCGTTGTAACGGGAACATTATCTCATCCTAAGTGGGGGTACCGGGAATGTGAGCAGGTGCGTGACCGGAAAAGGGATAAGTTTTGATCAGCAGAGTTCTGTATCCCGAACCGTGAGTATCGGCCGTTCCCTGTTCAAATAAAAGTATAAAGTGCCGCGGTGATTTTCGCCTGTTATTTGTTCTTTCCACGCGGTGTATTGTTACGCCCGGGTTATTAGTTATTATTTTGTTAATTGGTATCAACATTTATTTGTCAAACATCATTTGTGTACAAATAAAGAATATAGTTATTTTAGTTGAAGAAATGTTTACTTTATTGAATGTGTAAAGGTCAAAGATCCCATAATTTAAAAATTCATCCCTGAGTGTGTCACACCGTCCTATAACGAAAATTTTAATTAAGGTAACGACAATGTATTTATATCTGGAACAGGGATTCTAACCGTTTAAAATTTCAAAACGCTTTGGGTTAATAATTTTTTCTAAAAACGGTTTCGGTTACAGTTTCTTAAAAATTTCAAAAAACGGTTTCGGTTTTAGTTTCGGTTAACCGAAAAAAAAACCGGTTACGGTTTAAAAAAAGTGTTTTACCTAATTTTTTTTTAATTTTACCGATAGTTAAACGGTTAAAACCGGTTAGTAAAACGGTTAAAAATCGGTTAGTAAAACGGTTAAAAACCGGATAGTAATCGGTTAAAAATCAGTTAAGAACTGGTTTCGGTTACGGTTTTTAAAAATTTCTAAAAACGGTTTCGGTTACGGTTAGTTCAAATAAAACAGCGTTAACCGAATTTCGGTTAATAAAACGGTTCGGTTAGAATCCATGATCTGGACCCAGCATAATTTAGACAAATCTTATATTATGAATTTATTATGTTCAACCAGGTATTCTAACTGAACCGTTTTATTAACCGAAATTCCATTAACCGCAACTTTCGACCGAAACCGTTTTTGAAATTTTTAAGAACCGTAACCGAAACCAGTTCTTAACAGATTTTTAACCGATTTCTAACCGCTTAGTAGCCAGTTTTAACCGTTTTACTAACCGATTTTTAACCTTTTTACTAACCGGTTTTTAGCCAGTCAGCCGTTTACAATCAAAATGAAAAAAAAATAGGTAAATGACCTTTTTTAAATCGTAACCGAAACCGCTTATTCTGTTAACCGAAACCGTTTTTTTTTTCGGTTAACAGAAACCAAAACCGAAACCGTTTTTTTTTTATTTTTAAAAACCGTAATCGTAACCGAAACCGTTTTTAGAAAGAATTATTAACCGAAACCATTTCGAAATTTTAAACAGTTAGAATCCACTGTGTCTAACGCCCGGTTTCTCCAACATGTCTTTAGACCCAACTTCACCAAGCTCAGCTCAGATTCAAGCTCTGCTTAAGTCGAGCGTGCGTTGCGCCATGGCTTTATTCACGACGTCTTGGCTAGTTTCCGGATAGATTCTAATTGGCTGTTTCAAAATCACGTGTTCTACTTTAAGCTAGTTGCTAGGTCTAACATTCGTCTTGTAGTTAGTAATGATTATCGTTTAATTAAAATGAGTGCTAAATTAAACAAAAAACATTACTTCTAAGAAGAAAGGCATATTTGTTAATCTAAATCTTAAAAAAATCTGCTCTTCTTTATAAAAATCCAAATAACTTGAACGTATATATATTTGGCGAGGAGTTCTTATATTTTTGGCATATTATCCACATACTTATTTAAATATACCTCTCATCTACAATACTGACATTTTCAAAATTCGTGTTTGATGGACAGATAGGACAGCTTTAACGAGTTTAGGAGATGTTTCGTGCTCATTCATGCTCAAGCGCTCAAAATTGGTGACTTGTGTATAAGCTCTGCTTGGCGCGAATAAGAGGAGATTTCGGCGTGGTGCATCCGAATATGCTGAACTTGGGTCTTGATACGCAGATTAAGATTTATTTTGGTCTCAGGACATGGTGGAGAAACTGGGAGTAAAATTCGTATTTGAAAGATGAGCTTATATTTTAAGACGCAGCTTGAGTTCTACTTAAGTTCGATCTGGAGCAACTAGGCGTACGTTATATTGAGCGGATTCGGTTTCATTCAATTGAGTCGATTATAATAATTAATTAAATGTTTATCATAACGATTCTTCTATTTTTAGAAACAGATTAGAGTATTCTGCATATACAATATGGTTAACATTAATAAATTGTATTTTTTTGTATCATAAAGATGTGATTTATGGTTTATAAGTGCAGTTTAACAAAAATTTAATATTTTAGAGTGTCGAACTGGGGATGTTAAGGTAACTCAAGGTCATGCGCTTCCAGCAAGATATATAATCCATACAGTTGGGCCAAAGTACAATATTAAGTATCAGACTGCAGCCGAAAATACTCTTCATACATGCTACAGGTAAGCAATTTTAAAATTTCACTGTAAAAATTTTTTTATACGAATGACTGGTGTGATATAAGTTTTTGTAGTTGTACAGCGATTTGTTACCCCATATCTTTCTCTTTATAACAGTACCTCCATACGATCCGATTTGGTCGGATACGTTAGCTAAATCGGATAACCCATCCGACCACCGTATCCAATCAACAGACCGCCGATTCTACGCACCTCCTGCACTAAAATATTAATTTGATAAGTTCAATTTTTAGAACAATGAGCAAGCGGCTGCGTCACTAAAAATTGCGAAAAAAAATAGTGGGGGGTCGGATGAAGCATTTATAATGGTTGGAAGATCTACACACGAACCGACGAGTGGTCGGAAGATTCCGATCTGATAATTTGGTTAACAATAAGCGTCCTTCCGAATTGACAAAATTACGGTCGGGAGGCCTGTTATCAACTAAATTATCAAATCGGATGGTCAGCATCTTCCGACCCACCGACCGCCGATTCTGCGCACCTTCTGCACTAAAATAATAATTTGATCAGTTTAATTTTTTGAGCAATGAGCAAGCGGCCGCGTCACTAAAAATTGCGAAAAAATAGTGGGGTCGTCGGATGAAGCATTCAAAATTCAAAATGGTCGGATGAACCTAAACGCGGTCCGACGAGCGGTCGGAATTTTCCAATCTGATGATTTGGTTAACAATACGGTCGGGAGACCTGTTGTCAACTAAATTATCAAATCGGATTGTCAACATCTTCCGACCCATCGACCGCCGATTCTGCGAACATCCTGTACTAAAATATTAATTTGATTAGTTCAATTTTTATAGCAAGCGGCCACGCCACTAAAAATTGCGAAAATAAATAGTGGGGCCATCGGATGAAACATTCAATATGGTTGGATGAACCTACACACGGTCCGACGAGCGGTCGGAAGATTCCGATCTGATTATTTGGTTAACAACATGCTTCCACATAGTCCGATTGACCTTCTGACTAATTTGAATACTTCATCCAACTAGTTTCGGAATTTACCCGCTCATTACTCTAAAAATTGTTGCGCGCAGTAGGTAGTGCAGGAGGTGGGCTGAATCGGCGGTCGGTCGGATGGGATGGGATGGGATGGTCGGACCGTGTGGATGGGGCACCAAATCGGATAGTGTAGAGACCCTATAACCTACAACGTCCACCTTTTTTGTCTACAAGGTTCCTCTTCCTCCACTGAAGTCTATAGACTTAATTTTTCTTAAAAGTTAAATTTGGTTCACGTTCTTAACATAGAGAACGATGTATCTATACTGAATCTTCAAGGAGCAAATCGAACAGTAAATTCCGAACGTTCGTTATTCCGTGAGTCGTACACACTTCAATATTTATCTTATGGGTTGCACCCACCGAACAATAACAACTTTCGGAGTTTGGAGTAACATATTTTGGTGTAAAATTATTTATGTCTTTTTTCAGGAATGTTTTACAAAAGGTGAAAGAAATAGGTGCTCATTCATTGGCGTTAAGCGTAATAAACTCGGTGCGGCGTAACTACCCTCCTGATGAAGGTGCACATATAGCGTTACGTAAGTACGCAGTTAAAAGAAACCTTGTATATTGATTTAAAGTTCAAAGAATCCTTACTGTATATCCTTTGTTATCCAATTTGTGGCATTTAAGAATTGTTGGTTGAAACCGCTGCTTTTGTGTTTAGGTACGGTTCGGCGATTTTTGGAACACCACGGTAGTTCATTAGATCTAGTCGTATTCGCTGTAGAAAACTCGGATTTGGGTATTTACGAGGTGTTGTTACCGTTATATTTTCCAAGATCTAAGTTCGAGGAGGACGCTGCTCGTTGGCAACTACCTTTAGACGTTGGCGGCGTTGATGGTGAGCCAATGATTCCAGATAGGCAAATTAGAATTATTGATAATCCACAACACACTTTACATGGTAGGTAAATTAAGAGCACAACATAAAATCCTTTTTATAAACCTAGAAACTAACTACTTTCATGTGGAAATCCCTGAGCCTCTCTTACTTTTACATACAGAGGAGGTCCTTTCCAAGTAAATTTTAACTACTTTGGAGTGAGTTACTATAAACTATTCAAATAAAAAATGCGCTTGGAACACGTAAGGAGTCTCTAAAGATAACCACAAAAACTGAATTGTAACCAAAGAGAACGCGAATCAGAACCCTCCATCCACTGGAGTATTTGATGCTAAAAATGCTTCAGTGTAGTTCACTCCAATCCGCCTGGAACACACACGGGTACATCGGAGCTACTCTGGACTACTCACAGCGATTACCTGGAAAGCACCTAGTATGCAGAGAAAACTTGGTATTTTAGTCTAAAAACTTACAGAGTTAAAAAATTATTAGCTGGGATTATGAATTTGTTTACACGGTCAATTTTATTAATTAACAGACCTAAATCATAAAAAAATTTGAAATTCGCCCGATATTTTTTTTGCAATTTTTGTTGTTTTAAACATCGTACCGATAAATTAGTTTCTAAACAAACAATATCTAATACTATTTGGCCTTGTGCCTTGGGTTGCATACATTAAAAATTTGAATTTTGTTATAAAAATCCTGCAAACTTTTTTTATGTCATAAAACACTCTCTTTTATTGTTCATTTTGGACACAGTGTATCAATGTACGGCAGTGTATTGTCATCGTAAGTGGTATTATTAGTTAGGAAGTTAATTGTTTTTTATCTGAAAAGTGTGAAAAGTTATATTGTGTAAATTTATGGCGGAATGAATCATTGATAAAGCTATGCAATATTTCATATTCAAAAAGATGAAACGATTTTGTTAACAAATAAAATACAATTTATTGAAGAGGTGTAAGCTATGTGCATTATAATAGAATATTTCAAAGGGATTTTATTTTCATACACCGTTTGCTCATACAAATGCATAACAAATAACAACATCCTAGCTTAAAGGTATCTCTAAAATTTTCCGGTTTCGTAGAAAAAGGAAAACAATTTATTTGCTATTCCAGAAAATGAAATATTTTATTTTTCATTTTTGTATCCATCTTATAGATTTTTCTCGTTCTTTAAAAATCTAAGAACCCGAGCGAGAATTATAATAAAGTATGTACTTGTTGAATTTATTAAGTTGGAAAGCTATCAACTAGAATTTGCTAATATCTACGTACAATCACGCGCAAAGATATCGAGGACACAAAATAAATATTCTGACATCTGACTCAGCCCGCATCTTATGGCGTGTTAATTTCTTTCAAATTTCGTGTAACCTCGTGTCTGCGAACGGTTGTTATTGGGTCAGTATATTTTTTTGTGTCCTCGATTTCTTTGCAAGTGATTGTACATATGCCCACCTAATTTGACTTTAAAGTGGGATTTTGCACATTTTTATCCAGAACTCAGAAACGGAAAGTGATAACAAAATTATACTTTTTGTGTCTAAAAACTTTCCAACTACTCATAAAACTTCGGTTTAATTAGCAAAATTAAAGTTTTTTTCAAAAATTTATTATTTAAATGTTTTCCAAGTTTTAGATTTTTATAATTTCCGTGAAATCTATAAAGTTATCAACACCAAAATTTTATACCAGAAACATGTAGCACCTAGATATATTTTAAAAAAATATTTGGTGTAAATCGGTCGATTAATTTTCCGTTACTAAAATCGCAACGTTTTTGCTAAAATTTAGGCACAAATCCTGGGACGCTTATTTGAGGACTTTAAAATAATTTATTAGAATATTCGGAACAATTCATTCCTCAAATTTTGAGCGCTTAACCATTTTTGTAGCCCGAATAGTTTTCGAGAAATTATCTTTTTTCTGAAAAATCTAAAATTTCAGGACCAAAAGTGAGATTTTACATATTTTTTTGGCTTAAACCAAAAACCCTTTCAATAAAAAAATATTAAAAAGCTTTCGTTTAATTAGTGAATTTAAAGTTTTTTTTTAAGATATCATAATTTAAATAATTTCCAAGTTTTAAATTTTAATAATTTTCTTGAAAACTACTAATGCTATCAAAATTTTAAATATTCATTTATTTCCCATATTAATAAAGTAATGGATGGCGCGGCGCCTTTGTACTTTTTAATCAGTCTAATACCCTACTGATCCTGGGGGATCGCCACAGGATTAAAGCTCCTTTGCTGGGTTATAAGCTGCTTTTTCTCGTAGTAGTTTTTGTTTCGCATACCTCATACCGAGTGGATTGTGATTCATCGAATTTTTAAAGTTTTGCGAAACAATGATCATTTTTAACGTGTAATCAATAGTTTTGTTCCAACAACGAGTTTTTTGTCTGTCACAAAAACTTAACAAAACTGATTGGATGGAGTTTATGCGCTTGCGTCAAATTTTTACCCCCCAAAGTCTACCTCACAAGACTCCTTTGTTAAAACGGTTTTATGCACATGCAGTGATGTGATTGTACGCGTGTATTTCCAACCAATTACTGTTTGTTGGCGTGGTAATACACGGTACAAGTTTGGTTGGAACATAAGCCTTACGTCACGTTTCTGGTGGAACGCGTTATAACTAGTGCGCATGACCGTGCTCGTCAACGTACTGCTTTAGTGGCTGTCGGAACAAACCTAATGTGTGATATGTAACTAAGTTTGGATAGGAAAATTGTGAAATGGAGCTATACAATTTGGATTAATGGCGGTGATTGTAGTGTTTAAAATTAACAAGTCCCCTCTAAATGGCATCATCATAATTTTGGTGTAATTAAGTTGTAAAAACGGCGGCTTGAGATTGTGATAAGCGCAGTCTGCGGGTGCACACAATGTCGATAATTCCACTATAAGTTGTTATGATCAACGAATCCTACGAATACTCGTGTAGGTGGATTAACATTTCGTAACCTCATTGTTATTAATGCGGATTAGCCATTAAACGCGACTCACTTCAAGTCTCACCCTTAATTTTTAATGCCTTCAATCGAAGAAATAGGTTACGCTAACATAAAACTAATTCTAAATCCACCTACTTTTGGTTTTAGCCGATGAGGAATCGATAGACCTATCGAGCCAACTGGACACCATAGTTCCCGACCATGCCTTCAGTCAAATGCAAGGCGATCTTGACCAACAGCGGTTACTGGGAGAAAGGACCTATAATGATCCTTTATCTGATATTATGTTAAAGGAGATACAGCACCAAGAAAGGTAGGACAAAATCATTTATTTTATATTTTACCTTACACTTTTTGGACTTGCATTAATTTAATTTAATCATGGTGTAATTAGATAAAACCAGTGATGCTTGTCGAAATTATTACTAAATTAAAAAATAATGATAAGAATTTGAATAAAAATTGAGTTAAAACCTATTACAATTATGGATAACAAAAGTTATTAAGTACACTAAATAATTTTCATTACATTTCAGTTTTATAAATAATAAACCTTTGTGTTTGTATTTATTTAAATATAAAAGCACGATTTATGTTTTTAATTATGCGTTAGCGTTTCACAGTAAATTAATATTGATAGTCTGGAATTTACACGTGACTATTCATTATATATCACATATACACGCTTTATTTTCATTATTTTTTAAGCTGGAAACGTTTGATAAACATAAATAAAAATTTTCTTAGGTAGGGTAGTTTTGAAACCCCTTGAAACATGCAAATTTTATAATTTTCCAGGGGGGTTATTCTCGAATCACACGTCACGATATCGTACAAGGACACACTCTTATTTTTGCATTTGAATTACAAGGATAGAATGATAAAAGTCGAGAATAACCCCCCGATTTTCTTATTATTGCGGAAAAAGAAAGGCACAAGAATTTTCACCAATTGCATATTTAAAAAATATGAGCGACAAGCGACACACCACACTTAAGTCTGCGTTAGCGACAATCGCTTGCACGACTTATGGGTATTATTGTGTACTATTTTATCGCCGCCATGATTGTACATGGAAGCGACTTATCATATAAAACCCTTAAATATGCAGTGGCGTACATAACTGACGTATTTAATTTTCTTCGATGCCCTTTGAATTCTACAATTTCAAATTTAAAAGAAAGATTTATGAAACATAAATTAATATTGAAATCTTTAAGAAGTATGCTAACTATTTAGCACCCTATGGTGCTACTACTTTATATTTTTGTACCAAATTTATATATGGGGTTCCGGGATACAACAAAACTGGTCTCATCCCAAAATATTAGCACTTATTTTTTAATTTGTAATTTAGCTTTTTAAGGGCCCCTGAAAGAGAGGAGGTCCTGGACTGCAACCCTTATTAAACCGTATATAAATACGTCCCTGTTCTGCCAGAAATAAATCCGAGTTTATTAAAGGGAACTTTAAAAAAATTAAGATTTTGTAAAAATTTTACTCGTTGAAATTGTAAGATGATACTCAAAAATTTAAAAAAAAATAACCACGTGAGCTAAAATTAATTTTGCGGCTGACTTGAATAAATTAAAGAATTCTGCAAAAAATGAAACCGAGTTTATTGAAAAATTCTAAGACGAACATTAAAAAAATTGAGATATTTAAGTTCTTGAACCTTTTTAAAAATTTATAAAAAAATAACCACGTGAGATAGAACTTATTTTCAGGTGGATTTGAATAAATTAGAGAATTCTGCAAAAACTTAATCCGAGTTTGTTGAAAAAATCCAAGGGGTACTTTAAAAAAATTAAGATTTTGTAAAAATTGTACTCGTTGGAATTGTAAGATGAGTTTCAAAAATATTTAAAACAATACCCACGTGTGCTAGAATTAAGTTTGCGATCGACTTGAATAAACTATAGAATTCTGCAAAAAATGAAACCGAGTTTATGGAAAAATTCCAAGAGGATCATTACAAAAATTGGGACTTTCTAAAAATTGCACTATTTAAGTTGTTGAAGCTTTTTAAAAATTTATAAAAAAATAATCACTTAAGCGAGAATTTATTTTCCGCTTGATTTGAATAAATTAGAGAATTTTGCAAAAACTTAATCCGAGTTTATTGAAAAAAACCAAGAGTAACATTAAAAAAATTAAGATTTTCTAAAAATTGCACTAATTAAGTTGTTGAAGCTTCTTAAAAATTTATAAAAAATTAATCACGTGAGCTAGAATGTATTTTCCGGTTGATTTGAATAAATGGGAGAATTCTGCAAGAAATGAAACTGAGTTTATTGAAAAATTCCAAGAGGAACATTAAAAAATTGAGATTTTCTAAAAATTGCAGTATTTATGTTGTTGAAGCTTTTTAAAAATTTATAAAAAAATAACCACGTGAGCTAGAATTTATTTTCCGGTGGATTTACATAAATTAGAGAATTCTGCAAAAACTTAATTCGAGTTTGTTGAAAAATTACAAGCGGTGCTTTAAAAAAATTAAGATTTTGTAAAAATTGTACTCGTTGGAATTGTAAGATGAGTTTCAAATTTTTTTAAAACAATAACCACGTGAGCTAGAATTTATTTTGCGGTTGACTTGAATAAATTAAAGAATTCTGCAAGAAATGAATTCGAGTTTATTGAAAAATTCCAAGAGGATCATTAAAAAAATTGAGATTTTCTAAAAATTGCACTATTTAAGTTGTTGAAGCTTATTAAAAATTTATAAAAAAATAATCACATAAGCTAGAATTTATTTTTCGGTTGATTTAAATAAATTAGAGAATTTTGCAAAAACTTAATCCGAGTTTATTGAAAAAAACCAAGAGGAACATTAAAAAACTTAAGATTTTCTAAAAATTGCACTAATTAAGGTGTTGAAGCTTCTTAAAAATTTATAAAAAATTAATCACTTGAGCTAGAATGTATTTTCCGGTTGATTTGAATAAATTAGAGAATTCTGCAAGAAATGAAATTAAGTTTATTGAAAAGTTCCAAGAGGAACATTAAAAAAATTGAGATTTTCTAAAAATGGCAGTATTTGTTTTGTTGAAGCTTTTTAAAAATTTATAAAAAAATAACCACTTGAACTAGAATTTATTTTCCGGTTGATTTGAATAAATTAGAGAATTTTGCAAAGACTTTATCCGAGTTTGTTGAAAAATTCCAAGCGGTGCTTTAAAAAATTAAGATTTTGTAAAAATTGTACTCGTTGGAATTGTAAGATGAGTTTCAAATTTTTTAAAACAATAACCACGTGAGCTAGAATTTATTTTGCGGTTGACTTGAATAAATTAAAGAATTCTGCAAGAAATGAAACCGAGTTTATTGAAAAATTCCAAGAGGATCATTAGCTTTCTATAAATTTATAAAAAAAATAACCAGGTGAGCTAGAATTTATTGTCCGGTTGATTTGAATAAATTAGAGAATCCGGCAAAAACTTAATTAGAGTTTGTTGAAAAATTCCAAGGGGAATTTTAAAAAAATTAAGATTTTGTAAAAATTGTACTCGTTGGAATTGTAAGATGAGTTTCAAAAATATTTAAAACAATACCCACGTGTTTTAGAAATAATTTTGCGGTTGACTTGAATAAATTAAAGAATTCTACAAAAATTGAAACCGAGTTTGTTGAAAAATTCCAAGAGGATCATTAAAAAAATTGAGATTTTCTAAAAATTGCACTATTTAAGTTGTTGAAGCTTTTTATAAATTTATAAAAAAATAACCACGTGAGCTAGAATTTATTTTCCGGTTGATTTGAATAAATTAGAGAATTCTGCAAAAATTTAATTCGAGTTTGTTGAAAAATTCCAAAGGGAACTTTAAAAAATTGAGATTTTCTAAAAATTGCACTATTTAAGTTGTTGAAGCTTTTTAAAAATTTATAAAAAAATAACCACGTGAGCTAGAATTTATTTTGTACTCGATTTGAATAAATTAGAGAATTTATGCAAAACATAACTCCGAGTTTGTTGAAAAATTCCAAGGGGAACATTAAGAAAATTGAGCTTTTATAAAAATTGCAAGTTTCAGTTGAAGTTGTAAGATGATTTTTGAAAATTAAAAAAAAAATAACTAAGTCAGCTAGAATTAATTTTCGGTCGATTTGAATAAATTAGAGAATTCTGCAAAAAGCTAACCCGAGTTTGTTGAAAAATTCCAAGGGAAACATAAAAAAAAACACTTTGTAAAAATTGCACTATTTTACTAGTTAAAGCTGTAGGATGATTTTTAAAAATTTATAAAAAAATAACCAATTGAGCTAGAAATAATTTTCTGGTATATTTAAATAAATTAGAGAATGGTGCAAAAAATAAATCTGAGTATGTTTAAAAATTCCAAGGGGAACATTAAAAAAACTGAGATTTTGTAAATATTTGCACTATTTTTCTTGTTGAAGATGTGAAATGTTTTTTTAAGAATTTATAAAAAAATAACAAATAATTAATTATGTGGGTGATTTGAGTAAATTAGAGAATTCTGCAAAAAATGAAAGAAAAATGAGATTTTGTAAAAATTGCAGTATTTTACTTTTTGAAGCTGTAAAATGATTTTTTAAAATGTATAAAAAAACTCCTCTAGAATTAATTTTGCGGCCGATTTAAATATATTTGAGAATTCTGCTCATCGACGGACTTGGGGCAAAAATTGCCTAGGGGTCTAGGGTAACAATAAAACTGGTTTCAACCCGAAATATTAGCACTTTGTTTTTAATTTTCTTAAAATGTTGTAATTAAGCTTTTGGCCCTGGGCTGCAGCCCCATTAGACCTTATATAAATTCGCCCCTGCCTAAGGCCCAACTAAAACGTCGAATTTTAATTTAGTTAACACAAAATTTTGAAAATATGCGCGGACAGTTCAATATTAGATTGAAGGGGGACATTTTTTGTTAAGCAAATTCGTCCTTTTAATTTTCGCACCCTGTATAAGACTATAAACATTAAAGAAGAAGTATTAGTTTTTTTAATGACAAAGTGCACCCCCAAAAGAAAATTCTGGATACGCCACTGTAAATATGTATTTCATGCTGCCATATAGCAGCCTTAAATTATTTACCTTAGAAATCACTTTTTATAATTTATTTTTTGTCTACTTTTATTACCTTTTACACTTCTTCATTGTCAAAGCTAATCCTTTTATGATTCCACCATCATTTAATTATTGACGTGCTTAATTATAAACAAATGTAATAAACATACATTTTATTTCATAAAAATACTTAGAATAATTTAAAAAATAATACAACAATATACGTAATTTGCTATAATTAACTTTTTCAAAAACATTGATTTAAAATAAGATTACCTAAAAATTAAAAATATTTTTTTCTAGAAACTATTTAACAATAATTATATAGTTTATCCAAAAACCTTATTATGCACTTTTTTTAGATTATTTATAAAATAAATTTTTTAAAACATGTTTAAAAAAGTCGTTTCTTCTTGATTCTAGGTGTTACAAATCAGTTGCTTAATCCCGCTGTCTTTTATTATCATTATTATTAGATAATACACATAAATGGTCACGCAAATAAAATAATGTCGCTTACTACGCTTGAAAAATGTCAGTGTTAGTTTAAACGCTTCAAACGAAACACATAAAATAGTCGAACAAATCTCATAGGAATATTTAACGTCTTTGATACTTATAATGAACTATTAAAACTTAGGTTGTTCAAATGTGATGTGTTAATTACAATGGATAACATTTTTCAAGTTTATAACTACTTTAACGAGAAACTTGATGATATTGACGGGTATTTATGTAATATTTGGATTTTCTAATTTTAAGCCAATTTACTGTAGATGTAATAAAAACCAATTTTTAAATTAAAAATGAATTACTGGTGCTTACATTGTAACTTATTTTTAAACCAAATTTTAAATAATCTATAATAATAAGAAAATAATTGTAGTTACTGGTATTTAAATAAAAAATATTTAGAAATATTTTTGATAATATTGTTTTCTTCCTGAAATATTTAAAATACATATTTATGTAAATGAGGTTTTCGTTGAAAAGCTAATCAAGTAGACTTGTTATGTTTTGAATTTTCATAAGAAATTAAGTATAGGTTTGACTTCACCAAGAAGTTCCTGCTTTTTTTATTATTTTAACACCGTATTTTAACTGCCACCTTTCATGATCGCTATATTAGGAATTAATTTTGCGAAGAAATCGAAAATCAATAGTTTTCATAATATTTCTGGGCCAACTCAATAAAATTAACTTATCACCCAAATTATTATGAATATTTTTGGGCCGTTGATAATAAATATTAACATTTTTTACAAAACGTAAAGAATTAATATCACCAGCACGTTTGACAGGCGATTTTTAGTCATATTTATTAAAATGGGCGATGATAAGTAAATTAGAAATCGTTTTACGTTTTATCTATACTTATTCAATATTTTTTGTATTTTGCTTTCAGGTACGAACGATTATTAAGGCGAGCCAAATCTGAAGATTTAACTGAAGTTTCTGGAATTGGTTGTCTTTATCAAAGTGGCGTGGATAGACTTGGAAGGCCCATCATTGTTTTTGTTGGAAAATGGTTTCCTTTTAACAAAATTAATCTTGATAAGGTTAGTTATAAAAGTTTTAATTATGAAAAAGTTTTAAAAACTTCATGCGTATTCACCAAGCGCTTGCCGTTTATAAATTTTTAAAAATTCAGTGGAATATTTGAAAACGTTTGCACTTTAGGTATGCATTCGTTCAAAACGATGGAGCGAATGACAAGCGAATTTCAATGTGGAGCGTACCAAAAAAAAGTAGGTTGTTGTATAGGCTATTGGCCAATTTTTTTATCAAATTATGAGTTTTGAGGTTTGCAATGACGAAACCCTAAAATTAAACCGAAATTCAACCGAACAATTTATGCGCATTTCTTGTTCTAACTTACAATTAGATGAAGTTCGAACTCAACGAATTTCAAAGTTGATGACGTTCGAAGTCCCTGAAGTTCGAACACAGTAAACTTGAAAGTCGAAGTCGGTGTCGTTCGAAGTCAATGAAGGTCGAACCTATTAAACTTGGAATCAGTGCGTCGTACCGGTACCGAACCGAAAATAACTGGAATTATCAACAAATCCGAAAAAGTTACTAACAAGAAAAAGATTTTTTATTTCCTTAGTTTAATACCACACCAAACTTGAACAAAAGCTCTACCGGAACCGAACCGTAAAAGAAACGACATTAGAACCCAAAACGTAACCGAACAAAATGTAGGAACGTAACAAGAAATCGGAACGGAATAAATTTCGGTTCGAGAACTCGATAAAGTTCGATCCCGATGTATTTTTGCGGAATAAAATCAGCCAATTCGCGGATTGAGCAAGTTCGAAGCGTCTGTAACAATAATCGCTAAAATTTTATTAATACGTATTTCTTGTTCGAACTCGATAAAGTTCGAAGTTGATGTTGATCGAAGTTCGAAATCGATAAAGTTCGAACATACTAAACTTAGAACTCGATAAAATTTGAACTCAGTGAACTTTAGAAAGTTCGAACTCGATAAAGTTCGAAATCAATGAAGATCGAAGTTTATGAAGGTCGAACTCACTAAACTAGGAGTCAAAGTGGATGACGTTCGAAGACGATGAATTCCGAAGTCAATGAAGATCGAACATACTAAAGTCGATAATGTTCGAACTCGATGAACTTGATAAAGTTTGATCTCCACAATGTTCGAATTATTAATGTGTATTTCTTGTTTGAACTCGATAAAGTCACAATTGATGATGATCGAAGTCGATGACGTCCGTAGTTCGAGTTCGAACCGAACACCAACCAACATTAGAACCCAAACCGTAACCGAACAAAATATAGGAACGTAACAAGAAATCGGAACGGAATAAATTTCGGTTCGACCCTCTGCTTGGAACTCGATAAAGTTCGATCCCGACGTATTTTTACGGAATAAAATCAGCCGATTCGCGGATTGAGCAAGTTCGAAGCGTCAAATGTTATAATAATCGCTAATTTAATTAATACGTATTTCTTGTTCGTACTCGATAAAGTTCGAAGTTGATGTTGATCGAAGTTCGAAATCGATGAAGTTCGAACATACTAAACTTAGAACTCGATAAAATTCGAACTCAGTGAACTTTAGAAAGTTCGAACTCGATAAAGTTCGAAATCAATGAAGATCGAAGTTTATGAAGGTCGAACTCACTAAACTAGGAGTCAAAGTGGATGACGTTCGAAGACGATGAATTCCGAAGTCAATGAAGATCGAACATACTAAAGTCGATAATGTTCGAACTCGATGAACTTGATAAAGTTTGATCTCCACAATGTTCGAATTATTAATGTGTATTTCTTGTTTGAACTCGATAAAGTCACAATTGATGATGATCGAAGTCGATGACGTCCGTAGTTCGAGTTCGAACCGAACACCAACCAACATTAGAACCCAAACCGTAACCGAACAAAATATAGGAACGTAACAAGAAATCGGAACGGAATAAATTTCGGTTCGACCCTCTGCTTGGAACTCGATAAAGTTCGATCCCGACGTATTTTTACGGAATAAAATCAGCCGATTCGCGGATTGAGCAAGTTCGAAGCGTCAAATGTTATAATAATCGCTAATTTAATTAATACGTATTTCTTGTTCGTACTCGATAAAGTTCGAAGTTGATGTTGATCGAAGTTCGAAATCGATGAAGTTCGAACATACTAAACTTAGAACTCGATAAAATTCGAACTCAGTGAACTTTAGAAAGTTCGAACTCGATAAAGTTCGAAATCAATGAAGATCGAAGTTTATGAAGGTCGAACTCACTAAACTAGGAGTCAAAGTGGATGACGTTCGAAGTCGATGAATTCCGAAGTCAATGAAGATCGAACATACTAAAGTCGATAATGTTCGAACTCGATGAACTTGATAAAGTTTGATCTCCACAATGTTCGAATTATTAATGTGTATTTCTTGTTTGAACTCGATCAAGTTCACAATTGATGATGATCGAAGTAGATGACGTCCATAGTTCGAGTTCGAACCGAAAACCAACCGACCTTAGAGCCCAAACCCAAACCGTAACTGAACAAAATGTAGGAACGTAACCAGAAACCGGAACGCAATAAATGTCGGCTCGACCCTCTACTCGGAACTCGATAAAGTTCGATCCCGATGAATTTTTGCGGAAAAAAATCAGCCAAATCGCGGATTGTGCAAGTTCTAAGCCTCCAAAGTTACAATAATTGCTAATTATTTATTAATGTAATGCGTATTACTTGTTCGAACTCGATAATGTTCGAAGTTGATGATGATCGAAGTTCGAAGTCGACGAAGTTCGAAGTTAATGAAGTAAGAACATACTAAACTTAGAACTCTATAAAATTCAAACTAAGTGAACTTGAGAATGTTCGAACTCGATAAAGCGTGGATGTGGTTTGAGGAATAGTATGATGATTTGACATACCATTCATTTTCTTGTGGCTTTTATGACGTCATGAACGAAATAGTATGAAAAAGTGGTATGCCAAACCTCTAATCATGCTCGGAAGGTGGTTAGAGGACTGTAGTATTTAAGAAAAATGAGGTTAATTATTGGAAAAATTCATGATGAATATTTTGTTTTTGATATGAGATTTTTCATGGCTGGCGTAATCATTACGTCATTAACATCATAATATCCTTTAACCATCGTACCATTTTTACATAATATTATGATCATACTACATACTACTGCCACGCGAATCCCTTAATGAAGTTCGAAGTTTATGAAGGTCGAACTTAGTAAACTAGGTGTCAAAGTCGATGACGTTCGAAGACGATGAATTCCGAAATCAATGAAGTTCGAACATACTAAACTTGGAAAATTAGAATCGAATCGATACAGAACCAAAAATCGTAAACCGAAAATAACCGGAATTATGAACAGAAGCCAAAACGGAATACATTCAGCCAAACTGCGGATTGGACAAATTCGATAAGTGTCCACATTTACAATTAATGCTTATTTATGGTTCTAACTCGATGAAGTTTGAACTGTATAAAGTTCGAAGTCGATGAATTTCGAAGTTGATGACGTTCGAAGTCAGTGACCTTCGAAGTGGATGAAGGTCGAACCTATTAATTAAACTTGGTATCAGAGTGTCGAACCGGAGGTGGAAGTCTGTAAGCTATACGATTGTTTTCGTACAACGAAAAAATCGTTTGTTGAAAATGTTGCTAAGGTAACGCATTTTGTCTTCTTTCAACAAATACAAAACGTGCATAAGGAAGGGTGATAGAAAATCGGTCACCAAGCAACTTAGTAAACAAACGATTTTTTTCGTTGTACGAAAAGTATCGTATAGCTTACAGACTTCCAGCTCGGTACCGAACCGAAATTAACTGGAATTATCATCAAAACCCAAAAAGTGACCAACACGAAATAGTTATTGAAAAACCAAACCTGAAATCGGAACGAAATATTGTTAACGGTTAATTTGGGTTTTAACAAAAGCAATGAATGATTTATTACGGTTCAACATGTATTTTCCGTTTTTTAAAGGCTATAATTTACTTAATTACATTTTTTTATAAATTTTCATCAAAATCGTATTCTTTAATTTAAAACCATAACAATTCGAAATTGAACAGAAACTCTGTCGGAACCGAACCGAAAACGAAGCGAAATTATATCCCGAACCGTAAAACCGAAAAAAATAACCAGAAATTCGGTAAAGTTCGAACTCAATGAACTCGAGTGCGTTTACCTTTTCAATAATATTCATTTAAAAGTAGCCATTTAATCCTACCCCACCTTAAGTCTTGAGTTGAAAGCATGAAACTTTGAACTGTGTACTTCGTACTTCACATTTGTCCAATCTTAGGTTTGGTCAAAAGTTCGGAGACTTAATTTTGGGATTTTTGCAAATAATACGTAAGGGTCCAAATTTAGGTTTTGATGAAAAAATCGACTGATGGCTGTTTTCGGACTTTACGCCGAACAGATATATGTATTGTCATGGTATAACACCGAGCCGAAATTCGGTACCAATACAACAAGCAATTTTTTTCGGTATGAGCCACAATAATCTATTACGACTCGAATATTTGTAAATTTTTATAAGTAAAATATTGAAATTATGTATTATTTTCAGGCACTGTTATATTTAATATCACTGTTGGATCCAATAGTAAAAGGGGATTATGTAATTGCATATTTCCACACGCTCACTTCAAACAATAACCACCCATCGTTCTCATGGCTTAAAGAAGTGTACAGCGTTCTTCCATACAAATATAAGAAAAATCTAAAGGCTTTCTACATAGTTCATCCCACATTTTGGACAAAGGTAATATACACTTATTGTGAATTTTTATCGATATCGGTACTTGGTACGTTTTTTCGATATTTCATAACGGATTTTTCCCCTGAACAGGCCGATAAAAACAAAAATTTAAATATCTCAAGTTTTGGCTTAAAATTTTTTTTCTGAACTTTTCGATAGATAAATTCGAAAAATGTAATTTTTGTTTTTAAAAATAGAGGACCCAAAGCAATAATAAAACGTTCTTTATTTTTAGATGATGACTTGGTGGTTTACAACGTTTATGGCGCCTGCAATCAAAGAAAAAGTGCATAGTTTGGCAGGCGTGGAATTTTTGTATGCAGTAATGTCTCCAAGTCAGTTGGAAATTCCTGCATTCATTACAGAATATGATATGTCAGTAAGTATTTCTAAATCAACCTCGAAATAAAAGATTAATTGATTGATTTTCAGATAAATGGTTTAAGATACTTTCATCCCCCAAATGGCTCCCCGTAACAATTATTTAAATAGCAACAAAAACAGTATTTTAGTATGCCAATAAACCTTAAAAGTGATAATGGCAATATTTATTATATTTAGTGCTAATTTGTGCAGTGCCAATTCCTGAAATGAACAATTTAATTCCTAAAATGTTGAAAATGGTTGAACTCTGCAGCTTGTTTACTTGTGAAAACACGTTAAGTTTAATAATGAATTATTACAAAATAGCTAATTGTTGAGCTTACAATTAATTGCAAACAAGTTGTAAGTGGTAAAAAGTGCAATATATTTTTTGGCTTAATATAATTAATATAAAAAAATCATATCAAAAAAGTTGAATTTTTTTATTGCACAAAAATAGATTTTTATTTAATAATTTTATTTTAACTTTTTTAATCATTAACGTAAGTTAGCTTAAGAAATTAATAATAAATTAATCATTTGAAAACTTATTAATTATGATTTTCGAGTAGTAACACAAAAAATAATTTCATAAAATATCTAAAAACCGTACACTTCCTTTATGCGATAAAATTGTTTTGCTTCGAAATTTTAAAATTTAGACTATAAAATTGTGAACTAATAACTTCTTATGAACAAAAATTTTACCGAAAGCAATATGTGTTAACATTAATTATTGTTAGTTATTCACGAAAGAACATGAATTGTTATAATACGATATAAATATTTATTGATAAAATGCTCTTAAATATAAAACATTGTTAAATATGAATATTTAATTTTATAAAACTACAATCATAATTAAAAATAAATTATTCATCACCCTTAAACTGGTTTTATTTTTTCTTATTTTTTTTAAATATTAAAATTCAAATCACATAAATAATGCAACTAAGGACCGTATCACTTATCGTTAAGTCCCAATTGCAACTGTGGAACCTAAATGCAATTGGACCCGGGTATCGATACTTAAATTTTTTAAGTGCCAGATTTTCAGTCCATTTTTAAATTTAAGTGTCACTTAAATTTCAAGTGGTGCAATAATCCCTAAATCCTGATTAACATCAATTTTTGCATGTTAGGTTGCATAATCATTTTTATCATATAGATCTTGACCTATAAACTCTACTTGAGTACATTTCTAACCTTAAAACATGAATGTTATCAAAATTATCAGAAACAAAAGAATACCTTTCAGTCCATTTTATAATACTTTAAGAAAAATGAGTTCCGATAATTCAAGTAACTTAGCCATATCCGTGCTAAATTTTATTTAATTCTAAATTTTTAGCTGTGATAACCGAAAAACAAGGGAAAGTTATGTTAATAGGAATAAATAGACCTGAAAAAAGAAATTGTGTGGATAGCGATACAGCTGAGAAATTGAAGAAGGCTTTCGAGGACTTTGAGAACGATGATAACTCATACGTTGCCATTTTACATGGAATTGGGGGTAATTTTTGTGCAGGGTATGACTTAGGGGAACTCTCGGGTCTTGGGAGCAATCAACAAGACTTAAGTAAACTTTATACAGAGACAGGAACGGTGGTAAGAATTAAATGCTTTTAGGAAAAATAAAATAGATCTTCATTTGTTATTATCATTAATTTAAAGTACAATTTTAGGGTCCAACGATGCGGTTTATTAAAAAACCCACGATTGCAGCTGTGAGTGGTTATGCCGTTGCTGGAGGATTTGAGCTCGCTTTGATGTGCGATTTAAGAGTTATTGAGGATAATGCAATAATGGGGGTGTATTGTAGAAGATTTGGTAAGATTTTTATAGTCAGTTACTAACCTAACCTAACCTACTTCCTACAGAGTTGCCATATTGACAAACTGAATAGTTATTTTTATGTTACGTTAGAGATTTTAATTTGATCAAATCAAGGCTCTACTAATCATTTTTCATCAAAACACATTTCTAGGTGTTCCATTGATCGATGGTGGTACAGTAAGATTACAAGCAATGGTTGGATTATCAAGGGCTTTAGATTTTATATTAACAGGAAGGTCTATTCCTGCAAAGGAGGCTTTCGAATGTGGAATTGGAAACAGAGTAGTGGCAGTTGGCACAGGTATAATGATATTTTATGTTATACACAGTGTTTAGCAAGAATAATAGACCAGTGTTATCTCAGGGTTTAAAAATGATATTAAAAATATAGTTTTCAAAACATTTCCTACACATCACAAAAAAACATTACATTAATTTTATTCAGAAACGTTTAAAATATATTATAAAACATCTCATGTATAACTATTTACAAGATTTTAATGTTTCATTGTAACGTTGCATTAATGTTGCAATGAAACGTTTAAAATACGTAACGTAACATTATATGTTTACTGAATAACATTTTTTCAATGTTTCATTGCAACGTTGCATTAATGTTGCAATGAAACGTTAATATACGTAACGTAACATTACATGTTTACTGAACAACATTTTTCAATGTTGCATTAATGTTGCAATGAAACGTTTAAAATATGTAACGTAACATTATATGTTTACTGAATAACATTTTTTCAATGTTTCATTGCAACGTTGCATAAATGTTGCAATGAAACGTTTAAAATACGTAACGAAACATTACATGTTTACTGGGATTTATTGCATAAATAAATAAATAAGGTTTATTTCTGATAAGAAAAATAGAACCAACGATTATCAGATTAATGTATCAGAGGGTCTGATAAAATCGGCATATTTTATACGCGAGTTCATAAATCTCCACCAGAGGGCGTGTAGAATCAAAAATGACCAATAATTACCTGACTTTTAATTTTTAAATTTTTAGCTCTTGGTCAATCGATACAACTTGCCAATTCTCTAGTCAAATATCCTCAACTTTGTATGAGAGCTGATCGAGCTTCCACATACAATGCTGCATTTTCTTCTTCATATGAGGAGCTGTTGAAGTATGAAAGAGAAAATGGTTTTCCTGTAGTTTTAGAGGAGTCTGTAAAAGGCGCACAACAGTTTGTTTCTGGAGTAGGAAGACACGGGAAGTTTTATAATTTGACTGAAAAATTTATTCCAGACTGGGAGAAGGAAGAAGACGAAAATTCAAAAATACCAAAACATAAGCTGTAATTTTTTTATTGTTAAATATACTAATTTTTATTACAATGACTGTAGTCTTTTTCTTGCGCTGTTTAATGGCGTGTTATTTACTGCAGTTGATTTCGTCCTTCCAGATAAACCTCTAGCTGATTTTAATGATTGACTGGATTTCTAGAATATTTACGCATACATTAGTAAACAATTAATAAAAAAACATTTGAAAAATTAAGTCCGTTAAATTCATTTTTTATCTAAAATATGTTGAAGCCATGAGGAGAATTCGACTTCCTGAAGAGAGAAAAATTCCCTGTTTATTGGGAACCGCTAGTTAAAATTGATTAGTTCATAAAATTCCGCTAGAGGGCGTCTGAAATAAAAAAATTATCAATATTTACCTGACTTTTTTGACTTAGCCGGTTTGAAGAATTGGCATTTTTAAGTAGCCTTATAAAAAAATCAGTATCCTGCTTCGTGATCTTTTTTAATACGGGAGTTAGGCGGCTGTAATCCCCATTGTCATCTCCTAAAAATTGTTTAAATATTTAATTTTCTCACCATAAATTAAAAAATTATGTTTTAAAACCGTAAGGAACCGGGAAGGTGTTTTTTTCGTAAAGAGTTTTAATTTTGTAGGTGTACTGACGAGAGAATTTCAAGACAAAATTGTTTAAACCACTTTTCGACCACCCCGAAAAAAGTTATTCAACCCCGAACGCGTTTTCGATTTCATCCCCCAAGTGTCCGAAATTCACCCCATAAAAAGTTATTCCACCCCGAACGATAAATCGATTTCATCCCCCAAGTGTCCGAAATTCACCCCGAATCGTACCAAATTTTAGTATGTTGTGTGTGACCAGATTATGAAGACGCTGGATTTGACCCGCTTGGACCTATCTATTAAGGGGGCGGAGACGATGCAACCCCTTTTGTAATTTTACCTCAAAATCGGACGTTTCTTGCGACGAGCCGCCAAAAGTGTATTTTTTTTCGTCCGATTAAAAAAAATCGAGTTTCGTTGTTTATTGTAAGTGTGTTAGGAATCTTAAATTTTTTGAGCTACCAGAACACTTTGAAAAAAAAATCCCGAAAACGGTTAGTTTTTCATCCTTTTTTCCTGTTTTCGTCGGCGTCAACTTTGAAAAATCGTAGATCATTCGGGTTTCAAAGGGAAACAACGAAATTTGGCCTATTTTATTTAAACATCCTGGGAATTTATCAGAACCATTTTTATGTCTCCAGGTGCAATGGTGTGGCGTCATGGCGTCGATACGTGAAGTGTACAGTTTTAGCGTTTTTTTCGGCAACTATGGAGATTCGATATGAAGATCGGAAACTGCAAAAAACTGGCGTTTTTTGATTCTTGATCTACATAAAATGCTTTGCCACGAAACGACCGCTTTTTTGATATCTGATTTTTTTCGATACTTTTGGCGCACTCAAAGACGCGCTTTCTTTTTCGAGCGTTTTCTTTTTCTTGCTTTTTCGACATTGACTTTGAAAATTTATAACTTTTCGCCGAGACCACCTAAAAACGTCATATATTTTTTATTTGCCTTCCTCGTTCGTTCTTTATGTACAGTAAAAACAACATGTTTCAATTATACCATCGCGAGTTAAATGTTCAAAAAATCGGGCTTGACGCGGCCAGATGGTTGTACCATTTTAGGCCTCCAGTTTCAAAAAATTACTAATATTTTCTAAACTGCCTTATAAAAGAATAATTTCTACATCCGGTAGCGCTTAAGAAATTTTTATTTTCGAAGGGGTTCGGAAGTTATGCCTAAATAAAGTCGAAATTTTGAATTTAGGGGTGAGTGGCTTCCGTCGGGCCATTTTTTAACCGATTTTCAATTTTAATAGCTCAGTCGAATCTACTCCTGGAATCTAAATCACCCACATATAGGATTTTTTGAATTTCGAAAAACTAATTTTTTTAGGATCCTATTTAAAAAAAGTTGCAATTTTAGACGCATTTTGATCTAATAAACCCCTTAAATTCTATTTTACCCCCACGTAATACACCTTCTCTAAAATCTTTCAAGGTCCACTTTACGACAAAAAAAGAATCACTTCGCGATCTCAGTTATGACTGAAAATGTAGCAAAAATAAGCAAAATCTCCGTTACGAGCCAAAATTCCGGTCTGAAATTGTTCACTTGTCACAAAATAATTAATTTCTTCGAAACTATTAGCACCACCGGGACAATTATTAGCTTCAAACTCGCACCGTCACCTCCCCCACCAAATACCACGAAAGTTTTAATTTTCGGTTTAAAATGCGCCGTTCAGGATCGTATTTGTACCGAAATTTTGGCAAAATTTTGTGAATTTTTTCCAAAAAAACCTTTTAACCAATTTTAACCAAATATTTTTTAAATCGCGTATTTCGACGGTGTTTACCTTTGGTAAAAATTTGAAACCTATAACTTCTATAGTTTTCGAGAGAAAAATAAAAACCGATTTCCATAAAAAATTTCAATATCTCCAAAAAAAATTTTTTGAATTCTTTCAAAATCGACACCGAAAATGAAATATAATAGAAAATGTATGAAGTGTAGGGGGTCACTTGCCCTCTACTCCCCCCAAAAAAAATTTTACACCACAAAACTTAAAAAAAAATATTTTTTTTAGGTAAATTCATAAATTTTGAACGAAACATCTTAGAGAATAACATAGTATTAAATTTAAGAACAGGAGTAAGATATAATAGTTAACGTACTCTCGAAAACTACTGGAATATAAGTTTTCTTATGTTGAAGAAAAGTTTTAGCCGAATCATGTTGTTGTAACAAATCAATTTTGATTAAAATTCCTGTATCGTCAGCCAAATCAATTTTTACTAAAAAAAATGGGAATTTCATCTATTGTGGTTATAAATTACTAAAGAAACTTACAACTTTTATCAATTTTGAGCTCGTCATAAATAAAATCTAAAAGAATTTGGACGTAGCAATCAGGATTAACCCTCATAACTTTATTTACAAACTGATTATCCACGTTTGGTCCCAAAATTTTATGTTTTTTTACCGCCAGAGAGCCTCTAGATATTTCTGAAGTTTTTTCTAACTTAAGTGGATATTCCATTGAACTCCTCCATTTGGTTTCATCTTCATTAATACATTTATCACTTGCAGTTCTGATATTACTACTTTTTCCGCCACTTTTTGTTCTCAAGCTTGATTTTCCATTTGGTTCCAAGTTAACGGTAGATTTTTTGTGTTCTTTGATTTCTTTTAAATTTGTAGGATTAATGACACTTGCGCTACTTATACGGGATTTTCGAGGATAGGCTTTAATTTCTATTATTGATTTATCGGTTTTGGTGGTATTTTCGACAGGATTTTCATTTTTAGGAACTATTTTTAAGGTATTGAGTATACCTGGATCATCTAACTTAAAAAAAATGATTTGAATTTACAATTTTTGGATCTAAGATTTTTTACCTGTATATTTTATAAAGCAGTATATCAACATAATTAAAATTCGTGTATAAAATTCAAAGTGACAGATATACTACACACCACGCACCTGGTTACCATGACGATCGATCAAACAAGTAGTACTACAAATACAAACATTTTTACCTTGCCCCAACACTCATATTGTGTGTTACCTTTGTAATAAGCAGTATATAAATTCCCGAGAAAAATGGATTGGAAATATTTGATGAAAATCAAACCTGATGAACTTAGTGACGAGATTAAGGATGAATTACTGCAAACTATATCTTGGCATGATTTTACTGAAGATGAGCTTGATCTTGAAAGAGCTTTTAATATTTTAAAAATATGCAAAGAAATTATGAAGTATAAAAATGAGCAGGTATAAAAATTACTAATAATTTAGTACTTTGTCTAATTCCCAAGATTTTTAGGTTGAAATCTTGCTTTCTGAATTAGATGAAATAGCAACGAAAGAAGGCGAGGAACAGGCCAAAAAGTATGATTCTGATTTTGAAAGCAAAAGCTCGCGTATCTCCAGCTCTATTGATATTGATGGTACAGTATTTTATTTAATGATTCGATGAAGTAAGTATCAATTTTTTGTAGATGCAGACAATAAATTTAGAGATTTAAAAATCAAATATAAGAAACTTCAGAAAAGTATGGAATCACTTAACGTTGAAAATAAAAAAGTAAGTCTTCAGTAAAATAAAAACCAATCTTTAATAAATTTCTTTTGTAGCTTAAGGATAATGTCAAACTTTTAGAACAAGAACGAAGTCACCTCCAAAATGAATTACAACAATCACATTTTGAAGATAATGATTCAGATATTTCCGAAATAATTAAGGACCAACACAAAGATTTGATTGATAATATTCATCAAAAAAATTCCCAGATCACCCAACTTCTTACAGATGTAGAGGTATAACTACAAAATTTTTGATTTTTTAGAAAAATTATAATTTTTGCCTAATTACAGAATGTGGAAACTAATAATCTTACATTGCGCCAAAAAGCTACAAGTCTTCAAGATGAATTATTGGAAGCTACTGATCAGTTAAAGGCATTTTTGGAGGAAAACGAGGAATTAAAAATTAAAAATGAAGATTTAATAGGTATATAGATTTTTTGGGTATAAAATATCTTGCAACATCCATCAATTTGCTTTTAGAAAATATAAAGAGCGTTAAATTGGAATTAGAAAGTTGTAAACAGCAGGTAGAAGATACATTTAATGAAAAACAAAAAAGAGAGATTGAGTATGAAGAATTTGCTAAAGAAGTTGATGAAAAAGTTAATAAATGGAAGGTCGTCTTAAGTCACCAAATTTTGGTTTTTATATAGAAATGTTTTTAAGTAAAAAGGTATTTTTTAGGTACTTTTAGATTCAAAAAATCGAGAAATCGAAAAACTTACCCATAAACAATCATCTCATCAAACCGCATCTTCCAAAAACTCATCCGATGAAAGTAGCAATTTCGGCGAAGATCTTCATCAAATCGGAGCCCTTAATAAAATTATTTTAGACCGTGATGAACAAATACATAAATTAAAACAACAACTGGAAACTGGCACTGTTGAAATCAATGAACACACTAAAGTCTTGAAAGAAGTTACATTAGAGCGAAATAATTACAAGAAAAGTAGTGAACTTCTAGGAGCTCTTGTTAAAGATTTGAAGAAACAAGTGGCAAAAACCCATTCGCGTTGCCAAGAACTTCAATCAAGTATAGAGTATCAAGAAGCTTTGGTTCAACTCAAAAATGAGGAGATTGGAAAGTTAAATAAAATTATTAAGGAAGAACAAGGTGTTGATGTGGAGGAACTAATTAAAAATCTGCAAGATTTAAAAACTATTAAATTAAAACATGAACATAAAATTGAAGAGCTTGTAAAAGTATCTAATAAACTTCAAGGAACTTCAGATTCGTTTGAAAAAGAAAACGTGTCTTTAAGGTAATATATGTATATTTAACTTCTTTTATTTTTAAGCCGAAATTTATTTTTTAGAGAAAGATTAGGATTATCTGAAGATGATTTTGTAAGCACCAAAGGTGTAACAACTATCCAAAAACAACACAAAAAGATTATTCGGGATTTAAAGCTAAATATTGATCAATTAAATAACGAAATTATAAATTATCGGTTTGAATTACAAAAATTGAAAGGAATTAATAACGAACTTTCTAATAAAATTAGTGAACTGGGGGATCCTGATGTTACATACGAAAATCGAGAAGATCAAGAATTACTGATTAATAGTAAAGAACCTGCAGAGGATAGAAAAATAGATGAAGTTGATAAAGGAATAATTGAAGATGTGAATAATAAATTAATAAAGCAAGAACAATATGAAGCTGTTGTAAACGAAAATAATGCCCTAAGATTAGGATTGCAAGAAATTTTAGAAAGTGTTCGGAATAAACAAGGTAATTTTAAACCATTTTTGTTCAGCAAAACTAATAAATTATGAATTTTAGAATCTTCAACGAAGGAAATTAAATCTGATACTTTAGAAAGTCTTTTAAGGGCTTTGGATGTTAAACATATATCAGGTTGGTATCACCCAGCTATGAGATTGCAAGCAGAATTGCATGCGGTGCAAGGAAGTAATTCAGAATTACGAGAACAATTAAGAATCGTCAGGTAAATCATATTTATCACATTGTTTTGTTTTTTTCATAAATTTGGGCAATTTTGTAGAGACGAATTAGAAAATTTAAAAGCAGAAAAACTGACTTCAACACCAAGGGAATTGCAAGATTTAGAAGATAAGAGCAATAGTGATGTAATAATAGACATTAATAAACATCTTCTGAACATAATTAAGGTAAACATTGTGCATCCAACATTTATAATGTTAATGACTATTACGCATTGTAGAATTACGAAGTGGAACCTGAAGACAAACAAGAAATAACCCAGAAATTATTGTATTACAAAGACGAATTTGCAATAATACAACAACAAATATTTATGCTTTACACCCAATACGTCGAGGAAAAACAAAAATGGGAAACTGAAATAAACAACAACGTTTCAAAAATCAAAGAATTGGAAGAAAGCGAGGAAATATTAAAAGAGCAATTAAAAGTTTTTAATGCAATCACTGATCCTCAAACTGGGGAAGAAGAAAAATTCAAAAATTTATCTGAAATGACGCAAAAGATTGTGGTTTTAAACAGAAAGTGCGTATTTTTGGAAAATCAAGATTTGGAGCTCCGTAAGGAAATTAAAAATCTACGCAATGAAATGTTATTGGCTGAAAAAACAAGTTTAAAAAAAATTCAAGAAATTGAGGATGAAAAATCTTGCGTTTCCAAAAAGTACGAACAAGAAGCAGATTTTATGCACCTTAAATCAACGATTCAAAATAAATTAGAAGCGGATTATGATAATTTATTGATTAAAGAAAGAGAGTTGCTTGGTACTATAGAAGAATTACGCGAGGTTAATGCATGTGAGCTTGATTTTCTTACAAGAAAAATTGAATTAATTTCCGGCGAAAAATTAGAGTTAGAACAAAAATTATTGGAGACTTCCCGTGATTGTAGGCATGAAATTACAGAATTAAAAGAACGACAACGTGCAGATCACACGCACAATTTATACGAATTGGTTAAAGAACAATTAGAAAAATCTGTGGAAAAAAATAAAGACATTAAAAAATCTTATAATGAATTACTGCACAAAAATTTAATCCTACAAGAAAGCCTAAAAGACCTCGAAAACTCTTGCATAAATAAAGTTGATGAAAAAATTTTCAAAGCTCTCGAAAATGAATATAACTACAAATTAAGCGAGAATGAGATTTTATTAGAAAAGTATAAATCCCTGCAGAAAAATCATGAATTTTTAAAAACCGAGCATTCCTCTTTGAAGCTTTGGTCAAACTTAGAGCACGATGAGTATTTTCAGTTGAAACATCAAATTGTTGATTTGCAGTCGGTTAGTGATAATGCAGCGGTTATTGATAAGTTATCTTCAGATGTAATCATGGCTAGATCTTTAGAAGCTTCTACTAAAATTAAATTGGAAGCTGCACTTGAGGAAATTGGTAAGATTAAGGAGAAAGAAGGGGAATTAAATCACCTACTGGGAAAGCAAAACGAAAAGTTTATCAATATGCAGAATGGGTTTGAAAATCAAATTCGGTGAGTTTTTGTATTATGTTTAGCCCCTTATAAGTAAAGGGGCTTCCAAAAATTGCACTCTTTAATAAATTAAAGGGTGCGAGCAAGTTATACTTGGTGTCAGCAGAAGTGCCCTCACTATACGTTCATTGGAACACTCAGCTCCCCAAGACAAGGAAGGCCGAATTTAAAACGCGAGTTTATTATAAAGGGGGACTGCAAACGTTTCTATTTCGAGTGAAAGTACTCGCGCCATCTTTTGAAATTTATCAATATTTATCCACGTTAATGTGGTTGCAGAGTTGTTCGATCGGTTGCCTACAATAAAACAATCCTTTTTTTATATTTTGATTTTTAAATTATAAAATTAGCTTTATCACAAATATATAAAAAATATTCTCATTCACGGTGATAAAAACATTTCTTGAAAACTAACACCGTGTAGCTTTTAAAGCCTTTGAAATGAACAAATTGAGTTTTCAAAGTTGTTATTGTTGTATAACGCATTTATTTTCAGATATTTAGAGCAAATTGTGAGGCAACAAAGGAAGTATTACATTGGATGTGTACCTTTTATTAGCCACTATAAATTGGCTGAAAATATAAAAGAAATTGCTGCTGATAAGAAAAAATGGTATAATCAATTACAGGAACTTGATAACATTTTTAACGATTGCAGCACTTTGAAAGACTATTTTAATAGTCAACAAAATAATTTAAATCTTCAAGAAAAGGCTAAAAGCTTAATCAAAATACATAAAGAAAATCAGGATTCTAATTTACAGGCAAGCATTTTTCTTTTTTTTTTCTACAAAAAAGATTTTATTATTTTTTTTTTGAATTTATTTACCATCAGTGGCGGACCCAAAAGGGGGTCAAAGGGTGATAAATTAATTAATACCACATATATTTTTCGAGAAACCGACCTTTTTCTAAAAAAAGAATCGAAATTGGATTTTGCAAATTTTTGTCCAGAACTGAAACATAAAAAGTGATAACAAAATTATATTTTTTGGCCAAAAACTTATCTAAAGGCTTTTCCAAAAACATATAAAACTAATTTGTAAATTTAAAGCTTTTTTTAAGAATTTATTATTTAAATATTTTCCAAGTTTACGATTTGAATAATTTATTGAAAACTACTAAAGTTATCAACACCAAAATTTTATACCACAAGGATATAGCACATAGATGTATTTAAAAAAATTGGTGAAAATCGGTCGATTAGTTATCCATAATACAATCGCAAAATATTTGCTAAAATTTGGGCACAAATCCGGCCCTGGAAAGTTTATTTGAAGAGTTCAACACATGTTATTAGAATGATCGGAAAATATAATTCATTCCTTAAATTTTGGGCCCTTAAACGTTTTTGTACCTAGTATAGTTTTTGAGAAATCAACTTTTTTTTGAAATATGTAAAATTTCTGGACTATATTTGACTTGAAAAAATTTCACATTTTTTCTCCAGAAATCAAAAACGAAAATTCATAAAAAAATTAAAAAATCCATAATAAAACTTTAATTTATTTAGTGAATTTAAAGTTTTTTTAAGATTTCATTATTTAAAGATTTTTCAAGTTATAGATTTTAAAATTTTCTTGAAAACTACAAAAAATACTAACACCAAAATTTTATACACCAAACATGTAGCACCTTTTAAAAATTTTTTGTGAAAATCCGTCGATTATAGTTTATTCATAATAAAATCGCAATGTATTTGCTAAAATTTGGGCACAAATCCGGCCCTGCATTGTTTATTTGAAAACTTTTAAATATTTTTCCAGAATTATCGGAAATAGAATTCATGCTTTAAATTTGGAATTCTTAAACGTTTTTGTACCTCGTATAGTTTTGGAGAAATCAACTGTTTTCTGAAAAATCTAAAATTTGTTTCGAAAGTGGTATTTTGCACATTTTTGTTCAGAACTCAAAAACTAAAAGTGATAACAAAATTATTATTTTTGACTGAAAAGCCCTTTTAAAAAACTTTGATTTAATTAGCAAATTTAAATACATTTTAATAATTTTCTTGAAAACTATAAAAGTTATCAACACCAAAATTTTAAATTTTTCATCTATCTAATTCCCTGCTGATGAAAACTCCTGGGATCGCTACTGTATACCATATATTTTGTTTAAAATTAAAAAACCCTTTTGTGAGTCTTCAAGATTTTGAAATTTTCTGAGTGATTTTCACGTGGCATTTTCGGGGGGTTACTATTGTCAATAATACCAAAAATTTGACCCTTTTCAATTTTTGATCCTTTACAATATTATCCATCATGTGAACAAAATCTCATATAAACAAAATATACATGAAATTCAGTGAAAAAAATTACTTTTTTTAGATTTTGCGTTATAAAAAACAAAGCGAATTTAAAGATTACCAACTATCAGAAGCTTTAGCACGAATAAACCGCCAGGACGAGCAGCTATCCCAAATGCAGATTGAACTCCTACAATCCCTTATTATTAAAGGTGATCCCAATGAAGAAAAACCAGTAAGAGATTTGAAGAAAACCACATCAACCATCGTGGAAATTCAACCAAAAGAGAATAATCATAAAACCTTATTAAACATGCAAACACAAACAGAAACTTTCGATACAACTAAATGCGATTGCAAAGCAAGATTTGAATCAGAATTGGCGAAAAAAGAAAATAAATTGGAAATCCAAGATGCGTTACTTGAAGATTTCAAAAACGCAATCGGGGAACTTGAAAAGAGCAATAATTTCCTGAAGCAGCAAGTCGGGGATAAGCAAAGCCAGGTGCTTTTTTACGAAAAACATATTTTAGAAATGCAAAGCAAGAAAGAACAACAAAGTACGACAGATATCACCCAAACAGATTCTGATGAATTTTTATCTTTAAAAGTAAGTTTTTTGTTAGAAAATGTATGAAGTTTACATACAACAGTTATTTTATTTTATATTTTTTTAGGAAAACATGAAGGTGTTGAAATCAAATCTTGCAGAAAAAGATTCTACTATTTTGAAGTACCAAGCTTTGATAAAAAAGGATAGGGATGAGCATAGTTTGGCAGCCGTAAGGTTCCAAGAAGAAATAAAGCAGCTCCAGAAGTTACTAATGGAGCAGCAAAATGTTAATCATCCAGGAAGAACAGCTATAGAACAATACATCTTACAAGTACACGCTTTGGAAAAACACACCTCTGAACTACACACTTCTGTTTCGAATTTAAATTCTCAACTCCAATCAAGTAGACAAGAAGCAGTAAGGTGGAAGTCCTTAGCTTACGATAGGTTACAAAATATGGAAGAATTACGAATAAGGTAGTTTAAACTTCAATTAGTTTATATTTAGATTAACGCATTTTTTTCAGTCTTGAAGAACAACATAACGATGAATTAACGGTATATAAAAACGATTCAGAAAAATGGAGGAAAGAAGTCCTAAGCCTGCAGCAGTACATAGAAAAATACAAACTGGAAATTGTAAATTTAAAACCTGATATTGAGAAAGAACTAAAATCAAAAAATAATAAAATACATGAACTTACTGTTACAATCCGTCAGTTAAAGGTATGTTTACATAAGTTGAAAGAAAAACACGGTTTTAAAGAAACTCACGATAAAAATTAAGTATTTGTCTTTGTAAATTATAACAAAATAAAATTATAAGGACGATAAAAAAAGTATAATTTTTCCTTCTTATTCCCTTAAGTATTTAAATTTGTCAAATACAATTAAAAAATTAGTAGTAAAGTCGTAATTTAACAGAATGAAGTGAAAAAATCTTCAAGTATTCAGCAATTAGTTCAAGTAGATGATTCTCTAGAAGGAGCTAAAGAACAATTACTTCGTGAGCATAATATCCTGAAACAAAGAATTGAGCAGTGTTTGAGTAGAGAAAAAAATGCTAGAGAAGAAATTCGGACACTAAAAGGGCAACTAATGAAAAGGTTTGTATTATTTTTATTTGAAAATTCTAAATTAATTTTGTATTTTAAGACCTATGTTATCGGCGAGAAGTGATAATTCAATCACTAAAGATCAACGTCTTCAACGAAAAATGACTATTTTGGAAAAAGAAATTGAAGACCTAAAAGAGAAACTACAAAAAGAAATCACGATAAATGAATCCCATAAAATAAAAGTTAATGAAGATTTCGAGAAGTGGAATAAGCAAAAACTTTGGCAGCAGTCTGCGGAACGTTTGAAGGTAAAATTAAAGGAACGCTCGGAAGAAGTTGAAAAGTTGCAACAAACTTGCGCTGGTTATCGTATGTTGATTGAAAGATTGGAGAGGGAAAAGTTTAATTTTGAGCAGAGGGTGAAGAAGCATAAATCCACTACAGGATCTTTAAGGCAGGAGACGTTGGAGTTGGATAATAGGAGATTGTTGGAGGAAATTTCTGCTTTGGAGTCAAAATTGGAAATACAACAACACCATAGTGGAGCGTTAGGCGCGGCAATGTTGCAGGAAAAATTGGAAGCACAGGAGAGGAAGATTGCTATTTTAGAAATGTCTTCCAAGGTATGTACTAAATTTAACTGGCGATCCCAGGATTTTCCGTAAGCATTCCATAACTTTTGTAGTTTTCAAGAAGATTATTAAAATCTAAAACTTAAAAAATACAGGCTTACGTCGTTTTGTGCCGGTTCAATTTACGCCGGTTGGTGCCGGCGTGGGATTTTCCGAGTTTTCGGAAAAGGCTTTAAATAAGTTTTCAGCCAAAAAAGGAGTAATTTTGTTATCATTTTTGGTTTTTGAGTTCTGAACAAAAATGTTTAAAATCTCACTTTTTAGAAAAAAGTTAATTCCTCAAAAAGTATACGGTATACAAACATGATTAAGAGCTCAAAATTTAAGGAATTAATTGTTCTTTCCGAATATTCTAATAAAATGTTTGAAAGTTTACAAATCAAAACTTCAGGACCGGATTTGTGCCCAAATTTTAGCAAGAAATTTGCGATTTTATTATGGAAAAACTAATCGAAAAAAGTTGATTTCTAGAAAACTGTACGAGGTACAATAACGTTTAAGGACTCAAAATTTAAAGCATGAATTGTATTTTCCGAACATTTTCGCAAAATATTTGAAAGTTTTTAAATAGACTTTCCGTCGCTAGCAAAATGCACCTTATTTAAGGATTTATATATTTCTGAAAAGGGTTTTAGTTTTCATAAGTTTATACTAAGTTTTAAAATAAATAAGCAAGTGTTCATTTTTATTTATAAAATCGAGCATTTCAAAAGAAATTAATTAAATCCCTCGTTAAAATTAAAAGTATTTTTAGAATAAATTATAAATATAAAAAGTATTAAAAATAAATCAAGATAAAAAAGATTGTCAATTCAATAAAGTAAAGCTGTCAGGAAAATTGAAAACTCTTAAATGTAATTCTAGCTTTCACTTCACGACTTTACTGTGCAAATAATAAAAAAATATTTATGAGTAATTAAAATTAATTCATTTATTTTCTCTTGATAAAATTCAGCCATATTCCTCCAATTGGGTTTAAAACAATGCCTTTCTTTTCCATGACCATTGGTAAACGAGTTTTATCACTTAGAGTTAATTTATAATTCATTAAAACTTGCGCCAGTGCTAACTTTGATTGGAGCATCGCAAATTTCATTCCTAGAAAGCAAAAAATCACTGAATTATTAAAATGCTTTATTCTAGTAGATAGATTAATAAAAAATATTAATTTCTGGGCCCCTATCCTCATTTTCGGAAAAAATATTCTATAGGAAAAACAGTACGTTTCTATGGAAACTTTCCAAAACAACGAGTATTTTGCTTAACCTATAGGATTATTATCCCCCCAGAATGAGGATACAGTTCCTGGGGGATTATGCTCATATCACTCAACATGATATCGTGTACGACTGCTTCCATCATTCTATCCTTGTCATATCGTATACGATATCTTGTCGAGTGATTCGAGCATAACCCCCCTGGACCTCTATCCTCATTTTCGGGGATAAAATATCCTATAGGAATAACAGTAAGTTCTATAGAAATTTTTCAATAAGTATCGAGTATTTTGCTAAATATTTTATCCCTGAAAATGAGAATACGGCCCCTGGAACCCTATCATCGTTTTAGTGGATTAAATATCCTGTAGGAAGAACAGTACATTTCTATGGAAACTTGCCAAAATAATCAATAATTAACTAGATATTTGCTTGAACTCTCCTTTTTTCCTGGTGCTACCACTTCACCGACAGTCCATTTCATCGATAGTGCTTTTTCATCGACAACGGTTTTATCGATATGACCTTTACATCGATATTACCTTTTCATCGATAACCATTTCATCGATACTACTTTTTCATCAACAAATCTTTTCATCGAAGTTACTTTTTCATCGTCACAAATGTTTCATCGACATTGCCTTTTTATCGACAGCGTTTTTCATCAAAACGGTAAGTTTTATCATAAAATTAGGTCAGACAAAAATTGTAGATCATATAATTATCTACAAAAAATGATTTAATACTTTTTTTCCTAAGAGCCACCGTTTCTGAGATATAACGATTATAAAAGTTGTAATCTTCATATCTTCATAGGGCGCGTTCCAGTAATGAACACTAAAGCCCACGACGACCGCAAAATCGTTCTACATAAGACCGCGATTTTTTCTTTCGTGCATCGATGGCGACCGCAAGAAGCTCACAATGACCGTATTTATTCGTGGGTTTCCGTGGTTGTTTGTTGAATGGCGACCTTTTGAGCTAGTGGAACGGGAAAATTTTGCGGTCGTGGTCGTGGGCTTTAGTGTTCATTACTGGAACGCGCCCATAATATGCACATTATTCGTCAGATTCATAATCGTCTAAATTCACGATAACGGGTACATTTTTTAACCAAATTTCAAAAACCCGGTCTCGAATTAAAGGGGAATGCTTGTTTTATAATCCTATCGTAATGGATTTTTTTTAAGCGACGGGAAAGCTTTCAAAAGCGCTCATGAAAAAGTAAATTTTTTCGGTGTTTTTTTTAGCGTCTTTGAAAAATCGTAGCTCTGCCGGGTTCGGAATAGAAACGACCAAATTGCCCCCCCCCCCCTTTCCCACATCCTCATTTACTATATCCAAATTTTCCGACCCTCCTACGTTAATCCTGCTGCGAGGGTGAATTTTTCTTTGAAAACGTCAAAATGTCGCGTTTTCTAGCGAAGAAAACAAAAAGTGTTTAGCTTTTGACTGTAGCCGGAGGGAAAAATCGCGAATGGCATTTTCGTAAAGAGGAAACAGACTTACATACCCATGGCGGAGCACTTTATCGAAATTTTCTTTTGTATCTCATATTCTGACGTTTGAAAATCGGGGTACAATATTGAACATTTTTTAACGAAATTAATAAAATCGTATCTACTAAACGACTGGACCAATTTTAACGAATCGTGGCTTAAAGTATCGTTAATAGCTAGAAAAATAATCGGTTTTATCCGGCACGTCCAACGGCGTCGGGATTTTTTTTTTTCCAAATCGTAGAAAAATATCGATAAGAAACGGCGCGTAGAGAAAATTGGTAGAAGAAATGGGGCCAAAACGGGACAAAAAATGAAAAATCGGTACACGTGACCTGCAAGAGGATTGATCGAACGAGTTCAGTTTGAAGTTTTGAAATCTCTATCTTTTCATTTCACCTCACACCGACCAATTAAATTTAAAATTGTTTTTTTTCAACCCCCAGCGACCAAAATAATCGCTGTAAGGTAACGACACATCGTATCGTCTAACTAAAATATGCGTTGGAATGAGATTTTCAAGTACTACTACGTGACGCGTTGACTTTTTTCAATTTCGAAAAAAAAATTCAAAATTTTAATCGCGCAAAAAACTTTGTAAAAAAATGTGATTTTGACAATTTTTTACCCCCTGCCTATTCATCGATTTTAACGAATGGCTTGTCTTAATGGTTTTTGCATAGGCTTTCATACAAAAAAAGATACGTTTTGATATCTTTATTCGCTTAGAAGTTATGACCGAATAACCGTTGAAAATTTGAAAATACCACTTGTGGACGAAGAAATTGCTATGAAATTTTTGAATAATCGGAAAATAATTTATTTTGACCGAACCAGTTGACCGATTAGAACGTTTTGTGGCTTACATTGACCGATACAAAAATATTTTTACTTGTATTACAGCTTCAATATTAGACGATTATGAATCTGACGAATAATGTGCATATTATGAAGATTACAACTTTTATAATCGTTATATCTCAGAAACGGTGGCTCTTAGGAAAAAAGTATTAAATCATTTTTTGTAGTTAATTATAAGATCTACAATTTTTGTTTGACCTAATTTTATGATAAAACTTACCGTTTTGCTGAAAAACGCGAAAAACCCATTTTTAAGAACTTTGACCTTGAATAAAATTTTTGACGGGATGGATGGGGACTTTTCAGAATTCATTTAGAATGGTGTTCCGAACATTCATACCAATTTTTAGCTCTACGCTAATTTTTGCACCTTTACTACTATTTTTAAGGCTAAATTCACCGGACTACACTGAAAGTGATTAACATATAACATCTACTAATTTTAAACGTTTGTGTCCTGTGTAGATAAAAAGGTAGAGTGGATGAAACGGTTGTTGATGAAAAGATAATGTCGATGAAACGTCTGTGCCGATAAAATAGTAGTTCCGATGAAACGTCCTTTTCGAAGAAAATGTTTGTCGATGAAAGGTAGTACAGGCGAAATGGTTGTCGATGAATTGGCCATGTAGATGAAACGTCGGTGTCGATGAAACGGTCGTGTCGATGAAACGGTCGTGTCGATGAAATTGCATTCAATAATAAAGCTAAAATTGTACTTACCTATGCAAATTCGTGGACCATCTCCGAAGGGTAAATATGTATAATCTTTAATTTTCTGTTTATTTTCTGAATTGAAACGTTCAGGATTAAATAACTCTGGTTCGGGGTAATACAAGGGATCTCTATGTAAAGCCATTGCTGGAATTAACACTGACAGACCTTTCTCAATTTTAACATTAGATCCAGGTACTAGGTATGTTTCTGTACATTTTCGTAAAAATACCGGTGCGGGTGGATATTTTCTCAAGGATTCTAAAAAATGTTTGTAAAGCAGAAATAAAGAAAGATTTTAATCTTACCTAATACAACAGTTTCCAAGTAATTAAGCTCTGAAATAAACTCGTAACTAATTTTATGATTGTGTTTAATTAAAGCCTCCTTTAGTTCCTCAAAGGCACGTTCTTGGATTTCCTGATTAACAGCCATTTCAAATAATGCAAAACTAATAGTCGTGGATGTAGTTTCAAAACCAGCAAGAAAGAAAATAAAAGCTTGCGCTGCAGCTTCATCAAGTGTTAAAGAAGTTTTGCTGTCCGAAATCGTTCCATCCAAATTATCCCCATTTTTCATCTCGATAAGTAACTGCAAGAAATCCTGCCTTTTCATCCCATGGGTTTCCCTATATTTAATTGTCTCCTCAACGACAGTTTGAAAGAATTTAGAAACTGATGGCGCAAAAACTCCTAATTTTAATAATCGAGCCATTGAAGGGAAGCTCCTTATTATAATCATTTTAAAAGCATCGGAAGGAGTTTGAGTGAAAGCACGCTTTCCCATCAGCCTAAATTCCGCGTTGGGATTCTTCAAACTATTACACTCGAGTCCAAAAGCACAAGAACCAATTACATCTGTAGTAAATCTAGCTAAAATATCTTTAATCTCCACCTCGCTACTAATTTTAATTAAATCGTTTATGGCGGATATCATATCATCTCCGCAGTGTAAAATGGACTCGAACATATATTTTACTTTTCCCGGGGTAAAAGCTGGAGTAAGCTTTTTGCGTAATAACTTCCACTTATCACCGTATAAAGAAAAGAGATGAGCACTCACTGGGTCGTTCTTTTCGTCAAAATAAATACCTCTATCGTTAAAATGTTGGAAATCCTTACTAAGAACACATTTTATTAATTCAGGATCAAGAACCACAAAAACTTTACGACTGAAAAAATATAAACCGGCATATCTACACGACTTAAATTCCTGGTATATTTTACAAACTTTATCATTAACGCTGTCGCGGCGGAAAATTATATCGAAAATATTTCCGAAGGGAAAACTTGGGGGTGGTGTAGGGACATTGCGGATTTCCCAGTACTTAAAAGAGATTTTGAAGTAAACATAAATAATAAAAGCTATAATAAGCGCACACGGAATGTAGTACATCGCAAACCGAACTGCAGAATCTACAATTTCCGTGTTGAATAAAATTGTTTAGTTGAGGTAGGAGTGCATTTCGCATTTCACTGTTGAGTTTTTGCAGGGAAATGGTGAACTCCGAGCGGAATTAGAACGCCTTCAGTGCATCAACGTAAACATTCAAAAAACCAACCTACGTCTAGAAGCGGAAAGTTTAGAATTGAAATTGGATTTGGAAAAATCTAGGAAGGATCTTCCTCATTTAAAGGAGCAAATACAGCACTTAGAAAGGTAAGTTTTACAAAAGCTACCGCGTGGGTGTTTTCCACGTTTATTTACTTAAGTTGATTAAATCCGAAATTAAAAACAACCCACAAATTAAAACATTTATTTATTTAGCTGATAAAGGGCATGAGTTAAATCTTTCATCATAACATAATTTTCGTATAAACCTGAAATTCAGGACGTAAATAGATTTAATTCTCAACTTAGAATGTGCAGAAAATTTATTAATTTTAATTGAAATATATTCAATTATGTATAATGCATACAGCAAAACTACTTTGTAGTCAAGTATACGTTAAAACTAATTTGCTCATTTAAGTTTTGATGGTAATCTTGTTTTTTATTTTACTTCTAAAATCAAATTTAAGTTTTTCAGAAAGAATTTGATTAAAAATGATGAAATTGGTTCTGAAATGAATTGCAATTAGTTTTACATTTTCTTAAACTTAAACAAGATTGCTAATATTATTTTATTGAGATAAGAGAGAAGCTTGTGGATCGTGTTTCCAATTTGCAATTTTACTGTATTTCCTACTTCACAACACTCGACTTCTATTTGAGTGAAAGTCTAGCAATCATATGACAATTTAGCGTAACTTTTATTGTTACAACTAATTAATGTCAATTTCTGCGGACTGGTAGCCACAAATTAAAAGAGAAATTTTTTAGAACTTCGCTATAATAAAGAAGCTGTATAAAAAATAGTTCAACGTTCATAAAAACCCATTTAAAGTTTAAACGATGGACATTTTTTATTGTTTATGCCATAAAACTTTGTCTGTTCAACAGGCAAACCAAAAATTTTAAATTCGAGTAAATAATTACCCTGAACGTGATATTTTAATAACCTCCCAGCAAACACAGTTATACAGGGTGTCCAGAAATTAAGCAACAAAATTTTAGGTGGCGATTCTACAGCTGATTTTAAGAAAAAAGTTCCCATGAACATATATCCGATTTCGCCTCCTAAGAGAGCTACAACCCTTAAACTATTGTCAGTACAAAGGGTGAATAACCCTATATTTAAAGAAAATATTAAAACTAATAAAATAGCTACATTTCATTAATTAACTAATAATGAAAGTCGAGTATTGTAGAACAAAAATAACTAAAATATTCTATGATAAAATATAATTGGAACTCTGCATGTGAATGGTTAAGTGTAATTTTCATCTGGCTCCCGCTGTTTTCAAAATTTTTGCAATTCGCAACTTTAAAAAATAATATTTTTTACAGTGTATAGGCTACTCAGATTTTTTATATTTGGTAGGGTTGGGAAATTACGTGGATCCCGCTTACATCTTTAAAAGACTTAAAAGTAAAATCAAACATACTTTAGTACAAACTTGCTCTGATATTTGTGCTACACCCTGTATACTCTGCTCCATAATAGATTTGTTCCAACAGCTTACATTGTAATTCACGATCATGCACAATAGACAAAACGTGTTCTATTGGTGACGTAATCGTATGTAGGACAATTCAAGTTGGACTGACATGCGCACTTCAGCTGCACTCGTTACTTATATAAAACCAAAAAACGCTGTCTTGTGGCATAGACTTTTCAAGCTAAAAAGTCGGAACAAAAAGTCGATCCAAGAAGTTTTGTTACGTGTTCGCGATGGTCACAAAACCAGTTGTCGGAACAAACCCGAGAACAAACCTAATATTTTCTTCAATAAGGCGTTTTCAGCGGTACTGATTTTTTAATTTTTCAGTTATATCGACGTTTTAAAAACAGAAAATAGTAACCACCATGTAGTCAGCAATTCAGGAGATTCTGCATGCAACCAACCAAACGACTCCAAACGTATCCAGGAATTGGAAAGAACTGTTCTAATTTTAAGAAGAATTGTTGAGAAATTACAAGTTGAGAATAAGCGACTTGTGAGTGGTGGAAGACCAATTATTGATCGAGCTGTAAGTTATTTTGAAAAAACGGTTTTTTTTTATTTAGTGAATTGTGCATTTTTTTAGACGTCAGCAGAAAAGATAAAGCGCGAATTGCATAAACTTAAGGAAGAACATGTAAAATGTGAAGAAAAAATGAATTTATTAGAAAAACAACTGGAAGAACAAAAAAGAGTTAACGAAGAATCGTCAAAACTTAGACAACAGTTGAAGCAAAAAACCGAACTCTTGGACAAAGTCAAAATTTTGCTTCACAAAGCCGCTGCAAAGGAAAGAGCACTACTTGAACAGGTCAATAAAGCCAATATTAATTGACCTTATTAAAAATAAACAAATTAAATGATAATTCTCCATTGTTTGAGGATTTTTTTCTTAAATTTTTGAAATTATCGTGTAACTTCATTTCACCCTTCTAAAAGGTAAAGTCAAGCTGACCTGACCCACCATTGGGTTAATTTTTTCATTTTACAATTTTTCTTGTTCAATGCTTTCCTACACCTGGAGGCTTATTCTTGGACCGGTCGAGATCGTGTCGTCGACGACTTTCATCATTCTGTCCTTTTCATTCACATGAAAAAATATTGTTTTCACGAAAAATATACGGGATACAAAAATGGTTGAGAGCTCAAAATTTAAAGGATGAATTGTTCTTTCTGAATATTTTCATAAAATGTTTGATATTTTTCAAATAAACTCTCCAGGAACGGATTTGTGCCCAAATTTTAGAAAATACTTTTATGAGAAAACGACCGATTTACTCTAAATATTTTTTAAAAATACATCTAGGTGCTACATGTTTCTGGTATAAAATTTTAGTGTTGATAACTTTTGTAGTTTTCAAGACAATATTAAAATCTAAAAAATGCTTTAAATTTAGTAAATAAATTAAATTTTTTTGAAAAGAGCTTTTGATGAGTTTTCAGCAAAAAACAATAATTTTCTCGTTATTGAGTTCTCGACAAAAATGTATAAAATTCCACTTTAAAGTTCAAAAATATTAGATTTTTCAGAAAAAAGTTGATTGTTCCAAAAACGTTTAATGACTCAAAATTTAAGGAATTAATTGTATTATTTGATTTCTGGAAAAATATGGGGAGTACAAATTAATAAATTTATTAATTTAAATCTTGAAAAGGCACGGTCAGTTAACATTTCTTATCAGAGGGTAAAATTACCCCGTTGGTTCTAATTAAAGAAACTAACTTCGCGATTTTTAAATTTACTGTTGTTTCAGATTAAAATTTTGAAGCCCTCGTCATGTCATATACAATTTGATGAAAATATTTCCGATGGAAAAGAAGATTAAGTGTTAAGAAACTTGTTTTATAACTATTATAAGTAGTTTATTTAATTTTTACCTTGTATATGTATATTATTAGTATTGTATTATTACGCTTTTTTTATAGTAGTCAATATTTATGCTTTTAAATATTTATTTTAAATGTAAAACATGATAAATTGTAATAAATTGAGTTTTAAAATTTTTCAGAAATAAATAAAATTTTGGCACCACAAAAATTAAAGTCAAAAAATTTTGGTATTTAAATGTTTATTGAAATAATTCTTATAAATAACGGTTGTTTTTTTACAACAAAAATAATGAAAATAATGGGTAAAATTGTTAAACGAATCTAATAAAACAAATTTTATTCAGTAATAAATAATCAAACAATTAAACCAAATAAATAACTAGAATATTTTTACATAACTTCCTTATCTATCCCATATATTAATACAAGCAACAGATACGTTACGGGGGGAACTGTGCTGATGACATTAGTCTAGGTTTAGGCTTTAAGTCGTAGGCTACACGCACGACTTTAACAGCTGTTTACAAGTCATGGCCTTAAATACAGTTTATCGAAGTTTCCTCACAAAATCAACACTAGAACCTCGTGTTTTACATAATGTGGTGGCCAAAATGTCTCACTTTGTTTATTACCCGGATCAAAAACCACCTATCCCTGGTAAGATACAATTTTTAACTTGGTAAGTTAATTGAGACTTAAGACACATGTATTAAGTTGCGTCTGAGTAGCTAAGGTTAATAAATGGAACATGCGCAGTATGTACCACACTCATATTAAATTTATATAACATTTTTTGCTAAAATATCATAAAAATTACTTAAATTTAACTAAAACGAAACCAATTTCAATAATTCTAAATATTATTGAGCTTATTGTGTTGCCTAACTTGTACTTTCATTTTTGAATTCAAACAATTTTGCTTTCCTTAAGTATTTATCACATTTTTTAGGGGAAACTACAAAACTTAATATGTTCCAAGCCATCAACAACGCGCTGGATACTGCTTTAAAAACTGATGAAACAGCTTTAATTTTTGGTGAAGATGTTGCGTTTGGAGGTGTTTTTAGATGTACAATGGATCTACAGAAAAAATACGGAAAAGAAAGAGTTTTTAACACTCCACTTTGTGAGCAAGGGATTGCAGGTTTTGCAATTGGTGCAGCAAATGTTGGAGCTACAGCTATAGCGGAGATGCAATTTGCTGATTACATATTTCCAGCTTTTGATCAGGTAAATATTTCAAAATTCGACCAATCGAAAATATCATAAGACTCATTTTAGTTGGTGAATGAAGCAGCTAAATGTAGGTATAGATCTGGTGATATGTTCAATTGTGGTGGACTTACAGTTAGAGCTCCGTGTGGTGCAGTTGGTCATGGAGGCTTATACCACTCACAAAGTCCGGAAGCATATTTTGCTCATACTCCAGGATTAAAAGTATAATTTTGGTAATATAACTAAATGCTTACAAACTATTTGTTTGAAGGTTGTTATTCCAAGAGGACCTATCAAAGCTAAAGGACTACTTTTGGCTTGTATTAGAGAACCAGATCCTTGCATAGTTTTCGAACCCAAAATTCTTTACAGAATGGCAGTTGAAGAGGTTCCAACTGGCGATTACGTTTTACCTATAGGACAAGCAGATATTTTAAAAGAAGGTTGGTTTTATGAAAACCTATAACCATTAATAAAACCACCAAATCCATTCTAAAATACCATTAAAATATGGAGTGAGTTTCAAAAGTCGACAAATCCAATTTATTTTGGTAAACAGTTCTTTTTTGCGATTTCTCAACATTTTACCAAAAACGAATTCTCGGGATTTGAAAATATGAGATTTAATTGGAAAATAAAGGTTTATCAACGACTATTGAATAATACGAACACGTTTCTTGTTTAGAAGTCTAGTTTTAGCTAACTTCACCCCATGAGGAATGATTCCAAAAGTCACAAGCGGTAGCCAATCAAAAAGCTGTATTTCCGCATATTTTTTTTATCCACGGGGTGAAGCTAGCTACTGAAGCATTGTTTTGTCGTCGATAAAGTATAGTATTGAACTCGCGGAGTCCTGGGTATTTTGCCATTATTCGCTCGGACTTACGGCACTCGGTTTTCGCCTCGTGCCGCCATTCGTTCTCGTTATAATGGCTTGTCATACCCCCTCGTTGAAAAATATACTACTATTTTATAAAATCTTATTACTTTGGAAAAAGAACAATTTCTGCTTTTTGTAATCAGTTCTCTAATTTTAATTATCTTGAATTTAAGGCTTTTAGGTAATAGGACGACAAAACCTATTATTTTTTATTAAAACTGATTTAAATCGGTGAGTTTTGGGAAAACACTTTCCAAAAAGAGAAGTAATAATAAAATTTTAAAGATCATGGACTTGGGTTAAAATCCCGAATATGTTTTTACTGCAATAATTTTTGATTTAAAGCCAAACTATTTGAAGATAAATAAATAGGAAATAAATTTATATTTAAAGACATCATTATTTTTGTAGGAAGTCAAATAACTTTAATTGGTTGGGGTACGCAAGTTCACGTTTTGATGGAAGTTGCAGAGATGGCTCAGAAACAATTGAATGTATCCTGCGAGGTTATAGACCTGGTATCAATTTTGCCGTGGGATCAGGAGACCGTGTGCAAAGTAATTTATCGTTGACAATTATTTGTAAACATTTTAGCATCGCTTTTATAGCTCTAGTTCATAAAACCTTTATTTACAGTCTGTCATGAAAACCAAGAGGTGTTTGATTGCACACGAAGCGCCTTTAACTGGCGGTTTTGGGGCAGAAATTGCAGCTACAGTACAGGTATTTTATAATTTTATTTCCCTTCTACTAAAAATTATTTACCCAATTAAAAATAATTCGATGAAGTTTACATTTTGGGAAATTTGATAACCTATACAAAAGTCTATGTCATAAATTTAATAGGAGGAAATAAATTCACTTTTTTGAATCTTGGTCAGGAGGTTATCGACCTAAACTCACTTTGATTTATTTGTTTTGAAGCTGCAATTCTAAAAATTTAAATGGTTTTTGTATGAAACATAACACAGAGAACATTCTTGTTGAAACTATAGTTTTCTTTGTATAAAAGATTGTGCCAAGCATTATTTTTAGATGGTTAAACTTAACCGAAGTATTATAAAATGGCTACTTCCGGTACATCTTTTTAAACCCAAATCCGTTATAGAACATAAAGTCGATAGAACTAGTCGGTGTCAAGGAAATTCCTAAAAAAAATGTGCTGCCACACCCGCCCACTCTGACAGGAACCGTGGCAGCAACCAGAAACATCGAATCATTTTAAGACCTAACATCTATTATAAAACATAAAGTTACTTTTTTTAGCTTAAATTATTAATGAAGTTTTACAAAAAAAAATACAGCGTTGTTTTTTGAGGTAAGTGTGTCTTATAAAAAATGGCACCCAGAATTCACCAGACATACTGATGGCACAAAAATTTATTGTTAATCCTATTAATGGTAGCATGTTTTTTAAGTCCACGAATGAAAAAAAGTGTACCTTTATCTTTTATAATGGTGCTAGTGGTTGCCACTTTCGGGTTACTATCACGCTTCCTGTCCGAGTAGGAGGTGGCAGCAAACTCTTGTCAATTTGCTTATAACTCTTCACCAACTGGCACAAGTTTCAACTTTACGTTGTATTGCAGATTTGGGGTTTCAAGAGAGATACCGGAGAGACCTTTTGAAATTGTGCTATGGACACTACCCCTTAAATTTTTGGAAAAAAATATATTTTTTTTTTTAAATTTCGTACAAAGACCTTTTTTAATTTTTGGAATTATATAGCTACAAAACAAACAAAAATTTTTGTTTCCAATGCAATGTTGTTAATCTATTTTTTATTCAAAAAAGTCATTTTCCCAAAATGTAAATTTCATTGTATATTTTTATAAAACCCCATTGAAAATATCCCATAGAAAATCGGTAGACATAATATATTGGTTAAAATATAAACACTTCAAAATTTAGTATTTTTTGATAATATTAATAATTTTAGTAGCATATTTTTATAATTTTCTTATTTTTTTTAAATTTTTTAGAAAGAGTGTTTCTTACATTTGGAAGCTCCTGTCTCCAGAGTGACAGGACACGACACACCATTTCCTCATATTTTGGAACCATTTTACATTCCAGATAAATGGCGTTGTTTTCAAGGAATAAAAGACATAATGGAATTTTAGGGTTTTAAATTAAAAATTCGTTAAAAAATAAAGATGCCATTTAATTTTAGTATACATATTTTTCCATTTGAAACAGTCTGATGTTGAAAAGTGCATCTATATAAAAAATGCCACCTTTAGAATCTGAGTTGTAAGAAGAGGACAATAAAGTAACTAAAATTCTCGTACTGTTTCATTTGAAACCAGAAGTATACCTATTACTACATTTTTTTTAAATGTTTAAATATTGTTTCCTATTTAAAGGTTTTTAAGTTATAATAAAAATAATTCGAAGTAAAATATTGGATTCATAGTTTTTCTTATTGGAGTTCCAGTTTTCAGATTTTCATCATATTTAAAGTACAGTTTATTGCTCATTGAATTTAGCCCTACTTCCGTCTGAGATCCACTGTATCCGGAAAAGTCTAGAAATGGCTCTATAACTTATGCAGCAATAATAATAAAATTTTGAAAATTTCGAAAATTTCGAAAATTTTGAAAATTTTACGGTATTATAAAATTAGGTATCCAGATGGTTCAGAACTACGCGTTTTCTAGTTGTATTTGAGAAAAGATCAATTCAATTTCAGTAATCATCAATTGTAGTTGAGAAGCGTGAATTGTATTTCAAAAAGCCTGAATTGTAGAAATTTCAGAAAAACTAATTTATTTTCAAAAAGTATCAGTTGTATTTCAAAATCATCAACTGCATTTCAGAAAGCATCTCAGAAGTACGAAATTGTATTTCGCAATCAATCTTTGGCTTTCATTCAAAGTTAATTGTGCTGCAGAAATTTTGGATTGTAGTGTGTTGTGTTGCACCACCAACAATTGTATTTTTGGCTTCATCAATAATTGTTTCTAAGTGAACCAACATCGAACATTTGCCCATGATACCAGAAACAGTGGCGGATCTAGAGTAAAATTCTAGAGGTGTTTTAACTAGTAAATGTGATTCAAAAAAAAATTCTTATTTTTTTTGATAAAAACATTATAGCAATTTATACGCCAAAAAATGACATTTCCACTAAAGTTAGACTTAAAAAATTAGTTTCATTGTAAAATTTAGACAATTTTCTATAAAATAGACTTACTTAAGTAATATTTTTCTTATAGGAAACTGTTTTAAAAATTGATTATAAAAAATACTCATTTTTGATGTATAGAAAATTCTAAAAACTTGATTAAAAACTGCTAGTTTCGATAATATTATAACAACATTTTTGAGTTTAGGGTATAATCTATAATACGAAAGTCTAAAATTAATCATGGGTCAAAAAATAAATTTCTAAAAAGGGCATTTATAGTAAAGATATGATTATAAAATAAGTTTTATTATAAAATTTAGTTATTTTTTTATAAAACGTATTATTTAAAAAATTAAATTCGGAATGGGAACTTTTTTGAAATCCCATTTAAAATTTTTAAACGCTTTTACTTAAAATGATGTTTTTGATAAAAACTTTGTATGCACTTTGAACGCCAAAAAAATGACATTTCCACTGAAGCTAGACTTAAAAAATTAGTTCATCCATTATAAAATTTAGACAATTTTCTATAAAATTAGCTTATTTAAGTAATATTTTTCTAATAGGAACTTTTTTGAAAATTGATTATAAAAAATACACATTTTTGGTGTATAAAAAATTCTAACAACTTAATGATTAAAACCTGCTAGTTTCTATAAAATTATAAGAACATTTTTTAATTTAAATTAAAGATTTGGGTATAATCTATAATACGAAATTCTAAAATCAAACCTGGGCCAAAAAATAAATTAAATATAACCAATTGAAGTTAAAGCTATTTTTTTGGGTAGTTTTTAACTATACTTTAATGACCTAAAAAGGGTATTTATAGTAAAGATATAATTATAAAATAAGTTTTATTATAAAATTTGATTAATTTTTGATAAAATGAATCATCTAAAAAATAAAATTCGCAAGGGACTTTTTTGAAATCCTATTTAAAATTTTTATAACGCTTTTATTTAAAATGATGATTTTGTATTTTGAATGCCAAAAAATGACATTTCCACTAAAGCTAGACTTAAAAATTTAGTTCCATTATAAATTTTAAACAATTTTCTATAAAATGGACTTATTTAGATAATATTTTTGACATAAGAACTTTTTTGAAAATTGATTATAAAAAATACTTATTTTTGGTGTATAAAATATTCTAAAAACTTTATTGAATAAAATTCTGTAATAAAAAAATCTAAAATCAATTATGGGCCAAAAAATAAATTTAATATAACCAACTGATGTTAAAGTTATTTTTTGGGGAAGTTTTTAATCGTACTTAAATGACCTAACGAGGGTATTTATAGTAAAGATATGATTATAAATATATTATAAAATTTGGTTAATTTTTTATAAAATAAATCATTTAAAAAATAAAATTCGCTATGAAAACTCTTTTGAAATCTCATATAAAATTTTTATAACGCTTTTATTTAAAATTATGTTTTTGATAAAAACTTTGAATACACTTAGAACGCCAAAAAATGACATTTCCACTGAAACTATACTTAAAAAATTAGTTCCATTTTAAAATTTAGACAATTCTTTATAAAATAGGCTTGTTTAAGTAATATTTTTCCCATAAGAACTTTTTTGAAAAATAATCATTTTTGGTGTAAAAGAAAATTCTAAAAACTTGATTAAAAACTGTTAGTTTCGATAAAATTATAACAACATTTTTGAGTTTAAATTAAAGATTAGGGTATAATCTATAATACGAAAGTCTAAAATCAATCATGGGCAAAAAAATAAATTTAATATAACCAACTGATGTTAAAGTTATTTTTTAGGGAAGTTTTTAATCGTACTTAAATGACCTAACGAGGGTATTTATAGTAAAGATATGATTATAAAATAAGTTTTATTATAAAATTTGGTTAATTTTTTAAAAAATAAATCGTTTAAAAAATAAAATTCGATATGAAAACTTTTTTAAAATCTCATTTAAAATTTTTATAACGCCTTTATTTAAAATGATGTTTTTGATAAAAACTTTGAATACACTTAGAACGCCAAGAAATTACATTTCCACTGAAACTAGACTTAAAAAATTAGTTCCATTTTAAAATTTAAACAATTCTTTATAAAATAGGCTTGTTTAAGTAATATTTTTCCCATAAGAACTTTTTTGAAAAATAATCATTTTTGGTGTAAAAAAATTCTAAAAACTTGATTAAAAACTGTTAGTTTCGATAAAATTATAACAACATTTTTGAGTTTTAATTATAGATTAGGGTATAATCTATAATAGGAAAGTCTAAAATCAATCAAGGGCCAAAAAAATGAATTTAATATAACCAATTGAATTTAAATTTATTTTTTGGGGAACTTTTTATCGGATTTTAATGACCTTAAAAGGGTATTTATAGTAAAGATATGATTATAAATAAGTTTTATTATAAAATTTGGTTAATTTTTTATAAAATGAATCTTCTAAAAAATAAAATTTGTAATAGGAACTTTTTTGTAATCCCATTTAAAATTTTCATAACAAAATTAAAAAAACAACATCTCATTTATTTTTAAATATATTAATTTTTTTCTGTCGAAAATTAAGTTATAATAATTCTTAGACGTTAAAAGTTGGTTTTTGTTTTTGTTTCTATTTTAATCTTTAATTTTTAAAGAAGTGTTTCAACTCCTACAAAATTTCGGGCACCTATCTCTATTCAGGCATTCAGGGACACTGGTGTAGATTCTAAAACCTGTAAAATAATTAAATCAGCTTTATTGGCAACATAATACATAATCAACAACAAAAAACATAAAATAATGCAATTAATTGTAAGGAAATGATATTGCAATAAAAATTCCACAAATTTTTACTAAAAATGGTTTAATTAAGAAATAATTTTGAAAACAACCTTCCAGCCAATTTCAGATAAACAATCATAATTTTTTATGGAAAATATTTAAAATAGTTTCCCTAGATGTGTTTTTATAGATTTACCCATAAATCACGATAAAAATGAATGTTTAATGCTTCAGCAGGTTCAGGACAAAGAAAATATTTCTCGCAAATAATTAATGATTGCAGTAAGGTTTAATTAGAATGGAAAACTTAATTTAGTTTAAGCAATTAACAATTAAAAATTTATGTGTAAACAAGTTTACGTATTAATTCGATAATATACTTTGCATTCCACACAAATTAATTTATTCTTGCAAAGAAAAGTGATTGGCCTTGTCTTGTTTCTTTCCGAATTTTATATCAAGGTCAAGTTGAATAACTGTCACCTCATTCGAATGTTTAAAAAACACTAACTTATTATTCCTATTTTTCGTTTACGTAAGAGCTTATGTAAGGATAGAAATAATATAGAATTTGATTTTATTTCATCACCTATCAAGAAAAAATTAAAAATCTCTAGAAAGATTTTATTATATTTCAAAGAAATCACGGGTATTAGGTTTGATGTTTTATAAATTTACCATAAAGTAATTAAAGACTTGTTAAATAATAATAATAACCACTACACGTGGTATTTAAATAAGTTATTAACTAAAATCCTATAAATTTAAGCAATTCAAACTAATTACAACATGATAATTGAATAATTTTGAAATTAAATATTAATTAGAGACAATTGCTTTTAATTTATTTATGATAGTTTTATTGGTTATATATTAAAAAATATTTTGAATAAATTTAATTTATTTAAATGCCAAAGCCTGCATTAAAACAATAATATTTAAATACTGCAGTTGCGTCACGAATATATGTTAATTTTAGTAATTTTTCTTTATTGAAAAAAATTATTAAAAAAAACTTTTATTGGGTGCAAAGTAATACGCAGCAGTTGCAAGACGAGCCAGCTACACCGAAAATTTTTGTAAGTGACAGTGGCGCGTTATGTCTTTATGAGGCCTTAGGCAATTTTGAATTTGGAGGTCCCAAAATTTTGATATTTTTGAGAAGGATTTTGAATACAGTCGAATTTGCCGGCTATAACGAGTACGAAAAGGTTTATTCCTGCTATTATTCTAATTCGAAATATACAGAGTGTATCAAAAAAAGAGTTGGTAACTCTGGAATCTAATTTCAAAAGTAAATTGGGAATTTTTAGATCCCGCTCGCCGTTTGATGGCAAAAATACGAACTATATTCGGTACTTACTTTTTCGATTTAACGCATTGGTACATGTTTTTTGAGCTTTACTAAAGTTTTAAATAATAAATATATATATGTTTTATTGAATATGCAGTTATCAGTGCTTCTGCCAAAGACCAAGGAAGAACGCATTAAGAAGAAGAAAGTATTTTGGTCAAATTTTTGCAGTAGTACTTAGATAAAATATGAATATTGAAAACAAATTTTAAAATGAAGCTTTTTCTGGGGCATCCTCTCCATTTATCCAATCAATTATTTCGATTGCATTTTTAATTTTAATTGGAATCGGGTGCAATCGGCTCTTCATAACCTAATAACTAATAACGAGAAATCACGCAGATTAATTAGTTGCTAGTTTCGAATCCTACGAGTGGCAGCATAAATTTTATTAATGGAAAACCCCATTAAAACGAAATTAACAAAATTCTCCCAAGAAATATTTACTTGTTATATCCGTGAAATGGGTCATAATAACCGTGAATTTTTGAATTAAAACTCGTTGGAACCACAGTAGATAGCTGTATTCTTTTTAACTGATTTCCTCGAGCAAATCACTTTCTTCTCTTTTTATTTCTATAGGAGAAAAAGAGATAGAATATGATTTTCTCGAGCAAAGTTGGTAAAAAGAACACAACCAAAATATGTATCCGGATTTGCTTGTTATATCCGTGCTCGTTATAACCGAGCTCGACTGTATTGGCGATTTCTGTCTGGTGCGAATTTATGAACTAAAAGATACAGTAATCCTAACCAATCATAACCAGGTAAAATTTGACAATTACTATATCTTTTAGTTCAAAAACTGGCATAGAGGACCAAACAGCGCTATCTCTTGGTAATCAAAATTCTCAATTAGATAAAAAAAATAAGGAAAACAATGTTAATTTTTTAAAATTTATTTGGAGGCCCCTCTCCCTTATTTGAGGCCTTAGGCAATTGCCTATTTTGCCTATATGGTAACGCGCCACTGGTAAGTGAGCATTCTTAAAAATAATAATAAAATGACGTTATTGATTTCCAGATTGCGGCTTCTAAAACTTTATTATTTTTGATTGAGTTCCTTTGTAACATTTTCGTAGAAGCCACAAATCCCTTTGAATTAAATTTTTTATTTGAAGCCCAGATTCGTATCTTGAAAGAGATTACGTGGAACAATATTTAAAGTATTTGATTGGGGTTTCGTGCTTCTTTACGTTACTTAATTTTAATTATAAATTATAATCGGTGTTTATTTATAGCAAGAGGTGCATAAATAAAACAGTTAAAGCAATTCAAAATATTTTCCAAAGTGAAACCTTGATCGAAATGGCCGCGCCCAATCAATTATATCACTATTAGATAGTATTTGGTAAATTGAAAAAATATTTTAAACACGTTCGAGACATAAACACTTTTTTATAGGCCAAGGTTGGGAAAAAGTGTTTTATTATTTGATGATTTATTTCTGGCAATTATAATTTTTGGATTGAATCTATTAAAGGCAATTATTGCCGTAAAATTGATGATTTTAATCAAATCTATTAAGTGATGCAATATTAAGATGCTAAAATTGAAGAATAAAAATGATTAAATCTTAAAACCATAAATAACAAGGCCGTTTGAACACTCTGCAATGATGACATCAATCCAGTGCATCACTTTCACCATTAAAACGTGCAGATGCTCTTTCTCAATTAGGCCGCGTTACGTTTTCATAACACAAAATACAGTTATACACCTATTTTAATTGTCAATTCAAAATTTATTAATTAATCTTTAATAAATTATAGTACAACCATTGGGAATCCCATTTTGATTACTGCAACAAAAATTACCATCTCACTTTCTAGCATTATTTTATATGATGAAATATCAAAAGATTTACTGCATGTTTCACTTGCGATTCGTGAATTTGCAACTTGCAAACACTCTTTATGCGTTTTACGTTCACATTTCTTAATATAAACTGTTTATGTAACATTTTTTTTAACTGCCTTATTTTTTATTTCAATTAATTTCCTATTTTTAAATCAGTTGTAGATACTCAGGATTTTTACTTACGTTACAAACCGCATTCATAAGTTTAGTTTAATATTAGTTTGGCAACTTTTCAACTATTTATTTTGTGGTTAAATAACGCCACGAGTCTAGTTACTCGTCTGGATAACATTCTCCAGACAGCTTAAGTATTTTCCGAAAAATATACACCTTTTTTTTCAAAACCTGTATTTGATCCAATATTAACCCTAACTAAACTACAAATAAATTTTAAATTTACAAAAAGCAGTAAAAATAAAACACCTTAGTTTAAAATACCTATATTTTATAGAATATTGTACATTTTAAAAATAATCTCTTGGGACCTTTCCTACATCGAGTAATCAGGCTATAAATGTCTTGGGACAACTCGTCCATCGACTAATCAAGGTTTAAAACTTTTGGGAATTGTTCTTCATCGATTAATCAAGTTTTATTATTTTTTTTTGGGAAAATTCTTCTATCGAGTAATCAAGCTTTAAATATCTTGGGATAACTCCTCCATCAATTAATCAAGGTTTAAAATTTTTAACAATACTCCTTCTTTGATTATTCATGGCTTAATTTTTTGGGGACAATTCATCCATCCCATAGAACTAATATAGATGGAAGAAGCATTTCTGATGTCATTCGATGTTTTAGCGAAGCCAGCATAACAGAGTGGTTAATAACAAATTCAAAACACCTTTATTTAAATTTTCGTCACTTCATAAGTTTATCTTTATATCAAATTCATTAACTATGACGAGAAAACTAATTAAAATGTAAAACAAAGTCGGTAATAAAATTATTTATATTAGGATGAATATGGAATCTTGGCTTTACGATCTGTCATGATTACTCCTTCCATCCTTTTTAGTTCTATGGTTCATCCAGTAATCAAATATCATCTAACCAACGTTCAAAATGTTTGGGAACATTCCTTCATCGATTAATCAAGCTATACATTTTTTGGAACAATTCCTCCATCCAGTAATCAAGTATAAATTTTTTGGGATAATCCCTCCATCGACTAATCAACGTTCAAAATTTTTAGGAATACTCCTTCATCGATTAATCAGGGTTTGCATTTTTTGGACAATTCCTCCATCGAGTAATCAAGCTTTAATTTTTTTGGGACAACTCCTCCATCAACTAATCATGGTTTCACGGCCGGTTTCTCCATAATGTCTTGAGATCAATTTAAATCCAAAAGTTAGGGTGACCATTTTTCTTTTGCTGAAATCGAGGCCAACATAACAGAGAGTTTGGCTTATACCAAATTTATTATTTATGAAATAATGTGCTCTAATATGACAATAAAACTTAATAAAATGTAAAACAAAGCCGGTAATTAAATTATTTACATTAGGATGAGTACCCCCAGAGGTTATGGAATATTGGATATGTCATATGATTACTCCTTCCATCCTTCTTAGTTCTATAGTCCATCCAGTAATGAAGTATTATTTTTTGGGATAATCCCTCCATCAACTAACCAATGTTCAAAATGTTTGGGAACATTCCTTCATCGATTAATCAAGCTTTACATTTTTTGGAACAATTCCTCCACCCAGTAATCAAGTATAAATTTTTTGGGACAATCCCTCCATCGACTAATCAACGTTCAAAATTTTTAGGAATACTCCTTCATCGATTAATCAGGGTTTGCATTTTTTGGACAATTCCTCCATCGAGTAATCAGTTTTAATTTTTTTAGGACAACTCCTCCATCAACTAATCATGGTTTCACGGCCGTTTTCTCCATAATGTCTTGAGATCAATTTAAATCCAAAAGTTAGGACCATTTTTTTTGCTGAAATCGAGGCCAACATAACAGAGAGTTTGGCTTTATACCAAATTTATTATTTATGAAATAATGTGCTCTAATATGACGATAAAACTAAATAAAATGTAAAACAAAGCCTGTAATTAAATTATTTACATTAGGATGAGTAGCCTCAGAGGTGGACAAAATCTTATGGAATATCGGATATGTAATATCATTACTCCTTCCATGCTTCTTAGTTCTATGGTCCATCCAGTAATGAAGTATTATTTTTTGGGACAATCTCTCATCGACTAACCAACGTTCAAAATGTTTGGGAATATTCCTTCATCGATTAATCAAGTTTTACATTTTTTGGGACAATTCCTCCATCAAGCATTATTTTTTTGGGACAATCCTTCCATCGACTAATCAGCGTTCAACATTTTTAGGAAAACTCCTTCATCGATTAATCAAGGGTTATATTTTTTTGGACAATTCCTCCATCCAGTAATCAAGTATTAATTTTTCTGCGTCAATCCCTCCATCGACTTATCAGCGTTCAAAATTTTTAGGAAAACTCCTTCATCGATTTAACAAGGTTTATATTTTCTTGGACAATTCCGCCATGGAGTAATCAAGTTTTATTTTTTGGGGACAACTCCTCCTTCAAGTAATCAAGGTTTAACGGTTTTACGACCAGTTTCTCCATAAAGTCTTGAGATCAAATAAAATCCAAAACTTAGGGTGACCATTTTTCTTTTGCTGAAATACCGGAGGGTGTTGTCCCAAAAACCAATAATATATTCAAACTTTATTGAAACTGCAATAGCAAATTATCAAATGCTCTTAATTGAAAAATCATATTCTGTTAATAAAATAAAAAATCAAATTGTTTCACCAATCTCAAAAATTAATAGTCAAAAGGACTAACTGAGAGTTCTACAAAAAAAAAGAACGAAAGAAATAACAAATCAAAAAAAATGGAAGATGAAGTGGCATCATTATCATGCATCGAAAACCTTCAAAGTTTCATATCGAAAAAATCCGATAAACTAAAACACGGTGTCCAGTTATTAGTTAATCTTGTGATTTCGATTTGGTCCTTGCGAGAAAGAATTTCTATTGTGCCTCCTGGTACTAGCACCATATCGAAAGATTTCGAAAAATCATGTTTTCTCAATTCTTTGAAACTTCGATTTAAATTCAGGATTTTCCACCCTATTGTATTGTATTGTTTTTAGTTTTAGCTTCCGAAGAGTGGATATTCTATGAAATCCTAAGTACGCACGATGTTTTCTAAAATCCTGAGGCCGGATTTTGTTTGTTGGTGAGTTTTATGAACTCGCCAAAACATCATCATTTTTCGCCAATTCATCATTATTTACATTGTTCTCTTCGCTTGAATGATGAAGTTTTGGCGAGTTTTAGAATCCACCGTAGAAACAAAATCGCACCTCTGGACATCAGACTTCGTGGTGGAGTGGGGAGTGTTGTGCCAAAAATACCTATATGGAAAAATAATTGAAGCTACAAATTCAAACCATTGAACTCTCTTAAATAAAAAAGTTAAATTGTTCAAAAATAAATGATAAGTTCTCTTCGATTAGATGAATTTAGTAAATTCAAAACTTCAAGGAAGAAAATTTACATAACACTATTAATCCGAGACATTTTTCAGGACGTTTACTTGTGTGGGACACAGAACCCGAATCCGGAATAATCCCGGAAAATACTCGGTTGCTTAACTAAATACTACATAAAGTATTCTCTTTGATTTAGTATTCATTTTAAATTAAACGATAAACGCTACTTTCAAAACAATTACCACCTATGTATTTACTAAACAGTAAACCGTTTACTGCCATGACGTTTTAACCTATAATTATCTAGAGACATAGCGCGTTTGACAAGAACCCCAGGAGTATGACAACGGGGATATAATATTTAAATTAAAACAAGTAAGAAGAAATGAGGAACCCCATACCAACAATGTATTGTGTGGTTATGTTAGCCCTAGAAACTAGTTGAAGGTTAAACAGCTGATTTTTGAAACACCCATTAGTAGAATGCAAGCTTAAGCTGAGCTTGAATCTGAGCAGAGCTTGGTGAAGCTGCGCCTGAAGACTTCTTGGAGAAACCAGGCGTGAAAGTTTTGGAAATATTAATCGATTAATCAAGGTTCAATTTTTTTGGAACAATTCCTCCATCAAGTTTTAAATTTTTTTGGAACAACCCCTCCATCGACTAACAAACGTTCAACATTTTTAGAAATACTCATTCATCGATTAATCAAGGTTTAATTTTTTTTTGGACAATTCCTCCATGGAGCAATCAAGAATTATATTTATTGGGATAACTCTTTCATCAACCAATCAAGATTTAAAATTCTTGGGAATATTACATCATCGATTAATTTAAATTTTTTGGAACAATTCCTTCATCGTGTATTCAAGTAGGGATATCAATAATACTTACGAAATATATTAAAACTAAAAGTGAATATTGAAAAATTTACATCTGAACTCAACAAGTTTGCCGTTCTCATCTGCTAAAGCCGTAGTTGGTATTTGTACTCTTTGGAGGTGAGATATAAAAATCAATGGAACCATGTACAAGATTGTAAAGAAAATACATGTCGGTTAACACTCTCCTATGTGAAAGAGGAAGTAAACCCAATTTATTTTATTTTAAATGTGGAAATACTTGCTTGATCTATAAATGAAACCTAGGATTTTGAGGGCAGTATTGGAAATATTGGAGATGTGCTTTTTAAAAGATAGATCAGCTGAGAAGGTAATGCCTAGATCTGTTACATCTTCGACCACTTATAATTCAAGGTGATTAATGAAGTATTTTCGTGGAATGGAGTTTTTTACGAGTAAATGTTCTAGATTGGCATTTGCCAATATTCAGGGATAAGTTGTTTTGAACACACTATGAGTGTAAACCATTAATATCCTCCTGTCTTTAAGTTGTAACCAAAAAGTTAACAATTACTGATTTCAATGTAATATTGTTCACTAAAAGCAGAAATATAATTGGACCAAAATGGGATCCCTGAGGGATACCCTACGACACATTAATAAATTTCGATGCGATGTACTGTCCCTAATCTTAATGCCCGAGTCATGATCAAGATAACTTGAAACCCAATTAACGGAAAATCCGATAAATCTTAGCTTCTCCAAGTGTAAAAAAGTTAACCCTAAAAAACTCTAGAAAAAAATCGTGTATATGGAATCCACCTCACAAGATTCCTCCAAGGCAGCACACAAGAAGTCATGATACTGGAGAAGGTCACCCAAACCCCCAAGATTCTTACAAGTCCAAGAAAGTTGTCCTCTGTAATTTTCGATTATATTGCGCCTTCCACCTTTGTTAATTAGATGAACCTACAATACTGTAGGGTGTAGGAAGACTTGTAAATTTATCAACAGTGTCATTAAGATTAGAGCTTCTTAAATCGGTAAAGTATTAAATTTTTTTGGAACAATCCTTCCATAAACTAACTATCGTTCAATTTTTTTAGAAATACTCCTTCATCGATTAATCAAGGTCTAGTTTCTTGGGACAATTCAATAAACAATTAAATTTATTGGGAACATCAGTCTATGAACTAACCAACATTCAAAAATTTTTAGGAATACTCCTTTTCGTTGATTAATTAAGGCTTAAAATTTTTGGGGCAATTCCTCTATCGACTAATGACGAATTTAAGACTAAAATTGCTTTGTCTAAAAATAATTATTATATAAGGTATCTAAATTTTACTTATAATACAATATGAAGTTATAATAACCAGAAAAAACAAAACGCTAGGTAGATTCTTGACCTTTTTTAAATATAATTATCTTGTCTCTCGTTTTTATTATTTTTAATTATAATTATGATTTACGTAAGCATGGACTAATGAGGGCCTTCTTCAACGTCGTCTTCAATAAGGAAATAACATAAAGAAATTGCAATCAAGAAAAAGTAAATGATTTTAAAATGTTATACATATTATAAATTCAATTTCCTCATCTAAATAATTTGTTTAGGGTAGTTTTATGTGGTATGCCAAAGATTGTCCATAAATTTTGGAATTACTGCCCTAAATTAAATTTCAAGAAATATTTTGGTATATTAAGCAATTTCCGCCAATTTTATGATTTAAGATATAAAAAGCAATACATTTAAAAACAGTTCATGGGGAATTTCTGCTGGGGATTTCATTTAATTCCGTTTTAACATCAAGTGCGTTTTATTTATGATGTCGTGGGAGGATAGGGTAATGGATAATAAAAGCCCTGTGTAAAGTACGATCAATACTAAAGATGACGTCATTGGCAACTTGTAGAAAACGCCAGAAACAGCACGCACAACTTGTTGAAGAGGGATAACGTGTAGGCGTTGTTATAAAGTAGGCCGAGTCTGGGATCGTCACTCCAACTGGGAACACTCTGGTCACATGACTTTCATTCACTTGCACGCTTTGCATTCAGGAGTATTGATTTTCTACACGGTATTTGGCAAAGTTTTCCAAAAGTAAGAGTTACTTCAAATTTACTTCTGAACACCACAATGGTCGTACTTAATCCCAAAGAAATTGTCAAAAATATTCTACATTCTACAATTTCACAGTAATTATTTATCAAAACTTCTCCAAAGACCTCGCTTTTATTGTATGTATCAATTTTTTAGTGTTAATTTAAAGATCAAATCCAATCCATCTCCGAAAAAGCTCTTGTCGAAAAATATTTTTAAACGTCATGTATAATGAAGAAGAAGAGGCACAAAAACTGAAATTCACTTTCAAATCTCAAAGATATTTACTCTCAATTTTAGCTTTTTCGGAGTTTTAATATGGCTTTATTAAAAGATCGTATAGAGATCCTGGCCTGGAAACAAATCCGGAAAATCCAAAAGCTATCTACATCTTCAATCCATCATCTGGGAAATATGGTATAATTGGGAAGAGATGTCGAAAGTCAAATGGTCTTTCATTTAACTTAATTTTGATGATATCAACAAAAATTGGATTTAGAAAATTTTAAAAAAGAGTTCGGAAAAATACTAACCAGCAATTTCCGATTTCAACTATAAGAATTTTGATATAAACCTTTCTAAAACTCTTCTAGTGATCCTGGTTCTATGGGGAACTTTTAGAATGTCCTCAGAAGAAGATCTACATATCTGAAGAAACTTGTTGTGTAACATTTGCTAAATAAGTGAGTATGATGAAGCGTACGTGAGAATTACAGAGGTCATGAGTACCACCCCCACGGGGGCTTGGAAGTAAATCTGAACCTTTCTCCACCGAATCTGTAGGTACGAAAGAAAGACCTTCTACTTCAAGAATTTTTCAAAACACTTGCAAGTTCACTTGAAGATCCTGGAATCTACAGAACTAGATTTTTCAACAAATCTATCAGATATAATTCCAAAACTCCATTTGAAATGGTTGTCAAAGACTACCAAACGTCAAAAGACATATTAAATCATTTGGTACCTAAGGCATAATTGTGGTTCACGGACAGATCAAAATCAAAAGAAGGATTAGGCATCCATAGACCCAACTGTAGGGTTTCGTTGGCCTCGGGAATTTCCTCAACCATTACACAGGCAGAAACTCTGGCTGTAGATTTATGTGCGCAAGAGTGCTGACGTAGAAGACTCAAATGGCCATAGATATTCAATTTGACCGATTTGGGATATTAGAGTCCAAATGAGCGTGAGAATTCCGGCAATCAACTGGACATCTGAAGAAACATGTTGTGTCAACATTTGATAAATGCTTAATTTTTCTTAAAGAATTGTAACATTTCCTATTCCTATTGTCTATTGTCCTATTATTTTACAAAATTGCAATTATCACTTAATTCGTGATCTGAATGAATTATTTTGTATGGAAGAGAGCCTACAAAATCCCCAATTCTAAAGTTTTTAACAAATTACATTAAAAGCCTCAACTTGATCATTACTAAAACCTACAAAGTTTTTATGAAATGATCGTGTCATTTGAATTATTTTGAATATTTTGATGATAAAATGATTAATATCATATTCTTCATGCCTTGGTCCAATCTTCGGGTACAGATCCAGAGGGATAACAGACTGATCCAAGTCTGGTGTAGTATTTGCTTCCAACCTGAGCTTTATTACAGGAACTAGACGTCCTTCACAATGTATTTGAAGAAATATTATCGCTTGGATCTACAACTGTCATCCATATTGCGAACTTTTAATTCCTATTGTCCTATTTTACAAAATTGCAATCATCAAATAAAAATAGTGGCATTTAATTTGTGACCTGAATCATGAATGAATGGAAGACTGTCTACAAAATCCTTAAGTCGAAAGTTTTTAATGAATTACGTTAAAACCCTTAAATTCATCCTTAAACTAAAACTTTAAAATTAGTGATTTTGGGTTTTCGGTATATTCAGTCTATTTTTCTGAAGACCTTGTCCATTGTACTATTTTGATGATAAATTGATAGATATCATGTTTTTTTCTTCCATGGCTCAAATGTTTGCTCCTAGCGTATGCTTTATGGCAGGAACTATAAATTCAGCATAGTGTGTTTGAAGAAACATTGTATGGGTCTACAACTGCTATCCAAAAGAAACCACAAAATCGAAACGTTGACTATTAAGTCCAAATTATGGGAAAACGATAAAAAAATTCCAGATAACAACACATATTTAGGATTAAGCCAATAGACATTAGTGGTACAGATGTGTGAGTAAAACTAAACACAAAATAAAAATAATAATTGCGGTTTATTAATTTTTAAAAATTTGGACATGTTTGATTTATGCACCAAAATATTTTCAGTTGAAACGCTACCACAAAAACAATAGTTTACTTTTTTGTCAACTACATTATTCCAATATTGACTTAGTTGTGCATTTACTTAAATATTTGTATAAAAGAAGAAACAAATTCATGTACTTCATCTTCAACATCAATTTCTTCTTGACTCTGTTCTTCTTCAGTTTTTGATTCTCCAAATTTGCTTATCATACCATTGATCTGCCGTTCTCCTGGGTCTTTACGTCTTACATACAATACAATACAATACAATACAATTATCCTTTTTGTAGTGTAGGAAGAAATTTAACACATAATTTTTGAGACAACATATTCAATAAAACTGTCATATTAAATCCACGCTATCATCTCACTTTCACTGGGATTTATACATCTAGTGAGTAAGAACGAGATAAAAAAGTTGACTTATCCGTGACATGGACCATACCTATACTTCTCACAAATACGAAGGAAATTTAATCCATCTTTGATTGGAACTAGGACTAATTTTAATCGGAATTTGTATTTTAGCTTTTGGTTATTTTGTATCCGGAACGTAGTACAATCTTTCAAAAATATTTTTTCCTCAAGTTTTCCAGATTGAAGATTCCGTGGTTATAAAACAGCATCACAATTTTTAGTATTTTTTCTGCACTTGTGACAATCCAAATAGGCCAGTCAATAAGCTCAAAAACATGATCTACTTCGAAAAAATTAGAGGAAAGCTGGAAATCGTTTTATATATATATATATTGAGTTTGCCGCAATTTTTGTGCAATGCTCTATGTGCTGTGTAGAAAAAAAACAAGAAATTTTCGGTAATTTTGCAGTTTTTTTTAAATTACAGCCAAAATTGTGCGTCTGGAGGAAAATACTATTCTTTGCAATTTTAAATAGCGTTAAATTCTGCGTCCATTGAGTACCTAACTTTTAAATTTAAGCCTCAAGAAGTTTTAGAAAACTAGAGTCAAAAATTGCCCCCTTGGAGAAACAAAAATCTTCTTTCGGATATTTAGCACCGGATAAGTTTCTAATGAATGTAACAACTTAAAAATGGTTATAATATAAGTTTAATAGCGTTAAATTCTGCATCGATTGAGTACCTAACTTTTAAACTTAAACCTCAAGACGTTGGAGAAAATTAGAGTAAAAAATTGCCTATGTAAATTTTTTATTCTGTATATACTGAATAATTTTTGAATAGATTTTCCAAAGGAAGCAGTCTGAGATTTTGGAGTAATGCACTGGATGCCACTCATCGCATGAAAAGTATTCAAACCATCAATCGTGTCTATGTTCACATTGGCATTATAAAACACAGAAACACAAACTGGTGAAAACTGTTTCCTGGCACATCTGACGTAGGTTGTGGCATGCAAGATAATTCCAAGTTTTTTACATTCATATATGAGCTGCAAAATCCTAGCGCTGATAGAACATCGAGTAAATCTCGCGAATCATATTTTCTATGCAGAAATGCTTCAAGTCCGATCTGCAGAGGAGACATGAATGATCTTGGATCTTGGCCTTGTAGCAGCGATAATTTCGTGAGCGATTGCTTTGACACGTACAGCAGTTTTGGCTTCTACTCCTTTATCCACGTTTTTCTTCCTTCAGGATCTTGGGACAGTCATTATTTTCAGAAGCAGCAAAAGAGATTCAGGAATATCGTCATCAATGTTATCCAAGAAACCAACGGGTTTAGGATAATTTTTGAGATCGTATGCTTTCGATCGAATTTTAGCTCTTACGTAGTCTGCACAATCTTGAGTCACGCGAAGACCTTCTTGTTTGTTGTTTCCTTGAGGCGTACCTAGTATTTTTAAAACATACTACTGTTCTTTTATGTTTATTTCCTGCTGAAATCCTGGATATAATTATATTATCGTCATATTTCTCGAAAAGTCTTTTTTTGATTGTTGCTATCGGCGGAACGTACTGTGAATAGCCCTGAAGGATTTCAGTCAGGTTAAACTGGAATTCATCTTCCTCCATGTAGCCGATTATATAATCGATTGCAGCTGTAACATTATCATCCAGGGGACGCCCTCTGCTACTGCTAGATGCGAGAGGTTTGAAGAATCGTTTTCCACATGCCCCATGATACTTGGCTTCAGAAGCAACAAGATCTGATACAATTCCAATACTACTACTAACTTGTTGACCCCATGCATCACTTCTGTTTGTAGCAACTTCCAGAAGATTGTTTTTGAATCTCTATCCCGCAATTCTTTATTCATTTTCAGCTGTTTATTTTTTCAAAATCAGATGCTGCGTCTTCACCACTAAGCACATAATTCTTCTTAGAATCGAACTCGGTTGAAGATCGTCTAGCTCTCTTACTTCTACGGAAATTACAACATTGATGTTTGATTCCTTGTTGTATGCTTTTCTACACTTTTCGTGAACAACAACTGTTTAGAGACATTTACAATGTGTGTTTGTCATTAGAAAGTTATCCGGTGCTAAATATCGGTATATACGAAAGAAAATTTTTGTTTCTCCAAGGGGGTAATTTTTGACTCAAGTTTTCTCCAACATCTTGACACTTAAATTTAAAAGTTGGGTACTCAATCGTCGCAGAATTTAACGCTATTTAAAATTGCAAAGAATAGTATTTTCCTGCAGATGCAAAATTTCTTGGTTTTTTTCTACACAGCACATAGAGCATTGCACGAAAATTGAGGGAAACACAATATGTTCTTTTTTTATGAAAAATAAAGTGATTAAAACGATGTCCAGCTTTCCTCTAATTTTTTCGAAGTAGGATGCTAATTTGACTGGCCTACTACATCAGTGTTGATAAAGAAATAAGTGTTATCCGGATTTTAGAAATTCCGACGAGGTTTTTCAAAAAAACAATTAAGTATGAAATAGCGTTGTAAATTCAATGATTGTAGATGGGGTGATAAGAAAATGTTATTGAAAAAAGAAACTCGCTTAAAATGCAAGTATTCGAAATATTTGCAGAAGTAAAAATGCAGTAGAATTGCAAAATAATAGTTTAATGCCTGTAATAATAAAATTAAAGTAATCCATAAATTAAAAAGCAGGCATTCTAATGTTTATGAAGTAAGGCGAGCATGCGTAATTGCAAACATTACCAGAAGCAATTGCTAATACAACTCTTTCAACCGTAAAAACCAACAAAAAAAATCCACTTGACGCAACACGTTACATTTTATAAGCTTTTACTAGAATATCTTTCCAATTTCTGAGTTTTGTGTTAGGAATCGATGTGGCAATTGCAATGGCGTCAAGGATTGGCGGAATCTGTACTAAAATCTTAAAGCTCTCGTCTTGAGAGTTGGAATTAGAAATCGAATGGTTGCGATTTGTGGTGATTAGAAATTGGCGGGGGCGTTCAGGGGGGCAACAACCGCCCGCACCGCGGCCTTGTCAAGGCTAGCAACTGCAACTTTACTGTCTCTTGCGCTACATCGAAATTCGTAATTTACCTAATTACAACTTATATGTTTTATTTGCAAACGAGAGTTACCTAATATTTCACAACAAAGAAACTATATGGTCATATTAAATCATTTTTTGATTATCCTTAGTCCTTACAATATCCTTGAGTAATCAAATTATTATACAATTTTGAAAGGTGATGGGTTTTCGATGATCCGTATAATTATTTAAATTATTTAGAATTTAGAATCATCTGATGAATTAGAAAAATTTTTGGTGGGTTCAAATTGTGCGTTATCATATTGTTGATTTCTTGCACACCTTCATATTTCCTTTCCAATAATAATTAAACTAATTAATTAATTAACACACGAATAAATCAATTATTTTTTCTTTGCATTTGTAATAAATTGAATTGATTGAAATTCCTTGAATATGGTTAATAATTACTTAGTATGGTGAAAAAAATATTTGCTAAATGGATTTACATTCCAATAATAGAAAGCAAATAACGTAGGACGTAATAAATGCAAAAAAAATTGATTGACTTAAATCATCATTTTTATTCAGGAACAGAAGAAGGTGGTTTGCATTCATGTCACTATTAGAGTACTAATTAAGTGGATGAGTTTTAAAATAGCAGAATCCGAAATGTTTATTTTGAGATTATCAATTTAAACCGATTAGATTTTTATTTTGTAAGGATGCTGCCTTGATATGTACAGAAGGTTTATATTATTTCTTTAGATAATATTTGTTATATGCTGAAAATAAACATTTGAGGAAGGAAAAATTTCCACCCAAACAGTTATATACTATAGTTTTATCATATTTGTCCAACCGGGAGCAGACTGTTAATTTTAATGATGTATACTCTGAGTTATAGATGTATCTCAAGGCTCAGTCCAATCATTTTTGTTAATTATTTTCCAGCATATTTAGAAGAACACTCGAGTGTTATTTTATACGCAGATGATACAACACTTATTAATTGAGGCGACAATAAAACAATTGATTAAATGAATCTTCTAAATTCGAAAAAGACAGTCACTCTTTGTTTTAACCTTAAACAATTAAATGAAGAAGATCTAATAAATTTCTAGCAATGCAGATAATTTCAAAACTACTCTGGGATTATCAAGGAAATTATGTAGCCAAAAAACTATGTTATAAGGGTGTTCCAAGATTCAGTTTACAGGCCATAACGACTAACGAAAATACGTTACAATGTTGGTTCCAAAAATTTTGAGATGGAGATGAGACGCTCGAAGATGATGAAGGCTGTGAACGAAAGACGGCCATCAATAATTGAAGGTTTTAGTGGAGGCTTCTTCTCATAGAACAGTTCGAGAACTTGCAGGAGATTTAGGTGTTACAACTGGAACAGTTTCGAACTATCTGAAAGAACTTGGTATGTCAAAAAAGCTCGACAAGTGGGTTCTACATGGTTTGTCACGTGTGATGAAAAGTGGATACTGTACGACAACCGACAGTGGTCAGCTTAAGGATTGGACCTAAAGCCAAAGTTACACCAAAAGAAGTTGACTGCTTGGTCATCTACGTCCGGTCTCATACATCACAGCTTCTCAAATCTAGGTGAAACGATTATGGCAGAGAAATACCAGTGGCGTAGTGTCAAATTTCACCCCCCCCCCCCCCGCGAAATTCTGTCTGGGCCCCTAAAAAAATATAATCATTTATTATCACATTCAGGACCGCGTTGTGTAGAGCCTGAAAAAATTGGGGATCTTTTTTTCCATAAATTGTTTTTATTTTACAGTTCATTTAAAATTAAGTTTTTGGATAATAAAAGCTTGTACATCAAATAAAATTAAATACATAAAAAAAAATTAACTGTTAGTAATATATCAGTATTTCGATTTAATGGCGAATGAGTCGCCAAAATGAAGCAAAACTTGGGTAAATTGGGACTTGTCTGGCGATCAGAAAATTTACGGTCCCCTTTTCGAGATAAATTTTTGGGTTAAATTTATCGTTTTAAAAATATGCTACAAAAATAAAAATTTAAAAATAAAAAACATTCATATTCAACCTTCAGCACTGAATTATGTCCATGGCCCAATATAGGTACCTTATGATTTTTGGGATCTTTTAAAATCTAGAAAAGCTTTTCTTCTAAAATTTTGAGAAAACATTTAATTTGTAGAATTTTGTATAATCTCCAAGAAGAACTTTTTCAATTGTAACATGTTTAAAATTTATGAAGGGTAAAAAAACAATTAATTTTTGGGGATTGCAGATTTCAAAAAGAAATATGTAATAATTAATAAAATTGATAGATAATTTTTTAAAGGACCTTTGTAATCCTAATTACCTAATAGAGCCCAAAAAGGTTTTAACGTAACCCTGGGTGCATATTCTGGAATCATACGAAACGATGTCGTATACGACTTTTATCAATCTATCCTTGTCATTAAGATACAAAAATAAGAGGGTGTCCTTGTCATGGCGTATACGAAATCTTGTATGATTCGGTAATAACCCCCATGATCCCTTTGTATGCGGAAATCGTAAATCTGTAGGCTTGGGCCCCAAAATTTCAACATACCATAATTTGTACAGATGTTTCTAAAAAATATCGATATTATCTTATCAATTATCTTTAAATTTACTTATATTTCAGGGAGATGTACAGGGTGATTCAGACCACCCGTGCAACCCATTTATCTCGAGAACGCGTTATCGTACATGGCCGAAATAAAAAATTTTATTACCAAAGTGAACCTAAAGAATCCATTGGTGAACTTTGAAATAACTTTGATTAAAATATTTTTTTAATATTTTCCGTTGTTTAGAATTTATTCGAAAAACAAAAAAAAAATTGTTAAAAAAAGTAAATAAAAATTATTGCATATTTTGAAGAATTTTATAAATTTATAAACTCTTTCTACAAATTCCAATGTTTTACCAACTTTAAATATCACACTTGTCCATATTTTAACAAAATTCTTCAAAATATGCAATAATTATTATTAACTTTTTTTTAACCTTTTTTTTTGTTTTTCTAATAAATTCTAAAGTATGGAAAATATTAAAAAAATATTTTAATAAAAGTTGTTTATTTTGAAAATACCTATCAAACCACATCAAACACGACTTATCTTGCAATTTAAAAAATCAAAATGATATCCGGTTCCGGATAGTTCCGGGTTGTTCCGGAAAAATACAAGTATGGTTTGATAGGTCTTTTAAGAACAAACAACTTTTGTAAAAACATTTTTTTAATATTTTCCATAGTTTAGAATTTATTCGAAAAACAAAAAAAAATAAAGATAAATAAAAATTGTTGCATATTTTGAAGAATTTCATAAATTTATTAACTCTTTCTACAAATTCTAATATTTTACCAACTTTAAATATCATACTTGTCCATATTTAAACAAAATTCTTCAAAATATCGAATAATTTTTATTTACTTTTTTTAACAATTTTTTTTGTTTATCGAATAAATTCTAAACTATGGAAAATATGAAAAAAAATATTTTAATAAAAGTTATTTGTTTTTGAAAGATTTATCAAACCATACCAAACTCGACCTATGTTGCCATTTAAAAAATCAAAGTTACCTCCGGTTCCAGATAGTTCCGGGTTGTTCACCAATGGATTTTTTAGGTTCACTTTGGCAATAAAATTTTTTATTTCGGCCATGTACGATAACGCGTTTTCGAGATAAATGAGTGGCACGGGTGGTCTGAATCACCTTGTATACATATATACAGGGTGTTTCATTGAATACTTAAAATGTCGTTTATTTCATAACCAATTTTTTTTTCAAAAAATGAACCGAACATGCCGATTTTTGTTTTGAGGGGGACGCATTATAAGACCGATTTAAGCACTCTCACGTCACTCCCTTAAGCGGGGGGCGTCAACCCCCTAATTTATTAAATGGCCACAGGGGTTGTGTAATATATCATTTAAAAGCTGCTTTTAATTAGAATTCAACGGTATAAATTAAATTAAAATTGATCGATTCGTTTAAAAAAAAAAAATTATTGTAATACTCAAATTGAAAGTTTGCAATAATTTTTTTTTAGATATATAGACAATTAAAGTAAATGTTCGAAACGTTTTCCAGAATTTTCCAAGCAGAAATAGAAACTCTGCGCGAACATTTTGTAGCATTACTGGTGTAATATTTCCACATTCGTTTATGATCCTTTGACGAAGGTCTGCTAAATTATCAGGTTGGTTCTGGAAGACCTTACTTTTTAAATAAGCCCAAAAGAAAAAATCCAGTGGTGTGAGGTCAGATGAGCGTGCTGGCCATTCAATAGTACCTCTACGGCCAATCCAACTAGGAAAGGTTCTGTTTAAATATGGACTAACTGGTAACGTATAGTGTGGCGGAGCACCATCCTGTTGAAAAATTATCAAATTTTCGTCCAGCATATAATCAGTTTTTAAGACATGTGTTATTGTAGGTTCGATAATATTTTGCAGCATATCTAAATATTTTTCGCCTGTTATGTTGCCATCAATAAATATGGAGCCTATAATATGGTCCCCATAAATGCCAAGCCAAACATTTAATTTTTCTGGATACTGACAGTGCTCTTCTCGCATCCAATGTGGATTTTCTGTACTCCAATAACGACAGTAACTTCACCCCTCAAATTAAATGTTGCTTCATCACTAAAGCAGATGTTTTGTAATTGGTTTGGAGTATTTGGTAGTCTATTAGACATAACTTCACAAAACTCTGTTCGGCGATCAAAATCATCTTCACTTAATTCTTGATGACAAGAAAATTTATACGGGCGATATTTTAAATTTTTTAAAATTCTCCAAACCTTGGTACTTCGAAGTCCTGTTAATGTAGATAAGTTTCTTATGGAAGTTTGCGGATTTAGAGATGTTTCTTCTACTACAGTCAACGTTTCTACTTCATTTGGGGGGGCGCCAGTTCTTTTTTTATTTCCTACTGAACCCGTTTGACGAAATTTATTGAACATATCTAAAACATATCTTGCAGATACATTTTTATCTGGATGAAGATTATTAAAACGAGTAGCTGCTCGAAGGGCATATCTTCTTTCTTCACCGTATAGCATAATAATCTCAACTCGATCATCCTTAGAATAAACCATTTTGAATGGTTAGGAGGTAATAAAGTTAATGTAATCTATTTAATTCGAAAACTTGTAATACACTAAATTAAATTATTTCAATTTTTAAATCACATTTTATTTAGATTTAAACACCTGTCAAATCATGTGGATAACATAACAAAGAAATTTATTTATTGTTCTTTTGCGTTTAAATTTTAAATTAAATTATTCATGAGAACTAAACGGGATATCTACCCTTCAATTTTTTATTCAGTATTTAATAATTTGCTAATTGAAAAGAGATTTTTTGGATTAATTTAACATTTTTTAAATTTATTTATTGCAATGAGTTTTTAATTTTTTTCTTTAAAACGGATCGACCAATTTTACTTTAATTTATACCGTTGAATTCTAATTAAAAGCAGCTTTCAAATGATATATTACTCAACCCCTGTTGCCATTTAAGAAATTAGGGAGTTAACGCCCCCCGCTTAAGGGAGTGACGTGAGAGTGCTTAAATAGGTCTTATAATGCGTCCCCCTCAAAACAAAAATTGGCATGTTCGGTTAATTTTTTGAAAAAAATTTTGGTTATGAAATAAACGACATTTCAAGTTTTCAATGAAACACCCTGTATGTATATTTTCACGGAGTTTGATATGGGAAGTGACGGCGCGAATTTTAAGCTATTGGTTCTAATAGTTTCGAAAATATTTATTATTTTGTAAAAAGTCAAAAATTTCAGACCGAAATTTTGGATCCAAATGGAGAATATGCTTATTTTAACTACATTTTCAGTCATTATTATAGTATACAGGGTTTTTCCAGCTAAAGTTTGTTTTAGATAGTAAATGTCATTCTGAACAAAATTTTTCTTATGAACTATTATGTTTTTTAGACTCCTTAAAAAGTTACAGCAATTTTAAAATTGATAAATTTTCACAATTTTTGTGGAAGACCCTGTATAATATTCTTTCTTATTATATTCTTTTTTATTTAAATAAATTATTATTTGGATTTTTTCTTTGCCAAATTGATTTTTTTGAACATTATTGAATTATTGGCTTTATTTAAAATAAGTGAACGACGAGACGTAAAGATATACAAAAACCAAAATCTAAAGCATACTTGATTTTAATAAAAATTTTATACAGGGTGTCCCACAAAAACCATTACATTTTTGAGATTTTAAAGTTGCTGTAACTTTTAAAGCAGTCGAAAAAACATAACAGTTCATAGGAAAATTTTTGTTCAGAATGATATTTACTATCTAAAACAAACTTTTGCTGGAAAAAAAGTGGGACACCCTGTATAAAGAAAAATCCTGAAAATTTTTTAACTCGTAAATCTTTGCATAAACAATTTCATTTATGTACTATGTACTATTGTGCTATGTACTATTGTGCTATGTACTTAGTTAATGGTGGGTTAGGTTAGGTTTGGAATTACCACAAAAACGAATAGAAATTTTTATTAGATTTTATTTAGGTACAATACAATGTTGTACAACATAAACATTAAGTCAAGGTTAATATTAGTCTTCCAGGAAGTTATGTGATAATAAGATTCCAAAATCACGCCTGTAAAATATTGCACGACTTTCTTGATCTCTTGTTTCTTATTTTGATAATTAGTATTAACAGTATGAGTACAAGACTCATGTTGCTCTTCTACTCTTCTAGGAAATTTTAGTAACTATTTGCCTGAGTTATTGTTCTTGCGCTAATAAATAATAGTACAACAGATTTAATAATTTTTGAATCTAAAGGTATTGGTATTACTAATCCAACTCAAATTGCAAATATTTTTAATAATTATTTTGACGGCTTTGGACTTAACTTAGCAAATAAATTAAAAGCCTCAAGACAAAATATATTACTAATATCTAAGAAAAACACATACAATGTTTTATTTCTAAACACAACAACAGAATTTGAATTAGATAAAATTATATCATCTTTAAAAAACAGCTTTGTTCCTGGAATAGATGGTATAACAGTATATGATATTAAAAATTAAAAAGATTATTTTCGAATTTATTACATTTTTGATAACATATTAGAAAATGGTATATTTCCTGAAAAAAATTCAAAAATAACTCCAGTATATGGTATATGTACAAGTGGTCCCAAATTAAATATTGAAAATTACGGATCAATTTCTGTAAACAGTTTGGATTTCAAGAAAATGATCAATTTAAATAAATATGTAGCAGCCGTTTCTATTGATTTGTCAAAAAAATTTGATACAGTGGACCTCAATTTACTTCTGGAATTCTTCGATCAATCAGGTATCAGCGGAATTTCTTGGAAATTAATAGCATCATATTTAACAAACAGACCTAAATATAACAATCATAAATAAGCTTCAAGTAAGTGATAAATTACTTTTATACAAAAATAGGTTTTTCTCAAGGTTCTTCTCTAGGGCCATATATTTATTTAATTTATATTCAAAATCTTCAATTCTCGGGAATAAAAACAAACTACACAGTTTTTGCTGATGACACTATATTATTGGATAGTATTAAAGTTGATGAATAAATTATTTTTTTAAAGCTTATTTTATGAAGGAACGAATTTTATTTTTTGTACTTGGACTCATTTGGATTCAATTTTACAACCCCTGTAAATTTCAAATGGAAGCATGAAATATATTTAAAAAATTACAAAGAGTTTGTAGCTTAAAAAATGTGGTTGCGTGTATTTTGCAAATCAAGAAAATTTAACATGTTATAATTTCAATGCCTCGTCTTGTATAAAAAGCGCAATAATCGTTTCATTTAATAGTTCATTATAGTAGTTTGGTTAAAGTTTGACCATACTTACATTAGGTCATGGTCATTGTATATCGTGGTCTTGGAAGACAAGTGAAAAGTTTTCAAGGAATTTTGTGCTACTTAGAAATTTACAAAACAAACTTTTAGGTCATGAAGGTTTTGGGTTAAGGGACACATGAGCTACATATCATTTATTGTCATCTGAAAATAATAGTTTGCACTTTGCGCAAGTTTTTGTGTTAAGCTAAACTTAAAACGAACCTTTTCTATTGTAGGTGTGCATGTCCGATTAAATTACAAACACAAACAATACAAACCGCGGATAAAAGTGAAAGTAATTACGAGATTGTCGTACTTTAAATTATTTTCTGGAAAAATAAAAATGCAACTTCAAAAATATTTGCAGCATGCAATAAACTTAGTATTTATTATCGTAAAAATAAAGACCTTTTACTTATAACTTTAAGATGATAATAAATTATACCTTTCACTATAAACATATTTTGAATAAATACTATATCTTCATACTTTATTTATATGTCAATGTTTTTTTTTAATTAGCCTATGTATAATGCAAATTATTAAAAGTGAATGGGTCAATATGCAATTTTTTTATTTTAGTATTTAGACAGTTAACATTTTAAAGCGCCTCTCAAAATCTTTGATTAATTTACATGATGAAATGCATATTTATATGCCTTTAAGTGTATTTTATTTATATATTTTTACTAGAGGTATTCATTTTTTGATTAATTACTTGACATTTATTTTTGTATGCTTAATAAAACAAATATAAGAAAGCAAAAATATTCTAAAGTGATTTTTTGGACATAAATAGTAAAATTTAGATATACGAATGACGAATAAAATATAAATATTCCAACTGCAAGCCTTTACAAAAGATTATTGTCTTCTTCAAATATTTTATTGTAAACGTATAAAATATTTTCCTTTGATATCAAAATCAATAAATTTTACATTAAAGTCATTTTCGCTCGGGGATATCTTTTGTTTTTATTAAAGAAAAGACTACATAAGAATTGCATCAATAATGCCATCTTAGAAAGTTTTTAAAAGAAAACAATAAAATCAAAGAAGTTCATTTGATAGAAAATGTGTAAATTAGTACTGGAATTTTCTTCGCAAATATGTGTTGAAAGTTTTATTGCATAGATCTCGCTTTTGTAAATACTTGTTGACTTTTGAACTAGTAATTTTGTCGCAAACTTAATTAATTATTACCTACAACCTACAAGCATGTAGAGAACAATCTTTAATCTATGAGGATTAAAATGAGGTTTAAATAAATATCAAGTTTAATTGAAAATTTTAACTACAAGCTGGAACATTTAATTCGTTTCAACCACAAAAATCAATCAATCAATCGTATTTTACAAAAATAAAATGTTTCAAATAAAAATAACAACTTTTTATTTTAATCAAAAAAATACTATGGTTTAAAGTTTAAGGAAATACAACTTACTATCAGGTGATCTTTTCTGAGTAAAGGAAAAGAAGTAGGATAATATCAAAATTTTCATGTTATGTAGAGATAATATTGTAGTTTTAGAAAACAAAAAAAATAAAACCATTAAAAAATAAAAATATACAGGGTGTCCCGTTCGTGTTAGTGGTAGATAAAACTTACCAAATTTTTGCCAAAAATTAGTTCATCGGTAATAACAAATGTGCGAAGAGATTTAAAATTTTAAAAAAATTAAAAATATTAAAAAATTAAAGAAAAAATTGTTTTCTGTGTTTTCTGCGGCAATTTAAAAAAATAAAACCAATTAAGAGAGTGTTTTTTCTCGTCTTCAGAAATTACATTATTATCAATTGTAATACAATGAGTAGGTTGAAATCCGCAATAATTCTCTGAATTTATTGACAAATGAAATTGTGTTGCTTAGAAACACCACGAGTCCATAGAAACAGTGGTATTTCTAAAAAGCAATACAATTAAATTGTCAATAAAGCGCTGTCGCTTAATAATAATTCTGTAATTATTATAGTGATTTCAACCTACGAATTATATTTGGATAGATTATTTCAAGCCTTATTTCTGCAATATACAAAAATTGTTTGCAAATTTTAAAGTCGGTCTTTACTTTAAATGTCAAATTTGAAATTTAAACACATGTTACATAAACGTCAAAACGTTTGCCATGATAATTTAGGTAGGACGTAAGAACCAAATTATCATATATATTATGACGAGAAGTCTAATTTGAATCGAATATTTTTCACTGTCATTACCGCGAATGTCATTTGGGGTTTTAATTTTTAACCCTAAATGACATGAGTGGTAATGTATGAATAATATTCGACTTATAATTTGAACAAGAGCGCATATTTAAGGGACTATTTAACGAACAGTTTTCATTTTTTTGTGCAAAATTTGACATCCAACTTGAAACTTATTGAAATTTGACATTAACGTCACAAAATAATCGCTGATTTTTTATCGTTTTACTTGTCACAAAAAATAATCACTTGTGAACTGAATTGTCTTGACTATTCAACTCACAAGTGATTATTATCTGTGAGATGTAAAACGTCAAAAATATCAGCGATTATTTTATGACGTTAATGTCCAATTTGAATAAGTTTGAAGTTGGCTGTCAAATTTTGCACAAGAAAGTGAAAATGTTCGTTAAATAGTCCCTTAAATATGCACTATTGTTCAAATTATAAGAAGAATATTTTTCACACATTACCACTCTTGTCATTTGGGGTTAAAAATTAACCCCAAATGACATTCGTAGTAATGAAAGTGAAAAATATTCGACGTAAATTTGACCACTCGTGATATTACATATGATAACCCAATGGCAATTGGACCAATCAGAACGCTTGTCATGCCAAAGACGTGAAATAATCAAGGGAAATATCACGGTGTTAAGAATATTACCGAATTTTTTTAGAAATGCACAAATTTTGATCCCAACGACGATTGGGATTAAAATGAGTGAAGCATTTCTAAAAAATTAACAACATTTATTTGGAAAGAGAATATATTGACTGAGAAAGGTGTATTTAGGTTATATTTCAAGCGTGGTATCGTCAGCGTGGTATTGTCAGCGTAGTATGGTCAACAATGTTGTATTATCAAAATCTTAATTTATTTTCACTTATTAGAAATCTATCTATAAATCATGAAAATTTTGAGATCCTAATTATTTTGCTTCACTTGCCAAATTTTTTTCTTCAACTTCTGGTCTATTTTTAAACTACGGGGAGCGTTTTAAATTTCCTAAAAAAATTAGTTACAAAATGATTTTATACAGTATACAAAAACTATTAAAATTTTGAGATTTATAAATTGCAAACTTTTTAAGGAGCCGAAAAAATATACCGGGTGTCCCACTGAAAGTATTTCGAATTTTTATCTCAAAACTAGACCTCTTAAAATTATTTTTGTTAATAAATAATAAATTGGGTTAACTTTTTATTTGTTATTAAGGATGTTTTGCAGGTCATTTAAAGGTCTACTTTGTTTTTTTAAATACAAACCTATACTGTTTAATAAATAATCTTAAAGGGTAAATTTGACAATAATTTGGTAAGTTTAGGAAAATAACTAGGCTTTATTTTTCAGAAACTGCCAGATAACTGAAAAAAAATATTTTTCATTTTTTTATTTTTATGGTCTGTTTATTTAACATATTGTCAACGATTTCTATTGTTTTCTTATTACTAATTGAAAGAGGGTGGTTTTAGCTTTTTAGTGATATTTTTTAATCTCTACACAACTTTGTTAAATTGATTGGTTAAATTGTTATTACCGATGTGGCAAAAATTGGTGACTAAAAATGAAAAAAACCTTAACTCCAAAACTACAAACTGTCCAGTTTTTGACGATAAAATTTGTTCTAATTTATAACCCTAACCCTAATATATAACGCGACCCTATATATCTCCACTTTTTTAAAATTTTATTTAAAAAAGGACATTATACCTTCCTTGTATACAGAGCAATTCTGAAATTTAAAAATAGGATAAATCGTTGGTTTCGTTTTTTTAAAGAATATTAATAAAATGGATAAAATCTTAATATTTAATTTTTTGAAACTTGGGATAATTAGCCTTAATGCGTTAAAAAAAGACATTCAAAGTCATTTAAAAAATGCTTGATATACAGGATATCTTTCTCATTAAAATTGTTTTGAAAAATTATCGTTACTTATCGCAGAAACGCAAATTGTGATATCGATTTAGTGATAAATTAATTAAAGTATTACAAAAATACATGACGAAGTCTTTATTTTTTATTTATATCTATGCATTTTCTTAAACAGCATTAATAATATAAGAAAATCATGTATAATAAATACTAGTAGGTACTGATAAATTGACTAAAGTAATTACAAAATGTTTTCCATGAATAGGTACAGAAAATTTAATTACTTATGATGACCATACACAAGTGACAGCTTGTTAATCTTCCCGTTAACACTAGTCAAAGAGTTCCAGAAGGAAATAGAAGTAGTTGAATAAGAAGGGTACGTTTAACTTGCAGCATTAGTGCATTTATGCTGAAGTCGGGCTGCTCGCCAGGCATCGCTCTTCAATCTGTGCCACATCGATCATCGCCAAACGTCTTCAAATTAGCGCTGTATCATAATCTATATCATACGTAATATCAAACGTCGTATGGAACATCAGAGCTTCAACATAAAGGTACACGGCGAGCAGCCTGACGTTGTGCGAGGAGCTAGCATCTTTCGCGAAGTGCAAGCAGCGAGGCTTCAAGCTAAATGTACCCTAATAGATTTTACGATGTCCCATACGACAGGCAACATGTGACGAAGAAGCCATAAACCATTGTTCAAGTCGAGGATTAAAAACTCTGTCGCCTGTGTATTAGCACCCTTATGACACTGGCATTTTAAATTTTTCATAAAACATTGGGAAAACAACCTTTGAGTTAAACCTTTGGTAAATTGACTAAAACAAGTAGCAACATTTTTGAAAATCACATTAAAATCTACACTAAACTCAATTATTTTCTGTATATATCACCGCTGATCTTCAATCGTCAGTCTCCACAACTCTTCCACTTCATATTATAAATAGTCCTATCAACATACACAATATTGATATCAAAGTGTCTTAAAATTCAGTATACATGTCATATCTCCTTGAAGAGAAAAAAATTAAATCAAATATATCAACAAAAGAAATCAAATCAGTGTTCTAGTACCATCCTTAAACAGAAATGGGATCTCAACTTTATACTGAACACGACAGTATGTTATCCTTACTATATTTGATACACGGAAAGTGAATATTTTTTCTGAGTATTTTCTTTGTTTTTGAATCATTAATAATTGTCACCATAATATTTTTTGTAAGGCCTGTAAACTGTCCTAAGTAAATTAAATTCGCTGGATTGCACTAAGAGTTTTGAATCTAACGGTGCTTATGTCTTCCCAATACTTTTACACCATTGTCATTTTCCTTTCCACTTTGGCTGTTGTTTAATAAACCCCTTTCTAATGGCATATATCCTGATACTTGGAAGATTGCTCATATACTTCCTATTTACAAGAAAAGCGACACAAAAATTACAAACCAGTCTCCACCAAGCCTTCTCTTGCTAAAGTTTTTTAAAGCTTAGTCATTGGTCATTACTGACTTTTTGTCGCTTTCTCTAAACAATTTCCTTATAGAAGAACAACATGGGTTTCGCAGGAATCGCTTTATCCTGACCAACCCATTTGAATTTGAAGACTGTCTGGCCTCATCACTAGAAACTGAATACCATATTGATATTATACTCACTGATATGTCTGAAGGTCTTTGATAAGATTGACCATGCTCTACTACTGATCTTATGTAGGTGGCTTTGGTAACAAGGATTCACCCTATGGTTAAACACCAAATAAGATGATACATATTGAAAACCAAAAAGTTTAAGTTATGTTTAAAACTACATACAGATATACGTACCTAATTTTTCGTAAAAAACTGGAAAGCCCGCAAGGACTAAACGTTGTAAAAATGTGAGAAATTATTCATCTGTAATAAGTAAGCGTGTTATTACATAACTGTAATGGTTACAATTGAAAGTATTAACTTATTTAATTCTGGAAAAATGTATAGTACAAAAATGATGTAATAAATAATAACAGGTTTCAATAGGTAATAATAACGATAATTCATTATGCAGCAGAGACGAACCAGGAAGCGAGGTCAATCCCCAACTTTATCGAAATCTCTAATTAAATTGAAAGTGTGCTGCATTTGAAGTGTGGGGCATTGCAGTGCAAAGTGGTGCTCGTTTTATTATCGTCTCGAAAAGATTTTATAATCGTACAAATTTGAATGGTGGAGGTAGAGGTGAACACAGAAACAAAGAGAGCACTGGAACCAGCAAATAGACCCAACTCCTAACTTTCACTATCTGCTGGTCAAATGGCGGGGCTAATGGAAGCCTAACCGGAGCTTGAACCAAACAGCCTTGACATTTACACGACGCGCAAAACATTCGCGACAATCTCTGCACATTGCTGTCTAAATATGTTAAACAAAACAAGTCACTTTTCAATTGTTTTGCATTTTGAATACGACAGCCTTCAACCCAATTCCAACACGAAAAATCCTAACATTTGATTTAAGGTTAATTGGATTTTCAATACGAAAAAACACATTACATAATCGTCAGCTTTTCCACCACATAAATGATAACCAATAAATCAATTCGACACAATTAGATTTTTACTAAATATTTCATTATTCGTAGCTTTTTATCAAATAGAAAGTATACAACGTTATAGGATTTTCAATCCGAAAGAATCCAAGTTATGTAATCGGCAGTTTTTCAACTACAAATGTGGCTACACTGCCACATAGTACCAATCCAATATTTTTTGGGTTTTTTTACTGCAACTATATCAGCTATAATAGGCAAGTCTGATTTTTGAAAAAAAATTCTCGATAATTTAAACTTTACGACAAATTTGAGTTTGGTAACAACGAATCAATTGGACATTTACCTCTTAAAAAACAACGTTTTGAAAATTGGTAAAATTTTTCGAATTTTATAAAGCTATTTTGATCTGAGTGATTTATGATTTCGACAGTATATTTTTAGTGCGTAGGTAAAGTACCTATTTCAAAATAATTTTCAGGTAGCTGTTACGAAATAAAAAATAAAAACAAATTAAATATGAAATAAATGAGTGTTAAGACAAATCGGAAACGTCCAATTAAAATGCGGTTCGCATGCTGGCCCATGTAGAACGGAGACCGATTGAAGGACAACCGCCTGTTTTTGCCTTTGCCAGATTGTATTTTTTAATATTATAGTAACGGGTTTTCGCTCTTATTACACCACTGTCCCATAGAAAAGTATCCATAGTCGACCTTCCATTTAATTCACTTAATTCACTCTAACAATAGCTTGATGTTGTTAAAGCACATAAAAATATTTAGACTTGTAAAATCATCGCCAAATATTTAATTATGTAATACTGTGTAAATCCTTTTAAAGAAATTTGAAAACAATTCCGGGAAACACTCCAACTTTTCTTCAAATATTTATTTTATCAAGATAATTAATAAAATTTACTCCTACTTCAAAACAGTTTACAGTTTAAAGATATGAATATTAAAAAATAGCGATTTCGAATTGCTTTTATGGATGGTTGGTCGTTAACCAAGATTTTAACATTGGTTCATAAACTGTGACACGGTAAAATATAAAAAAAAATTATTTTAGTTGTTAGCTACAGATCAGAAGTTAAAGTAATTGTAACCTCGGTTCTAAGACGATTTACTGAATAATTCTTCAAAGTTTACTCCGTAAGTTTAACTCACCTACCAAAAATATAATCCAAAAGAGAGTTTTGTGCCAATTCGTTCGGGGACACCCTGTATAATTAGATTTCCTATACAATGTAAAGGTATATTCCAATTCTTCCTATCAAATATTTTAAGAAAATATACTAAGATTTAAAAATAAATGGAAAGTAGTTTTAAAGGTAAAAAGGATAACAAAGTTACACAAGTTGTTAGTTTTATTATCTCTTCGAACTCGTTATAAATTTTCCCTGTATTTGCGCTATAAATTTTCTTTTAAATTTCGTTTAATTTTTAATGATTCAACTGGATACTTATATACAGTAATTTAAAGATTTTCTGTTTATTTGGTTTAAATTATTTTCTCCTCCATGACTTATAGTTTCTTGTATGTAGTTTTTTGAACAAGTGTTGGATAATCTAGGATTGGATTTTTAGGACCAATTTTAAGACAAAAAGTAAGAATAACTTTTGCCGCTAAAAAACTCGCCCTAACTATTTTTTAAAAATTTGCTAATAAATTAGATAAATCTCAAGGCGGCTCTAAACATAAGGTATGTGCAAAATTTGAGCCAATTATCAGTAACAATGTAGATTTTACGCAAAAAAAATTGAAAAAAATGTGTAAACTTCAATACCGACACTTGTTCAGAAACACCCTGTATACTAATTTGAGAAAGTTTGAAACTACGAAATTTGAACTTAGGGGGATTTGAACACACAAATATTTACATCGATTGAATCGTTTTTTTTTAATTATTCTACAATAGCATAATTTATAAACTTTAAGTAAATAATTCGACGAAACTTGAACTTCCGAATTCAAACTTCACACTGAAAAAAACATGTATTTGAAACAACTATGTCTATTTTCAAGATTTTCAGAGCGTATGTACTCCTGATTCGACATAAAATCATGACGGGATTATATTGTTATACAGGAGAGGGGAAGAGGAGAAGTAAATTGGTAATTTGAAACATCTCCTAATTTTATGGTGATATTATACAGGGTGGGCCAACGAAAACGAAACAGACGAGTTTTGAAATAGTTAATAAAAAAATTTGAAAAAATGCTCGGACAGGTCAACTTTAGTTTCGAGGGGGACATATTTTGCAATAGAGCTGATTCAAAAATCCATTTATCCCTGCCCCCTATGGACACAACCCCTTAAATTTTAATAGGGACGGTGGGGTAAGTAATACCTCGTTGGAAAGATCTTTTTATCCAGAGTAACATACAAAAAAAAGTTAAATCGATCGATTCGTTTTAAAGATATTCAAAATTTAGCAAGTAGAGATTTCATGCCTTTTAAAATTGTGCCATGAACACCACACCTTCAATTTTAAGTGTTTTGATCAGGTAAGTAATACCGTTTCGAGAGGGACATACTTTGCAATAAAGTTGATTCAAAAATCCATTCATCCCTCGCCCTTTGGACACAACCCCTAAAATTTTAATAGGGATGGTAGGGTAAGTAATACCTTTTTATTTAACCAAACTAAACTTAACTAATCTTTTTGAAGAAAACTTAACACTTTAAAGAATCCCATCGATCCCGACACTTTCAAGGATGTTTTTATTATTTTATTAAATGTTCGAATTGAGTTCCACCAACCTCCATGCAAACGTACAAATTTTGCTCAAAGCGAATTCTTACATTTTGTAACATTTCAGCAGTACTTTCTCGGCATTCATTAATAATTCTCTGTCGTAACTCTGCTAGAGATCCTGGTTCCGTTGGGTAAATCTTACTTTTTAAATGCCCCCAAAGGAAAAAATCAAGGGGAGCAAGATCGGGAGATCGCGGCGGCCACTCCAAAGGTCCTCTACGCCCAATCCATTGCCCAGGAAACGTCGTATCGAAGAATTCCCTAACACGCCGTGTTTAATGAGGAGGGGCTCCGTCTTCTTGGAAAATCTGATGGTCTTCTAAATAACGATCGTCATTTTCGATAATATCGTCAAGAAATGGATGAACAAAGTTTTGAAGTAGATCCAAGTACATATCCCCTGTTAGATTGCCATCTAGAAAATAGGGACCAATAAGACGGTCTCCAAAAATTCCAACCCACACATTCAATTTTTGAGGAGTTTGAGTGCGAACTTCATGAAATACCCTAGGATTCTCATCTGACCAATATCGACAATTATGACGATTAACGGTTGAGTTTAAGAAAAAAGTGCACTCATCATAAAAACAGCAATCATCCGTTCCGTCATCACCTCACAAAATTGCAGTCGCCTATCAAAATCATGAATTAAATGAATTTTATAGGGATGATATTTGTGACCTTTCAATATTCGGCGAATGGTTGTTCTACTGATGTTAGTCACAGTCTCCAGTTTTCTTGTGCTTAAAGTTGGATCTGCAGCAACTTGTCCCAAAACACCTATTTCAACGACCTCATTTCTTATTGAACGAACATTACCAGGATCGCGTTTCTTATTACCAACAAAACCAGTATTTCTAAATTTTGCAACCAACCTCAGAACGTATTTTCGGTTACAATGTTTGTTTGGATGTTTTTCATTAAAGAAATTAGCTGCACGATGAGCATTCTCATCGTTTTTAAAATAAATAGTGATTAATTCAACCCTTTCTGGAATTGTATAAACCATTGCTAGCAGAAGTTTTTACAGAAATTTTAAATGTTGATTTCTAATAATTAGTCATAAACAGTTTAAACACGATGAAAATCACCACTAATACAAAATACAACTGATAAAAGGAATCTCAATGTGGTGATGCGAGTGGGTCTTTACACCGTAGTATAGGTCAAAAACACTCTTTAAAAAATTACTGATGGATTATAGGATAAAGATTATTTTGTAAAAGAAAATAATTGTTATTTTCTAAAATAAGTGTATTTTGTACAAACTATTGAGTTATTATGACATTTTATATATCTTTTTTTTTAAGATAACTAGATTATTATAACAAACAACAAAACTTATCGCAAATTACCAACAAACAATAAAATAACCATTTTCGGCGGAAACATACTCCCGGCCTTGAAAATGAAAGTTTTCAAAAAATTATTCACAGTTCTGAGATGTAGGCAACGGACAAATCTTGGTGGCCGCACGTTTTATAACACCAGTGTTGATTTTGATGGAAACTACTCTAACAACTTCATCTTTTCCTTTAAAAACCTCGATGATTCGTCCCAATTTCCAAAATAGAGGAGGGAGATTATCATCCTTTATTAAAACCAAATCCCCGATTTTGATGATCTTGCTGGACCTGTTCCACTTCTTTCTTTGTTGAAGTTCACATAAATATTCCTTTGACCATCTTATCCAAAAATCTTGACGAAGTTTTTGCAAATGCTGGTATGTACTTAACCGATTCTCAGGAATTGAAGATAAATTCATTTCCGGTAATGCATTTTGATGACGCCCAAGAAGAAAATGCGAAGGAGTTAAAGGATTCAAATCTGAAGGATCCATAGAAAGTGGACCAATGGGTCTAGAATTTAATATTGCCTCTATTTGCACCAGAACAGAATTTAAATCTTCATAAGTAAGTAAACAATTACCTATTACGCGTTTCATATGAAATTTCATTGAACGTACTCCTGCTTCCCAAAGACCTCCAAAATGAGGTGCTTGAGGAGGTATATAATGCCATTTAATATCTAACTTTGATATTTCGTTTTGAAAATTTAACTGGTTAGTTTTTAAAAATGTTATTAATTCGCGCATTTCGTTATTTGCCCCTACAAATGTGGTACCATTATCAGAAAATATTTCAGCAGGGAGACCCCTTCTTGAGATAAATCTTTTTAATGCAGATATGAAACAATCTGTGGTTAAATTTGAAACAAGTTCAATATGAATTGCACGAGTATTAAAACAGACAATTAAACAAGCATATGCCTTGCTAAGTTTACACCCACGTCCCTTTCTATCTTTGACTTGAAATGGGCCTGCATAATCTATTCCGCAAATAGTAAAAGGTAAATTTGGAATTAACCTCTTTTTTGGTAAATTACCCATAAATTGATCAATTGAAATTGGCTTGCCTTAAAACATTTAATACATTCATGACATGTTCTTCTAGCAAGATCTCTTCCGCCAATAGGCCAAAATAATTCACGAATATTTGAAAGAAGCAACTGAGGACCAGCGTGCATATATTTCTTATGATAATAATTAAAAAGTATTTTGATAAACCCTTGTTTAGCATCAATTACTATTGGATGCTTTTTATTAAAAGGCAAATCGGCATTTTCTAGCCTACCACCTACGCGAATTAAACCAAGATCGTCAATAAAAGGATTTAATTTGGCAATTTTACTCGAATGATGTACTATTTTCCTTCTTTTGAGAAATTTGTATTCCGCATTAAAAGAAATTTTTTGATGCATTTTAAATAATTGATTAGTAGCATCTCTAAGTTCAATTACCGATATTGGCCCTAAAATGCGATTCTGCTTTGGGATTTTACAATTATGTAAGAATCTCTTCATAAAAGAGAATACCCTTTGCAATTTAATAAAAGAGGAATATTTATTGAGAAGACTGATTTCGAAAGTATAACTGATGGATGCGATCAATACTGTATTTGTTTTCATCTCAGGTAAATCATTTGGAATCTGAGATCTGAGAAAAGTTGGCCATTTTGATGTATCTGACATTAACCACGATGGACCATTCCACCATAAGAGGCTATCAACTAACACCTTAGCAGTCACACCCCTGGAAATTAAATCCGCAGGATTATCGTTGGACCTGACGTGTCCCCATTTGCAATTGGTTGTCAAGTTTTTGAATTTCCGCTATTCTATTACCCACAAATTGTTTTAAACTAGAAGGATTTGACCTTAACCAATATAAAACGATTGATGAATCTGTCCATAAATAACAATTATTAATTAAATTATTCAAACTTAAAGATTTAATTACTTTATTTACCAATCTTGAAAGGACTAAAGATGCACACAATTCAAGGCGAGGAATACTTGTGGATTTTATTGGTGCCACCCTAGATTTTGCACATAAAAGCTTTATGTTTGATTTACCCTGATCATTAATGCTCTGTATATAAATACAGGCTCCATAAGCTGTAGTGGAGGCATCAGAAAAACCGTGAATATTTATTGCAACAGTATTTTTTAACAAGACATGCCTAGGAATCTGGAAAGAATTTAATGACATGAGATTGGAAATAAAATCTACCCAATTTTTCCTTATATTACAAGAAACAAGTTCATCCCAAGACAATTTCTCCAACCAAAGTTGTTGCAATAAAACCTTACTCACAATTATAACAGGACCAAGTAACCCTAATGGATCAAATATTTGTGAAATTGTAGATAATATAGTTCTTTTGCAAATTTCTGTTGGTAAATTTATTTCAGGTATTTTGTATTGTATAACGTCTTCACCGGGATTCCAATATACCCCAAGAGTTTTAGCGCATTCACCAAAATTTATGGGCATTATTTTTATACTATCATTGCTATTTGAAAATATTTTAATTACTTCGGGATCATTAGAAATCCATTTGCGTAAATCAAAACAACCTTGACTTAAAACATCAGAAATTTGTTGAATTAAAAAAATAGCATGAGATGATGATTCCGATCCAGAAAGTAAATCATCCACATAAAAATCTCTTTTTATTATTTCCGAAACTTCAGGAAATTTATCTTGATTCTCCTTAGCCAATTGATGAAGACATCTAATTGCTAGAAATGAAGCTGAAGCCGTACCATAAGTAACTGTATTTAATTCGTACGTTTCGAGAGGATGTGATTGATCTGCACGCCAAAGAATGCACTGCATATGACGTTGCTCTGGATTAATTAATACCTGTCTATACATTTTTCCAATGTCAGCTGAAAACGCTATTAAATGACGTCTAAATCGTAACAAAATTGAAAAAATATCTTCTTGAATGATAGGACCAACTGATTGAATATCATTCAAAGAAACTCCAGTTGAAGTGGTGCATGATGCATCAAAAACTACACGTAATTTGGTAGTGATACTACATTCTTTTAAGACACCATGATGAGGCAAATAATAAATATCTTTTATGAATTCTGGATTTTTTAATTTAGTCATATGATTTAGATTTTTATATTCCTCCATAAATTCAATATACATATGCTTTAATCTTGAATTTGAATGAAATCTTCTTTCCATGGAATAAAATCTATTAATTGCTTGAGTTTTGGAATGACCTAACTTAGATACATCGTCCTTTAATGGAATTGAAACGATGAATCTACCTGAAGTGTCCCTTCTTGTGCTAGCAATAAAATGTTGCTCACAATCATCAAAAAGAATTGTCTGAGGTGACACTTCCTCTATTTCCCAAAATTTCATTAATTGATCTTGAACAGTATCAGTAGAAAAATTACAAATAGTCATATGGATTCGAGTAGAAGGTATTGAACCAGATATCACCCAACCAAGCTTAGTTTTTTGTAAAATTGGTAAACTGCAACCCAATTCGATTTTACCAGAGATTATAAGATGCCAAAATATTTCAACACCTATTAACATGTCAATTTGTGAAGGTTTGTAAAATTCAGGATCTGCTAAAGCAACATGATTTGGAATATTTAATCTTGTAGAATTAAATATGACATTTGGAAGATCATCAGATATTTTAGGAATAACTATACAAGACATATTAAACGAAAAATCATCTTGAAGCGACGTAACTTCGACTTCACATTTTGTTTTGAAATTAGTTCTAATTTGATTAATTCCAACAACATTGATGTTAACGGGATCTTGTTTTAAACCTAATTTAGTAACAAATTCCGCAGTAATAAAATTGGATTGTGATCCAGAATCCAAGAGAACCCTACACGATTCAAGATATCCATTTTTATTCGCCACAAGAACTATTGCAGTTGATAATAGCATTTGATTTTGAATATTAGAAGTCGAATTTGATAAAACCCTTTGTATGCCTTCTTTATCATTTGTAGATACCTCATTAATTGAAGTTTCAGAAATACGTTTTGGCTTGGGTTTATCAAAATGTAACAATGTATGATGCCTTTGGTTACAAAATTTACATAATTTTGATTTACAATCGCGATTAGAATGATTTTGATAAAGACAATTCGTACAGAGCTTAAGTACCTTTACTCTATTGTACCTTTGTTTTGAATTTAATTTAAGAAACTCAGGACAAATATAAATTTTATGTGCACCATTGCAATGCAAACAATTTTCAGATGTCGATATGAATGTATTAGATGTTTGGAATTTCTTATTTTTAAATGATTGGTGCTTTTCAGAAGTAGAGGAACCATCAGAAAAATTATTTTTTGGTAAGGATTGTATTTTAAGAAGCATATTAGCCTTATCCTTTAAAAAATTAATAAATTCATCTAAGGTCGGATATTCCCCTGTTTTTTTAAAGCTCTCCCATTCACGAAGAGTTATTGCATCTAACTTGGACTTAGTAAGATGTATGATCATAAAATCCCAACTCTCTATAGGCAATTTTAATATTTTTAATGATTTTAAATTATTTTGAATAATTCGTACCAATGCACGAATTTCAAAAGACGATTCTTGTGTAATTGTTTTTACATTAAGTATTTTATCAAAATGATTTTGTGCTAAAATTTCCTTATTTTCAAAATTTTCGCACAATGTATTCCATGCTTCCTCATAATTATCTGAACTTGTTTCAATATTATCCAGCAATTCTAAAGCGATTCCCGTTAAAGAAGTTTTTAGATAATGTAATTTTTGAAGATTTGTCATACGCTCGTTGTTATGAACTAAACTCGAAAAAAGATCACGAAATGATAAAAAATTATCAAAATCCCCATTAAATTGAGGTAAACGTATCTCAGGAAATTTGACTGATTGGGAAGCATTAATGTCAAACTCCTTCGAAATGGTATCACTTTTGTTAACAACTTCCAAAATACTAGAATTTAAAATTGTAGTTTTGGAAGCATTTTTTATTAATACATCTGCTTGAGCAATAGCTTCATAATATTGATTTTCAAATAATTCCCTTTCGGAATTTTCAATATCATAATTTTCATTTGAATCTATTAGAAGATCAATTTCTTCTTGAATACTGTTAAATTGTTCAAAAACGACATTTAAATTTAAAAGTCGCGTTTTTAGTTGTGATAAATCATTTTCTGACAATTCGATTGTGTCAATTTCAGAAGCATTAAATTTTATTAAAAAATTTATGAATCGCGTTAATTCACCTTTTTTAACTCCACGTTTTCCCTTTAATACCTTTAATTTTTCGGCATTACTCATATTTAATTTAATTTAATGTAAGTGGTACAAATAATAAGCAATATCAAATTAAAAACTATTTTGGTGCTCACATGGAAAATATTCGATGAACTGACGACTGTTGAATCTTGAAGAATTGTTTTCTGGACTAGCAGTAACAAATCCTCTTCTGGACATGCAGATTGGCTTGTTTATTGATGATGAACCATATAATCTTTATCCAAATCCGGCTCGAAGGACCAAATGATGCGAGTGGGTCTTTACACCGTAGTATAGGTCAAAAACACTCTTTAAAAAATTACTGATGGATTATAGGATAAAGATTATTTTGTAAAAGAAAATAATTGTTATTTTCTAAAATAAGTGTATTTTGTACAAACTATTGAGTTATTATGACATTTTATATATCTTTTTTTTTAAGATAACTAGATTATTATAACAAACAACAAAACTTATCGCAAATTACCAACAAACAATAAAATAACCATTTTCGGCGGAAACATGTGGTTATAAATCGTTTTATGTTTTGCATTGTTTTGTTCCAGATGTTACAAAATTTTAAACAATTCCTCGAATAAATTTAAATTTATTTTTTAAAATCTCTCTTTTGTAGAAAATGAAAATAAATTGCGTTTTACATGTTTTTGTATGTTACTTTGGGTTAAAAGATCTTTCCCAGGAGGTATTACTTACCCTGTCAAAACACTTAAAATTGAAGCCGTGGTGTTCATAGCACAATTTTAAAGTTATTGTGGGGTACAAGACCATAAGAGAGCAGATGAACTAACACTATTTTATCAAGTATTCCGACTGCGTTTTGGGATGTTCAAAGTTTGGTGGTGAGAGGTGAGATTTGCAATAAAGTCGGTGCATTGAGATCTTGGAATAGTGTCAAGTCTCTCGTAGTTCTATGGAATTTTGGGGTACTAGACGATAAGTTCAAAGAGGAACTAACTACACAATTTTATCAGATGTTCAGGCTGCCTTTCCGGATGTTCAGGGTTTAGAGATGAGGTCTGGAATAAAATCTGTGAATTGTAATCTAGGAATGGTGTCAATCTTCTTGTAGGTCTAGGTCATTGTGGGGTACTAGACGATAAGAGAGGAGATGAACTAACTACACTATTTTATCAGGTATTCGGGCAGCGTTTCTGGATGTTCGGAGTTTGGAGGTGAGCTCTGCAAGAATGTCGATGCATTGAGATCTTGGAATAGTGTCAAGCTTCTCGTAATCCTACGACATTATGGGGTACTAAACGATAAGAGAGCACATGAACTAACTACATTGGGCTCTGAAAGGCCCAGAACCAGCAGTGGATGTAATAAACTTCCAAAACCTTCCAGGGCAAAATAATAGTACGAAACTCTGCATTTGACATTGCAACAATACGTATAACAACTAAACGGCTGTCTCTGTACAGAACACAACTCATAGAAACCACGTGACTACTTACATGATACTTCACCGTAAAGCAACATTTGTGATCAATTAAAAACTTTAATGTAGACCCAGGAATAACATTTTTGGAAAGTCTATTGCACTCCCAAAAGGCGTATCTACTAATCTATCGTTTCTGCACCATTTTCAATTACATTTCAGAAAGCGTCAAGTATATCAGATAAATCAATTTTATTTCAGAAATTTCGGAATTTCAGAATTATCAAATGTATTTCAGAAAGCATCAATTGTAGTTCAGAAAAATCAATTTATTTTACGAAAGGACCAATTGCAAAAAAATTAAGAAGTTTTTGGTGGTGTTTGTATATGTGAACCTCTACAGATCTCTATTTATATTTCGTCAAAAGTGAGTTTTGGCAATTTAACAATACACCAGAAGCAATATTATGTTAAATATATTAATTTTAAAATCAATTGAAATTCTGAGATTAAAGCAGTAGTGTTAATAGACACTTATGGCTCCCCGTTTTAGAAAAAAAAATTGATGAAGTAAAAAACACAATTGTTGGTGGTGATTGTGCTCGTGCTGCATAACACACTACACTCGATCATGCAGCTGCTTTAGCAATGGATGACATGGCTTTTGGTGGCTAAAATAGTATATTTAGAATTTAGATAATCCAAAATTTACTTTGAATGAAATGATTTTTTCCGAAATACAATTGATTACTTTTGAAATGCAATTGATGCTTTCTGAAATAGAATCCACGTTTCTGAATTACAATTGAGCATATCTGATATTGAATTGATCTTTTCTGAAATACAACTGGAAAAGTTATAGTACGTACAGGATACAAACTTGGGACATCCTTTAATTGTGGGAATAACCAGGCACTTCCCGACTTTGCGACTAGAGGTACAATATGTTTAAGACTGAAGTGTCTCAGGATCTTAGCAAACCGACTAATGGAAGCAAACAAATGTTTGAATAACACGTAACTAAACTATTACTATGTGCAAAAAACTTTTCGATAAGGCAACTTTGTGGGATTTACTTTGGGCAGTACAGAGTTGACGTCTGCTCACAATAGGTCAGAACCCATACAAGCAGCTTTATTACGATATCCTGACGATGCAAAAACCCGTAGTTGGAACAAACTTGTATACTGCACGAATCGGTTTAATAGAACGGTATTTGTGTGTTTTTGCCTCTTCCTTTATGGGATGAGTTCATTTGCAAACACAGAGTTGTTAATTTATTGATGTTGTTATAATTTATTTACAAATGGATCAATGCTTATTATGCCGTTCAGCACTAAGAAATTCATTCTCTCGTTGACTACTACATTGACTCGTTCGAGTACAGGTAAAGTTGCTCCCAGTTGGATGTAGGACAAAGAATACGCGATCGGGATTATTTTCCTACTTCCAACTGGGACCAACTGTACAATATAGATCACTCCAAAGTAGCACACAACAGAAATGCTAAGGCAGCCAATAAGACGTGCGGCTTGGGACATCCCTTAATTGTGGGACTAACCAGGCACACCCCGACTTTGCGACTCAGACAACTTTACTTAGAATTCTCCTTGAATAAGCTTTACCAATGATGCGTAGAATTAAATGGTGGGGCGTTCCAATACGCACGGAAACGTCACATTGGCGCTCATGTTCTTACGTGTTCTACTTTGGAGTGATTTATATTGTACAATTTGTACGGAACTTCGAGTCGGTGCATAAATGTTGTTCCACTCGGTATACTCCATTCGGAATGCAACCGTTTAGCTTTATGGAGCAATTAAAAATCCTAGGATTATAATAAAACAATAAAAATTAAAGTGACCTAGCTAGGATTAAATAATTGAAACAAGCGAATAGCAGACAGGCTACTACTGCCCACCTTAAACTGCTTTTTTTAATTTTTTTTTGTCCTATTTTAACTGTAGTTAACGCGATTAATCAAACTAAGCCTTGCAATAATTGTTAGACTGTGATAACTACTTTGCTTTTATAGATAAATTAAATAATTGCTATGAAAAACCAAAAATTAAAGCTTGTTCAATAAAAAAACGAGTTAAGCACACGTATTAGCTGTGGGCATGTGTGTGTGATCTATGTCGTAATTATTGTAGCATACATATTAGTTAATTAGCCAATATTTAGCTGCCCCGATATGTAGGTTACATTAAACTTGCATGCGCGTACAATCACAAAATTAAACGGCGTATTTTAATTATTTTGAAAATCGCAATTTATGTCATGCAAATGTTTTATGAAAGTAAGACTATCGGTGAACGCAAGCCGTACTGTTTCAGCTCATTTCGTAAGAGAGTAATTTGATAAATCCATAATTATATTAAAATAAAACTTGCTTACTACTTGGAATTTACTTGATCGTAAGATAACTTCGCAACTATTTTGCATAAAAAGATGTAACATGCTGACTTTTTAAGAAATCCATTAGTTACTAATAACTAATGGATTATCAAAATAATTCCGACGTTATATAACATTAAGTATACTCAATCTTAGACTATGCTTAGCTCGAGCAGGTCAAGCCAGCTTGAATTCGGGCTGGATTTGACCTTTTACATGTACTATGTACTTCAAATGGTAGAGGTCAAGCCAATTTATTTATTAATTTCATCGTATGTGCCTATGCGATAATTAGGAAAACCCATACTTGCGACTTTTTAAGCAACCGCAACGTACGATTGAATTGCTCGAAGATTTGAGGAAATCCTAAACATTCGTCATGAGAATTTGGCTTATCCAGTTGAAACCGATTGTTGGACTTTAAGTAATCATCGCTTATATTTGCGACATATTAGGCAACTGTATCGCATGACAGGTTTGTTCAGAAAGCAAGCATGCGATAATTTAAGAAACTTAGTTGTGCCTATGCGATAATTAGGAAAAAGCATACGCGCGACTTCTTAAGCAACCGCATCGTACGATTGAATTTCTCAAAGATTTGAGGAAAACCTAAACATTCGTCATTAGAATTTGGCTTACCCAGTTGAAACCGATTGTTTCATCTCTTATACTTACAACATATTAGGCAACCGTATCGTATGACAGGGATGCTTAGAAAGCAAACATGCGATAATTTGAAAGAGACGGTTAACAAGGAGACTTCAGTGGCCTTTCTTTTTATTTGCTTTATGTAAATAATTAATCTCCTACAAAATAACAGTAAGCTATAATTTTTTGTTATATTTTTTGCTACTGGAATGCATTAATTTATTCAATGCATTGATTTTTCTGTATAATTTCTAAAACTAAATCATGCAAGGCCTTGTTATTAAGTCATTTATTTAAATTGTTGATGGAATACATTAATAAATTAAATTTTGTTGGTGTAAAACATTTAGAACACTACTTTTTGGACATTTAAATTATTCTTATTTGCATTTGGTTTCGTATTTCGTACAATGTAATTACTTTTCACTTCATAAAAACTTAGTATTTAATTTATATTTTATTTAAAATTATTTTTTAGTTTAAGTTAATTAGTGGAAATGACCTTAACAGTTTTTAAGTAATTATGCATGAAATGACGAGGAATTTTCCTCTATTGATAAATTTCAGGTTTTTTTGTCGTAAATCTAGTTAATTTACTTAAAAATTCGATGTTTTAAACGTATTTACGAATTTTACACATAAAATTAGCTTTAGAATTGACACAAAAATTTACTTGTTTGTCGTTAAAAAATAGCACACAAACATATTATATACTCCTTGTAAATAATTAGGAAAATAGATAACATCGCGTGGTTTGTGGTTTTCTATTCTTTTAAATAAATACACGATTATTTAAACAATTTTTTTGTGTTTATTGAACTTTATAGGTTTTGGTTTGTTTTTATAAATATGTATTTTCAAAACCATTATAATTACATTTATTTACGTTTTAAATTGAGTGCAATAATTTATTTCATGTTTTGAATGTATTTATGTAAATTTACTTTGCGCTTAATATTTATTTACAATTTTATACATTATTTGCTTTGATATTAATGAATAATTAAATTTAACGATTAAAGTTTAAAGCTCACGAACTGTAAAATAAAATAAATTCACTTATGTAATTTTCAATTTATTGATAACGCGAACCACTGTACTACAAAAATATAAATACTAAAAAAAACCTCTATTTTTTAATACAAATTTAGAGTGGTTAGTATATTTTTTTGTAAATTTGTTGATGTAATTTTTATATGGTTATAATAAAAAATAGTAAAGTAATAAAATTATAGAGATTTTCCTAGAATTTTATTGCATTTAATAATAGGAAAGATACGAGCGATTTAAATCCGTTGTAATATACAAGGCAGTACATTGTAAGTCCGGTAAATCCGGTAATGCACAATTTCATAAAAAGTAACTACTAATAAATGGCATAAACAAAATAAATATCAGTTCGGTTATGAAAACCAGCTTTCTGCACTAACAAGCCTTGATTGTCAACTAATATCAATGAAAAATGTCGAAATCACATTATCTTAACCGGATCCTTGGGCGAGTCAAGGATACCCTTTTTTAATTCCTCCACAGATTCATGGGCATGCATTTATGTATAAAATTTACATCCTTATAGTGTTCGGATGATAATAAAATCTATTAAAAAATAATCTTCAGCGGAATAAAAATCGAAACAAATTAATTTCGGTTTAGTTTTATTGGTAATTAGTGTCGAGAATTGGATAAAAGTTATGTCATTAAATTTTTGAAGTATTTAACTTTGATTTAATAATCGATTAATATGGAAACATTAGAGCGAGGCATTTTTGTTCACGTGCTGCTCTTGTGATCGAAAAAATTAAGCAAGAAAGAGAACGTTTTATGTAAAAACTGGAATTTTATATTCATATACACACAAGTGTTTTATAAATTTTAAAACCATTTTATTTCGTAATATTAAAGCAATAAAAATCAAACAATTCTCATAAATTTTAAAAATAAATACCTCATTTATACTGTGTATCTAAAGCCTTAAAAAATAATCTTTCGTTTCCAAAAAAGTCCAGCAAAAACTTTTGTGATTAAATTTATAAACTTCACTGGGATCTTATTCTGAAACAACTTGACACTAAAAGAACAAACTCCTATTTTTCCATAAACGATTAGGATAGAATAGTCAAAGTATTTCAAATTTGATACCAGTAAAGTTATCCCATGATAAAATATATTAATGGACTGATTAACCAAATTTTCTGACACTATTTTAAAAAACCAAACCACAAAACCACGATTATAAAAATATAATTTATTATAAACCTATTTGCATCCTCTACAATATCAAAAAATGACAATAATATTATATTATGAAATCTTTTTTTGTAGTTATGGCTTTAAAACTGCCTTAAAAATGTCAGATTTTTGATTTTCAATTGATGAAGGAAAAGGTAAAATCTTAATTTCAAACGAAACAAATGTTGTTACAATTTTATTAACCATAAATTTATTGGAAATGATAAAAATATCATTTATAAATTCGTATCATCAGGAAACTAAATAGTCACAAAAATTTAAGTTCCAACTTTATAAGCATATAAGGACGATTACAGCACTTTAAAATTGAATTCTTTAAATTAGGACGGAATAAAACACTTTGAAATAAATCAAAAATTAAAAACTATGATGCGTGTCTTACTTCATTACAAGATGGTTGATCTAAGGCTTAGATTTTAAGCGGTACAGGAGGTTAGTTTTTGACCAAACTCCATCTCCAAATTTTTACTAAAGATGCACAAAAACACGTCTGATGCCTCAAAATGCTTCTAATACGATCTCCAAGAATCAGTCAAAAAAGGTCCAAATTTTGCACTTTTCGAGTGTGATCCCAATTCATCTACGAAATCTGACGATTTCAATAGTTTTTATGTACCTATTATAAAATTGCCTTAAAAATGTAACATTTTGATAGAACCATTTACAAGAAATTCACAAAAAGCGTTTGATTCTAGTATGATCTTTAAAATATTAGATTTAACAGAAAATATTACAAGGAATTCAAAAGAGCGTTTGGTGCCTCTAAATGATTCTAATAGCATCTCCAAGAATCGATCAAAAAAGGTCCAGGTTTTGGACTTTTCGAGTGCCACGACGATTGAAGATTCATCTACGAGATTTGACGTGTTTGCTAGTTATGACTATAAAACTACCTTAACAATATTAGATTTTCAGAGAAAAAGTTACAATGTGTATAATTCGACCTCCTGTATCATTCAAAAAACATCCAGGTTTTTCACTTTTCTGTTGCGACGCCGATTCAAGATTCATCTACAAAATTTGACGTTTTTGATAGTTCCTTAAAAATGGCTTATTTTAACAAAATTACTAGAAATTCACAAAAAAACGTTTGTTACTTCATAATGCTTCTAATAAGACTCTAACGCCCTGTTTCTTCACCATGTCTTGAGACTAAACTAAATCTTACGCTGCATCTCAAGACTCAAGTTCAGCTTATTCAGTTGCACCACCCGGATATCTCGTCTTATAGCGTTTTCTGCTTCAACAGTACAAGTGCGCACCGAGTGCAACATTTGACATCATGCACTTTTACGGATTGCTGAGGAATTCACTCGAAGCCGAAAACGAAAGCTCCACTTAGCGCAAGTTCTAGTAAGGACCCCTAACGATAGAATTGCAAACTTTACGTAACCTAACCTAAACTCTTGAAACAACAATAGCCAAATGACATATTTGGTCTGCCATATTTGCACTGGAACTGATGCACCGGCCGATAAAGTTGCACTCGGTGCACACTGAGTGCAATTTAGGTGTAAGCAGAAAACAGCAACACTGGAAAAGTTTGCACCGAAGAAGCAAGCGGAAAACGACGAACCGACTCAGTGCAGCACTGGTGCGCACTAGTGCAATAATCAGAAAACGCTACGTCGTGAATTTTGATCGCTTGAACTTCAAAACATAACCTGAACTCGTTAAAGCAATCCTATCTCTCCAGAAAACATGAATTTTAAAATATTAATATTGTAGATAAGAAATAGATTTATATGAATAATGTAGATTTAAATAATAATTATATGGACAATATAGCAAATATAAGAATTACTCGTCAAATATATGTATGTGCAATCTATTTTGATTTTTATGTGGAGGAGCAGTTATTTGAAAGATTTAGATTAACTAAATTGCCTTTATACTCGGGAATAACGTATTCTGTTTAATTTAGCACTCAAATCTTAGTTTTGAAACAATTACCAAGTGTTTACTGTTTATGAATATGTTAGATCCAGCAACTAGTTGAATGTTGAACAGCTGATTTTAGAAACAGCTAATTAGAAGAGGACTGGGAGCGTAGCATCCTCTTTGCGGCGATGTTGCCAAGTCTAACCGGACCGTAGCAAAGACGTCGTAAAATAAAGCCATGGTGCAACGCAAGCTCGACTTAAGTTGGGCTTGAAGTTTGAAGGCTTGAATCTAATTTTTGGTAGTTATGACTACAAAACTGCCTTAAAAATATCACCGTTTACAATAAATTCACAAAAAAGGCGTTTAGTGCCTCATAATGCTTTTAATACGATCTCAAGAAGAAAGGTCAGGGTTTTGTATTTTTTGATCTTGAAATATGACATTTTTGGTAGTTACAACCATAAAACTGCCGTAAAAGTGTCTGATTTTAATAACAAAAATTACTAGAAATTAAAAAAAAATCGATGCTGATACGATCTCCAAGATTCGTTCAAAAAAGGTCAAAGGTTTTGCACTTTTCGAGTACAATGCTGAGTTTTGATATCATCTACGAAATTTAACGTTGTTTTCTAATTATTAATATTTGGTTGTAAAGAAAGTTATTACGGTTTTTGGCACTTTACTTTTAACTTTCAATGCTAATTTTGTAAATACATTTTGGTTTGGTGACTATGAAATCATCATCGTCATTTTGTAGGGCAACCCTTTCTTTAATATGTGAAAAATAAAGTTCCATTCAAGATTCTTTTTTGACAATTTTGGTAAGTTTTTAGGAAGGAAACGCAAATTCAGCCGACCTTCTTTTTCCAGTTCAAACTACAGTTACAGTACAGTAGTCTACCCCTTCAATTGTATTTCAGAAAGCATCAAATGTGTTTCAGAAAGCATCCAGTTGTATTTCAGAATAATCAATCAAGTTCAGAAGGTATGGTATGGTATTTCAGAATTGTCAATTGTATTTCAGAAAAGATCAATTGTATTTCAGAAAGCCTCAATTGTATTTCAGAAAAATCAAAATAATTTCAGAAAGGACCAATTATAAAAAAAATGATTTTTTGCCGATGATTGAGCACGTGAACCATAACATCAAGAAAGTACTTTCAAAATTTAACATTACACCGGTATCTCAAGGCTTAGATCATTATTTACCAATGTTAAACCCAATTGAAATAATCTGCCAAAAACTCTTGGCTTCCTCAATACTTTACAAAAGGTCTTTTCTAAAATTAACTTAATTTTTTTGAATTACAATTGATGCTTTCTTAAATACAAATGACTTTTCTGAAATTGAATATATTTTTTCTGAAAAGCAATTGTGCAAGCTTCATTAAAGCAAATTCATTTTTTGGTTCGTAAACGTTTATTTGGCATCGGCAATGTTCGATAGCCCTTCATTGTAAATTTTAAATAATGCAAGAAATGCACTTCAAGTGTTAAAACATTTGCGTTGTGTCCTTTGGTACAGTTGTACATAAAGTTTTACTTTCGTAGAATCAAGTCAAGTTAAAACATATGCGTTGTATCTTTTGGTACAGTTGTACATAAAGCTTTGCCCTTTTATTTTGTATTGTAATTGCAACTCATGTGAATCTGAACATCAACATCAATAAATTAGGAAAACTGTTAACGGTGTTTAATTTAAAACAACCATCTCAGTTACTTCCGCACAGCAATTGGAAAAGGTGTCGAAAGTAAAGGCAGCAGCTCAAGATATCGTTTTAGAACGTATTTCCTATGCTGGTTCAAAAGCTTTCGAAATTATTGTCTTGAATACTTGAAAATTATGAGACCACGGGAGGTTGATAGTTGATAAGAGAATCTTGTACAACAATTTCCAACCACTTCCAAGATACTGCAAAGGCCAAAAACTAGCAAATCGAATTTTGAAATTGTCGACTGTATTTCTATTTTGCAACTAAAACGAGTAGTTTTTTAATTGCCTTGTTATAAAAAATGGGTTCTGTATGACAATTGAAAACGATTAACCACGACGAAACCGAAAACACTTCGCCAAGCCAAAACTGCATCAAAAAAGATTGTGGTAGCTTTTGGGGCATTAATGCTTCCTCAAATCGATCAAAATCATCACAGGAAGAAAGTACAGTTAGCAAATAGACAAAATACATCAGAAACTTCAGCGCAAGTATCTGGAATTGGTAACCAAAAGGGTCCTATTCTTCTTCATGATATCAAACTACCACATTTTTAAACATCTTCATCAATTCTGCAAAATGGAAGACAATGCAAATCCATTTTATGGTTCATTACAAAGTTTTTTCACCTAAAAAAATATGTTTTGTACTTATACAGGGCGAATCTGATTTCACTTCACTGTCTCTATTTACGAATTCGGAGATGCCATGTATAACCTCTGGTTAAGGTGGCCAGACGTCCAGATTTTTGCGGGACAGTCCCGATTTTTTAGTTTTGGGTGATAACTTTGATATTAAGTACTAACTTTTTACTAAAAATGTTCAAATAATGTTAAAATCTCTTTCGTCATTAGTCTTTTAAATAAAAAATTATCCTAAAAATATTTCATCGGTTTTTCCTATGATTTCAATTTTTTTCCTTCATTTTGTAAAAGGTTATCAACATCTTTGATGTAAAAAACTGAAGTACCTACGTATTCAACTTACAGAAAATATTTATTTGCAAAAGATTCAACTACGTTTAAGCATAAATTCAATGTAAATAATATAGTTATGATAACTTATACAAAAACACAATTGTGTAATAGTAAATTTAGTTAAAAATGCTTCCATTATTATCCTCATTCGCCTCCTTAAATTAACCCATGGAGCTACCAAACACCCTGTATATTTTATTCTTTGTTTGGACGATTCGTGGCGCCCACTGCTGGCAGTGTTCCAACTATACATGCATACTGTATGTGCAAATATTCATTTATTGGTACATACTGTATGTGTCAATAGCCACATCCTTAAAAAAAATGCTATAAAACCTAGTGGAGTTAATAACTCCAATATACGTAGTTGAAATTCCTAATAATCCCTATCAGAATTTGCAGAAATTGCACTTCTATTAATCCTGTTTGAACAACAATAGATAAACTAACCAGCTGGAAAATTGTAATTACTACAAAATTCACCGAGGTATTTGCAGTGAACAATATAGTAATTCCCAGAATGTTGCTTGATTTTGAAGTTTCACTATATTTACAAACAATTCGCACACCTGAAATTGACGTCATTAATCTCCCATTTCTAAAATTACATATTTAAAAACAAATTCTTGAAGTCCTTAATCTAATAAAACCGGTAATTTTAAGATAAAAAGCTTCGAATTACTAAAGAATAACATAAAATTAAATTTCGACCAAATTAATAATTAAGGTTTAAATTTTGATTGATTCATAGATTAGCACTAAATTTGGTGTAACATAAGCTTACGCAATATAAAAATAAATTATATACAAGGTAACATTAACCCAGTCAAAACATTTCAATTTTCTGTAAGGTTATTTATTTAGTAAAAGTTGTTATGAGTTTACAATCCTTAATTACTTCATTGGTTATAGTAATTCAAATAAATTTTGATCAATAATTTACGAGTTATTTATTTATATTTAATTGTTATTATAAACAATAGCGCTTTTAATAAGTGGTACTAATTATTAGATTTAAGTGTATTTTATGCTTAACCCGAATAATTGCAACGAGATAACTTACATAAAAAAATGAATGATAATAAATTAACTTAATAACATTTAGATAAGAATTTCATATTTTGCATTGGATGAATTATTGTGTATGCTAAAAATTAAACCTTGATCTTTAAAAAGTTCATAGCGAAGATTTAATTTTTAACCCAAGCAATTATGGAGTTCCAAAAAAGGATTTTTATAATAATTTATTGAAATTTATGTGCAATTTATTCAAAAAACTTTTTCAAGTTTAAGGTTTATTATGTAATGTTTATTTTATAAATTATAAATTCGGTAATTATTTTTAGTAATAACACAGACGTAAATGTTAATTGTTTATTGTAAAATTATTTATTTTTAGTACAAAAATTAATTATTTATTAATTGACTATACTGATAAGGCGAAAAGTAAAAATAATCATTTTGCAAGTACCTCGTGCTTCATTATAAGTTTTAATATGTTTTATTCTTACAGCACAATATTTTTAATTAAAAAAAGTATTTACAGGATTTATTATAATTGTATTTAAAATTAAATAAATTCATTCAGTTTTAATAAAAATACAGACACGTATTTTTGTGGTCACTACTTTGACGTCAGACCTTAAAATAATATACCTAATTATGCGGAACAATAAAAAATGATAAAATTCACTTGTTGTAACTTACGTTTTACGTATTTTATTTTAACATGTTTAAAAGCGTTAATAAATACAATAATATTTTTGGAAAATTCAAACCATTTTTCCAGGAAAATTATGATGTATGAACAAATATTTTAGCTCTACTTGTCATTATCCATCTGAAATTAATTGTTTTGATAAAATTTTAAAATGTTGCTTAGGTAAAATCGCATGTAACAATTTTTTTGAAGATGTTTGGCATCAAGCAACAAAAAAGGTGGTTTGGGAATTCCCTTGGCTCATTCTTTATCTTTGCCAACTTTTTTTAGATATATTAAGAAAATTGAAGAGATTTTGCCTCTAATAATTGCTTCAACTACTGATAATGATGTCAATGCTAGTGAGTTTCTTTGCTCTTCAAAAACAAATATAATTTTAAAATTTTCAGAAAAAAGTATTCAGAGAGAATGGTATCTTCCTTTTTTGAAATTGAGGTTTGATGACTTTATTTCTTTTTCCAATAATAATTCAATAAAGACATTATTATCTAAAGAATCTGGTCCTTGGCTTAATACTTTGCCAAGATCATCCAGTAAAGTACCCGGATGACAAGTATTTTAGAATATCCACTGGTCTTCGTCTGGGTTATCTGTTTTTGTTTAACATACTTGTTCTTGTGGTTCTTTAGTTAATGAAGATGGTTTTCGTGGTCTATACTGCAAATTCAGTGCTGGAAAATTCTCTAGGCATCATGATGTAAATGATTTAAATAAAATGGCATATCTTCTATTTTAGAACCTTTAAAAACTAGCAGAGATTACGGGAAAAGACCTGATGAATGACCATGCTGTGTTTGAGGATCCCTTGGTTTGCAATTTATCAAAGATTTGGGAAATAATAAAAAGTGTAACCAAAGATCCAAGATCAACTTTTTTTAATTCAAAGAATTAGTATAGGAATGCAAAAATAGAATGTTGCATCTATTTTTGGAACACTTCCTAAAGGAAATTCCCTGGAAGACATATACTTTCCTCCATCTCAATTTTCAGTATCCAATAAATTAACGATTAAATTGTTCACCAATATCTCAAAACACGGAAAGTTTTTAGCAAAATTTCTTAGATGATGAAGTTTTTATTAATTCACTAAACATGAAGATTTTGAACGATGAGAAAATGCCTAAAAACCCTCCCAGTCTCCTTAAAAAGACGGATTACGGGATATCGGGAACGCTTCTTTCATGTGGCTCTCTAACACAAAGTCCCGTTTAGAATATCTCAAATATTATTCTTATATAAGTGACATCAACACTACCACTTCGTTAGAAAAAAAATTAAACTATGAAAGCCCAAAATAAAAGGGTCTATACATGATTTGATTTGGTTGGTTGGTCGGATACAATTTGGTCGAGTCGGGTACTAAGAGTGCAGGGTTGTAGCTCTTGAGTGGTCGTGTGACCGGCACGATTCGATCGCCCGACCAAATTGGACCGTGTGAACGCTGATTCCGACCAATTTGAATGCTTCACCCCACTCATTTTTGTAATTTTTAGTTGTTTGAGCAACGTTTAAGTACTTCTCATTGTTTTAAAAATTAACGCCCGTTTTTTTCTCTTTTCTTCCGTAGCTATCAATAAAGCAATTGCTACTCCAATATCCTGCAGTTTTGACAAAAGGGGATCCATGAGATTAAATTGTTGACGATAGCCTTTCAGTGCAAGTAGCAAAAGTGAACTGTGCGGTGGGGTGGATGGTTGGTCGGACCGTTTGGATTGGGCATCCGATTTTTAGTCGGACCACCCGACCAAATCGGATCGTATGTAGGTCCTATTTTAACTTTTAGAATTTTCGTAATAAATTACCCAAATTCTTATCTCTTTTTCGATTTTTCCAGACTATATTTAATATTAAAAGTTTAGTATTAATAAAATGTAGTTTATTTAAATAAATTTATAAATGCATGTGATAAAGTGCACATACTCCTTCGAAACCTTTTGAACGGCCTCTCATAAACGACCTTCCTAATATTATTACGTGTATATGTAAGAAAATTTTTGTCTCAAGGTTTGCTAACTCGGAGAAAGGATACTATTAATCTCGCATTACTTTAGAAAAGCGTATTAATTAAATGTCAGAGTGTGTGTTTATATTTATCTTTAAAATATTTTATATTGCGTTTGTTTTTTATTTATTAAAGTTTTACAACTCTTACTCAAATACATTAAACCATCATAAATACCATATTTTAAGACAATCACTAGTTATAACTTCTTCAATTTATCGTTTACAAATGTTAATAACGTTTTTCTTAAATTATTTTCCTATTTTATATTTTTAATTCTTACCTTGGAAACTGAGAATATTTTTTATGATGGAGTTGTTGAAGGAAAAAATCAAATTAGTATCAGAAGCAATTTAATGTAAAGATCATCTATTAAACCAGCAAATTCTGTGAAAAATTAAGGAATTTAAGAAGGATCTTTCAACAATTACTTTAGTATTTTTAGTACTACGATTAGATTTAATTATAAAATCGAATTTGGTAATTAAATACTTTGAATTATGCCAGACACTTTTGTAAAATTAGAGTAATCAATAATTCAAATTTGGATGCAATCATGTTCAGTTATTTGAAAATCATACGAGTTTTGCACGATTCTTTGAAAACACTCAATACCCTTTAAATTAAGTAAAAAAAATATTTTTTTTCTAAATTCATAAATAATAGCCCAAAATGGATTTTTGGGGTAAATACAAATGGTTTTTATTTTATCCACAAATTATTATTTAATAGATAATCAATATTATTTTACTGTTACCAGCAGTCAAGCTTTATATGTATTTGGATAAATCAGAGTCCAATTTGAGAGTTATACGAGATTTACAAAAATTCAATTTTGCTTGTAGATTCGTATAAATTTAAAATGCAGGCTTAACAAGATCTGAGTTTTGCAAAAGAAAAATGTTGAGCTAAATTAATTTTATGTATAAAATCAAACTTGTGATTAAAATTAATTTATTCTCAATAAAATTTCCAATATTTTGGGTAAAGCTCTAAAATTTGTACAAACAAAAGTTTTATAGGTTCGTAAACTGTTGAATGAAGAGCGCAGGATTCCCAGACCACCGCCCTGACATAATTTCCACAGACAAAGCAGGACATGGGGGAGTTTCAGGCAACTTCCAGAATATTCCAAGCCTAAGCAACAGGCTTCAGATGACTATTACTGTAATTGACTATAAAGGAGCCTTCCAGAAAATTTTTTGTTACCCACCCCTTTATCATAGTAAACCTAATTAAAAAAGAAGTATTAGCGTTAAGATAAATTATTATTATTAAAATGAATTTAATTAAAATCTTTCTTGATTAAAATTTAAATCAACTAAACCTAAAAGATTGTTGTTTCTTTCAAATATTGTAAAAAATATTTCCAAAAATTTATTTATTAGGAAAAAAGTGACGAGCAAATTCAAATATAATTTTTGAATTCATTAATAAAAGGTGCTAAGTTTTAAAGTGAAATATTTTCAGTAGTCTTTCAATTTATAAGGTGTCCTCGAGACGATTCCAAAAATACCCAATAAGTAATTTTTTTTTTAATTTTTAACTTGTTCAATTCCTGAGAATTACACATCATTCGTTTGCCAAAAATTTGTAAATTTAGTTTATTTTTTATATAGACATTAATACTTTAACCGTTAAATAGTTCTTAGTTTTATTTTAGTGGAAAAATGTGAAGCAACTTTTTGAGGTAAAATTTTGAAAAAAACGAAGTTTTGAAGGTTTTCAAATGGTTAATGAAAATTGAAGAGGAAAATTATGAGGAAAAGGTTTACAAATAAATTGTAGTGAAATCGTAGAAATCTTTAACTTCTAAAAAAATAGTTAAGGTTAAAAAATAGACCTTAAAGAAAACTATTTAAAAAAAAATAAATTTTATTTAATTGGATTTTTTTTATATTTTTCGAAATGAAAAATACTTTAAAATAAAAAAATGCGAAGCCTTAATGAAAATCGGGTAGAGGCCTTTATCCGAAAGTTTGAATTATTAGAAATTCTAGAAACTTAAGTACATTTTTGGAGGCGTGATTTTTTGTGCTAAGAAAGCAAAGAGGGTCTGAATTCTTATCAAAAATAAAACCATTTAATAGAAGTATTTAAAACTATATTCTATGAAAATCAGTTCGTACTTTTTTCGTGAAATAATTCCGAAAATGTTTGGTGCAAAGAATGGGAGCTTCTTTTTACAAATTTTTTGAGATATTGATATTAGTTTGTGTAAATTTTGAGAAATCAAAATTTATTGCTGTTTATTAATAAACTTTAGAAAATAAAAAAATATTTTTTGTTGGCTTGGCTTAAATTGTTTTTCAGATGTTAAGATTAGTTATGGGGTGTTTTGATAAGAAAATTTTGACACATGAAAATTTTATTACTGACCCTGGTGAGTAAGAAAATGATTTTTATATGATTTTACTTACATAATGATGATCACAAGATAAAAGTGAAATAAATGTAAAACTATTCTACGCAGAGGTTAATTAACATATATTTTCAAAAAAACTTTCAGATTATTACATTTTCCTTCACAGATTTTCATCTATGAAGCTATTTTGAAATATTGATGTTTTGTGTAAATTTCGGAAATTTTAGATTTTTTATGTGCTGAAAATTTCGTATCGTATCTCCTGAATCCTAGATAAAGCCTTTTGAGGCTCAAAACTCAAAGAGCTTTTAAAAAAGTATTAAAATTTAAGAAAGACGAATATACCTAATAACACAATAAATTCGTGGTATTTTGGAATCTTGTTTTGGACGACGAATGGTTAACAAATTCGACCTTTTCTTGTTAGGACCTTTGCCCAATTCGACCTTGTGTACAAGTCTGCTTTTTGTCCATTTCGACATTTAGGTATGTGATCTTTCTGCATAGACCCGTCTCAAATAGGACTACACAGTTTGACCATATGTATTTCCGAAAAGATCAATTCAATTTCTGAAACCATCAATTCTGAAATACAAATAATGTTTTTGATTTACAATTGATCTATTCTGAAATTAACCCATTATTTTTTTATAATGTGATTGGGCCAAAATGCAGTATTTATTTTTCATTGGATAAAAATGAAAAAAAAAATATTTCAAAATATATTGTTAGATCATTTTAAACTCAAAATTTAGGAAATTGAAAACAACCAAAAATTAAAAAGTTATCACGACTGAGACTCGTTTGGCAAAAGTTGGACACCACGAGTCTGGGTCGTTATTCTGTCAAAATGGGTTAAAATGATTTGTCTGAAATAAAAGGTGGAAAAGGTGTAGTTCCAATGGTAAAATAACCCTAAATATAGTAGTTTTTGCCAATTTACCAAAATAATAGTTTTTGGAACATTGGAGTTTTGATTTTACCCTCTATATCTACAGTATCATATCAGTAGTTTTTATGATAGGTAATTACTTAGGATCTAAAGGGTCTAAACTCTAAACTGTCCTTCACTATTATACATTTATTTCTGACCAAGGATTTTTTGAGATAAAATTTTTAAATGATTTAAGTAGGAAAAGTAGGGTACGGGAGTGATCGTTCTAGTTTTTTTTGAAATTTTCAAGGTCAATCGTTTTCCTGAGACCTCAAATTATAATACTTAGTGAACTAATACATACAGGGTGTTTCATTGAAAACTTCAAATGTCGTTTATTTCATAACCAAATTTTTTTTCAAAAAATTAACCGAACACGCCGATTTTTGTTTTGGATAGGACGCATTATAAGACCGATTTGAGCACTCTCACGTCACTCCCTTAAGCGGGGGGCGTTAACCCCCTAATTTCTTAAATGGTAACAGGGGTTGAGTAATATATCATTTGAAAGCTGCTTTTAATTAGAATTCGACGGTATAAATTAAATTAAAATTGATCGATTCGTCTTAAAGAAAAAAATTTAAAACTCATTGCAATAAATAAATTTAAGAAATGTTAAATTAACCCAAAAAATATTTTTTCAATTTGCAAATTATTAAATACTGAAAAAAAATTGAAGGTAAGATGTCCCGTTTGGTTCTCATGAATAATTTAATTTAAAATTTAAACGCAAAAGAACAATAAATAAATTTCTTTGTTATGTTATCCACATGATTTGACAGGTGTTTAAATCTAAATAAAATGTGATTTAAAAATTGAAATACTTTAATTTAGTGTATTACAAGTTTTCGAATTAAATAGATTACACTAACTTATTACCTCCTAACCATTCAAAATGATCTATAAGGATGATCGAGTTGAGATTATTATGCTATACGGTGAAGAAAGAAGATGTGCCCTTCGAGCAGCTACTCGTTTTAATAATCTTTATCCAGATAAAAATGTATCTGCAAGATATGTTTTAGATTTGTTCAATAAATTTCGTGAAACGGGTTCAGTAGGAAATAAAAAAAGAACTGGCGGTCCCCCAAATGAAGTAGAAACGTTAACTGTAGTAGGCGAAACATCTCTAAATCTGCAAACTTCCAAAAGAAACTTATCTACATTAACAGGACTTCAAAGTATGAGAAGTAGGAGAATTTAAAAAAATTTTAAATATCGCCTGTATAAATTTTCTTGTCATCAAGAATTAAGTGAAGATGATTTTGATCGCCGAACAGAGTTTTGTGAAGTTATGTCTAATAGACTATCAAATACTCCAAACCAATTACAAAACATCTGCTTTAGTGATGAAGCAACATTTAATTTGAGGGGTGAAGTTAATAAACATAACTGTCGTTATTGGAGTACAGAAAATCCACATTGGATGCGAGAAGAGCACTGTCAGTATCCAGAAAAATTAAATGTTTGGCTTGGGATTTATGGGGACCATATTATAGGCCCAATATTTATTGATGGCAACTTAACAGGCGAAAAATATTTAGATATGCTGCAAAATATTATCGAACCTACAATAACACATGTCTTAGAAAATGATGATATGCTGGACGAAAATATGATAATTTTTCAACAGGATGGTGCTCCGCCACATTATACGTTACCAATTCGTCAATATTTAAACAGAACCTTTCCTAGTTGGATTGGCCGTAGAGGTACTATTGAATGGCCAGCACGCTCACCTGACCTCACACCGCTGGATTTTTTCGTTTGGGACTATTTAAAAAATAAGGTCTTCCAGAACCAACCTGATACTTTAGCAGACCTTCGTCAAAGGATCATAAACAAATGTGGAAATATTACACCAGTAATGCTACAAAATGTTCGCGCAGAGTTTGAAGACCGTCTCTATTTTTGCTTGGAAAATTCTGGAAAACATTTCGAACATTCACTTTAATTGTCTATTTAAAAATAAAATTATTTTATAACTAAAAAAAAATTTTATTGCAAACTTTAAATTTGAGTATTACAATAGGTTTTCATTTTTTTTCTTTAAAAGGAATCGATTAATTTTAGTTTAATTTATACCGTTGAATTCTAATTAAAAGCAGCTTTTAAATGATATATTACTCAACCCCTGTTGCCATTTAAGAAATTAGGGGGTTAACGCCCCCCGCTTAAGGGAGTGACGTGAGAGTGCTTAAATCGGTCTTATAATGCGTCCCCCTCAAAATAAAAATCGGCGTTTTCGGTTAATTTTTTAAAAAAAATTTGGTTATGAAATAAACGACATTTGAAGTTTTCAATGAATATACAGGGTGTTCCGTAAGTAATGCATAATAATGAAAGGGGTTGTTCAGGACACCAAAACAAGCAACTTTTGTTAATAAACCCATATCCGGAAATTAACCATTAAGTCACTAGGTTGAGACAAAATTTTTTAAATTTAATTTACAAAAATAGCTTTATTTTCTTATTTTGTAAATAAATGTTTGCGATTTATTGTCATGTCTTTACAATGGACCGCGCACAACAGATTTCTAAAAAAGACACGACACAAATTTAGAGTGAACAACTTTAAATACGATAGTAGTAAATCAACATCGGTTTATTTACCCTGGCTTAATGGTTAATTTCCGAACACAAGCAACTTTTGTTATAAACCCAGATTCGGAAATTAACCATTAAGCCAGGGTAAATAAAAAAGATTTAAGTTAATTATTTAATAAAATTTACAAAAATTGTACGAAATTTCGGCCATTTTGTTCAATGGTTGCACGCTGGTTCATAGATGTTCGAACCCTCTGGAATATCCCAGGGATGTCTTGGACAATGGTACAAGCAGCAATAAATCTTGCGAGAAGTTCTTCTTCTCTAGTAACAGGCGTCTCGTACACCAAAGGAAGAATCTAACCTTGTGAGATCAGGGGAACGTGCAGGCCAATTAATAGGTCCGCCACGACGAATCCAACGGTTGGGAAAAATTTCATCCAGAAATTGGCGTACATTAAAGAAAAATCATATTTAAAGTTGTTCACTCCAAATTTGTGTCGTGTTTTTTTAAAAATCTGTTGTGCACGGTCCATTGTAAAGACATGACAATAAATCACAAACATTTATTTACAAAAAAAGAAAATAAAGCTAGTTTTGTAAATTAAATTTAAAAATTTTTGTCTCAACCTAGTGACTTAATGGTTAATTTCCGGATATGGGTTTATTAACAAAAATTGCTTGTTTTGGTGTCCTGAACAACCCCTTTCATTATTATGCATTACTTACGGAACACCCTGTTTATTTTAATGTATTGAATTTATTTTTTATAATAAAAATAGAGAGCTACTGTTTTTATATCAAAATAATACAAGTCCTTAAAAAATGTAAAAGAATGCAAAAAAATGCATGTGGGGCATACTGGGAAGTCCCTCGTTAAAAAAACACATTCTTACAAACGCCCAAAAAATCGTGTTGTTAAAATTTTCACAGCACACCACTGATTGTACTGTAGTTTAAACAAGAATTGTAGATTTTGTAATTTTAACCCTTTTTTGGCCCTAAAATCGTGAGCTAAATGGGCCTATCCACAGTAAAATATTTTTCAGTGAATTTTATACTATGCATAACTCTTAAAAAACCTAATTTAATGGGCTGATTTGTTTTTTAATTAGGGCACCAAAAAAAATTAAATTAGATTATTTAGAAATTGTGTTAAAAAAAGACATTGCCGGTGTTCTTGTCGTGTGTCCTTGTGTGCAGTCGTCTCTACCAGCTCTGGAGTGTGAGATGGGTGATGACAGATTGCAAATGTCAAATTCATTTCCTTGATGGTTAGCTTGTGTAAGCGTCATCTGACAAAACAGAGTTTATAGAGCTTTGTGGTGGACGAGACGACGATAGGGGATACCAACAACGTTGCCGGACTAGAACTATTGAACATTATGACGTCACGGATTCATAAATTCAAATTTTTAGCTCTTACAGAAAAGATATCAAAACTTCATCTTTAAGGCTAAATAAAAATTAAAAAATCGTGGAAAGGCCCACTTTTCTTTCGAAAAAAGTTAAAATTCCGCAATATTTTTTTTTACTTTAAAAAATTAATAAAAACCAATAAGTATCATCTTTACACTGATTTATTAAATACATGTGTGGTTTCAATAATTTTAATTTAATTGCCGATTTTTTAAGAACCTGGAAAATGTTAAAATTACAAAAATCTAAAAATTACTCTAAACATCAAATTTTAGTATTTTTTACATTTACACCATAAAACAGTAAAAACTTTTTAGTACAACATGAAAAAAGAAATCCAAAAATAATTAAAAAAGTTGTGCAAAAATTTTGAATACAAAAAAATGGTAATTACATATAAAAACATGGAATAAAATCAAAATGTGGTTTAAGAAAATCTTCATTTGTATGCCTAGATTAAATACTACATCGTAATTTCATCAGGATTTTTTTGTAACTAAATTTACTAATTTTTCCATGGCATTTATATGTCTTTCAACAAGTTTATAATTTTGTTTTAGTAATTTTTATTATTATTTATTTTCATTTACGTTAACGACGCTTCAAACACGGTTGCCTCCCCCCAAACGACAGAAACTCGTTATCAAAAACACGTTACTAACGAGATTTTAGCTTACAGACTACCATTTTTGTCAATCTCGGTTGGGAATCAGAGGTGGAAGTCTGTAACGCTAACGAGTTGATCTCGGTTGTCAAACTTTCACGTTAGCTGAGTCGTTAGTTACGAGTTTTTGGTAGTCTGTAATTCCTACCGACTTACGAAACGGGACGAAATTGTAACCGACTAGACGTTACAACGTTGCCGTCATTATTTTATGAAATTTGTCTATGGTTCAGCAGTTTTTGAACGCATTTTAAATAAAACACACAAACTGATTTTGGCATGTAATTAATTGACGTAAAAAATAATAAAGTTTAAAGTGGTCTTTTTAATAAGAACAATAAACTATATAGTATATAGTCTTTATAAATGCCTTGTTCGAGTTTTAAAAAAGAGGTGCTACAGCTCTTCATTATGCCAGTTAATTTACAAGCTTACAGATTATCAGATGCACGAGTAATACGTTTTGCCTTTATAATACCCATTTCATAGAATTATTCACATTCAATAAAGTTTTGTTGGAGGAAATTATCAATTTAATAGAACCGCTGCGGCGTTCTGTTATTTCAATTTGTAGCTTAAATTGACATTTTTCATAATACCTATAATTCTTCAATATGGTTAGAAAATTGAAATGCGCATCCAAAACCATGTATCCATATGCTTCAGTTATGCTGTAGCACCGAAAGGGTGGAAAGTAATTTCTCAATTTCAACGATTTTTCGGAGAAGGAACGATATGCGAAATTGTTTTTTCGCTTTAAAGCTGATGATACCAACTTAGACGACAAGTCAGGAAGAGGTCGATCTTCAGATTTTGCTATCTAGGTCCTTCTAGCGGTTATGGAAGAGGACAAACGTTGCACCTCTAGAACACGTGCTGAGAACTTAAATATCGATCATTTCTCATCTCTGTATATTCGGCAAGGTGTGGAAATTAACTGGATTTTCCCGCACAAGCTTATTCGAATTTTTACCGATTTGCTCCAGAAAAAACAGCGAATAATTATCATTCCTCAACCTAATAGATTTTTCATGTGGATTGTAAGATACTCAGCATTAATGCTTTCAATGCCGCTGGATCACACGTCACACAATGCCTTCATTTGAAATTAGAGCTACGTAAAAAAAGAATTAAGAAGAAGACATGAAAATAGATAGGTCTTCTTGGCTGCATGGTAAAATTGTATTCTATCTACAATATGATTAAGCTGCAATCTTCATTTGTATGCCTAGATTAAATACTACATCGTAATTTCATCAGGATTTTTTTGTAAATAAATTTACTACATTTTTCCATGGCATTTATATGCCTTTCAACAAGTTTATAATTTTCTTTTAGTAATTTTTATTATTATTTATTTTCATTTACGTTAACGACGCTTCAAACACGGTTGCCTCCCCCCAAACGACTGAAACTCGTTATCAAAAACACGTTACTAACGAGATTTTAACTTACAGACTACCATTTTTGTCAATCTCGGTTAGGAACGAAACCAATGACGTCAAAACAAACAAATAATCACGTGCTAACGTGTAATGTTGAGACGTTAACGTTAGCTGTTACAGACTTCCACCTTAGGAACGAAACCAATGACGTCAAAACAAACAAATAATGAGGTGCTAACGTGTAAAGTCGAGACGTTAGCTGTTACAGACTTCCACCTCTGAATCACCCGGTATAATTTAAGTTTTAATGACGTTTTTATCAGCGTCGTAACTAGGAGGGGGCTAAGAGGGGTGAATTTAAAAAAAATCTTGATTTTCAAATATTGTCGAAATGGGGCATGCCACTTTCTTGGGCACCATTTTAGAGTTTGTAACCAGCTGACCGAAATTACTGGTTACACCACTGTCTGGGGTCAAAATAACCTTGTTCTTTTAAAGAAAAGTAAATGACAAAAAATTTGATATGGGTTGTAATGAACAATCTTATCCAATTAAAGGTCTTTAATTTTGAATATTGACAAAAATCTCCATATTAGTTAGGTTAGGTTAGGAGATCAGGAAGGTCAGAACAAAATATATTTTGATTATTTAAAAACAGGAAGTAGGAGGAGGATCCAATATTTCCTTGATGATAGCAGTAATTAGGGGAAATGTAAAGTACTTAATGTGGGTCAAGTGTCCCTATGTTGAGAAGTTGAGTTGACCCAGTCAAGGAGTGAAGCATTGGTCTACTGACGCAGTTATTCATTACGTTTTATGTGCGCAATAAAAATTATAAAAACAAAGTGATTTGGGATGTGAGATAACCTGGCGTCTGGTCCTCGAGTCTGGAGGGAAGGATCGTAATCGGCAGCCTGTTGCGAAGAAAGAATTTTCTCGAACGTACTAGAAAGTCTGGAAAACTCATTGTGAACCGTGAACCGCATACCGCCCCCATGGAAAAGCGTGTCGAAGTGAGGAGCGCATGCGCCTGAACGTTGAGCCTTTCATGAAACTACTCTGCGCTCGACGGTTTCGTGGAGCGTTTCGAGTTCGTAGACTGCTGCCTCTTCTCGTTTCCGTCACAGTCTCAGTGCGGCGTGTGATACTTACGTGTTCGGTTGGGCCATAAAAGTACTAACAATCCATACTCACCTGCTGCACCAAAAAAACGCTAACGATAACTCAAATCTTGTGAATTAAAAAAAAAATCGTAAATCCCATTAAAAAGTGTCTAATCGCATTAAAATAATTGAATCACTGCTCTACTTAGTGTTATTCAATTTTTTAGTTGGAGAAGTTCACTTTTTTTAATTTGTGAAATATGGGAACCGAGTACAAGGACGTGGAGGACTCTGGGAACAGTTGCGGGAGCAGCGTGGTTAGCGATCTCAGCGGCCCTTCTGACTCCGATCAAACCGACTTGTTCGATGGGGATGGCGTGCAAGTCTCCGATTTGGAGGAAATCGATTCACCATTGCCTCTGATGCAGGTATAATGCGCTCAAAAACCATCATTTTGAACCACCTGCCACCAGTTGCGCAACTAGATGACTATCACTTTCATTAGCATATTTTTCGCACGTACCAAACATCAATTTATTATAATCTTTTAATTATTTAATCTCCACAACTTTCCTACCTACGTATTTGCGAAAAACAACAAATTACTCATAATTGGACAATTCTCGTAAAATATTAAAATTTGCGCTTTTGCTTTGCAACCGATGTTCTAGATATCTGGATAATGGAATAATAGGTTTTTTGTTACCTATTATATTTTTATTTCCTTCAATTGTTATATAAATTTCAATTTATACCACAAATACCGAGCAAATACAATAACCGAGGAAATATAAAAAACCATCAACATATTTTACATATTTGCTATTCAATATTAAAATAAATCGCGGTGAAACGAAAACTCTGTAGTTATTTTAATTAAATATTGGCAAACATTTTAAATAATAAGTATTTATATTAATTATTTTCCAAACAGGAATAATAACCAAAATAATATGGAAAATTCTTCGCGAAGAAAAACTTTACTTTCAATGTTCATGATCAGGATTTTACAATCAGTAGCAATTTTCAATCCGATTTGAATACTTCTTCAAACAAAAATATTCGAAAAATTAGTATTTTCCTTGTGGTTAAAATATTTTGAATTTATTTTCAAAATTGCATAAAAACTTGGTGATTCGCTGGAAAACGAAAGTTTCGTCGCAAGAATTTTTTTCAAACTCGGTTTCAAATGAATCCTGGAAAATAAATTTTAAGAAAAAATAATTTTAAAAACAAATTTCACTTCTTTTTTTTGTTTTTTCCGAAGAAAATTTATAGCAGGTTTTTTATGCGGAAATTCGCATTGATTCGTTAATTTTGAAAAAATAATTTTTTTATTAATTTTTTTGAAAAAAAAAATTATTACAAGAAAATTTTTCGTTTCCATGGGCTCAATCCGCATTTCAAAGGATAACATCTTTGATTTTATTTTTGGTCATCGATTTTTACAACACATTGGTACACTATACATACTATATATAGACACCTAAGTCCAGTTTTTTTTATTAGTATAAACAGTATTACACAAGTCCTTATCAAAATGTTGAAAAAATATATAGAAAAGTAGTAACTTTTTTTTCAGTTATTTCTCAAAAAATCCCAATTAATTTTTTGCCATCTTATACCAAAATATTATAATTACAAATCATGAAAATTTTGATTTCCGCAGTTTTCCTTCACTTGCCAAAACGCAAAGAGATAAAGAGAAAATATTTGGTGTATTTTAAGAGCAATTTCCTAAACGGAAAATATAGTGGTTTCGTTCTGCAGTCATAAAAGGTAGTACGAACAACATTTTTGTATATTTTTTTGTAGATGTTTTAGAAGTCATTTCTTTAATTTTTGCCAGAAGGAAAAATAAATTGAGAATGTACAAAAAAAATATAATGATCTAAAAGTACCTCAAGTTTGGACCCCTCCAATTAATTTTGTGATAGGTTGCAGAAGATAACTCTCTGGCAGGATGTAGCCTAATCAATTCAGATTATAAATCTGAAAAAATATTGAAAATCTAACGAGGGAAACTTGAGTTATGACAACTAATGCTCGATTTCAGGATTTTTCACAATTTTTTCTCCCAAACTCGCGCGCCCTCTAGGGATTCGCATTAATTATCAGTTATTTGGTCATAATTTGCAAAGAAGTTCCAGAAAAGTGGGATGGATTCCTTGTTATTATCTCCAACGGAAAATTTATCGCGGGTGTCTAGGAAGATACTCTTAACAGAAAACCTCGCTAACAACTTATTCGAAAATAATCGAAAAAAAAATAATTTCTAGGTACAATAAAGTACTTTTAGAAGACAAAAAAACACTCTTAATTGTCTTTTTCTTAGAAATAATCAAAAAACTGAAAAATATGTTGTTTTTTTAACTTTTTTTCTTTAATTTCTGTATTATGGTTTAAATTTTATGGTGATACAGGGTGTCTAACGACCTGGAAAACAGGGAAAACCTGGATTTGTCAGGGATTTTGGAAATTCTGGAAAAATAATATTTCGATTATTTTTCTTTTCTTATAATTTTAATTTAAAATTTTTAGTTTAAAATTTTCAAATGTTTAGCTTAAAAACAATTTTTTTCTTGTTGAAACTATAACTAGTCAGATTAAACAAGGTGTTATTATTCGTAATAATTTCAAAAATATTCTTTTTTTTTCTTAACACATAAAGGATAAAACATCAATCTGGATATTAAAAAAAAAAGTTGTCTGAAATACCTGGAGAGGTCAGGGAATTTTGCATTTTAAAGTTGTTAGACACCCTGTGATAGTTTTTTTTTAATCTCTAGCAATAATAGCTGCCCTAAAATTGAAAACTGATCTCCAAAACTAAAAAATATAGATCCCTACTATTTTAGTTTTTTTTTACCATTAAATTTGAAGCATTTTCGTACCATGAAGTTTGATGTTGCATCTCCATGAACCTTCCATTCAAAATTCCTGGTTCCGTCACTAGCGGGAAAAGCAGTACAAGTCGAGGTACTAGTCCAAAAATGAAATTTTGCAAAAGAGCAGGGAAGCGCATAAAGGCCATTTTAGATAAGCACGTTAGTTTAGTTCAAGTCCTAAATCTTGTGCATCAAGATTTGATAGAAAAAAATTTTAATCCAATCATATTTTGTCATAAATTATAATGAATAATGACTATTCAACTCACAAGTGATTATTTTTTGTGACAAGTAAAACGTCAAAAATATGTCGAATATTTTTCATACATTACCACTCATGTCATTTGGGGTTAAAAATATCAGCTGATATTATACCGGGTGTCCCGAAATTAAGCGGCCAAACTTTAGGAGGCGATTCTATAACTAATTTTAAGAAAAAACTTCCTTTAAACATGTGTCCGATTTCGCTTCCTAAGAGAGCTACAGCTCTTTAAATATTGTGACTAAAACTAGGTTTTTTGTCATTTATTTGAAAACGGTTTGTAATAAAGATTTGAAATTTGGTGTGAAGACTAATACGTTTAAGATATAATTTCACAATTTTTTTCAGACTTTTTGAAAGTTTTCAAAAAATTTCAAAAAATTTCAAAGCTTTCAAAAAATCTGAAAAAAATTGAGAAATTATATCTTAAACGTATTAGTCTTCACACCAAATTCCAAATCTTTATTACCAACCGTTTTCAAAATAATGACAAAAAACCTAGTTTTAGTCACAATAGTTAAAGGGCTGTAGCTGCCTTAGGAAGCGAAATCGGACACATGTTTATAGGACGTTTTTTTCTTAAAATTAGTTGTAGAATCGCCTCCTTAAGTTTGGCCGCTAAATTTCGGGACACCCTGTATATGAATATTGCTAATTTACATGAGCATGAATCTTGTACAAGATTTGGGACCAAAAATGTGCTCACCCAAAATGACCTTCTAAATAAGGTTTTTGCAAACAAAAGGTTTTATACAATGTAGTATTTTTTAAAAACCAAATTAAACTTTCTTGAAAATTTGAAATAAAAAAATGCCCGCCCAAAGGACACCGCACTTTTTATATGTAAAATAGGCCCCCTAACGATTTTGTTCAAATTTTGTATACAGTTAGACATAACATTAGGTGGACCAACGATATAATTTTTTTTCGAAAAAAATCATTTTTGAGATGCATTAGCGGGATATCTTAAATTGATCAAGGATTATTTTAGTTTTTTTTTAAATTATCAAAAACGCAAAGAAACAAAAGATATGATCAAAAAAAGTTGATGTCCCCCCCCCACATGTAACGCCCCTGAAAATATTTTTTAAACTTTTATTGGCCGAAAATGTGTATCCTTATGTGAAAGACAGTGGTCAAAATTTCAAATTAATATCTCTTATAATATTTATTTTATTTACAAAAAAATATTATTTTTTAAAATTTTTGAAGTGGTATAAATTTTTAAGGAAGCATTTCCGTACAATACTTTATATGTCAAAAATGCTTAGTTTCACTTCCTAGTTTTAGATATCTTTACATCTTTCTTTTCTACAAGAACGATATTCAAAAAAATCCGATATAATACACAAAATACGTACTTTGCACCAATTTAAGATATACAGCTAATGCATCTCAAAAATGATTTTTTTCGAAAAAAATTTTTATCGTTGGTACACCTAATGTTATGTCTAACTGTATACAAAATTTGAACAAAATCGTTAGGGGGCCTACTTTACATATAAAAAATGCGATGTCCTTTCTTACAGGAAAATAGTCGTGTTTAAGGAAAATACTCGTTTTTTTATTGGTTCTTTTGGCCTATTTCCAAAGAAAATAGCTGTTTTTCCTACAGGATATTTTATCCCTGCAAATGAGCTTTTGAGAACAAATTTTGATAATGGTATACTTAATTTTGATTGGTTTGGGAAATATTTTTGACAATTGATTTTCCATTAGGTTTCAATACTTTTTAGTGAAAAAACAGTCGCAAGATGAAATAAAATAGGTCTCGGTGCAAAAAACGGTCTATGATCCATGTCATAAACAAGTCAAATTTTCTATCTCGCAATAAATCAAAAGTATAGAACCCACTCTTGAGTGGGAGTGAGATGATTGTGTGATTTATTCTTGACATGGATTTTAGTCCAATTTTTAACAAATCCTTGTTCTGTTTTCTATTATGTACAGTTGGTCCCAGCTGGAAGTAGGACAAAAATAATCACGATCGCGTATTCTTTGTCCTACTTCCAGCTGGGAGCGACTTTACAATACGTTAATGGACATATTTTGATACAAAAATCAAAGAAAATGAAAATTTTGGAGTTGCTTGATTTTTGCACCGAGCCCTTTTCAATTGTTTAATATTAATTTTAAGAAATTAAATAAATTTAAATAGAGGTTTTATTTTTTATTTAAAAAAAAATAGATGAATGTTGGGAAAGGAATGATTTTTTTTGCTGTAAATTTTACTTTATTATTTTTGTTTTAATTTAATGAGTAAATTCTTATGAATTTTTTAAAAACGTGGATAAAATGAACGAACGTATTGCGTAAATTTTGAAGAAAAAAGCAATTAGACATTTTGATTTTATTTGCCTAACCTAAATTACAAAAAAATTATAAGCAGTTTTTAACTGTGAATTTACACTAAGAAGCTTAGATATGAGAAAATAAAAATTGTATATGTATATATATTTTTAAATTTTTTTCAGCTTAAAATTCAAAAAAATACAGAAATCGACTATTTATAAGAGTCTTTTGAGTAATAAAAGTGTTGCTTATTGTTCTGAACATCGAACAGTTTTTAAATTTTTAATAACTTCAAAATTTTGATTGAGGAATTGATCAAGGAACACTTAGAATCTTTAAGGACAGATTTTTCATTGTGATTCTTTCAAATTTTGAATTTAAGTATTCCTTTAATTTTTAGTGACAATGGTGCAATCGTTTTTGAAAATAAATAAAATCAATTTTAAAATACCTTTGCTAATATAAATCGAGATATATAAATAAACAAAATGAGTGAAATTTTTTTAAATTCTAAATATTTTTAATACCAAGAAACAACAACAACAACTGATGAATAACCATATTAACAGCATTTTTGACTTGTTTATAATTCTGGAAAAGTTTAGTTATTAACTTTTTATAAAATGTAAGTTTTGACCTTTTTTTTTAACATTTTCATGTTTTTTGCTCTCTAATATTTTGTTTTGGTGCCCTAATTGTTTTCGCCTAAAGGTGTCCTGTTTAACGGATCAAATTTAATTGGCCGTTAATTAACAAAAGATCAATGAAATTTATAGAAAAAAGTTCAACCTGTAACAATGGTTCTTGGTAGATTCAACTTTTTAGCTTTTTGATCACCTAAAAATTAAATTCAAAAAAAATCCTAGAACTAGAAAGCTTTCAAATTTTATAATTTTGATATTTAAACCAATTATTGAAAAAACAAAAATCTTTTTTTAACCAGGCTTTATTTTAACATTCGTTTTTTATTTTTTCGTAATCCAAAAATTTTTAGATGTAAGTAGGTAGTATTTTTTCAAAATTCAAATATACCGGGTGTAACCGAAACATGGGTCACCTCTGTAATTTTTTTATTTATGAAAAAAGAAATTGAAATTTGACTATGTTCTATCGTTCAAGATAACACCCCCCTTGTTTTTTTTTCTTTAAAGCAATTTTAAAAATTGTTATATTTTTTTAGGTTTTTTTTAATTAAAAAAAAAATTAAAAAACATTTTATTTTAAAAATTACCAAAACTCATTCTACATAATAAAAAAACCCAAATAAAAAATTTCAATTTGTAAAATTATACCAGTAGTTTTTGAGTTGAGGTATTAATTTTTGAACTATTTTGGAGGGACTTTTTTAAAATTACAGGTAAACGTCGTTATGCGCCGGTTCGATTTACGCCAATTCACAGTTTTCTGAGTTTCAGAGTTAGTTTTCGTTTTGGTTTTAAGAAAAATAAAAAGATATGATTATATTTTTTATTTTATTATAAAATTAAAAGAATATTTAATTTGTAGTTTCATTATGGGCGACAATAGTGATTCAGAACCAATTTTTTTTTAATTTCTTGACTCCTGGTCTGATTTTGAAAAAACTTTTTATGCAGTTTTACTAAGGACTGTATTTTTAACAAAATATAAAAAAATTGAGCCCTTACATTTTTTTGTTTTCGATAAAAAAAATAAAATCTGAAAAAGTGACTATTTTTTTTAATTTCTTGACTCCTGGTCTGATTTTGAAAAAACTTTTTATGCAGTTTTACTAAGGACTGTATTTTTAACAAAATATAAAAAAATTGAGCCCTTACATTTTTTTGTTTTTGATAAAAAAATAAAATCTGAAAAAGTGACTATTTTTTTTAATTTCTTGACTCCTGGTCTGATTTTGAAAAAACTTTTTATGCAGTTTTACTAAGGACTGTATTTTTAACAAAATATAAAAAAATTGAGCCCATACATTTTTTGTTTTCGATAAAAAAAATAAAATCTGAAAAAGTGACTATTTTTTTTAATTTCTTGACTCCTGGTCTAATTTTGAAAAAACTTTTTATGCAGTTTTACTAAGGACTGTATTTTTAACAAAATATAAAAAAATTGAGCCCTTACATTTTTTTGTTTTCTAATCTAGTGCACATGAAAAATATTGAAAAAGTTACAAAATTTATGACAAAATTATTTTTTTAGATTTAAGACTTTTGTCAGTTGTAAAATCTTTAAAAAAAGTTTGGACTAAATCAGGATTGTGCAACATAGAATATGTTTTCAGTTTTTCTTTAAACTAAAAACTATAACTGCAGTTTTATTAGATTTTAAAAGAACATTTGTAAATGTTAAAATACATAAAAATTTTTAAGTATTTTTGAACTTGAAAAATGTTTTGTTTATTTATTAAACTTGTAAACCTTTTAGTATTATATTTGTTTTACAATTTACAGCTTTGGCAAATTAGATTATGTGCGTAAAATTGCTGACTGAAAGTAATGCACATGAACACTAATTAAAATTGAATAAACTTTTTTAACGTTATTTTAAAATCTGAGCTTTTAAAAATTTCAAAAAGAATTTACGAAAAGCTTTTTATGGATTTTAAAAATTGTAAAACAAAAGAGTGTGATTTGTGTTTTCTGATTCAGCCTCGTCATTTATCTATTTTTATCCGTCTTTGTGGTATTTTATTTTAATTATAATCGTATAAAAACAAGACATGTCTGCATTGAAAAAGACACAGACAATTTTAGTAATTGTGTTTAGGTAATACGAGCTTCGCACGTGAAACAAAAGCACGTGAATTTTTATTTCTAAATGAGAATTCCCTCCCGCCTACGTCAGAGTAGGCATACCATTTATAAGTTGCCTGTCATCTAAGGCTTCTGCTTTTAAAAATAGACGATGCTTCTACAAATAATTTACATAAAATAAAACTGTTCAGAAGTAAAAAATCAGGCGCAATTTTGTTTTTGAACTTATCAAAATTGCATCAATGTAATTGTTGTGTTATATTATAGGCAAATCCTTGAATTTTTGGTTTAATTGGCTTTGGTTTTATAGTTAATTTTGCAATATAATAAAATAATAAAAGGAAGAGCATTATTAATCGTGTTCTATTTTTTTGAGTTATTTGATATACACGTGACGTATGACGTTTGTAGAAAAAAGAAAGCGTGTTATCATGAAGGTTTTTATGTATGTAAGTAAGACTTGCAATAAAATTACAACAAAATTATTTTAATAGAAAGCGAATTATGATGGTCTGAATTGGTTAATCAAATATTTATTACCTGTTACAATTACAATACATACACTACTTCAATCATTTAGTATCTATTCTTCGGGGATTGATTGTTCGGTAAATTATATAATATTCCACCGGAATTATAGAAAATTATTTCATCTAAAATTCAAATGCCATTTACATAAATACAAGGTTGAAAAGTCAAAGATTTTTTTAAAGAAAATTTAAATTTTCGTTTATTTTTATTAAATGCATATTTAATTTTCTTAAAAATCGTTGAAAGGCGTGTTATATTATGTTATTCAAAAGTTGTAGCTATCATTGGTATCTAAAATCCAGGGTTGCATAAAAATCTGATTTTTTTTAAATCAGAAAACTTGAATTAAATCTGATTTTTTTTTTCAAACAAAAATGAAAAAATCCTGAAACTATTCCAGGTAATCAACAATAAGAACATAAAAAATTGTTTAACAGTCAATCTTTATTTTAATCTGTGCTAATTTTAAGCCTCTGTGATAAATTGTGATATTCAATTTCACTCTTATTCTAATTTAGTTATTTCTTGCCAAAATTAGTTAATATTTTATGGTTCTCCCTTTTAAAAAAATTCTACAATATAAAAAATCAGCGATGTTTGGATTAATATAGTTAAGTTGTGCTGTTTTGCACTAAGTATTGCTTTTGTGCACTAGAGCAAAAAATGACTGTATGTGCAGAGAACTGATTATAAATTGCAAAATCATAGAAAAAAATCATTTTTTGAAACATTATGTAATGTGAAGGGACAAGGGACGTTTCGTTAATAAGACCCCGATGATGCTGTTATAAAGGTGAAACTAGTAGCACGTTTTGTTTTTTGTTTTACCTAAATTGTGGGAATAGTTGGGATCTGAGTTATCATTCTTCGTTCAACATTTTGAAAAATAATTTAAGTCAATGATATTTAAAAAAAAAATCAATATGATTCAAATCCGATTCAAATCAGATTTAAATCACTGATTTAGATCAGTGAAACCCTGCTAAAATCTAAAGATTTATTTACCAACTTTTGAAGTTTTCTCAAAAAATGTGCAACCATCCCACTAAATAGATCAAGGAGATTTTTTGATTTTTTAACAACATTATACAGGGTGTCTCACTTTTTTTCCAGCATTTTTTTTTCAGATAGTAAATGTAATTCTGAACAAAAAATTTCCTATGAATTTATTATTTATTATGTTTTTTCGACTCCTTAAAAAGTTACAGCAATTTAGTTTTAAGTTGATAATGTTTATGTATTGCACTTCTTTTATGGCCAATAAATGATTATTATTATTATTTTAAAATTGATAAATTTTAATGATTTTTATGGAAGACCCTGTATAATATTTTTTCTTATTATATTTTTTTTATTTAAATCAATTGGTTTTTTTAACATTATTGGCTGTTTTTAAAATAAGTAAACGACGAGGTTAAATTTCCCTCGGTAAAATTTAGCATCTTATTGGCTTAAGTATATATATGCTTATACTTATATATATGCTATACTTAATATATATTTATATACTAATTATGTATATACAAAATCCAAAGCATACTTGATTTAAATGAAAAAAATTAAAATTAAATAAAATTTATACAGGGTGTCCCACAAAAATCATGAAATTTTTGAAATTTTAAAGTTGCTGTAACTTTTTAAGGAGTCGAAAAAACATAATAGTTCACGGGAAAATTTTTGTTTAGAATTACATTTACTATCTAAAAAAAATTGCTGGAAAAAAAGTGAGACACCCTGTTTAATATAAAATGAATAGCCCAGTTTTGTTTCACTAACCAAGTGAATCTAAATGACCAAAAAATGTCTTATAACTTCCAAAATTGGAAATACATAATACCTTTTTTTTTCGAAATGAAACCAAAATTATTGGCGTTTCGTGTATTTTAAATTTCTAAAAATGCTTAATATGAGTTTTATCCCTCGGCGAAGCTTTCACCAAAAAAACACCACATTTTTAGATTAAATCAAACTTGAAGGGTGGAAACTACAACGTATGGTACAAATATGGGCAAATCTATAAGTCTTTACAGGAAATATCTGTAAGGTTTGTTATATGGGTTGTAATGTAATGGAGGGTTTCCATAGTTACTTTATAAATATTTCCTGTAAGGACTTACAGATTTGCACAGAATTGTACCATTAGTTTGAACCCTAAAACATAAAAAACCCGAATTGTATATTAGTTCGACTTTGACATAATAATGAAAATTCGATCTTGATAAATAAGTTCTAACTCGATGAAGTTCGAAGCGTCGAACTCGTTGAAGTTCGAAATTGATGAAGTTCGAATTTGAGGAAGTTCCATCCTGATAAACTTTTACTAACTTACTTAGTCCTGTCAGTATTGTAAACAATATTAGGTAAACCTAAGATTAAACTGACAAGTGTAGCAGAAAATATACAGGGTGTCCCAATTTGAGTTGCATTATTGCAAAGGTATCTTGTTATTAATAAAGTTGCAGATTCGGATAAATGGACAATATTGCAGTTTTTTATGCTTATTCAGATAATCAAAAATTCCAAACCATTCCGAAAATAAATCAGGGGCTTTGTTCTAAAAGGGCTGAAATCATAAAATTTATTTTTTAGTAAAACGTTAACATTAAATGGTAATCCTTATTTTATGCACTAAATTTTTTTACATTATTTATTTTCTTATCAAATGTAGTTTTTGGCCATTATTTTTATTTTTGTAGTTCAAAAATGTACATAGACCCAAATCCAAAAAAAAAAAATGACATTGGCCCTTTTAGAACCAAGCCCCAAAAATGCAACAAACTATAAAAGTTAAAAAAATTGTTTCGTATAAAAGTTTTGTGTTTTGTTAAGAGGAACTTAAATATGATTTCCAAAAAAATATGATAAATTCGATTTTCAAGATATTGATACCAACTTTTTTATTTTCAATGGACGACATGATGATTTTTTAACAGTTTAAACTTTTTCATGAAACCCACCCTAAATATTTTATTATTTTTCTAAGTCTATTTGTTGGTTTATACATTTTTCCAATTCAAACTTTTTGAGAACTCGAACTTCTTTCAAACTCGATTTTTTTATGAACCCGGATATTTTCCGATCTCGAACTTTTTTCAAACTTTCAAACAGCTCGATCTATTTTAAAGGTCGTACAAGACTAGTTTTTTTTGCTCAACTTTCGTCAAAATTTAATTTAAAATTTTAAGAAAATATAAAAATTTAAAAATATTAAGTTTTATAATATAAAAAAAATCCCACGAACCAAAATTTGTTTTTTCGAGTTATAGTTGTATCAGTTTTAAAATTTCAGAATTTTATTGATTTTTTTGAGACCCCTGTATAAATTCCATTTTATTATCAATTTTTTAGTTTTTTTGTTTGTTTTAAAATTATAAGGTTGACTTACAGTTGAAGACAAAATCCATACTTATTTCTAATAAAAAATAAATAATATAAAATTTATACATGGTGTCCCATAAAATTCTTAAGTTGTATTAATTTTTTAAGAAGTCTGAAACATGTTATTTAATATTTTTTTTATTTATTATTACATTTAAAGTATAAAAAATACTGCTTTAGAAAAGTGGAAAACGCTGTAAATATTTTATACAAAAATGTAATTTGTAAATCTCAATAACGTGTAGGTATTTCAAGCAAGGATTCCATGACTCCTTTTGTCATAAGTGGAATGCCATTGCGTTATGATCTGATTAATTTAAATTCCCAACACCATACTTGCTTTATTGATTTAATAAATTCATTAATGTGAAATTTTAGCTCTAATCGCTCAAAGCACGAGGATTATAATTTTTGCTTACGCTCCAATTAGCAGCAAAATAAATGTCATTCAAGGAGAATTACAACACATTCATTGATAAATTTTTAATTAACTGCATTTTTTGTTTTTTAAAATTTGTTATTTAATTTCGTATAATCAATAATTTAGATACATAATTAACAATCATAAAATTTCGATTTTAAATAACTGTTATCGTAAATTGTTACGTAAAAAAATTGAATAAAAAAAAATTTATAAAATGTTAAAATTAACCGGGTTAAGTTAAATGCATTCATTTTTACATTCATATTTTTTTTTTAGAAAAAAGGGCTCAATTTTTTTATATTTTGTTACAAATACAGTCCTTAGTAAAACTACATAAAAAGTTTTTTTTTAAATCAGATAAGGAGTCAAGAAATTAAAAAAAAATTTAAGAAAATAGTCACTTTTTCATATTTTATTTTTCTAGCGAAAATACAAAAAAATGTAAAAGCTGGGAATTTTGCTGTAATATTTATATTTGAAAGGGTTTTACATGTTTTATATTACAGTATCTCTGGTATTTACAAATTGTATACCTGGGCTGCAAAATTAGTAAATATAAAAAAATATTTTTATCACATTGATAACGTTTCTAATGCACAATAATTATAGTTAAATATTACATAGGTATGTTTGTTATTAATTAAGTTACAGATTAAATAAGCAATGTTTTGCAGTTTTTTTATACTGTATAAATGTATAAAATAAAAAATTCCGAGCCATTCCGAATATAAATGGTAAAAACTAAAAAATTCAATTTTTTAAAAAGTCCATTATTTCGTTAATTAGAAAATTTACAAAAAAATGTTTCGGATAAAAATTTTATGTTCTGCTAAGATGAACGTAAATACGATTTTCACAAAAATATGACAATTTCAAGTTTCAAGATATCGATAGTAATTTTCTTATTTTAAATGGACGCCATATTGAATTTTTTAAGAGTTAAATTATATTCTTTTTTCAACGATGTATTATAATTTATGTTTAAAATAATACACTACGAAAAATTTGATATTGAATTAAATTAAGTAAGCTAAACACTTTTTGGCAGGACTTCTTTAAACAAATGACGATTCGAGCTGTCAATTCCAAAACATCTCAAATTATTCATTTTAGTTAGTGGAAAAATTGCCATTTGTAAATTAATTCTAACTTGCTGTATTACTATATAAAAAATCTAAAGTGACAGCTTTAATCGTCATTTGTTTGAAGAAGACCTGTCAAAAAAGTCATGGCTTACTTAATTTAATTCAAATAATGTCAAATATTTCATAGTTTATTACTTCAAATGTACAGGGTGTCCCATTCGTGGTTCACCAAACATCAAGGTTAGAAAGTAGAGCAAATTTTATCAAGAAAAAACCAAAAAAGTGGGGTAACTTTCAAACCATAAAAGATAGACCCCTACTTTTTTGGTTTTTTCTTGATAAAATTTGCTCAACTTTCTAACGTTGACGTTTGGTGAACCACGAACGGGACACCCTGTATATCCTCGTTGATATCTTGAAAACCGATTTTATGATATTTTAACAAAATAAATAAGTTTTATCTGAAAAAATTTTTTGCAACTTTTCTAGTTAATGAAATAATAAACTTTTTCAAAAATTGCATTTTTCGTTTATCTTCGGAATGGTTCGGATTATTGCTTTATTAATACCAAAGATACCCATGCAATGCAAATCAAATTGGGACACCCTGTATAAAAATATATATTTTTTAATAATTTAAGAGAAGGTGTCAACCCTAAAATATAAAAAGGCTGCATGTTTGCGTGAGTTTTAATCTGCGGTTGCACTTGCCATAAAAGCATCCTAATAACCTTTCTCGTTTGCGCAATAAAATTTAAATTGAGCCTTATTTATTACTTTAGTAAGGGTCATTTTATTTTTCTGATTTTTGTTCATGCAAAAATCCTTGTTTAAATTTATTTTCGGAATTATGACACATTATCAAAATTAGTAATAAAATCCATTAATCGGTTTGGAATGTGATTAATCTAATCTGCCTACTCAATAGGATACTTAAAAATGATATTAATATTCGTTTATTTAGAACTAACCTGACACCTGACTGATAAAATTGAAGTATAAAAATGCACGCGAAGCAAATAAATTCTACGTATTTGTTAGTTTTCTATAATAAAATTTTAATAACAAACATTAAGTTATAAGATACGGTTTTTATATTATGAAACTTAAAACCAGACATTGTCATTGTTTAAGCGAACAATTTTTATTTACAGTAATTCTATATCGTCTCGCATTTTCAAACATTTTATTTTAATCACTTTTGTGTTTATTTTTGTAATAAAACCTCACAAGTTTGTTATGCAACGGGGATTTACTAGGATGGTTTATAAGCCGGTTTAGGATTTTAGTTTACAATTTATAATTGAAGTCCAAGAACACGAAAATTCGTTATAAAATTTTTCATATTTAAAAAACATATTTATCCCACCAAGATTAAAAATAAAGCTATATATAATAACTTACTAATTAAAATTGTTTAATTACAATTTTTGAAAGTGTAATAAAAATAAATTTAACTTAAACCTACCTCCTATTTAAAAACAACTTCTATAATAGTTATTAATGCACCAAGGGACTAAAGTGAGTGTTATAATCCCGACTATGAAGGTTATTGCCCGAGACGCAGTCATATGAGGGATTATATTCACTTTACTCCCTCGGTGCATATAAAAATGTTTGCAGATCAGATTACTGCCTTTGGTTTATACAGGGTGTTCCGTTCGTGCTCCACCAAACGTCGGGGTTGGAAACTAAAGTAAGTTTAAACGAGAAAAACAAAAAAGTGAAGGTCTATCTTTTTTAGTTTAGGAGCTATAGCGTTTTGAATTTTAGGTAACCGATTTTTGTCAAAAATCACAAAATTGCTTATTACATTTTAAACACAGTGCGTGGGGATTTAAAAAAATTATCATTAGCAAGCTAAAACTATCTTTTTCGATTGGTAAAAACACTAATACAAAAGTAGTTGCTAAAATGTTGAAAAAAAATCGCAAAGTAACAAAAAATAAAAAAAAATATTTTTTTCAGTTTTTGAAATTTACGGTTATCTTTTTTTTAATTTTCTGAAACTTCGTCATATTGTTAACAAATCAGGTAAAATTTTCATACCGTAGCTGTTTTTCTTTACTTACTAAAGTTACTTCTACGAAAAGTAGTACTGAGCGTAGTTTGTTAAATAGGCTATTTAATTTTGAAAAAAAAATTAAAAAACTGAAAAAAAATATTTTTTTCACATTTTTTTTGTTAGCGATTTTTTTTTCAACATTTTAACAACTACTTTTGTATTACTGTTGTCACCAATTGAAAGAGGATGGTTTTAGCTTACTAATGATAATTTTTTTAGATCCCTAAGCACTTTGGTTTAAATGTTGTTAGCGTTTTTGTGATTTTTTACAAAATTCGGTTATGTAAAATTCAAAACACAGTAGCATGTATTCAACGACCGTGATGAAAATTTTAGAGACGTCGTTAAAGTTAATCACATCTTTAAGAAAATATTTCTTATGAAGAAATATTTTTTAATCACGTGATTAACGATAACGACGTCTCTAAATTTTTCATCACGGTCGCTGAATACACGCTTGTAGCTTTAAAACTAAAAAAGATAAACTCCCACTTTTTTGTTTTTGTTTTCGATTAAATTTGCTATAGTTTCTATCCCCGACGTTTGGCGAACACCCTGTATTGTTAAATGTAAAACGAACGCTCCTTCAATTGGGGATTAACCATAGAACTATAATTCTATGGAATTAGCGTTTCCTACTATACCGACACTGATTAATTTAAAAAAAAAATAATCATGGAAACCGTCCATTACAAAAATGAATACAATGTGGATATAATTTATTTAATTTTTTATGAATAAAATTTAACCTAAAAATGCTTGCAAAATTGCAAAACATTTCTGAATTTATTATTTATGAAAATAATAGAAGGTGAAATGACAAGACAGGGAGAAAAAGTAAATTTGGCATAAAGGGGAGTAAATGTACCATTTTAGTCCCTTTTACAACAAAGTACAGTAGGTCATTATTGAAAGGAAGTACAAAAAAATATTTTATTTGTATATCTTCTTCATTATTTCTACTAAATTATAAATGTAAAGAACAAGTTTTAATTCATTATTATTAAGTTTTAATTAATTTTATAATAACTCGTTTTATAAAGAAAGATTTGTTGCTAATGGCAATAATAAGTAAGTATTTTATTTACCTATAATTAATATTTATGCTATAAATTTTGCATACAAATGTGCATTTTTGAATTTGCGCTATTTTCGTTATTCGATAATGAAATAGCTATTTGTTTTATTATTTCCGACCTTGACTTGGTTTATCAGGTTTAAAACTATTAACACCTAAATATAAATTTAATGAAAATTAACAATATAAGTTATATTTAAAAACTTTATATCCAATTAAAGCGCAGTTTGATAAATTACTTTAAATTAAATATATAAATATGCATGTTAATTTTTTTTATTCAGGTAAAAATAAAAACAAATATTTAAAGACCTTGCTTTAAAATTTAAATTCTTCGAAAAATATAATTTTACAGGAAATTATTTAAATTATCTTAAAAACACGTTGATAAAAGTAGATATGATAACATTCCATTCCTCAATCATTGTTTTGACATGAAAATTTAAAACTTAAATTGTTATTTTAAAACAGAAATTAATTAGAATATTTAATATTTAAGAATGTATATTTGGAATATTTAACAGTACGTACATGTTGTTAAATATTCGGAAAAGATAAAATGTTTCAGTTTTCATGACGTAGTAAGCACCTTAATCTTTAATGCCAGCTTAGCAACAAGCAAGTCTATTAAAAAAATCTACTAGTTTATTTAAATTCGTTACTATAAATAGTAACTTTAATCTTCAATTTAAAAATTTCATCCTAATTAATCTTCCCTTAATTAAAACTAACTTAACTCCGAACTTAAAGCATTTGACGATGATAATAATCCTTGCTTTTATTTTATTATCTTTGGTTTACTTAAAATGTTACAACTTAATTATTCTACTATCGGAAATACTTCACCGCTTTTAGGCGATAGAAAAAAATGCGATTAATTACGATTATAGAAAATTATCATGCCTATACGTCATTTTATTTAGTTACGTACCATTGTTTTTCAAATAACATATGATAATAAAAGTTGTGGTTAACCGAAATTCACCTGATTGTAAACAAAATTGCATGAAGATAACTTTTCAGAATAATTTTCTTATTAATTTTATTCAGTTAATTAGTAAGTTATGGATCGATAAATTTATCAAGGACGAAAGATGATTAATGACTTAAATTAATCGAAATTGGTAGTTTTCTTGTAATATCGAAGGGCGCCCGAGACTTGGTATTTATGATGATAGGGATAACAATATATGAGTCGATAAGGATTTATTTTTATCTACTAAACATGGGAATGTTATTTCATACATGTTTTTCTACGAATCTTTTTTTTTAAATGACTCTTGAAAATTAGACACCTCAGATTTTGTTTTGCTTTGTAAGTCACTTTTTAATGATTTTTTTTCACTGAAACCTTTTTGAGTGGTTTTTGCTTTATTAAATAAATAACAATTCAGCCTTTGGTTTAAAACATTTTGTTAGTCCTTTATTGTGGCTTATTTAATTTTTTCAAAACGCTATAAAAAATCAAAAAACTATTATTTTAAACCAAATCTACCTATTCTGCGACATTCGAGAAAGTTCTTGTACACGATCAAGAAAGTAAATTTCGGAAAACGATGTTTCCGAAGTTTTACGAAACATGCTCGTGCATCAAAATAGGCAGTCCCGGGAAGTCCGTGAAAATCCAGAGAAGTCCAAGGAAGTCTCTAGTAAATTTCGGAAGACGATGATTTTCTGGCTTTTACGAAACATCCACGGGTATCAAAAATAATGCGGAAGTCCGGGTAAGTACCAGGAAGTTTCGGGAAGTACGAGGAAATCCCAAGAAGACTCAAAGAATTTCGAGAACCCCTCAGGAGGTCCGAGGAAGTCTCAAGAATATTTCGGAAGACGATGATTTCCGAAGTTTTCGTGAGAAGTTTGGAAAAGGTTTTGGAAGTCCTGGGAAGTCTCAAGGAAATTTCGGAAGGCAATGATCTTCGAGCTTTTACGAAACATGCAAGTGCATCAAAAATAATAAGGAAGTTCCGGGAAATCCGAGGACGTTTCGGGAAGTCCGGGAAAGTCTCGAATAAGTTCTGGAAAGTTCCAATGAAGTCTCAAGTAAATTTCAGAAGACGATGATTTTCGAACTTTCACTAACCGTGCACGTGAATCAAAAATTCGCTTTATTTTTTATTCAAGTCTGAGGAAGTTTCGGGAAATCCGTGGAAATCTCGAAGTCCAAGGAACTCCTCAGGAAAGTAAATTTCGGAAGGCGATGATCTTGGAGCTTTTACGAAACATGCACGTGCATCAACAATAATACGGAAGTCACGGAAAGTCCGAGGAAGTTTCGGAAGTCCGGAAAAGTCTTGAAGAATTCTTGGAAAGTCCTCAGGAGATCTGAAGAAATCTCAAGCAAATTTCGGAAGACGATAATTTCCCGAACTTTTACGAACCATGCACGTGAATCAAAAATAATACGGGGAAGTACATTAGAAAAAGAAGTCCTTGTACAAAAATTTTTACCGTGTCGTAACACCTCTGATTTTTAGGGCCAATTAAACCACTAAAGTAAAAATTTTTAAATGACAGATTTTTCTATTGCATTTTTATCAAATTTTTATTTTAAGTGTTTCTAAATTTTATTATGAGGTGTTGGAATCTGTCCTGGAATTTTCAAAAATCTTTGGTATTCAAAATAAACGCTATAAAAAAAACAGAAAACGAAATTATTGTTTTAACCCCAATCTACCTATTGTGCCATTTTGATTTTTGAGAATCATTAAAATTGTAAATTGTAAATTGTTGATGAGAAATAGTAAAGCACGTCGATACTTTTCACATACAGCTGGGTTTTTATGAAGTTAAATTTTGCGCAATTATTTTTGTTATGAAATAGTGTTTGGGAATATCCTTTCACTTCAAGCATCTATTTAAATGATTGCCAACCAGGCCATTGTTTAAAACAGCTTAATCATTCACAATGCACATCCTATTTATTAATTAAATTATGAAAAAATACATGAAACTGTTGATTCGATTTTTCCAGATTTGCCTCGAGATTTACAAATATTTAACCTTTACACTTTCAATAGTTTTTTTTTTAAATTCTTGGGGTTTGTTTTATAGTTAATTTTTTTGTAGATCTAGTTTTAGTAGAATGAATGAAATTCCAAAAAATTGCTCGTTTTTACAACTTTAATAATTAACAAAAAAAATACAATATTTAATAGTTAAAATAAGAAAGTAACAAAAAACTAAACCCTATATTACAAGACTTTGGTGTAACAAAAAAAAAGAAATTAAAAAAAATAGTTATGCTTTTTTGCACTAGTGCTGAAAAGAATGCTTTTTTGTGCACTCGTGCAAGAAAGCATGACTTTATAGACTGGCAACTGATTATAAATGGCTTACTTTTTGCACGATCATAGAAAAAATAATTTTCTGTTCAACAAAATTTCGAATCAAGCGCAAGTATATAAAAAAATATCCTAATTATAAATACAGAAAGTAAGTTTTTGGGAAAGATAAATATTTATATTTAGGTAATAGATGTAAATAGTTTGCTAGTGTATAATTATTTCACGTAAAACAAAACTATTTACGTAATTGTAAAATTTAGTCTAAAAAGATTTCATATCTAAATGAAGTAAATTTTAATTTTTATTATCTGTTTTTGCAAGTTCAAAAAACGATAAAATTTGCAATTATAATTTTTTACGCACTACCTTTTGAGTTTTTAAAGTTAAACGATTTTTTTCGTTTAATCTATAATTAAGGGTTTTTTAGAATTTAATTCCCGTACATGCACGGGCTTCCAGTTCTCAATTAAAGTTCAACAAGTTTCATGTTTCATTCATTAAAATACTATCTTCTTTGGCGCTTATTTTACATAACATAGAGTCGTGATGTGCTTGTTTTTGACTGCTCATTCATTCAAGGTTACTTAATAATAACAACGTACAAACTTCATTTCAGTAATTAGGAAAATGTTGAAGCACACAACTATTATTAGCTTGGATTTCGTTTGTTATATTACTTTAGAGTAATTCATGCGTTAAATTAATTGCAACTGGGTGGAAATAATAATTGCAGTCTTTTTTTGTGGCTTTTAGTCTTCATGAAAGAAGTTTGCTTTTGTTTGTTTTCTTGTAATCGCTTACATCAAGTTGAGCAACATTTTTTTGTTACAAGCTTTTGTCTGCCCTTTGTACGCCTTAAAGAAGTTTAAAAGTCTTGAAATAACCAATTTTAATTTGTTTGTTCCAAGATTTTTAATGTGGGCTCATAGGCAATAAAATCTTGTGTTATGATCAAAATGGAGATAATCACTAGATATTCCAAATTCACAATTATTAGTCGAAATTACTATTCACCCAACCAAGTTTCTCCAGAATTCAAGGATGCAAACATTTTATTTATTTATATTTTTAAAACCCTTTTATATTATTTTTGAAAATCTGACCCAAAAGTTTCCTCATCCCCGGGTGCCAGGAACACATCCTCTAAAACTCCGTATAAAAATTTTGCACCACTGTATACTTTTTTGGAAAATTTTTTGAAACGTATTTTTTCTGCATACTGTAGTAAAACGTAAAACCCTGAAATTTTGCTTGGTTCATGGTTTGACTTCATCATCCATCCATTATTTTAGTAGTTAACTTTATAGGTGCAAGTAAGCCAATGTAATTAAGTATAATATAACAAATATATTAACAACTCATAAAAAATATTTATTATCTTGTAATTTACAATTTAATAGGCAATAATCAGTAGGCGGGCGATAAATTTTATTTCATGACAAATTTAATTGACCTTGAGTTTGGGTTTATAGAAGTTCGTGTTGCAAAATTTGTGACGAGTATAAATATTTACCTTAATTAAACCCAGGCGCATTGGTTCGAAACGCTTTGATGTTATTCAATAAAATACTTACAATAACACTTTTAGTACACAGTAAGGTGCAAAAGTTTTCGGAACAAGGCCATTATTTTTTAATAATGCTCGCAGGTTTTGGTAAATTGTGTAACAAATTTTAATAATATTATCTTTTTACCTTAAGATTAAAAAAAATGATCCTACTGTTTTAAGTTAATCTGAATATTGTAAAATGAAATTACAACTTTAATACAAGACAACAATGCTTTTCTGGGGTATGTTTAAGTACTAATAAGTAGTATTATAAGTCTTTGCACAAAGTTGTTAGAGGAGTATTATAATAGTAGTTACATTAAGCATTGATGTAATTTTATAAACTTTCTGAAATTTAGTAATACACTTGAATTCGAACTAATGAATATTAAATCCTTCAATCCAATTAATTCAACGCTACATTTAAATAATAAATTAAACTGGAAATACTTAAAAGTACTCTTCATTTGATTGAAGCTTAAAGACTTAAACAGGTATACGCTTTAAACCAATTCCATCTTCATTTTGATGCTTAATTAATTTTGGTACAAAAATGCATTTTTAGGAAATCCTAGACTAAGCAGTTTTAAATTTTACAAATATACCAAATTTCTTTCCCAATTCCTAATTTATTTTATTATTAATTTTTCCATTTTCGGGTCTTGTTCTAAATCATGACGTAATATAAATATTTTATTTTCCTCCATTCATTGATGTTTTACGAAATAATTGGATCTAGATAAATTGACACGCGATGTTTAAGCTCAATTCAAGGATTTAGGAAAATTCGTGGAAACTAATACATTAAAGTTGTGTGAAAGTAGCAATTTATTTAAGTTAGAGCTTTAGTAAATATTTTTCCTACTCAAAAATTTACATCGCATTTCTACGCCTGAACACGCTAAATAATTTTAAAAAAGTTTTTCATAACATCGTTTATATCCTCAAATAATCAATAGCTTTTTTAATAACAGAATTGTCACGATTCTTGTTTTTATTGGGAATAATAAGCTTTTTAAATCAAAGTTCTTTTGATTCCTGTTGGTTATTTTTTTGGATTTCTATTGCATACAGTCATGAGTTGTGTTCTTTTTATATCTCTGGTTCAGTTCAATTTCTTTCAAGTTCACTTAGAAAGGTGATCAAACATGAACTGAATCATTTAAATACCGGGTACCCTCCAAGCGAACGAAGGAGAAGCGAAAGCGTTCGTTGACTGTGTACGCTTAGGCGTTCGCTGTGCTCCAACCGAGTGTCGGTACATCCGAGGAAAATGAGCGAACGAAGGATTTGCTACGAGCGCGGTGTGAATGGGCTTACGAATGCTTATTTCGTTGGCTATTATTCGGTTGGTATGGACATAACGTGAAAAGCGAACGAACGAGCAAGATTATCGGCGATTCTCTTCGCTAGCCTTCGTTCGCTTGGTATGTACGTAGCGTCATGAGGGGTGAACATCAAGCGAACGAGCGCAAGAGAAGGCGTTCGCTGTGCTCCTACCGATTGTGAAATGCTGGGAACACACTAAGCGAACGAGAACAAACGAACGTTCACAGTAAAGTATTTGGAACCAACGCAGTGTAGACGAACTTGTGAATGCTCATTCAACAGCTTTGGTGGTGTAATCAGCAAACATTAGAAAACTTCGCCATCGTTCGCTATCTTTCAGTTAGTGTGGACACAACTCCAAAAGCGAACGAACGAACACGATTATTGGTGATTCCGTATACCCAGCAAAGGTAAATGAGCAAGCGAAGAATTTGGAACTAACAAGGTGTCGATGGGCGAGTGAATTCTCATTCAACGGCTTTGGTGATGTAATTCGGTTAGTGTGGACACAATGGCAAAAGCGAACGAACGAACATGATTATTGGTGATTCTGTTCGCTAGCCTTCGTTCGCTTGGTCTATACCCAGCAAAAGGAAAATGAGCGATCGAAGAATTTGGTACGAACAAGATGTGGATGGGCTTGTGAATGATCATTCAAGGGCGTCGTCGGTGTAATAAGAAAACGCTAGAAAACTTTCCTATCGTTCGGTTAATGTGGAGACAAGACTAAAAGCTATCGAAAGAACAAGATTATTATGGATTCTCTTCGCTAAGCTTTGTTCTCTCTCGTTCGCTTGGTGTATAGCCAGCATAAGGGGGAGGAACACTCAATCACTTCGCTCAAAGTGATTGCGTAATGCTGGATGCATACTAAGAAAAGGAGAGCGAACGAAACCTAGTGAAGGGAATCGGTGATAAAATCGTTCGGTTTTGGTGTTGGGTCCACACTAATAGCGAACGTTGCCCGTTCACACCGCATTTGTTCTAGTTTGTTCGCTGTTCGCTCGGTCATTTTTGTTTTGCCAGATATACATCAAGCGAACGACTGTGAACGAAGAGTCGCTCGTTCTTTGGCTTTGGGTGTTGTGTCCACACTCCACACTAACTGAATGATACACACCAAGCGAACGAAGGCCAGCGAAGCGAATTGCCGATAATCTCGCTCGTTCGTTCGCTTGTGGCATTGTGTTCACACCAACCGAACGATAGTGAGCGATGGGAACTCTGCTAGCGTTTGCCGATTACTCCGCCAAAGCCTATTAAATGAGCATTCGCAATCCCGTCCATACCGCGTTCGTTCCAAATCTTTCGCTTTGATGTACCGACACGCTGTTGGAGCACAGCGAACGCCTTCGCTTGTGCTCGTTCGCCTTTGTTCGCTTGGTATGTACGCAGCATTACACAACGTCGTAATACTGGTATTGAAAGAACATTCACTTGCCTATCCACACTCCACAGCGAGTTCGTTCCAGTTCACTCGCTCGCTCATTGATCTTTTGCCAGGTATACACCAAACGAAAGAAGGGTAGTGAAGGGAATCGCCGATAATCCCGCAAAGTTCCTTCGGTTTTGGTATCGTGTCCACACCACCCGAATGATAGCGAACGATGGTGAAGTTAACTTATTTCGAAGCAGTATAGCATAATGTCGTAATGCCTGTAACAACACCTCTGTTGATAGAACATTCACTTGCCTATCTACATCGCGTTCGTTCCAATCCTTTCGCTCGCTCATTTTCCTGAAGTACCAACATTGGGTTGGAGTACAGCGTACGCTTTATTTTGCATTCATTTGTAAACTTTCGTCCACCCTTGTTCGCTTGGTGTGTATACGACATAAAAAGAATACACGTTAATTTAACTAAAGAACTGATTTGAACTGATCACGTTAAAAGAACACAAATACCAAATGGCACAAAGTCAGGTCTCCTAGTAGGCCATGCTATACCTCGTCCTCTTCCAATCCTTCAGTTTGAAAACTATTAATTTGATTGGTTCGTATATTTTCAGAATAAAATTCAGTTAAAATCAAGTTCACTATAAAGGATTTACTATTATATTAACTGAAGATAAAAATCGAAATTATGTAAAAAAGTTGGCTGTTTTTTTAAGTTTAAATCTATATTACTTGGGCGACTTTTATTTTAAGAACTCATGCAATGCTCTGCATGATATTTATAGTTTCGACAATAATTTATTTTTAATTTTCGACGTGAGGAGATAGGTAGATGTAATTTTTTTGAAAAATCCTTGAATTGATTGATGTGGTTGCACAAAATAGAATGAAAAGCTTTTGGGTGTATTCTTTTAAATTATATTATTTCTTGTGGTGGGAATCATGTGTACTCGTAAATTGGTGCATTATAAAAAATGTTTTTGTACGAAATCTCTTAATCGTACACGAAACGTATTTCTATACCGTATTTATTCTATTTTAGAAACGTTTTTAGTCCATTGCTCCTACTCTATTGTTCTAGAACAAAAATTGCGCATCAAATTACAGCACTGCATCCGTGTGTATCTTTTAATCGATTTAGGCCCGGGTTTTCTTCGCCGCGTGGGAGTCTTGTTCATCTGGTCCCTTCGCCCACACAAGCTATCCCTACGCCCACGATTTAGCCCACAACGTCACAGGAGCGGTGGCGCCTCAACGTCCGACGTTTTCTTCGTCCAATTTTCGTTGCTGAGCAACGGACGAGTCTTGGTTTTGGCGCGACGCGCACGTAAATCTGCGTTGCCGTAAACGCGCGAAATTGCTTTGGCGCCAGTTTTCCACTCATCCCTTCCTCCCCTATCTCCCTTGAACCAACTGTTGAAAATTGAAAGTTGAAACTTATTTTTGTTGCAGTGTGGGTCACTGAACATCTCCGAGAGCAAGCAGTCCAGGATTAACATCAATGGGATGATGGGAAGCGAAAAGACTTTGGAATCTCAACAACGGAAGGCTGTGCTCAGTTTTGAGCAAGTGAAGAAACTGAATGATGTGATGGATGATGTAGTTTGCATTCACGGTCGTGGAAATTTTCCGGCTATTGAAGTACGACTTCGAGATTTGGTGAATGTAGTCAGGAATAAGCTCGAAGCTGAAATATCCTCCGGAGGTGCTGGGATGAAAGTGCGCGATATTCGCCTCAATGGAGGTACTGCAACTCACGTCCTCGCTTCTGAGTCACAGCCATACAACGACTTAGATCTAATTTTTGGAGTAGAATTTACCAGCGGAAGAAACTACGACCGTGTCAAATCCGCTGTCCTCAACTCGCTTTTGGATTTGTTGCCCGAAGGCGTTAGTCGTAAACGCATAACAACGTGCAGCCTCAAAGAAGGTTACGTTAGTAAAATGGTAAAAGTTGATAATGATGGCGATAAATGGTCTCTAATAACTTTAGGAAACTCGCGTGGCCATAAAAACGTCGAATTAAAATTCGTCGACACAATCAAGCGTCAGTTTGAATTTTCAGTAGACTCATTTCAAATTATTTTAGACTCCTTACTCTTCTTTTACGATTGCAGTGAGCTTCCAATCAGTGAGAACTTTTACCCTACTGTACTCGGTGAATCTGTGTACGGCGACTTCCAAGAAGCTCTTTATCATCTCCAAAACAAGCTCATCTCCACAAGACATCCAGAAGAAATACGCGGCGGCGGTTTACTTAAATACTGCAACCTGCTAGTCAAGAACTATAGACCAGCAAATCCTGAAACCATCGAAAGGTTGCAGAGATACATGTGCTCCAGATTTTTTATAGACTTTTCTGATATTGAACAACAGCGCTCTAAATTGGAGAATTATCTGTGGAATCACTTCGTGGGACCTGAAGACGAAAGCTTGAAACATCAGTACCTCTTGCATTTACATAGCGTCGTAGAAGAATCCACAGTCTGCTTAATGGGGCACGAAAGGCGGCAAACTCTATCTCTAATTGATAACCTAGCCTGGCAAGTCATGTGCCAGGACCAACAACGAATGCTTAACCAACAGCAGCCACCACCAGGAACCCTAGTTTACACCACAAATGGTTGTTACCTATACCCAGTGATTTCTCCCAACTACAACTACCAATGCACGTGCACCACTTGGATGCCGTGCTCGACGTGATGTGCTTAATCAAGTGTGTGTCAGATTAAGCACCTCCACTTCTTATATCATTTATAATTAATTAATTAATCAGGTGCTTAGTGCAATTTTTAATCTCATCAAAAATCACACACTACTTTAACTGACTGAGATTTTTATAAAACCATGTATAATCTACTCATCTTAGTTGGGCCATAAGGTCCCGCTTTTGTAGTTCGTTCATTCGAAGCCATTCCGGAAATAACGAAGGATTTAATTTACGAGGCTGAACCTATTTACGCATCATTGGTGTGTGGCTGTGAACATATTCATTTCTGAGATATCTCTACTAAAAGAAAAGAACAGAAATGATTTAGTAATAATAAGCGAACGGACGATTGTGTATAAAAATGCGGCCAAATTTTTCGGAAATTTTAATTTTCTTTTATTTTTTTTAATTTTAACTACGGGATAAATAATTGCCGCAAATTTTGATTAAATTTTAAATGCAATGATGCTAAAATTTGGGGGTTAATGAGGAAAAAATATAAAAAAAGGATATAAAATGTCGCCCGATCGCAATAAGTATTATAATGAACTGTGTGTACGTTCATAACTGTCCACCTCTAATTGTTAATAGAAAAGTTATTTTTAGAGTGTATTTTTTGTGAAATAAAAAATGTATATCATATCAGTACAAGGCTATTAGGTTTCCTTGTTCTGTTTAAAATTAGAGTTACACTGAGACGTACAAATTACAAAATATGGCCTAAGAGAACTGATATTTTTGCTCAGTTTAGCTCTAAAAGCAGTAATTTCTATTTTTAACATCCACAAGAACTTATATGTCGCTAGGGTGACTGACTGACAAAATATTAAAAAAATAACGTATGTTATTATGTATATTATAGGATTAAGACCTGGGTCCTTATGATTCGGCCGATGTCCTTTACTTATTGTAGGATAAAATTAAATATATTATATAAATATTTTATCTATTTTGATTGATTATAATAGTATGTATGTTATAGGGCTTATTGATTGTATATTTTTATTGTTCTATTTGCCCATAATATAAATATATTAAAAATGTTAAAAAATATAAAAAAAATAATTAATAAATAAAATCCTAATTTTCAAGTACAAACACTTTTATTATTTTTGCAAATGCATATATTTTGCCATAATTTTGTAGTTGTAAGTTATAACGATTTCTTATTGTAATTTAAATCAATCCTAAAATAAATCATTCAGTATTGTCAAAATTATTTTTTATTTATTTCTAATACTTTCATTTAAACTAATTACATTTTTTTATTTATTCAAATTAATGTTGACATTTTGGCTAAAGTAACTAATTATAAGTAGGTAGGTATTTAGTTCCGTAATAAGGTAAGTAACTTGGTGATTGGAGAGCTGAATTAAATTACCCGTTCTTTAATCAATCAAGTAATTAAAGCCGGTAAGTACACTATGACATCAATAATAACATGGCTGAATGCACAAAATTTTAAAGCTTCATTAATTCCTGACAAATCGCTTCATTCTTTTATTTTAATGTACCAATTTCATAAATGATACATGCTACTTTGCTGAATTAAGGCGTTGGCAACAGCAAATAAATTAAACTACCGATTCCTTGACCAATTTGAAGATAAAAATTAAGAACAAAATTTTCTGTGATATACTTCAGTTTTGATTTACAGGTTCTAAATTGTAGTCTTGAATTTTATCTTAGAAATGGTCAAGAAATTTCCTCCTGATTTTATTTAGAAATACCCTGTATAATAGGTTGATTCTAGTCAAATACAATCATGTAGGACCAAACACATTTCCATCCTATCAAAATGGACGTTCCGCAAGGATCCATTCGTGGATCTGTATTATTTTCATTGTTCATTAACGATATTTCTCAGTTTGTCCAATATACTTTTGTAGTGACAAACATTTTACCAATCTTCCCAAATCACTTTCAAAGATTGGGCCAATAATCTTTCGCCGATGTTCGGAAATTTTTCAAAATACTGGGTTAGAATTATAATTTTTTAAGGGTGCCTTCCGAGTGGAGCATATGTAGCAAGCTATACGTTCCGAATGAAGCATTTGCAGCATACGGTGGATTCAAGGACTTGAATTTCGTACATAGCGTGCACTACGTGATGCTCCATATGCAAGCATGCGCACTTACTACCTATTCATAACCAATTGCATTTAGTTATGGGTTGTAAGTGGTTGCTACTTGAATTTTTACTACGTGGAAAGTTTAAGAAAATAAATTGAATATATTGGAAGGAATACTAAAAGGTTTTAAGCAAGTAATATCAATATTTTTAGTTATCATAATAACATTTAAATTATATTAAAATATTCATTTTAGTTATAAGCAAAAATGATAAAGTTGAAATTATTACATAAACATTCCAATGAAAACCAAAAACTTTCTTAAAATACGAAGTTTGTCAAATTTTCTCGTAGGCGAAGTGTTGTTCTTCTGCCAAAAATCAGTAGAACAAAATTCTCTCGAAAATGGTAGGAGTACGAAACAAAAGATTTTTCGTGAGAGTCATTAATGTTCCTATAGGAATTGCGTTCTCTCCACATCAAGGCCTTGGGCTCAATTGCACTATATACAGGGTGTCCTAAAATTCAGTTTACAGGCCATATTTCATAGTGTTGTGTTCCGTATAAATTGGAGATCGCATTTCTGTTTACATAACTAAGGATTGCCATTTGAAAATTTTGTTTCGATCTTGCAAATAACCGTAGGAGTTTATTTTCGCTGATTTCCTCAGTTTTTTTTTCACCAAAACATGAAAAAAGGATCTCAAATTATGATTGGGAACTCTAACAAAGACCTCTGCATACCTAAGATAACTTGCTGATAACATAATGTTATAATATTTGTTATCAACATTTGTTGACAAAATTTTTATCAATGTGTTACAAGTTTCAATAACATTTATTTTCACCATTTTTTATTATTTTCAATAACATGTTGATTACAATATTATCAGTAAAGGGAGGATTTTATGCAAAGTGTATATTTTGCATATATTGTTTAATTTTTATTTTTTTTTTGCATATTTTCAAAAAAGTTGCATAACTTGCATATTTTGAACAAAATCTTGTTAGGAAGTTTCCATGTCATGAAAATAGTAATCTATATGACACGATACTATAGAACTAAGGATAAATTTAAATATGGTGAACATTTTATTTCGATATCTCAAAAGACAACGGAGATAAGGCTTTGACGTCATAAGTCATGAATGTCACTGTCGGCTCGTGCTGTAGCGCACACGGTTCGGGCGAGTAGTGTGCCTTATGACGTCACCACGCCAAAGCGAGCAGTAAACTTTGAAGTGGAATAACTTTCTCATTTTTTAAGATATTTCAAAAGTTCTTTCATCATTAAATTTCAAATTCTTAGGATTATTATTAGGAGAAAAATAAAGAAAATGGAAACTTCCTATTCTAGCAATATATCATTAACCTTCAAGTGGTTAATCCGGTTTAGTGTAATGCAGGTAGCCAAATTCTAGGAAAAATCATCCGCATGTTTATTATATAATACAGGGTGATGATAAAGTTTGGAACCTTATTCATAACTGCCGTATTTAATTGTTTTGAGAAAATCGCTCGGAAAGGTCAATTTTAGTTTTTAAAATGCCATCTCTTGATATAAAAAAAATATTAATGACGTCACTGGTGCTTTAACAATGACGTCATCAGCGATTTTTTAAATGGAAGCCCCCACTTTTTTTACTCATTATCGATAGAAATTCATGTCACTTAAACATTATATAAAAAACAATTAAATTTTTAAACAAATTTTTGAATAAAAAATCTTTTTTATTTAAAAAGGAATTTTTTATTTTAACGAAAAAGGTTTTATAAAAATAAATTAAAATGAATTTGAACATTTCGATTAATTGGTGAATTTGGGTTTATGAGGCACTCTGATGAAAACTTTACATATCACATGATAGCTGTAAATTAGATGATATTGGGCGCGTTCCAGTAATGAACACTAAAGCCCACGACCACGACCGCAAAATGTTCCCGTTCCACTAGCTCAAAAGGACACCATTCAACAAACCCCTGAAACCCACGAATAAATACGGTCGTTGTGAGCTTCTTGCGGTCGCCATCGATGCACGAAAGAAAAAATCGCGGTCTTATGTAGAACGACTTTGCGGTCGTCGTGGGGTTTAGTGTTCATTACTGGAACGCGCCCATAGAAAACTGTTTGTCAAAACTTCAACCCAAAATTGTCATTTGTTTTATAGCACTGATTTTTCAAAAATAGATTTTTTTCGCTTAAATGGTAAATATCAGTAAAACGAGACCCATAAAAGGTTATACAAAGTATTATCATTTTTTTATAAGGAATCTAAAAACGTCATTATATACTGGATGTTCTATTTAAAAAAAACGCAACTTTGGTCCGCCATCTTGGAATGACACCCGGTATATTATAAAGATATTTTTGGAGTGTGTCCATAAAAAAAGTATTGTATGTTCTGTCGAAAACTTCTTCCTCGCTGGGACCTGAGACATCCTGTATATAATTTTAAAATTTAATGTTTTTTTAAGTATAAATGTTGGATATTAATTGCATATTTTACCTAAATGCTTGCATATAATAGCGAAAAACAGTGAATTTTTTCGAAAATTTCAGTGCCTATATTCCGCCCTTTAGTTATAAGTATTGTTCGCAGCACGAATTATGCGATCAATCAAAGGACAATGAACAATATGTTGCTAACAAGTTATTTCTAGTGACTACTAAATTAATGCTGCATTCAGAATAAATTACGTACCCTGTCTATGGAAGATTGCATTTATTCCAAAACCTGGAAAAGCACTTCACCAGGTCTTACCGACCAATTATGTCAAAACTCTTTCTAAACTATTTCTTAAAAGGTTGAAGCTTATAAAAAAAAAAACCTAATACCCAATCATCAATTCGAGTTCAAATCCATAGAATAACGAAAATAATCGTAAAAGCAATTAAAGAGAAAAAATTATCTGTGATCTTCTTAGATACAGCAAAGATGTTTTATAAGGTCTGGCACGAGGGACTCAATTATGAGTTGAGAACTATATTACTGTGCCAAGATAATTCGAAAAATCTTATTATTTTACTTAACAGGAAGATTCTTCAGAATTAAACTGGAAGACACTTACTCGGAATTGACGGAAATAATGGCAGTGGTACCTCGGAGAAGTGTACTAGGACCAGTCCTATACCTATTTTGTATAGATCTGACCTCCCACAGTAAGAAAATAATACATTAGCAACGTTCGCGGATGCTACAGAAATTTGAAGATTGCACGAAAATAGGGATTTTATCCTTTTCTAAACGAAAGTTGGAATGTCTTGTTGAATCTTATTACGTAGTTGTGCATTTTCTTAAAGCGCCTAAAAGATTTTATAAAACAATTGGTCTTAATGATAAAAATTGGTCTAATGTGCTTACCAGTTATTTAGTTTTTTTGATTGAGTTCTACTTCTAATTGTTCGTTTATATGATGAAAATCTAATATTTGTATTTGTATGCTCTCTGAAGATGAGGTTCACATACCTCGAAATGCATAAGAAATAAAATATTTATGATTTATTCGATTAGTTTGGTTTTTAAGACGTTTTTTCAAACCTCTCCATTAGGGATTTTATCCGCCTAAACGAAGATAAAACGGTTCATATAAATTTCACCAGTAAACGAAACCAAACATTCCAGTTATGATAAATTATCCTATATTGGCGTATGCTGCTAATAGTGGAAAATATCGTAGCATGATCGTGACCAAACTACAGTGGAAAGCTCACGTCTGGAAGAAATGATAAGAATTAGAACAAAAATATATAGTACAATGTATTGGCTAATCGTAATCTTTATCAATTCATAACAAACTTTTGGTTTATAAGCAAGTACTGAAACCAGTGTGGACTTATGGCATCCAGTTGTGGGGTTGCACAAAACTAACTAACTTGGATATAATACACAGAGTCCAAAATAAAGTACATACTAAGAAACAAAACGTTGATGCTCCACAGTGCATCAGAAACAACGATCTACAATCTACATAGAGATCTACACGTAGTCACTCGTCACTGTAGCTAAGAAAATTCAGGAATTTGACCAGAAGCACGAAGAAAGTCCCTGAAGAGGACAAAACCCTTCGAGTTGGTTTAGTTATTTGTGAAAAGCGGTGTCAGTGCTAATGTATATCCGTATTTAAAAAATGTATGTTTATTTCGTGTCCGGACCAAATCCCAATGGACAAAAACGGACCGGACAAATAAACCCCAGTTCCAAAACCCCAAGTGACAAAAATCCAAACAGACAAAAGCCCATCCGAACAAAAGCTCGTTCGAACAAGAGTCCCTAGCTGACGAAAGCCCATCCGGACAAAAGCTCAAGCAGACAAAAGTCCAAGAGAAAATATTCCATAAGAGCCCAAGTAGACAAAAGCCCATCCGGACAAAGGCCCGAGCAGACAAAAGCCCGTTGGGACAAGAGCCCAACCAGACAAAAGCCCATCCGGAAAAAAGCCCAATCAAATAAGAGCCCATCTGGACAAAAGCCTTGTTAGTGCCACGGCTGAATTTTAATAGTCAGCATGCCTTAAACTTTAAAATTTAAGTGCAGCGGTCGCCATTAAGGAAAAGGAAAGAAGGAATAACAGGCTTGAAGAGTAAACTTGGATGGTGGGGAGCTGAAGACATACCGCAAAGTGATACCGGCCCCATCAGGGAAGAGAGGAAAGGGTTTAAGTGGGTAGGCCTCAACCGAGGAGATTCCCACAGTACCTATTCCCACAGTAACTACGAGCGGCGGGTCTCTTTAAAAGATTTCCCAAACCTCTACAAAAAAGCCTAGTTTGACTAAATCCCTCATAAGGACGAAATGACAAGCGGACAACATTTTTTGAACCATTCTTAATAAAAAACTTTTACAACAAATTACTCAGATATTTCAGTTTGTCGTTTTTTACTGAAAATTACGCGTATATTGCAAATTCCAGCCTTCTGCTCGGCCTCTGGCAGCAAATAAGTAAACCTATCAGTGATGTACCGGACGCCATTATTCTCTTTATTTGCATAAGCCCCAAGTACACTTTCTGTGTTTTAATCCAAATTAATTTAATAGTTTTTATGAAAACTTATTATTAGACAGTGATGTGATTATAATAGGCAAGATTTGAACCTGCTTGAAAAATAATCTGTGTTGTTTTTATTTGACAATACCTCACTTCCGCCATGTTTGTTAACATATAGAGCGCCCTTTATTGGTAGCTGAAAAGTTTTATTCGCATGTGCATAAAATCAGTTTAATTTGGAATTTGGGTTCTACGGTTAGGATAGGTTAGGTTAGTTAGACTTGAGCTTTTGTCTGGATAGGCATTTGTATGCTTGGACTTTTGTCACTTGGGGTTTTCGAACTGGAGTTTCGTCCGGTGCGTTTTTGTCCATTGATGTTTGGTCCGGGAACGGTTTATTTATATTACAAAAGAAACGCCAATGGGTGAATGTTACACTTATGGTCGATCTCACCGATACGACGTAAAATTTAAAACCTACTTTAATGTCTAAATTGACAGTAACTCATTATAAAATCTGCCAATTCAAAATTTAAGTACTACTTAGGGGTCTAAGTCGTGTCGGTGAGATCGGCCATTAGTAAGTTAGTTATGTTATTTAAAAGTTATGAACATTGCTTTTGGAATCCGGATAGTCGCATTTATTTACATGTTGATAACAATTTTGCTACTAACATGCTTTGCTTTCAACAATTTTAATACGCATCCAGGGTCAGGAATGCTCAAAAACAATACAAAATAGTTCTTCTTTTACGAAATGCATCAGGTTATTCCAGCGAAGAAACATTACACTGCTGAAATGGAAAAATACTTATCCCGTTTTTGACACTATTTTTGAGTGCACGATATAAACAATTTTGGAAATTCAGCATCAATCAATCTTGGATTACTTGTCAAAAAATAATCAAACATTTTATAAGCTTATCAAATGAAAAATAGTATAGACGAAACTTTTAATTACTTTGAATTAAATAATATTTTGAATTTATTCTTGAAATGGTTTAATTTAGTGATTTAAATATCATTATTGACATTTAAATTGAACGATCGGGTACTTACAACCAAACAAAAGTGTTCGAATTGAAAACCATTTTCAAAATTGTTTCCTTCTAAATTAATTATTTTATATTTAAAATCGATTTTTGATTCGCTAAAATACAGTTAAACCATGAAAATGGGAAACTTTGGGTTCTTATCGTACTTATTTAAGTGTCGTATCGATTTTAAAACTTTTGAGTGTCCCTGGCTCTGGATGATCCCAATATTAAGTACTTAAGTAGGGAAGAATTTTTCGAATACCCAGTATAGCAACTAGAATTTTGAATAATCAAACAAAGTGTTATTTGAATTTTCTCTTAAAATTACTTAATAATATTTTTTTAATTAAAGAAGACGCTGAAAAAAGAATTATTACCATTACGTGTCGTTACACAATAATTTTAATGTAATAAAAACTTACCTTACTCAGTAAACACTTATCTAAACAGTAAATATTATCATCCTTGAAAATCTTTTGCGACTTGATATTTTTAGCAACATCATTTTTTATGTAATTATCTGGAAAATTTCTAGTCACTTACTTTTCAAAAACCATAACCTATTTTTTCGTCTCAAACCCAAAATATGTTGTAGAATTGTTTATTGTTATTATAAAAATAAGTGGTTATCAACTTTTAAAGTATTGATCGCAATTTTTTTCGTAAACCAATGAAATGGGAACAATTTTTCATAAAAAAAATTTTAAAAACTCAAATTTATTCTCAAAGGAAGTGACGTTAAATGCAAATTTGGCTACAATTTTAGAGGTTTGTAATTTTTATAGCTCTAAAATGCATACCTAAATTAAGAAGTACATTTCGTTTTTCGTGTAGTTTTCTCCAGGAAATAAAATTAATCTTTTGGTATTATATCCTTTGGCTAATTATGTTGAGGTAGCAGTTTCTCTTGTTAACTCAAAATTGAGCCTCATTGAGATTTCAGTAAGTCTAAGCCAATTATACCTAATAAATCGCTTGAAAGAAATATACCCACTTTCGCCTAGGCATCAAAAGTATACCCGATCTACGTCGGAAATGTACGAAGTGGTACGAACATGACCATATTAGACTCAGCTAACAGAGAAATGGCTTGTTAGAGCAGATGAAGGTTTTACTTATATATTGTTGTATTAGGAGCAAAAGTAAGACGTTTGTAGCGTTTTCAAGACGAGCCAGCGAAGTTACTGATATTTGCACAATATTTGTTTTCAACTTTTTCATTATTATGGAATGTTTTAAAACGAAATTAATGTTATTAATGATTTACCCATAAAACAACGCCTGATGTCGTGATCGCGAGTACCTATTAAAATATTTATTTAATGCTTCTTAACTTTGGAGAATTTATTGCGGTTATTTATTTAATCTGAATCAACAAAGTCATTTTATGTTAATTATTAATCCGCCACGCTCAATAATTTAATATTTGTTTTGCAAATACATATATTACACAACATAATTAAAATATATTGTTAAGAGAGAGAGACAGACGTTATAAAAATCATAAATGGAACTCTTAATTCCTCCTTTTACTTTTTGATTACGGTTAATAATAGCTCTTACCGCTTATAAGGAGATGAATACAATCTTCCTCATAATTTAAAATTTCAGTATAATAATAGCTTTTTTGGAAAGCAACATTAAAAGCTTTAAAGGGAAATTCGTAAGATTGTTAAGAAGAAAATTATGTAAAATTGAAAGATTTCATATAATTGGATTTAAAAATTCTTATTAATTAAACAATATTTATAGAAAATAATTTAGTTCAAGCTCCCACTTAAAAATCTTAATTATAAAATACTAAGAATGATATAATTAATAATTTTAAAACCAATTGAAAACTTGTTATGCAATCATTAAAAAATTACTTTAAAACGCCAAATTCAAAAAAATATATGATAAATTACACTTAAACCAGTATAAGTCATTTTTAAAATTTTTTAGCTAATAAAAATGTTATTAATTATTTGTTCTGAGAAATAATTATGTAAGAGGAAAAATAATATTTAAAATTTTTTATATTTCGTATTGATTAGTAAGACTAAGGTAATTTTTAAAAGATGGTGTTAAATAAAAGACAGTTTTGGTGTTTATTTCAACGATTCAGGCCAGAACAAGGACGACCTTGCATGAGAATAGAAGTAAAAGTAATAACCACGGCAGGTTATTTAGGTTACGCCATTGCACGCTTTGTTTTTTTATAATAAATCTTAATCCAATAATTCACCGTTCGCATTTAAATTTCCGCCTAAAATAAGTTATATAATTTGATCAAAAAAATATTTTGATTTTAATGAAAATTACAGTAGAAAAACAGAATTAGGTATGATTTTTTTAATAATTAAAATTATCAATTTTGAAGTTTTCTATTGTTAGAATTCTTGATAAAGAAAAACTACCCCACCAAAAAAATGTGTTCAAAAAATCAATGATAGTGGAATAGAAATTGGGGTTTGTTAGAAACGCGCCGCACGAATTATGTAAGCTGCACTTTAATTTAAAAAAATGAGAAAATAAGGTTGCCACCCAAATTTTTGATATTTTGTCTAAAATTGTATAAACAATCGAACTGTGAAAAAAATTAAAAATAAAAGAAGATCTTCGAATAGAAATTAGGGTTTGTATGAAAGGTGCCACACCAATTAAATAAGCTGCACTTAATTAAAAAAATGATAATAAATTCCCACCTAAATTTTTGATATTTTGTGTATAAAACTGAAGAAAATTAAACATAAAAGATGATCTCTTCTCCAATTTTAATTATACTTCTTTCCTATTTTCTAGATGAATAGTTTCACACAAGAAGTTTTTATAAAATTTGAATTTATTTAAAAAATTATCTTGGATCTTTGGGAAGAAGCTGTATTGATTGTTTTGCAAAAATCGTAGAAATAAGCACTTCGAAAAATTTAATATAATCTTTAGACGTTCAGACACAAAAACCGTTATTCCGAGGGTTTGATCAAAATATTTTCATGTCCTTAGCAAAATTGGGTTGGAAGTGAGGGTACATTGTAATTTCCAAAAAGTGAACAGATTGAAACTACTAAAAATTAAGTTATAATATTGTAAAAATTTCGAAATTTCTTTTTTTTCTCAATTTAAAAAATTTGCAGGTATTAATTACTATTGTGGTAAAAAAGAAAACCACAAGAACGACTTCCTGGGATATTGATCAATTAAGTTCGAAGAAAAAAAAACAGTAATTTATATTCATAGGTACAGATTAATACATTTTCAAAAACTAGAAGAAAAATATGGTTTAAATTAATTGTTACTCTCTTCCCTCTTCAGTTAAACTCCAGTTTTACAAAATAACTCAAATTTATTCATAAAATATTTATAGTGCAATTCGGCAAATCTGTAAGTTACAGGAAAAATCTGAAGGGTTATCAAGGAACGTTTCCATACTTACCTTACAAATATTTCGTGGGCTTTTACAGATTTGCACAGAACTGAACCAGTATAGTAGACAGTGGCGCGTTATGCCTTTATAAGGTCTTAGGCAATTTTGAGGCCCTAAAATATTGATATTGTTAAGAAGGATATTGAAATTTCAGTCGAACTCGGTTATAACGAGCATGAAGTGGCGATTTTTACTCGTTATAACCGTGAAAAGGTATTGATTTGCTATTATTCTAATTCGAAATATACAGCGTTTTTCAAACCAAGAGTGGCTAACTCTGTAATCTCATTCTTCACGTTGTCCAATTTCAAAAGAAAAAACAAGAATATGTGCATATATGTATTTCTTAATAAGTTTTATTTTCGAAATACAGGGTATTCACGAATTTTTGTTTTGACGGTACTTTTTAGATTAAATATAAATATTCAAAACAAATTTCAACGTGAAACTTTTTTGGGAACATCCACTCTCTTCATTTTTTTAATCCAACATCCGTACACAAGAAAGTTGCCTTGCTTACGGGTTTTTAAATGTACATGAGAGTGAGCGAAACTGTTTGCTTGTCTTTAAGTAGTCCAGACGACACCCATTTATTGGGCGGTGAAACTATACTAATACTAATTGACATTTTCGAATCTCAGGGGTGGCAATATAAATTTTATTAATGGAAAACCTTATTAAAAGGGAATTAACGAAATTCGCCGAAAAAATATCTACTCGGTATATCGGTGAAACGACTCGTAATAACCGTGAATTTTTGAATTGTTTATTGGAACTAAAATATGTGTCCGGATTTTCTCGTTATATCCGTGTTCGACTGTATTAAAAATTGAGGAAAATAATGTTAATTTATTTTTGAATTTATTTGGAGGCCCCTCTCTTATTTGAGGCCTTAGGAAATTGCATATTTTACCTATATGGTAACGCGCCACTGGTAGTAGGTAACAACAATAAAATAATAGTATTTTCTTCTCGCGCACTCTCTTTTCTCTGCTGTCAATCTCCCTCTCAGTGTTGCCAATATTCGGGTATCCTGTCACCCAGTTCGTCCTCGTACTGCAACAACTCTTCTTCATTTTTCTTTAACATTCGTAATCCTGTAACCATTCTGGGCGTCTAACCTCTCGTTGACTAGTACTCTCATTGGTATCTGCTATCCCCTTAGTTCCACAGGTAACTTGCTCGGGTAACTATTCTTCTGTTCCTCCTCGTAAAACTCTCTTCTTTATTGCTGTCTTCTTCAGGGTATGTATCAAAACAATATCTGGCTCCATTTCTATGTCAAATTCTTTTTCGGATTCTTCGTCAGTATCGTTCGGATCATCTTCATGGTTTCTGTAGATTTTCAACTGTGATACATGAGCGGTGATAGAACTCCTTTCCTGGTATCTTCAAGATCTTCCACTCCATAAATACCACTCGGTAATTTTTTGATCACAACTAATGGACCTCTATCCTGTTAATCATCTTCTATCCCGCTCCAAAAGATGCGATAACGATATTCTTCTTATTCATTTTTTCTTCAACGCTTTCATCTTCAGCGATGTTAAAAAGTAAGAAAAAAGCAACACGGAGCAGCTGCCCTTGTATTTTCATTAAAGTGCGAAAACTTTTCGCATGTTCCGCTTCAGAAAACTGCTTTTTATCACTGCTTAAATCATTATATACACTACCTTCCATCACCGATTTCATGTTAACATTTCCAGATTTTGGTCTTACTTTTTCAGGTATTCGACTACGTGAAATTTTCGACATGCTGCTACTATTGGAAATTGATCGTTTTAGCAATGTTTTATACTAGGGTCAAGGATCACCTTTTCCACCTGCGAGCTCCGTTTTCCATTATGTCCCCAACGTTATAGCTAACTATCTTTTTCGTAGTATCTGAAGTTGTACTCGTGTTTTTCCCTCTCTACTAGGTCGTCAGAGGCTATTCTCACTATTGCCGAATCTTCGAAAGTAGTTGGTATCTATAAACAACTTCATGATTTCTCTCCTGGATATTTAAATCTGTATATCAATTCTGATGTTACCAATGGTTACTCTTTTTCCTCTTCAATTAAACTCCAGTTTTACAAAAGCTTTGTTCGGCACGATGTACAGGAGGAAGAAGAAATAAGATTTTCGAGGAAGCTATTTGAAAATGTTCTTTCAATCTCCAGAACAGCGATATTGCAAAAGTAGAATAGTTGACGTCAACATATGTTCCTGTTCGCTATGTAAGGCTCAATGCACATGACGAAGAAGAAATTAGATATTTCGAGGAAGCTATTCGAAAATTTACTTTCAATCTACAGAACAACTATGATGCAAAAGTAGAATATTTGACGTCATCTATACACATGATAAAACGAAGATATGCTGAAACTGGGAAATTTGCCAGGACGTGGATTTCTGAAATCTCGCACAGCGAATCTCAATCTCACCTTCCTCGAAGCGCATGCGTCAAAATCTCACCGGCGAATCCAAATTCACTTGGTCTAAACCAGGCGAATTCACGGGAGAGATTTTGACGCATGCGCTCGAGGAAGGTGAAATTAACCATTCACTCGGGTGAAATTCAGGAATCCAGCTTCAGTTCGCTATGTTCGGCTCAATGCACAGGACGAAGAAGAAATTAGATTTTTCGAGAAAACTATTATTCCCAAATTTACTTTCGATCTACAAACCAGTGATGATGCAAAAGTAGAATAGTTAACGTCAATTATGCAAGTAGAACGAAAACATCGAGACCGGGAAATTTGCCAGTTCGCTATGTAAGGCTGAATACACTTCACGACGAAGAAGAAATTAGATTTTTCAAGGAAGCTATTCGAAAATTTACTTTCAACCTACAGAGCAGCGATGATGCAAGATGCAAATGTAGAATAGTTGATGACGTTGATGTCAACTGTACACCTACTAGAACGGAGACGATAACTTATCTATGACGATAACAAGGAAACTGGATAATTTGCCAGTTCGCTAGTTCGGCTCAATGTACAGGTTTTCGTTCCAATTCACCAAACCTATTAAAATCAGGAATTAAAATTAAAAATAATTACAACAAAAATAAATTTAAAATTTACTAAAACATAATCTTGTATATCACATGCAACATTTTAATCGGCAACTCCATTAAATCCAATTACTTTAGTAAAATTGAGCAGGGATGAGTTGAAGCCATTTTTACTTGTTGTGGTTGTTGTTGTAGTTAGTAGTCAACTGTTTCACTTGATCAGCGTGTATTCAGCAACCGTGATGAAAAATTTAGAGACGTCGTTAACGTTAAACAAGTGATTAAAAAATATTTCTTCATAAGAAATATTTTCTTGAAGACGTGATTAACTTTAATGACGTCTCTTAAATTTTCATCAAGGTCGCTGAAAACATGCTACCATGTCTGTGATGGTTTTGCTTACGATGTCTGAGTATTTATAGGGATTTAATGTAAAAAGCAAAAACCAATATATTTAATTATAATTACATAAATAAAATTGGTGATCTACATAATTGCAACTTTGTAAGGGACATTTTGAAAGTGGGTTAATTAAAAGAAATACGGTATTTTCTCACAAATTTATAAACAGGAATTGATAATCCAATTGCAACATTACAATAAAACCGGTTAATGAAATTTTTTTCGAGTATAAAAGTAGCTTAAATATGGTTTTGAAAATGAATTCATCTCATCAGCGATCAAATAGACTGTTGTGTGTTGTGTACCCATCCACATGTACTAAACCACATGTACCATGTACATACATACATAGAGTGCGCGTGTGTTATTAAGAACATTATGTTTATTACATTATTAATATTAATTTAGTATTTAGTTTTGTTTTAAGTTATTTGTATATTAATTGCTACCATTTCATTAATCCTTTAATGAAATATCTACCCTCAAATACCTTTCAACTACCTTTACAATAACCATTATCCTTAAATGTCCCATAAATATAAATAATTTAGGAATTTCTGCTTAATAGCATAATTTTGTAGTTGTACATATTTAATTTAAGTATCTGGGAGTTTAAAGTTTAACCATTCAGAGAGATACTAACAGCTTTACAGGGTGTCCCATTTGACGATGAACTGTATGGGTATCTTTGTTATTATTGGAGATAGAAAGTCGGTTAAATGGACAAAGTAGTAGAGATTTTTTCGAATATTAATAATTCATTTACAAAAAATTTGAATATCGCATCGTTCCAACGCTATCTTGAAAAACCAAGAAATGGGATTTTTAAAATATGGCTATAACTTCTTCATTTTCTATGGTACCAAAAAGTTTTTTGACATAATACAGACAATTTTTTGTGTACAATGTAGTCAAACAAATATTTTTGTTCCCTAACGGATTGACCGGAAATGAACCAAATTTATTTTTTTCTTATGGCAGCCATATTGGATTTACACATATTCGGAATCAGTATTCTTTTCTGAGTAATTTGGTATACCATATGTCATATTAAAATGTAAAATAAAACTTAACACATATGTATTGACAGTTTACATCTATTCAAGGCCATTTTTGGTTAGTAAAATAAAATTATTTCTATTTTTCTTAAAATATTACATATGATATATCAAATTACTCAGAAAAATATACTAATTCCGAATATGTGTAAATCCAATATGGCTGCCATAAGAAAAAAATAAGTTTGGTTCATTTCCGGTCAATCCGTTGGCGAAAAAAATTATTCGTTTGTATTACTGCATTGTACACAAAAATTTTGTCTGTATTAAGTCAAAAAAAATTTTTGGTACCACCGAAAATAACGAAATTATAGCCATATTTTGAAAATCGTATTTTCTTGTTTTTTCAAGATAGTGTTGGAACGATGCGATATTCAAATATTTTGTAAATGAATTATTAATATTCGAAAAAACCTCTACTACTTTGTCCATTTAACCGACTTTCAATCTCCAATAATAACAAAGATACCCATACAGTCCAACGTCAAATGGGACACCCTGTATATGCTAGGAGCTATGCTACGAACTACGAGATCATCAACTACGATCTACGATCATCTTTAAAAGGGCTGCACACGTAGATTTCGCTAACTTGTTATTTTTGTTACCGAAAAAGGTTTTTTCAAAATTTGAAACAACATTGCTGGGTATTTTAACTTATTAAAAAAAATTAAAATTCCCAAATTTCTGTAAATTACGTGAGGACGTTTAAAAAAACCGTTACTTTCGAACTTTGGTAAGAACTATGGTAAAAACGAAGCAGATAGCGCCACCTACCTACAACGTTTCAAATACTATAAAAATATCAATATTTCCTGTCCTACTTTAAACTCTATCTCCATATTGTAACCACATAAAGGTCAAGTCAGATAATAATAAAATTTACATTTTCTCACATTATATATTAAAAGTTTGCAGTTTATGAATTAAAACCTTTTCTAGAAATATCAAAAATGTCAGTGGTAAAATTACACAGCGGAATGTTGAACGAAACTGTTCGTTCGTGGCATTCTTCAATTGGAGCTCTTACCCCGAACAACTTAATGCTACCCTTATTTATTATGTAAGATAATCTAATAAATCACTACGTTTTATTTTCTAATAATTTTAGTGAAGATGACAATTTGCAAGTACCCATCGAAAGCATGCCTGGCATTGCTCGGTATGGAATCGAAATTCTAAAATCAACACTCGATTCTTTAGTTAAAGATGGCTTAACCTCCGTTCTACTTTTTGGAGTCATCGAAACATTAGAAAAGGTATCCAATTTCAAACTTTTGGTTATTTTATTTAATTAATTAACAGAATGATGTAGGTGTTAATGCGGTAGGTGAAGCTAATCCAGTAATTAGAGCTATACCGAAACTACGTTCCTGGTATCCGAATTTAACCATAGCATGTGATGTGTGTCTATGTCCTTATACCTCACATGGTCATTGTGGGATATTAAATAAAGATGGCAGCATCAACAACTCTGAATCGATTAAAAGAATAGCAGAAGTAGCTCTTGCTTATGCTAAAGCAGGTAATTTCTAACATCCAACTTAAAACATATTGATAAAATTATGGTTTTAGGTGCCCATATAGTTGCACCATCTGATATGATGGATGGTCGAATAGGTGCTATCAAAGAAATTTTAAGAGCTAATAATCTTGATAATAAAGTTGCTGTTTTGTCATACGCTGCAAAATTTGCATCATGTTTTTATGGACCTTTTAGGGATGCTGCACTATCAAAACCAGCATTTGGGGATAGGAAATGTTACCAATTACCAACGGAGAGTACAGGACTTGCACTTAGAGCAGTTGTAAGTATAACATATTTCAAAAACTATTTTTGTAAATTATAAAAAAAATTAATAGGAAAGAGATGTGAGTGAAGGTGCTGATATGTTAATGGTAAAACCTGGTTTGGCTTACCTTGATGTGGTAAAAGAAACGAAAAAAATGTTTCCAAACCATCCACTATTCGTTTATCAAGTTTCTGGAGAATATTCGATGTTATACCATGCTGCTAAAAATGGAGCTTTCGATTTAAACACTGCTTTGATGGAAGTTCTATCTTCAATGAGAAGAGCAGGTTTGCATTTAAGATTTTACCAAATCACTCAATGCCTACAATAAAAGCATGTTACAGAATTTTTCAAAAATATTGAAATTAACGCTATGAAGACTTGCGATGATTTGGATAATATATTATTGTAAGGATGAAAAAAAGGAATTCTATCTACCAACTTAAAAATTTAAAAATTGTTTTTAAGTTGGATAGATAGAATTCACTATTTCATCCTTACAATAATATTGAAATTGTTCTAATTTACCACTCTACAAACCAATATAGTGATACAAGTTAAAAATGAGTAAATAAAAATGTAGAACAACATTTTTAAAAGCTATTACATCAAATCGTTAGATCAGTGGGGGGTTCAGGGGGGGTAATTGTGTAATCACCCCCCCCCCCCTAAGAATTTTTTGTTTAGCCCCCATAAGAATTTCTTGTTCGCATATTTATTCTTATTCTTAAAAATTACCAATGTTTCATTATTTTTTTTAAAATTACTGCTGAAAATTTTATTTTTATGTTTTTAAGGTCTCAATTTTTATTTTCAGGAGCTGACGTGATTATTACCTATTTCACACCAGAAATTTTAAATTTAATTGTTTCTAGAAGGTAATCGAAGCAATAATTAGCAACATTTTTTTTGAAAGTTTAGCTGGATTTTCTGTATATTTATAATAATGGTGGATTTGATGTATTTTTCTTGCAAATGATTTTTATTTATTGTTCAGTTTTTCTAAATGAATTGGTAGCTGTTACTTGTTAATAAAAATTAATTAATTCACTTGTGTGTTATTATTCATCGACGAACACGGAACACGCCGAGTCCTTGGGGGTTAGAATCAAAATTTTGATATTATTATACCAAGTACAAAACAATTTTTGCTGATTTGTTCCCAGAGGGTAATTAACAAAACAGGGACTTAATATATTAAGACTTATGACTTATCCAACCAAAGTATTATATTTATTTTTATACAGGGTGAGTCAGACCACCTGTAACAGCCCTTTATCTCGAAAACAATTTGTCGCACATAGATAGAATAAAAATTTTTATTACCAAAGTGAACCCAAAGAATCCACTGGTGCACTTATTATTTTCCGGAACAAACCGGAAGTGCACGGAACCGGAGGTAATGTTAATTTTTTAAATGGCAACAGGTCGAGTATGGTATCGTTTGAAAGGTCTTTTAAAAAGAAACAACTTTTATTAAAATATTTTTTTATTATCTTGCATAATTAACAAAGTAAACGAAAAAACATAAGCAAACAAGTGACAAATGGTTTCTTAAATTATGGAAAAATTAAAGCACTACCATCATCCTTAATATGGGTAAGGGTAGAGGCAATTATGAATTTTAAATGGAAACTTGTAACTTTTGCATTTTTCGTTTCGCTTGTTAAAAATAATCAACTTTTTTAGGTTATGTATTTTCCTTAATTCAAAAAATAAAAAAAAGTTGATTATTTTTAACGAATAAAGCGATAATAAATGCAAAAGAGTTTCTATTTAAAAAAATCTCTCTTGCCCATTTGCTGATGATGGTAACGATTTAATTTTTCCCTTTAAGAGACCAATGGTCACTTGTTTGCATATTTTTTTCGTTTAATTTGTTAATTATGCAAGATATTACATAAATATTTTAAGAAATGTTGTTTCTTTTTAAAAGACCTTTCTAACGATACCATACCCGACCTATGTTGCCATTTGAAATTTCAAAGTATGGATTAAATAATGTAAACGTTATAACCCTAAGGGTTTTTAGGTTATAATAAATTTTCTAATAAATAAAAAAAAATAAAACTGGATTGACTTAAATCAACCCAGTTTTAGTATAAATGCTCTCAAAAACTATTCACGTTATACTAAAAATTAACATTTTAAAAGAGTACTTGGTTGATGAAAAGACATATATTGATCATGAGGTGTGATTATTATCAAAATAAATATCGTAAATAGCCGCGCATTTCAAAAATATTTGGTTAAAATCATTTAATTAGATTATTTTAAAAAAGTTGTAAGAGGTTTTGATAAAGTAAATGAAATAATTTTATTGTAAATTTATTTTAACAAGTCAAATACAAGTGTACAATAGATTTACAGTAAATGAAATGAATAAATATGAAAGACTCATACACTAATACTTGACAATAATAAATTACCACCTAATTTAGGTGTCCGCTTTATGAATTACAAAATATTAAATAAACACAGTACGAAAGGGGATGGTTTAAAAAATGGAAAACGCTTATTCATAAAACTATCACATCACACATTCAACCGTTCATGCACTCACACTATTGTGCTAGAGGTAATTTGTTTCAGTCTTGCACCTCACAGCTCGTCTTTAAGATCATCTTCGCCTTCCTGCGTTGGTGGTGGGGCACCGCCTTGGCCTTGGTACAATTTGGCAATGATTGGTTGGACGACATCCTCTAATTCTTTCTTTTGCTTTTTGTAATCTTCAGCTTCAGTATCTTGATTTTCTTCCAACCATTTAATCTTTTCATCAATGGCTTCTTCCATCTTAGTTTTTTCATCATCAGATAATTTTGCACCTAATTTATCTTTATCTTGTAATTGATTCTTGAGTGAGTAAGCATAGCTTTCCAATTCATTACGAGATTCAACTCTTTCTTTTAATTTTTTGTCTTCATCTGAGAATTTTTCGGCGTCCTTAATCATTCTTTCAATATCTTCAGGTGTTAATCTGTTTTGGTCGTTGGTGATAACGATTTTTTCACGGTTTCCTGTTCCTTTATCTTCAGCTGATACTTGGAGGATACCATTAGCATCAATTTCGAATGTGACTTCGATTTGTGGAATGCCTCTGGGTGCAGGTGGAATTCCGGTCAAGTCAAATTTACCTAAAAGATGGTTGTCTTTTGTCATGGGACGTTCACCTTCATATACTTGAATTGTTACGGTGTGTTGGTTATCAGAAGCGGTGGAGAAGATTTGTGATTTTTTCGTTGGGATGACTGTGTTACGTGGGATAAGTTTAGTCATTACACCACCAACGGTTTCAATACCCATGGTAAGTGGGTTTACATCAAGAAGTACAATGGCGTCAGTATCTTGTTCTCCGGATAATACACCAGCTTGTACAGCAGCACCGTAAGCAACAGCTTCATCAGGATTAATACCCCTTGAAGGTTCTTTACCATTAAAGAATTCCTTTACTAATTGTTGAACTTTTGGAATACGTGTTGAACCACCAACTAGCACAATTTCATCTACATCCTTCTTATTCATATCAGCATCTTCTAATACTTTCTGCACTGGTTTCATGGTGGAACGGAAGAGATCCATATTCAATTCTTCAAATTTAGCTCTAGTTAAAGTTTCAGAGAAGTCATCACCTTCGAAGAATGATTCAATTTCAATCCTGACTTGATGGGAAGCAGAGAGAGCACGTTTAGCTTTTTCTACTTCACGCCTCAACTTTTGGACTGCACGGTTATCTTTCCTAATATCCTTTCCTTTCTTCTTCTTGTACAACTTGATGAAGTGATCCATTACACGTTGATCGAAATCTTCACCACCCAAGTGAGTGTCACCATTGGTTGATACGACCTGGAAAAATAAAAATTTGTCTATAATACTAAAACCGTAAGAAACGTGGAAGGTATTTTTTTCGTAGAGTTGAAATTTTGTGGCTTTTCGATCGGACAACCCTGAAAAAAGTTATTCCACCCCGAACGAAAAATCGAATTTATCCCCGAAGTATCCGAAATTCACCCCGAATCGCATTAAATTTTGGTATATTATGGGGGACCAGATTCTGAAGACGGTTGTTTTGACCCGCCCGGACCTATCTATTAAGGGGGCGGAGATACAGCCCCTTTTGTATTTTTACTCCAAATTCGGATGTTTTTTGCGCCTAGCCACGAAAAGGGCAGTTTTTTTGGTCAGATTTTAAAAATTCCGATGGCATCATGAAGAGGGATGCGGATTCTAAGCGGGGTTCGAATTTTAAATTTTTTCAAGCACTCTAACACTGAAGAAAATTCTCGAAAATGGTCGATTTTTCTTGCTTTTTTTTCCGGTTTTCGCCGGCGTCAACTTTGAATTATCGCACCCCCGTCCGGTTTTAAAGGGAAGCGACGAAATTTGGCCCCTTTTATTCTCACATCCTGGAGATGGACCATGGCCGTTTTTAAGTCTCCAGGCGCGACGGTGGAGCGTCGCGGTGCCGGCACGCCGAGTGTACAAATTTAGCGTTTTCTCGGGCGGCAAAAGTGCTCAAACTGTGCGGCTTCGCTAAGATCGGCAGGTGAAAAAAAATCGCGGTTTTTTTATTCCTAATCTACATACAATACTTTGCCTTAAAAAGGGCGCTTTTTTTGATATCTCAATTTTTTCTGTACTTTTGGCGCCCTCAAATATGTGGTTTGAAATTAGGGATTTTTCGACGCCAACTTTGAAAATTCGTAACTTTTGATTTAGACCTCCTAGAGACGTCGAATATTTTTTATTTGCCTCCCCACTTTGTTCTTTATAACCCAAAAACTCGGCATATTTCAATTTTACCCCTGGACTTTGAAAAAAAAAATCGCGAGTAAAATGTTCAAGAAATGGGACTAAACGCGTTAAGTTGGGTGTACCACTTTTGGCCCCCAGTTTCCAAAAATGACTACATTTTTCTACACTATCCTATAAAGGAATAAATTCTACATCGAGTAGCGCGTAGGGATTTTCTATTTTCGAAGGGGTTCGGAAATTATGTGGAATTAAAGTCGAAAATTTGAATTTAGGGGTTGGCGGCTCCAGTCGGGCTATTTTTGAACCGATTTGCTATTTTCAAAGCTCAATCGAATGTATTTGAAATGCTACACCCTTGTGTAAATCACTAATTATGTTACTCGTATAAAATATTTACCTCGAAGACTCCATTATCGATGGTGAGAAGTGAGACATCAAAAGTACCACCACCCAAATCAAAAACAAGTACGTTCTTTTCGCCATCTTTTTTATCTAAACCATAGGCAATAGCGGCGGCAGTGGGTTCATTAATAATTCTCATAACGTTTAATCCAGCGATAACACCGGCATCTTTAGTAGCTTGTCTTTGAGCATCGTTGAAGTAAGCTGGTACAGTTACGACAGCATGAGTGACTTTCTTTCCTAAATAAGCCTCAGCAGTTTCCTTCATCTTAAGCAAAACCATCGCGGAAATTTCTTCAGGTGCAAATACTTTATCTCCTTGCCCAGTGGCTACACTGATATGAGGTTTGGAATTTTTCTCGATGACTTTGAAGGGGAAGAATTTGATGTCATGTTGGACGTTAGTATCAGTCCATTCACGACCGATGAGACGTTTAGCATCGAAAACAGTGTTTTCAGGATTTGTTGTAAGTTGATTTTTAGCAGCGTCACCAATTAATCTTTCGCCTTCGGCTGTAAATGCAACATAGGACGGTGTGATACGGTTACCTTGATCGTTAGCGATGATTTCAACACGACCGTTCTTATAAACACCAACACTGCAAAAAACATATTTATTTAATTTATAGTTTCGAATTATTTCCGTGCATTAAATAAATTATTCACTTACCATGAATAAGTTGTTCCTAAATCAATACCAATAACTGTGCCAACATCATCTTTTTCTTTTTTGTCTTCTTTAGCCATAGCAATGGCTGCGAGACACAAGGCCCCCAAAAATAAGCTTATCCTCATCTTCTTGATTGGTTTAAAACCACCTGGAATGCAAAATGACTTTGAACTTCAAAATATAGGGCAAGGAGTTAAATAACTGTAAATTTATGACACGTCGTTTACGTGGCCAAAAAAAACCAAATAATTAATTAAATTATTATTTTAAGAATTTAAGTTATAACTTGATATATCAAAGGGTTTAATTAAAATATTTTCGTGATTAAATAATTCGGCCGGTGAAGCCATGAACCTTCTTCATTGATTTTATGAAAAAAAAAACCTCTTCCGAAAGCTTTTAAATAAAATAAAATAAACTTAAATCTTACCTTCCAGTAATATCACACAAATTTATTAATAAATCACGTTAAGCTTTACTTTTTGTTCGCTTTTAATACAATACAACTTTCTTGAACTCGATATTCTAGCAAACTGACAGAAATAATCTGTCACTGGCAATATATCTGTAGACTTCGTCGTGTATTGCTCTCATTGGTGGATTTTAAAACGAATTGGGTTGGGATTGGTGTACGGGTTTATAGTTGGCCGCGTGTGATTGGCCCACGTTTCTGGAGACCTCTGTTTTAAGCTGAATAATTCTAGAATGATGCAACATGACGACACCTATGAACGGATTTGATCAGCTTTTTTGGTGGAAAAGTAGCACACTTTAAGGACACGTCACTACTTTAACGACTATTTCAATTATTTTATTTATACAGGGTGTCCCGAAATTAAGCGGCCAAATTTTAGAAGGCGATTCTACAACTAATTTTAAGAAAAAAACTTCCTATAAACATGGGTCCGATTTCGCTTCCTAAGGGAGCTACAGCCCTTTAACTATTGGGACTAAAACTAGGTTTTTTTGTCATTTATTTGAAAACGGTTTGTAATATAGATTTGAAATTTGGTGTGAAGACTAATACGTTTAAGATATAATTTCTCAATTTTTTCAGATTTTTTGAAAGCTTTCAAAAAATTTCAAAAAATTTCAGAGTTTTCAAAAAATCTGAAAAAAATTGAGAAATTATATCTTAAACGTATTAGTCTTCACACCAAATTTCAAATCTATATTACAAACCGTTTTCAAATAAATGACAAAAAACCTAGTTTTAGTCACAATATTTAAAGGGCTGTAGCTCTCTTAGGAAACGAAATCGGACACATGTTTATAGGAAGTTTTTTCTTAAAATTATTTGTAGAATCGCCTCCTAAAGTTTGGCAGCTTAATTTCGGGACACCCTGTATACAGGGTGTCCCTGAAAGGTCTGTACAAAACAATACTTCATACTCCTGAGACCAAAATATGACGATTTAACCAAACTTATCTCTATCCAAAAGTTCTACACACCCATAAAGTTCTTAAAACTATTTTGTTTTTTTTAATTACTAAGAATTGGTTCATACGATCATAACAAAATTTGGTATGTGGCTATGTAATGAAAAAAGGTATTTGTAGACAATTTGTTTTTACTTTTTCACGTTATGTAAGTGGTAAAAAATAGGTCATCGACATGCAGATTTTCTTGTAACTTTTTAATGGCCGAATAAAAATTCATAAAACTTTACTTGTAGCTAAACAGTGTAATTATAAACTTTTTTGTCACCTACAAAATTTTTCTAACTCCTTTATTTTAGGCAGAAAAAAATATTTCCATGTGGTGCATAACCTAACTTTAGAAAAATATTTAAATTTTTCGCCAAAAGGTCTGTACAAAGTAACACCACATATTCTTGAGACCAAAATAAAATGATTTAACCAAACTTATTTTAATCGAAAAGTGCTTCGTTAAATGTCTAGCGACCTTGAAAAATCTTATCTTTTTAAATCACTTTCATGGTTAATAGAGGCTTAAGAAAGCACTTTTGGATAAAGATAAAAGTGGTTAAATCGTTCCATTTTGGTCTCAGGAATATTGAGTGTTAATTTGTACAGACCTTTTAGCGAAAAATTTTAATATTTTTTCAAAGTTACCACATGGAAATAATTTTTTTCTGCCTAAAATAAAGGAGAAAGAAAACTTTTGTAAGAGACAAAAAAAGTTTATAATTACACTGTTTAGCTACAAGTAAAGTTTTATGAATATTTATTCGGCCATTAAAATGTTGTAAGAAATTTTGCATGTCGATGACCTATTTTTGACCACTTACATAACGTGAAAAAGTAAAAACAAATTGTCTAAAAATACTTTTTTACATTACATAGCCACATACCAAATTATGTTATTAAGTTTGGTTAAATCATCATATTTTGGTCTCAGGAGTATGAGGTATTGTTTTGTACAGACCTTTCAGGGACACCCTGTATAAATATTTTATTGTTATATAAATCTATTTTTGTATTTGGAGTAAATATTATTATAATAAAACTAAAATTTAGAATAATTTTTTCATCCGACTTCTCATTCGTTTTTGCAAAATTTATTTTATTAAAAGAGAAAAAAATAATGATGATGGCAAAAGAGACAAAAGGCGGAAGGCATGGCCAAGAGGCATATAGGCCCAAAGGCCGAATGTACTTTGTACAAAACCGAACGAATAAAAGCCGAAGGAAAAACGCCGAACGATGAAAAACCAAATTGGACAAAATGGCGAATGAGAAAAAAATACTGAACGAAAATGAGCCGAACGACAAAAAAGACCGGAAGAAAAAAGCCGAACTAATGTAATCTAACCTAAAAGATGAAATTTTGTTTGAAAAATAAAGCAATTAAAAAAAATCATTGGTTCTCAAAAAGGAAAAATGGACATCTTTTTTTTTTTTAAATAACACTTATTTGGTTTGATGGTACCGGCATTTTATCATTAGGATTAGGCTTATAAAGGAGCCTCCAAAAAAATTTATACGATTTTCCGAAAATTTATAATAAAATTTCTAAAACGTCAATTATTTTGGGGTCTTAAAATTGAATAATAAACTTGCATGAAGTTTATACTTTTATTTTCATATTTAGTACCTAGTACCATATAGCATTTGGAAAAAAAATCTTGTATCTAATAATTATGGGGTGCCCCAAAACACTATCATGCAAATTACAAAAAAACGCAAATTAATGTACTCAAAAACGGCTAAATAAGTTTCATAAATTATAATTACTTTTTGTATCTGTATTATTTACGAGTAGTTTGACTATAAAAAAAATCCAAACATATTCTTCTTAACTTTCGAAAGAAAATTAATTTGTTATAAAAGTATACTTTGAATTTAACTACAGTGAATTCAAATAAGCTTGAAACCAGCATTGACATTGCAAGGTAGGAAACCTAAGTTTCCCACAGTTGGCTACACTGAAATGAACGCGTTCTGCTCCGGTGAAAAAAACATCGCGAATATTTTAACTGCACTATTTTTAGTTTTGTAAAAAACTGTTTTTTTATCAAATTTACAACACACTGAGAAATAACTTGAAAGTGACAGATAAGATTTAAATTGGAATGAAAATTAACAGGTACACCAACTTATTAGTAAGTCTAAAATCACTACAGACTATGTTTGGTTGCATAGTTGCGGTTTCAGTCTTTTTTGAATTCACTGTATAATGTGTTTAGTTATGTTTATGTACAAAAAATAGGTAGTTGCATGTAAAAGAAGAATATGTTGATGACATTTCCGGTGAAACCGGAAGTGATATGTTGATTTTTTTACTTTAATAAATAAAATAAAATTTCAAATTTTTATTTTCATAAATAAAGGTAGCAGGAATAAAATCAACAACTCGCAGGAAACGGTTCAATTTTCAAATAAGCCGTTTAATACGTTAAATTGTGTTTGTAATTAAGTAATTAAGTCATTTTAAATTTATTTGACGTCATCGTATACAATATGCTCACGTGACTGATCAATTTTTTAAATGGGAAACCCACAATTTTAAGTAAACAATTTTGGGTAGGATTTATCAGCCCCAGCCGATCCAAAAAGCAATTTCATGATTAAAATGATGTTTTAAACAAGATTTAAACACAGAGTCATATTTTGAAATTGCCACACTTTTAGGTTTTTTCAAGATGCCGCCGAAACGATGCAAAATTCAACTGTTTTGTCATCGAATTTGACATACAAAAATGCACTACTTTGTTCGTTTAACCGACTTTATATCTCAAATAATAATAATAAAATAAGATATACCCATAGAGTCTATCGTCAAATGGGACACCCTGTATATGGAACAATCAAAAATATTTTACACGTTCTATTTAAATTCATTGCCCGCTAAAAAAATATATTGCACGGTCAAAATACATTTAACAGTATCAAAATTTCATTAATGGCGCAGTAAAAATATTTGAACCAAGATAACAATACGATCTGTAGATGAAAACACATAAACTGTAAAAGCAGGTTTTAATAGCTTTAATTTACCCAAACAAAATGAAATAATGCGAAACGATAAAAACAGACATTCACTATAGAAAATTACATTTCAAGGAAACAAAAATATATTTCAGTTTTCAAATACACCATACACCCAACCTAACCCTTATGCTTTGAGGGTAGGTTAGGCTAGTATCAAGAAAAAACTGAAATACATACAACTTTAAATTAATCTAATATAAAAAATAATATCTCTATTATTACTCTACATATTACTATTACTCTTTTTTTATGCTGATATCCTGTAGTGCAAATAACCTATTCTGACTTGCTAATATACAAAGTGTTTCAGATCACCCGTGCCACCCCTTCATATCGAAAACGCTTTGTCACACATGGATGAAATAAAAATTTTGTTTACCAAAGAGAAATCAAAGAATTATTTGTTGTAATTTGTAACTTCCGGGGCACACCGGAAGTATCCAGACTGGAAGTATAAAATGGCGGTGTTCCACCGGTTTTCCTAAGACCCGTTTTTTAAGGAGCTTCGTGGTGATCAAAATATCTAAAGAATAACTGAACCGAGGTGTTGATTAAAGGTATACAAAGTATTTTCTACACAGGGTGTCCCATTTGACGTTGGACTGTATGGGTAACATGGTTATTTTTGAAGATAGAAAGTCGGAAATGGATTGGCGATTCTAGCTAAGCGATCTCCCTCTTGCGGCATAACGCGGAACTATGAAATGACGTCACGTCGGTGATAGTTGTGCAGACGAATTTAGCTTTTACGTTTGTTATCGTCTGTTATAGTCAAGTAAATAATGTCAACTTACCTAATTTACTTTGTATTATTATTACCCAGATTCTGGTCAAATCATTTAAGTTTAAAGGCCTTTAAATTTAAATTTGTTATATGGGTTGTAATGGACAATTTCCATGGTTTCCTTGTTTGTTTCAAAATAAAGGCCTTTAATTTTGACCAGAATCTGCCTATAAATGCGTTTGATTATTTCTTTGCTAGTTAAATCTTTTATTTATTAAGTCACTGACGTGACGTCATTAAAGTATGTAACCAAACATACATTTGCGCGGGAAATATTAATTTGAATCGCTAGGAGCATAGATATTTTAGCTAGAAGAAGTGACAGTGAAGGACAACTTAGGGCGCGTTCCACTAAAGACTCGCAATGCCCGCGACGACCGCAAAGTCGTTCCACATACGACCGCGGTTGTTTCTTTCGTGCATAAAAACGTCATCGATGGCGACCGCAAGACGCTCACAACGACCGTATTTATTCGTGGGTTTTTGTGGTCGTTTGTTGAATGGTGGCGTTTTGAGCTAGTGGAATGGGAAAATTTTGCGGTCGTGGGCTTTAGTGCTCATTAGGTGAACGCGCCCTTACACTACAAAAGTTACTAGAAAAATAACCAAACAGATTTTGACAGGAACTTTAGGTTATTTTGGCTTTTTAATGATAAAATATGTACAGAAACATAATTAAATTCCCCATTTCTTCGTACTGAATACAAACTTATACATAGAAATACGTTAATAATTCAAATTTTATGATTAATGTTTTGAGGTTATATGTCAAAAATCATCCAAAATAATTATCCGGTGTAAATCTTGCAGACTTTTAACCAATTAGGGACGATAATTTTTGGCATTTTACTTCTTTATTTTCGGCGGGACCAAAAAAGTTTATTGACATTATACAGGCATTTTTTGTGTATACAATGCAGCTAAACATATTCATTTATTTTTTTCACCAACGGATTGACCGAAAATGAACCAAACTTATTTTTTTCTTATGGCGGCCATATAAACAAGAAAATCCGATTTTTAAAATATGGGTATAACTTTTTTTGGGTGGTACCAAAATGTTTTTGACATTATATAGTACTTTTTTGTGTACAATGCAATACAAAACAATTTATTCCATGTTAGAGACTCGCTCTGTATAAAATTTATTATTGAGACACCGTGTATTATTACCAAATCTAATAGTGGGAGAGGGGAGAGTGTAACCAATTTTTAATAAAAAATCTGTTTAAAAAAACATTTTTATTTAAACTTATAAAATTTATTATTTTTTTGGTAAAAATCTGTCCAAAACACCACCAGTCATTTTTCCATGTTTCCTATTTACTCTCGATGGATCTTCTTTTGCATCCTTCATATTTTTAATAAATTCCTAAAATGTTTAAAATTACATTAAATAAAATATGTACATAGCAGTTTGTAGATAAGTACCCAATTATATTAAATTTATCTAAAAATTTCGAATAATGATCATAGTTCAAGTTTTTTCATGATAATTGCTTTTTAGGTCATGATGTTTTTTCTAAGTTTTTTTAAAATTTCATTTTTTGGTAAACAAAAGTTTCGAAAATCTTAATTATTTTGTAAAATGAGAAAATTTTCAAACCGAAATTTTGGCTCCAAACGGAGATCGTGCTTATTTTAGCTACATTTTCAATTATAACTCCACAACGAAAAGAGATAGCGAAATGATTCTTTCTTTGTCGTAAAGTGGATCTAAACAGCTTTGAGGGTATGTGCAATTAGTGGGGGGTGAAATGGAATTTGAGGGGTTAATTAAACCGAAATGCGTCAAAAATTGCGACTTTTTTAAATGCGATCTTAATTTTTTTTTTCAAAATTCAAAAAACCCTGTACGTGGGCGGTTTTGGTTCTAAGAGTAGATTCAGCAGAGTTTTTAAAAATGAAAATCCGTTAAAAACTGGCCGGACAGGAGCCGCCCACCCCTATCAAAAGTTACGAATTTTCAAAGTCCGCGTCGAAAAAGTATGAAAAACAATGCCCGATTGGGAGAGTGCCAAAAGTACATAAAAAATGAGGTATCAAAAAAAGCGCTCGTTTAAACACAATAGATGGAATGCGGATTACGAATCGAAAAACCACGATTTTTTGCACTAGTGCAACTTGAAATCGAAGCGCTAGCAATTTGGTACTTTTCCCGCCCGAAAAAACGCTAAATTTGCACACTTAAGTCTCGGCGCCGTGACGCCACACCGTTGAGCCTGGACACTTAAAAATTATACCGGTTAATCCTCAGGATGTGAGAATAAAAGGGACGACATTTCGTCGCTTCCCTTTTAAACCTAACGGGGGTGCGATTTTTCAAAGTTGAAGCCGACGTAAACCGGAAAAAAAGCAAGAAAAATCGACCGACTTTGAATTTTTTTTTCAGAATGTTAGGGTACTTGGAAAAATTTTAAATTGGAACCTCGCTTTAAATCGAAATCTCTCTTCACGATGCAACCGGAATTTTTAAAATCTGACGAAAAAAACTGCCCTTTTTGCGGCTCCGCACAAAAAACCTCCGATTTCGGGGTAAAAAAAAATTTATAAGTTAGGAGCAAAATTTTGAAAATATATCCTTGAATTGACAACCTGCAGAAAAAAATAATTGTAAAAATTTAATTACCTTCTTGGCTTTTTCTTGTACAATTTTCTTATTTTGAGCCATTTTTACGCTGCCTCCTCTGCCCTTTGCCTTATTTCGTGGAGTGTAATCAATTTTTGGTGGTTTAAGATGCTAAAATCAAAACAATCAACAAACACAATAATTGAAGTGTAAAAAACTTACAAGCAACTTAGTTCTCATATCAATCTTATCTCTTAATGTAGGTACATCAATTTCAGCAATAATAGTTGGATCCAACGTAATAAGATCAGGTTGAATCTAAAAATAATTAAAATAAAATAAAGCCCTAATTAATTTATGAGAACAATACTTTTTCTAATAAAGCTTTCACTTCAGCTTCACGTCGTTGCGTTTTTGTTTGGTAAGGATTTGCTTCAAAAGCATCAAAATTAGCTTCTCCACAACCAGGTACCAATAAACTTGTAAAACCTTTTGCTGTAGCAACTCCAAGCACATCTTCGTAAGGACAAAAACTGAAATTACCTATTGTATTGTTGAAACGATGACGCAAGTAAGGCCGTTTCGCTGTTCTTGTACAGCAATCTCTAAAATTATAATGAAATTTTCCTTTATTTTTACAAATTTAATTTTTTTAATGAAAAAATGACGATTTAACAATTTTTTAATAACGAAAAATAATTAAAAAATTTTATTTACTTTACCTATAAACTTCTAAAAGGTTACCCATTCCTATGGCGAGCATATTTTTATGAGAAAAACTTAAATTATTTGCAACTGAAGGTATTTTATAACTCTGTACAGGTCCTTCTAATTTTCTAATATCCCAAATTTTAACTTCTCGATTGACTGCTGTAGTAGCCATGTACATTCCTTTAGGATCAACGTTTATAGCTGTTAATGGTGATTTATGGCAAAGCATTTTAGCCAACGGTTTGTGAGAATTTGGGGACCACATTGACACAATTCCTTTTGCATGCCCCACGCATAAAACGGCATTGTAAGGATTTTGAGTCATTATTGATAATCTACCTAAATTTGTGTTAAATCTCGATACTAATTCACCAATCGAAATATCCACCCATGCTAAATATCCTTCTTCATTCTAAAAACCAAAAAACAAATAAATAATATATTTTTTTTTAAATTTTGTATGAATATAAAATTTAAACTCAATTAAATTTACAAAAAGTGTAGTTCCCATTATTCAGGAATTTTTAAAAACATAGGTAAACCACGTTTAAGTAGGTAAAGGGACGAATCCTAAATTTAAAATAAAATTTTAGCAACTTACAGCAGTTCCTAATAAAAAGTGGTAGGGTAAAAACTCCATCCTTGAAACCTTATTTAACCGTTTAAGACAATGCAATTCAATTCCTTGATTATCATAAATATACACATAATCTTTCTGAGCAGCAGCAAACATAGTTTCAATGTGAAGCCAAGCAACGTCATGTACTGTTTCCATTACATTTAATTCACAATGTAATTTTTTAGTAACCCAATCAAAAGCTGCCACATGACCCATTTTACCACCCAAAAGTAAATGTCGTCCATTTCTTGTATATCGCATACGATAAGGCCCAAAATCATTTAATTGCAAGTTGAAATGTTTCGTTGCAGCTGAAATATCTACACTTTCTGCAATTTGTTTTTGAGTAAATTGCGTTGTTGTTTCACCATCATCTGCTTCCAAAAAACTAAAAAATTTAATTAATTTACATTTTATGATTTTATAAAAGCGGAAACGTAAAAAAGACAGCCATTTTTTACCAAAGTAATTATACAGGGTAATTCACTTTCATGTTAAAATTTTATCACCAAAGTGAACCTAAAGAATCCATTAGTGAACTTATTTTTTTCCGGAACAACCTGGAACCGGAGGTAACTTTGATTTTTTAAATGGCAACATAGGTCGAGTTTGGTATGATTGATAAGTCTTTCAAAAACAAATAACTTATTAAAATATTTTTTTAATATTTTCCATAGTTTAGAATTTATTCGAAAAAAAAAAAAAATTGTTAAAAAAAGTAAATAAAAATTATTGCATATTTTGAAGAATTTTGTTGAAATATGGACAAGTATGATATTTAAAGTTGATAAAATATTAGAATTTGTAGAAAGAGTTTATAAATTTATAAAATTCTTCAAAATATGCAATAATTTTTATTTACCTTTATTAACAATTTTTTTTTGTTTTTCGAATAAACTCTAAACTATGGAAAATATTAAAAAAATATTTTTATAAAAGTTGTTTCTTCTTAAAAGACCTATCAAACAATACTTGTATTTTTCCAGAACAACCCGGAACTATTTATTTATTTAATGATTTATTACCCAACAGCAACGGGTGTTGCCAATTATAAGGTAATTTAGATTACAATTTACAAATACATAATAATTTAAGACAATAATAGTAAATAATAATAAATAATAACTTATGACTAAAAACTAACATATTTAAAATCAGGACAGAGGATAGATATCTTTTACTGTGTTACGAAATGACATTAAATTTGTGGTAAAGATATCTGCATGCTCTTGTATAGCATGAAAATTTTGACACATACAATATAGTGGGGAATTATTTAAGTGATTAGTGTGTGGAGTTGAATAATAAAAAGTTCTAGAATGTCTAGATGTAAGACGAGGGACATTAAAGTTTATTTGTGACAGTAAGTTTGAATCGTCAACTTGATTGTGAATGATTTTGTATAGATAACATATGGAAGCAGATTTATGTGAGTCCTCTACACTAATAAACTGAAATTCTGCTAGCAACATTTCATGGGTAACATTAAAGTCAGCATAGATATGGAACTTACGATAATACAGCAATCTTAAAAATTTCCGCTGCACTTTCTCCAACATATTTCTATATTTTTCGTATGTAGGGGACCAAATAATTGAACAATATGATAATTTACTATGGAGATATGAATTATATAATAATATTAATGTATTAATAGAGAATTCGCAACTATTTCTAAAGATAAACCCAAGAGACTTAAAGCAATGGCTGCAGATTTTTTGAACATGTTCGTTGAATGTTAACTTTGCGTCGAATTCGACACCTAGATCTTTAATTTGCGAAACTCTATTCAAACTCTCATCAGAAATCAAATAATTAAAAATATTGTTGTTGAATTTACGTGTGTACGAGATAACACAACATTTTTTGACATTTAGGTTTAGATCATTATCTGAACACCACTGCAGAATTGTATCTAAGTCAGATTGAAGTTCAAGACAATCGTCAATACTCTGTATCGATTTAAAAATCTTAACATCATCAGCGTATAATAAAATATGATTTTTAATACTAGGCGGCAGATCGTTAATATATAAGACAAATAAAAGGGGTCCCAGGTTGGAACCTTGTGGAACACCGCTTGTAGCAAAATATCTGTTTGACTTAAATCCATTGTACATAACTATTTGGACACGATTAGACAAGTAAGACGACAAAACTGTTATAATATTATCCGGAAAAAGATATCACTTTGATATTTTAAATTGCAACATAGGTTGAGTTTGGTGTGGTTTGATAGGTCTTTTCAAAATAAACAACTTTTATTAAAATATTTTTTTTAATATTTTCCATACTTTAGAATTTATTAGAAAAACAAAAAAATGTTAAAAAAAAGTAAATAATAATTATTGTATATTTTGAAGAATTTTGTTGAAAAATGGACAAGTATGATATTTAAAGTTGGTAAAACATTAGAATTTGTAGAAAGAGTTTATAAAATTCTTCAAAATATGCAATAATTTTTATTTACTTTTTTTAACAATTTTTTTGTTTTTCGAATAAATTCTAAACTATGGAAAATATTAAAAAAATATTTTAATAAAAGTTATTTGTTTTTGAAAGACCTATCAAACCATACCAAACTCGACCTATGTTGCCATTTAAAAAATCAAAGTTACCTCCGGTTCCGGATAGTTTTGGGTTGTAACAGAAAAAATAAGTTCACCAATGGATTCTTTAAGTTCACATTGGTAACAAATTTTTTATTTTAGTGATGTGCAATAACATATTCTCGAGATAAATGGTTGGCACGGGTGGTCTGAATCACCCTGTATAAGTATTACTACTTAACTTACCCATCTTCAGCTGTTAATAACGTCTCAGCCCTGGCAGCTTGTTCATTAGCAAATTTTATATTCTCCTCTTTCTCGGCCAGCCTAGCTTTATGCATATTGACTTTTACACCTGCTATATTTACACCAATACCTCGACTATGTTTTGCTAATAAATTCGGATCGATTTTAATCTTCTTTTTTTGCCTAAGTTTCTTCTCAGCTTCTCTTTCTTCATTTCTTCTACCCCATTTTTGCTTACGAATCTTAACATTATATTCAATTACTTTTTGATCTTCTGATTTATTCCAATTCGGTTTCTTTTTCTTAAACTGTGTTTTTACTGCTTCTGGGGTAGATTTTTTGTCATTTTCTTCATCGAAATATCGCTTTATCTAAAAATATTATAGAATTACACCCATAATAAAAACAAATACAAATAAACTTACTTTTGCCATGTTTTTCTTCCGCAAACTAGGTTATAATTTTTGAGGTTATATTGTCAAACACAAGCACGTGCGATCACAGAGCAAAAAAGCGAAGGCAATTTACAAGATACTACGGGCTCACAACGACCGACAAGTCGTTCCACTTAACGTGATATTCGGAATTTCGACTACGTATAGATGGCGCTGCTTAGACATACATTTTCTAAAAAAATGGAGGAATGGGTAAGCAATAACTTTTCCGGCAATAAGTGTTATAGATCATTTCTCTCTCAAATTACATCCAAATTAATTGAAAAGGGTATCTTCACAAAGATCATTTCAAGAGCGATACAACGGTACCAAAATTATAGTTAGTCCGCCTATAATTAGGGAGAAATTCATAACAAAGTAGCATCGAAACAATGAAATTTATTTATCTGCTTACCTTCGAACCCCCTTTAAGACGGATTTTAAAAACATTACAAAATAAAAACTATACCGCTAAATAATACACTTAAAGATGAATAAAACGGCATATAACCCAAAATTAGTTCGTTCAATTTAGCCTATAAAATTGCAAAACTCATTTTTTCCCTAATGCATAAAAAAGCTATTAGCACTGCCTGAAAGACAATTAAAATACGAATCCGAGGGTATGTAAAACTTATAGTTAGATCATGCGCTTTTAATGATGTTTGCAATTAAAATTTGAATTGAAAGCTGCGTTACTCTTTCTCACACTTTAATTAAAAACGTCATAAAACGAGTTTTCGGACTGGTATAAAAATGTTATCAACATCGTCCGAAAGATACTTAAAATATGAATACGAGGGTATCTTACTCATGCTTAGTCCGTGCTGTTTTAATGATGAAATTTGAAATTAAAATATGACTTGGCGGTGCGATACAAATTAAATGGGTCATAAAACAAGTTTTTGGGACTTACATAGAAAAGTTATTAACACCATCTGAAAGATAATTAAACTACGAATCCGTGCGTATATTACAAATAGTTAGTCCGTGTGTTTTTGTGACTAAAAAATTGATTTATACGTACCCACACATAAATAGGTTTTTATTTATTACACTCCTTCTAGCTTTACAAGTGACCACCAGAGGTCGTATCTGATCTTCGAAATCGCGAATAACAAAAAAAAATTAATTTAAGGTCTTCCAAAAATCAATTTATACAGGGTGTCTCACTTTTTTCCAGCAAATTTTTTTTTTAGATAGAAAATGTCATTCTGAACAAAAATTTTCCTATGAACTATTATGTTTTTTCGACTCCTTTAAGAGTTACAGCAATTTTAAAATTTCAAAAATTTAATGATTTTTGTGAGACACCCGGTATAAATTTAATTTTATTTTAATTTTTTTTATTTAAATCAAGTATGCTTTGGATTTTGTATATCTTTAGGCCAATAAGATGCTAAATTTTAGCTAGGGTAATTTAACCTCGTCGTTCCATTATTTTAAATACAGTCCATAATGTTCAAAAAATCAATTTGGCAAAGAAATAATCCAAATAATAATTGATTTAAGTAAAAAAATATAATAAGAAAGAATATTATACAGGGTGTTCCACAAAAATCATGAAAATTTATCAATTTTAAAATCGCTGTAACTTTTTAAGGAGTCGAAAAAACATAATAGTTCATAGGACATTTTTTGTTCAGAATGACATTTACTATCTAATAAAAATTTTACTTAAAAAAAGTGAGACACCCTGTATATTAATAAATGCGCAACATTTTAGTTAGCTCTGCTGTAATTTTCATGCTCACTCACTAACATCATGCTAATAGGGAACTCGGATATTCTATCTGATTCCATCTCTTATTTTGTAATCGTCCCGGTGGGGCAAGAATTTTCGGAGATATTAATTATTTTGTGAAAAGTGGAAAAATTTCAGAGGGTAATTTTGGCTACATTTTCAGGCATAACTCGATAACGAAAATAGATAGCGATTCTTTTTTGTCATAAAGCGGACCTTAAAATCTTTCAGTGAAGGTGTATTACATAGGAGTGAAATAAATTTGAGGGGATGATTAGACCGAAAGCGTAAAAAATTGCGATTTTTTTAAATGGGATCTTACAAAAATTTTGCGTCATTTTTTCGAAATTCAAAAAAACCTATGCGTGGGAGGTTTGGGTTCGAGGAGCACATTCGACTGAACTTTTAAAATTGAAAATCGGTTAAAAAATGGTCTGACGGGAGCCACTCACAACTAAATTCAAAATTTCGACTTAATTTAAGCATAACTTCCGAACCCCTTCTAAAATAAAAATTTCATACGCGCTAAAGGATGTAGAAATTATTCTTTTATAAGGCAGTGTCGAAAAATTTAATCATATTTGGAAACTGTGGGCCCCAGTGGTGTGGAAATGAGGTTTTTGCCAAAGCGCGTTTGAAGTACCTACACTTTGCGGTGCTCGTACGCCAAAACTATTTTACGAAAAAAAGGTTATTACATAAATTGTAGGAAATTTTCTCTAGTTTAATTTTGAATATAAATGTTTTTATCGTAAAATGAATCGGAAAGGAGATATTGTCAAAAAACTGCTTTTAGGCGCCATTTTTTCAATATGGCGAGCGGCAAAGAAACGAGGTAGCAAAGTTGAAATTCGGAATAAAAAGCACATCGAAATCTATAAAATTACAAATTTTCAAAACTCCCGAAACTAAAATCAAAATTGTAAAATAAAATATAATTAAAAAATAGAAACTTCCTTGAAAATATCAACAACTATTGCAAAACACAACAAACTATATAATGAATCAAAGGGTAATCTTTTAAAGTAAAATAACTGACCAATTTAATACTGGTGGGAGAAAATTACAAGTAAATCATTAAAACCAATTATAATGGCGAGTTCTGTGTAGACTACTAATAGAGTTGAAACTGAAACCTTCTTAAGGGGTAATGTAAATTAGGGTACAAACTACAAACCCAGGTAACTAATAACTATAGTAATTATAATTAATGGTGCAATTCTGGGTAAATCTGTAAGGTTTGTTATGTTTTATGGGTTGTAATGGACGGTTTCCATGGTTATCGTACAGATTTTTGATTACAAATAGATACAAATTAAAACTATAGTATATTATTCAACGAGCGAGTAAAGATAGCCATTACTCACGAAGACCGAAATTGCGACACGAGCCGGCAGGCGAGTGTCGTAAAAGGTCTGAGTGAGTAATGGCTATTTAATCGCGAGTAGAATACTATACTTTATCTACGACGATTTTTCACTTTTAGATTCCTATCTATTATTGTCATTTTGCTGACCGTTATTTTTATTAAACACCTATGTTTACTCTAGATTTTTGTTCTATGGCGTAAAATTGACAGCCCAATTTAACCTCTAAAATCACCTGACACCTAATTATATTTCTTATATTTTTAATGTTTCTCCAGTCCATAAAGGCTCTGTATGCCATATTATACTTGTCTTTTGATTTATTTGGTAATAAATTTTGGGTTGTTGTTAGCGCAGTTTCTAGTATTTCTGGGGGTGTGCAACTTTCACTTTCTGAATCCACTCACGCTTTTTATTATTTTTTAAGAAATATGTTTTTAATTTGCAATAAATAATTACTTTTATTAATATAATGTAATTGTAAATTCACTTTGATTCACTTTCTTTAAAAAATTTATATTTCAAATTGAAATTATTTTGACTGCGACGCACGCAAGTGAAGATGGCGCCGTCACATTCTATTCGTGTAACCTCGTTACCGGTCGGTTTTTAGCCAACTTCAGCCCGTTTGTTATGATAAATGTTTTGAAAATGCTGTCTCGTGATTGGTTCCAGCTAGTGTGTTATGGAGAGACATTTGATTTAAATGGAGATATAACACACGGCTAAATTGTAATGATTGTCATTAATTAATAAGAAATGGGTACGTAATTAACATGTTATTCAATAGTCGTAGATAAAATATATAATTAAATAAATTAATAAAGTATATCAATCAAACAGAGAAGAATACGTAATTGTTGATGAAATTTTTAATAAATTATTATTAACGTTATGTTTATGAATTTCAATCTCTCCTAAAACATCCAATCTTATACCAGCTTTTTCTAAATGCAAAATTTTAGTATTATTATCTATACAGGGTGAGTCGAAATTAAACCGCCAAAATTTTTAGGCAGATTCTACGACTATTTTTAAGATAAAAACTTCCAATTAACATATGTCCGATTATGCTTCCTAAGGGAGCTACAGCCCTTCAAAGGTGTTGAGGAAAAGAAAGGTTATAAAAATTAAAAATACCCTTAATCCTTAATTCAATTAAAATATCCAAAATAATCAATTAAAGACACAAGAAACCTTTTTTTATCTGAAATTGTTAGGCCAACATTATTTTGAAAAAAAAAATCTTAAAAAATGAACCCCTAAAAAGTTATCACAGTTTTTATTACAATCCCTCTCCAAAACTACCCTTTGGAAGCATGCAAAAAAATTCAAAATAATCAGAGAAACATATCCAATGCGTATTATGATTTACACCAAATTTGAAGTTTCTACTATAAAGCGTTTTCAAATAAACTTACAAAAACCTTCTTTTTTACACCATCTTTGAAAGGCTGTAGCTCCCTTAGGAAGCGAAATCGAACATATGTTAATTTGAAGTTTTTATCTTAAAATTATTCGTAGAATCTGCCTTGGCGGTTTAATTTCGAGTCACCCTGTTTATCAAAATTGTGATTGTTTAATCTTAAATGTAGTCCAAAAACAGAATTTTTATTATTAGATTTTTTAGGCGAACTTAAATGTTCGTTGATTCTAAAATACCGGGTGATTCATTTAATCTGGAATATGGAATATCTCGAAAAATACGCAAAGCACAGAAAACTTTGCCAAATCGAAACTGCAAATTTGAATCTTAAATACGAACACCTATTTTTTATCGCAGATTATAGGCGTATTCGTTTATTGTTTGGGGCAGCTCCGGAGCTGCACCGGAGCTCCTTTATTCTGTACACGGTTTTAGGGCTCGAAGCTCTGATCTTCCCCTTCCACTCCTTTCGAGCACTCAGACATTAACGTTTCAATTAACGCATTCTTTTATTGCAAGGGGCATTAAGCGCTGGGCTTTAAGTCGAAAAAATATTTTCTATTCGCGACAGATGGCGCTGTAATCACAAAAAAATGAACAGAAAACTACTACGTCCCCCTCGTTGTTCCTGGGTTATGCTAAAAGTAGTTTATTAACAAACGAGCAACCGTATTATTATTGAATAGCCCGTCGAAAAATACTAAATACATGTTTATCTAAGTAAACGATTTGACGATGATTTGGGATAGCAATTAATATCACTAGGAAAAATAAATCAACCCCAACTGTTTCTAGACAATATTTATTTGGTGTTCATGTTCATGTGAGTAGTTTTGCCTTATTGAGGGCATCATCAGACACAACTATGTGAAATTAAACATTTAACACTGGCGCATAGTTATAACAATTTTGTTTTTCCTCATCGATTGGGCTCTTTTCTGCTACTAGATGTCGACTTAATATTTATAGCTCGATCAACATGTTTATCTGTTTTTTGATTCTTTTGATTTCTATTCAATTTTTAATTTTTAAGTCTATTTATTAAAAAAATGGAAAACTTACGCATTTTTGTGTAGAGTAAAATGATTAAATTCATTGGGAATACTATGGCCGGTCATAGTATCTTTTCTATGAATATATTAAATTCTAATTTATTAAGATTATTCCGTTTCATATTGAGATCTAAGAAATTTAGAGATCGTCCTTTTTCAATTTCCAATGTAAATATAATAGAGGGGTGGATATTATTAATAAATAAGCAAAATATATCTAAATCACGGTTACCATCCCAAAAAATTAAAATATCGACCACAACCACAATTTGTTTCGCGGACGACACTGTGATATATGTTAAGGGCGAATCATGGCAGATAGTCGAAAAAAAAGCTACAATAGTATTAAATAAAATAAAAGAATGTCTAGATGTAAATAAGCTTGTATTAAATATTAATAAAACCAAATTTCTAGCATTTAATTTAACGAAAAATGTATTTCAAAATAAAAAAAAATAGGAACTAACAATATGCAAATTGAAAATGCCCCCCAGATAAAATATCTGGGAATTATAAGTGACTATAATATGAAATGGGATAACTACCTTAAATTCTATTCTAAAAAAAATAGGAACTAACAATATGCAAATTGAAAATGCCCCCCAGATAAAATATCTGGGAATTATAAGTGACTATAATATGAAATGGGATAACTACCTTAAATTCTTAAAAAACCAACTTGGAAAAACCATTTATACAGGGTGTCTCACTTTTTTACAAGCAAATTTTTTTTTAGATAGTAAATGTTATTCTGAACAAAAAATTTCCTATGATCTTTTATCGACTCCTTAAGAAGTTACAGCAATTTTAAAATTTCAAAATATTAATGATTTTTTTGGGACACCCTGTATAAATTTCATTTTATTTCAATTGTTTAAATTTAAATTAAGTACCTATGCTTTGGATTTTGACATTATCTGTAAGTCAATCAGATAGGTTAATTTACTTGTCAGAAATTTTAAGTGAGTCCACTTATTTTAAAAACAGCCAATAATGTTCAAGAAGGCAAGTTGGGAAAGACAAAATCCAAACCATAAATCTTTTAAATAAAAACATTATGATAAGAACGAAAAATTATACAGGGTTTCACAAAAAATCGTTAAAATGTTGAAATTTTTAAATTGCTGTAACTTCTTAAGGAGTCGCAAAAAATGTTAGTTTATAGGAAATTTTTTATTCACAATGACATTTACTATCTAGAAAAAAATTTTGGTGGAAAAAAAGTGAGACACCTTGTATATATTACCAACTTAAACTCATACTACCAAAAGAAGTACTTCTAACAATCTACTATGCCTTATCCCAATCTATGGTATCATACGGAATTATTTCTTGGGAAGGAACCTATAATAACAAAATCAAACCAATACAAACGCTTCAAAATTTAATCCTAGAAATAATTTTATACAAAAGCAGACTATTCAACAAATTTACTACATCAAGAAGTTAACGTATTAAAACTGCCAAATCTATACCCTCTTGAAATTTATAAATATTACTTAAAAAATAAAATGATTATAAAAATGTGTCACATAACCATGGTACCTGCAATCTAGTGGAACGGTAAAAACCGCAGTCGTGGATATGATCGTTGTAAGCGTTAAGTGGGACGTACTGTTAGTAGTTTATTTTTATTTGAAAATAATTACTCCTAGGTATAATAAATAAATTAAGGCGGGTACGTCCTATATTTTATAAAATGAAATCAGCGAGATTTAACAAAATAAAAAAATTGATTATTTTTAGATAATTTTATTCCTTAGTTCAAATTATTATACAGGGTGAATCAAAATTTTTGTACAATAGCTTTAAGACTGCATGGAATTTTCATGAGCTACGAACTACAACGCATTTTCACTGAAAAATGTCGTTCAAACTATGAGGGTCACTTGATTTCTTAAAATAATAAGAATAATGCATAATTATTATTTTTAAATGTTGCATTACTTTGAAAATGATGAATCCGCTGGGCGAAGCTCAATGAAGTTAATCCTCTTCTAGCCACTAAAATTTATAAATCGCAGTATGTAAACGCTAAAAACTAAGGATTAGAGCTATAAGTTGGAGCATTTTAAAACTTCAAAGAGTTTGCTTAAAAACTTGTTTTGCAAATAAGTGACTTGCAAAGCTGAAGTTTCAAAATGTTTATAAATAAATAAACACAGATTCCATCCACATCCTCTTTACCCTTAGTAAGTGCTTGATAAGACTTCCAAATGAATGCGTTTTTTTCTGTTTTTGTCCGGGAAAATAAATATTTTAGTATTTACTATTATACAACAGAAAACAACTGAAAACAAGGATAGATCTTGGTTTGGTAGGATGGGCACAATTAGACAATATTAAAATAATTAGGTGCCTGGACATTGGATTGGTAGGTGAGGACCTCTAAATGCCCTGCAAGATCTCCTGACTTTTTTCTGCACGACGATGTAGTATAATAGTATATAATCCAATGAGCGAGAAATGATAGCCATTATTCAGACCGAAATTAATTGACACGTCGCCTGCCGGCTCGTGTCACAATTTCGGTATTCGTGAATTATGGCTGTTTTCTCGCGAGTATAATAATTTATTTTTTCCACGACTTTATTTATTTGACGGCGCTTTTATGTAAATTTGTTGAGGTTATAGGCGACGAGCGAATTTTACTCCAGCACCCCCTGTGGCAGTAATTAGCAAAAAATACAGGGACGTCAAATATTTGAATTTAAAGTTTTGTGTATTTATTCAAAATTCTTGTTATGAATACTACAAATAACAATCAGAGAGCATCTCATACTTCTTGTTCTGTTGTTGGATGCCAAAAAACTATTTCAATACAAACAGAGATATAAAATTTTATAAATTTCCTTCAGAATCTTATGAGGTAAAAAGGCGCAAAGTGCAGATTAGAAGCGATAAAGTCTTAAGCATAAGATTTATTATTATATATAAATGGTATATTTGAAATTTTTATTATATTATTTATTCTAGGCCTGATGTGGAGTTTGGGAACCAAAGAAACACGATGTAATTTGTAGTGTGTTTATTTTGTTGAAAGTTCATTTAAAACTTTATTTTTGGATTGATTCTTGGTAATAACTGCTTTAAATAAAACTTCTTTCTACTACTTCTGTTTCACTGTAAGTTTCATTAGTTGAAATCCCAAAATAATGAAACACACAGCAAAAAAAAATCAAAAATTAAAGACAGAGTGAAAATATCAATGTCAAAATTACAAAGGTCGTGTTCGAGCTTGTGCGGTTTTAGAAGACTGATTTTCACCATTTGTTGAATCACGGTAGTATTTCTGCTTCCTAGGATAAACTAAAGTTACTTATTATTTTTTAAAGGAAACTTTTTTATTACTGTTTTTCCTTCCAAATATTTTATTTGGCCTCTTTTTGCAGTCGGCCTATATTCCAACCACAAGCAACCTCAGTTTTAATTTGTTATGCTGTCTTTTTCGTTTCTTTTAAACCCAATAATGGTCAGCATAAAAATTTTACTACTTTTATGGTCAAAAACTATAGAGGAAAATTCAAATAAATCATTTTCTCCATTATAGCTCCAGCAACAAACTTCCTTAACAAAACGAATTAACTTTAAATACATTTTACCGCATTTCACAACAAAGATTTATTTTGATTCCCTGTATTTTTTGCACCGAAACGCCGCCATGGGGCGCTGTTCGCAATATACGCTTGTCGCCTATTTTTCGTAATTTTTACATTTCTTGATTTCTTCTATGTAAATTTTATTCTGTGGTTAAAATTACCCATAATCCATTGCTCATTACCCATTAGATTAATAAAATTACCTATAATCCATTGCTCATTACTCAATGGGTTGGCAATGCTAGAGCTTTGTGATTGGTCCATTGGTCTGCACACGGCACGAGCGTATTGTATAATGTCAAAAATTTTGTAATGAATTTCATTATTTGTCAAAAAATTCGTTTATTCAATAGTGGTGGAAAAATAACTTTAAAAACTACTTTTGGAAATTAAATTAAAAGTCTTTATCGTGTTAAAATAAGTTATTTTGATTACTGTTGACATCTGAAATAGATTAATACTTTAAATTCATTATAAAACATTAAGCTGCTTTAATGTTATTTTTATTTAATGGAGTTTTCAGCAGTGAAGTTTCTAATAGTAGGAGTCAGCATAATTTATTTAGCATGTGTGTAAAGTACATAATTAGTTAAAACTGCTTTAATATTTTAATTTTAGGAGTTTTTCGTTTAGTAAAAACTGTATAAAATTGGATATACTTTAAATGTTAAATTTTTAGTACCTTTTGTAGCTCTGGAGCAGTGACAATCAAACAAAAAATTTATTGTAAACCTTACAAAAGCAACAAAAACATCTAGGTCCTTTTGTTTACATCTAGTTTACATTTTATGAGCTTTTTTAATGATGGTTTTGTACCCTTTGGGACCACCACTGTCAAGACTCCACACCGCTACTTTTAATCGTGAAAATTCACACAGAAAAAAAGTCAGGGAGGATGCGAGGAAAAGAACGAGAACAAATTAAAATATAGATTTTTTGACCTGAAATTTGTTTTTATAAATATTTTTTATAGAGTAGGGCTAAATTTCTATAATTATTGAAGGAAATATTTTTAAAGATTATTAACCACGGTAGCTAGAGAACAAAGGACAAACCTCAAAATTAATTCGTGTATTTGTAACTAAAGGTTGACTTACTATAGGATTGTAAGCTACAATGCCGTCGTTTATATTCACTTTATCGCGGCAAAATAAACGTCCCGGCGCTTGCGCCAAAAGTGGTAAATACGAACTTTTGGCGGTTAGGGCGCCCAGTTCTCTTCGTCACTTGCAGTGTTTAGGGTTGAAAACAACGCGTACACGGGTCACTTTTTTTAGAACTGTTAATTTCAACTTAAACTTTCTAAGAATGGCTTAACACGAATAAATAAAAAATAAATTGCGAAAACGAAAAATTTAAATTAAGTTAAATTTTTTTCAGATTAAAATTTTTAAACGTAAGTAAAAAATAATAAAATTTCTTTTTTTATTACACCTAAAAATATTAATTAATTTTTTTACAATACAAAAATTGTGGAATCTTAATTTGTTCTGAGGTTGAATTTCATAGAAGGGTTAATTTTATGGTTTCCAATTTATACAAATTGTTTTTTTTAATTGAATGCTTTTAGGAATTATTATTTTCTTATTGAGTAAAATCATGCAAGAGATTTTTTATTTAAAAAAAAAAAATTTTAAAGAATTGATGAATATATTTTTATAACTAAAAATTTATGACGTAAATATTTTTTATAAGGAGGCAAGTAAAAATAACATGAAATTTACGCCGTACGAGATTTTTAACTTAAATTAACTTGTCAAAGAAGGAAAAATATGAGTCAATCGCTGGTATTTGTTTCTGAACTTTTATAAGCATTAATTTCGCCTTCTCGTTTTTATCTTACGAAATGTAAATATTTAAAACTCAAAAGCAGCAACACTTTGATCAATCTAAATCTCATTCAGGTTCACTTCACGGTAACTTCAAAATATTGTAATAAATTAATAATTTACATTAAAAAAAACTTTTTAATAAACCGTAATTTTTTCACAAAACGATGATTTTTATAACAATAGCAACATGTTTACAACGAAGATTTGAGTTTTAATTAACCAATTTTATTTACACGTATAAAATCTTCCAGTTTCATTTTTTACGAATCGAGTAATTCGAGATTAAATTATATCCAATTTTAACTTTATTCATAACAACTCCTCTCGATCTCACATAATCTCCACTAATTTAATACCAACTTGTATTTGGTTTAAAATAAGGCTTTAGCAAAATTGCGCCCACCTTATCACTCACTTCCACGATCATTTCAGACGTAGTTTATTTAAGATTTAAGAAAATACAACGAAGTGGCTGAGTTAAAATAAAAACACGAAAAAAATGAGAGCAGATTTCATTTTGGATAAGAGCATAAATCAAGTTTTAACTAAGCTTTTTTAAAGCAAAGCTTTTTCTAAATACTTTTCAGTTCTTTAAATAAAAATTTCGTTTTCAATTTCGTGTCACGCTGTATAGAGAATCCGGTAAAAGTTCCGGGGCCCCATCGTTTCCGGGAACCGACTAAAGAACTCCAGGCGTTCCTATTAGTGTTACATCTCACAAGAAAATTTATATCTCCGTTAATAAACTACGTAGAAACACAAATTTAAAACGTAGATTTGAACAGGCTAATATTATAACTATTTCAAAAAAAATTCTAATATTAAAAAAAACATTTAAATGTCCTGGACTGAGATTCTCGAATGTAACCGACAAATTATCGCACACTTTTTCTGTCAAAATTTTATTTCTACCTTTCTTCAGCAACTGCCTTAGACCCACTAGCTCATTTTGTTCGATATTTGTCACATTCAATCCTTCCCTGCGACATTGGAAAATACATTTTTCACAAAGTAATAGATTTTTGACAGAAAAAGTGTGCGATATACCTTCTCGCATACATTCGAGAATCGCAGTAAATTTAGAAAAAGTTTAGCTACTTCTTAAAATGCATTTTGATTTATTTTCTACATTATTTAATACCAAATTTGTGCTTTTTTTGTGCAATTCCACCTTTGCTGTTGACCTAGAACCAAAAAAGCGCTCCGGTATTTCAAAGTACAGCACCTCGCAAGAAAATTAATATCTTCATTAATAAACTACTTAGAACGACAAATCAAAAAACGTCTAATGTAGATTTGAATACGCTAATAGAAAAATATATTTTTTTAATTTTCTAATATAAAAAAATTACTTAAATGTCTACGTAAATTTAAAAAAAATTAGTTACTTAAAAAATTGCTTTTAATCTTAAGAAAATTAAAAAAAAATTATTATTATTATTAATAAAATGTATTTTGATTTATGTTTCAACGTTTTTTAATATCGGATTTATGATTTTTTTTGTACAACCCTACCTTTTCCTCTGACCGAAAAAAAGCGCTCGGGGAGGTCGGAGTTTAACATCTTGCAAGAAAATTAGTATCTGATTTAAACCGTTTGACCGGGTATTTTATTTGCAGTTATGGTGAAGTGATTATGAATTTAATTGATCTTGTTTTTTTGTTTTTTCCATATTATCTGCTCTGCGACATGTAATTTAAAAGTTACAGCCATTTTTATAACTTTAAAAAAACATAGAAAGAAGAGTCATGTTTCAAAAACGCTTTTTTTTTATTTTCTTATTCGCTCTCTTTTTAATCCATATAGATTTTGGTTCGCCGATTCAAGCAATATTAGCGCGATTCAACGCGTACTTTTTAAAATACAGCATTTTGAAATATCGTATAATTTCGAAAGATTCAAAAATATTATTTTTTTTCAAAAACTTTCGAATTTCATATAACCATTAAGCTAGGATTATAGATTTCGGTCAGCTGATTATGGAGAAATAAAAATTTTTAGGCTACGAACAGTAGTTTAGCAGTTACAACCATTTGAGTGACCATTAAAAAATGATGTTTTTTAGCTTTTTTCGATAAATTTGGGTTTGCTGATAACGATAATTCAACCAATATTAGCGCGATCCAATGCGATTACGAAGAAATAAAAATGTTTACGACCAGTAATTTAGAAGTTACAGCCATTTTTGACTCAAAATCGAAAAATTTTAAATTTTTTCTCGGGTATTTGACTTTATCTTATAGATTTGAGTTTGCTGATAACGGTTCAATCAATATAAACGCAATCCGATGAGTACTTTTTAAAATACAGCATCTTGAAATATGGTAAAACTTTAAAAATTTCAAAAAATTAATTTTTTTTTCAAAAATATTCGAATTTCACATAACTCATTAGCTATGATTATGGATTTCGGCCTGCTGATTACGGAGAAATGAAAATGCAGTACTTTAGAAGTTACAGCCATTTTTATAGCGCTAAAAAAATTAAGAAGGGGACCCATTTGCTTCAAAATTGAAAAATTTTGAATTTTTTTCGCGATTTTTTGACACTATCTTTTACAGGGTGTTTCTAAAATGGTGGTCATTGCTCCGTGTACTTATACCAGAAGTAAGAATAAGAAAAAAGTCGATATAAACATTTGTCCAAAACTCAACTGTTACCGATATACATCGAAATTTTTAAAATAGTAATACAATCGAACTTCTATAACTCGAACTTCTATAAGTCGAATTTTTCCATAACTCGAATTTTGTTGGTAATGTATTATGTGTTTGATTGTAAAATTGTTCGTTTTTAACTTTCTAAAATAATTTCTATATCTCGAATTTTCTATATCTCGATTTTTTTAAAGTCCCTTGAAGATTTGAGTTATGGAAGTTTGACTGTATATTACTTTTAAAATTATTTATTATAATAAATAATTTTAAAATTTTACATTTAGTTTACATACAACACACAATACAATGTTAGTGTATATTGGGTTGCCTAAAATTCATTTCTACTCCACTTATAAAGCAACTTTTACTGAGATGTTTTTCTTCCAATCATCTCCTTTAAACATCCATCAATCGTAAACACCCTGTACATAAAATATTTTATTTAAAAATAATATGTTTTATAATTAATTATTTCTCGTCCTTTATTTTTTAAATTAGTAAATTATTTATTTAGCAAAATAAAAAAAGGTTAAAACAAGATCTTAACATATTTATTAATTATATGGTTTATGTAAAATTTACATTTTGTGGGTTACATTACGTTATATCAATTAACCTTTAATGTGTCGATATCGTCGATATAGTGTCGATATGTTAAGTATCAGTGACATCACAAATGTCACGAATACACCAAAAAAATCACTTTAAATTGTTAAAGTAAAATAGTGTCTCGCAATACTTTTCAAAATTATGTTGTTTGAGAGTTAATGAAATTATTCCATTCTTTATGAATATAATTACAGTAGATAATACTCCCTAGTTTTCATTTTAAATAAAAAAATAGAAAAATAAATAAACATAAACAAATATTATTAAGTATAAAAATGAAGGTAATTCCAAGTTTTTAATTTTATCTTCTTTATAAAAAATTCGATCATCAGTCGGCCTCCAGCCTCCGCAAGGTACCGGCCCCTCGGGAATTTTCCGATTTCCCGGTGGGCCAGTCCGTCTCTGAATGTATTTGTCACAAATATATTCTCAAATGTAGCAAGGGGGATCGAATGCGACAAATATCGAATAAAATGAACAAATGGGTCTAGGGGATGCTGACGAACTGTTCCTAGAGGAAGGTAGAAAAAAAATTGACAGAAAAAAAATAATTTGTCGCACACTTTTTCTGTCAAAAGTATACTATTTTGTGAAAAATATATTCTCCAATGTCGAAATGGGGATCAAATGCAACAAATATCGAATAAATCGAGTGAATGAGTCTAGGGCATGCGGACGAACAGTTCCTAGAGAAAGATAGAAATAATATGTTGACATGACATTCTCGAATCACACGACATGGTAAGGACAGACTCTTATTTTTGCATTTGAACGACAAGGATAGAATGATAAAAGTCGTATACGACATCTTATCGTGTGATTCGAGAATTAAATTTAGTTAAAATGTCGCTACTTACGTAACATTTAAAATGACGTGTTTTAGTTGCCTATTAAAGTTTTATTGAAATGCATTTGGATTTACATATGTTACTACGTGGTTTAATCCAGGTTTTATGATTTTTTGTGCGACCCTATTATCTTTTCCGCTGACAGAAAAAAAAACACATTTTATATTTCAACAAAATTTCATTTTTATAAAAAAAATCATGCGATTGGAAAATTACTTGCTGCAGAATGTTGGAGTATAAAATACATTTTTAAACATTTTTATATTTAAACGATATTTTTAGTAAGCAATTTTCTATTTTAAATAATACAAAATAAATAATAATTAGTTTTGTTTTACTTCACTAGAAATCAATTTAAACTATAATACTAGAATGTCATACAATTGAATGACACAAATGTTAAATACTGTTATTTGTGTTACATGGTTTAAATGTAGTTCAAACAACACCTACTCATTGTTGTATCTGTCATTAATAATAATTTAAAATCAATTGCGTAGAGTGAGTACATTTTATTTTTAACAATACTGATGGTTTAAAATATAGCTTTTATATTTAGTGTTATAAAATAATTATGGAAAGACATTATTTTTCATTATCTTCGTATTATATTACAAAGTGACAAGTTTTAAAAGAAATTTTAACGTACTTTAGGGATTATCTCCCCAATGCACGTTTAAACTTGTTAATAATGTAATTATTCGTTGAATAAAAAATTTATAAAAACCCAGAAATATAATAATTGATTTATCATGTACTCTCATGTATATCAAACATTTTATCATCAGCAAATAAAAACGTTACTATAATAAAGCCTATTAAAACTCACATAATAACATTTTGTAACTATAAAATTATTAGTGTATTGAAGCATAAAATACTGCAATAAAAATATAGGTTTAAAGCTTTATTCGGATATTTAAAAATAAATAATATATTATGCGTATTTATACCAGAATTTTCGTAATTTATGATTTAATTTTGGAATATTTGAATAATAATTTTGACCATTTATCGATTTTGGTTTTTACAAAGGAAACATATAACTATTCGATTACTAATTAAACGGGGTTAAACACAACAATGTTCAAAATTGTAAACAAATGTGTTATTATAAGCAGTTAAGTGGCAAACAAACTCCAATTAGGAAAGATTTAAATTGCCTTACTAATTATAATTAGGTGCCTAATTTGCAATAAGCCAGGAGTAAAGCTTACTAACGAGTTTTTAGTTTGGCAACTCGAAACACTTCAATTGTTATAGTTCGTATTTTAATAACTCCCTCTAGTAATAGAATTCTACACAACTTCAATCTGTAATTTTCAAATGCATTGGGTTTCTGTTCAGCTAATGATAAAGTAAAACGAATTCAAAGCTAGTCTGATGTTTCAAATAAACATGACCCATGCATTAATGAAGTTTTATTCTTAGTATTTCCATTACAAAATTAATTTATAAAATTAATATAAAATACAGAAACAGGTGATATTTTAAAGATTTAAGTAAATTAAATCTTCTTCTACTATTTTTCTATTATTTTTCGAAATTCTTTTAATTTATAGGTACGTAATTAAATTACTAGTGAATTATTTTTTTTTTAAATTGTCCAGTTCAACATAAATAATCATTAATTGCCTTCAGGTGGTTATAAAACCACCTGTTGGAAGCGCCAACGAGAATATCCTTTTACCTTGTGTTTTAGGTAGAAATTATTGGGGTTCAGGAAGCGAGAGATTCTTCAAATTGTTTTTGGGAACTCCTAAAGCAACATTAAATTTTCGGCTTAATTTTTACATACAGAGGGGTGCACAAATAACGGCCAACGATGTAGCTTCGTTATTTCTTATCCAATTTTAATAAGTGATATGTCAAATTAAATGGAGGGGCCAATTTTTCTTTCTCAAATGGCAACAAAATCATTAACAAAAATAATCTAAACCAATATTTTTTTTTAAATTAATCTAAAAAAAAAATATTTTTTTTAAATTTATTTAAATTGTTTTTCTTTTTGTTTTGAGTTTTGAGTTTTATATTTTTTAAGGTAAATTTTGTAAGTTATTATTAATAAATTAAAAAATTATTAATAAATTAAAAATTATTAATATTAAATTAAAAAACATAACTTAAAAAAATAAAAAACTCAAAACTCAAAAACAAAAATAAAGAATTAATTTAAATTAAAAAAAATTATGAATAATATAAAAATGAAAAAAAAAATAATTTAAAAAGAATTATTGGTTTAGATTATTTTTTTTAATGATTTTTTTCAATCAAAAAAAAATATGTTGCAACTTGAAAAACAAAAGTTGTTCCCTCCTCGTATGTATATGGTGCTATAATATTCAGTAAAGCACGGCTTTCGGTGCTTTACAGAGTAGTAAAAATTATTTATTTAAACAACTGTTTCTGAACCTCAAAAAATAAGTTATATTGAATTATTCCCTTGAATTATGAATGTTTAAAGTTACTCTACAAGGATTTTGAGCAGCTATATAGGCTAACTTAAAAGGTAAATTTAAAAATGCCATAGAATTGGCGATTTCTAAAATTAGATATGCCCTCTGGTACGAATTTCTGAACTAAAAGATACAGTAATCCTAACCAATCATAACCTGATAAAATTCGACAATTACTGTATCTTTTAGTTCAAAACTGGCATAGAGGGCCAAACAGCGCCATCTCTTGGTAATCGAAATTCCCAATAATGACATTAATAAACGTTAGTGATGAGAAACATGTTACCAACTAATCAAAAATTTCCCAAAATTTTACATTTTAATTTTAATTTAAAATTGATACAAAAAGTGCAAAATAGAAAAAATAGAAAAAATAGTATAAAGAACTCGTTTCATAAGTCTTTTTTTCCAACTCGTCGATTAAAACGCTCCCCGCTACGCGGCTCGCGATTTCACTTCCACTCGTTAGAAAAAACGCGCCTTATGAAACTCATTCTTTAATATACTATTTTGCACTTCGAATTAATTATTTTAACACATGTTACCATCACGGACATTTTAGAGCAGTGGTCCCCAACTATTTCTAACTGCGGTACTCTTAATCCCTATAGAGATTAAATGGACCGCTATTGGACTTTTAATCCCTAAAGACTAAATTAAGGCTTGGTAGTTTACATAATTTATCTACTCAGAGAACTGAAGTTTCGAGATTCAACCAATTCAGTGCAGGGCCGTTTTACCCGGTAGGACAAATAGGCCATGACATAGGGTCCGCTATCAAAAGCCACCGATAAATATAGTGTTTTTGTTTAGGCGTAAATTAAAAAAAAAAATTAAGATTAGCATCAAACTTATTGCATTCAATGAATTTTGTACTTGTTCGAAAGTGAATTTTATACATGATGTCCCAAGAAGCTATTCAACGGGTTGTTATATTATTTTTCTGTGGATTCCTAGAGGGTTCCCAATAAAGTACTGAAGGTCTCTTCTGCCATTTATAGGACACTCTGTAAATTTTTTTAGTTTTCTTGAAATTTAAACAAAAATAACATTAAAAATCTTCAAAATTTGATTTAATTTCGCTTTTTTTAAGTTTGTGAGAGTTTACTTAAATTCGTAATTTGTGATTCAAAAACCCTTTATTATTGGAAATTACTTCTTTTTGAAAAATTTGGGGAGAGTTACTTTTAATTTAGAAATCTCGCTTTTGGGCCCGCTTTTGAATATATTACTTTAGTCATGTTTTTTTTGCAATAGGTAACGCTTTTGTGCACTCGTGAAAGAAAGCATGACTTTATGCACTTACAACTTATCATATCTCGACTACTTTTTGCACGATCATAGAAACATGTTAATTTCAGCATTTTATATAATCGTTATAGTGTCCTTTTGGGTTGAGTAAAGCTTTTATTGTGGCTATGAATATATTTCTGTTTAATTTAATGCTCTAAACTCCATCGGTAACTTATTAAGAATAAAAAACATTGGACCGTAGTAGTACGCACAGGTTCTTGTTTTGTAGATTCTTGAGTAATTTGTGGCTCGATGTGCCTTCATTTTTATAATTTTAATCATTTTTATCAATATTATATAGATTTTACATTATATCTGAATGGTAACTGAAACATTGCTTCATTTGCCTTTCTCTGAAACTTGAATATCCTACACAAGACCCACAGCATGTGATTGCTTAAGACAAAGATGTTAATTTAGCTAGGTCAGAATTCCAGCTATTTTCCGTCCAGTTTAATTTGTTTTCAATAAATACTCTTAAATATTTGAAATTCTTGGTGTTATATTGTTCACGATCAATGTCTTTCAACGTACAAATTCAGCAGACGGTTTTATCAGAATGTAAGGTTAGTCTATTCTGATGGCACCGCTCCATTACCTTTAGCTCTGTGTTGGACATTTTCGCTAGTTGGTTATCTAGGTTATAGCATCACTGTGACTAGATGCACTAGTATCTGTGTCATTATCACATTAAAACAGATCGTTTGCATAAACAATATAGAAGAAAGGGTCCGAACTCGATCAAGTTCGTACTTATGAAAGTTCGAACTTTTATTAATATGTCGAACGGGTTTGAACAGTTCGAACTTTTTATTTTTTAAAGTTCGAACTAAGTTCGGGTTCAGTGAACAGCACTAGTCCGTACCTTCTAAATTTTCCAATGAGAATTTTCCTGTTTACAGAGTCAAATATTTTGGATAGATCAGAAAATATGCACCCGGCAAACATTATCTTCGAATCCCTCATTAATTTGAGACGTCAAATAGTATATTGCTTGCGTAGTTGATTTACGAGGTCTAAATTCGAATTCACTTGGAATGATGTATTCATTGGACTTCATGTAATTGCTTTTACTATTTTTAACTGTTCAATGATATCTATAACTTTATTTATAGTAACTTTCTCGATGCCAAGAGACGTATTTAATGTAGCTTCAAAATTACAGTTTATATGTTGGTACACTATACTTTGTAATTTATTGGCGAAATATTTGTTCAAGTCTTCAGCATTCAATTTATCGCTACAATCTTATTTGGTGTTGATGCTGTTTCTATGACAGTTTATTAGGTGAGATACATATTCACCATATGCGTTTCTGTTTTTTCTATTATTCATATTTCTATACATATAGTACATCTTGCAGTCATTTACTGTTTCCTTATTTGGGTAGGATGAGAAATTAGCCAGTCCTTTAGAAGATCTAATAGCTCCAATATACAGAAGAAGTGAAAATTATTTTAATAATAAATGGGAGAGTTTGCCTCAAGAAATGATCGATGAGGTCATTGGAAGTATTGAATGACTGCCGTCATAAGAGCATTAGAGGTGGAAGTCTGTAAGCTATACGATTGTTTTCGTACAACCAGTACAACGAAAATATGGTTTGTTGACTAAAGTTGCTTGGTGACAGATTTTCTACATCTCTTCCTTATACACGTTTGGTATTTGTTGAAAACAGATAAAATCCGTCATAATAGCAACATATTCAACAAACGATTTTTTCGTTGGACGAAAACAATCGTACAGCTTACAGACTTCCACCTAAGGGCTCATGGGGGAAAATACGCGTTATTGAAAAACATAACTCGTGTAATTTATCTTTTATCTTCAAACAAGTCAAAGTGTACAGTGATTTTGTAGAAAATAAAACTCGCACACTCCCAAATTTGAAAATAAAACTATTTTTAATTTTATTTTCTACAAAGACAATTTTATGGACGTTGGAGTTTGTTTAGTTTTAAAATATTTGTGCATGGAAACAATGAAATCTTAATAAATAAGATGAAACATATGTTTTTATCTCCTTGAATTGTGAAAATACCGGGTTGACATGTCCATCGCATTACTTTCCACTAGCTACCCCTTTAGGGAAGGGTCTGGAATCAAATGACGCTCTAGTTTTACCTTTGGAATAATAAACAGGTTTAATACATTTAACTTCTGCATTGAAGGAATTCTAATGGAATAAATAGTTTTGTAACTTAATAAACTCTTACCCTATCATCGATTTGAATTGTGCTAGTTTTAGTAAGAAATTTATAGTAAAAATACCTGTAAATGTAATGAGATTTATTACATTTTAAATAACATATTTGAAAATGGTATATTTCCGAAGTAGGTACTAAAATTTTCAAGAATCCAGTAAATAAAAATGGTTCTAAATAAATTATTAAAAATTACAGACCAATTTCTGAAATTTTTTTGATCCGACACAATTTGGATTTCAAGAAAAAAGTAGCACTCAATCAGCAATAATAAATATTATGAACTTTATTTATGATCAACCTAATTCTAATAAATATGTAGCAGTGTATGTATATAGTGGATCATAATTTACTTCTGGAATTCTTAGATCAATCAACCAGCTATCAGACGTATTGCCTGGAAATTAATTGCAACATATTGAACATACAGATATCTAATATAACAATCATAATTAAATTTTCAAGTTATAAAATATATACAAAATAGGTGTTCCTCAAGGTTCTGTTCTAGGACCACTTCTTCATATAATTTATGTTCAAAATCTTTAATTCTCAGAAATTAAAACAAACTACTCAGTTTTTGCTTATGACACTATACTATTATATTCTGGATTTAAAAGTATTATTTTGGAAGACTTCAGGTATCAGATGAATTGCTTGGAAATTATTTGCGTCATATTTAACGATTGTATATCGTTTTTTTGACAAAATGCTCTTTTATCGACTTAGCCTTTTCATCGAATGCAATTTCATCGACACAGACGTTTCATAGACCTGTCCAATTCATCGACACAGACGTTTCATCGACACTACCATTCCATCGACAACCATTTCGTTGACACTACTTTTTCTTCGACAGGCTGTTTCATCCACACTACTTTTCATCGACACAGACGTATTCTCGACATTACCATTCTATCGACAACTATTTCGCCGACATTACCTTTTTTCGACAGATCGATATTACTTTTCATCGACACAGAAGTTTCATCGACATTACCTTTTCATCGACAACCATTTCATCGACGCCATCTTTTCTTCGACAAATCCGTTATTCGACAAGGAAGTTTCATCGACACTGTCGTTTCATTGACATTCCTTTTCATCGATAACCGGTTCATCGACAAGTATTTTTTTATAGACAAGGGTGGTTCATCGATATTTTAATAGTATAAAAAATTACATCAGAACCCTTTTACACGTTTGTCTGAATCGATAAAACCATATTGGTCATGAAAAGCTTTGGCGAAGGAAACATGTCTATGAAAGATGAAGCGGTTTTGTCGATAAAAAGGGAGTGTTTATAAAACTGCAGTCATGAAACGACATTGTTGAAGAATTGGTAATGTCGATTGTCGATGAATAGTTTGTTGAAAAAAGGTAGTGTTAATGAAACGGTTGTCGATAAAAAGGTAATGTCGATAAAACGTCTGTGTCGATGAAAAAATTAGGTCGATGTAACGTCCTTGTTGGAGAAAACATTTATCGATAAAAAGATAGTGTCTATGACGTCGAAGATGAAACGTCTTTGTCGCAGAAATAGTTTGTCGATGAAAAGGTAATGTTGATGAAACGTCTGTCTCGATGAAACGTTTGGATCGATGAAACGGTTGTGTCGATGAAACCGTTGTCGATGAAATAAACTATCGATGAAGTGGTAGCCATAATTTACACACAGGTCTAATATAATAATCATAAATAAATTTTCAAGTGATACATTACATCTAAAAATGGTATTCCTCAGGGTTCTGTGCTAGGACTACTTCTATATTTAGTTTATTTTCAAAATCTTTAATTCTCAGAAATTAAAACAAACCACTCAGTTTTTGATGTTGACAATATGATAGGGGTGTACTTAATGAATAAAATTAAAAACGCATTTTTTTATAATTGTTCATAAAGTACGCCCCTATAATAGACTCTGCATGAAAAACAAAAATTCTATATGAAAACTAAATTCAATTTGATTGGAACTAGGCATCGTTTTTGTTAAATTTTTGATTACAAATGCCCAAAAAACAATGTTTACTAGCGAAAAGTACGCTTTTCAAACATTTCGCCGAGTATCTTCTTAATCGTTAAAAGGAAACCTATTAACAATTGATACCAATAAAACAGAATTTATAATATTTAAGTATTCTTGTTTATTAACAATAAAAAACCTATAAATATTAAAAAACAAATAAATAACACTAAAATTAAATATTTAGGAATCCTTATTGATTCTAGCCTTTGTTGAACACCACTTATTCGAAAACTTTCAAAAAAATATCATCAATTGTATTCATTTTTAAAAGAGTTTCTATAAATATAACAAATACAAAACCATTGGTTAAAAATTCATTAATATCTTACAATTTAAGATATAATATTACTGCATTGAGAAATTGTTCAAATAATCTCAAGAAATGTTTACAAAGAACCATAAATTAATAAAAACATTATTTCATCTAGATTTTTATACGTCTCAAAATGATTTACTTGAAATTACTTAATCATTTAATTTTAATGAAATATTCTTTATTAAAAGTTGTATGTTGGGGCACACGATAGAATGGGAAAAATAAAAAAATATTTTATGATGCGAAATAAACAATGAAATTCATCACTTCACCAGAACTGCAAATAAAATTCACCTAATTGGTGTTTCAAACAATAAAGGAATATTAAAAACGGAATTTAGAATTTTTAAAATTTAAATAGCCTTCCTGAAGAAAGAAAAGAAATCTACTATAAAATTCAAAAAGAGAATACATACATACATGTTTGTCAAATCAATGGAAGTAATTTTATCATACTATTTTATTCCTAATTATAGTATGATTCCTTTTCTTTGGTCAAATTACCATTTGCGTAATTTTGAAAATGATTTTTATACGTATACTTATTTAATATTTTTATATTACTAAAAGCAATAACACTTATATGCGTTCCCGGCGCATTCACCAATTCAAGAATAATGGCGAATGCGCCGGTGCATTTAATGTACATGATTTCAATGAAAACTTCAAAAGGCGAAATTTTTAAATGATTTCGAAGCTGCCACTATAAATTTAAAGGAACTTTACATCCTGTATAACGAAGTCGAAGCTTTTTTGATGAAATATGCACTTATCTAAAAAATATCGTCATTTGAAATTTTCAGTACATGTAATAAGTTAACTAAAAACTTAAATATAAAATCCGTTTTCATTTCTTTGCTACTTACTAATTAGGGTAAGAAAAGTAAATAAGCCCCAATTATAAATACATTCGCTGAGAGGAAAGAAATATATTTCTATACAAATAATCTACAGCATTATACATTATACATTTATACTACCTACATCCTCAATAGGTTTTTCAAGTACGTTTGAGTTATTTCATTTAAAGCATTTAACTACTTTTTAAAAAAATAAACTTATCCTTTTAGCCGTAAAAATATCGAGAAATAAAAATGTACCTTGCTAGTAATTGAAGTGAACCTAATAATTCCAAATATAGCAGTTACATATGTATGAATAAATGCTGTGATTAAGATTGTATCAGTTGAAACAATTCAAATAGAAATTTTGGTGATAAACGCCCGTACGTTGCAGAATCATTATTAATGCATTTTAGTTCCGAAACAATGCATCAGGATTTACGAATGTAGGAATGTCATTTGTGGCTCATAAATTCTCGCCTTTAATTTTAAGTAAAGCCAAATTACACTTTCTGGATGTTCTAAAAAATTTAATTTAAACCCAAAAGCACAAGTCGGATTTAGTTTTACAAAAGAGTTTTATTCGCAAAAATAATCGGCCCTTATATATACTAATGAAGCTATTTGCATTTTAAAGCAACCACTTTTTTAGTCTATTTTATTGAACTGGTCGTTACTTAAAATAGTATTTTCATTAATTTTTATATAAATGAAGAAAACCTCGTGATCAAACTACTCCAAATTTGTGATAAAAACGTTTCGAAAAACAGTTACACTAGGAGAAATAAAACATGGGGTAATTAAAATAAATGTAATGAGCTTGAAATTTGAAATTCAACCTTTGGAGCGCTTAATATGATATGAGAGATTATTCAAAAAATAATGTATGCAATAAGCGCTTTTATCGGTGCGTCACGTATTCCACCACAACGCGATATTTGCAAAATTGCGGAAAGCATTATCCACACTCCATAAAATCAGGAACTTCTCCAAGCGAAGGATTAGTCAAATATTTTGAACGCATCCAGAACGCTGTACCGTACATTTGATACTACAACTTCTCCAGAACTTAACCAAAATTGTGCTAAAAATAAAAACATCAATGATTTATTCGCTGAAATAAATTTGTATCCATTGAATAAAAGTTGGGTTGTTTTTCGTTCCAGTCACGTATGCACACTTTCCAGAAATATCAAACAAATATATCGACGTTTATCCGCTTCAGAGTTTCACCGGTGAAGGATGACCGACTCCTTTGCGGCGGTGAACGATGGCGTTGGGGGTTGATTGGGGTGGCGAAATTATCAGTGTGGAAAATGTCTCGGTTTTGATCCAAAGCTTGTGATCATCGTACACCCGTTTAATTTGATGCATACTCTTGATATCCAGATTATTGATTTACCACCCTCTTTCCAAATACGACGTTTATAACTACTTATTTTAAACAAAAAATAGTTTTTATTTCAATTAAAAGATAAGTTTGGCTTTCATTGAAAAATAAGCGCTTTCGAGTAATGAAAAGGCTAAACATAAAAGTATCGGGCTAATCTCGAGAAGCCTAAAAACCCTACTTGCTTCAAAATGTTTTATCGCATCCAATTAAAGTGTGAATGAATAAACTTAATAATTATGGCGCTTAAATTACGAGTGTAGACATCCTTGTAAATCATTTCATAAATTCGACACCTACACATTTTAACTTTAACTTTTAGCAAGCTTATATACAAAAGTACGAAAGTATGTAATAAATTACTGTAAATAATCAAAATACCATTACAAATGTCTTTACACTCTGGAAGAAAGTTTTATATAGCTTTGCTAAAGTACTTTTTCACATTCTGTTCTTTACCTAACTTTGAATAAAAGAAGAACACGCTACAAATACAGTCCTTTGCGAATTATAAATACTGTCGTTACGTAGCGATCTAAATCGGCTAGAAGGGGTAAATTAAACGTCAGTTGGAAATCCGCTGCTACAGCTGCCTTAATAAAGATGCGCCTGTAAGCGTATTTTATTCGTGCCTTGGGGGCTAATTTTTGAAATTGTCGTTACGATGTCGCATGCAACAACTAGGCAAATGCCGATAACTTTTTCCAAACCATGATTTTGAACGCACAACATAATGTCCATTAATTTTTAAAAGGAAGTATTTTTAAGAAAATAATTCAAATAGTAACCGTACAATTCTCAGGGGTGCTTTATGTAGCACTATTAACGTGACCTTGAAAAGCCGGTTGAAGGTCACGCAATAATCATTTTTAAATGGTTACTATCCATTTTTATTGTGTACAATTGTAGCTAACCTTTAGATGTTTAAAGAATATATTTTCTTATTTTTTTAATAAATAATTTAGAAGATACAAGCGTTTGAATTTTAAATACAAAATGCTCTTAAAAACGGCCCGTAGACTAGGCCTAATGCGTTTGACTGGAACCACAAGTGTGTGATAAAGAGGATATACTAAATAAATGAGAGCAAGTGAGAAGGAATGAGCTGGAATGAGGAACCCTTTGTTACACAAATTCTGAGTCTATGACTACGTTTGTGTCATGAAACTCGATCCGGATTGGATTGATTAGCTATAGATTTTTCCGAAATATACACGTTGGATTGGATTCAGTTTTAGGACTAGAATTGAACAATTAGCCACAAAGTGAACCAATCCCATGTGTTTATTTCGAAAAAAATGCGGACTGAGCCAATCGAAATTCAATTCAATACTGTCCAATCCGGATCGAGTTACACGAGATAAGTGTAGTCTATATAATGTTTCAAATATATGTTATACGTTTCTTAATAACGCATTAAGTCCAAATATTGTTATAACCTTGAATGATAAGTTGACGATCACGCTATAATCACTTAACTTTTTTAGATATCTACCTCCCATTTTTATTACATATTGTTGTGACGTACTTTCAGAGGTTAATAGGACATATTTTCTTATTTTTATTGAATAAACGGTTTAGAAGTTACCAGTGTTTAAATTGCCAATAAAGAACGTGGTTGGTTGTTGGAAAAATTATGTGACTATCATATAACTTTCAACTGTCATTTAAGGTCAAAAGTATCACTAATGCCCGTTTTCACCAACTATTCTTAAAACTTAGGCATTGCTTATACCACTAGTTGCTAGATATTTTATATTAAATAATAAAAAATACCCCGCTATAAGCAATGCCTAAATTTAAGAATTTTTGGTGAAAACGGGCAAAAGACTTTTTATTGAAGCCATTTTTCAAAAATGCTTGGTTTGAAAACTAAATGGGTATGGGTAGATCTTTTGTACCTATTGAAATTATTTAAAAATTTCTGCTACTTCCAAAGTTCATAAACAATACCGTTAAACAAGCCCCATTGCGTTTGACACCAACCTCAATTGTATGACCTCTAAACAAAAACTTTTTAAGGTTATAGTAATATTCCTAAAAACTTTCATGTAAAATATTTTTCTCAAAGACTCATCGTTTCAAAAATAAATAGGCGTAGTCGAAAGTTTTTTCCACCCTGTATATCCAGTTGGTCAAATCCACTCAAACATCTATTCCACATCCACATGTACTCCACTCCACATTTCCAAAAATTACAAAAAAATGATGGACAAATGTGATATAAACTAGGAAAAAACCAACACTTTTCGACTTTCAAGTTTGAAACAGACTCGTTACCAAACATTTTCCTCGACTCGTGTGGAAGGGTGTTCAAGAGTACCGATTCAATGTCGGCCACGATATTTTTAGACGAAGTTTATCGTAGTCGTCATTATTCGAATGAAATTCAAAAATAAGCCCCCGTCGTGTCGTTGACGAGACTACAAGAACAGACTCTTATTTCTTCATGTAAATGAAAAGGGTAGAATGAGTATTATAGTCGTCGACGACACGATCTCGAATAAGAACAAGCCCCATGTTGCAGGACAATGACAATTGGAAAACAATTTGATCCCCCAATACTTTGTCATGTAGTTAATCGTACGTTCCAATTGATTTTCATATCTGTTCTCAAACCAATTCTCGAGACAATATTATCGTACGATCTGATTGCTTGACTTATCGTACAACAAATGGGAAAATATTTCTGTTCCTTAGTACTTCAACACACGTTCCGATTGGACGATCTCCACATTCCTTCAGTCAGTAATTCTAAAGGTAATCTTATTGTACCATAAGATTGCTTGACTTATCCCATAGCAATACGCAAACAATATGTTCCTGCAATACTTCATTAGGTAGTTAATCTCACGATCCAATAGATTTTCACATCAGAGCCGCTTTCTTTTTTTGTGGCTATGAATTGCTCTGAACAGTTCGGAACAGTTCCAGAACATATCGCCCATTTTTTGGGCAAGCTTACGTTTTTCAGAAATGCTCAATTTTGTACCCCCTTTACAGTTGGTGCACAAACCTAAAACTTGAACAAGTTGCACTTTTAGAGAGAGGAAATTAAACAATCCAACGTGACGTTGATAGTGGCTTATTTATTTTGTACGTTAGGTTAGAAAAGAACGTACAATTGTGATTTCACATCGGATCTCAATGCAACTTTCGAGGCAATCTTATCGTACGATTTGATTAGATGAGTTATCACAGAATAATGCGTCCCCTGGTACATTATCGGGCAATTAATCTGGTTTGATGACCTTTGCATTCGATCCCTCAGTCAGCAATTCTAGAAGCAATCATGTCGCACGATCTGATCGTACTATAGCTTGGAGAAGTTATCACTGGTGAAATGTCAATTTAAGAAAACAGTAGTCTTGATGTTAAATTATTTGGATCGATACTTAGTTTGCTTCGTTGTTAAGTAAGAAAAAGAATCGTTAAAATTGTTTTTTTATTACGTGATTTTAGGGTTGAGAATAATTTATTTGTAAACTGTCATTGTTTTCAGGAATAATGGTGCCTCGAGAAGATTCGAAATGAACAAGACGGAGTTGGTGTATACTTCTGGATTGGATCTGGGTAATTTCAGCGTAAATGAAGTTAATTGGACGAACATTTCGTCAGCGGAAAAGGATGCTTGGGAACATTGGACTACACTGGTACAGGATAGGGCTGTCGTCGTCTCGTTGCTTCTCTTATTTTCGATGGCGACAGTTTTTGGGAATATGCTGGTTGTGATGGCGGTGGTGCGTGAACGTTATTTACACACAGCGACTAATTATTTCATAACTTCACTGGCAGTGGCGGATTGTTTGGTAGGATTAGTGGTGATGCCATTCAGTGCTCTGTACGAAGTGCTGGAACATACATGGTTTTTTGGACCGGACTGGTGTGATATATGGCGGTCTCTGGATGTTCTCTTCAGCACCGCCTCCATCCTTAACTTGTGCGTGATAAGCATGGATCGTTACTGGGCCATCACGGATCCCATAACTTATCCGATGCGAATGACGCGGATCCGGGCAGCGCTCTTAATTGCGGCAGTTTGGGTTTGCTCTAGTGCAATTTCTTTTCCTGCGATTGCTTGGTGGCGGGCTGTACGCACTGAACCGATACCCCAATACAAATGCCCTTTCACCGAGCACCTGGGCTACTTAATTTTTTCCTCCACGATTTCTTTTTATCTTCCCTTATTCGTTATGGTGTTTACTTATTACCGCATTTATAGAGCGGCAGTCGCACAGACGCGTTCTTTGAGACTAGGAACAAAACAGGTGCTGTTGGGCTCCGGCGAGCTAGAACTAACATTGCGAATGCACAGGGGTGGAACTTGTAAATTACCAAATACGGAGGGACGTCATCTTTATTCCCAGGAAGACGAACCGCTCACTGCTTTACAAAACAACGGAATCGCACGCCTCGCATCCAACAGGCTGGGACCTCACGGCAAAAACTTTTCCCTGAGTAGAAAACTCGCAAAGTTCGCCAAGGAAAAGAAAGCCGCAAAGACTTTAGGGATAGTTATGGGTGTTTTTATTGTATGCTGGTTACCGTTTTTCGTTGTGAATTTGTTGTCGGGATTTTGCCTGCAGTGCATCTGGCACGAAGAAATTATATTGGCTGTAGTCACATGGCTGGGTTGGATCAATTCTAGCATGAATCCCGTTATATACGCCTGTTGGAGCAGGGATTTCCGCAGGTGAGTCTTTATTATTTTTTATTACGTTGAAATAATCTACTCGCTAACTATAGAAAATCAGAAAATCCCAAACCCAATTTCCCAACTACATTATATTAGATAAGGCCCCTTTTATTAACATCCTTTTTATTTCTCATCATAAATCTTCCAATGCATCATATTTTACATTGAATTAACATCAAAATATTTACAAAACAAATTCACCTTCCTAGAAGTTTATTTCACGATTCTTCCTAGTTCCTTTCAAGTTTTCCTAAAATATTTAAATAAATACACTGAACTTCCTACTTATTCCATTGCACTCGATATCATTTAAATAACAAAACTGGCGCGCAATATAAATATGTCCTCCAATATGCATCCGAATATACAGGTTGGTCTTAAAGTAACGCATAAAATAAACTGGAATTTTTTAAAACGGTAAAAGAGGGGATATCAGTAATCAGTACAGAGACCTAAAATAAATCTTAAGCTACGCCTCAGGACCCAAGTTCAGCTTATTCGGTTGCACCACGTCTTATTAGCGCTTGAACCTCAAAACATAACCTTAGCCAAGACGTAGTGAATAATGCTATGGTGCAAAGCAAACTCGTCTTAAGCTGTACTTGAATCTGAGCTGAGCTCGGCATGCTGCGTCTAAAGAAATGTTGGAGAAACCGGTCGTTAGTCTTTAACTTAAAAAATGTCTCGAACCACCCGACTCGGTGCTCCGGCCTCTCCTTGATAGATCTGTACGAAAATCAATTTTAAACGATGGGCGCTCTCCAGACCGAACGAAGCGTCTGAAAACTATGGGGTTTGGTTTTTTTTTAATGTTAAAGGATGCAATTCTAGTGAGAACCTCAATCTTTAAGCTGTGGCTAAAATAACTGTCTTCAAAATTCACATAAATTTTGACTTTTGAAAAACTTCACTAAAATTTGTGTTAAAACGGCAAAAATCAACCTTAATATGTTGAATTCATCTGTGTGTGAGGTACACTCGAAAACAACATGTTTGAGGAATTCTGGTACCAAATGGCAACTCGTTTGGTCAAAAAATACGATGTGGAGAACGTCCACTAGTATAAGAACGGGTGTTTCGAGAAAAATGCATTTAAAGTTTTTGGAATGTGATTTTTTCTATTTCTCTTACTAAATTTTATCATCACGGTTCAGATTCAAGTGTGGGAGTGTTCGTCCCATCTGCTGGTAGGTCTAAAAATGCAAAAAATCGATTTTTTTGACCCGGTGTACTGGTATGCCGCCTTAAGATCACCTTTCTAGACGCACATGATAAATTTTTCTTCGGAGATCTTAAGATCATCCCAATTTTATGGAGCTTCCTTGAAAATTGTCCGCGAATACCTATAACGCGGACCGCTAGAGAACGCGTGAGTTTGGAAAGAAAAATTGTGATATTCAAACTGATTCGAAAATTAGGTACGGGCAACACGAGATCTCTAGTTTGGGTTATCAGATTTTCAATTTTTTTCTGATTTCTAAGCTAAATTATTTAGGCTACCATTTGACTATTATTTTTGAGTTGAAATTTTTTAAAAAAATCCAAATAATAAAGTAGTTATGAACGTTATACATTACTTTAAACTCACTCTGTATTTCTTCTCCGAACAAAACGTAGTTATATTCTATTATATTCTGGTATATATGAACATAACCACTTTTATCGTTTGCGTAAAATTACTGCGAATTTATGTATCGTAATAAAAAGCAAATATTATCCTGTTATTCTAAAATAATGACTTACATAATGATATATAAATTAGTTTATACACCATATTTTTTGTAAGAGAAAATAAAATATAAAAACGCCCTACAATACGGATATTTGGTTAGTGTGATTCCAGGATGTGAATGTATTTTCTTGGAACTAATTATGCAGTTAGTTTATTGCACAAGAAGAATGTAATACTTGCTTTCTATATTGCGCAATTAAATTATATCTCAGCAATAAAATTAATTTCAATAAAATTATATTTAACTTTCCCGTTACTACGTGACTTTGACATGTCTTTGATATTTAAATTTTAAAAATTTCCATGAATAACTGAAATGCAATGACGTCCATATATCAGACGAATGTTTAAAACCTTCTTCATGAATCATAACCAATCGTTTGTTGCACTTCATACTTTATCCTAAACACATAATAAATTTTCAAACTTCTAATATCTGATGTATTTTTAAACGCTACAAAACGCTTCACCAAAAAATTATTTTGCATCATAATATGAAAAATGGGTCAACAGTGTCAAGATGAAGAATTATTTCCAGACACAAAAATTTAAAATATATTTAAACGATCTATATCAATTTTTAAATATTTTTTTTCAAAATTTCTATTTCGGTGTCCAATTCATTAGGTCAGTCTTGAGTACTAAGACTAATCTGGTTCTATACCTACCATTTCATCGACAATACATTATCATCGACATTGCCTTTTCATCGAATTCAATTCATCGACAGTCCGTTTCATCGACACGACCGTTTCATCGATACAGACGTTTCATCGACATGAACAATTCATCGACACGGACGTTTCATAGACATTAACTTTTCATCGGCAAACATTTCATCGATACTACCTTTTCACGAACAAACATTTTTTTCGACAAGGCAATTTCATCGACACTACTTTTTTGTCGATACAGACGTTTCATAGACATTGCTTTTACTTCGACAAGGACGTTTCATCGACACTATTCTTCCATCGACACAAACGTTTCATTGACATCACATTGTCATCGACAACCGTTTCATCGACGCAATACCTTTTCATGGACAAATCTTATCTTCAACAAGGATGCGTCATCGACACAGACGTTTCATCGACATTCCTTCTCATCGACAACCGTTTCATGGACACTACCTCTTCATCAACACATCAACAAGTTTCTTTGTATAGACAGGGTCGGTTCAATGACTCTATAATAGTACAAAAAATTACGGCAAAAGCTTTTTACACGATTTATTTTATTGTTGTAGAATATTTTTTATTCCTTAGTATATTTGGGAAAATATGAAAACAGCGAATGATGAACTCCTTTTTTCAATAAAAAAAACATATTCCTCATTTGCCGATTTCACATTTTTCCGAACATTCTAAAATATTTTAAATGTATGTGTCGATAAAACCATATTGACCTTGAAAAGCTTTGGTGATGAAACATGTCTGTCGATGAAGCGGTCTTGTCGATAAAAAGGCAGTGTCGAATTGGTAATGACGATAAATTTTTTTTGTCGATGAAACGTCCTTCTCGAAAAAAAGGTATGTCGATGTAAAGGTAGTGTCCATAAAACGGTTGTTGATGGAAAGGTTATGTCGATGAAACGTCTGTATCGATGAAAAAGTAATGTCGATGAAATGTCCGTGTCGATGATATTGTAATGTTGATGAAATTTCCTTATCGAAGAAATGATTTATCGATCAAAAGGTATCATCGATTGTCGAAAGATAGTTATAGATGAAAAGGTAATGTCGATGAAATGTCTGTATCGATGAAAAAGTAATATCGATAAAATGTTGTATCGATGAAAAAGTAATATCGATAAAATGTTGTATCGATGAAAAGTATGCTGATGAAACTTCCTTGTCGATGAAAAGGTATTGTCGATGAGATGATTGTTGATGAAAAGTAATGTCTATGAAACGTCTGTATCGACGAAAAAGTAGTGTCGTTGAAAAGATAATGTCGATAACATCCGTGTTGATGAAACGGTCATGTCGATGAAAAATTGAAAAATGATAAAAATATTATACATGATGGAAAAATACCTTTCAACTATTATTAAAAATATTTTGAAAATCGAAATATAACCAGTAAAATCCCAAAAGGTAAATAATCAAAACATATTAAAATTGTCAACTTTATTTTTCTTTTTAAACCCCCTATATTTATTGAAATTCTAAAATACCTTAAATTATTAAAAATTTCAGGTTTTTATTTTTTCCTTTTCGATTTTAACTCGTTTGAAAGCTCTTTAATTATTCATTTAAAAATTCAGTTTCTGAAACGTTCGAAAAATCTAAAAAAGTTTTTTCTGATATTTTAGTTGGGGTGATTTTATAGGATTATCAACTTTTTAAAGACTTTTTCATTTTTTTCGAAACAAACTAAGAATTCAATTTTTATCAAATAGGATTTTTTTAATTTTAATTTTGATGGAAGTAGGTAAGATTTTCCTACCAGAAAATGACATTTGTTAGCCTATTTTTATTGGCCTCACAGTAAGTTGCATTTTCTTATACAGGATGTTCTTTTTGACGTTGTACTGTATGGGTAACTTTGTTATTATTGGAGATAGATAATCGGGCAAATGGACAAAGTAGTAAAGAATTTTCGATAACTAATAATTCGTTGCCAAAAAATTTTAATATCACATCGTTCCTCTTGAAAAAAACAAGAAAATGCGATTTTCAAAATATGGCTATAACTTCTTTATTTTCGGTCGTACCAAAAAAGTTTTCAGTTTGATGCCCGATAAATAGTATAATTATTGTGATTTTTAGGGTCATAATTCATTCAAATTTAGTGCCTATTTGTATTAAAAATTTTACATGATGATATTTAACCGATTTCGGAAAAAAACAATAAAAAGTTCAGAGGAAATTAATGGAATTTGACAGCGCATGTTTCACCATATTTTCAAATATTTTGTGACTTCCGAGTGATAGCACCATATGCAATCTTTTTAAAGTCAAACATCATGTTTGATGTCATATCAGAGCTATTTTTTATGAATATGACAACTAAATATGAGACATAATAACATTTTTACAATTTAAGTGTATTTAATATTCCAGAGAATAAAAATTATTTTTTTGCGTTTATTTGATTTCTCTTAAAAATTGTAAGAATGCAACCTGTTTTACTTTAAAATACGGATCTATTTGAACTCCAATTTATTTTATCCAAACGTATACGAATTATATGAAACCCAAAACTACTTTTTATATGTATACTCTTTTATACAGAGTGTGCCAAAAGTCTTGCAACAAGTTTTGATGTACCAAAATGACTTTGAATAAAATTATAATATTCAAAAGAACAGTATCGCATTTGCAATCGCATATTTTCACTATATTTTCAAATTTTTGGTGCCTGTTTGATATCATTGGATAGCTAATTTTTTGTGGATATGACAAGATTTTAATCTTATAAAAGCAGAAATTAAATTTTAATTCTCTGGTATAGCAAACACTAGTAAATTGTAAAAAATTACAGCTTGTCATATTTACAAAAAAATAGCTATCCAATGATATCAAACCTGACTCACATTGACTTTATTGCTATAGGCACCAAATATTTGCAATTATTATAATAAAAATCTGTGGTGACAAATTCCATTAATTTCTCTTAAATTTCATTCTTTTATTTAAAGCCGGTTTGACACGACACCTTTTCCAATTGTATTTCAGAAAGCATAAATTGTATTTCAGATAAATCAATTTAATTTCAAAAAGCAGCAATTTTATTTCAGAATCATCAATAATTATATTTCAAAAAGAATCAATTTTATTTCAGAAAGCATAAACTGTATTTCAGATAAATCAATTAAATTTCAGAAAGTATCAATTGAATTTCAGAATCATTGAACGTATTTCAAAAAGGACCATTTGAAAATCAGAATTCGTTATTTTAATTTCAGAAATTATGATTTTTACAATTGTTGATGAAGCAAAAAATACAATTGTTGGTGGTGATTGTGCTCGTGTGGCACAACAATCGATCAAGCAGCTGTTTAGGCAATCAAGAATTTCTGCGGCAAAATTTATTTTGAATGAAACACAAATGATTCTTTCCGAATACATTCTGAAATACATTTGATGATTCTGAAACATAATTTATACTTTCTACAATTAAATTGTTTTTTCTGGAATACAATTGAAGATTTCTGAAATACAATTAACGTTTCTGAATTATAATTGATGATTTCTGAAATTATATTAATCTTTTCTGAAATGCAACTGGAAAAGGTGTACAACGTTTGTTGCAAGACTTTTGACACAGCCTATATAAGAGGGTAGTTATTTATAAAAAGTGGTTTTGGGTTTCATTTATTTCTTATACGTTTTGATATAATAAATTCAAATGAATTAGTATTTTAAAGGAAAATTTAAATTTGATTCGTTTATGAATTAAAATGATATTATGAAAATAACGTTAGCTTTTTGTAAGTAAATTATAAATAAATGAAGTGATTAGAGTAAACGGTTTTAATTTATAAATATGTAGCTGAACAAGAAAAAGATTAATTAGGTATTTTATCTGATTTTAATATTAAATTTGGAGACAAGTTAATTTGTGAATAAATTGGGGGCTGTGACAATAAAACTTGGTTGACGTTAACAAATGAGCCGAATATTCAAATGGGTTGTTCACGAATTTGTTTCAACATGCAACACAGCGCAACCCCACTTTTTCCCAAACAATCCATAAATAATGTTTTCAACAAATAATACATGAAATTTGTACAATTTGTTATTTAAGTTAACCGGAAGTCTGCACATCAGCTTCATTAAGCTAATTTCCATGCAAATATACACCACGGTTTAGTGCGCACAGTTCCATTCCTTGCATCCATTCTGACACATAATATGGCCGCTTCTGCTAACTTTTAAAACAAAGTTGGAATAATTTACGACCGTCGTAGATAGTTAAGTTTCGGAATTGACTTGAATTTTAATCGTTTAATTGCCGATATCTCTACAACACATGTTCCTTTAATTGGTCAACAACTTTACTAAATCAAACAAACAATCGTCCTAACTACTTTACTAACTCAATAATCCACAAGAGATTGAGGTCAGATACCAAATCCCAACACCAAACCACTAATAATGATCAAAAACAATCGTAAGGAATAATTCTTGATTATCTCTTTCTTATTATTTTTGCATTATATTACATTTTTAGTCTGTATGAAACGTGACTTCTTCTAGTTGTGTTTCAGAAAAGATCTATCCAATTTCAGAAAGTATCAATTGTATTTCAGGATCATCAATTGTATTTAAGAAAGCCTCATTTGAAAATCAGAAATGGGAATTGAATTTCAAAAAAATCAATCTAATTTCACAAAACAATTGTATTTCAGGATCATCAATTTTATTTCAGAAAGCATCATTTGAAAATCAGAATTCGTCGCTTTAAATTCGGAAAGTTTGATTTGCATTTCAGAAGGAATTAATTGTATATCAGAAAGAATCATTGTGTCTCATTCCAAGTAAATTTTACCGCAGAATTTTTGGATTACCTAAAGCAGGTGCATGAACGATTGTAGTGTGTTGTGCTGCACAAGCACAATCACCACCAACAATTGTGTTTTGGCATCATCAATAATTGTTTCTAATTCTAAGTAATCCAACATTTGTTTCATGATTCCAGGAACTTAACAATACCGTCCTTTTAACAATACCGCTTTAATTTAATTATAGATTATTTCAATTGGGGAAACATTAGTGATTAAGGATCTAGGGAATTGTTACTGGTGCATTATCAAATTACCAAAGCACATTTTTGATGAATTATATGTGTCTGTTATGGTTCACATGAACAATCACCCCCAAAAACTCTCATCTTCCTTATTTTTTTACAATTAGTCCTTTCTAAAATTAAAATTCAGAAATACAATCAATCCCTTTTGAAATACAATTGATGATTCTAAAATACAATTGATGCTTTCTGAAATCATTCGTTTATCTGAAAAACAATCGAAACTTTTTGAAAAACAATCGAAGCTTTTTGAAATACAATTGGAAAATGTGTAGTTTAAATAAGCAGGGTGGAAGGAGTAAATCATCCGTAGGCGTTTGGATTACTTAAAGAAGTATCTCTTCCAATTCCATGCATTTGCAGCATCGTTGTGGTGATATCCCTTCCAACATAGTGAAGATAGCTAACGAGTATCTAGTAATTAGAACCCTGATCAAATCGATTTTAAGGACAACCACATAGCAATTAAGCGAATGTTGTATTATCCATAAATTTAATATATTAAAGCAGATTGATTAATTAACAGGATATTTACTAAATATGAATAAAATCCAAAGTACTTATTGCTTTATAATTCAATTAAAAACATTCAAATTAAAAGTTACACAATTTTCGTATTCATAATTCGCAATAATTATTGTGTTGGTCCAATTAATGGAGCCAATTGAATCCATTTATTGGCAATTTTAAATGCATCACGCAACCGATTTTGTATTTTGTAAAGGTTTACACCTAATTAAAATCAATTTATCGTGGTTAACTGTCGATGCCACCATAACTGGACTGTGGTCGGTAGATAATAAGTCATCAGCAGCATGAATTTCAGCTGCCTATAAAATATTCATAATTAATAACGAACAATATCGCCTCATTGTTTGGTGTATGTAACGAATTATAATCGCCATTAATATTGAATCACGAGGCGTTAAGTGATAATAAAATTATATCATTTTTTTCTTCAACAGCATTACAAGAACAGCCGTTTTACATTAACTTCCTAAATTTTAATGCCTTAAAACCCGCGTGAACAATATCACATCTGGAAAACGGAAAACCATCTTCGCTTTCTCATCACAATAATTCATCGTAGCACTAGTGGTTTATAACACCCCCAACACCCTCTTCCCAACTTTACATAAACACGGATATGCAGACTTAGAAAAGCTAACTTCAGTTATCACTTCTGGATTACAGATTACCGCTAAAATTTAATTACTAAGCCACAGTAATGCTGTCAAAGCAAAAAACTGCTCTCTTTAATGAATTTTTTTCTAAAACGATTTTATTTATGTTAAGTCGGGTTTGAAAATTATTTTCCTACGGAATAAGGCGGCCGTTTGATTAAACAGAAACTTGTTGAGATTGTTTGTATTGCATTTTAAACACGAATTAATTAAAATATTTCATCTCAGTTAAACTAATAGAATTGTGTTTAATTATTTTTAATTAATTAATTGTTTAGTTTTTGTTGAAAGATATTTGATATTCGTTTTATACTAATTTATCTTTCCTATGTTGGTTATACAGTGTAAAAAAATTAACAAATAATTACTGAGTCTTTTTTATTTTAAAGTTACTAAAAAAAACTAAAGACACCTACAAGTTTTCTTTGATGTATGTTCTTAAAAATAAAACCTAGCAAAATTATAAAATTCCCGTAGTGAAAAATTATTATTCGACGAGCGAGAAATTATAGCCATTATTCATAAACACCGAAATTGCGACACAAGTGTCTTAATAAGTCTGTTTTTTCGCGAGTAGAATACTGTACATTTTCTACGACTTTTTTTATTTTACGGCGCATTTATGCAAATTTTTTGAGGTTACTTTTCGTATTTTTTAAATTTCTTGATTTCTTCTATGTAAATTTTATTATGTGGTTGAAATTACCCACAATCCATTGGTCATTATCTAATAAATTACCCAGTGATTAATGAAATTACAAATTACCCATAATCCATTGCTCATTACCCAATGGGTTGGCAATACTGCAGCATTGTGATTGGTCCATTGGTCCACACACAGTCCGAGCATGTTGAATAATGTCAAAAATTTAGTAATAAATTTCATTACTTATCAAAAAATTCAAATGCAATGAATCTTTTATTCAATTATCGTGTAAAAATACTCTTTATTCTCCAAATTTTAAAGATAGTCGTTAGTGTTGATGTTTCAAGGTACGATAACTGCTCAGAACTTTTATTATTGAAAAGGTATACCCTTCAAAGACCGCTACAAAAAAATAACCAAACAACACATAGAATTTTCCTAATTATACCAAAATGTTCTATTTCCTACAAATTATTTGGGAACATAAGTATGTTAAAAAGAACCACTCATTCGTTAGTAATAAGAAATTCTTGTGTCATGCCAAGCACTTTGTTTAGAATGTCTTTAAAAATTAATTTCTTGTATAAGCATTTTTGCTCTAATGTACATAAAGAAAGATTCTAGCAAGATATTCTTCAAATGAAAAGACGTTATAACGGAATGTGGAATTCCTCAATATTAGCTAAATTCTGCTGATTGTACTAATTTCTCCAGAAGCATCGGTTGCAGTAGATATTTCTTCAGGAACAACAGTTCTATTTCTTCAGGAAAAACAGTTGTTGTTGCTATTTCTCTAGAAGGATCAGTTATAGTACTTATTTCTTCAGAAATAGCAGTTAATGTTGTACGCATCAGTTGTAGTATTTATTTCTTCAGGAGTTGTTAAAGTATTTTCTCCAGATGCATCAGTTGTGGTTCTTACTTCTTCTAAGTCTTCACTAGTAAATATTTCTTCAGTAATAATAGTTGTATTCTACTAATTTCTCCAGAAGCATCAGTGTAATACTTATTTTTTCAGGACTAACAGTTGTTGTACTTATTTCTCCAGAAGCATCAGTTATAGTTGATTATTTCTTCAGGAGCATCAGTTATAGTGATTATTTCTTCAGGAGGAACATTTGTTGTACTAATTTCCCCAGAATCTAAACATCAGTTGTAGTACTTATTTCTTCAGGAGCAACAGTTGTTAAAACATTTTCTCCAAAAGCATCAGTTGTAGTATTTAGTTCTTCTAAGGTTTCAATAGTTGTAAATACTTCTTCAGGAATATAAGTTGTCTTGTACTAATTTCTCCAGAAGCATAAGTTGTAATATTTATTTTCTCAGAACCAAAAGTTCTTGTACTTATTTTTTCAGGATCAACAGTTATTCTACCTATTTCTCCAGAAGCATAAGTTATATGATTATTTCTTCAGGAGGAACATTTGTTATACTAATTTCCCCAGAAGCGAAGCATCAGTTGTAGTATTTAGTTTTTCCAAGGTTTAAATAGTTGTACATATTTCTTCAGGAATATAAGTTGCCTTGTACTAATTTCTCCAGACGCATAAGTAGTAATATTCATTTTCTCAGGACCAACAGTTGTTGTACTTATTTTTTCAGACTTGAGATTTAAAAATGGTAAATTATAAATTTTAAGTATTAAATATTAAATCTTAGGTCTTAAATCTTTGAGCGTCAGCATACTCGTAAGGTCTATTTATGCTCAGAAATTTAATAGTAAAGTCTTAAATTATAAATCTTTGATCATAAATAGACCTTTAATCTTCTAGGAGTATCAGTTGTAGTACTTATTTATGTTTTTGTCCTAAAATATTCAACAGATAATATCTCAAAAACTTGACTTGCTAGTGAAGTACGTGATTTCTGAAAAAAAAAACGAAAACTGAAATAACTCTGGAGCCACCAACAGTTTTATAACAAAAAAATGTGGTTATATTAATTGGAAATTACATTTTCTGTCACTTCATTTTGTTTGATTGTCTTTCGGAATATTCTGTATAGATACCTATTTATAGGCAAAAAAATCTCTTAAACCAAGCGTTAAGACTTTACCCACACTTAATTTTGAAATGTTTACTCATCACAAAAAATCTATGTAAACTTTCACAATATTAACAAACGATAACTCTCAATCTGTCGTTGAATAACGATAAGTAGTTGAACGATTGTGTTGTTCGTAAATGAGAGTTTTTTTAGAGAATAGCTAAAGCGATAATTACCCCTATGCAAAAAATGAGGGGGCGGGAGACGAAATACAATTATCTCGGTTGGAAAGGTTAGAGAATATCATCGTTCAATAACGACTCATTCACTTGTCATTAAGAGTTAGTGAATAAGCGTTTGTAATAATAACACCTTTATTCCCTAAATTATTACTGTTATACGTTAGTAAACTATCTGTCGTTGTGTAACGAAAGTATTTGAAGAATAACAAAAGCGATAATAACCCTTAAAATAAGATTATCGTACAGTAACGACTCGTTCACTAGTCGTTAAGAGTTAGTCAATAAGATTTTGTCACTACGCTTTTGAAATATGGTGCATATGAATGTTATTAAAATTTTTGTAAAGTGTGTGGAAATGTTTAAAATATGGCGGCATAAACGGTTTTAAAAATAAAGATTTATTGCTCATCGACTATAAATCACTGATATGCAAATTTAATGCTAATGTAGTCATAAACTAAGCCCATAAAATAGGCATTAAAACCCCATGTATTTTTTCGTTTGCAATAAATCTAACATTTCTGTGTTTTGTGTCAGCACCAATCAATATGAAAAAAAAAATAAAAAAATGGGCTTTAAATGAATAGGTTGGTGTAAATGAAACAGGCGGTAGTTCATAACAGTTTTCAAGGCACGTCCTTATAAGGGTGCGCTGTTTGTACATATATCAACATTCAGGATAGGGCTTTCACGTAAACATACATTCCTTTAGTCTATCGCCCTTTGTGTTAAATGCAGTACAAAAGCTCCTGTATGGTTTTTAATAACATTAGATGACAATCTCTTGTTAAATGAATCATTTAGAGCTTTTGTCTAGATTTAATAAATAATTTGCATATGGATTAAATTGTTATTTAATTAGTTCGGCCGAAATATGACAAATTTAATTATAAAATGCAAAACGATTAACTCAATCAACACCAGGAAAGCTATTAAAAGTACGAATGAGGAGTGTAATTTTATTTAAAACTTTTCAGCTTTTTCTCGTCCAACTTTTTCCCCCGCTTAAATGCTGATTAATTTTCTTTTTTTACCAAAATAACAAAACCTCCTATCATATTATTTTCCCTAATTACAATATATTACAATAAACTCATGATTTATAATATCTCCTCTTTTTATCTAATTTAATTACATTTTTAATCGTGAAAAATTTTACTAATTAATCAATGCTACGCCTTCCATTTTAATCAAGTTAATTTCCGTTGTATTTAAAGAAAAACGATTTAACTTCTTGTGATGAAGTGTCAATTATAAATTAATCCTGCAAACGAGCATATTAACGTGCCAAATTAAACTATTTAACTTGATTTATGATTGATTCAACATTCAACTCTGTCAGACGCATGAAGATACCAATTGAAAGCGTTGTAACTCCTATACAACCCACACCCCCTTTTCTATTAGAAATTTTAAGTTCATGACTCAAAAGTCGCGGTTTATGAACTTGGTATGCTATCAAAGCTTTAGTAAGATTATTCAGAAATCCATCAAGCTGTTTTAGATTTAAAGCCTTTTCAAAATTTTAATATTCCAGAATTTAATTAATTGGCAATTCAAGCTAAGCGATCTCCCTCTGGCGTATGAGCGCGGAACCAAACTGAAGTCATAAGTAGGTTTGTTACTATTTCACTGTCAGTTAATAAGGAGGATATACCGCTTGGGGCTGACCTATTACTGACGTCATCCTTAAAGTTGCCTATTTTGATATTATTTTGTTTTGAATGGTCAATAGAGTTAATTAAACCACGGAATCATGAAACTTTCAGTTTTCACCCTGGATGTTACATACTTGCCATAATTATTAAGGCGATAGTCGCTAAATTTGAGCGCTTGATTTTGAAATTCTCTTGATATTTGCCGACAATCCTCTTAAAAAATAGCGGTTAACTTAAATTTTTTGCTTTAATAATTACGCAAGATTTTTAATGATCTATGTGTAAGTTTATGTGTTAACGAGGGACCGATCATAATTTTATTTAATTTCTAGTATCCGTAGAATCATGCGTGCATTCGTGGTTTGGCTATATTTTCAATTTTAATACAATCATAACATAATTTAAACACAAAATCAGATGATAACATAGCTTTTTAACCTACAAAAAATATGGGTACAATAGTTCCTAAATTCTAAAATTGTTCAGTTAAAATTTGAAGAAACGACTTTTATCTAAAAAAAAATTATAGTCACAACAGATTTCTTCGTTTTTTAAGAAAAACAATGGATTAACACTATAGTTGACTAATTTATGACACTTTCAAATTTAATTTTTTTTTATTTAAAATACGAACTAAATTGAAATCCTCTAAAATAGAGCATATTTTTATCATTTTTTAGAAAAGATTAAAGAATTAATTTTTTTAATTCAATTTTAAATTTTACGGACAGCTGCCAAAGTAAAAAAAAATACTCGCTCAGGTTGTTATTTAAGGATGCAGGAGGACATATTCTTGAACCACTCCACACGATGTTGTATACGATTTCCATTATTCTATCCTTGTTATTCAAATGCAAAAATAAGAGTCAGTCCTTGTCATGTGACGAACAATTCAAAATTAACCCCCCTCCCCCTAGATTGGACCCAAAATCCCATATATGTCGACATGATGGTCTATTCTTGAACCACACCACACGATGTCGTATACGACTTTCATCATTCTTGTGATGTAAATGCAAAGAGAAGTTTTTATTCCAAAACTAAAGTAGATACCTATCAAAAAAACTTTTTTCTTCAAAGGTCATTAAAGTACAGTCTTCTGTGATGTTTGACAGGTTTTAAAATGTCACTTTTTATGTTCGTTGATTCTATGGTCACTTTGTACCGCCTAGGAGTAGAAATTACTACTTTGCACTGACAAGGAATAAAAGGGAGGAGTAGAAGTCAACTTTAGGCAACCCAATGTACACTTACATTTTTTGTTGTATGTAAAGTAAATGTCAAATGTCAAATTTCAAAATTATTTATTATACAGGGTGAGCTAAAATGATTGTGGTTTGATATGTGGGCAACCAAATATGCAGGTTGGTACAACTACAAATTTAAAAAGAAAACCCCCTAGTAAGCCAATGGAGTAGCAAATATTTTTTTCGAAATGAATATAATGATCATAAAAAATCAAGAATTAATAACAAATATAATAAGTTTAAGTTATAATGTCAAATGTTGAAAATTATTACTTTAGTTTTCGAGTCAGATGCTAACACAATACAAAGATTTAAGCAAATTAGTCCTGATAAAAAACTGATGTTTATGAAACAGAAGTGCCAATAACTAAATACAAAAATCCGAAGTATTGACACAACGGTAAAAATTCGACCTACGCCTCTGCTTTTATGTAGTCTAGTTACTTTGTAATGATTTTGGCATGATTTTGTGTTGCTATGAACTTGAAGCAAACAAATTCCCCAGATTTTTAGGCGGGAAATTTGAATTGACCACAATCATTTTAGCTCACCCTGTATTACTTTTTTAAAAAATTCGGTGTTTGAAGAAAAAATAGCATGTTTTATTCGGAGTAAAAGAACTTTTTGTGGCTCGGATGTATCCGCGGGACTCGCAAAGCTCGTCCTGCAAACTCGCCACAAAACGTACTTCTTTTACTCCTAATAAAACAATATACTATTCTGGCAGCTTTTTAGTATCCTTTCTTGAGACACTAGTTTTGCAAAAGTTTAGAAAAACATATTCTATCTCTTTTTTAAGTCTAAAGCTCGAATTTTTTTTCGGAATTTCGTTTTCAATTTATTTCTCAAAAAGTTAAGAGAATAAAATATAAACATTGTGGCATATTAATGAATGCTAAGATTTAGATAATAAATAGGTTAAAAATGTGAGTTACAGAAAGTTTTATCTAAAATAAGTAACCTAAATATCTGGTTTAATATTTTTATCTAAAAAAATCGCGAAAGTACACCAAGTCCATGAAAGCGCATTTTTTGAAAGAGTAATCCTAGAAAATTTAAGTCATAAAAAATATTAATAGGCTATTAATTTTCAATTAACCAAATATTTCAAAACAATGTTTCTGTGAAAAAGAATCGTTTTTTAAAAATCGGCATGGATTCAAAGGGTAATAAATCGTAATTTTTAGAAAGGCTTTCAGTTCTGTTGAAATTTTGATTTTTTTTATAGAAATTCAAATGACCTTAATGTTTAAAATGCCCTTTCCAACGTATATTGCGATCGACGATCCGATGTTTTATTATCTTGCATTTATTATAATTTTTTTGATACAAGGAGACGATTCAAATTAGTTTAAACATAGGCAACCACTTTTACGATGAGGTCAGTTGTAGGACAACGCCAATCAACAGAACCTCCTTAACAACTGACAATCACAAATGGTCACAGACTTTGGAATTATAGAGTCGCGTCCTGACCCACAATACCCAAGAATTGTTGACAAACATTTGTGTGTCAAGGAGTTCTTTATTCTTTATCACTTATGCGTTCGTTCTCTCTTACATATCATCGCTTCTTCCCATGCTCTTCGCTCCCTCTCTTTTACCCGACAGTCATATAGCAACTAACCCACTTATGACGTCATATCAACAGTTCCGCGTCGGCCGTAAGAGGGAAATCGCTTAGTTGGAACTGGTAACAGTATAACCCCTCCTCTCTTTTATCCAATATTGCTCATAGGAGCTAATAATTTAGTAGGGCGGAGTCGAAAAAAACAATTTTGACTTTGAAGGGTCGGTATGTGGTCTAATAAGAATAAGATATGGATCTTCGTCAAATTGTTTTGATTCATGCAATTCTCTAAAACGTCACATGTAGTGATTTTTAATTTTTAGATGCCTGGGGGGTTATTCTCGAATTATACAATATAACATAGTATACGACATGACAAGTACAGACTCATATTTTGCATTTAAATGACATGAATAGAATGATAAAAGTCGTATACGACATCGTGCCGTGTGATTCGAGACTAACCCCCCCGGATACAAAAAATTGGAATTTCTTCAAATCCCCCGAATGGAGGACAAAATCAACATTTTGAAAAAAAAACGTACATATCCTGGGAAAACTTGTTGTACGCCCAATGTTTTGAATACAAAATTACTTTTTCGCATTTCAACTACTCCCAAAATTTCAATCCTCTCACAAAAAATCTTGAGGGGACCTTATCGATTTACTTATTTAGAAAGAAAAATATTGGAGCTACAAATAATAATTTAGTTAATAATTTTAAATATTGATATTAAATTAAGTTTGTCAACTTTGGACGGCATCTAACTGAAATGACCGATAACGCAGTTATCAAGCGAGTTTCAAAATCAGGTGCATAATTAATTAAGTTAATTTCTCATCGAAGCTTGGATAAAAGTAATTGCTTGATGCAAAGTTATCGAAACAACAAAATGAGTATTTTATGTAATATGAATTTTAAATTTCTTTATAAAGTTTCGTAATTAATTTGAAGTCATTATTTTTAATACGTATAATAAATACGAGTCTTATTAAACGAGATCATTTTAATTCAAGTTTATTTACTATAAATTGGTTCTTAAAATAATCCCATTATAAACCCTTTTTGTTAAATATGTATCGATTTTATTACAAAACATTCTCATAAATTTTTGATAACTTCACATAAGTTACAAAAACTTGGTAACTATCCCTCTTATCTCCTGAGCTTTATTCTTCCTTTTTAAATATTCTCGAAACATTATAAATTTATAAGCATAAACTAAAAGACGAACAATACACACATTTTTGTCATATAAGTGCACTTTTTTAATAAATAAAATATTTAAACCCTCTTTCAACAGTTTATCTCAATTCATTCAGTTCTCTTTGGGCATTTTTATTTAATCAGAAACAAAAAGCTACAAAGAGAACCCATTTACGTTATTTACTTATTTCACAAAGAATTTTTTATGTCTTAATCAAATTTATATTTATTTTTAAACGATTTATGTTTATATATAAAAATGAATGCACTTAATTGAAATGTTTCGTTAATTTCAATGCGAATTGATTTGGAGGTTCATTATTTCCTACTTACAAACTAAAAAGGTTTCTTGTAGCTCTAAAATGAGCTATCATAAACGAGTCCCTGATACTATAATTATTTTACGGTCCCGTCACCCAAAGTTTACTTCCAGGACTATTAAAGTTATAACTTTCGGGATAGCAATCTTGGAAGTTGCTCCTTTAACGTAGATTAAAACGGTGTACTTTTAAATTGCTTGCGTTGTATCATTTTTTACAGCTTTTCAAATCGCTTAGGCGCTAATGAAAACTTCATCATAAAAATTTACTACAATTTTACTCCCTGATTACCTGATTTTTAAAGTAAATTGATTTTTATATTTTACCTTCATACAATTTATCGCTATTAAAAAGGATAATTTAAATATGTGTCCAGGTGCCTTAATCTTGAACCACACAAGATCGCAATCGACTTTCATCATTCTGCATGAAAAAATTAGTGTCTGGTCTTGTTGCGTCATTTGTGACTTCATGTCGTGTTGTTCAAGAATAAGACCCCAGGGGACGAGCTACTCACACTTTCGTCAACCAACCACCTCAGTAAAAATTTCTGGAGGGGGGGTACTACAAAACTGATCTCATCCCGAAATATTAGTACATACTTTGCAATTTAGCTTTTTGAGGGCTCCAAAAATAGAGGGAGTCCTGAGCTGCAGCCCTATTAGAACGTAAATAAATTCGTCCCTGTTCTTCCAGAAATAAATCCGAGTTTATTGAAAAATTCGAAGGGGAACATTAAAAAAATTAAGATTTTGTAAAAATTGCACTATTTTACATTGTGAAATTATAAGAAAATAACCACGTTACCTAGGATTAACTTTGAGGTTAATTTGAATAAATTAAAAGAATTCTGCAAAAAATGAGACCTAGTTTAATGAAAAATTCTAAGAGGAACATTAAAAAATTTGAGATTTTCTAAAAATTGCAGTATTAAACTTGTTGAAGCTCCAAGATGATATTTAAAAATTTATAAAAAAATAACAGCATAAGATAGAACTTATTTTCTGCTTCATTTGCATAAATTAGAGAATTCTGGAAATAATTAATCCGAGTATGTTGACAAATTCCAAGTGGAACTTTAAAAAAATGAGATTTTATAAAAATTGCACAATTTTTACATGTTGAAGCTGTAAAATGATTTTAAAAAATTAGAAAAAAATAAATAAGGAAGCTAGAATTAGTTTTATGATTGATTTGAATAAATTAGAGAATTCTGCTAGAAATAAAGCATAGTTTGTTGAAAACTTCTTAGGAAAACATTAAAAAAATTGAGATTTTCTAAAAATTGCACTATTAAACTTGTTGAAGCTCCAAGATGTTATTTAAAAATTTATAAAAAAAATAACCTAATAAGATACAACTTATTTTCTGGTTGATTTGAATAAATTAGAGAATTCTGGAAACAATTAATTCGAGTTTGTTGAAAAAGTCCAAGGGGAACTTAAAAAAAATTAGATTTTATAAAAATTGCACAATTTTTACTTGTTGAAGCTGTAAAATGAATTTAAAAATTTATTAAAAAATAAATAAGCAAGCTAGAATTAATTTTATGATTGATTTGAATAAATTAGAGAATTCTGTAATAAATACAGCATAGCTTGTTGAAAAGTTCCTAGGAAAACATTAAAAAAATTGAGATTTTGTAAAAATTGTACTATTTAACTTGTTGAAGCTCCAAGATGTTGTTTAAAAATTTATAAAAAAATAACCGCATAAGATAGAACTTATTTTCTGCTTCATTTGCATAAATTAGAGAATTCTGGAAATAATTTATCCGAGTATGTTGAGAAATTCCAAGGGGAACTTTAAAAAAAAATGAGATTTTATAAAAATTGCACAATTTTTACTTGTTGAAGCTGTAAAATGATTTTAAAAAATTATAAAAAAATAAATAAGCAAGCTAGAATTAGTTTTATGATTGACTTGAATAAATTAGAGAATTCTGCAAGAAATAAAGCATAGGTGGTTGAAAAGTTCTTAGGAAAACATTAAAAAAATTGAGATTTTCTAAAAATTGCAATATTATACTTGTTGAAGCTCCAAGATGTTATTTAAAAATTTATAAAAAAAATAACTTAATAAAATACAACTTATTTTCTGGTTGATTTGAATAAATTAGACAATTCTGGAAACAATTAATTCGAGTTTGTTGAAAAATTCCCAGGGGAACTTAAAAAAAGAGATTTTATAAAAATTGCACAATTTTTACTTGTTGAAGCTGTAAAATGAATTTAAAAATTTATAAAAAAATAAATAAGCAAGCTAGAATAAATTTTATGATTGATTTGAATAAATTAGAGAATTCTGCAAGAAATAAAGCATAGTTTGTTAAAAAATTCTTAGGAAAACATTAAAAAAATTGAGATTTTGTAAAAATTGCTCTATTTTACTTGTTGAAGTTGTAAAATGATTTTTAAAAAAATTATAAAAGAATAACTAGGCAAGCTAGAATTTATTTTGCGGTCGTTTTGAATAAATTAGAGAATTTTGAAAAGAATTAACCCGAGTTTATTAAAAAAATCGAAGGGGAACTTAAAAAAATTACATTTTATAAAAATTGCACAATTGTTACTTGTTAAAGCTGTAAAACGAATTTAAAAATTTATAAAAAAATAAATAAGCAAGCTAGAATTAATTTTATGATTGCTTTGAATAAATTAGAGAATTCTGCAGAAAATAAAGCATAGTTTGTTGAAAAGTTCCTAGGAAAACACTAAAAAATTGAGATTTTGTAAAAATCTAACTATTTTACTTGTTGAAGCTGTAAAATTATTTTTTAAAAATTATAAAAATATAACCACGTGAGATAAAAATAATTTTATAGCCGATTTAAATAAATTAAGGAATTCTGCAAAAAATAAATCTCAGTTTATTGAAAAATACTGAGGGGGACATTAAAAAACTCAGATTTCGTAAATATAGCACAATTTTACTTGCTGAAGTTGTAAAATGATTTTTAAAATAATTATAAAAAATAACTAGCTAGAATTAAACTTGCGGTCAATTTGAATAAATTAACGCGAGTTTGTTGAAAAAATCCAAGGGAAACATTAAAAAATACGGAATTTTGTAAAAATTGCACAATTTTACATGTTGAAGCTGTGAAATGTTTTTAAAATTTTGTGAAAACGTAACCAATTGAGGTATAATTAATATTGCGGTTGACTTGAGTAAATTACAGAATTCTGCAAAAGATAAACTTGAGTTTGTTGAATAAATTTAAGGGGAAAATTAAAAAAAAATTAGATTTAGTAAAAGTTGCAATATTTTACTTGTTGAAGCAATAAAATGATTTTAAAAAATTTATAAAAAAATAACCAAGTGAGCTAGAATTAATTTTGCGGTCGATTTTAATAAATTAGAGAATTTTTCAAAAAATAATCTCGAGTTTGTTGCAAAATTCCAAGAAGAACATTAAAGAAATTTAGATTTTGTAAAAATTGCACTCTTTTACTTTTTGAAGTTGTAAAGTGATTTTTAAAAATTTGTAAAAAAATAACTAAGTGCGCTAGAATTAATTTTGCGGTCAATTTAAATATATTTGAGAATTTTGCTCAGGGACGGCTTTAGCACTTGGGGGCAAAAAAATAGTATGGTGCCCCGGGATACAACAAAACTCGTCTCCTCCCGAAAGATTAGCACTTATTTTTTCTATATTTTTTAAAAAAGTTTTAATTTAGCTTTTTGGGGGCCCAATAAGACCGTATATAAATACGTCCCTGTTCATTATGATCACTGGAAGAGGCAAATTTCACAACGAAGACCATTCAACTAAACTATTAGTAATCGTCACCCACACAAGTCTCTGTTTTTAATGGAACTCCAATTACTTTGTATTTAAAATTTCACAACTACGTAACATGATATTTTGTAGATAAATTAATTTGCAAGTCTTCTTGAATATTCGATGTCAGAAACGTAATACAGCCAAAGGTTTTCTTTGAAATAGTTACAAAATATGCTTTTTAATTGAATAATAAAAGGATTCTTGATAAGCATTCAGTGTGCATAATTACAAAAGAAAGAAATTTTCAAATTGGCAACTAAAGTATTTTTTTATTTATTTTTAAACATTCGTTATTTGCAATTCATAGTTTAATAAATGGAAAATATGAAATTTACTAAAAATATACGTATGTACTATGTACATAAATGTATATCATGCGCTATTAAATCTGAATCTTTAAGCAAACAATATATTGTAACTTTTTTTTTATCCTGATAGCGTTAAATCGAAAAAAATAAATAAAAAGCTATCGCATGTTTATATACCATTAGTGAGTATACAAAAAAAATTTATCACAAAACAATTTTAGTATTGATTATATTTGAAATCATCGATAATTACTGAAAAAATAATTTAAATAAAAGATTTATGGCAAGAAATTCGTTTAAATTATTGCCTCCTTTTGAAAATTTTGATTAAATTTTGGTATTTTAAATGAGGCGATTTGCATATGCCCGGCGTGATCACCATATTTTATGTAAAAGGATCGTGGCTCGAATTCGTTTCGGGGAATCTACAAATTAATTTAACAAAGAGAAACTTATGTTTCCTGATTTAATTGCTTTCGAACCTTTCATTCGTCAATCAAAAAAACTTAATTAACTGTTTAACTACACATGTGTCAAAAATTTCAATTTAAAATTTCAATTTAATTAAAATTTAATTTTTACAAAACATTTGAAGTGCTTGTGATTGATATCAAAGAGTTTACTAGGAAAAAATAATTAGTTAAATTTTTAGGAATTTTAGAGCTTTTTGTCAATTAAAAATAAATGTTAAAGGCCATAGCAATCATCCTCTAAATATCAACTTCTGTTTGAACTGAAAAACTTATCGTTTTTTTCTACTTACAGTTGATATATTTTATCAAACGGTAAAATAAAAGCCTCTTATTTGGAATACAATAGCTCCCTTGTTACTAGCACGTGCTTGTTCCTTAAAAACACGAGGAAGTAATCCTTCCTACTTTATGTCCGAGATAAAGCCTAAATGAAATGTAGCAACTTATATTTATAGCATAATTTGGAGCTATATCCAGTTCATTTTCATTAACCATAAAACATCTTGATTTATTATATTATAAATCAAAAATTGCATTTTTTTACACATTGCTCTTTGTTTTATTTAATTAACTTATCTCAGAACATTTGACCTCTAAAATTTGTATTAAGTTTAATACTATTATCATGTAAAATATTTGTTTGAAAACAGTAATAAGTACTTTCGAAAATTTTAAAAACAGCTTTAATAAAAATTGTACCTCAGGAAAATTTTAGGCCATTTCTGATATATTTGAAATCCTTGCAGTTTTTAAACTCTCAAAGATTTTGATAGAAGTAGTACTTTTCGAAATATTATTTCAAGATAAAAAAATTGTTCAAAATTTCGATATAATCTAAAAACATTGAAGAAATGGGTGCTTTTTTCATTTAAATAGGAACATTTAGGTCTTTTTTTATAAATTCTAAATTCGTACAAATTTTATGCTCGCATAGATTTTGAAAAAAGATGGTTAGTACTTATTTCAAAAAATTGAATTAATAAAAATTGTACTAAAAGTTCCATTTTTCTTTCGAAATGAAGATTCTGAGCATTTTCTGATATAGTAAAAATCCTTGCAGATTTTAAACAGGTTTTGATAGAAGTGGTACTTTTCGAAATATTATTTTCTGATAAAAAAATAGGCAAAATTTTGATTTAATCTAAAAAAATGGCAGAAATGGGTACTTTTGTCAATTAAAAAGGAACATTTAGGCCTTTTGTTATAAATTCAAAGTTCGTACAAATATTGTGCTCGCATAGATTTTGAAAAAAATGGTTACTACTTTTGAAAATATATTTTAAAAAACTGAATTAATAAAAATTGTATTAAAAGTTTCATTTTACCTTCGAAACGAATATTGTAGGTCTTTTCTGATAGATTCAAAATTCTTGCAGATTTTAAACTCTTAAAGGTTTAATATTTCGAAAATACCACTAGGAGTGGTTTGTTGTTTGATAAAAAGTAAACATTAAATGTATTTTAAATTTAAAAAAAAAACAGAGTTAACAAAAATTCTAATAAAAGGTCCATGTTTCGTTCGAAAAAAAAATTCTGGGCCTTTTTTGAAAGATTCAAAATCCTTGCAGATTTTAAACTCTCAAAGATTTTGATAGAAGTGGTACCTTTCGAAATATTACTTTTTTAATAAAATAATTAAGCAAAATTTTGATTTAACAAAAAAAAATGCCTGAAATTGGAGTTTTTTCAATTAAAAAGGAACATTTACTCCTTTTCTTATAAATTCGAAATTCTTACAAATTTAATACTCGCATAGGTTTTGAAAAAAATAGTTAGTAAAAATTGAGGACAATTTCGATTTAATCTAAAAAAATGGCAGAAATTTTTTTGAAATAAAAAGAAAATTTTTTGAATTTTTCTTAAAAATTCGAGATGAATACAATGCTCACATAGTTTTTGAAAATATAATTTAAAAAAATACAGCATTATTACAAATTGTAAAGTTTAAGGCTTTTTCTATTTAATTTTATATTTATAAAAACTATACTGAAGGGTTGATTTTCCATTCGAGAAAATAAATTTTGGCTTTTTTGGTAGATTTTCTAATAAATTCCAAATCTATGCATCTTTTAATATCACATATGTTGTGATAAAAGAGGGCCATAAAGATTTAGAAACATCCCTAAAAATTGATTAAAGTATATGCAAATTCCCATTTTCTAGTGTCACGTTTCATAGATACTTTACTTATACATTTATATTTGGTTTCCCGAGAATGAAATTTTACATTCATACTTAGGGGATTGAGCATTCGCTCGTGTGCAATTGTAAGACTCTACAAACCGCTTGAAGATCACATGGCCCAATTGGGATTCGATCCTTCAAGCTTAGAAATGAAAGTAATACACTTCGTAATAATCAATTTATAAATATTATACGAAGCTCGTTATAAATAATTCTTACTACGAGTGCAATGCACTTATACATAATTAATATGTATCAAAAACTTCGCTCTAAAATATTTAATAATCAATAAATAACGGTATGAAATTCAAAAGTTAAATAACTTAGTTTAAGCTATAAATCTAAGTATTGTATACACAAAAGCTCGTAATTTGATTTTTAATTTTTCCCCCTTTACAAGCAATTTATTTAAGAAATTTATTGATTGTAAAAGTTTAAACTCTTTAGGTTTTGGGGGCAGTAAATTGGGGCGGTAATTTATTAGTTGGAAGAAGTTGGTTTTGGCCAAATTTAGTGCAGCCTCATCAGCGATTGATCCAGGCCCGACCTTTAACAATTAATCACGTAGGACAGTAAATATTATAAGGTGTGGGTTTTGGACTGAATAATTTCCGCTGTCGTTTAGTTTATCACAAGCTGGGATAATTAGTTCAACCATAAACAACGTTGCTTAAGAGGCGCAGTCTACAGTTCAGAGCATACGAATTGTCATTAGTTATTTACGCTGGAGTGGACAGCGACTTTAATGACCTACGATTTTTTTTTTCAAGATTTTTTCCACATGCTAAACAATTGAGCAATTACTTAATGCACTATCTAATAAACATGTCTATTTTTAATTTTCCTGATGCCAACAAGATCAAAATAATTACAAATTTTCATATTTACAGACAAAACTCTTCTAATTTTAAAGTAGGATTTTCTAATAAACAACACGAAATATTAAAATTTCTACATTTTTTTCGTATAAATTATAAAGCAGTTAATCCATGAATCTTGAACATTTTATCCAAAAACCTTTAGAAATTTGATATAATTATTGGCTTCTACTTGTTACAACCGCACCTCAAGCACTTTAGGAGTTTTCCACCCAAGGATTAAAGAGAAAGTAGTGTTATAGGAGCCTATATTCTACCCAAAAATAATCTAGACTACAATTACTGACTTCCACTTGTTGCAGTAGCACCTCAAGCATATTAGGAATTTTCCATCCAAGCATTAAAGACACAGTAGTATTATAAAGGTACCTTTAGACATGCGATATTATTTTTAATCCCCCATTTACACATATTAAGGCATTCCAGATGAAATTCAATGAGCGCGAGTTACGTTCCCTTGTATTTCAAACTTATCCGACACTGCAGTCGAGCAGAACGACGAAAAATTGTGAAAAACCATGAAATCGAGCCTGCCACTGTATCTCAAGTTTTTTTCTGATTTATAAACTAGATTAATTCATCTAAAACTAAAAATTTTATGCAGAATTAATTATAAGGGACCAAAGTTAAGGTACTTTTGGGTAGTTATATTTTTTAATACATTCTCGAAGTTTTTTACAGCTGCCCAGATTTTGTGGAATGACTCTAAAACCTTAAATAAAAAATATATAAAAGTATTGTTTGCACTAGCATTTCTAGTGGCAGCCGTAAATTGTTATTTTTGCCGGTGCGCTCTAATATATCATAATTTAATTCAGCATAACGAAAAACAGCATAATGCAACTCAGCAGAACCGTAAAATAACATAATCCAAAATCCGTAATTTAGCATAACGAAATTCAGCAAAACGTAATTCGGTATAACGTAATGAGCAGAATCGTAAAATAGCATAATCCATAAACCGTAAAACAACATAACGAAATTCAGCATAACGCAAATTGGCATACCATAAAGTAACCGAATCGTAATATAGCATAATCCAGAAACCGTAAAACAACGTAACGAAATTCAGCATAACGTAAATTATCATAACATAAAGTACCCGAATCGTAATATAGCATAATCCAGAAACCGTAAAACAACATAACGAAATTTAGCATAACGTAAATTGGCATAATATAAAGTAACAGAATCGTAATATAGCATAATCCAGAAACCGTAAAACAACATAACGAAATTTAGCATAACGTAAATTGGCATAACATAAAGTAACAGAATCGTAATATAGCATAGTCCAGAAACCGTAATTTAGCATAATGTTATTCGGCGCAATGCGCAGAAACGTAAAATAACATAATCCAGAATCCGCAAAATAACATAACGAAATTCAGCATAACGTAAATTGGCATAACATAAAATAACAGACTGGTAATATAGCATAATCCAGAAACCGCAAAACAACATAACATAAATTGGCATAACATAAAGTAACAGAATCGTAATATACCAGAAACCGTAATTTTGCATGTTATTCGGCATAACGCAATGCAACAGAACCGTAAAATTGCATAATACAAAAACCATGTATACCTAAGGCTGAGTACATATTGGGCGATTTTGCATAATGCTGATTTACGGTTTTGTATTATGCCATTTTACGATTCTTCTGCATTGTGTTATGCTGAATTACAGTTTCTAAATTATTCTATTTTCCTATTCTGCCGCATTGCGTTATGCCAAAGTATGTTATGCTGGATTACGGATTATGCTCTTTTACGGTTCTGCTGCGTAACGTTATGCTGAATTACGGATTTTGGATTATTCTATTTACGGTTCTTCTGCATTAAGTTACGCCGAATTAGGTTATGTCGAATTTGGTAATGGTTTCTGGATTATGCAGTTTAACGGTTGCATTATGCTGTTTTGCGTTATGCTGAATTTCGTTATGCTACATTACGCGTCACCATTTTTGCCCATTAGGAAAACACCCTTAAGGAATATGTGTAAACGGAGGATTCAAAACGCCTTGTTGTGTGTAAAGGCACCTTAAGAGCATTTACTACCCAAAAATGAATGAATGAAATCTAATAAATTGAGATAAAAATAATATTTGTAAGTATCACTTTGTAGGATTAAATATTTTTAGAAGAAACTTGTTTGTTTTGTAAAGATTCGCTTTGGATAAGTCAAAAGAGGGAGATTAAAAACAAGGAAATTTTTGTTGAAAATACAATTCATGAAAAAAACTTGTAATACGTTTTTTTAACAATTGAAATTTATGAAAACATTTTCTTGAGTATTATCAAGACCTAATTAAATATACTTTGATATGAAATAAAAGTAGGCGGTTTTATTAATTAAAAAAGAATTTTCTTTGTAATCACACTTAAAAATATGTTTTTTTAAGGATTTGCTGGCAAAAAAACAATTTAGTGGTAAAGTAAATAGGCACAAGGCGCACTTGTTTTCCCCCAGCTACGTATATACTGTTTTCCTAGCACCCATTTTCTCTAAGTGATTCTTCCAAAGCCAATAATGCAAAAGGAGCCAGGAATAAAAAGATACGAACCTATTTTGTTTCCTTGACTAAAACGTTTTTCATAGGGCACGACTTTAAATCAAGCTAAGAGATTGTCTTTTTATTTATAAACTCTTGTAATTTTAAAATTATTTTTGTTTGTGAGAAAATTGAAAATTAAGTCTTAAATACTTGAATTGTCACGTTTCAATTTGATTGGTTGTATTGCATATTAAAAAAATAAATTGGGCGTATCACATGTACATTCAGGAAAATTTCAGTGTCAATTGATATTTTCAAGGTACTTTAAGTGCTGATATTAAGCAAATAGACTCTGAAGCGCTTTTAGATTCGTAAATTGACGCGACGCTATCTGTGAAGTTAGTGGATAAAATCTAATCAACATCTGGAGTTTTCATTTCCACATACACATACACCGTGTGCATAAAGTTTTATTGCAATTTAGAATTCGCCTAAGTTGCTTTTACATTCAGGATTACACGCAAATAAGATGGCCTTGCCGAGGTGGATTATATGAGATCCCTATCCTTCCTGGGGCTGAATTATTCCAAACCGTTTAGCTCCATAGTTTCGCTCCTCGCTAGTACTTTTCCCAAAATATTCCGACACCAATGACCAAACTAATCACTAATTTATTTTAAACCCCATTTTCTAAATAAAGTTATTAACTTAATGCAAGTTTGGTTTCGATATCCAAAGACAAAGCACAATAAACCTGCCTTATATAAAACCGTTCATCGCTTTTTCGCTCTTTCTTATCCGCAGCGTGAGCAATACGAGTAATACCGGATTTAATCTAATCTAAGTTCGGTCCAGCTTTATCTTTTGAATCTCCGACTTTTGATTACTTCTTTATATAAATCCTCATATTAAATCCATCTATTGTTTCAGCGCACTCTCATTATTTAATTTACCAACTTATATAAGTGTACGAAAATTAAAGACCATAATAATATGGTTATAAATATATAACAATAATTTTATCTTCAAATTACCTATTAGGAACCTCCAGTTATTAGTTCGTAACTATAAATTTGAATAAGTTGGATAATTGATGACAAATTGCATGGTCCAGGAAATATTATTTGATCCACTGCATTCATTGTTAGATGCGACAAATAGCTAATTCTACTGGACCAATCGAGCTCCAAAGAAAATCTAAAATTATTGAAATTTTGATATTTTGGTTCGGTATGGTAATCAGGAGATACTGTCGACCTAAGAGACTCTAGACGTTTTGCTGCCTAGGTAGGATACACTCTAGAGTTTTTGGTACCTTAGGTATCGGATACTTTAGAGTGGATGTTACCCGCAGTCAAGAAGCACTCTATTTAGGCAAGAAGTATTCTCCTATATTTCTAATTAAATAAGAGGTCTTTTCCCAACGAAAGGAGTGAATACACATTTCTTTATCGATTAAATAGTTTAGGCCAGGTCAGGTCAGGTTAGGTTTACAAAGATATACTTTATTCGGTCAAAATGACCGCTCAGCAAACGTGGCCTCGTAAACATTTGGTTCGCGACCTTTCCCGGGCAAACTAAGAACCACGTAAATATAACTCCAGGGTGATTCTTGCCCATCAAGATGAGTTATTCCCACTCTAGAGTAATTACGGCCTAAGACAAGAAGCACTCTAGAGTGGATGATACTGGGAGGTCAAATGTCAAAAACTGATCCAGTGACACGATTGGCTGCTGGTTGGAAAAAGGAAATTTTGGTAGAAAATCGGTGGCATTAGAGAACTTTTTTGTACCACTGGAATAATATTGATACTTTTGGAAAAACTCAAAAATAGGTGGTAGCCCATATACAAAATTTTTACCTATTGGTCCAATGATTGTAAGATTTAGCTTTAGCAATTTCCATAGTAGCCCGAAAATTAAAAAAAATGATGTTCTTACGGTTACTCAAATGAACCCATATTAATTAAAAAATACTTCATTTTTAATTTGATAGAATAGAGTCGTGTTTATAATTAACACACCAGTGAATTTTTCTGATTTATTTTTATTATTGAAGGAATTATTGGAAAAATATAACAAATTGTAATTGGCTTATGTCATGATATGTGCATCTTGACCAAAAGCAAAAAGGTTCTTTTGGGAGTTTGCTAAGATCAATTTTCGAATCGATCACATCATTTGACAAAGAGAAACGGAAAATGTACAAGCCATGGTGCAACGCAGGCTCAATTTAAGCTGACCTTGAATCTGAGTCGAGCTTGGTGAAGCTGCTTTTATGGACAAGTTGGAGAAAACTGGCGTAAAGGATACAAGACCGGGGTACAAAAAGTAAGACGATTGAGATTTGCTAGAAATCATGGGATCATGAAACTAGCCTAAGCTTGAATTCTATAGATGGTCGTGATAGAGTGTATCGATTAGCAAGAGATGGCACTGTTCGCCCTCTGTGGCAGTTTTATGAACTAACAGATAAAATAATTATGTATGTATTTTAAATATTGGGAATTTTAACTACCAATAAATGGCGCTGTTGGCCCTCTGTGGCAAATTAATGAACTTTCAAGGCCAGTATTGAACCTTCATGTTAAAGTAGTTTTTTACAAAGTTTTTAATAAATATTCTTCTAATTTTTATTTAAAATCAAAATTTTTTTAAAATGGGCAAAGTTCCTACTGACGTTTTATACTAGCTTGGTGGTTTCACAAATTCGCCGACAGGGGGAGAGCTCTTTTCTAAAACTGCGAATAAAGTACACATATTGTAACTTAAATTTTCTAATTTATAGTTTGTAAATTTATTTATCTAATTAAATTACAAATACAGATTAAATATATTTACCTATGAAAAAGGACATTTTATCAATTTTATCAAGTTATTAGGCAGATTCTGGTCAACATTAAAGGCCTTTAATTATATGTGAATAATGTGACCATGGAAATTGTCCATTACAATCCATATAACAAATTTAAATTTAAAGGTCTTTAAACTTAAATAATATGACCAGAATCTGGGTATATGATTACTGTATCTTTTAGTTCATAAATTCGTCACAGAGGGCGTATCTGATTTTAGAAACCGCGAATATCTCCGTTTGGTGAAGGGTCTGGAATGTTCTGAGGAGGAGTTTGTCAGAGTTTGCATCGATGCTCGCACAAAGTTCATTCTGTTGCGCCATTTATAAGGGATGATTTTTTTGCAAGATAATTCCCGACCGCATATCACAAGACCGGTCATGGATTACTAAAATGAGAGCAATATTCAAGTGATAAACTGGCGACCACGAAGACCTGTATCCGATAGAGCACATTTGGGATGCCCTGAAAAAATCTGTAAGGGGTCATTTATCTGTACTCTGGAATCAACAAGAAGGTGCTGTTCTTTTAGAATAGGGTAATATTCCCCAAGAAACTATCCATAACTTGATAAGAAGTTTACCACGACGAATGCAGGGTGTTATCAGATATAGAGACGGCGTTACACGTTATTAGGTTTTACTATATTATAGTATTTGTTTCTTTATAAATCTTATATTGAATAATAACTGCAATAAAACAAAAATACATATAAACCATAACTTTAGTGGTGCCTTAATTTTGAAAAGGAGTGTATAATTACATACGTTTTCTTTAACACGTCTTTACCGAGATCAGCTCAGATTAAAGCTCAGCTTAAATCGAACTGTAGGGTGTGGATGGATTTGGTAACATCGCCGGGTAGCGACTGCTACGTTCCCAGTCTTCTTCTAATTGGCTGTTTCAAAAATCAGCTGATTAACATTCAACTAGTTACTACGTCTAAATCTTAAAAAAAAATCCTCGTGATAAAAATCAAAATAACTGATACGTGCATATGTTTATTGTTAAATAATTCAGATAATTTAAATCTACCTCATCCACAATATCAAAATTTTCAAAATTTATGTTTGCTGGAATTTATGTTTTGGTGCGTAAGAGCTCAAAATCGACGACTTACGTATAAAAGCTCTGCTTGGCGCGAAGGCATAATTTTGGCGTGGTGCAACCGAGTAAGCTGCAACTTCAGACGCAGCTTAAGATTTAGTTTGGTCTTAAGACGTGGTAGAGAAACCGGCCGTTAATTTATTTGAAAATCATGTATTTCCTAGCTAATCTACCAATAAATCAATGTTGATATTTTTCAAAATACACTAGAAAACTGTTTAATTGATGTATTAATCAAGTTAGGAAAATCTAGTTTAAAAACAACAGGCGTTACTCAAATTTTCATATCAAAATTGAATTTCGAATGTAATTTAATCTGGCGATCGTTTTTGTAATGGGAATTATAAAGTGTATTCGTGAAAATAATTTCGTTTTTGAGCGATCACGTATCGGTTTATCCTCAGCCAACAAAAAGCAGACAGGAAAGTAGCTTTTAGCCATCACAAACCTAATATAGTAGACAATTGGGTGTAAAAAGCAAAAAATGTTATTTTCGCCAAGATTTACTTTATCTCACCTCATCCCCTCCGCGAAGTATATTTTAACGTATTCCGGGTTAGAATAGCATATATTATTTTTTTTATCAATAATAGTAAAAGTAGCATCCGCATTCTAGGGCGTCGGTCTTGAAGGCGCCAGTTGTCCCGTCGGGATCCCAAATCTCGATTTCCACATTCGTATTGCTGCTGCATCCAAAAGCGAGTGACCTTCAAACTGGTGATCCTCCCCTTTATTATCCTCGAGTCCCTACACCATTCGGTCAAGACAATCTTATCTTGACTTGTCTTTCTCTTCCTTGTAACTTTCAACTCTGCTGCATTTACGTCAGGATTTCTCGCGAGGGCTGTTCTTTATAACAACCTCCCTCCACAGCTTTCTATTTATTGCTGACAATCGGAGAAACCTCTCGGAACCTTATAAGAAATTTAATCTATCTACTAAAATCCCACCACTTGTCTATTTGTGATATTACTACAAGTAACAAGTTTTTATACTTCGTAACTTCCTTGCACATAACTTATATCTTGAATAAAAACATGTCAAAACTTTACGAAACTTAAATTATTGAAAATTTTCTCAATTTTAAAATCACTAATGAAAACTAATAAATTTTTACTTCAACTTTTAATAAGAAAATCGTTTGGTCAGAAAAATGCGATAACACAAGATTTCCCAGAGCTGCGGGGAAGTAAATCGTAAATTGAAAAGGCAGACGGTTCAATGCTCTTAAGCGTACAACTGAGAAATTCTTTTGAAATACACTGTGTTCATTATGAAGCGATTAAAAAATGGCTGAGACTAAATGACCACCAGCGGTATTATGTCCTTAAACCAAAAAATCCGCCGGACGGCGGTATTATTATCATCGTGATTGTAATCATTGTAATCCTCGGACCTACCGAACTACCAGCATGCTGGGTTATTTTTTTAGTGGATTTTCGCTCCACAGGTGGTACTCGAAAGAAAATTATGCCCACACCATTTCTATATAATTTCATCTATTTGTTTATAATATTACAATTTATCACCAGTAATATTTTTATCAGAAAATTCGAATTAAAACATTGAAAAATCGTTGATTTTGTAAACTTTTTTCCATTTGTTGATTTGATTTACATAATTGTTAATAACTTTTTAATTATTACAGATACTTTTATCAAATTCTTTTCATGTATTTATTAAAGTATTGCTAAATGAAAATAAAATTTGTTTTTAAAAATATCAATGTAAACATGAAAAACTCGTGGATTTATAAAGTATTTCATAATATAATCATGATTTTTGAGGCTGATTGAGCTACAAAATTGGTAATAACTTTTTTATTATTATAAACATTTCTATAAAATTACATCTATTTATTTATAATACTACAAATTATCACCAGTAATATTTTTGTCAGAAAATTCAAATGAAAACCCTGAAAAATTGTTGATTTTGTAAATTTTTCTTTATTCGTTGACGATTTGAGTTACATAATTGTTAATAACTTTTTAATTATTACAACTACTTATATCAAATTTTTCACATATATTTATCAAAATATTCTTTAATGATTATAATTTTTTTATTGAAAAATATGAATGTAAACATGAAAAAATCGTGATTTTATAAAGTATTTCGTAATATAATCATGATTTTTGAGGCTGATTGAGCTATAACATTGTTAAGAACTTGTTTATTATTATAAATATTTCTATAAAATTACATCTATTTATTTATAATACTACAATTTATCACCAGTAATATTTTTGTCAGAAAATACAAATGAAAACCTTGAAAAATCGTTGATTTTGTAAATTTTTCTATATTCGTTGACGATTTGAGTTAATAATAATTGTTAATAACTTTTTAATTATTACAACTACTTTTATCAAATTTTTCACATATATTTATCAAAGTATTCTTTAATGATTATACAATTTTTTTTGAAAAATATTAATGTAAACATGAAAAAATTGTGATTTTATAAAGTATTTCGTTATTAAATCATGATTTTTTGGGGTGCTTGAGCTACAATATTGTTAATATCTTTTTTATTATTATAAACATTTCTATATTCATAATCATGATTTTTGAGGCTGATTGAGCTATAAAAATTTGCTAAGAACTTTTTTATTATTATAAACATTTCTATAAAATTTCGTCTATTTGTTTACAATATTACAATTTATCACCAGTAATATTTTTTTCCGAAAATTCGATTGAAAACCTTGAAAAATCGCTGATTTTCTAATTTTTTTTTTCATTTGTTGACGATTTAATTTAGATAATTGTTAATAACTTTTTAATTATTACAACTACATTTATCAAATTTTTCACATGTATTTATCAAAGTATTGTTTAATGATAATAAAATTTTTATTGAAAAATATTAATGTAAACATGAAAAAATTGTGATTTTATAAAGTATTTCGTTATTAAATCATGATTTTTTGGGGTGCTTGAGCTACAATATTGTTAATATCTTTTTTATTATTATAAACATTTCTATAAAATTACAGATTATTGTTTATAATACTACAATTTATCACCGGTAATATTTTTACCAGAAAACTCGAATGAAAACCTTAAAAAATCGTTGATTTTGCAGACTTTTTTCCATCTGTTGACGATTTGAGTTACATAATTGTTAATAACTCTTTTATTCTTATAAATATTTCAAAAAAAATTTGTTTATTTGTTTATAATATTACAATTTATGACTATAGTAACATTTACGTCACAAAATTCGAATGATAAGCTTGGAAAATCGTTGAGTTTTTTCCAATTGTTGGTGATTTGAGTTAATTTTTCCGACGACCATGGAGATTTTGCGGCCATTATTAATATTCTGTAGTAACAACTAAAAAGTCATAACATAACCTGTGCTAACATCAGCTGACATTGAAGTTATCGATTATTTTTAGTTAATTGTTCCTAAATGTAGGTGGCGCTGTTTTGACGGAAGCAACTGATCGAAACGAATAAAAAATGTTCCTATTTTATTTAAAATTTACACAAAAGTTAATTATACATATAATGATTTTAATAATAAAATAAGTACCTTATATTAATTCGGAATTCCTTCGCAGTTCCTCTATCGAAAATTACAGGAAGTTTCTCAGAGTTACAAAACAGAAATCCAAAGTTATTAGTGTAGCAACGATAGATTTTCTAAACCACTAATAGAATGACATATACGATTTTCTCATATGATCGTCGGAAATTTTTTTATTCGTTTCGACCAGTTGTTTCCGTCAAAACAGCGCCATCTACAATTAGGTACATTTATGACTTTTGAGATGTTACTACAAAATATTAATAATGGTCGCAAAATCTTCGTGGTCGTCGGAAAAATAGAGTACGCAACTCGCAATGAATTTCGTGCTCGTGTGATATCCTCACTCGGCTTGCGCCTCGTTCGGCCATTTTCAAACTCGCACAAAATTCGTCAATTTCTAGCTCGTTGCATAATATACTATTGTTGGATCTGTCCATATTTTTCAAGTTCAAAAAAATCCTTGAGATGGCTTTCAGAATTCGCGTCTCTATCGAAAATTACAAGAAAATGAATGGCATATACCTTTTCACGGCTATAACGAGCAAAATTCGTGGACTTCGACTGTAATTTTAAAATCCTTCTTAAAAATATCAATATTTTGGAGCCTCAAAATTTAAAATGGCCTAAGGCCTCATAAAGGCATAACACGCCACTGTGTCTTATCATTTCTTGTCATCTTTTTTATTTCACAGTACTTCTTGTAGTAGATGTTCAGAAAAATTTATATATAGAGTTTAAATACCGTTACTTTATCTAAAAATACACAAACTACGATTTTGACTGAAATAAATTACAAACACTAGAATAACTAATCTAAAATCATCTTTAAGTTTTGCAAACTACCCATAATAAATCATTAGGAGTAAGTAATTTGAAAACTAAAATATTCTCCCTTGGCACTATCACAGTTTTATTACCAATTATGTAAAAACATAGACGACTGAAAAGTTTTTTGGGTCAAAGTCAAGCAAACTTTTAAAATTTTATATAAAATTATAAAATAGCGTATTGATTATGCATTATAACCACGTATTTAAGAAAGTGATTTTCAATTTATTAAAAAGTCATTAGTTGAAAATATAATTTATTTATTGTTTTATAATGAATGGGAATTTCAAAGGATTAAAATGTATAGAATGGAATAGCACTTAGAAAATTGGTTCGCGATGAAAATAGTTCACGAGCTTTGCATTTTCCTCATACTCATCAATTAATATCCAGCTATTATTTACGCCAAGTAAAGTTCAGCGATAAAATAAAAATCGAAGGAAGAAATACTCAATAAAAACTAAAATTCCTAAAAATTCAGACTGAAATATATAGCATTAATGCCAAAATTTTTCCGATAATTCCCGAGATTAAAGTAATCTCACTTCACATCCGAGCCATCGCACTTTTATAGCGCCAAAATTCCAGTCTCGCCGCATAAGGATTGCAAAAAAATCACTTAACTCAAGTCTCAGTAGAAGGGTGTATATAATTTATAAACTTCCAAGATTAATCGATTGGAATTACAGCTGACGTTTCCTATATACTTAATATTTTAAACACCACGATATTTCCCTACCCTTTTAATGATCCTAAATAAAAATTAAAAGGCTACAAAATTACCCTAACTTTTTAAGTATGAACCTCGAAAAAATAATAAAAAGTGTTAGAATTATATTATTATTTATTTAAAGTTTTATTAGTAAATTAAATATTATTGGCGATTAAAGGAATATCCCTCTTATGGCTGCGCGCGGAACTAATGAATTGACGTCATAAGTGGGTTAGTTGCTGTATGACGATCTATTTCGGTTATAAGCGCTGACCTACTACTGACACCATTGGAAAAGTAGTTGCATATTTTTAAATTAATTTGAATCGCGAATACACTTCTTATTTTTTGAGTTTTATGTCTATAATAAAGTATATTATGAAATTATTAACTTATATAAAAATAAAAACCTTTTATTAGTTTTAACTGGTTTTGTTTTGGTGCAAATCCTTTAAATTTATTTCTTTGAAAGTTTATATCCTTTTTATTAAACGCCAGAAACAAACGGCTCCAAAGAATTGCTTTTCCAATAAATATCCTCACCTTCATCATGAAATCTTGTTTCAAATACATTTATATTTATATCCACAAATAACTATAACTATAAATTTTCAAGCATAATTTATAAATAAATAAAAAATTATTATCCTAAAATTAATTTTGTAAAAAAATTAAATCAAAAAGAATTTTATTAAAGACGTGTTAAAATTTAAAAAATATTTTTGGCTTACTAATCAAGTATTCGAATATAGCTAACTTTTTTTTTGATAATTTTAAATCAAAAAGTTAAAATTAATTGGTATTATAATTTGCTATTTCAATATTATCAGTGTGGTGATTACGAAGTTCACTTGCTTGCCATGACAAATATCTTGACCCCCTTTATTAAACTTAATTAAACATCATCCCCTACCCTGCGGGACTTGTTACAAGCCACCAGTAATGAATATTAAATAATCCTTTTAATTTATATTACACTCACGCCTAAAATTGTTTATTCTTCATGTTCATAAAAGAACATATTTAAACATCAAATATTAATTGAATTAGTTTTACTCAAATATTACATATTATATTTTTATACTGAGTCCACACTATTTTCCAGCAATAGTTGTTTATTCACCAAGAGCTTACCTAAAATTTTTGAATGTCAAAAAATTTCAATGGAAAAATCGTTGATTTTGTAGTTGTTTTCCCATTTTATATCTACAAAATTGTTAATAACTTTTTTATTATTATAAATATTTGAATAAAATTTTGTACATTTGCTTATGATACTATAATTAATACCTAGTAACATTTTTGTTAAATAATTTCAATGACAACTTAGGAAAATCGTTGGTTTAGTAGATTTTTCCCATTTGTTATCGCTAATTAACAAAATTGCTAATAACTTTGAAATTATTTTAAATATTTTTACTAAATTTATGAAAGTATTGCATAATAAAGGTGGAATTTTTGCCGGAAAATTTTAATAGACTAGTGAGAAATTCATAATCTTCTAAATTATTACATATTTTAATCATGACTTTTGAGAGTTCAGCTAAAAAAATATTCGTAATTCTTTTATTATAAAAAATATTTGAACAAAATTTAGTACATTTACTTATGTTAATTCAATTTATATCTAGTAAAAATTTTGTCAGAAAATTTTAATGGATACTTAGGAAAATCGTTAATTTTGTAGATTTTTTCTCACATGTTAGCGATTGTAGAGCTACAAAATTGTTAATAACTTTTTAATTATTGTAAACATCCCTCCTAAATGTTACACATGTATTTATGTTAATGTTATAAAGGTAGAATTTTTGTCCCAAACTTTTAACGCAAATTTAGGAAAGTCGTGATTTTATAAAATATTTCATACTTTAATCATATGTTTCTTAGGACTTGAGCTACAAAATTGTTAATAACTTTTTTATTATTGTAAATATTTGAGAAACATTTGGTAGATTTGCTTATGATACTATAATTTATTGCTAGTAACGTTTTTGTTAAACAATTCCAATGGAAACCTAGGGAAATCATTAATTTTTAGATTTATTCCCATTTGTTATTGATTAGAGTCACAAAATTGTTAATAACTTTTTAATTATTGTAAATATTTTTATCAAATTTTACACATGAGTATTATAGTAATATTTAATGATAAAAAACGTTTGTTGAAAAAATTTGTATAAACATGGCAGAGGCGTAACTAATAATTTTTGGCCCTTAAGCAAGTTTATAAAATAGGCCCCCAAATTGATTGAATTCTGGACAAACATTGTCTCTGAAATAATTTGAAACAAACGGTCGAAATTTAAAACAGAAAAAAAATCTCCTTAATAATAATAGTATATTGTTTTATTAGGAGTAAAAGAAGTACTTTTTGTGGAGAGCATGTTGGTTTGCGGCACGAGCCATAAACAGTTCTTTTACTCCGAATAAAAGATGCTATTTTTTCTTCAAACGTCGAAATTTTTGAAATAGTAACATAATAAATAATTTTAAAATTTTACATTTAATTTACATACAATACACAATACAATGTAAATGTATATTGGGTTGCCTAAAATCCATTTCTACTCCGCCCTTTTATTCCTTGTCAGTGTCAAGTAGTAATTTCTACTCCTGGGCAGTAAAAAGTGACCATAGAATCAATGTACGTCACAGAAGACGTTTGAAAACAAAATATATTTTATGATTTTGGAGACAAAATCGTAAACAAAAAGTTATTTTTGTTAAATGCAAAGGAATTTGAGAAAGAGAGGAAAGACAAAAGAGCAATTTGGACGAAAACCCGACAAATTCTAAAGGCCTAAAGAAAATAAACAAATCACAAAACGAATTTTTGTATTTTAATCATCTTTTTTGGGGCTTTAGTTGGAAAAAACTTGATTACTTTTTTATTTTTATAAATATTTTGCCAAAATTTTGTGTACAATCGTGTGCTGTACTATTATTTATCATTGGTACAATTTTCGCCGGAGAATTAAAAGAAAAACTTGAGAAAATCGTCGATTTCTTGAATTATTTTGTATTTACTTACCTTTTTTGGAAAAAACTTAATAACTTTTTATAAATATCTTTACAAAATTTTTTACGTGTATGGTACTATCACTTATTAGTAGTACAATTTTTGCCGGAAATTTCAAAGGAAACCTTTAGAAAATTGCCTATTTCTTGAATAATTTTGTATTTTAATCACGTTTTTTAGGGTTTTAATTGAAAAAACCTTAATTACTTTTTTTCATAAATATTTTGCCAAAATTTTGTACAATCGTGTGCTGTACTATTAATTATTACTGGTACAATTTTCGCCTGAAAATTAAAAGAAAAACTTGAAAAAATCGTCGATTTCTTGAATTATTTTGTATTTTATTCATCTTTTTTAGGACTTTAGTTGGAAAAAACTTAATAACTTTTTTATTTTTATAAATATTTTTAGAAAATTTTGTTCAATCGTGTATGGCACTATCACTTATGAGTACTACAATTTTCGCCGCAAAATTCTAAAGAAAACTCCAGAAATCGTCGATTTCTTGAATTATTTTGTATTTTATTCATCTTTTTTGGAACTTTAGTTGGAAAAAACTTAATAATTTTTTATTTTTATAAATATTTTTACAAAATGTTGTGCAATCGTGTACGGTACGGAATCATTTATCAGTCGTATATTTTTCACCGGAAAATTCCAAGGAAAACCTTGAAAAATAACTTAAGAACTTTTTTATTTTTATAAAAAAAAATTTCACAATTTTGTACAACCATGTATGGTAAAATCCCGAAAGAATAAAGCTAAACAAACAAAATCCCAGTTAATAAAAAGTGCTTGAATTTAAAGGGCAAATAATGGACATATTTAATTGAATTTAGGTTTTTTATAAAATAAATATTCGGTTTTTTTATATCGATAACTTGCACAAATTTTCTTATTTTAGCTTCGTCGACCCTTAAGCATTTGTTAATCTTGCTTATAGGTAGTTACGCCACTGAAACATGGGCATTTTGTGCCTTTGTTAATTAATTCTGATATTTTGAGCATGATTTTTCGGACTTTATCTACAAAATTGTTAATAACTTTTTTATTATTATAAATATTTCTATAAAATTTGATACATTTGCTTATGATACTACAATTTATGAATTGTAACATTTTGGTGAGAAAATTCGATATGTAACTTTGAAAAATAGTTCAGAAAATTCGAATGAAAACTGAAAAGTTTTGTACATTTTTTGTTCATTTGTTGGGTATTTTAGTTACAAAAACGGCTTATAACTTTTTAATTATTGCAAATATTTTTAACAAATTTTTCATCTGTATTATTTATAGTGTTTTTTGTTTCAAGACTTTATAATAATAATTTTTAATAAATTGAAATTGTTTCCTCAAATATTATATTTTTATACCGGGTGTCACACTTTTTGTCCAAGAGTTATTTATTCACCATAAGAGAGAAGAAAATAATTTAATCCTGAAATATAAAATTATTCACCTAGACTCAAAACTACTACTACTACATTATGTGCCTAAAGGCCACATCATTTCTCCTTAAAACCCTAAATTATACTTGAAGTTTTTAGATATCGCTTAAATTTTAGGTAAAAGTGGTACAATTGGCCCTATAATACATTATTCTGAAAAAATGTGAAAAATAAAACTGTAAGATGAAAATAAAATACGATACATGTATTAAAATAAAAAAAAATTTAAGGGTGTCTCACATTATCGTTATTTTCTGTATCATTTTGTTTTTTGTTATCTAAATGTTTGTAAAGTGCTGCTTTTATGAGTTCAGCAGGTAGGAAAATTACTTGGTTTAACCCACAAATATAACAATGTAGAAAATTATGGCCACAAAGGTATAAAAAAAATAGATCTAATATTTGTAGATAAAATAAAAAAGTTTTTAATTTTATTTTTTTAACCAATCGTAAGTATAAACAGGAAGTGTTTGTATAGCTTTTTTTGCATGAAACTTGTTCATTTCCTTTTTTCCTATAAAGAAACAAACAAAGCACCCTTCAAAGCTTCTTCTGGAAGAACGCATGTGAAGTATTAAGCTTAAATAAAACCTTTGTAAACAGCGCGCCCGTTTTAAAGAAACGTGTAATTTCTAATTCCGCCTGTTTTGTAAGGAATTTCGATCTTTCACAAGAACTATTTTAAATCATAACATTTTATTAAAAAGAGATTCAATTGGTGTAAAAGAAGTGAGTTATGAAAATGCGGTAACCTTTTCTCAAGTTGTGCGCTCTGTCGTAGAGTTTTATGCTCCGTTTGACAACTTCCTCAAGAAATCGGGGGAAATATGACAAGCAATGTTAACTTTACACATCTACGAGCGGGATTTTTTCTTGGCAAATATTGACTTTGCAGGTGTATACTCGAACTTAACAACCGTGCAAATCAAATTCTAATACTTATTTTTCAGAAATATAGATTTTATTTACTTTTCTACACAATTTAATTAAAATGTTTCTTTTACAAATAGCTTTTAACTTTCATTATTTGATAAAACAGTTTAACCCGCATTTAATTCAATTAATTGATATAAAATATTATCCAAAGCTCTTCTGATCATTACAAAATTAATTATACTTTATTTACGTATAAATAGTATTTAACTAATGTAATTAAACTGCAATACATTTTTGATCGCTATATTTAAAAATTAGTTTAAATAAAAACATAAATATCTTTTGATATTTGCTTTACAATAAATTATTAAATAAACTTTTAAAAGCCATAAAGCGCACAATTTTTATAAAGCGCCAGTTTTAGTGATCCGGTAAAAATATTTGGTTTTACTTACGAATTACGACTATAAAATTTATAGCCATATGACTTTTATGAACTGTTAAGCCAAGCAGTGAAGTTAAGTCATTTTATTCATTAAAACAAATAAACAAAAATTCTTATGGATTTATTTAATATAATAGCATATACAGAATAATCGTAATCAAGCTCAATCCTCTGATCACGTAAAATCTCCTTGAGTTCTCGAGAGACCCACGAACAACGTGTATTTGATTAAAAGGGGACGTGGGGTGGCACGTAGTTTCTTTCCCTAGGTGACTCTAGTGTGTAATAATGTTCCTGCAGGTCCTGAAATTAAGATCCGCTGAAGAAGATGCCCACTGAGTGACCTAGTGCGCGTAGGAGATGTCGTGGAAACACCTGAACTAACTTGGGTGATCTATAAACTAATGTTCCCATGTAGAGTGTATCCACAGAACTAACGTCCCACTGGCGAAGATGGCCACCTGGTAATGATTTGCTGCAGATGGTATGCAATGAGTAAACCGGTACAGTCGGCGATGATGTGGAAATATTTAAACTAACGTTTCCTTGAAGAGGGTGTCCACTGGGTGACCTGTTAAGCATCTAAACATCTGAATAGAGGTTTTGCTGAAAATTGTATGTACTGGCGTAACTCGTACGCGCCAGCTATGTTGGGCAACATTTAATCTAACGTCGATGATGTGGCAATATTTAAACTAACGTTCCCCTGAATTATCTGATAAGAATCTAAATATCTCAAAAGACAATTAGCTGAAATGGTATGTACTGAACTCGTACACGTTAGATATGTTGTGGCAACATTTAAACTAACGTTCCACTGAAGAAGGTACCCACTAGATGACCTGGAGCGTGTCAGAGACATCGTGGAAACACCTGAACTGCCGATTAACTAAAGTTGGTACCCATTGAGTGAGCTGGTACCTTCGGCGATGATGTGGAAATATTTAAACTAACGCTCCCCTGAAGATTATGTCCACTGGATGACCTAGTAAGCGTCTAAGCCTCGGAATAGACGATTAGCTGAAAATGGTATATATTGGGTTAACTCGTACGTGTCAAATATGTTGTGGCTACATCTAAATTAACGTTCGGCTGAAAAAGGTGCCCACTAAATCATCCTGTGCGCGTCAGCGTTATCATGGAAACAACTAACGATTAGCTGAGTGAATTGGTACAGTTGGCGATGATGTGGCAATATTTAAACTAACGTTCCCCTGAAGAGGATGTCCACGTCCACTGAATGACCTGGTAAGCATCTAAACACCCGAAAAGACGATTAGCTGAAAATGGTATGTACTAAGTGAACTCGTACGCGTCAGGTATGTTGTGGCAACATTTAAATTAACGTTCCGCTGAAGAAGGTGCCCACTAACTGACCTGGTGCGCATCAGCAATGTCGGGAAAACACCTAAACTGTCGATTAGTTGAGGATGGTACGTACTATGTGAACTGGTAAGGTCAGCGATGATGTGACAATATTTAAACTAACGTTCCCCTGAAGAGGATGTCCACCGGATGTCCTGGTAAGTATCTGAACATCCGGAAAGACGATTACCTGAAAATGGTATGACTGGGTGTAGCATTAGCTATGTTTTGGCAACATTTAAACTGACGTTCCGCTAAAGACGTGACCTGGTGCACGTTAGTGATGAACTAATAAGCGTCGGCGATGTTGTGGTAATATCTAAACTGGAGATCCGCCGAAGAAGGTGTCCAGAGTAAAGTGTAATTATACGACCAACATTGTCAAACGTGTTTTCGAATCTGGCGCTACATCTTCTGACACTAAAAATAATGTTGATGCACTGTGTTTATTTGATAAATTCTTTTTTTTATTATTACCTCCCTTCATTTTTGAGATGTTGCCATTTATAAATTTCTTAACCCTCGGATGATCAAGTGGGGTCACTTGTGACCCCAGTCCTCGCTTTTTTTAATAATTGAAAGTATTAATGTTTTTGTCTGGATTTTTTTCTAGCTTACTTTTTTATGTATTTTTTCATATTAAATCAATAAAGTATTGGAAGATGAAACTCCAACTGAAGGCAGTGAATCTGAATCCGAAGAAAATCCACGAAAACGTGGACACTATCAAATGTGTTCACGTGCTAAGACACAAAATTATACTTGGCTTATGGTTTTTGTGTTATTCATTAAATAAACAGTTATATTTTTTATCTTGTGTACTCGTATCACGAATATGTATTACATTTTCTTGCCAGATTTAACAAAAAATAAAGTTAGAAATTTATTGCCAGTAGCCTTATTACAAAAAATAAATGGGGTCATTCTATGTAATATTGAATAAAAAATACCTTGGTCATCCTAGGTTTAAACAGTACTTTATGCTTATATTTATCCAAAGAATACGCGACCTAAATTATAGACAGGAATTTATACACACCCTGTATAGTTTTCCAAAGTGATTTTCCATTTTGATTTAAAATCAAGACGATTAAAACCTGATTTTAAGCAGCCTTGTATGTATAATACAAAATTGGTTTGGACTTAGGACCAGTTGCACAATTTTTTCCTGATCCCATAAATTGACCGAAAATAGTAGAAAATCTGTCACTTAACATACAGGGTGTTTCATTGAAAACTTCAAATGTCGTTAATATCATAACCAAAATTTTTTTCAAAAAATTAAGCGAACACGCCGATTTTTGTTTTGAGGGGGACGCATTATAAGACCGATTTAAGCACTCTCACGTCACTCCCTTAAGCGGGGGGCGTTAACCCCCTAATTTCTTAAATGGCAACAGGGGTTGAGTAATATAGCATTTGAAAGCTTTTAATTTCAACGGTACAAATTAAATTAAAATTGATAAATTCGTTTTAAAGAAAAAAATTAAAAACTCATTGCAATAAATAAATTTTAAAAATGTTAAATTAAATACTGAATAAAAAAATGAAGGTAAGATGTCCCGTTTGGTTCTCATGAATAATTTAATTTAAAATTTAAACGCAAAAGAACAATAAATAAATTTATTTGTTATGTTATACACATGATTTGACAGGTTAGGTTAGGTTAGTTTAAGGGAGTGACGTGAGAGTGCTTAAATCGGTCCCCCTGAAAAAAATTTTGGTTATGAAATAAACTACATTTTAAGTTTTCAATGAAACACCCTGTATTTAAGTGTCATGTAAGGATTTAAGAAGTAGTAGTGCAACTGGTCCTCAGTACGTTTGCAACTTTTTCCGAAAACCGCATTTTGATGTCTTTTTCCAAATTTGACTTAAATATTTTGGCAAAAAAGAGCAATGTTAGAGAAGAAATAATATTTATTTTGGCAGTAGAAATAATATAATAGTTTGGCAGTAAAGAGAAATTTTTGCCAATTGAATGTATATTTTGGCATTAAAAATAACATTTGGCACTAGAAAAAATATTTAGCCAATTGTATTTTGATTTACTGCCAATTTGAGTTGTTATTACTGCCACTATTTTCCTGTCAATTTTTATTTTTATTTCAATTTATTTGTGTATCCAGGATGCGGTGCAATTCGCTTTAATTATAATTAATTATGTAGTCGACATTTCCTGGATAGAAAAAAAAATTATAATTTTTTAAAAATCAATCAATTATTTAATGATTTTATTTCATAAACGTGTACTCATTTTGCGAGTTCATATAAACTCCACTAGAGGGCATTTAAAATCCAAAAATTTTCCTTTCATGCTGAGCGATCTCCCTCTGGCAGATGTATGCGGCACTAATGGGATAACGTCAGAAGTAGGTTAGTTGCGATCGTGCTATCTTACACTGACCTACTTCTGACGTTATGTTTGGCACGAAAAATTAATTTGAATCACAAATAGATTTTTTTTGTATATTTAAGTATTTTAACACACTTTAATCCATTTAATAATTTAATTGCTGTATTTTTAATGATTACCATTGTGCTATGTTTGGTCTTTGTTTAAAATGTGAAATCTGAATCAGGTATTTGTTAAGTACATTTACATACTAAGGTATGCAAATCGTAGAGAAATGAAATAATAACCTCTTGGGAAGTCGTGAAATTTAGTAATTGGATAACCTTTAATTAATAAAAGCGGAGGAAGTACGAACGACGGGAAAACTTTTAAGCGAAAAAAATGAACTTGAAATCTATTTTAATATTAAATACTTTGTTTGCTTCAGATTTACAATTTCCGAGGAGGACGGATTTATTTGTCATGGGGATGACATTTTTTGATAATAAATAAATGTATCTACATACAAGGTGATTTATTATTCCTTTAGTTTAGTAATAAAAATTGATTAATTTCTAAAATTAAAGCAATTACATTTCCTCGAGAATACAATTATTTTTAAGATAAGCTTGCATTATCCCAATTTCGAGTTAGAAGCCTTAATTATAGCTAATTATTAAGCCTTTTGTTACGGAGGTATCAGTTTTGCATTTGCTGCTTCTGCTTCAAAAACAAAGGAACATAAAGTTTGTAAGCAATAAAATTTAATTTATTTATTAAGAAAACATTTAATTTACTTAAATTAATTAAAACAGAGCCAAGTAAAAAACTTTTACACAAAACTTTTTTGAATTTTGCTTGAGGAAACTTTTGACGAAGGATACAAGCCAAACAATGTTTGTTGTATACAAATTCGATCGTGTTACGGGCTGAAACTTCTTTCATCTTTACATAATAATATTATTTTCAAATAAAAGTAGCCCAGACGTATTTTGATCCGTGAAATGGATAATTGATTTTCCTTTTCTTTGCCTGATTTTCATATTTTATTCTCGATTCGAAAATAAACATCACGTGTGCTGGTTCGTGTTAAAAAAAGGGATATTTATTAGAAACGCCCGAATATAAATCATAGGGATGAAATATTCCTTGTCGAAAATAAAGAGGCCCGACAACCACAACCTTTCCGAAATCTTTCATCGAGCTACTTGAGGTATTGATTTTTAAATTTAATGTGAAAATAATTTATTTAAAAAAGGTGACGCTGTACTTATATTAAAGTGGATGTTGGACATTAGATTTACGAAAATCCCAAAGGCCAAGGGAATGATTGGATTATCTGATCAAATATTGTTAACATGAGAACCGCATTAAGTGACCAACAAGGATAATTTATTTATTTTAAGCTCATTTTATAAACACGTTTTTTATTTATTTTTTTTTAAACCTGATTTATTTCTTTCACAATATTTTAGTATTCTCCAGGCCCTCTGCTGGCAAAAATAAGAACTAAAATACGCAATATGTAGTCTACAGCAAGTTTAAGAATATCTCAGTTAAATCATCAACTTACAACTTTTAGTAAAATAAATTTTTTTGAAAATTACCCAAAATCAGCTTGGATATAGTTTGACCTGGTATTAAACTGATTTCAAAAAATAAAAGAAAAAACAATAAAGTTTTTAAAACGGGATCCAATTTGTGGTGCCCAACAAAGGTTCTAAAAATTGTTTAAATTTAGTACTATTTATATGAATTGAGCAGTTTGGATTAATTCCTGAGAATTGAAGATTTTGAATATACATTAAATAAAGAAGTGGTTCTAGTATTGATGAACCTCGAGGAACACCTATTTTTCTTTACAGGGTCCGTCAAAAAATGGAAACCCCTGAATATTTTTTGAACAGTATTGAATTTAAAAAAAAGTTTAGACAAAAGTTTATTCAATTTAAACAAACTACCATTTAAGCATATTTTTCATATGTAGGGTGTTCGTTTTATTAGTGATAAGGCACCTAACTTTCGTTTTTTAAATGAAACACCCTGTATATTTTTATACTTTTGGATTCTACGATTAATTTGAGTAAACTTTTGTAGAAATGTTTTTTTATAAAACCCGTTATTCTCGAGTAACAACGTAACAAGTAATTCTTTAATGTTAAGTTTGGCCTTTAAAATTTTCTGGGTACACCACAGTTGGAATAAACCGATAAAAAAGTTCGAAACGGCCTTATTTATTAGATTGAACATACAATAAATAAAACAGGTTGTTTTGTGTTATTTTTAAGAAATATCATTTTTATTTCGTAAAAATAATGTTTAAGTGCAATAACTTCGGAATGAATCGATAAAAAAAATCAAAAGGGTTTTATTTATTAGATTTCTTGAAAATACGACTATTTAAACAGGTTTCAAATTTTTTTATCGAAAAATAAAAAAGTTATAGCATGTTTGGTGTTATTAAAAAAAACATTTTTTTTTTCGTAAAAATAACGTTTTTATATGATAACTTCGGAATAAATTTATACAAAAATTTCAAAACACTCTTAGATTTCATGAAAATACAAGAAATTAACAGTTTTCAAATTTTTTTATCGAAAAATAAAAAAGTTAGGTACATTTTTCATTTCGCATTTTTTGAAATTACATTAAATTTCTTTTTCAACAAAAATTAAAAAAATTCAAACAGTCACGTTTTTTTCAAAATTGGAGATTTTGTGAAAATTTTTATAAATATAAAAAATGTATTAACAATATTGTTGCTCAAGTTTCTAAAATATTAATGACTGAAATACGAAGTAATTTATAAAATCATTAATTGTCCCATGTTTCCATTAGAATTTTCCAACAAAAATTTTAAAATTATTAAGTAGGAGTATCATAAATAAATGTACAAAATTTTGAAAAATTATCTGCAACAATAAAAAAGTTACGTACAATTTCGTTATTGCAGTCGAGTCGTTAAAAAATTGGAAACAAAATCCACAATTTTTCAAATTTCTGTTGGAATTTCTTAACAAAAATTTTAATAATGATAAATTAGAGTATCATAAATAAATTTACAAGTTTTGGTATAAATATTATTAAAAACAAAAAAGCTATTAGCAATTTTATTACTCAAGTTTCTAAAATATTAATGACTGAAATAATAATAATAATAATAATAATAATAAATCGTCTTTATTTCATAATTACAAGTAAATAGTTTACAAATTTATACATTATAGAGCATGAATTAAAAAAGAGCAAATATTATTTGTAATTCGAAATCCCTGGGCGAAGTTCAGACTGTTGTCTGTTCTTCCACTTAACCCAGTCGGCAATAAAAATGAAAAAAGAAGTAAGTAAGTATACCACATCAGAGCTTAGAAATAATATACAATAGAATCTTTCCACACAAAAAAAACAAAAAAATGATTCGAGTCATTAAGAGAGTTCGCAGCTAAACATACTTTTCATCACACTTTAGGACAAATTTTGTCTTTGTAGCAACCACGATTTAAGTTCTTTTCTGTAAGACTTAAGAGACAGTTTTTTAAAGTTGTTCGGAATCATATTATATAATGCCGTGATAGATACAGAAAATCTGCATTGAGCTAAGCTAGTTTTGTGTTGAGGAGCTGTCAACAATCCCTTAAATCTTACATTTAAGTTGTGCACATCTGTACGAAAGGTTAGTTTTTTGAATAAGTACGGGGGCTTTTCTGTAGTAATTATTTTGTGATAAAATGTTGCAGAATGAAGTGTTCTTCTATTTCTCATATTTAGCCAACACAACTCTACCAGCTTATGAGATATATGATCAAATTTTCTAATGCCGAAAATCAATCTAAGACACGCATTTTGAATTTTTTGAATACGGTAAGAGTTATATTGATCTAAAAAGTTATGAAAAATAGTATCACAGTAATTTATGCAAGAAAGAACCAAGGATTCGCAAAGGGTAATTTTTACTTTTTTTGTTAGATATACCCTGCTGGAGTATATTGCTTTTAAGGCCATGAATGATTTTTGAAGACATTTAGTAATATGTGATGTAAACTTAAGCTTGCTATCAATTATTACACCTAAATTTTTTACTTCTTCCTTACTTTGAAGAGTAACTCCATCTAAAACAATTTTTAAGTTCTTTGAGTTTAGCACTCTGGTACGTTTATTCTTTGGACCAAAAATAATAAGCTCCGTTTTAGTTGGATTAATAATAAGTTGGTGTGTGTCAGCAAAATTCTTTAGGTTTTCAAGATCTATATTAATTTGATTAACAGCGTTTACTAAACTATTTTCTTCAAAAGCTAGGAATATTTGTGTATCGTCCGCATAGGCGTGATATTCGCAGAATTTTAGGGAGTTCTTGAGATGAGTTGAGTAGAGTGCGAATAATAATGGGCCCAGGATTGACCCTTGCGGGACACCACTTTTAAGGAATAACCTATTGGATAAAGAGCCGTCCACTTTTACCCGTTGGCACCTATGCAGTAGGTATGCTGAGAAAAAATCTAAAGCTTTATGTCCCACGCCGATGGATTCTAGAATTTTCAGGAGAAGTGCATGGTCTATCGTATCGAATGCTTTGCTGAAATCAATTAGTACCAAAATGGTAAGTTTACCTTGATCAGTATTGCGAACAATTTCGTCAATGATACAAGTCAAAGCGGTTTCGCAGCTATAGCCTTTTCTAAAGCCCGATTGAGTGCTGGGTAGAATTTCATGTTCATCTAGGAACTCTCGGAGTTGGGACTCAGCGATTTTTTCAACAATTTTAGATAAAATGGGAAGAAGACTAATGGGCCGCAGGTCTTTATTGGAAGAAGGGTTTTGGATTTTTGGTAGTGGAATAACTAAGGCTTCTTTCCATAAAACTGGAAAAACCCCTTCAGATAAGCAAAAGTTGATTATGTGCAATAAGTGTTTTAAAATATACGGACAACACAGTTTTAGCAGTTGAATAGATATGCCATCAATTCCCGATGACTTTGTTTTTATAGAGGTAATCAACTTATCGAGATAGTCCGCAGAAACTGGATTGAAAGCGAAATTATAAGTATTAGTGTTGACAGAAATTGTATCATAGAAATTAAAGGCATCCTGAGTGGAAGCTTTAGCTTGAGGAATGGAAGATATAAAAAAGTTATTGATGTCATTCGGATTGCATAATACAGGGGGAATGCTAAACTTACTTTTGGAGCTGATGTTAAGATGTTTCATGGTGGACCATAACGCTTTTGTATTTTTACTGCTGCTAGTTTTTAACTGAATGTACACAAGTTTTTCTTTTTTTGTAGCAGAGTTTACGATATTTCGCATTTGCCTATAGAAACTTAAATCTGAAGCTTTTTTGGTACGTTTGTATTTTTGTAGAGCTTTGTTTCTCTTAGTTATCATAAGTTTTAGATTATACGTTAGCCACGGGGCTGGTGGTTTTGTTATTCTACGTTGTACAACTGGCAAATGATTATCAAAGAGTCCGTTTAAAAGAGTCGTAAACAGATTGACTTTATCGTTTATATTCGTGACGTAAAAAATCTCATCCAAACCTAAGCGTTCTAGATCATTTATGAAAATTTTATAATCGAGATGTTTAAAGTCTCTATATTCGCAGAATTTTTGCTTTATAATTTGGTCAGCAAGAATAGAAATGTGTGTTAGTTCATGATCAGTGTTTAGATTAGTCGGTAAAATGCCTGCTTCAATGACGTATTCTATATTAGAGACATAAATATGATCCAATAGAGAACCCCCTTGCTTCCCCACGCGCGTAACTTCGTCAATCATTTGGTGAAAATTTAAAGTTTTCATAGAGTTATACAAATACGAAATAATTTATAAAATCATGAATTTTCCCATGTTTCTATTAGAAATTTTCGACAAAAATATTACGATTATTTAGTAGTAGTATCATGAATATATGTACAAAATTTTGTAAAAATATCTGCAACAATAAGAAAGTTATTAACAATTTTGTTATTCCAGTCGCTAAAAAATAGGAAACAATTTACAATATCCACAATTTTTCAAGTTTCTGGTTGACTTTTTTAACAAAAATTTTACTAATGATAAATTGGAGTATCATAAACAAATGTTCAACATTTGGTATAAATATTAATAAAAATAAAAAAAACTATTAACAATTTTTAACTAAAGTTTCTAAAATATTAACGACTGAAATACGAAATAACTTATAAAATCATGAATTTTCCCATGTTTCCATTGGAATTTTCCGACAAAAAATTTACCATTATTTACTAGTAGTATCATGAATGCTTATACAAAATTTTGTAAAAATATCTGCAACAATAAAAAAGTTATTAACAATTTTGATTTCCCAGTCGCTAAAAAATAGGAAACAATTCACAAAATTCACAATTTTTCAAGTTTCTGTTTGAATTTTTTAACAAAAATTTTACCAATGATAAATTGGAGTATCACAAACCAATGTACAAGATTTGGTATAAATATTAATAAAAATAAAAAAGCTATTAACAATTTTATAACTCCAAACTTTTATAAATAATCGTTAAAATACGAAATTACTTATAAAATCATGGATTTTCTCAAGTTTCAAATAGAATATCCAAAAAATATATAACCGTATTATAAATAGTGGCATCATGAATTCATGTACAAAGTTTTGTAAAAATAGTAGCAACAATAAAAAAGTTATAAACTATTTTATAGCTCAAATCGTAAAATTCGTATCTAAAATATTGATTTCGTTCAAAAAAAATACAATTTCAAAGGTTTCATTAAAATACTAGTAAATTTGAGTATCATAAACAAATATACAAATTTTTGTAAAAATATTTATAAAAATAGAAAAGTTATTAACAATTTTGTAACTCAAATTCCAAAAAATAATAACTAAAATAAGAAATTTTCCAAAAAAAAATTAAAAATTATTAAATAGTAGTATCATAAATTCATGTGCAAAATTTTGTAAAAATATTAGAAACAATAAAAAAGTTATTTACAATTTTCTAGCTGAAATCATAAAATTCGTACCTAAAATTTGGATTTTCTTAAAAAAAAAACAAAAATTTTCCAAGATTTCCATTAAAATATTCCAGTAAAATGTTATCCATTATTTTACCATGGTATATTAAACATATAAACAACATGTAGAAAACTTTATTTATTAAAAAAACTTTGAGTAAAAGTTATATTTTATTGCAGCAATAAAATATCTGTAGTAATTTCATAAGTTTTTGCCTTAACTGATTTGAAATAAAACAACCGTTTAAAAGTAATTTGCATATGATACACGGCTTGGGATTATTTGAATGTACCAGCTCTAAATATCAGTTTACATGTGAAGCAGAAGGTTACGTGATTTAATTTTGCTATTTATTTGTGTAGTATAAACATAAAATGATCTCACAATCAAAACATTAGTCTAAAATACTTTGCAATAATTCAAGCACATTTTTTATCACATCCATAAAAATTATGTGAATGAACACAATTTCAAATAATTTACTTTAAAAAATTTGTTCATTATTTTGTATGACTGAAGCTCAATAAAAAACACGGTTTGTAAATCCCTACTTAATTTTTTAATTAAAAGTTTAAAATTCTCGAGGATTTATTAAAGCTCGTTATAATTAAATACAAATATTTGTTTTATTTAAAAAAAATCGCCCTGTATAAAAATTATATTATTGATACAAGTTATTTTATTTATGTGTTTTTGTATTAAATTAATCGTACTAATAGTCTTGTATTTTGATAGGTTTATCGATGCGTATAAAATAGGGTATAGTAAAATATATTTGGAGGAAAATATTCGGCCAGTCTCAAATTGGCAAAAGCAAATTTCAATCTCAATACATACTAACTTGTATATATATCCCAAACTACTACAATAAATTATAGTTAGGGCCAAAGGATTACTTGGCGACCATCCAGAAAATGAAATTTTATACCAACACTTTACTCAAGCAATTCTGTAGATGCAAGTTTTAAATTTTAATCAAATTGAAATGAATAAGACTCATAAAAATAATTAAGTGAAATATGTTTTTGTTAATCAAGTATAATTGGAAAGTTTCAGCCAAAAATTAAATTAAAATAAATAATTATAAATTTTTTTTCTCCAGAAAATAATTATTATAGCATTAAAAAAATATTGGATACTTTTAATACAAAAGCGACTTTTGTAGTCTTAATTATAAGCAACAAGAAAAAAAATTAAATGTTTTAATTTTCTTTTCTCGTTTTGTTTTCCAATTTGCTTCAATGCCTTTGTTCGAAAATATGAACTTTTTATAACGGTCACGAATATAATATTTTAAGTCTTGTTGTATAAGAATTCGGTTATAACTTTTTTTTTCTAAAATTTTCAAGTGAAGATGGGATACTTTATTTTTACATCACTTGCAAAACTCTTTTCTAAGTGGGAAATTGATTGTTATTTCAGGCCATAATACTTAAAATTTTAACACAAACATTCACATTATAACGCGTAAAAATAAGTAGCAATTTACAAAAAAGACAGACAGAAGTAGATATACAGGGTGTTCCGTTCGTGGTTCACCAAACGTTAAGGTTAGAAAGTAGAGCAAATTTTATCAAGAAAAAACCAAAAAAGTAGGGGTCTATCTTTTATGGTTTGAAAGTTACAGTGGGTTGAATTTGGCATCGCCCGTTTTTGCCAGAAATCAGTAAATTATCAATAGTTGCTTAAAAACTATATTTTGACTAAATAATTCTTGCACTTTTAAAAAATGTAGTGTTAATTTCAACTTTATCTCCTTTATTAGATGTAATCATAACTTACCAAAAATTTGAATTAAACATTAAGTGGTAATGATATCTTCAAAGTCTACTTTAAAAACAATGTTGTCAAATTTATTTCTTTAACATATGCCAATAACTTCGGAATTTCTATCCAAATATTTTTTTAATAATTTTATCCTTGTTTAACTATTGTATAATAAGTATATAACACGTTTATGTAATAAAACCATAGTAATATTACATAGTTTCTACATTAAAAAGTAATATACATTTTACATTATATCTAAATTCTAGTTAGCTGACATTACACCCTTATATGCTACGTAAATTTTACATAAAAGTTGATGTACAGGCTATATAGAATTTATTTAACTGTGTTTGCTGGGAAAGTGATATTACTTCCATAGATTACTTCAAAACAGAACTGGGGGTGTTTAAATTTTAAGTATCTAAAATTATACTTTCAGTACTGAACTTTAGTACTTCCCACTCCTGGTACTGAATACTTATTACTTAAATAAAAGTACGTGTAGTACCACCAGAGACAATTTCTGGGTGCGCCACTGACACTGTATAATTTTCTTTTTCTTCAAACGTCATTAAAGTACAGTCTTCTGTGACGTTTGACAGGTTTTGAAATGTCACTTATTATGTTCCTTGATTCTATGGTCAATTTGTACTGCCTAGGAGTAGTACTTTTTTTACTCCTAATAAAACAATAGTATATGCGAGCCACAAAAAGTTCTTTTACTCCGAATAAAACATGCTATTTTTTCTTCGAACGTCGGAATTTTTAAAAAGTAATATAATAAATAATTTTAAAATTTGACATTTAATTTACATACAACACACAATACAATGTTAGTGTATATTGGGTTGCCTAAAACTCATTTCTACTCCGCCCTTTTATTCCTTGTCAGTGCAAAGTAGTAATTTCTATTCCTAGGCAGTACAAAGTGACCATAGAATCAACGAACATAAAAAGTGACATTTTAAAACCTGTCAAACGTCACAGAAGACTGTACTTTAATGACGTTTGAAGAAAATATAATATTGTCTTTGTCCAATTGCTTTTTTGAACACTATTGCATGTTTTTAAACCTAAAGAGTCGCTTTAAAATTTCTCTAAATTAATATAAAAGAAATATTTAATAATATTAATAAATTTATATGGTAAATAAAAGCGCTCTTGGTTAAAAAATTGATTTTATTTTGTATAATCTAATGTATCATGACACTTATAAACTATTTTTAACTTAAAGGTGTAAAATAAATCCTTACATTTTAAAAGTGCAATTTTCTCTGAGGTAAATTTCATCTTTGCAGAGGATAAAGTATTTATTACCTTCGTACCTCGGGGATGTCAATTTATTTTATAAATTCATTAAACGTGCCTGATAAGATCAAGTGTTCATATTTATGTACCTAATTTTTCACCGCTAAATAATAATGGAATTATTATCTTAATCACTACTAATTATTTTTAATTAACTATTAATTATACTCATTACTACAATAAAAATATCGTCACGGAATTGATTTACACCTTGTTAGTCAAAAACATCCGTAATACAGGGTGAGCTAAAATGATTGAGGTTTAATATATAGGCAACCAAATATGCAGGTTGGTACAACTACAAATTTAAAAAGAAAACCCCCTAGTAAGCCAATGGCGTAGCAAATATTTTTTTCTAAAATGAATACAATATTCATAACAAATCAAGAATTCTAAACAAATATACAAATTTAATTTAGGTTTCGTGTTTTCGAAAATAAAAAGCGTAAAATTAGCTCTCGAATTTTACAACAAATGTCAAATGTTGAAAATTATGACCTTCATTTTCGAAGCAGATGCTAACACAAATAAAGATTTGTGCAAATTAGTCTTGATAAAAACTGATGTTTATGAAACAGAGGACACAATAACTAAATACAAAAATACGAAGAATTGACACAACGATAAAAATTCTAGTCACTTTGTTATAATTTTGACATGATTTTGTGTTACTAATATGAACTTGAAGCGAACAAATTCCCCAAATTTTTAGGCGGGAAATTTGAATTGACCATAATCATTTTAGCTCACTCTATACTAAATACCAGGTGTGTTTCTTTTACCAAAATTTGACTGATTTGCTCGAGCAAATCAATTCTTTCTCCTATTAGTTCTATAGGAGAAAATGAGACAGAATATGATTTACTCATATTTGCTCGAGCAAAGTATGTAAAAAAAACACAACTACTAATCTACATACAGGGTGTCTCACTGAAAACTTGAAATCTCCTAGGAACATAAACATAAAAAATTAGAAACGAAATTACTGTTAATTAATTAAATCCTCAAAAATTTTCCCACCGTTTTCTATACAGAAATAAAGACGATTTTCAAACTCTTGGCAAAGACTTTGTAGTATTTCTGTAGTTATAGTTCTGGAAATATTTATAATCCTTTGGGGAAGGTCGTCTAAAATTACAGATTGTGTAAACTTTAGATTTTAAATGACCCCAAAAAACCTAGTGGGGTCAGGTCAGGTGATCGTGACAGCCATTCCATTGTACCTAAGGTGGTCAGACGTCCCGATTTTTTAACATTTGACCCGCGCCCCACGGAATTTTAAAAAAGTCCTGCTTTTTGTCTTCAAGATTTTTTATATTATATTATTTGTCAAATTTATCTGGCCACCTTAATTGTACCCCAACGGCCAAAATTAGAAAATGCAATTTTAAATTTATTAAGACCTGCCCACACCGCCGCGTAGCGACTGCCACGCTCCCAGCCTTCTTCTAATTGGCTGTTTCAAAAATCAGCTATACAGGGTGGTGATAAAGTTTGGAACCAAAGTCATAACTTCCGTAAAATTTTTTTTTGTAAAAATCGCTCGGACAGGTCAATTTTTGTTTTAAAAATGCCATCTTTTGGAATGAAAAAAATATTCACGACGTCACTGATAACTTCACTATGACGTCATCATTAATTTTTTTAAATGGAAACCCCTACTTTTTTTACACATTTTTCATAGACCTTTTTATCATATTAATGATCACATAAAAATATTTAAAAAAATTTCAACCATTTTTGAAAAAAAAAATAAATTTACTCAAAAAAAAAATTATTAATTCTCAATGAAAATATGGCAAGAAAAATAAGTTAAAATAATTTTTAGTTTAAAAATAACAAATTATTATTGAAAATATTCGAATTGTTCTTCTTTACACAATTGGAATTTTCTCAAAACTAATTTTAAATAACCTTTAATGAAAAAAGTAATTAAAATAAAATTTTTGAGTAATAATAAACTTTAAATAAAATTGTAATTTATTATAAATTTGAAAAAGCTTTTGATATTCAAAATTTATTGAAATAAAAATTGCCTTTATAAAAGTGCTTTAGTTGACGTTATTTTGTATGGCAAATAAAATTTTAAATCCATTTACCAATGCTTGAATAGCTTACTTCGTTTGTTTAATAATAATCAACAATTATTAAGTTTTGCGAAATTAAAAATGCCTCGTTTAAGCGAACGCGAAAGAATCGAAATTTTAATAATGTTAGAATACGGCGATAGAAAAAGAACCCATGGGAATGCTTGTGTCTTGTTTAATGAGCAATATCCAAATAGACCGCAAATCTCAAGATCTACAGTAAGTTAGTTAGTTACAAAATTTACAGAAACAGGATCTGTAGGAGATTTGCCTCGACAAGGACGGCCTCAAGTGAATGAAGAAACTAAATTAAATTTATTACTTGCGATTGAAGAAAATCCCAATATTTCAACAAGAGATATTTCAAGAAATAATAATGTGGATCATTCCTATGTCGCAAAATTATTAAAAAAGGAAAAGTATCACCCATACAAAATAAAACTCATACAAGAGTTAAATGAATAAGATGATCCCGATCGCCGACTGCAATTTTGTGAAGAAATGATGGCGCGATGTGATCAAAATCCAAATTTTTTAAGTAGTATAATTTTCTCCGATGAAGCTACCTTTCAATTGAATGGATCAGTGAATCGACATAATTGTAGGTATTGGTCACAGGAAAATCCTCATTGGGCCGTAGAATCCCATAGTCAAAGACAGGGAAAGTTAAATGTATGGGAGGGAATGATTGGCAGACGTTTTATAGGACCTTATTTTTTTAATGAAAACCTTACTGCCGAAAGATACTTGAATTTTTTGCGGACTGATTTGGTACCAGTTTTACTTCGTATTTTCCCCAATTATGAAAATCGCAACATTCCTAACCAAAACATTTGGTTTCAAGTTTCAACAAGATGGGGCTCCTCCACACTTTGGCATGGCGGTGCGAGAATTCCTTAACACCACGTTTCCCAACAAATGGATAGGTCGGAGGAGACCAATTGAGTGGCCTCCGCGATCTCCCGACCTAACGCCCTTAGATTTTTTTTTGTGGGGACATTTAAAATCAAAAGTTTATTTCAATAGACCTAATAATTTACAAGAATTGGAACTTAGAATTAGCTCGAATGGGACAATGCCAAATGGTCAATGGGGAACAATTTGAACATTTTCGTTAAAATTTGTTACTTGTAAATTAAAAATTTACTTTTTTTTGTAATATTTTCATTGAGAATTAATATTTTTTTTTTTGAGTAAATTTATTTTTTTTTCAAAAATGGTTGAAATTTTTTTAAATATTTTTATGTGATCATTAATATGATAAAAAGGTCTATGAAAAATGTGTAAAAAAAGTAGGGGTTTCCATTTAAAAAATTTGATGATGACGTCATAGTGAAGTTATCAGAGACGTCATGAATATTTTTTTCATTCCAAAAGATGGCATTTTTAAAACAAAAATTGACCTGTCCGAGCGATTTTTACAAAAAAAATTTTTACGGAAGTTATGACCTTGGTTCCAAACTTTATCACCACCCTATATATCATTCAACTAGATGCCAGGTCTAACATAGCCATAAATTCGTTATGTAAACAGTAAACACGTGGTAATTGTTTTGAAAGTATATTGTTTAATTTAAAATGCGTGCAAAATCAAAGAGAATACATTATGCTCTGCTAGAGCAAATAAGGCGATATTTCGGCGGGGTGCAACCGAATAAGCTTAACTTGGGTCTTGAGAAGCAGCTTGGTCTCGAGACATGGTGGAGGAACCGGGCGCTAATGTTCACCTACTTTATATTGGCAATTACCAATATTTCATTCAAAAATATACACTAATAATAAGCTTATAAATGTCGGTATTTGAAGTTTTCATTGAGGCACCCTGTATATTGTATAATATTGTATAATATTGTATAATATTGTATAATATTGTATAATATTGTATAATATTGTATAATACTGTATAATATTGTATAATATTGTATAATATTGTATAATATTGTATAATATTGTATAATATTGTATAATATTGTATAATATTGTATAATATTGTATAATATTGTATAATATTGTATAATATTGTATAATATTGTATAATATTGTATAATATTGTATAATATTGTATAATATTGTATAATATTGTATAATATTGTATAATATTGTATAATATTGTATAATATTGTATAATATATGTTCCGAAATTATGAAACGTATCGTTGCGTCAATCCAATTGTTTATATTTTTAACTTGTTTCAGGGCATTTTTGAGGATTATCTGCGTGTGCTGCCCCAGACAAATAAGAAGAAAATATCAACCAGCATTTCGGAGTAAACCAAGCCAGGTAAAAATAATTTGATATCCAGCGAAGTTATTGGTAATTAAAACTATTCTATTATAACCAATTATGAACAGGAATTCAAATATTAATAGTATAAATCAAGTATTAATCATTGAGAAAGTTCTAAACTTTATATTAGTAAAGAAAGAAGAACTTAATTTAATTTTATAATTAAACCCTTTAAAATGGTGATTTCTCCTAAATTTTCTTTCGTTGAAATGGGTTTTAAGATCAAGATCGACTGATATTCAAAGAACGTATGCAAGCTCAATATATACTATTTTATAGGGTGAAAATAGCAGAGTTTCGATTTTAATGGCAATGACCGTACGTGCTGATGTATTTTGAGGGAAATTATTGGAAATTACTTTAATGAAACTACTTTACACTAAAATAATAATTTAAGTGTAGATGGAAGCATTTAAATATTGGCATAATATGAGGAAATCTGGCGAACAATGATTTTTTGTTTTAATTGCCACATGAGGTACAATGACACAAAAGAAATATTTGTAACTCAAGCGTTCGCAAATATGAAATCATACGAAATTCGGATTTCGTGGGATTCGTGTTTACGAACGCTTGCGTTTGGTCAGAATATATGTTTTGTGTCCTCGATATCATTGAGTGTCATTGTACATCATGTGGCAATTGTACCATATGCGGCAACTCAAACGAGAACACAGCACTGTTTTTATGTGCTGTAAATAATTTAATATTATAGATCACAGGTGTGTAATAGATATTTCTAAATAAATTGTGCATTAGGTGAGTTCCATCGTTCCATCCATCACGTACGATGAGTATATAAATATGAATATTGATTTTAGTTACCTGAAATTAGATTTGGGCATATAAAAGTCTATAAATAGAAAGGGTTTCTCGTCGTCTGAATTTATAAGATTAATTAAAAAGCAAAACCCTCCTAAAATACATTATGTAACATGCTGTTTAACTGTTGCAGAGCTTCTCATCTCAACGTTATTATTCTTCGTATACTCTACGTCACAACTCTTGCGAGCAGACATACATTTAGCAAACGGCCCCGCCTCGGCCGACCAACATCACTGCTAATCTTCCATTCACCCGATCCACGTCACTTTTCTATTTTTAAATTTAAAATCGCTCATCCTTTTCACACGTGTCTAACGCCGGCACGTGATCTCTCTAATGATTTTAATCCATCGCAAAAAATGGTGAGCTTTTAAAGACTGATCGGATTGTAATTTAAGGTATGTGATGTGTTCCCGGCTGATTTTTTCTTCTTTTTATATTCTCACCCACACACACCACTCCAACTTTAATCTCTAAATGTTGTTGCACTCCAACATTTGCACCCCAAAGCTTCAATCGGTGTTTCTTTGTTGTTGCTAAACTCTTTTGGCATGAATCCCATCCAAATGCACTACAAATAAAAGTCATATAGATATGTTAATATTTTATGTTCCCACACAAACCGAATTTGCTTAAAGCAAACTTCAACCTTGTCCCAAATAGTTTAGGTTATTGTAAATTTAAAAGCTTTACTAGTGTCTATATTATAAGTAGTATCATATTTATATTATTAATTTATTACACAGGGTGATCATTTGAAAACGAACCATCCTAAATAAATTCATTTTGATGAGATATTCGGTAAAATAGGTTAGTTTCCTTTAGGAGGGGGAAACTTAATGGCGTGCAAATGTCTACCCCACATATCATCCCATTTGCCACACCTGACTTTAACATTTTAAATTGCATCTCCACACTTGTGATACCTCATTCTAAAGGTGCTTAAAAACATAATATAGTGGTATATTTAATTTTAAAATATGATAACTTATCACAAAAAGTTTCTTGTTAGAGGTCTAAATTAATTAAAATCAATTTAAATGAGAAATTAATTGCAATTAAAAATCTCAAAGTCTGGGGTAAAAGACATGACGGGCAAACTTTTGTACGCCATTAAGATTTTCCCTCCAAAAGAAAATTAATCTGTTTTATCGAATTTATACATCTCATCGCAAATTGAAGTTATTTAGTGTGGATCGTTTTCAGATGAACACCCTGTATCTAAGAAGCCCGTCGCATTCTTCAATTTTATATTTATTATATTTGTATAACCCACTTTCATAACACACAATAAAATTGTTTACTTTAGAAACATGATAACAAATTTACTTAAGAGCATCTTCCTAAACAGAAAATATAGTGGTTTAGTACCCCAGAAAAATAGGCTAGTACGAAAAAGATTTTTGTATAATTTTTTTTGTAGACGATTTAGAAGTCATTTCTATACCTCCCAGGGGAAGGAAAAAAAATTGGAGAATCTACAAAAAAAAATATATTGACCTAAAAGTACCTTAACTTTGGACCCCTCTAATTAATTTTGTGTTAGGTTGCAGAAGGTGACTATCGGTTAAGTTGTAGCCTAATTAATTAAGATTATAAATCTGAAAAAAAATTGAAAATCTAACGAAGCAAACTTGAGTTTTTTCTGGGCTACTAATGCTCGATTTCATGATTTATCACAATTATTCCTCCCAAACTCGCGCGCCCTCTATGGATTCGCATTAATTGTCAGTTATTTGTGAATAATTTGCAAAGAAGCTCCAGAAAAGTGGGATGGATTTTCTATTCCTTGTTATTATCTCCAACGGAAAATTTATCGCGGGCGTCTAGGAAGATGCTCTTAATAATAGTAAATAAACATATTTTTAAATAATGTTAAAAGGTTATTTTCAGCAAACACCACGGTGATTTGAACACAATTATTAAAAAGGACGCAAATAATGTGATTGATTTCTACTTTTGAAAAATATAAATATTTAACAGAATCTTTCTGTCACTCCCTAAAAAATGATTAATTTATCTTCTTTTTACACGAAATGGATACCTTAAGCAACTTCACTGTTCAGTGGAGTTGTAACGACGCCTATAAATTCCAAATTTGTCATTTTTTACAAGCTCTGAATGAACACGTTTATGTTACATTGCTTAAAATGTCAGTGGGAAAGTGAAAAATACTAATATTTATGATTCAAACTATTTATTACACGAATTTACATATTTAAATTCTCATATTTATTATGAGTTCATTAAAAATTCACTAAGAAATTCAAATATATACAGGGTGTTACTAAATTGACGCATTTGCTGCATATTTAGGCAATTCAAGGTGTTAACTTCAAAGTCGTGATTTATGCGACACCTGTGAATAAACATTGAAACCCTCTTTTTACATTACATCAAATATAATTTTCCTTTATAGAATCTGTTCAAAAATTTTCTTTGCGACAACTTCCACTAAATATATTATTAATCTTGTGTCCCCTCTAATAATTAATTTGAATATTTTTGCTAAAATAATAAGCTGTCTCTAAAAATTACCGTATTTAGCATTGACATTCTGGCTTCTGGCTTGAAAGGATTAAAAGTATATAAAAGCACGGTAACTAATTTTAAAATAAAAATAACATTGTTAATAAAAAAATTTCCAATCCTAATTATTATGGCAAACAATAAAATCACGTCACATTGTTAGTATATTATTATAATTTATAAAATATACATTTACTAAAAATATTGTGTTAACATCCCATAAATAATATTATACCTTTAACCTTTAAAATTCCAGTTCTGTAATAACAAAAACAATCTTTTTTATTACATTTTTTAAAAAGATTTTTTATCAACTTCATCATTAATTACCTGAAGTTATATAAGTATAATTATGTCCTAAAGCTCGAGCGTTAACTATTGTAACACTCTTTATGAAAAATATTCTTGGAAAATTTAAATTAAGTAAGTATTAAATAAAATGAAACAATGTTTTAAAATTCTATTTAAAAATGCAAGTAAATAAGATTTATAAAATGAAAGAAACGCAATATTTTATTTATTAAACAAAATTTCTCAGAAATTTCATCACAATAAGGACTTTTTAAAGGTTTTATTAACTTTATGTATTTATAAGAATTTAATTAATATATTTAAAAGAAAATTTTCAAAATGGTTTTTGCTGGAAAGCTGCCTTATTTTGTTATTACAATGTTACAACAATTATTATGCACTTCCTTTACGGTTTCAAAATATACAAAACATAGTAAACACATCTAAGCAATTATATTTTAATTAATTACTAAAATCGGTGGCGTGTTAACGGAAGAGGGGTTGTTTTGATAGTGAAGGTGCACCAAGCAACAATTTCAAGCTGCAGAATGATGGACACTGCGTTTCGTGTTTATTAGCACTCACCAGTATCACATACTGCTTGCTTCGGTCCTTTCAAAAAGGATCGGATGAATTGTTGATTTCTACACCATCAGCTCTGGCTTATAAAGCATTATCGGGAGCATTCCAATTAGTAGAAAAAAGCAGAGCCAACTAACATACCTAATGAAGCCTTGTGTAGACCGATACTAACACTAGATGGTTCTGCCAATTTTAAAAACGAGTTGAACCATATTAGATTATTTAAAATTATTATTTTTTTGGGCACACTGTAGATACAATATGGTGACATTTTGAATTCTATCTATCTATTTAAGGAACAGCTTTCAGGGTAACTATACCTTAAGAAACCTTGTTTTGTATCAACTTAACGTTTGGTGGCTGGAGTTAATAGTTTAATTTCTTGGTTGACCTCTTATAGTTTGTGTAAAAAGACATGCGAAGTGCCCATTTTATAAAGTATGTCGTCATTTATTTGTAGAACAACTCCAATAATATTTCTGATATCTCCTTTATATGTAATTAGGTTGTTTCTAACTTGGGCTGGACCGCTTTAATTCTCTTGGCTTTTTCTTAAGATTTTCTGAAGCCCTGTCATTTTGGAGGTCACTTGCAATTTGCTATATCGTCATTATATTCTAAGATGTTTTCTGATAACTCTGTTTGTCATTTTCTAAAGGTTTTGGAAGGTCTCCTTCGTCGTCTATATGTTTTAATAATTCTGAAAGCAAGGACGTACGATGTAGTCTTTCTGAATGAAAAATACAATTTTTCATAAACTGAAACTGGTGCCAGGTACCTTTTCGATTGGAGAAGGTCACGTGGGTTGACTTTGTTGCATTTTCTTGAATGCGCCATTTTTTAAACCAACTGTATTTTATCTAGATGAATTTGAAATTTCTGAGATGCCATCTTTGGGTCTTAGTGTGTTGATAGTATTGCTGTATCATCTGCATAAATGTTCCTATGGTGATTTCATTGTTCGAGGTTAGGTCTGCAGTATAAATTCTGTATTAACAGGTCCAAGTATGCTAACTTGAGGCACACCTAAGTTTATTGGAGATAGTGACGTATACTCGTTTTGGACGCATTAAAAATGATCTTGGGGGTACGATTTCAAGATTAGAAAGTAGGTACCATCACTTTGACGAAGCGAGGACAATTAGTGCAATACATAGACTTTATGATACTTCCTTAGAAATATTGGGCAAATCCGTAAGATTTGTCAAATTAAATTTGATGACTTATTTATTCATTTTACTATTCCTTCTAAGGATCAACCCATTAACTTCTTTTAATTGATAACCACCAATTACATAACTCCATAGAAGCAGATCAAATGGCTTCAAACCCATCGATTGTAACTTGTTGATATTTCTGTTTTTTGGTCCTTTTAAGACAGTATAATCCAGGTATAGAAGCATATCAAAAACTTAAGTAAAACCATTTTCAATTTTGCTGAGGTTGTAAGCACTGCCTTATCCCGTGCATTTAGTATAAACAAAATATACAATGGCTACAAAGCTGCTCCTATCTACCTGTTTAAGGAAATTAAATTTCTTTCTGCTTCTGTAACAAATTCTCCAAATCCTATAGAATGAAAAGCAACCAACTTCTGCAAATCTTCTGATCCAATAACTAGAATGTAGGCTATACTCAATTTTTCATTTATAGCACTGCCTATTCCAGAAATCCCGGACCGGTATCTGCTTCGGGCAATCATCTGCTTCAGGACCTTTATCTACTTCAGGACCATCTTGCTTTAGAATCGTCGAATAAAATTTTATACATTTGATGATGCTATTCTGCACTTATAGCAATAACACCTGAAGAAAGGGTTTACCCAGTACCTGCTAGAAAGCTTCGTCGCCTCAACTTCTTGGGCGACACGTTCCACCGAACGACCGAACTATGCCTTGGTTTTCCATCTACATTTTTTAGTTCGTACCAAAGACTAACGTGTTCATTTACCAAATTATTCACAAATTCTCTTCCATTGTGTGACTGCAGAATGAACGTGGTTCCTATAGTTAAAACAAGCGATGAACACTGAAGTAAGTCACTGGAATTTAGGATAAATCAATTTGTCCTGGAAATTTTATTGTAAGAGAAACTGGATTGGAGATTCATAAAATATCAGATTACACAGTTTAACAGTAACATATACAGGGTGTCCCGAAATTAAGCGGCCAAACTTTAAGAGGCGATTCTACAACTAATTTTAAGAAAAAAACTTCCTATAAACAAGTGTCCGATTTCGCTTCCTAAGGGAGCTACAGCCCTTTAACTATTGTGACTAAAACTAGGTTTTTTGTCATTTATTTGAAAACAGTTTGTAATAAAGATTTGAAATTTGGTGTGAAGACTAATACGTTTAAGATATAATTTCTCAATTTTTTTCAGATTTTTTGTAAGCTCTCAAATTTTTGGAAATTTTTTGAAATTTCAAATCTTTATTACAAACCGTTTTCAAATAAATGACAAAAAACCTCGTTTTAGTCACAATATTTAAAGGGCTGTAGCTCTCTTAGGAAGCGAAATCGGACACATGTTTATAGGAAGTTTTTTTCTTAAAATTAGTTGTAGAATCGCCTCCTAAAGTTTGGCCGCTTAATTTCGGGACACCCTGTATATCCTAAAAATATTAATGATTCTCTGGTTTGAAGAAATTTGGATGACAAATTATGTACGATTTTGATCTTTCTACTCCCGAGCAATTATTTCTCGAAAGATATCGAAACCGTCATCTTCTTTTCCAAAATGCACCTAGCTCATATTCAATATACATTACTTTCTGAGGAGATTACAATTCTATCTTTCTTTATTCTCTTTGCCTTCTTATATTTTAAATTTGACTTTTCCCAATGCTTACATCCGCACTTACCCCAACATGCATTTTTACGGGGCAACTGCAGGCCACGACTTATTTTTTAGAACATTCAAAAAAAAGAAAAATAAAGAACGAAGTGATTTTTTTTGTCGTATTGTGGATTGTGGACCTTGAAAGCTTTCAGAGAAGGTGTATAAAGTTGGGGTAAAATTACGACATTTTTAAATGCGATCTAAAAAACAATATTTTCTTGTTATTTTTCCGAAATTTAAAAAATCCTACGCGTGGGCGATTTTTGTCCCAATCATAGATTCAGCAAAGTTTTTAAAAATGAAAATCCGTTAAAAAATAAGCCGATGGGAGCCGCCCACCTCTTAATTCAAAATTTCGACTTTGTTACTCCATAACTTTTTAACCCCGCAAAATTTAAAAATTCCCTATACGCTACACACTGTAGAAATTATTGCTTTTAAGAGAAATCAGCCGAACCGTTTTGGTACTTTTGTCGCTTGAAAAAACGCTAAATTTGTACACTTGGTGTGCAGGCGCTGTGACGCCACACCGTTGCGCCTAGAGACTTAAAAATGACCACGGTCCATTCCCAGGATGTGAGAATACAAGGGACCAAATTTCGTCGCTTCCCTTTAAAACTGGAGGGAAGTGCGATTTTTTAAAGATGACGCCGACGAAATCCGGAAAAAAATCGACCGATTTTGGAATTTTTTTCAGAATGTTGGGGTTCTTTAAAAATTTTGATATTCGAATCTCGCTTAGAATCGACGTCCTTCATCACGATACAATCGAAATTTTTAACTACACTTTTTGTGGTTCTGCGCAAAAAAACCCATCCGATTTCTGGGTAAAAATACAAAAAGGTTTGTATCACCTTCCCCGTTCCTTGCGGTTTTAGTAATATAGACAATTTTTCGAAATGTAAAGATTTCCAATTATTAATAAATCTTGCATCATTTTTTATTATAAATCTTGTGCGTAGTGTATATGTAATGTAATATATTAAATAGATAAAAGATAAAAGAAATGGTCTTATATAAGTCTATAAAGCATAAAATTCTAAAGATGTTGTACACACAAAATAATCGAGTTGTTTTTAATCCAAAATACATTTCTTGGAAATTAACATTTATTTGAAAAGACGAAATTTTTTCGGCCCATCAACTTGATGGCATCTAATATTAATAGCACAGTAGAATAAAGCTAAAAAAATAGATTACAAATTTTTTTTATATTAAGAGCATCTTTCTAGACGGCGCCCACGTTAAATTTTTCTTCGGAGATCCTAAGAGCTTTGCGGAGCTTACTTGAAACTAATCAGCGAATTACTAATAATTAATGAGGACCGCTAGAGGGCGCGTAAGCTTGGGAAAAAATCGTGATAATTGAAGATTAATACGGGCACCACGAGATCTCTAATTTGTTATCAGATTTTAAATTTTTGATATATAAGCTAAACTAACCAGGCTCAACTATTTATGTGTTAAAACTTTATGTAGAAATAATAATTAGAAGGGGATGAATTGTAAATATTTCTTTCAATTGTTCGAATAAAATATTTTTAAATATTAAACCTTTGGAATCTAATATTCTTATTATAATACTTATATAAAAATTTGAATTTCTACGTTAAGAGCATTTTAAGTTGGTTTAGAATTTCCGGTTTATGAACTAATGCTTGGTAGCTTTCTAGTAAATTGGGTGATTTTCTTTTAAATTTAAACGAAGCTTTACTCTGTTTGATTTCCCCCATTTTTGCCCAGTAAAAAAGCGTTCTTTTTGAAGCAGATGTCTCAATCAATTTAAAAGTTATAGAATTATAAATTTTATGTCATCTAAATTATGGTTATAAAATAATTTAACAGTTACTTGCAGCTACCCTCTTCTGTTATATTTTTTCTGAATCCTTGGTAAATATTTATTCTAGAGGTGAATTACCTCCGTCAAGAATCCTAATAAATCTAAATCAAACGCACTTGTGGGTACTTTTTAAATCTCCTGCCAAGACGCTTATTCCAGTCCAATACTTTCTGAAAGTATAAACAAGCACCTTTTGCTCTCTTTGATGTACTTTTTATTCATTTAATTTCCAACATGCATACGAAATGCGATATACGTTACATCAAATATTTCCACCCACTGGAATAAAATAATTTCATTCTGATCTAAAAACAAGACCCGATATGAAAGTATAATATTTTTAACGCATTTAGTTATCAATTTATCATAGGTTTCAATTTCCGTTGAAACTATGAAAAAATATTTAGCTGTTAATAACAACAAACTCATTAAAAATGTATCAGATCAGAAATTGCCACGTTTTCATTTCCAAAGTTCGCTACATTTACGTTATAACGTACGAGATCTATAGATATATTTTATAAAACGACCTAAAGAAAGCTTTCTCATATTTCATTTTGATTAAGATCGTCCTTAAGAAGTAAGTAAACAGTTCGTCATTATAAAAATATTATCTTTCTCTCATATGTCTGTTTTATTATTAAATGCGCGTTGGGATGAATATTTTATAAACAACTAACTTATATAACATTATTTTATATTTTAAATAAACAACAATAGAAATTACTTTCGTAAAAAATGAGTTAGTAGAATTATTTTACTTCCGAATTTTATAATGTTTTAATGTGTTTTTTTTAACTTTTCAGTTTTTTAATTCCCATCATGCTATGGAAGCAACTTCCAGTAATATGAGTTACTCTTCTGTAAGTGGACAACAAGAATTGTGTACTTTATGACATCAATCTAGATCTAGACAAGGACAATCTACATCAACGGCCTCTTGTAATTCACATAGAGCATTGATGCGTTCCTGCTCACCAACCCCAGCTACTTTAAGATTGGCGTAGTGTTTCATTTCCAACAAACTTAAAAACCCACTCACATTATTACACACATTTTAATGTGACAATTAATGTAATGTGAAATGTATGATTGCCTATTAACTTTTTTTAAAGTGTAAATGCAATTTTAAGAAAAGAGCAATTTCTACTTTTGCTCCAATATAAAAATGTGATTCGAATAGGAATTGGAACTACCTCTCATGACATCACCCCACTAAGTTAATCGGAATGAAATGGTTACTTTAAACATAAAACCCGATTTTATTTATAGTAATTTTATTAAAAAAATTGATCGATATTAATTTCAGGTCTTGTATTAATTTCACGTATTATATCACAAATTTCTAATAATAAAACCTTTTGTGATTTTGTTTTGACAAATATAATTTTGAAATGGGAAGGAAGATGATGGAAATAAACAATTGAGTTATAAACTCAACCCTCAACAAACGGTAATAATGTGAGTGGTAGTGGTGCATATGGTACAGTTATAATAGGGTGTATAAAACAAAGGTGCTCGTAAAATATTTTATTATTTCCCTTTGAGTTACATTCGTCCTAGATTTAATACTAATGTTTATTATTCAGACTACATTACTAAAAATCATTACCGATTTAATAATTTCATAAAACTTTATTGTTTTCACAACATTAGCAACAACTATATTTTTTTCAAAAAAATACTACTTTAAAAGCTCTCAATATAATGTTTACTACAAACATAATAAAAGGTAAGTATAGTACAACCCAAAATATTTTTATAAAAATATAATATACTTCAATTACCTGATTTTTCTGTTAATAACTACTTCGTTACAAATAACCACCTACTTTTTTCGCAAAGGGGGTAAGTGTAAAATATTTGGGATTTTCTATACCAGGTGTTCCATTCGTGGTTCACATTTAATCGACAAAAAACGAAAAAAGGAGGGATCTATCTTTTTTTTCATTTTTTCCAAGATTAAGGTTATTTTCTGAAACTTCTTCGTATTATCAACAAATCAGGGAAAAATTTTGAATTAGTAGCTCTTTTTCTTCACTTACTACAGCCTTTTGCAGTTATTCCTACAAGAAGTATTCTGGAACAGTTTGTTACCATCGGTGGTTCGACAGACGTAAAACTGTTATAAAACAATTGGCATTCCATTAGGTGCCTACTTGACAAACTTTGCACTAAGTTCGAACTTACCATTCAACATTTCGGACTTCGAAATAGTTTGAACCATTCGAACATTGCCCAAAAGTTCGAATTCACAAAAAGTCGGATTCGAAAAAGTTCCGGTTCGAAAAAAGTTCTAGTTCGGAAAAAGTTAACGTTTGAAAAAAGATTGAACTACAAAAATTAAAATTTATGTGAAGTCATCGTATAACGTTGATCAAAATAATAACATAACATTGATGTACAATGTATTTTAACTCCGAAATGTTATTTGACAGTCACCCTCAAATTTAACAGCGCTTTTACGGTTAAAATTTTGTTCAGAATGACCCAATCAAGAATAGATTTGAACAGTTCGAACTTGTTTTTGTCTTTGACAAGCAGGATCTGATAGATGTAACTTCAAAAGCCACAGTTTCAAAAAGAATCCTGGTTTGTTTAGAATATGAACAAATTTATGAAAATTTAAAAAAAACACAACCATAATGTCTCTTTTTTTCTTTGCATTTTTTTTTTTAACTTTTTAACAGCTATTTTTTGTATTACCATTGCTACCAATTGAAAGAGGATAGATTTACAATTTTAAGGATATTTTTTTAATACCCATCTTTTGATTTTTGATAAAAACTCCAAATCTAAAAAAGATAGACCCCCCTTGTTTGTTTTTTCTCGATAAAAGTTGTTCTAGTTTCTAAGCCCTTACGTTTGGTGCATCACGAACGGAACACCTTGTATATCTCAATTATTACTGCAAAATTAAAAATATTAGCTTTGGATTTTTCAAGGTTAAAAAAACTTCTGTTTGAGATGAAATTAATTATAATTTTGAAAAAAAATTAGTTCTAAAGCAGTGAAGAATATAAATATTTTTTATTTTAAGATCCCAAAAAATAAAGCTAAAAAATATAACCATTTTGCTTAAAAAATGTCAAAAATTACAACTTTTTTGGGGTAAAACTGTTTTAATCGCTTTTAATGAAAAATATTCAGTTCTGTCCTCTTCGCAAAAAATCTGTGTAAGACTACAAAAAACCAATCATATTTTCATATTATTCGATGAACAGTGGCGTAGCAAAGAGGGTGGGGGGACGCCACATACACGTTTTAGCCAATTTTGGCTTTTAAGGCTGTATGACACTTCCGAGTTTACTGTATAAAATCTTCACATGTTTTCTCGTGAGTTTTCTATGGTAAACGTTTTTGTAATAGAGTTTTCTCGCGAGTTTCTTGCATAAAATTTGCTGGACGACACCTATCATTTTTTATTAGAGAAAACTCGCTCTTGCTCTTTGTTAAATTAAAATTTATTTACATTTACTTGTTTACTTGTTTGTAAAAAAAGAAAAAACTCGCGAGAAAACTCTATTAAAGAAGGTGTATGATACTTGCGAGTTTTTTGCATAGAAAACTCACGAGAAAACATGTGATGATTTTATACAGTAAACTCGTAGTTTCTAGTCTTTTATTTCAAATGAGTTTGTTGCTTTAAATCATTTTTTAACTAATTTCAGTGAGTTTTTATAATTTATAGAATTTGCACTTGATTTCATTTTTCTGCTGATATTTTTTTAATTTTCCTTTTCTGGTGTACTAAAAAGTCATAAGGTTATCATTTGTTGCATTTTTTGTCTTTGTGGAGTAAACTAAACAATTTTAAGGCAGCCAAATTCAGAGTAGTTCGTAAAAATTGTACGCTTTTGACTATTTTAGAAATTACAAAAAAACAAAAAAAGTGAAAAAATTCGTTTTAATTCTAATTAAACTAAAAACTTTTAACAAACTTTATTCATAACATGCTTGCAGCCACTTGTTTATGACTTCATAGCGTTTGGAAAGTGTCAAAAGTACATTAAGCTTAAAACAAAGTTTCTTATTTGTTTGAGAACATTCCCCCAAAAACAATATCACTTGGTTATTGATGAATAACGACCTATATTATTTAGATTATATGCATGACGATTACTTCAAATTTTGCGAGTTTGCGAAGAAACTGGAGATGACCCAAATCAGGGTCGAAACGTCTTTGTATGAATAAAGTTCGTTAAAAGATTTAAAGTTTTTAGTTTAATTAACATATTTTTTTTGCAACTTTGTACAAAATAAAATTTACAACTTGAGAGGACCTATTTTGTTATACATATTTATTTTTTTATATTTTAATAACAACTTAATTTTTTTAAAATAATTTACTAATCTTTCTAAATTTCATATAAATGGCCCTGTTAAGTTGAAGCATTTTCTACAAAGTAGCATATAAAAAAATATGTTATCACTTCCTGTTTTTTCAAATTTTCTAAAACAGTGAAAAAGGCGCATATTTTACGAAGCGCTCTATTTGTTGCTCCCTTAAAATTGATTGCTTTGCCCCACAAAGACAAAATTTACGACAAATGATAGCAGCAATACACCAAAAAAAGATATATTAAAAAAACTTGGGTGGAAAATTTATTATGACCAAAAATGCAAATATCAATCAGATTTCAAAAGAAACTTATTAAATTTGCCAACTACCAACTATACTCTTAAGCTCTTAAATTTTAAATCTTTTTTCATCAAAAATTGAAATAATTATTTACTTTTAACATAATTTTAATTGAATTTGTTTTGAATTTTTAAACTAGGTATACAGAGTGTACACGAAACTATAGGGCCTTTTCTTTCATCTGTAATTTCTTTATTTAGTAAAACAATAAATTTAAATTTTAATATATGGGCTAAGAAAGCACATTTATTAAACTATAAATAGTTAATATCGCATCCGGTTTCATCGGAAATGACATCTCAACTTTAAATTTAACACCTAATTTCACCAACAAAATCCAATTTTTTTTTGAAGTTTTGAAAACAAATGTTTGTCACAAAAATAATTTAAACTTCCCAGTGTTCAAGAAAATAGGCGGGTGTTACATTTAAAATGAGAAAGTTTAAAATTTTTATTTTCATAAATAAAGAAATGACAGGGGTGGCCCTAGTTTCGTATACACCCGGTATAAATCGAGAAATCAAACGAAATGATTTTTAATATTTTTTTATCACATTTTAATTTTTTTAAATCCAAAAATGGCTTATATTTTTTTCATAATTTTGGTACAAGTTTTTAGGCACTTCCATAAATTAAAGAATTTCATAAAATGTTCAAACAATTTTTTGTTTTTAAACTAGTTTGAGTGAATTCTTGTAAATTCACATGATTTTATAATTCAGAAGCCACTTTATTTCTTCAACTTTGATGAATTTTCATTAAATTATGGAAAATTTTAAATTTTTCCATTGATTTTTTCAGTTAATGTTGTCAGTTGATTTTGGATGTTGATTAAATTTTAAGCTTATAACTTGGAGAATCTCTTTCAATTGAAAATAAATTCCATTCAAATTTTAAATAATTATAATTTTAAAAATTATTTCAGTTGAATTTATCTAAAGAATCAAGAGAATGAAATTTTCATCAAACAATAAACGTTTTTACATACACAAGCAAAAAACGTGAAGTTATGTGAAATTTCCTAAAAAATTTGAGTTTCCAGTTTCGTGTTCTTCTTTCCAATAATAATTTTAAAAAATGAATTTGTATTCTTTAGGGGCGCAATATTCTCGCTACGCCACTGTCTATAAAAAGTTGGGAGAAGTTTATTATTTTCTACCAATTAAAAGATGCAATTTTTGAAACACAAATATCTCCTAACATAAAATAACATCAATGTAAATAACTCACTAATTCCTTCCTCACCGCAGAGAATATGATGGGAAGTAACAAGAATTTTAAATCAAATTACTTCCCTTATTTCCAATTATACTGAATAATACAAGGTATTTAATTTCGCGAGTATTTTCTAACTGTGATATTATTTAATCTACGTCTATGTAAATAAAATGTAAATACTGTATTCTGTAATATTTTTATAACTTAACTATATACTCGTGTCGAATGAATTATAAAATAAAACTAGTTGCAGAAAAACTTAACTATTTTCTTCTATAATTCTTTGACTTATCGTTTAATAACCATCATTAATGTTTATTTTCAATACTACATGTGTATAATCAATGTCCATCAATGTTTGTAAAGTTGCTCCCAGCTGGAAGTGGGACAAAGAATACGCGAGCGTGATTACTTTTGTCCTACTTCCAGCTGGGACCAACTGTACATTATACGTACATCGTATAAGCAAAAATTTATTTAAATGTTAAATCATGTTTCAGATATTATAAATGTTGTTATTTTAATTTCCATAATTATCTTCAATGTATTAATTTGTTATAAATATAAATTTTAAATTATTACAATTTAATTACTAAACCCCACCATCCAATTACAATCGACATCAAAGGTAGTTTCCATACAAAATAGGGAAATAGTTTAATATGGAAAATACGAGAATGCTTAATGAATTTTCATTGTATAGAAACTTATTAAAACCGTTAATTAATAAGTTATATGTATACAAAATCATTCATTGAATCTAAGTGTCATATTTTTTTGAAAAACATTTAAATTCATCTCAAAAGTCACTTTTGAACTATGCTAAATATGGTGCTACAGCTACACTCGCATATATAACTCATTTACTTTATACTTTTGTAACAAATTTTGGTATCATTTAAAAATATTTATTGGGAATTTTAACTACGTATATAGGGCGCTATAAATGAAGGATATTCGGTACTTGTCAGTGTCAAAAATTGTGTTAAAGATGCAGTCTTGTACCTTATAACTACATATTCAACAAAACTCAAATTAATTTATTATTTACCAATGACTTAAATCAAAAATGGAAGTTCATATTTTTGCCACCAGAGGGCGAGCGGAATTTGAAAAATTCCCAGTGATGATCAAATTAAATTGAAAAAATTAAAAACTATTAACAATAAGTGCATTTTTAGGACCATTAAAATACTCCTAGTTTACAGTAAAATTATTGAATTACCAATTAAAGCATGAAGTCCAGTATAACTTAATTTGTTAAGACATAAAATATGAATCAATTGGTACCATAAACATAACAAACAAAAATTTCTTAAATTAGTTATTAGCGCGGTACGAAACGCAATGTTTGTGTAAAAATGACCCAATTTAACCGCAGCAAAAAAAACCAAAAAACAAAAATAATATACAGGAAGTTCAGTTCGTGGTTTACTATACGTCGGGGTTAGAAACTAGAGCAAATTTAATCGAGAAAAAACATAAAAAACAGCGTTTTGAATATTACATCACCGATTTTTGTCAAAAATTATAAAAACGCTAATAACATTTTATCCAAAGCATGTAGGGATTTAAAAAATTATCTTTAGTAAGCTATAACCATCCTCTTCCAATTGTTGATAACAGTAATACAAAAGTAATTGTTAAAAAACAATTTTTTTTTCAGTTTTTGATTTTTTTTCCAAAATAGGTCCCTTTAGGGTTATATTTTTTTAAGTTTTCTTAAAGACCTTCATATTCTTAATAAATAAAGAAGAAAATTGAAAACGTAGCTGTTTTCCTTTATTTACTATAGCCTTCTGAAGTTACTCCAAGTTACTCCTAAAAGAAGCATTCTGAGGTTAGTCTGGTTACTTATAGCCTAATTGACAAAACTATGCACCCCTTCTGACAAAGGGTACAGCCTATTTAACAAACTATGCTTAGTACTACTTTTCGTAGAAGTAATTTCAGAAGGCTTTAGTAGGTAAGAAAAAGAGCTACGGCATGACAATTCTACCTGGTGTGTTAAAAATATGAACAATTTTAACAACTACTTTTGTGTTACTGTTGTTAACAATTGAAAAAGGATAAGTTTTAGCTTGCTAATGATAATTTTTTTAAATCCCTACGTACTGTGGGTAAAATGTAATAAGTAATTTTGTGATTTTTGACAAAAATCGGTGATTCAAAACTAAAAAAGATAGATCTCCACTTTTTTAGTTTTTTTCTCGATTAAATTTACTCTAGTTTCCAAACCCGATGTTTGGTGAACCACGAATAGAACACTCTGTATACAATGGTTTTCAATTATCATGATAAAATGTGTACATCGTTGTTATTATTTATTTAAATCTGTAACTTTATTGACAACAAAGATACCGAAGTAATGTCACATTTTAAAGGAATTTTCGTTTGATTTTTTTAAGAATGCTCAAATGCTCTTTTATTATTTCTTTATTTTTCGGGAAGAAAGCTATTGTTTGTATAGTTATTCGCAATTTTAAAACGTTCAAAGCAAAGTACCTAAATATTTTCTGCGTTTTTCTAACATAAGTAGTTATAAATAAACACAACCTACATTGTGTTTATATGACACCCTGTATACTTATAATTTGTATTAAAAAAATTAAATTCATTGAAGACCACCAAATTTGTCCGTAAGTATATGCTGATATTTTTTAATAACATAATACCTGCTTTTTTAACTTATTTTATTTTATTTTAAAATTATAATTATACATTTGTCTATACTTAGTGAGTTCTGTGGTCGCATGACAACGTTGCATAAATGTCGGGTATTTCCGTAAAATCGCCAACTTCATGCTGTTCTGTTTCCTGCAAATCCTGCAGCCCTTGTCAGCTGTCAGGCTCTCAGCTGTTAAGATAACTCAAAATAAACAAAATTATCAAAAAACAATTGAATTTAGTGCCATTGGACTTAAAAATTGATAAAAACTCGTATAATTAGTGATAATGTTTGAAAACCAATACTCCAATAAACCACTTTAAGCTACAATAGAAATAATTATACAATGGAGCAGAGATATTGAAATTGCTAAATTTAAATAATTACTGTATTGAATAATTATTTAAATTATGGCTGCTGTTAACATGCCAAATATGCCTGTTAGGAAGTATCGGAGAGAGACTAGCGAGGTGAGCAGCTGCTTGAAGTACATGATTTTTGGATTTAACGTCTTATTTTGGGTAAGTCTTTTTAAATTTAAAAATTTTTTATTAATTGGTTTGCATTCAGTGGCTAGGTCTGGGAATATTGACCATTGGAGCCTGGGCATGGAGAGAAAAAGATATTTTTAATAACATTTCAAAGGTCGCTAATATTGCTTTAGACCCAGCGTTTATTTTAATTTGTATTGGTAAGTTTTTCATTTGTTTGTATTTAGATTTCCTTGAAATTCTTTGACTCATTGCAATTACTCAGAGTTTCATATAAAAACAATGCAATATTTATTTGAAATGGAAAATTAATAGCTTTCGAAATCACCTAATTAAATTACAAAATTCAATTCGTCATTACATGAACCAAAACAGGACAGCACAAGTTTTAATTTTAAACATTTCTTTAAAGAGGCACAAAAAAGAATATGTTATTTTTTTTAAATTAATTTTTTTAAATTTTTTTTTCTTATTTTTTTTTTGTATTTGAGTTTTCACTTTTTTTATTTATAATAAATTAAAAAACAAATCTTTAAAAAATATAAAACTGAAAACTCAAAAACAAAAAAAAACAATTGAATTAAATTAAAAAAAAATAGTAATAATAAATAAAAAAAATACATTTTTTTTTAATTAATTTAAAAAAAAATATTGATATAATTGGTTTAGATTATTTTTGTTAATGATTTTTTTCAATCGAATAAAAATATGTTGCCATTTGAAAAAGAAAAGTTGCCTCCTCCTTCTCTGATTTTTTCAAAAATAAAATTAATCTTTTATTACCTGATAGCAGTATTCTTCAAACCAATTAATTTGACATATCATTTATTAAAATCGGATAAGAAATAACGAAGCTTGGTCGTTTTTTGTGCACCCCTCTGTATACAGGGTGATTCAGACCACCTGTGCCACCCATTTATCTCGGGAACGCATTATCGCACCACACTAAAATAAAAAACTTAATTACCAAAGTGAATTTAATTTAATTGTTTTTTTTTTTGTTTTTGAGTTTTGAGTTTTTTATTTTTTAAAAAACAAAAACTAAAAAAAAACAATTGAATTAAATTAAAAAAAAATTAGTAATAATAAAAAAAATTTAAAAAAAATAAGAAAAAATTTTTTTTTAAAATTAGTTTAAAAAAGAATTGTTGGTATAATTGGTTTAGATTATTTTTGATAATGATTTTTTTAATCGAAAAAAATATGTTGTTATTTGGAAAAGAAATTTGCCTCCTCCTCTGATTTTTTCATAAATAAAATTAATCTTTTATTATCTGATAGTAGTATTCTTCAAACCAATTAATTTGACATATCACTTATTAAAATCGGATAAGAAATAACGAAGCTACATCGTTGGCTGTTTTTTTGTGCACCCCTCTGTATATATGGTACAGGGTGAGTTTAAAGTAAGGAATAAAAATCATAACTATGTTATCTTTTAGAATTTTTAAAAACCGTAAAAGACGTGTCGCATTGTTTTTGAAAACCTTTATTTTGAACCCAACAATATTTTTTTCTCAGTTGACATGACGTCACTATGACGTCATAATTTTTTTTTAAATGGATTGATATGGTTTTTATACCATAAAATAATACCTCATTAAGACTGTTTTACAACGATACCAAAAAGATTACAACAGCGCCATCTTCAGGTTTTTTAAAAATTATTAAATTTCCCATTAGTTTAAAGTAACGCATAAAAATCATAACTACGTCATTTCTTGGAATTTTTAACAACCGTAAAAGTGTCGCATTGTTTTTGAAAAACTTCATTTTGAACCCCACAATATTTTTTTCTCAGTTAATTCACTATGAGGTCATCATTTTTTTTAAAACCGGAAGATGGCGTTGGTATAATCTTTTTGGTAGCGTTGTAAAACAGTCTTAATAAGGTATAATTTTATGGTATAAATAGCATATCAATGCATTAAAAAAAAATTATGACGTCATAGTGACGTCATGTCAACTGAGAAAAAAATATTGCTGGGTTCAAAATAAAGATTTTCAAAAACAATGCGACACGTCTTTTACGGTTTTAAAAAATTCCAAAAAATAGCGTAGTTATGATGTTTATTCCTTACTTTAAACTAATGTTTAAGGGGAAATTTAATAATTTTTTTAAAAACCGGAAGATGGCGCTGGTATAATCTTTTTGGTACCATTCTAAAACAGTCTTAAAAAGGTATTATTTTACGGTATAAAAACCATATCAATCCATTAAAAAAAAATTATGACGTCATAGTGATGTCATGTCAACTGAGAAAAAAATATTGTTGGGTTCAAAATAAAGGTTTTCAAAAACAATGCGACACGTCTCTTACGGTTTTTAAAAATTCCAAAAGATAACGTAGTTATGATTTTTATACCTTACTTTAAACTCACCCTGTATAAACAATGTCTAAATGTATTTACATACAATAACTATACATAATATACTTTTCAATAATGCTTCATTTCAAAAATAAACGGGCGTTTCACAACTTTTTGTAGACCCTGTATAATTGTTACATCTGTGTTTACTAAAATCTAATAACGTGTAACGCAAAATAAGAAAATCAAGACTAAAACTTTTAATATAATGGTTAATAATAATTACAAAATTGAGATTTTAGTTCTATTAAATATTACTGAAATTAAGCCATTGTAATTAAATCCTATTGTTACATAATTATGAATATTAAAATAGAAATTATGTTTTAAATAAATTAATTTGCATAAAATGTCCTTCCCTCACTTGAGGATTTGAACAATCCTATTACTTGATTTCTATTATCTTGCAACAATCCATACATGCATATAATGAAGGCCTAACTGGATTCTATAGACGTATTTTACTCATATAATTTGATTTACCTGAAAATCAAATCAGAATTTAGAATATGTCTCATTTATTTATATTAATTTTCAGGTACTTTAACATTTGTAATTGGATTTACTGGTTGTGTAGGAGCATTGAGGGAAAATACTTGTCTATTAGCAACAGTAACTATTGAACTCATTAAATTTTATAGCTTTTATAATTAATTATATTTTAGTACGCTTTGTTCCTAGCCATACTCTTACTTTTCGAAATGACTGCTGGAATCATGGGTTTCATTTTTAAAGATTGGGTAATTTTATCTTATTAAAATTCAAATTTTTCCTAATTATTATGTATTTAGATCAAGTCACAAGCCACCATCGGATTTCAAACATTTATAATTCACTACCGTGAAGATCCTGATCAGCAGAATTTAATTGACTGGATACAAGAAGACTGGGTAAGAATTATGTTCATAATAATTTTTGCAATTAGGTCAGTGGCAACTAACCTATTTTTGACGTAATCCCACTAGTTCCGCATTCGGCTGTAAGAGGGTTTACCTTGAATAGCAAATTTATTAAATTTTTATAATAAAACTGTTATTTTGTAGTTGCAATGTTGTGGAATTGAAGGACCTAAAGATTGGGACAGAAATAATTATTTTAATTGCTCATCTCACGATGTTGGAAGTCGTGAAGCCTGTGGTGTACCATTTTCCTGCTGCAAGCGCAAACCAAATGTAATAAATTAGAAATTAAAAAAAAAGCTCGATTTTTAAATTTTTTTTTAGGAACTGATTAAAAATAAACAATGTGGATATGATGTCCGAAAACCAGGTTTTGTAAGTATTTCAGTATTTTTGTAAAATTATCAGTAGCTAATATGTAAATTTTTTGTCGTAAAGTTTGATAGTTCGTATGTTTTTTAAATATTATTAAAATATAATGGAATTGCAGCCAGGAGAGAGGCATATTTATGAAAGAGGCTGCTTAAGAGCAGGAGAGGAATGGATTGAAAGTAATTTAGTACCAGTTGCCGCTGTTACAGTAGGCATTATGGTGCTGAAGGTATTTTATTATTACCAAAAATATTTGCTAATTTTTTTATTATTTTGAATGTATTTTTCCACTCCTATTGAGTAATAGGTTTATTACTCAATCGATTTCAGTTGAGTAATGAACTATTGTTCAACCCTGTATGTTTAATTACGTAAAAGTCCAATGTTCTTATGTTTAATTTATGTTTTTGTGTTTAATTTTTTAGTTGCATTCGATAAATGTTGATATTGCTAAAATAGTGAATGAAAAAGGTTGTCTGCAAGCTGTAGAAGAGTGGATTGAGCGAAATATAATATCTTTAGCTAGCTTTGCTATTATTGTTTTATTTTTTCAAGTAAGTATGACATGAAGCGACATAAGCTTTCTAATTCTGAAGACTTCTTTTCTTTACTGCTACTACTTAATGCTGGGTACGGTTTTTTAATTAATTCATTAAATAAGAAGCCATAAAATAAAACAACATTAAAAGATAAATTAAAACCTTAAAAGTTGGGGAATATGAATGCAAGACAGTAAAGTCAATAAAAATGCACAAAATCAGAGTGAATGAGGTTGACGTTAATCTCGCCGAGTCACCGAGCCGAATGCTCGGGAGAGTATTGACTAGTTGAGCAACCTCGAACTTTACCAAGTCGATGGACGTAGAAATTTAAACGTAAAAATCTTGGGAAAAGGCAGTTGTTTTACGGTTAGGGTTTTGGCAAGCAAAACGGCGCGAGAGTATGGAGAATTGTGTAACCCCGCGCTCGTTCCGAACGGTGTAATGCCGCGTACACACCAAGCGAGCGAAGGCGAAAGAACGTTAACAAGCGAAAGCGTTCGCTTGATATGTACACCTCATCGAAAGCGAACGAGCGCAAGCGAAAGCCTTCGCTGTGCTCCAATAGAGTGTCTGTACATCAAAGGAAAATGAACGAACGCGGTGTGGACGGACTTGCGAATGCTCATTTGTTGGCTTAGGCTTTACAAACATCGCCATCGTTCGCTTGCTGTGGACACAACGCCACAAGCGAACGAACGAGCGAGATTATTGGCGATTCCCTTGGTTACCTTCGTTCGCTTAGGCACAGCGCACACGGAGCTATTTCAAAAAAAACTAAACTGCTTTGTTATTCAAATTTCTAACCGATTAGTAACTTATTACTGATACGGTACCGCACACACAAGCGACTCAAAAGTGATACAAATCGGTATTTCTTCAGTGTGATCATGGAGAGTGAAACCTTATCGAAATCGTCGGTGGCTATCATGGATTCGAGTGATGATTCCATTGATGACGATATGATACTATATTGGTACACTACAGAAGAAAGAGAATAAGAAAAATATTTTGGATTCATCCACACGTGTAAAAAATGTCAACCACCGATTATTCCTAGCTGCAAAAGAACTCCAATTTTCAGATTCAATTTTGTAATCCAACCAAACTTAGGCAGTTCATGGGATCGTGTTCGGAACACGCCAAGAATCATGCACATGCACACCTCAACTGTGTACGTTTCGTACACGATATATGAAACCTAAGCTTTCATTCTTAATAATCACTGCATGTGCATAAACAACATGAACAACGCTGTTTGTCAGATAGACTTCGGACGGTAAAATGTTGGCACAATCGCATAAACTTGATTCAGTCAGTTTTGTTACAGTTTTATGACAGTCACAAAATTCGTTGTCGGAACAAAGATATTATAACTTATATTACAAATAGACAATAATAAACTATTACTTGGATGATTTATGGTGGAATTCTGTGCAAATCTGTAAGTCCTTACAGGAAAAAAGTAAGGTTGTTGTATGGGTTGAAATGGACGGTTTCCATGGTTACCTCACACATATTGCCTGTAAAGACTTGCAGTTTTGCACAGAATTTCACCATTAACATTAAAAATATATTCGGTCCTTAAGACGATAGTCGGCGAAATTTTGTGAGCGTAAAATGTGACTCTACGGAATACCATTTTTTAGACAAACCAGTAAATGAAATTCTGTTTTTTTTGTAGTAGTAGTTCATTAATACTTGGCATAACATGTCTATTATTTTGTTTTTGTATTTTTTATTGAATTTTTAGATTTATAGACAATCAAATCTGACCTAAAAATGAGCAAGTTTTGCGGGCTGTTTTAAACCTTATACTCGATATAATCGGAAAAACAGAATAACACTTTTGTGAAGTTGTGTATTTAGTATTTAGATAAGAGAAAATTTTACAAATCTCAATTTGAAGGTCCCTTGTTAAAGAAAAATGGTATTTTCTAGGACCAGGTTTTTTTAAAAGTGCCAATTTTACTGCTGCCGTATGAGTATTTGGTGTGACTTACAAAAACAAAACCAGAAGAAATTGGTAGCCACAAGACTCTTCTGTGTACCAAAAAAAGAAATTTTAAAAAAGCTTCAATAGAAAAAAAATTATGAGCAAAACCCCAAATATCAAGCGAATTTCAAAATCAAGCGCTCGCATTTGCCGACTATCGCCTTAACGTAACGCTTAACTTTAACTTCCGTTACATTTTCAACAAACTAACGGTTTAACGAAGTTACCGTTTTGAGTAACGGAATAACGATTAACGAAGTAAAATTTTTGATTAACTTGTTAGTAACAAGTACCTCCGTCTGCAGTGTCCCATTTAAATACACATGTCGCGGACTGATTTGTGATTTGAGTCTGATTAGTTTCCTTTGAGTAGCTCCGTGTGCACCGTGCCTTAGTTTAGTGTATACTCCAAAAGGAGAATTAGCAAGCAAGGATTTGGAACGAACGCCAACAGCGAACGAACGAATCCCTTCTCCGTCGTTCGCTTGGTGTGTACGCAGCGTAATAGCGTTTTCTGCTTCAACAGTAACTTGCACATGCGCACGGGGTGCAACATGTGACGTCATGCACTTTTACGGATTGCTGAGGAATTCATTTGAAGCCGAAAACGAAAGCTCCGCTCAGTGCAAGTTTTAGTAAGGACCCCTAACGATAGAATTGCAAACTTTACGTAACCTAACCTAAACTCTTGAAACAACAATAGCCAAGTGACATATTTGGTCCGCCATATTTGCACTGGAACTGATGCATCGGCTAGCCGAGTCGGTGCCGATAAAGTTGCACTCGATGCGCAATGAGTGCAATTTAGGTGTAAGCAGAAAATAGTAACACTGGAAAAGTTCGCACCGAAGAAACAAGCCGAAAACATCGCACCGACTCAGTGCAACACTGGCGCGCACATCTGGGCACGTGCGCGAACTTGGCAAGCCGAGGCAATGCTTTTTCTATTGTCTGTTTGGAGCGAAGCATTGCCTCGGCTTGCCGCGTTTGGTGCAACGCGTAAACAGATAGGAGAAAAAGGAAAAAGCACTGCCTCGGCTTACCGCGTTCGCGTACGTGCTCAGATGTGCGCGCGGGAATTTAATAGTGTTTTCTGCTTAAACAGTGCAAGTGCGCACCGTGCGGAAAACGATGCACCGACTCAGTGCAGCACTGGTGCAGTGCAATAAGCAGAAAACGCTGTTAGGCGAACTGAAGCGACAGTCGCGTTCGTTGTTCGTTTAGTTTCGCCTTGACTCGGCGAGAGTATAGTACCGCCATTAGATAATCATGTCATACAAGCTTAATATTTTTAATTTTCTGTTTAAAATTATGTTAGGTGCTTTTAAATAACTTTTTTGGCTATTATTGAAATCTTTATTGTGGTTATAATTTTTTTTTATGTCTTTAGATTTTGGGAATATGTTTCGCACAAAATTTGCGAGCTGATATATTTGCACAAAAATCGAAATGGCATTGACAACCAAGGGCTCCCACTGCCGTGTAGTACAATTTTTCGTGCCGCATCGCGTGGGAACCCAACTCGAACAACCAACTCGCTTACGTCTAAACAAACCGCAGCTAAATATATGATCTGAAAACTGAATGACTACGACATTCTTTTATTAACAATTAATTACTAATTTCTTGCTAAAATTGTAAATGGCTTAGCGACATTTTGTAGCAACAGTTAACAGTATTTTAATGATAAAGAAACTACTTATACCTTTTCATGAAGTAAAAGTAAATCCCAACAACAGCGTTTTACTAACCGTACGATTTTGAATTCCGTAGGTAATTGCGTTTTTGTCAGGAAAATTAATCGTTTCTTTCAACAAAGGGGGTTTGGGTACCATATTTTAATGCTATTTTATCATTCTAAGCGTCTCCCTCTTGCGACATAATGCGGAACTAATTGGATGACGTCAAAAGTAGGTTAGTTGCCATTACTTTGCACTGACTTACTTCTAACGTCATTTTTTGCGGCAAAATTAGGTTTTGCATAATGATAATTGAGATTCTAGTATCCGGTCAATGAAAAATTTAAAATCGCACGATTAGTTTTAACGACTTTTCTGAACATAGCGGCACTTGTTTTTTATTGGAAGTCTTTCACAAGTTGAGACATATAACGTTCAAATTAGTGTATGGATTTTAATGTCGCAGTTCGGGATTCGTCTTCTTCAAAAAATTTTACTTGTAACACTTTAAACAAAATGTTGTAACTTGATGGTGTAATTTTATTGTTAATTCAGTCGAAATTATTTTGAGTTTTACTGCCAAGCTTAGATCTCAATTTTACGCCAAGTATAATTAAGTGACTACAAATTAGTTTACTTTAAAAGAGGTTGTTCATGTTTTAATGTACCTAGTATTAAACTGTAATTTCAAGGATTTTTGGGAAAATAATTGTACAGTCGAACTTGCATAACTCGAATTTTTCCATAACTCGAATTTTGTTTGTAATGTATTTGTAAAAATATTCGTTTTTAACATGGCGAAATAATTTTTATATCTCGATTTTTTTTAAGTCCCTTGAAGATGTGTGTTAGGGAAGTTTGACTGTATTTTAATTATGAAAAGGGAAATTGGAAGTAGTTTCAACTCAAGTAAAGTTTCCAGAATTTTTAGATGTGTTTTTATAAAATTGTATAACCATTGTTCAGAAAATTATATATTTTACTCGCTTAAAAGGTAAAATATATAAAAAGCTATTATTAAATTGATTGAATCTTTGTTAAATTTGTGTAATTCAAGAAATATCAAGTTTTCCATGACATAACTGTTAAGTCTTGAAATTTTTTTAACTTGTGATATTTTCAATACTTGTATATACAAATGATATTTACTTTTATTATATGCATGTTATTAAATTGAATTTGCCGTACTAAAATTTCACATTAAGTGAAAATTATATACATTCCATTTGACTGTATTAATACCTGTTAAGTATTAATGTGTTTACCCAGTATAAATTGTACTAAAATTTATTAAAATAAGTTATTTATTACAAACCTAGTTTTAATTTATAAAATTAAACTAAAATATTCACTAAAAATAAGTAGATCACAAAAGTATAACCATCATATTCACATTTTTACGTCAATCTTCTAATACCTTCCAGAAGTGTAAATTATTTGTATTTTATAAAGTACCGACTTCAAAATTCCATCTATGATTTTACGTTTTAATTCGATATGAGAAGATTTCACATTTAAAGATATTTCTCTTATATGATGGTGTAAAATAAGGAACATTAGGAGTAAAATGTAAGTACTGATTGTTGATTTCCTCTTACTAATAAATATGGAGGCATATCTTTAGTCAAAACCTCTAACCATGCCATGTATAATGCTGCAGAAACTGTACCTTTTCGAGGCATTGGAAGTGACCTGAAAACAAAATATCACCAAAATGTTTTCTTATTATTAATTCTACTTACATTACGATTAAATTGGAATCTTTCGAATTATCCTGCAGTAATTCTCGCAACCTCAAATGTCTGTATGTTTTGTCTTGTAGAGCAGCAAGTTCTAACTCTGTTATTTTTCCTTCTGCAAGTAATATTTTCGTTATTATAAAAATTCAAATGTTTAGTGATTACCTTGATTTTCAGTGTCTGAAATCTTGAAATGTTCAATCAAATCATCAAAGAATTTAATCGTGGTATCATTTGGTTTATCGGAAATCTGCAGCATCTCCAAACTATAATATTTCAACCTAAATTTCTTTAAAAGGTCCGACATGCTAAAAATAAACAGTATAATTACAATAATAAAATATTATACTTCCAAAATTACTTTTGTTTATCGGTTTCTATTTCATTTTGGTTGTTAGCCAATGCGAAAACGCGTAATTTACAATTTATCCAATCTTGCCGACAGGAAATTATGTAGGGTAGTAACATGGTTAAACCACCATCGTCGTATAACCACCAAACATCGATAACACCTTTACCTTGCTTCTTTTTGAAGATAGACATGTTTTCCAAAACTGATGCAGGAAGTTGTTTTCCAGAAGGTGACGTGAAGAGAATTCTATCAATTGCTGTTTTTTTCTTGTGTTTCAAATGCGCAGAAGAGGTCGATCCCGTATTAGTGATATTTTTTCCATCTTAAAATATTTATTTTAAAATTATTTTTATAGACTGTTGGATATGCGTACTTAGTACAGTGATTGATTGAACTGAATCTGCTACTGAAGCAATCCCGTGAATATTAAGATTAGAATCCGCGTGCAGCATTCGCGTCACAGCAAATGGAAGTAATCTTAAATCGGTACGTGAAGGCGTTTGTGTCAAAGTAATGTCTGCACTTATAACTGGTTCGTCTTCTTCCGTAAATCTGCTGTAATCCAAACCTTCAGGGAGCCGAAGAATGGTTACTGATAAACGATTGTCAAACGCAGTACTAAAAAAATAGGCATTACAAGTTAAAGTGGTTTTCTCGTAACAAAATTGCGGAAGTTTTTTATCTCAATGGTTCTATGACTACGTTTAGCTCGAGCAGGTCAAGCCAGCTTGAATTCGGGCTTGATTTGACCTTTTACATGTATTTCAAATGGTAGAGCCAACCCGAATTCAAGCTGAGTAGCTCGAGATAAACGTAGTCTATATGATTTTTGGGATGCTGAATCCAAATTTTAAGTTTGCTGTCTTGTAGGAGGTCGGCTTCACAACGAAAAACGCAAAAAACCTCTAAATTTTCTCACTTTTTTCAGTTTTTCGCTTATATCTCGAAAACTGCGTTTTTCGTAGACGATTTTTTGGCTCTTCTGCGAAAACATCAAACATACTCACTACCACCTACTACAACTCGAAAAATCAATAAAAACACTTATATCACGTGAAAGTACATTAAATTCCTTACAAGAAATAACTCTAACATTAAATCTTGTTAAATAGGGGGAGGGAGCAAATCGAAAATTCTGAAAAACGCCACCTGCGCCCTACAGCCAAAACGACAACTCACACGTGTCCACTCTCAACGGAGCTATACTTTCAATGTGTTTCGCCTAAAAGAGGTTGTTTTGAATGAATTGATAGCAAAGTATGTTTGATGAAAACCTTAACAAATTATATTTACAACATGTTAGGTAAATTACACTGAATATAAAGTTGAATATGTATGTAGTAATGTACATCTGTCATTAAGTAGGTTCTCCATCTGGAAAATAAAGAAGTTATTCGGTGTTTTAGAATGGTTACGAAAGACATGTAACTTTTGTATTATTGTGAAATATATCCCCAGTAAACATGTAATGTTTCGTTACATATTTTAACAATTGCAACGTTCCATTGTAATATTTGAAACGTTTCCGTGGCATCGTTGTTGCGCTATGACATGTAACCGTTTATGAAATGTTACTGCAACGCAATTCTATTAATACATGGTAACATTGCATGTTTCCAGGAAACATTTATAAGATATTTCAATGTTACTTGTTTACTGCGTCGATGTATGAAGATATACCTGATGCGAAGTCTTTTAAACAACCAAACTAAGACAGTTTGGATGTTGGTGGCCCAGGTTTCTTGGGCACTTGAATGTCCAGGTGTAAGGTCTTGGGCAATGGATGGTGGAGGCAAAAGGTCAGGGGCAGTGTAAGGTCCAGGGTGAACAGTGAGTTGTTGCTGTTCTTCAACTAATATAATTATAATAGAATGATGAATGTAATGATAGAGAAAAACTGATAAATGTTAATGCATAATGCCATATAATGCTGCAAAATATTAATACCTTCTGTCACCTTAACTGCTTCAGACAGTGATACTACAAGGGGCTCGTCCAGGTCATCTTCCTCTTCAGGAGGCTTATTCTTGGGCCCGACCACATCGTGTGGTCGACTAGACTAGAAGGACAGACTCTTATTTTTTCATGTAATTGAAAAGGACAGAATGATGAATGTGGTCGACCACACGATCTCGACCGGTCCAAGGATACGACTCCTGCATCCAAATTGTCGTCGATGTTGTAGCACGACTCTTCACTATGCTGGCACAGTTTCGTGCAGAACAGTCCTGCTCGCCTGCACTTACACCCACGCCGACCTTGGCAATGATAACATTTGCTGCTGGTGAGAAATTCTGATTGCCCTTATTTATAGTGATAACCACTCGACTACAACACTGAACAAGCTGAGGTATAAGCAATACGTCAATCTACAAGGCATCAGCAAACACGGATTCTATACCTCCTACTTAAGCTGCAACTCAACAATACGCCTTCAGAGTTTTTCATCGGGTGCAGTAGTGGATCGGAAACTACTTTGATCTCTGGGGGTGGAAGTTGACAAAAAATGGGTTGGTACCCACTACCACAGAAAGACCGAGAGGCGAGAGGTCAGTGAGGGTGAAGTCGAGCAGGACTGTTCTGCACGAAACTGTCTCATTATGCAGTGTCCTGCTCCAACAACGACTACAATTTGGATGCAAAAGAGGAATACGACCTGGACGAGCCCCTTGTAGTGACATCTTTCAGCTGTATGCATTAACTTTAATTAGATTTTCTCTATCATAATATGAATAATTCTATTACAATTTTATTAGTTGAAGAACAGAGAACAGCAACAACTCAATGTTCAGCTTGGACCTTCTAAAGCCCCTGACTCTTTACCTGGACCTTCGAGGGCCCAAGAAAGATTGCCTGGGCCAGCCAAAACAATCTGAGGTGACTAAAATAACTTCGCACATGACATCAGGTATTTCTTCATACATAGATACTATACAATGCAGTAAGGACCTTACCTCTTTCGTGAAACCACGTTCTAACACTAAATGCATTCTTTCTTTTCCGGATGGAGAACCTACTCGAAGTGACGACCCAAACCTGGGCCCGACCTTCACTCAATTCATCACATATTTCATATTCAGCTTTGTATTCAGTGTAATGTACCTAATATGTTGTAAATATAATTTGTTATGTTTTCATCAAACATGCTTTTCCATCAATTCATTCAAAACACTTTTAAGCGAAATACATCGAAAGTAGAGCATCGCTGAGAGATGGGCAACTGATGTGAGTTGTCGTTTTGGCTGTATTGCGCGGAAGGCATTTTTCGGAATTTTCACCTTGCTCCCTTACCCCATTTGAGAAAATTTAATGTTAGAGTTATCTCTTTTAAGAAATTGAATGTACTTTCACGTAGTATAAGGGTTTTTGTTGATAATATGTATATTTTTCGAGTTCTAGTAGGTGGGAGTGGTTTTTTTTACGTTTTCGCAGAAGGGCCAAAAAATCTCCGATACCGTTTGTCATAATATCAAAGTTGACTGCATGTTGTAGGAAATTTTATCTACTTCAGTTTTTCATAAAATCATCTACAAAAAATGCATAGTTTTCGAGATATAAACGAAAAAAAAGTGCGAAAATTTAGAGGTTTTTTGCGTTTTTCGTTATGAACCCGACCTCCTACCGATTGACTGGACTACTAGGGAATTAGATAATTAGCCAATGGCCGATCTGAATTAACAACAGTTTTTTGAAAATTGTAAAAAGCCATGTAAATGTTACTTACTGTAGCACATTGAAATATGCAACTAAATCACACGGTTTGCAGGATTTCCAATTGTTTTTATAGCCCATCATGAGAACATTGGGGGTGAGTCTTCCAATTCCAGTGGCTTGCATTAAAGCCTTGGATCCTTGCTCAAAAGAAATGGAGTCAACCACTGAATAAAAGGCTTTGATCTTATTTTCACGTAACCATTCATAAGCTGACCTTCTCTTTGTAGAACGCGCGCGATATGATAATTTTTTCTGGAAAAAAGGAAAGCTATTGTCAACATGATTTTTTTTGAAAAAATAATTATTACCTCAAGAATATCTCCAACCACCAATAACGAATTATTTTTCGTAATCATGTTTGCAAAATCGAGGAGCGGAGGGCGAGCATGTGGCGATCCGCAAAGTAATAATATTTGCGGTTCATAGTTTTTCACGTGTTCCCCGATGTGTATAAGCCTGTGACTAGTGGTTAAAGCGGTTTTGTAAATTTGTGCTTGTGTTGATGATCCCCAATTAACATCTGGAAATTATTTATTATTGCAAGAAAAACTTTTTTATTTTTCGAATTATACCTGGCTTTCTGTAAACAACTATCAAATATAGTGCAAGAATCACTATGAAAGTAATGAGTGAAGATTGCCAGTTGATCAAGAACATTATCACCACGCACATAAAGAAACCAGCAAGACTCAACCATGTATTGTAATACTAAAATTGAAATAAGTGTTTAATTTGTTTAAATTAAGGTATTAATAATTACTTTGAAGGTAGGTCTCCATCCAAGAGGTTTAATTAATGCAGCATGAAATGTGCAAAAATTTATGAGGGCATAGGATGCCAAATAAAAGTTCGAGATGAGTGGAGCAATGGCATTCAAATCAGCTGAAAGAAAACGTAGCGTTACGCTAAAAATACAAACATTCCAAATAAATTTATGCGTGAAATGAAATATTTTAATGATAAATGACAGTACTTAGGCTTAAATTAGGTAAATACGCCGAAAGATATTTGTGAATCAATAGTTTTGAGATTCGTAAGTAAACCGGAATGTGGGATTTTCTTGTTTTCATAACATTTTTTTCAAAGAATCAAACGAGTAACAACTTTTCTTTGAAGGTTTTATTTTAGAGATGTACTAATTTTAGAAATGTGTTGTGCGTTTGTATTAAAAACCAATATGAAGTTGCGATTTGATTGATTTTCAATAAAAACATTATATTTTGCAATTCAATCATAAAACTGTTGTTTTATGAGTTTTTTTGCTGATAAAACTGTTAAATTTAATAATATATTTGGATGATTAATAGGAAACTAACCAATCAAGACGAAAGCGCAAGAAATGAGGAAAGTAAGAACGTATCCCCTGTACGGTTCTCCATTTTTGCCATAGCCCTTGGAAAAGAATATTAGGCCTGGGTAGATCCTGTCAATTCCTAGTGCTTGTATGAGTCTTGGTACTGATAATAAATTGGTCAACGCAGTACTTAAAGTAGCAGCAAAACATCCAGCGTAAATAAAAGGACCCCATATCGACATTAATTGCATTACCTAAAAATATAAAAAATGTCTCAGTCAAGGCCAGGAATAAATATGAGAAGTCTCTTTCAATAAATTTACATTACATGAGCCAACGCACTAAGTTTCGTCGAGTGCCTTAACTCAATTCTATTTTTATCCTTCGATTGGAAACATTTATGTTTAATATTTATTCGAATATAATAAAATTAATGTACACACCGAGTAGCTATTAAAAAGTCCATAGCTGCAGGAAAAATCTTGCGTACAATTAGTTAAAGTATTATTCCTTAAATCCCAGACATTTCCACTTGCATCTCTCATCGCTGCACCACCAGCAAAAATGACAAACACCCCGTAAGAAATCATTGATATTAAAAGGGCCAAAAGAGTGCCTTTGGGGATTGATGAAGCCGGATCCTTTAGATCACCTGAAATATTCGCTCCCGCTTGTATACCAGTCACTGATGGGAAAAAAATTGCGAAAACTTGAAAAAAATCGTAATTAATATCTTCCTGAGTGCGGTAAGCAGGAGCCCAATTATTTGCAAAAGTTTCAGCTGAAAAATAATGTATTTTAATGAGCTTAATGATTTTTTTTTTGAAAACTTACATCGAAATCCACTGAAACCTTTAGATTCAGCTTCGTCGGTTCTTGGACCAATAGCAGCGCCAATTAAGAAATCCATGATTGCTCCAAAAATGATTAAAATAAGAAAATTTTGTGCTTTACTCTCCCATTCCATTCCAACAGCACAAATTAAAGTCATAAAGAATATTGCGATACATCCGACTAATCTAACATCATTTACAGCTCCATCAATTATTTTCAAATCAAAACTCTTCAGTAAATCGTTTAAGGAGTCGCAAAAACCTATAGTATTCATCGAAGCCGCAACGGCATTAGCAAATGCGAACACTATACCGACTGAAGCTCCAAATTCCGGGCCCAAGGATCGAGAAATAATGTAATAAATACCACCTGAAATTTAAATATTAATAACTAAAGGGATTATTTAGTAATTGATAAATACCTACCTCCTTTTACTTCCCCATTTGTGCTGATTGCGCTTAGGGATAACGTGGTTATTACACAAACCACAGCTGATATCAAAATAATTATTAAAGTTCCACCTAAAAAAATGGTTTAATATTTCGTATTTAGAGTTGTGGGTTTTTACTTATTCCAGATTGTGCTACCACCCATGATAACCGCAGGAAGAGCATTACCCCCCATATATTGAGCAAGCATGGTATAAGTACTCCTGTAATCCATCCCAATTTAACACCGTGCCCTGAAGGACTGTGAGTATCCGCACTTTCTACTCCAGAATTTAATTCCTTAAATCAATTTAAACTACAATTTAGCAATAGCGCAATTTCAAATATTTGACCTAATTTAAATTTTACAAACGTTAAATCGAGAAGGTCAAAGCTAAATAGTTTTCCTTATCGTGGAATTTATTTATTGTTAATCAAAAACTTGTAAAAAGATAACGCAGAGGCAGTTCCTAAAACGGGGTTTAATGTTCTCGCAAAAATTTATCAAATTTAAACATTAGTTTTTTTGTACAAAATTTTCGAATATTTCTTTAAAGGGTTAGTTTTGACCAGGATTCCAGGATTTTCTATCAGGAGGATATTAGGATCAAAAAGGCGCCACGCCATCCATTAATTTATTAGTACGGAAAATAGATAAAATTTTGGTGTTGATAACTTTTGCAGTTTTGAAGAAAATTATTAAAATCTAATATTAGATTTTTCAGAAATTAGTTAATTTCTCGAGAACTGGGTACAAAAATGGTTAAGAGCTCGAAATTTAAGGAATAGGCTGTTCTTTCCAAATATTTCAATAAAATGTTTGAAAGTCTTCAAATAAACTCTCCAGGGCCGGATTTGTGCCCCAATTTTAACAAATATTTTGCGATTTTATTATGGAAAAACTAATCGAGCGATTTTCACCAAATATTTTTTAAAATACATCTAGATGCTACATGTTTCTGGTATAAAATTTTCGTGTTGATAACTTTTGTAGTTTTCAAGAAAATTTTTAAAATTCAAAACTTGGAAAATTTTAAAATAATAAAATCTTAAAAAAAAGTCAAAGTTTTATGTTTCTGGACAGGGCTTTAGATGAGTTATGAGTCAAAAAAAGAATCATTTTGTTACCACTTTTCGTTATTGAGTTTTAAACAGTCAAATTTAGTCCAGAAATTTTAGATTTTTCAGAAAAAAGTTGATTTCTCGAAAATTATTCTGGGTACAAAAACGTTTAAAGGAATGAAAGTCTTCAATGAAACTCTCCAGGGCCGGATTTCTGCTCAAATTTTATTATGGAAAAACTATTCTAGCAATTTTCACCAAATATTTTTTAAAATACATTTAGATGCAACATGTTTCGGGCATAAAAATTTGATGTTGATAACTTTTGCAGTTTTCGAGAAAATTATTAAAATCTAAAACTTGGAAAATTTTTAAATAATAAAATTTTAAAAAAACTTTAAATTCGCTAATTAAGTTTTGAAAAGGGCGTCATCAGTTAATATATCTTGTCAGGGGATGAAATCGCCCTCCGACCCCCTTTGGTCTGCCACTGGTTTTGACTAGAGTGAACCTAAAATAATACAATCTATAGGAAATTAATTTTATTTCATGCATGATTTTTGTTTCCATAAGGAATTATTGCGTTATTGCCTTCAATTTTTTCAACAATTAAATTTCTAAGTATTAAAAACTTATCGCGTTACTGACGGTGTATTGTTTTATCGCAAAAAATAATAAATAAACATAGTAATCTTGAGAGATTGTAATGCTTTTATATTTTTTTTGCCACCGTACGAGTACTTACGTCTAATGTCTAATCACAAAAAAATTTAAAATTAATTGATGATTGATGATACTGATTAAATTATTGAATAAGACCAATTATCATCTAATAAAATTAGTTTTCGAAATCACTCTTAATTTTACCTATTCCATTATTTATTATCTAAAACCTAAAAGTTGAAAAAATTCGTTTTTTAGAATTTTATGCCGTTTTTAAATTTTATTAAAGAGAAAAATACATTTTTGAGAAAAATCAAAATATTTTACATTGTGCACGAATTTTTTTAAATAAAAAAATGGTCATTGTATATATTTTTTTAAGTACTACCAAATATTAGGAGATGGTACTATAAATAAAACGCATTATTTCCACTTAAAATGTATATACAAAATTTTGGTACAAATAAAAAATGTTATGTTTAAAAATGTACGTCGTACAAAAATTTTTTAGAAAAGTGTCAAAATTGTTTACCTTAATACTATCTTCTCCACCATGCAATTCGCTAAGTGAGGGTCTTTTGAGGGCTCTTTTCGAGTTTCTGTAGTTTTCCAGCCTGGGGAAAGCTTCCCTGGTGATTTGCACAATAGATTTTTTTCGTTTCGGTGCACTTGCATATAAACGCGAGCCCGTCGTGTTTTGTAAATTTTGTCCACCATTAGCACTTAAAGTATTCACCCCATTATCATTGTCAACAATTTTCACAGAAAACCTACCCTCCATTTTAAAAAAATGTTGAGTACAATAGCAGTAGGAAAACACTTAAAAACTTTTCGAGTTAAACTACATGTTTTTCCAACGGACGTCGGTTGGAATTGAAAAAGCGGCGCCGCGATTGTATTTATATATTTAGTGATATGATAAAGCGCCGACCACTTCAGTTTAAAAAAGCGCCACGGCGGTGGAAATAGCGAACTAAAGTACCAAGCACGTCTTAAGTATGTATAAAGTCGCCAATCAAAATTCATCATATCTTGGCACGTGCCTTTGGCTTTAACAGGAAGTGCAAAATTTTTAAGCGTACTTATTACTAATAATTACGTTTTAAAGGCATTTGACCGAACCAAAAAAGTAAAAAGTTTTATCAACTATTTTAATCAATTTTTTGTTTTTAGACAATAAACCTTATTAAAACGCAATTAAATTAATAATTAGCTGGGTATGGTGTATGTAGATATAATTATCATGAGATTTTATAAAAATAAATTACATAATTAATAATTAACCCAAATTTATAACCTTCCTATCAAATAAAAAAGTAAAACAGGTATATGTTTTTTGCCATTATAAATATTAAATTTACAGAAATATAAAATTTTGTTTAAAAATCTTAAAAAGGCATGAGCAGTGAGTGATGACTCAGAAATATCTCCACGAACTTATGAATTTAATATTTTATTTATATAAACATATAAAATTACAATTGTTACGCCTTTGCGTAGTTTTTTTTAAATTATTTTTATTTGCGGCCGCTGTTCAATAAAATAAAATAAAAAATAGAATGCTTCATTATGATATATTTTATTTTCTATTTACGCCCAAACTGACCTTAATAACGTGCTTAATAAATATTATTCTAATCCATTTTTGATTTTATTATTAAAGCATGAAGGTTTATTGGTAAGTAAATATGTAGTGCTTGAGAGAAATCTGTATTTTTTCTGATTGGTAAAAAATTAAATTAAAATAAACAACATTTTTGTTCCTAATCCCAGGAAATAAAAAAATCTTTAATTTTTACAATTATTTTTGTTTTAAAAATTCATTATTACAAATTAATACCGTACTCCTTTTAAAGAGTATTGTAAGTTAAACTAGAGCAAATTTTATCGTCAAAAAAACAAAAAAGTAGAGACCACCTTTTTTAGTTTTGAAGTTACATTTTGAATTTTAGATCATTGATTTTTTCCAAAAATCAGGATATCGTTATTAAAGCGAAAGCTAACACCAAATTTAGAAATCGTTGAAGTTTTTTCTGAATTTATTTTATTATCAAGAAAATTTTAGTTCCTAGTTCTTTCCTTTAATTAAAAAATTAAAGAAGATAGACCTCTAATTTTTTGGTGTAACAATTTATGTACTACTTTTAGAATTAGCTCTGAAGTTTTTTCATTACCAACAGAACACCGTATTTACATACAGGGTGTTCCTAAACAAGCTTTATGAATTGATTTTTGACCAATTTCAGCTATCAACATAAGTAAAAATACATTTAAATGCTCCATTTTAGAAATACAGGGTGTTAAAGTTTACTCATTTTTTTTAAATAACATCCATATATTTTTAATGATAATTTGCTGAAATTTTAAGAATTTCGCCGTCGTGTTTAGATAAAATTGTGAAAAATTCAAAACAAATTCCAGGATGAAATTTTTTTTTAAGTTTTCAAACTCAAATGTTTACTTCTTTGCACATTCGTAAAACACTTTTGTTTACTTAATTTTTATTGATATTTTTATGGGACAAAATGTACATTGTCTTGTAGTTCTACAAATATTCACAAATAAGACATAAGTATAATTATGTTTTCACTAAAAAAAATGAGATAATTATTTTTTTAGTTTTAAATATAATCAGCCACTGGTGCAAAGGGGAAGAACTAAACGTTCACCTAAGCACGACCATCATCATTCCATTTACGAGGCGGACCTACAAACGCCTCACCTAAATGGACAAACAATCGACTTTTCCAATAAGACAAAGTATCTCGGAGTTCTCTCAGATAGCAAGTTGGAATCCACATGTCGACAAAACCATTTTCAAAGCTACGGCTGCCATATGGACATGCCGCAAACTCTTCGGAAAAACATGGAAACTCCACTGAAACATGACCACCGTGGTGTATAACCTACTGGTGAGACCCATCGTCATATATGCCTTTTTGGTGTGATGGACGAAAACGAAAGAAACTATCACGCAAAACAAGCTGCGGAAACTGCAGCGGTTAGCGTACTTGGGAATCACAGGGGCCATGAGTACTATCCCCTCGGTGGCCCTAGAGGTAATGCTGGACCTTTCTCCAGTGCATCTGCGGGTACGGAAGGAGGGCCAAAACAAAAACCTTAAGAGTGGAAACCTGCAAGGCCACTTGAAGATTCTGGAATCTCTGGAACCAGACTTCACAAACTAAACCATCGGATATAATGCCGAGAGGATTTAACTTTGAAACTCCGTTTGAAGTGGTTGTCCAAGACCGCCAAATGGTAAAACACATGTTAAATCACTTGGATTCCAAGGCATTCTTGTGGTTCACGGACGTATCCAAATCTAATAGGTGTAGGCATCTATGGACCCAAGGTGGAAACATTTGCTGTGGAATTATGTGCCCAAGAGTACTTAGGAAGGAGACTCAAAGGAGCACAAATATACATATTGACCGACAGCCAGGCAACGATTCGGACTTTAAAGGCTTTTGAGTCCAAATTGGCCTGGGAATGTCGTCAATCCCTGAAGTAACTGGCAAAAGGAAATAAAAGCTTGTCCTAACTTGGGTACCAGGGCATCAGGGTATAGAAGGCAACGAAATTGCTGACGAGTTGGCAAGATCGGTCTCAAATTACACCTAGTGTTCCAGATCAGTTCTGGGGGTTAAACAAGGCGCATTTACGAGAGGAGATCATGCGGTGGGAAAGGGATAGTATAATGTCTCACTGGAATCATCCGGGTTCAAGACAGGCGAAGAAATTCATTGAATACTCGCCCAAGAAAACCATGAAGCTTCTCGACCTAAGTAGGAACGAACTAAAGCCACAGGCCTTTTAACTGAACACTGCCCATTGAGGTATCATCTCAACAAAATGGGGAAGTCAGAAATTAAAACTTGCAGATTATGTGGCCTAGAAGATAAAACACATCGTTTGCGAATGGGAATGCGACCCAATAGCTCGCATCAGATTTGATCACTTTTTCTGGACGAGAGACGAAGTCAAGACTATGTCTCCTAGGGATCTAATTAGCTTTATTAAGCATTTAGACATCCCAGGACTTCACTAGAGTAAGGGTTGAACAGAAGATCAAAGTGGTCACAGTTCCGTAAAGGGCCCCATACCGTATCAAACAGTTTGCACAAACATGTTAGCGCAACACCTTATTGCACAAACAAAATTTTACCGCGACCATACACTGTTGCACAAACATCGTTGAAATCGAGTGTTGCGCAAATTTGATTTTAGTTCGAATGTTAAAAGTCTGAAGATGGCTGAGGAAGCCGCAAGTTTGGCGATTATTATTATGTCTTTAGTCGCATTCTGATCAATTTCCATCATTTTTTCTACCAGTTTATCATTAGCAGCTTTTTTTAAATTTCTGTTTTTGTACGCGTCACTTTCCATAATTCCGGTAACTCCCGATACCCGATATATTCTAATAAATTCACGCCAAAATCAATTGTTTTTGTTAGAGACCATTTTTATCGATGAGAGAAGATTTTGTTAAACTCCGCTTGAGTGAAAGAAAAAGAAGCAACAAAGGAACCAAGTAGAATGGAAATATTGAATATTTATAAGTATCAAACTCGGCTATACACTATCACACACGTTGCAAATAATTTCAAACATGTTTGAATTTACACCACAGTTTGTGCAACAACTCGAACATCGCCTTACACTGTCAACACCCTCTGTTGCGCAAATTGTTTGATAGTCTATGGGGCCCTTAAGGTTCAATTGTAGCCCTCCTATCTAATCTAATCTATGTTAAAAAATTGAAAAAATCATGAGTAAAATGCAGGTATCTGGAAATGGAGCATTTTTCAGAAAAAATTATTCTTCCTTTGTAAGTTGTGATTGGTCAAAAATCAATTTAGTGGCACGTGCTTAGAAAAATTCCCTGTATATTAATATAACAGGTCTTTTTTTAAATCACTTTTTTCCATTTTAGTGTAAAAAGTAGCGTTGTGACGCTATTTTTTTCTTGAATGTATTAGTTGATTTTTATAGTGTTTTCGGTGCTGATTAGTGAAAAAGTAATGAAAAACTTCGACATGACCTTTACATCGTCACGACCGTTTCATCGACAACCATTTCATCGATAGTACCTTTTCATCGACAAACATCTTTTTCGACCAGGACGTTTCATCCACACTATCGGCAAATCTTTTCTTTGACTAGAACGTTTCATCGACATTACTTTTTCATCCACAACCTTTTCACCAACACTACCTTTTCATAGACAATCCTTTTCTTCGGCAAGGACGTTTCATACACATTACGAATTCTACGAGAATATCATTTGATCGACACTGCGTTTTTATCGACAAGACCGCTTCATCGACAAAGCTTTTTTAGAATATTCGGGAAAATGTGAAAACGGTAAATGGCGAATATATTTTTTGAATTTATTACGGATTTAAAAAAAAAATAAAATACATTCAATTATTCACTACATTATGTATATAAATAAATGTTGTAAGAATTTTATAGATTAAAAAAAAGCATTTGATCAGAGGCGTAACTATTATTAAGCGGGGGTAAACAATTTGTAAAAGAATCAAAATAATTTTTTATTTACAACTTTATACAAAATTTTCAAAAAATCCAAAGAACAAAAATATTCATAGAATGGTTGATTGCTTGTAAGGGTGTGTGTGAGGATAAAATGAGAGACTCACAACTGTACTTTTCCTTATATTATCAATTATTATCACTTGACCGGTTTCGACCTACATAATCTTCAGAACTAAACGTCATTGAAACTTTGGAAAAACAAAATTAAAAACATCAAAGTAGTAGTCATTTTTTTGAACATTTTTTAAAGTATTTGGTTTGATTTTTTTCTAAATGTTGACATTTAAACTAAAAAGAGGCGACGCGTGTGAAACTTGTGTGAAATATGAATGAGTCATTCATCATCATGCACCCATACTTGTAAAGTGGAAAACTAACATTATTTCCGAGATTCTTTTCCTAACTTAGCTTCATTGTTTTGTCATTAAAGTTTCACATGCATCACCTCTTTTTAATTTAAATTTTCCAACCAAATAAGGCAAATACTTCAAGAAATGTGCAACAAAATGACTACAACTTTGATATTTTTATCTTGTGTTTCTATCATTGACGTTCGCTTGTGAAGATGACTTAGGTCGAAACCGGCCAAGTGATAATATTTGATAATACACAGGGGTGCACAAAAAACGGCCAAGGCTGTACCTTCGTTATTTCTTATACGATTTTAGTAAGTGATGTCAAATTAAGGTTTGAAGAATACTACTATCAGATAATAATAGATTAATTTTATTTTTGAAAACATCAGAGGATGAGAAGGGAACTTTTCTTTTTCAAATGGCAACATATTTATTTCGATTGAAAAAAATCATTAACAAAAATAATCTAAACCAATTACAATATTTTTTTTAAATTATTTTTTTTATTATTATTATTTTTTTTTGTTTTTGAGTTTTACAATTGAATTAAATTAAAAAAAATAATAATAAAAAAAATTAAAAAAAAATATTTTAAATTAATTTTAAAAATATTATTGGTATAATTCGTTTTGATTATTTTTGTTAATGATTTTTTTCAATCGAGAAAAACATGTTGCCATTTGAAAAAGAAAAATTGGCCCCTCCTCCTCTGTTGTTTTCAAAAATAAAATTAATCTTTTATTATCTGATAGTAGTATTCTTCAAACCATTTAATTTGACATATCACTTATTAAAATCGGATAAGAAATAACGAAGCTACATCGTTGGCCGTTTTTTGTGCACCCCTCTGTATAAGGAAAAGTGGAGTTATGAGTCTCTTGTTATCCTCAAAAAAACGAATAGGCTCCTTTTATTCATATATCCTGAAAATTAGACGTTTCTCTATTTTAAACTTGGATTTCTAAACAAATTCGCCCGAAAAATCCTCAAAAAACGGCAGACGGTGATTTTTTTCTGAACATCTAATTAGCCGATAATAATAAAATATTTTTTACTGAAATAAATAATATTTAATTATTTAGCAATGAATTATTACTTAGGAAATATGTTCCTCGAGGATCTATACTTGGGTCAATATTGTATTATACAAAAGGTGTCCCGAAAATGGAGCAACAGCTCTCCAGTACGTTATTGGGGTTACTCAGAAAAAAAGTTATAAAAAACTCTTTACAAACTGACGGAGATATGAAGATGCAAAGTTGGAAATTCAACTTCATTTTAGCATGAATTTTCAAAACCCGCTAATTGTCATATGTCTTGTAAAGTTTTGCTTCTCTGTCTGATAGGGAATTTTCGATTTCATCAAAGTTTTTAAAATACGATTTAAATTTAATTTATTCTACTTAACAACAAAAAAGAAGCCCAAGTTGACAACTAAGAGATTTTTCAAAATTCTTGACATTTGCTGATCTCGGTCAATTGGATCTTTTTAACTATTTTTCCGATAATCCTTGAAGGGACAACGTACCGGAGAACTCTTTTGCGACATTTTCGAAACACCCTGTATAACAAATTTAAAATTTACAAAATTAAAACCGTATTACACTGTATTTGCGGATGATGCACTACTTTTATTCATTATGGAAATAATTTAAGAGATTTAGAAGAATTAATTAATGAGTATTTAAAAATAACCTACAGTCCTTAGCATAATTACATAAAAACATTTTTCAAAATCAGACGTGGAGTTAAATAAAATATGAAAAAGTTTTTTCCAATTTTGTGACTCTAGGTTTGATTTTGAAAAAACTTTTTATGTAGTTTTACTAAGGACTGTATGTGTAACAAAACTTTTGTTATTATTATTATATACAGGGTGAGTTTTTAGTGCGGCAACGGTCGATATATCTTTTATTTTAAGAGATAGAAAAAAACTTAAATTACAAAATTGCATGGTTCATTGATGCGCATAACCAGAAATTAGTTTTGTCTATGTCTTTTTTTTAATGGAATACCCTGTATATTTTTTGATGTTTGCATTAACACTAAGTTAGAGAATACATCGATATGTTCATTTGAAAATTTGAGTGCGCCCTTAATTTTTTATCGTACATTTTCTACAAAATTTATTAATTGTGGACATAGTTTTGGAAAATGATGTTGACCTTATTATGAAAACTTAAAAATCAATTTTTATGAGATTTAGTAGTATTAACCGTGAGGTATTTTTCGTATATTTTTTTTAAATTGTATCATAAATTGTGACAGCTACGGAGGCGTGAAATGAGAAAACTCGAGAGGGCTGCATTTTAATTTTTTTAAATGGAACACCCTGTACTTTTTGACAAAATATTGTTCCTCTTTAAGTATTCTTTAACATTTATACGAATCATTTTTCGCTAAAATTAAAAACAACGTATTTGAAGGCATTCTAATTTTTTATTAATAAAAAATATGATGTATTTTTACCATACAAGCCAAGAATTATAAAATATGATCAATATGTTCCCCATTTACTTGATTACGTAACTCAACTCTTCGCAGAAATGAACTACCAACATTTCGTAACATAATCTCGTTTACGTTTCGAAATGCTTGCCGAATGCGTATTTTCATATCATCCTTAGAAGTAGGAGGAAGTTGATACACCAAATTTTTAACATACCCCCAAAGGAAAAAATCTAATTTTGTCAGGTCAGGAGATCTTGCAGGCCATAAAACAGGTCCTCCTCTTCCAATCCAACGGTAACGAAATTCGTTGTTAAGGTGTCCACGTACAATATTGCTATAATGCGCTGAAGCGCCATCATGCTGAAACCACATCCTTCTTCTAATAATTTCCGGAATATTGTTGAGAAGCTCAGGGAATTAGTTCCGAAGAAAATTATAATAAATTTGATTTAATTTCGAGACTCGGGGCTTTTGATCTTTTAATATACAGGGTGTCTCACATTTTTTCCAGCAAATTTTTTTTTAGATAGTAAATGTCATTATGAACAAAAAATGTCCTATAAACTAATATTTTTTTTCGACTCCTTAAGAAGTTACTGCAATTTAAAAATTTCAACATTTTAACGATTTTTTGTGACACCCTGTAAATATTTTTTTCTTATCATCATGTTTTTATTTAAAAGATATATGGTTTGGATTTTGTCTTTCCCAACTTGCCTTTTTGAACTTTATTGGCTGTTTTTAAAATAACCCAGCTAGCAAAATTAAGTCGGCCGACATTCGGCCGAATATACGCCTCCCATACTGGGTACAACGGGCCTTCAACGGCAAATGATGTTGGGCAGATTTCAATAGGTCACTCCGGCCGAAAGGCGGCCAAACGCACTGCTACCGCTGCGATGAAATGTATTTTCCGCGACGGCCCTATTATGTACCGACATCATTTTGCTTTCATACCGCCGCATTGCCAGCATTGGGCCTGCACATTGCCTTTGTGCACTACACTTCAGATTGGGTTATAAAAAAAATAATTTTATAATATTTATTATAATGATTATATACAATTCATAATGCCTTTATTTCCTATACGCCAACTCGCTTAATAATCGATGAGCATCTGTACGCGGCCAATTATCGATTTCTGATTTTCGTTTTTTGATTACCGAGACTATAAGCTTAGAAAAACGGCAAGCTGGGATGGGATTCGAACCCGCATTCTCGGATTGAGACACTGACGCCTTAGCACTCTGGACCACCACTGACCTTGTCACACTAGACACAATTCAGAAATAAAAACTTAAAAGTATTATTCTTATTTTCTTATCATTCTTTATGTAATCTAAGCATGCAACTCGTAAAATCGTGATTAAATAATAATCACGATTTCAGTCGTTGTATTACATATGAAAATTAACAATTTTTAAAAATAAACTGCGTTAAATAATAATAAAAATTAAAAAAATACAAAATTTTAAATAACTACCCAGCTAGCAAAATTAAGTCGGCCGACATTCGGCCGAATATACGCCTCCCATACTGGGTACAACGGGCCTTCACTGGCAAATGATGTTGAGCCAATTTCAATAGGTCACTCCGGCCGAACGCACTGCTACCGCTGCGATGAAATGTATTTTCCGCGACGGCCCTATTATGTACCGACAACATTTTGCTTTCATGCCGCCGCATTGCCAGCAATGGGCCTTCACATTGCCTTTGTGCACTACACTTCAGATTGGGTTATAAAAAAAATAATTTTATAATATTTATTATATTATGATAATGATTATATACAATTCATAATAAATATATTCTAAGAAACTCAAAAAGATATAGGTATATCTATCTTACTAAAAATAAGCAAATATTTGACTTTGGAGCATTTTATATTGCCGGAATATATTTCGTAAACACTCGAAACTAGTCGAAAAAAAAAACCGAAGAAATAAATTTAATGTCAGAAATCGCGTTAAGGCCCATCAAGTTGGCAATGCAATATTTGCAAAGCTCGAATGAAAATAAAATATGTATCTAAGCCTAGTGTCGAGCAACTTATGGCCCTTAGCTTGTATTCAACGCCGATGCTTTGCCGACATAAAACCGCAAATCGGCCAATGTTATTGTGTTAGCTGGGTTACCTTGCCGGGCAACATGTTAAGAGCCATCGAAGGCCCTAATCTTCCAATCGACGCCGACACTTTGCCGACCGTGCCGTAATAAAACCGCCAATTGGCCGATGTTACAGTGTTTGCTGGGAAGTGGACTCATTTAAAATTTCTGACAAGAAAATTAAAATATCTTATTGGCTTACAGATAATGTCAAAATCCAAAGCATACTTAATTTAAATTTAAAAAATTGAAATATAATGAAATTTTTAGGTACAGGGTGTCCAAAAAAATCATTAATATTTTAAAATTGCTGTAACTTCTTAAGGAGTCGAAAAAAAATATTAGTTCATAGGAGATTTTATGTTCCGAATGACATTTACTATCTAAAAAAAATTTGCGGGAAAAAAAGTGAGACACCCTGTAGAGTATATGTCCGATTAATGATGGATGAAACTTAAGAGTTTGATCCATCATGAACCGAACATACAGTATATTAAAAGGTCAAAAGTATCAAATCTTTGGTAGAACTAAATAAGTAAGAAAATTTAATCTTATGTGTAAATTAACGGTAATTACATTAAAGTTTGTCAATATTATTGTATTTTTCATTACTTTAGTATACGTATAATCAAATTAAAGTAGTATATTTATTTTGTAAATTATTTCAGTGCCATGTAACGTTTTTACTAAATATTTACTCACTTATTCAATAATTTAAACTAGACTCAACTGGAAAACGACAAAACTTTACTTCAAGACTAAAACAATAATTTCATTACATAATCATGTTCCTAAAACAACGAAAATGATGTTCCTATACTTAAAAATGTGTTTTGTTTTTTGACCTTTAAGTTGACATTTTAGTATTTATTATTTAACGTTAATAACTCTTTAAACGAATTATCACACTTATTATGTTAACCATTCTTTAAGCTATTTTAATTATGCTTAATGCTTAACTCAAAAATAATTTTAAAAAATCAGCTGTACTTATTTAGTAAAATAAAAAAATTATTTACACTTTTCGTAATAACCGGGCGTTGTTATAACAACGTTTTTATTGTAAATTTCAGGATTTTTTACATGGTTACATTAATTTATTGCAGACAACATTTTAACAACTTAACTATTAATTATGTAAAATTCGTATTTTTTTAATTTAATTTAATAAATTTGGAGAGTAAATTCCGATGTAGAAATGTTTCCTTTATTTTTTTAATAAAGATATGCACCATTAAAATAGTGTTTATTTAAAAATTATTAGGTTCGTCACTCAACACTTGATAAATTTTTAAACCAATATTACCTGTAATTTTAAGACAGCCTTGTTACTGGGTGAGATAATTATTGTTTATTATTGAGACGAGACAAACTAATTCAAGTATATATTTTCCTTAAAATTTATTAATTTTCGATGTATGTGAACTTGCAAAAGATTTGGATAAATATTTATAAGTACTGGGTTCAAAAAATTCCTTATATCCAACGTGATCAAGTTGGATATAAGGAATTTTTTGAACCCAGTACTTATATTATTAATTTTCCTAAAGTTTAGGAAAATTAATATTTTTAAGCATTAAACTTACTTTGTTTTTTTTGTATTTTTTTTTCATAGAGAACATGAATAACTTCAAGTGTATTAAAAAAGGTATTTTAAAATAATTTTCATAAAAATCCTAATATTTTAACCTTCAATTACTCGAGTATCTGATTGATAAAGTTTGGAAAGCAAAACACGTAAAACTATAATTTATGTAACCTTCCCATCGATTGTTTATTAAAAGCTCTCAAAAAATCAGGTCGCAAACATTTTCATGCGAATATAAAAATAATAAATTCTCGAAAATATTGTAGGTACCCTTCACATACTTGAACATAATTGTTCTTATCGTAAAGCTGATTAATATAAATTAAATGGCGAAATAAAAATTAATTCAAGTAAGCAAATATTTAAAAAATCATCTTTCATACAACTATTCTCAAAAAGTTAAAAAAAAAACTTAAAAATCTCAATGTTTAAATATATTTTTCAATCAATTAATCCTCATAAAAATACTAAAATTGGAACTACGGTGTATCTTGATTCAAAATAACCTTACGCGCATTTTCTCGAAAAACGGACGTCCTGTATAACTTTTGATATTTTAACGAAAATTACTCATTTTATAGAAGTTAAAGCAGATGCGTTTATTTAAAACAATTTCTTTGAAACACTTACGTATTAAAATTTTTGCGATTAATAAATTATTTAAAAAAATTGTAAATAATGACAGAAAGAAATTTATTAATAAGTGATTATTATTCAAAGTAAGAAAAACAACAGCATTTTCAAAAGTACATACCAGACCAGAAAAATTAGAAAAATGTAAAATATTACAGGACGTAAAGTAAAACTGCATACACAATTAACTTTTATATTTTCTAGTTTTTAGAAACGAATAATGTGGTATTTGCATTTTTTTCAATACAAAAATTCCACTGATTAGGTAAAGAGTATAGAAGGTGTTTTTCCAAAAAAAAACCCTAGCAGGTAAATTACAAGGAAGAAGTTAAATACATAATTAATTTTTTTTTATTTTATCCTGATAATAGGACTACAATTTAACTCTGCAACCCACTTTGCAAGCCTATTTAGTCTGCTTTTAATGGATTAGAGGCTAAACGGAGATAAAATTTAATTTTTTTTTCAAAAATATTCCAATTTCATAAGACTAATATCTAGGTTTATATATTTCGGTCTGCTGGTTACAGAGAAATAAAAATGTTTGGGCTACTATCGGTAATTACAGCGATTTTAGTAGCCCTAAAAAAATTTCAAATTTTTTTTCGCCATTTTTTTAGCCTTTTCCGATAGATTTGGGTATGCTGATAATAATTCAAGCAATATAAACGCGATCCAACGCGTACTTTTTAAAATCCAGATTTGTAAAATATGGGAAAATTTCGAAAATATAAAAAAATGTTTTTTTTTCAAAAATATTCGAATTTCATATTACTAATATGCTACGATTATAGATTTTGGCCTGTTGATTAGATGATTAGGGAGAAATAAAAAAATTGGCCTTGATATTAAGGCACGATTACCCATCAAACTTCCTAAAAAAATATACAGGCTCTAACAAAAGTAATGCATAATAGCAGTAAGTTTTTATTGCAAGGTAATTAAAATCATATTTATTAATTTTTTGTAGTTACTCAGGATCATACTATGTCGTTTTCTACAACGAAACTCATAAAAAATCAATTTTAATCTTAATTATTTTGGAAAAACTTTAATAACTTTAGAACGGTGCAAGATTTTTCAAAAATTCTTTATGCATCATGAACTGCAATTCAATAGGTAATTAAAATAACAGTTTTAAATATTTTGCAGTTACTCAGTGGCGTATCATGTCGTTTCTTGCACCGAAATTAAAAAAGATCAATTTTAATCTTAAGTTATTTTGGAAAAACTTTAATAACTTTAGAACGGTGCAAGATTTAAAAAAAAATCTTTATGCATCATGAACTGCAAACCAATAGCTAATTAAAATCACATTTTTTTAATATTTTGTAATTACTCAGTGGCGTACTATGTCGTTTTTTGCACCAAAACTCATAAAAGATCAATTTTAATGTTAAATTATTTTGGAAAAACTTTAATTACTTTAGAACGGTGCAAGATTTTTCAAAAATTCTTTATGCATCATGAACTGTAATTCAATAGGTAATTAAAATCACATTTTTTTTAATATTTTGTAGTTACTCAGTGGCGTACTATGTCGTTTTTTGCACCAAAACTCATAAAAGATTAATTCTAATTTTAAATTATTTTGGAAAATTCTTAAATTACTTTAGAACGGTACAAGATTTTTCAAAAATTCTTTATGCACCATGAACTGCAATTCAACAGGTAATTAAAATCGCATTTTTCAATATTTTCTTGTTACTCAGTGGCGTACCATGCCGTTTCATGCGCCGAAATTCATAAAAAAATAAATTTTAATCTCAAATTAATTTGAAAAAACTTTAGAACGGTGCAATATTTTTCAAAAATTCTTTATGCAACATGAACTGCAATTCAGTAAGTAATCATAATCACATTTTTTAATATTTTGTAGTTACTCAGTGGCGTACCATGTCGTTTCTTGCGCCGAAATTAATAAAAAATCAATTTTAATCTTAAATTATTTTGGAAAAAATTTAATAACTTTAGAACGGTGCAATATTTTTCAAAAAATCTTTATGCATCATGAACTGCAATTCAATAGGTAATTAAAATCACAGTTTTCGATATTTTGTAGTTACTCAGTGGCGTACTATGTCGTTTTTTACATCAAAACTCATAAAAGATCAATTCTAATCTTAAATTATTTTGGAAAAACTTTAATAACTTTAGAAAGGTGCAGGATTTTTCCAAAATTCTTTATGCATCATGAACTGCAATTCAATAAATAATTAAAATCGCATTTTTCAATATTTTTTGTTACTCAGTGGCATACCATGTCGTTTCTTGCACCGAAATTCATAAAAGATCAATTTCAATCCTAAATTATTTTGGAAAAACTTTAATAACTTTAGAACGGTGCAAGATTTTTCAAAAATTCTTTATGCATCATGAACTGCAATTCAATAGGTAATTAAAATCACAATTTTCGATATTTTGTAGTTACTCAGTGGCGTACTATGTCGTTTTTTACATCAAAACTCATAAAAGATCAATTCTAATCTTAAATTATTTTGGAAAAACTTTAATAACTTTAGAAAGGTGCAGGATTTTTCAAAAAAAATTTATGCATCATGAACTGCAATTCAAAGGTAATTAAAATCACAATTTTCGATATTTTGTAGTTACTCAGTGGCGTACCATGCCGTTCCCGCACCGAAATTCATAAAAAATCAATTGCAATCCTAAATTATTTTGGAAAAACTTTAGAACGGTGCAAGATTTTTGAAAAATTCATTATGCATCATGAACTGCAATTCAATAGGTAATTAAAATCACATTTTTCAATATTTTGTAGTTACTCAGTGGCGTACTATGTCGATTTTTTACACCAAAACTCATAAAAGATCAATTCTAATCCTAAATTATTTTGGAAAAACTTTAATAACTTTAGAACGGTGCAGGATTTTTCAAAAATTCTTTATGCATCATGAACTGTAATTCAATAGGTAATTAAAATCAAATTTTTTAATTTTTTGTAGTTACTCAGTGGCGTACTATGTCGTTTTTTTGCACGAAAACTCATAAAAGATCAATTCTAATCTTAAATTATTTTGGAAAAACTTTGATACTGCTACGACTAGTAGTGACGGAAGTTACAGCCATTTTAGTAGCCCTAAAAAAACCGAAAAATTTTTTATTTTGTTTTTCTCCATTTTTCGGCCTTTTCCGATATATTTGGGTATGCTGATAACAATTGAAGCAATATTATTAGCGCGATCCAACGCGTACTTTAAAATACAGCGTTTTGAATCATAGGAAAATTTCGAAAATAAAAAAACTAACTTTTTACAAAAATATTCGAATTTCATATAACTAATATAGGGTAGGGATACATATTTCCGTCTGCTGATAACAGAGAAATAAAAATTTGTGAGGTACTACCTACAACCAGTAGTTTGGAAATTATAGCCATTTTAGTAGCCCTAAAAATGATATTATCTACTAAGAAGTACATACTGAAAGTTGAGAAATTTAGAAAATTCTAAATTCATTTAGTACCGTTAATGGATAATAGAGGGCGCCATACATAATAATGTGACGAAAAGCAAAAAAGTAAAAACGATACACGAAAGAAATTGATAAACTTATTTATTCTTATATTAACTATTTACATCAAAAATAATAATAAATACAACAATGTGATACATTAAATTATTTGAAAAGTACATTTATGTATAATTTCCCTAATATCTGGAAGAAATTTATTTGCCCACCCTTTGCTCGCACCTGCTGTACCTCTCCAATAAACCAACAAATGTTAAATAATTTATCTGAAAGTAAGTCCGTACACATAGAAACTCTGTTAAACTAACTTGCCACGGAGGGTAGCCTGTTAAATTTAAGTAATCACCATTGTAGAGCGCTAGTTCTGGATCAGGAAACTCGTAGGCTTGTCTTAAAGCTTTATCCACCAAACCGATGCTTAATTCTTCCTCCCCAACTAATGACTTACAAGTTTCCGTCATGATTTTACGACCATCCTCAGGTGAAAACACCTTAACATGAACTTTATTCCCGGTAAAACCATTTTTTGATTTAATCCCATTATCACAATGCCAGATTAAATGGCAGGAATGAAGGCGAAGTAATTCTTCAATAAGATGATGCAATTTCGTTTCATCGTTTTTAAGCTTACCTTGAATAAAAGAGTGTTAAAATTTGCATTTAAAAATATTTAAATCATACCTTTGTAATCATAAAAACTAACGTAATGAATTCCTGTAAAAGCAGACCATAAAACTAAATTAGCGAAATCTTTGTAACTTGGCTCTTCATCTTTGAGTATCACGGTTAAATGTTTAGGTATTTTTTTAAAACCTGTCGATTTATCACTTATCACTTTAATTATATTTTTACTATTCCTCGGCAAGGTTTTAAATGAATTAAATTGCTCTTTTAGTATGGAGTAAAATTTGTAGCACCTAATACTTATGTGATAAATAAAGATTAGTATGTGATAACTAAGGGAGTAGCCCAGGTGCACTAAAGACATTTTAATTATTTTTTTATATAAATGTTTAATGATTTGAATACATTATCACAGGCACTATTTTAGGTTTTAGCACACCGGCACAGTTTCGGGAGGATTGTGACTTGTGACCACTTTTTAAAACGTGGATAATCGTATGGATTATTCTTCACGGCATCCTGTATTCCTTATCTCTTTCCGACACGTGTTTTATCCAACTTGGCTCTGCGTTGCATAGTGCGCACGTGCCGCCTAGTTTTCTCTACACTGCATTTGTTAATTACTTTTGTTAATAAGTTTAATGCTTATTTCTGCCCCCATAAGCAGGGTAATTATAAGAAGTTCCAGGATTACTACCGCAATGCAACGTATCAAGGAAAATGCTGATAAATCATTGCAAATGATTTCAATGTTGAAAAGTGAGGTTAGTTTTTGTCACAATTTTTTTGATAATTATTAATAATTACTGTTTTATGTATATTTATAACGATAAATTGGGTAAATTTAAACATTTACATTAAAGATAATTGTCCTACAATGCTAATCGATAATTTGATTTTAAATTATTTGCTCGTTAAAAAATAAAAATTGTTTACGTTTAGCAGATAATTATGCCTCCTTGGAGACCCTTGGCTGAAATTTTAGCTGGGAAAAGTTATATTTTTGTAATATACAGGGTATCCCCGTCCAGTACTTGAAACGAGACAAAGGGAAGCTCTTATAACTTCATTTTGTCTGTCTGTTGTGAGTATTGCCGTGTTGTGTACCTACTCGGTCAGGACGATAGGCGTCGTAGTTAAGGTGACAAATAATTAAATTTGCAAGAAACAACTTTAACTACTATACAACAAGTTTATTTGGAGAAAAATACTAACAGTTGGTTTTACAAATATACAGTTACTAGGTTTAACCGACGATGTTGTTCACTAGAACTTGGTAACTTGAAAGAGTGTTTGATGAAAGAGTGAAAGAGTAGAAATGTGTCTCTGTGTCTTGATAATGAGTGAAAGAGAGTGAAAGAGTGAAAATGTGTGTCTGTGTCTTGATAATGAGTGAAAGAGAATGAGTTCTTCGTGTGCAGCCCTTTTAAGGGTGCTCGTAGTCGATGGTCTCGTAGTTCGTAGTATCTCTCTGATTGGTTAAACTCACAGGTACTTAAATTAAATATGTTCAATTACAAAATTCTGCTTAATACTAGAAATACCTAATTTAGGGATTTAAGATAATCTTCCAGGAACAAGGTCATTGTAAAGGAAGTGGAAGGTAGACATTTCATAGAAGGATTAAGGAAATGATAGCAATAAATATACAAATTACTTAGAACTAAATTACATACAAAATACTAAATTAATATTAAAAATGTTAATAAACACATTGTTTATAATAACACACATGGTACATGTGGATGGGCACACAACAGCCGATTTACCAAGGTGACTCGAAATGATCTGTACAAAATGGTACCACCTATTCTTGAAAATAAACTCCTTAATCTCCAAAATTGCTTCCTTAAGGTGCTACCAATCATCTACATTCTTAAAAATACATTTTGTTTTTTTTTAAATAACTAAAAAGTGAGGATAAAATACGGTATATGAATTATACAGTGTTTCTAATTATACAAAAAAAATCACTAGGCGATTTCTTCACCAATTTTAAAATAAAAGTAAGGAATAAAATATTTCCCAAAAATGTTTTATTTTATACGTATATAAAGTTGGAAATACATTTATAGCAACCTGCAAAAAAAAGGGTGGGAGATTTTGTTACTAATTTGTTACAATAAAAAAAAATTTGTACCTCGAACCGTTTTTGAAAAATCTCCAAACAGCCAACTTGAATCTGAAGTTAGCAGTCATCGCGATAACTTCGAGGGTATTCACCCAAGGACTGTCAATAGTGTACCTAAATTTGTTACTTAAAAAGTACTTCCAGATGCACTGGTCTTTTTTTTTTTAATTAAAAAATTTTCCGAAAAATTTTTGTTTATAAAAATACTTATATTTCGAATATACACATATGACATCATAAAATAAATTTAATTGCTATATTCCAACTCTACCAAGCTTATAATAACTAAAAACAATTTGTTACGTTATTTCTATTGAGAAAAATAAAAAACCTTTAAAAAATTGTGAGCTTCTGACTTAACAATAAAAAAACGAACAAACTATTTACCGCAGTTTCTTGAGTGTGTGACTTGTTTTGATGTTTGGATGAATAAATTTAAAAATAATTTTGTAACAAATTGAATATCACTTCAGATATGTCCAGAAAAGCAGTGAAAAGTACAATTTGTCCAAAAAAGTGCTGGCTGATAAAGTAACAAAATAAAATCAAATTATATTCACTTGAATTTTTATAAAATTTTAAGGGCGCGTGACTTGTTTTGATGTTTGGATGAATAAATTCTAAAAATAATTTTGTAACAAATTGTATATCATTTCAGAAATGTCCAGAAAAGTATTAGAAAGTACAATTTGTCCAAAAAATAAAAACGAAACATATCATTTGAATTTTTATAAAATTTTTGAAGCGCGCTATTTTTTTGATATTTGATTAAATAAATTTAAAAATAATTTCGTAACAAATTGTACATCACTTCAGGATTGTCCAGAAAAGCATTAGAAAGTACAATTTGTCCAAAAAACTGCTGGCAGCTAAAGTAACAAAATAAAAACAAAGTAAGTCAACATAATTTTCTGATGTTTTTTTAATATTGTCGTATCTTTTGCTAATTATGGGATACATAAGCTGAAAAAAAATAGTGACAAATTACGAACTGACTTAAGAATGATCAGTAATGCCAAAGCAAGTTAAAAAAGTAAAAAATGTTGCTGGCAGCTAAAGTAACAAAGTAAAAACGAAGTAAGTCAAACGTCATTTTCTGATATTTTTATAATATTGTCGAATGTTTTGCTAATTATGGGATACATAAACTGAAAAAAATAGTAACATATTACGAGCTGACTTGAGAATGATCAGCAATGCCAAATCAGGTTAAAAAAATTAAAAATGTTGCTGGCAGCTAAAGTTACAAATTAAAATAAAAAGAGCAATTTAACTCAAATGTTTATTTTTTTATATTTAGGAAAACAAGAATTTGAACTTCTATTTTCAGATTATTTTTAACCAGTTTCGGTTTTTTAAGAAGGTCATCAAATTGACTCCAAGTCCCATTGCCTCTTCGGTAACAATATGCAATATTGTGCCCTATCAAATCTATCATCTCCTGAACTTGTTCAGGATCGGTTGATCTGAGATACTTTATTTTAATTTGTTTAGCTGCCAGCAACATTTTTTATTTTTTTAACCTGATTTGGCATTGCTGATCATTCTAAAGTCAGCTCGTAATTTGTTACTATTTTTTTTCAGTTTATGTGTCCCATAATTAGCAAAATATACAACAATATTAAAAAAAATATTAGGCAATGATGTTGACTTACTTTGGTTTTATGTTGTTACTTTAGCTGCCAGCAACATTTTTTATTTTTTTAACCTGATTTGGCATTGCTGAACATTCTCAAGTCAGCTCGTAATTTGTTACTATTTTTTTTCAATTTATGTTTCCCATAATTAGCAAAACATACGACAATATTGAGAAAAAAAAAAAGAAAATGACTTTGACTTACTTTGTTTTTATTTTGTTACTTTAGCTGCCAGCAACATTTTTTATTTTTTTAACTTGCTTTGGCATTACTGATCATTCTTAAGTCAGTTCGTATTTTGTTACTAATTTTTTTTTTGTATATCGTTTCCCTAAACATGAAAACTTGTGTTAGTTAGAGAGAGGCGTAAATCGCATTCTAGGAAATATGACCCCATACTATTGTTTTCCTTTAAAAATGATTTTTATCAACGTAACAAATTAAATTTTGGTGGGATATACTCAGTAAAAGTTTAATTTAGTGATAAAATTGCTTTTTTATTTTTGAACCTATTACATTTTACTTTTTTTTGACGAAAAATTAAGAAAAAAAAAAAACCAGTGCATCTTGAAGTACTTTACAAGTAACAAATTTGGATGCCCTAATGATTGTCCTCATGTGAATAGTCACCAAGTTATCGCGATGGCTGCTAACTTTAAATTTAAGTCAGCTGTTTGGAGATAACTCAAATAATTTTTGAGGTACAAATTTTTTTTATTGTAACAAAATAGCAACAAATAAGTAACAAACTCCCCCACCATTTTTTTGCAGGTTGCTATAAATGTATTTCCAACTTAATATACGTTTATTTTATTATTATTTATTCAATATTTGATACACATATAAAATACAAATTTTATTAAATATCATAATTCCAATGTAAATATCTTAAATTATTCCAATTAAGTATATTTCAATTGCGTTGTTCAGACCTTGAAATTTGAAGAAACAGAGATACCATGAACTTTCGGCATAATATCTCTCTTACTTTGCTGGGAACAGCTGATTAAGTGCTGCCAATATCTCAATCATGCAACCTAAAAGTAGAAAAAAACTACTAACTATATAGAAATATTATTATAACAAATATTTTTTTAATTTAAAGCCTCTCAAAAATCATTTTATATATTTATTTACAAATGCGAAAGGTTGTTTTTATTTTATATCTTCTAAATAACTTTTTGGTTAGGTGTGTACTCTATGGTATTTTTGTTCTATTATGAAATCAAATATCAAAGAAAACCCAAGTTCACAATAGAACTTAAATACAGTAGAGCTATCTAAAATGTTATTTAGAAGATATAAAATGAAAACAACCATGCTCATTTGTTAATAAAAATATAAGATGATTTTTGGGAGACCTTAAATTAAAAAATACTTTGTTGTAATAATATTTATAGTTATTATTTAGTATTATTCTACTTTTAGGTTGCATTGGGTTGCATGATTGACATTTTGGCAGCACTTAATCAGCAGAGTGAGAGAGTATGCTAAAGTTCATGTTATCTCTGTTCTTTCAAGGTCTGAACAATGCAATTTACAATTTGTCATTACGGGATATTATAATGAAGGAACAATAATACAATACTTGCTACAATATTTAATTAGATTTATCACAAAAAGCTGAGCTTTGTGCATGATAAATAGAGTGGTTTAAATTTCAGATATTTTTTTTTTACATTATAAATGTAACAATAAAACATAATTTATTGTTTATTTATTATCCGAGTCTTCAGACATTTTTTTTTTATTTTTATTCATTTTTTTTATTTTTTATTTTTATTATTTTTTTTATTTTGATTTTTCGATCAGAATTTGAAACATACTCTAATTATTACAGTCGCAATGAGATAAAAATATCAAATATCGAAAAAAAAATGGACACAGTGTATTTTAGGGGTACAGAATTTTGCAAAACAAATTCAGAAGTCGATTCCTTTATCAAATAAACATTTAAAGAGTTACATACAAAAGGTATCTATTTTATTTCAAGGCATATTTTCAGGATTTTTGTACATATTTGGTAATGCTATTTTATCATAATTAAAAAAATATATACCGGGTGTCAAAGGAACTGGGGTCACCCCTGTATCTTCTTTATTTATGAAAATAAAAATTTGAAATTTTACTATGTTATTGGGAAGTTTAACAACGTATAGATGGTGCTATAAATGGAGGATATTCGGTACTTGTCAGTGTCAAACTATGTTTTCAACAAAACACAAATAGATTTATTATTTAAAGCTTCAGTAAATCTCAAAAAACATGTACCCATTTAATGCATTCATTAAATCTAAAACGTCGAATATCGAAGTTCATATTTTGTCGCGAACGGAATCTAAAAATTCCCAATATGGCATAAGAAAACGAATTTACTCAACCAAAAAAAAAATCAATTTCACTTCCAGTTTCACCGGAAATGACATCAACTTTTTTTTTTTAATGTAACACCCTATTTTTTTATTTTTTTTTTAACGTTAAAAAAAAAAATTGGATTTTCTTTAATGAAATCTATTGCGCATTCCAGCCATTTGCTCGCCCTCTGGTGGCGGACAAGTGAACTTAACTGTGAGGTACTCGACGCCATTATTTTGCTTGTTTACATTCATGCCAAGTGCATTTTCTGTGTTTTAATCCAAATTAATTTAATAGTTTTTGTAAAAACTTATTATTAGATTGTGAAGTGATTATAATTAACAAGATTTGAAAAATAGCACTTGTTTGGCTGATACTACCTCACTTCCGCCATGCTTGTTTAGATGTAGAGCGCCCTCTATTGGTAGCTGGAATTCCCAATTAAAAATTCCTACATAAGATAAGATACCCCACAACCTAAATTACATTATTAAAACTACTAAATTTTATATTCTTGATTTTACACCTATTATTATTTGTGTAGCTGGAAGAGCTGGGTAATCAATACAACCAACTTAGAGCTGAACAATTAAGGCAAGAAAATGCGGAATTGGAAAAAGCAATCGACCTTGCTAAAAAGACCCTAATAATGAATGAAACAAAAAATGGCATCACACAGATTCCTATTCCTATCCTAAATACAAGTAATCTAGATTTTTCCTGCATCAATGTAACTAAAGAAGATATTAAAGGAGAAAATAAAACCATTGAAACTGTACCCATTGAAGATTCTACAAAAGTAAAAGAAGCCAAACCGAAAGAAAAGAAAGTTAAAGAACCTAAAGAAAAAGCACCACCAGTTCCAGAACCGGAAATAAATATCGGCCGATTGGATTTAAGGGTAGCTAAAGTGGTTGACGTACAAAGGCATCCTGATGCAGACTCACTCTATTTATTAAAAATCAATTGTGGTGAAGAAAACCCTCGAACTGTTTGCTCTGGGCTAGTAAAATTCGTACCAATTGACGACTTAAAAGATAGAACCGTTATGTTATTATGTAATTTAAAACCTGTTAAGGTAAGTTAAAATTTCTAACATAATTTAAATTTAATACGTTAATTATTAGATGAGAGGAATAACGTCTGAAGCTATGGTTATGTGTGCAAGCACTCCAGATAAAGTCGAAGTCTTATCACCTCCTCCTGGTTGTGAGCCTGGAGAACAGGTTCATTGCGATGGATACACCAGACAACCTGATCCTGTTATGAACCCAAAAAAGAAAATTTTTGAAACAGTAGCACCTGATCTTCATACTAATGATTCTTTACAGGCTTGTTATAAGGGGGTTGCTTTATCTATTCCTGGGAAAGGTAATGTTGTAGCACAAACTCTTAAGAATGTTGCGGTTAAGTAAAATAAAATAAAATTTGCTTATATTTTATTTATTCTCAAGTTTATACTTAAAATAATAAATGTAAAAATGATTCTATATATTTGTATTTTATTATCCTATTCAGTAATATTCATCCAATAAATTGGCGTCTTGCTAGATAAGCAAACTGTTTCGCTCACTTTCTTTTGCATTTAAAAACCCGTAAGCACGGTAACTTTCTCGTGACAGCATAGAATTTTAATTAAAAATTTTATTATTGATAGTAGAGCTATTTCTAGAATTTTAATCAAAAATTTTATTATTGATAGTAAAGCTAATATGAAAATTATAATTTTAATTAAGAATTTTATTATCAATTATATTATAAATAACAATTATATCGAAAACTTATTTTAAGTTGAACTAAGAAAAACGATACGCATTCGGTTGAGGTACCGGTAAGTTGCAAATGCAGAGAGGCGAATATTACAAACGCATGTCGTACCTAGAAAGAAGGTGTGGCTTATGGGGAAACTTATATATATTTCTGTACCCATAGCGTATAGCACATGCACATTTCATAGGAATTTTCAGTACAACTTGGAGCAGCATGTGGTGGAGATCCCTTGTACAACTCTCCAACAGTAGTGGGAAAATTCAGTGTCGATGACTAGATTCAGTGTCATGTTATGTTAGAAATCCTATGCTATGAGTGAAAACTCTATACAATACATTTTTTGCTAACTCTGCCTGATACTTTTACAAAAATCAATATAAATATAAAATTCTGGTACAACATAACAAATACAGTTATAATATAACCATTTATTATATAAATTATTTTATACAATTTTTCAGTATAAATACAATCATAAAATATTTTATATTTTTAGAAGCTAAATAATTTAAAGGCACTTTATCTTATTTTTAATATACACTATGGCTTGAAATTATTTTTTTGTTTAAACCTTCTTTTATAAACTCAAATTATTGTATCACAGTTATTTTACTTAAATTCCAAATCAATGTTTTAATTTTTTAACCAAAAAATTGATGGTAAAAATATTTGCCGGAAATTCGATATAAAATACAGTAGTAGTAAAATTTAAATATTGAGCAAACATTAAAAATATCAGACTAATAAATATTTGTAGATAATATACCTAAATTTTATTAAAAAAATATGAGTCATCGAGTCATCATAATATTATTTTCGATTGTGTACATAATAAAATTGTATATGTACCTATATAAAATATAATCTAGATAGTTTATCATAAAATTTTAAATAATAACAATATTTCGATAAAATTAATTTAAAATTAACAACCCTAAGTACTTATAATTTCACCACGATTTAAACTATTAAGAGAAACCGTCACTAAATTATCAACTTCTTTTAATTCAGTTCCCTCCTCTTCACAATTTCCTTCTTTGAACTCCTTAGGAATAAGTTTGTCCTTAAAATAAATCAACCACAAAAGTGAAACCCCCATCATTACAGCTGTAAAACCAAACGTCCAATTTGTACCGTATTCAGTGTAAACATATGTAACAAAAACAGGACCTAAAACTCGTGATAAGCACCCTGAACCCGTCAACAACCCCATCCAAACACCTTGCGGTTTTGGTCCTAGTATTTTAGAAAAAATAGTTTGAATTAACGTAACGCCTATTGGATATCCGAATACGGTTAAAATATATCCTAATATAAACTGAAAAATGGTCATTTGCCTTGTGTAAGTACACCACGTTTGACTCAACGGACATCCAAGGGATTCACTTCCGTTACAAACCTTAAAATCTTCAATTAATAGCAAATCCGTCGCTGTAAAATTGTCATTTCTAAAATTATATTCGTATTTTAAAATATCACAGTAAGTTGCATTGTTTAAAATCATCAGTCTTTTCGTGTCATTGTAAACTTGAGGTAGGCTATCCCCCCATGGTATGTGAACCAAGCGGCCTGCAACCATCAATAAAAATCCCCCCCATATCATAACTTTATGTTCAGCAAAAAATCGACATAAAGGATTAATTGCTGCGAAACAAAATATTGCAATCACCCCACCCACGGACATGAGTATTCCCATATAATAAAGAGCCTCAGCCTTCGACCAAGCAAACTGGTCCATTGTCAATGAAGTCCCTAAAGTTTCAAGCAACATAAAATTAAACACTAAAATGAAAAAAGCTATAATTAAAGTCCACGCCGAGATATAATCGGGTTTAAAATAGGTTTCTTTTTCACTTTTTAATCCCTGCTTTAACATAGCTTCTTTTGCGGCCACTTTATGTTCCTTAAAAAAATAAGGCGTGAATAAACAAATGTTAAAGATTGAGAGTAGAACATTTATCCATCCCGCTGCTGTGTACATGTTTAGTTTCAATTTTGATTCGATTATCCAAACACCTTCGCTTCCCAAAAATACTACAATTGCTTGAAGTGCCGGTCCTAAAATAAACCCTAGGACTTGTGCTAGGGAAATCATTGATACTGCTTTTGTGCGCTCTGAGAACGTTGTTGCTGACGATACATAAGATCGACATGCTGCTATATTAGCTGTAAATAAAATTTCGAGTTAAAAAATTAAGTGAATTGAAAATAATTAGTGGGTGGTTTAAACTGTTTAGAGTTTGTTTATTTGAATTACCTGAGCTAACTCCTACTAATAATCGTGAAAATAACATCCAATATTTTTTATAATCATCAAATAATTCTAGAGATGAGTAAATGGCGCTAGCTATGATGAATAATGCCAATGAAGTGAACATGGGAAGTCGTATTGAGCCTAATTTATTACTCCACCAACCAACTAGTGGTGAAAGCAACATTTGTGCGAAGGGATTAGCCGCAACGACATATCCCATAAATTCTTTTCCTGCCGTTGGATCTAACTACAAAATTCAATTCATGCAAACACGTTTTATATTCAATTATTTTGCATGATGTAATGTAGCAATTACAAAAGAATATTTATTTTTCAGATAACAGTAGCAATTGTAGAGGTTGAAAAAGATAAGTACTATCATAAAATTATAAAATGATGGCTTACTTTATCTAAATAGGGCCAGACTCCTGTTAAAATTATGCTAAATCCCAATGATATCGAAAACATGGTAAAATAAATAATATAAATAGAAACCCATCGTTCCTTTCGGTGAATTTCAGTTTCCAGTCCATCTAATGTAGTAGAATTTTTTTTAGTACCCCCTGATTCCATTGTTAATTTTTTTTATTCCATAAAACATAAAATATCATAGCTTCGCATTAAATTTCTACAACAAATAATGAAACTAATATGTATAAACAAATTTTTAATATCCTTGATGAGTTATTATTAAAAGTTGCAAATCACCACGCTTAATAATAAATAATTTTATTTAAATTAATTACCTTCAACAATAATTCTCTTATTATTTCCTTATTATTATAATAATTTGATACTGTAACTTTCGGTGTGATTACTCAATTGGGAATATTTGGGTTTAGATTTCAACATGTTTAAAGAATTAAAACACAATTAAGATATTGATATAACATTTTTAATTTATCATTCGTTATAATATTATCAAAATACAACTGAAATAGATAAGAAAGTTGATAAGTGGCACAAAGAAAAACAAAACAAGGATCTGTCATATCACATTTAAATAGTGAGCAGGAATGAGAGGTGGCAACATTGTGGTGCAGGAAATTTTATATCCTGCATTAATAAGCGTGTTCTGTGGTAGAATTCATATACAAGGTGTTACTTTAGAACAACTAGAAAAATTAGTATATTATTCTATTCAATGGGGTGGGTCATTCTGAACATAAATAATAATATTTATTGAGTGATGTGATTTATGTGAAAACATACAAATATCAAAGTAGGTAAATTACCTCATATTCATATTTTTGGCTAAAAATTATAAAATCTACTTTTACTCCGAAATGACATACAATAAGAGTACCTTTTCTGCAGAACATTGATCAAGGATTATTTTAGTACTTTTAAAATTATCAAAAACGTAGAGAAATAAAAGACATGATCAAAAAAAGTTGATGACCCCCCCACATGTAACGCCCCTGAAAATATTTTTTAAACTTTTATTGGCCGAAAATGTGTATCCTTACGTGAAAAAACTGTGGCCAAAGTTTCAAATTAATATCTTTTATAATATTTATTTTATTTACACAAAAATATATTTTTTTTAAATTTTTGAAGTGGTATAACTTTTTAAGGAAGCATTTCTGGACAATACTTTATAAGTCAAAAATGGTTAGTTTCACTTCCTTTATCACCATAAAATATTTGTCACAGTTAAATTATTCCGGGACACCCTGTATGTATGTATATTTAATTTTTAGAAATTTTATGTTTAAAATTTAAAATTATTTACCTCTTCTACCACCATTTCTCTTTTAAAGTAACGTATTTTAATTAAGTCATTCGACTTCTTTTGCCCCAAATAAATAATATACGTGTTTTGATTTTCTCTGAATCAACCACCAAAAATAATTTTGGATATTTCACGAAATAATTAATTTAATGACAGTCGATCGAAACAAACAAATTGTTTAAAATTTCCAGAAACAACTCATGTACTTAACAAATTTTAATACGTATCACGTGTTACGAAAAATGTGCTCTTTCAATCGGGCTAAAATAAAAGATGACATTTTTTTTTTTAATTTACAATTTTTTTGATTGCCTATTTTTTATCAAAATTATGTTATATTATATCGATACGTAACTTTTAATGCTATTTAAGTGATAGGGTGTAACATCATTACGACCATAGCCGCTAGGCAAGTATCGTAATAAAGCGTTTGAAGCTAAAAAGTAACTTCGTCATGCAGAATCGCTTTTAAAAGATAGTTTTTAATAAATAAAAAGTGAAAAATATTTTCAAATTCTAAATAAAATAAATAAGTACTTTTTATGGTAATTAATACAAAGTTTTGATTTTTATTTTTTTGGATTTTGACCATAGAAATGTTAAGTGTTCAAGATTAAGCAAAATATTTAATTATATATTTTTTAATTATTAGGGCCAATTAAAAACAGCTTTATAAAAATTTGTTTACATCGTTTTAAGTAATAATAATTAATGTAAATACATTGATTAGATGTAATTATGTAATTTAAAATGTGTGTATATAAATATTTTAGTGAATTTCTATCAAATTCAAATCTTATTAAAACTCCAACTCCCAATTTTATTTCTTATTTAGTTCTAATATTTCAATAGAAAATAAATAAAAATATGTCTTATTTACCTCGTGAAACATCAATATATTATAGTATACTGGATTCATCAAGAAATGAACAAGAAAAGGTAACATTTAGTTTAAAATACAAACGTTAAATTTATTTTATATTTTTACAGATTTTATTAGAACCAATATCATATCTTCTACAAAAAGATAAATTGAAATATCAATTAAAATTTTCTAAAGCCATCAATTTTTGGTTAAACATATCTCCAGAAAAGGCTAACAAAATCGTTAATATTGTTGAAAATTTAGAAGCTCATATCAAATTGTAAGTAACAAAAACTATATTTAAGATTTATAAGTCGTGGTATTCACGTTCTATCGAACGTTAGTAGCGGGTAATAGTATGGGTAATAGTAAGTACACCAACTTTATCAATCATCCTGTATACAAAACTATTCATAATAAATGAATTTCTTTAGAGTGGATGATATAAAAGAATCACCTGGAAGATTCACTGAGAATGAAATTAATCAAAGAAAATCTTTAAAAAATAAAAGCGTTGATGAAATTTTTGGAATCGACAGGGCAATAATAGCGGATAATATAATTTTGTTAAAACTCATTGAAGAATCCAGAGAGTTAAATCATAATAAAGCAGAATCAGTATTTGTGAAACTTGCATTAGAAATACATAGAGGACAATGCTTCCAAATTTTTCATCAAGAGAAAGTTATTGAAATTTCTGAAGAAGACTATTTTAATACCATTAAATTAAGTAAGTTTGACAGCTGTCAGGTTCAGGTTTTTTTTTGGGTCACCCTGTACATAGTTTATACATACAACTTGTGTGTTTTTTTTTTAGAAATTGGTAATTTGTTTTTACTAAACGCATCTCTAATGCAGTTATTTAGTAATTCAAATGAAGGGGAAAAAGATTTGAAGAAATTGGCGGAGATTTTTGGAGTATCTCAACAAATAAAAGAAGATTTGCGCAACGTAAATAAAAATTATAATAATTTCAATTTTATTTGTTTAAATTTTTAGCTAAAAGAAAATAATTTTAATAATATTAAATACAGCCTCCCAGTTGTACGTGCTTTGCAATTAAAAACGTACAATTCAATTTTATCAAGTAAGTTTTGTGTAACTCGTGTGCAAAATATGTTGTTTTTATAATTGTAGATATTTTATTGAAAGAGACCGTTAATAAAGAAGTTTTTACTTATCTTCATTCACTACTGGAAGAATCTGGAAGTATTCATTATACTGAAACAAAATTTAAGGAACTAAAAACAGAAGCAATGCGTGAAATTCAAAAATTTAAAGAAAACAAATTAATGCTTGATTTTATTAACGATTTTTATGCTTCGTAAATACGTTTATTATAATTAATTAGTTAATTTTTAGCTGGTGTATGTAATTTTCTTTTTAAATTTGAATTTCCTGCAACAAACCTTTGTAGCTAACTTCAATGCAATCACAGAAATTCGATGTTGCCAAGTCGAACAAAAAACCTTACTATACTGATTTTTAAAATTATCAAAAATTTGAAGTTTAACCTTCAGAAAAATATTATTAAATTTTTTGCAACATATTTTTTGTTTAATTTAAAACCTGTGATAAAAGTGCTCATGTAAGTAATAAAATTTATGTCTGCTTTATGTAATAATTGATATAATAAATATTTTTCTTTAAAATTACCCTTCCTTATTGATAACGGCACTAATCATTTAATGAGTATTAGAGTGACTTCTAAATTTTTATTCAAATATTTGAAGTATGCGTTTTAATTAAATCAAAAAATTATAATTGCTCTTATCTTTTAGATGAAGGCCAGATTTTTATTAAATAGTCGAGTTTTGTTATCAACACAAAAGTTATTATCTCGTCAATTAAGCAGATCGGTTGTAGAAAAAATGTCTGTGGAAAATAAATTTGGATTACCAGCTCGATACGCTGGTAGCCAAAAGAGTGTTTGGTAAGCAACGTATTATTTATATTTGTCTTATTTTAATCCGTAAATTTAAGGGTTGAATACATTCAATTGGCGCAGGAATACAATCCATTAAATTTAGGGCAGGGTTTTCCTGATTATCCTCCACCAGAGCATGTTACGCAAGCATTAGCTAAAGTAGCGGCTTCTAATAACTGCCTGCTTCACCAATACACAAGAGGATTTGTAAATACTTTTATATTAATAATAGGCTTATTATTTACATTGTTTTATTTAAAGGGTCATTTACGTTTAGTTAAAGTACTTTCGGAATTGTATTCGAAATTAATTGGGCGCAAAATAAATCCACAGAGTGAGATTTTAGTTACTAGTGGTGCTTATGAGGCGTTGTACTGCACAATCACAGGACATGTAGATGAGAACGATGAAGTTATTATCATTGAACCCTTTTTTGATTGTTATGAACCCATGGTTCGTTCAGCTGGTGGGGTACCCAAATTCATCCCATTAAGATTTGTACGATTATTCTAAATTATAGAGGGTGTTTCTAAATTGATGGTCACAAAATAAGACAAAAAGTATGTACAAACATTTTTCCAAAACTCAACTGTTACCGAGATACAGGGTGTTGAAATTTCTTTTAATTTTCACTTTTTATTTATTTTCTCTTGATTGGCTGGATGAATATTAATAAAAATTTTAGGGCGAGTACTTTTCATCGGTAGTCATCATTGGCTTGTACTTTTGTCTTAATTTTACATTCCAGTGGCGTAGAAAGAGGATAAGGGGTCCCCTTTTTTTAATTTATTTGATACGCCACTGCAAAATTTTTGAATTTTCTTAGAATTTCTTAAACCTTCATTGAATTTATTAAAAAAGTATGCCTGTTAAATTTTGATAGGAGTAGTGGTATTTCAGTAATTTCAAATTTTATGGTCTAGTGACCTTGCTAAAATCAAACAAATTTTCAAAATTTTAAACAAATTTGAATTAAATAATCAAAATTTAAATTGATAACTCCTTGTAAGGTTTTAGTTTGTGTTTTAAATAAATAAATAAGTTAGAAACACTTTATTTAAATTCAATAAAAAAATGAAATTGGGCAGCCATTTTCAACATTTTTCTACAATTTAAAATTAGGTGTTTCTGACATGTTTTTTTATTGAATACACCAACAAAATGTCATACTAAGAGTTTTTAATTTTAATTTTCCTAATTTGAATTTAATTTGTTTCAAATTTTGAAAATTGGTTTGATTTTAAAAAAGGCACTAGATTTTAAATCACCAAATTACTGGAATACCACTAACCCTATGAAAATTTAATAAGTATACTTTTTTGTGGTAAATTGAATGAAGATTTTAAAAATTTAAACAAAATTATAGAGTTTTGCAGTGGCGTATCAAATAAATTCAAAAAAGGGGACACCTTAATCTGTTTCTACGCCACTGGAGTGTTAAATTAGGACAAAACTTATAGCTAAAGATGACTACATATGCGAAATACTCACCCTAAAATTTTTATTAATTTTCATTCAGCCAATCCAGATAAAATAAATAAAAAGTAAAAATAAAAAGAAATTTCAACACCCTGTATCTTGGTCAAAGTTTTGGAAAAAAATTTATACGTACTTTTTGTCTTATTTTTACTTGTGGTATAAGCACACGAGCCCGTGGCCATCATTTTAGAAACACCCTGTATTTACATTTTCCTTAATGTACGTTTTTTAGAACAAAAATGCTACAGGTGCTAGTTCGTCTTCCGATTGGATTTTAGATGAAAATGAGTTAACTAATCTATTTAATAGTAAAACGAAGATGATTATTATTAATACACCACATAACCCTGTTGGAAAGGTTTTTACTTTACAGGAGTTGGAATTAATTGCCAATTTATGTAAGAAATGGAATGTTCTATGTGTGTCAGATGAGGTAAGAATATTATGTTTTGTTGAATACGAACAAAAATGTGTTTTAAACACAATTTTTGAGGTTCAGACATTAAAAGTACCGATTATCCTCCATTTTAAATATACAGGATGTCTAAATTCGATTCGATCAATTAAGGTTCGATTTTCAGTCTATACACAGGGTGTTTCAAAATTATACCACATCCTCTCAATTGGATAGTCAGTAAATTTAAGCGCTTGATTTTATAATTCACTTGATAATTTATTTCCAGTGAAGCTTTTCTAAAATTTCTTATTTGGTACACACATAATTTGGCTGGACTATTTCACAGTTTTTGTTTCTTATATTTAACTTTTGTGTTTCAGGTTTATGAATGGATGGTTTACAAGGGCCAAAAACACATCCGAATGGGTAATAATCTTAAATATTTCAACTTCTTTAAGAACTGGCTATTTTTTTCTAGCTACTTTACCGGATATGTGGGAAAGGACCATAACAATAGGATCTGCCGGTAAAACTTTTAGTGTAACAGGTTGGAAAACAGGTTGGGCGTATGGACCGGCGAATTTAATGGAGAACTTGCAAATAGTTCATCAAAATTGTGTCTATACTTGTACTACTCCTATTCAAGAAGCAATTGCAATCGCTTTTGAGACAGAAATTGGTAAAATGGGACGTGATGATTGTTATTTCACATCAATTGCTAATGAATTGCAAGTTAAGCGCGATTTTATGGCCACATTTTTAAGAGAAGTTGGTATGAAACCAGTTATTCCTGATGGTGGTTATTTTATGATGGCTGATTGGAGTTCCTTAGGTAATCATCATCAATAATACATGATAATACTAAAATCGTCAGGAACGGGGAAGGTGTTTTGTTTCGGAGAGAGTTAAACTTTTCCAAGTATACGGACGAGAAAATTTCAAGACGAAAGTGTTTGAACCACTTTTCGACCCAGTCGCCCCGAAAAAAGTTATTCCACCCCGAACGAAAAATCGAGTTCATCCCCTAAGTATCCGAAATTCACCCGGAATCGCACCAAATTTTAGTATGTTATGGAGGACCATATTCTAAAGATGGTGGTTTTGACTCGTCCGGACCTATTTATTAACCTAACCTAACCCAACCTCTTTTGTATTTTTGCCTCAAAATATGTTTTTTGTGTGAACTCATGAAAAGGGTAGTTTTTTTCGTCCGATTTTAAAAATTCGAGTTGTAAAGAGGAATGTTCATCATAAGTAGAGTACGAATTTTAAATTTTTTGGAGCAGAGAAACACTTAAAAAAAATCCCGAAAACGATCAATTTTTCTCGCTTTTTTCCAGTTTTCGTCGGCGTGAACTTTGAAAAATCGCAGATCGCAGCCCTATCCGGTTTTAAAGGGAAGCGACAAAATTTTACCCCTTTTATTCTCACATTCTGAGGATTAATCAGTACAATTTTTAAGTCTCCAGGCGCAACGGTGTGACGTCACGGCGCCGAAACTTAAAGTGTGCTAATTTAGCGTTTTTTCGGGCGGCAAAAGTACCAATACGTTTTGGGTTATTTCTCAGCTTCGGCCGATGAAACGAAATCGCGGTTTTTTGATTCCTCATTTCAATTCAATGTTTTTCCCCGAAACGAGCCCTTTTTGATATTCCAATTTTTTCTCTTCTTTTGGAGCCTTCAAAGTCGCGTCTTGAATTTCGTGTTTTTTCGATGCCCACTTTGAAAAATCCTAACTTTTAATGAGGGCCGGCTATAACATCCGAATATTTTTTTATTTTGCTTAATACATTAATTTTTATCAGTAAAAAAATCAACACATCTAAATTTTCACTTTAAGCTTCAGAAAAAAATGAAACGTAAAATGTTCAAAAGCTGCGCAAAGCGCGGTCAGATTTGGGCCTCTGTGGAGGTCACAGTTTCTAATTTTTTTTACAATTCGCTTCATTTTCCTTAAAAGGAATAATTTCTACAGTACGTAGCGCATAGGGAATTTTTAAACTTTCCGGGGTTAAAAAGTTATGGCGTAACAAACTCGAAATTTTGAATTTAGGGGTGGGCGGTTCCTGATGGCCTATTTTTAACGGATTTTCATTTTTAAAAACTCTGCTGAATCTACTTTTAGAATCAAAACGGGCCACGCATAGGCTTTTTTAAATTTTGAAAACACAACGAAATCTTAAATTTTTTAAGATCGCATTTAAAAAAGTCGCATTTTTATTCGAGTTTCGGTCTAATCAACCTCTCAAATTCTATTTTGCCCCCATGTAATATACATTTTCTGAAAGCTTTCAATGTCCACTTTACGACAAAAAAAGAATCACGTCGTTATCTCTTTTCGTTATCGAGTTATGACTGAAAATGTTGCAAAAATAAGCAAAATTTCCGTTTGGATCCACAAAATTGCGGTCAGAAATTTTTCACTTCTCACAAAATAATTAATACCTTCGAAACTATTACCACGATTAATAGCTTAAAATTTGCACCGTCAACTCCACCACAAAATTCCGCGAAATTTTTAATTTTCGATCCAGGGCCGTATTTGTATCAAAATTTTGTGAATTTTTTCCAAAAAAACTATTTAACCGATTTTAACCAAATATTTTTTTAAATGCATCTATCCACGGTGTTTACCTTTGGTAAAATTTGAAATCGCTAAATATCTTAAAATTTTTTTTTCGAATTTTTTCAAAATCGACCCCGTAAATGAAAGATATTAGAAAATTTAGGGGTCACTTGCCTTCTACACCCCCAAAAAAAATTTTACACCCCAAAAACTCAAAAAAATCAAAGTAGGTCGAGACGTTGCTATAAAAAACTTAGGTGGAGTGAGTTTTGGGTTATGCGTTGTAAATACACTGATCATCAATTGATAGGGATCGAGGTGGAGTTTACTAGTAATTTTGGCTAAAATGTTGCAGTTGAATGGGGTCTAAAAGTCTTCGAGGCATAAAATTAATTCTGGAACGAAGCGCGTCTCCTGGCGAAACCTGAAGTTAAATAACTTCAGGAATAAGATGATTGTTTTTTCTGTTAATTTTTGAGGTTATAATAAATAAGCTCGTTCTGAATTTCCTGCGGTTGCCATCCGTGACGTCATGAATGACGTTTTTATCCACGGCCGAACCGAACACGTGGAACGGCTTTGCGGTCGTTGTGAGCAATGCGTGGAACGTACTCTAAGTGAATCTATTATATTTTTACTTTTAAAAAGTTAGATTTGTGTTTTTAACTGTTATTTTTATGTGCTTTCAGAGTCAAAAGTTGATTTATCTAGTGAAAATGATAAATATAAAGATTACCGCTTTACTAAGTGGATGACTAAAAAAGTTGGTCTTCAAGGTATTCCCCCCACTGCATTTTATGGGGAAGAAAACAAGAATTTAGCTGAACACTTAGTTCGTTATTGCTTCTTTAAGGTAATATAAATTTAATTTTATTGAAATTACTATAATAAATATCAATTTTTTATTGCAGAAAGATGAGAAGCTTCAAGAAGCTGCTGATTTATTGAGAAATTGGAAAAATAATTAAATCCACTAAAAGTGTGTAAAATAAAAATATATTTTTCATAACAAAAATATTATAACAATAAACTTCCATAATGTGATTCTATTAAATAAAATACGTATTTAAAATAATCCTACTTTAAAGTACTATGAAGTTTAATAAATAAATCACTAATATCTTCATGGACGTGAAATTCTTTGGAACTAAATTCAGGTTTTATTTTTATTATTTCTTCTATTAATGATGTAAATTCGATCTGCAAAAGTTTAATTTTAATTTGTTAATATTAATATAAAACTACTTACATTTGCCCCATCGTAGTCTAAAACACCAAAACAACTAATCGGTCTAAATTTTAAAGTCAATTTCCCCAAATCTCTTCGATTTAAAGCAAATATGTAGGGAATGCAATTTACTTTAGCCATATTTATAATTTCAATAATACTTTCATGTAATGGATCTAAAAATCGGCACATAAATATTTCAATTATTTTTCTTTTAAGTAATTAATACCATTTTCATGTAAAACTTTAATATCTCTTGTTATAATAATCATTTTGATGAAATTAATACCCATATATTTTTTTAATTCATGAAAACCAGTGACATATCGTTTTTTTAACTTAGCTTTATTTGGATCTCGTTTATAAAAACTTTCTTGTAAATCGACTACTCGTTTTATAAAACTAGTACATAAAACATTTATCGTTTCATTTAAAGGATTATCGCTGTAATCAAATATTTGATGTTCATGTGAAGAGCATTCGTTTAATTCCATGACAGTATTCTGCAAATGTAAAAAAGCATGATTTTTTAAATTATAAGCGCCAAAAGCAAAAAAATAATATAAAAATCGAATAAAAACTTAATAACTGATGCATAATATTGAAGTTTTTCAAAATAAATTTTTGGAAACAACCCAAAGATGTCGTAAAATATGAATACAAATGGTTAATTTTATTTTTTTGAATAAAATTTTTATTTTTAAAATACAGGGTGTCTCCAAATTGATGCACAAGCTCTCCACTACATTGTTAAGCTTCGCACAGTGAACAATGCGCCAAACGTCAAACAGAACAACGAACCGAACATCAAACAGAACGGATAATGGACATTAATTTTTCTCAAACAATTATGGAAGCTAATTAATTTAAAACATATATTCGGACCCTCCAAGGCTGCTGTTCAAATTCGCCATTTTGTTTGTAGACCCGTCCAAAACTGTAAACACGTTCGTGGGCTATTCATTTGATGTTTGCCACGTTGGAACTGATGCAAAAACCGCGCGCACGAACGCTAATGGGTAGAATTTGCAAAACTATTCGCTAACGCGTTTGTGGCTCCGTCCAAAATGGTTTTCGTTTTCTGTTCGGTTCGTTGTTCTGTTTGTCTTGCGTCGCATTGTTCAGTTCTTTACGAAGCTTTTAGGATAATAAAATGCGCATCGAAAACCATAAAAGTACAGACCTGAATATTGCGCCGAATGACAAACAACAACGAACAGAAGGAGAGAACGTGACGTTCTTAGAGTTTTTCAAATAACTAGCATTCCATTGCTGGTGTTTACTGCGGAGTCGAGGAATAAATAGCCTGATTCCGACTCTGACTGCCACTCCTCAATTTTTAAAATCTTCGACTCCGACTCCCAATAAGACTCCGACTCTCAAACCTTAATCTTAATTTTATATTTTGTAAGTGTCTTTTTAAATTTGATGTTCTGTTAGACAGGTAACAAAATAACACGTCTGATTTCCGTTTTTTATCTAGTTTTTAATCTACTTCAAGAAACACGTGTTTTTCCTTTATTCAATAAAATATGCTGCGCATTGCTCGGCCAATCATGTTTCGTATTTATGTAAACTAGTTTGAGCCGGAGTCGGTATAATTTACCGACTCCGAAAACAGGAAATTTGTCAAAACTCCGACTCCGCAGCCCTGGTGTTTACCTTCGCCGTTTTGTTTGTAGGCCCGTCCAAACCTTCAAACAGGTTCGCGCGATTTGCCTTCGATGTTCGTGAAAAAATCGGTAATTGATGGATCGACCACGCGCACAAACGCAAGTGGTTTTCATCTGAAGTGAACTTTCTTGCACAGTAGGCGATTTTACCCGAGCGATTACTATTCAACATAAAAACATCAATTCGTATGTCTACAGGAATTCAAATTAATTCATAAATCTTAGTTTTGGATGGCTGGTATATCATCGCGTGCACCAATCATAATAAAGGCTAACATGAGTTTGTTAAAAGGTGATTTCTGTGCTGGGTTCTCTTCAGATGAAAAACCACTCTAGGATATATAACTCTGTTCGGAAACGCGTTGATCACTCTGTCCAAACTGTGGTGTTTCATTTAAGCTTCTTATGCTTCCTACAGACCTGAACAATACGCCGAACGACAAACAGAACCACGAACCGAACGGAAAACGGAACACTAATTAGGTCGGGGCCACGAACGAGTTTGCAAACAGACTTGGGAATCCACCCATTCGTTCGTGTTCGCGGTCTAACCGTCAGTTGTCGGTTTTTTCATGAACATCAAAAGAAAAGCACGCGAATGCGTTTACAGGTGTGGACGGGTCTACAAACAAATCGACGAACGACGAATTTAAACAGCAGTAATGGAGTGATCCGAAGATATGTGTTTAAAATTAATTAGTACAACCAAAACATCCTCAACATTACCATAAAATTAAAAATCAAGGCGCATGGGAGGACACTGACGAAGAATTAAATATAGATGTAGAAGAATGCAAAAAGAAAATGGGTTCTTTATTATCATCTTTTCGGCGGAATTTTTTTCTTCTTTTTTTCTTGGCTAACGAATAATGGATGTAAATGTACGCACAAACCCAAACGCTGCATTGTTCAGGTCTGTACGAAGCATAACAGACCTGAACAATGCGCCAAACGTAAAACAGAAAAACGAACCGAACATCAAACAAAACGGAGAATGGGCATTTATTTCACAGAACTGAACAACGAACGGAACGGTTGTTTACTGTTCCCAGAGATTGTCAAACAAATATGGAAGCTTCAGGCTTCAGAAGTGTAAAAAAAACGAAGACGATGATGGTTTGTTGGTGTACATACACTAATTAATTTAAAACACTTATCTTGGGAACACTCCATTGCTGCTGTTCAAGTACGCCGTTTTGTTTGTATTATGTCGCGTACACACCAAGTGAACGAACGTTTACAAGCAAAAGCGTTCGCTTGGTATGTACGTTTCATCAGAGATGAACGAGCGCAAGCGAAGGTATTCTATGTGCTCCAACAGACTGTTGGTACATCAAAGGAAAATGAACGAGCGAAGGAATTGGAACGCCATCACTCGCTATCGTTCGCTTGGTGTGGACACAACGCCACAATCGAACGAACGAGCGAGATTATCGGCGATTCCCTTCGCTAACCTTCGTTTGCTTGGCGTGTACGCTTCATCGAATACCTAGCGATGAAGGCTGTGGCGAAGGGAATCGCCGATAGTCTCGCTCATTCGTTACTCGTGGTGTCGTCTCCACATCCACACTAAGCGAGGGATGCTAGCGTTTGCCGATTACACCGACAAAGCCAGAAACTGAGCATTCGCAAGCCCGTCCACACAGCGATCGTTGCAAATCCTTCCCTCTCCCATTTTCCTTTGATGTACCGACACTCTGTTGCTGCGTAAACACCAAGCGAACGAAGCCACCCCTAAACCTGACAGGAGCCGAGGCACAACCCGAAAATGGGAATTATTTTCGAAAATAGGCAATCACTTTTATGAGACGTCAGTAAAACTGGTTGCTTATTTTGGAAAATGATTTCCACTTTTACGAGACGTCAGTAACAGTGGTTGCTTTTATTTTTGTAAATGATTTCTACTTTTACGAAACGTCAGTAAAAGTGGTTGCCAATATTTGAAAATCATTCCCACTTTCGGGTTGTGCCTCGGTTCCTGTCAGGTTTGGGGGTGGCAGCACATTTTTTTATCAATTTGCTCAACACTCTTCATCGACTGGCATAATTCTTGAGCTATATGTTATGAGGGACAAACAGTTCAAAAAGAGGTACCGGAAGTGGTCATTTTTTAAGACTTCGGTCTGGATTCAACACTGCCGGTTTACTTATGGTTTACTTTGAGTCTCATTTTCCCTTACAAATAATGGGTCACCATTATTGGCGCCCTCTACCTGTAGTTAATAAAAGAGACCCAATAAAAAAACATCCCCCTACCCTTAAAAAAATCATGGCTGCTCCACTGATATTTTCCTATAGGAAGAGATAGGGAGATAATTTTTGTTAGTTCTTTTTACCAAAATTTATTTGCTCGAGCAAATCACTTTCTTATCTTTTTAGTTCGATTGGAGAAAACGAGATAGAATTTGCTCGAGTAAATTTGGTAAAGAGAACACACTATCATTAAAGTAGTAAATTAAAAACATACCAAATCTTTTTTAAGTCTACTCTTGGGTTTTTCTTTAACGACTTCCCTTTGCTTGCCACGAAAATGCTTTACTTCATCTTCAATTTTAACTTTCTTCGGAACATTTTTAATTTTTGTTGTAACTATCATGTAATTTGATAAACGAGGTGGTTCAACTTTCTTATAAGTATTAACTCTTCCAGGGCTTGTTAAAAGACTTTTATCTTTCTCCAAAATTTCTTTAGAAACAATTGAAATTTGATTGCTTTCAAATTTTTTATTTCTCTCATGTAGTTTCTCCAATTTTTTCCTTTCGCGTTTTTCCTTATTCCTAATTTTACGCAACTCCTTTATTTTATCCCTATCTAATAATGGATCCATTAAAAATTTCGTATACTCACAAGTATTTTTACCCAAATTATAACCAAGTACAGAACATAACCTCATTTTGCATCACTTACTTTGCCACCTTACAACGAGCGCTAATGGCAAATAAAACAATAATCAAATATTCCTTAATAAGTGGATTGAGTATAGGGAGCTACCTCGCTGGGTCTTACATTGAGAGATGCAAAAATACTCAGGCAAGTCCTCAGCCTAAACCTTGTTTACCTTTATTTGGAACAGTTTCGGCAGCTACTACATTTTCACCTGCCACAGTACAATCATCAAACGCCAGTCGAGTCTCTCAAATCATGAAATTTGGTTTTCCTGGCATGGACCACATAAGATCTTTCGATGATTTCGTTTTAAGCTATGATCGAAAGACAAGAGTAGCTCACTGGGTGTTCGAACATTTAACCGAAGAAAGTTTGAAGAAGAATAAGGATGTTGATCGATCTTCATGTGATTTCAAACAGGATGAAAGCATTCATCCTTATTTTAGGTAACTATTAGTTTATAAAATACATCCAATTTTATTATTAATAGTAAAAATGTTTGTTTTTTATGAGCCAATTCTGTATTATACTGTATATTTTTACAGGAAGTATTTGTAAAATTTATTGTAATGGATAGTTTCCATATTTACTGTACTGATATTGCCTATAAGAACTTACAGTTTTATATGAAAACAACCAATTAATTAAATTATATGAGACGGAATTTAATTTTCTCGGACAAAGTTGGTAAGAAGAACTCTACCAATATTCTTACTACTCTAAAATCATTAGTCTTTTTATCTAAGGAATGATACTATAATTCTATAAATCTTCACTCGTTACAAGGAATACAATATCCTTAAAAATATACATATCTCTATTTCATGAAAGGATATGATAAACTGCCACGCTCTTAGATATAAGTGAGTGAGAGGCAAAAATCACATCCTTTAAATTAGAAGAAACAGATATTAAACTCCATCAAATACTTGTGTTACAAAAGTACCCAAATTTTTAATTAGTATTAAATCTTATAAATTTTTTTACTTTAGGTCAGAAAATTCAGATTATAAAAGATCTGGTTATGATAGAGGACATCTAGCAGCAGCCGGTAATCATAAAATTCATCAAAAACATGTTGAACAGACATTTTTTTTATCGAACATGGCTCCACAGGTTGGGGTGGGTTTTAATAGAGATTCCTGGAACCGCTTGGAGAAATATGTTAGAAAATTAACCCATACGTATGTGAATGTTTATTGCTGTACTGGACCTTTATATTTGCCTAAGTAAAATATTTCATTAAATTAAGGACTTATGTTTCTAATTTTGTTGTTTTTGTAGAAAAGAAGGTGATGGTAAAAAATATGTTAAATATGAAGTGATAGGATCTAATAATGTAGCTGTTCCTACTCACTTCTTTAAAATTTTAGTAGGAGAAACGAATGCAGGAGAATTTGAAATGGAAGCTTATGTAATGCCAAATCAATACATTGATAACCATGTTCCGCTTACAAATTTTCAAGTATGAATTGTAGTACTTATTATTATTAAAAAAAATTTATTATTTATATTTTTAGGTGCCACCTGAAAGCATAGAAAGAGCTGCAGGGCTTTTATTCTTTGACAATATTTCTCGTAATAAAATAAGTAAAATTAATGGTAAAAAAAGTTAATACTAGATACTTTAGTCAAATTATTTTAATAGTGTAAATATATTTATTTTATGAAAGTTTTAATGTATGTTTATATTTTTTTTAATCCAAGTTGTGAGCCAAATTATTGCCAGTTTATGATTTTACAAAATTGTAGTACTTCTCACAGTATGAGATACCACAAGATTAAGAGGATAGTCGGTAAATCTAACCGGTTATATTTGAAATTCGGTTGATATTTGTGTTTTTTTCATCATAAAACATCATTAAAAAAGCAAAATAGAGAAAAACAGAAATAAGTTTTAGACAAATTAAAAAAAAAATCATCAAGAGTGCTATTTTGACTATTTTTCACTGTTTCTCAGTTTGGATATTAATATATCCTAAACCATTGATAAGCAACCATACAAACATCAATAGAAAGCTTGTAAAAAATGCCATCGATTGATGTTCAAATATACAGGGTGTTCCATTTGAAAATTTCGTTTAATTGTTCAATTTTCGTTTCATAAGGCACCCTTATAAAAAATTATCACAAAATTAAATTTGACATGATAGTTGTAGACTAGACGAGATGTTGAAAAATTTTTGACAAAATTTCGAGCCAAAATGTTCATCTGTATTAGAGCATTAATTTTTCAAAAATTGATCTTTCTTTGGCTTAAATGGCAAATATCAGCAAAACCAGTGAAGTTTATACAAAGTATTATTATTTTTTGATGAGAAATGTCATAATATACTGGGTGTTCCATTTAAAAACATAACTTTGGTCCGCTATCTTGGAATGGACACCCGGTATATTACTAAAATATTTTTAAAATGTGCATATTCACGCAATCAAAAAATACAGCGATGTTCCGGGACTTTTGGCGGACCCTGTATGTACATGAAATAAATACAGAACCCCTAAATACTAACATTTGTACGAATCAAATGACTTTTTGCAATTTATGTCGGACAGATTGGATTCCCCATTTTGCTGTTTCAATATTTTTTCCCTAACATTATTCAGCAACCTCGAAAATCCTTAAATACTAATTTTTTAACGAGAATTAAATGACTTTTGCAAAACGGTCAACCATATATTGGATTCACCATTTTGTGTTTTCAATTTTATCTCCATATTATTGTTCAGCAAACTCGAAAACCCCTAAATAATAACTTTTGTACGTACGAATCAAAAGACTTTTTGCAACTTATATGTCCGCCATATTGAATCCGCCATTTTGCATTTTCAATTTCTTTTTCATATTATTATTCAGCAACCAAGAAAAGCCCTAAATATTAAATTTAGTACGTATCAGAACGCTTTATATTTTGGCCAGCTATTTGGGATTTTGGACCACTATTCAAATTTCGTAACTAGTAACCAACTGTGTATTTCTGCAATTAGTCGAAAAGATACAAAAAAAATGTTGTGGTGAGTGTTTAGGAAGTTGCGTTTAGAGTTCAAATTTTGCAGATGCTGACTCAAAAAAGAGTTTTGAAAGTTAACATTTTCTTATCATTTCTAATCGAGCAATGGTTAATTTACATGGCGATTCGTAAAAAAGATTACTTTTTTCGAAAAATGATTAAGGATATTGATATTTTTGTAACTTTTTTCCATTCGGATGATCGCATCTTTTTTATTTTTCTCCGGGGATTTTCGAAATAAAAAGTATCCAAGACCGAAACAAGATAGCAGAGGTAGGACAGATTCTGGTCAAAATTAAAGGTCTTTAAATAGAAACAAATACGGTAACCAAGGAAATTGTCCATTACAACGCACATAACAAATTTAAATTTAAATACACCTTTAAACTTAAATAATTTGACGAGAATCAGGGTTTAAGCCTTAAGCCAGAGGGGTTTTTCACCGAAGTTTGGTAAGACGATAAGAGGTACCTGTATTATATGGTGTAAAATACAAAAGAAGAAAAGACAGATTTTTATTAGTTTTGTGAGCGGATAATAAGATTTCATAAAAAGCAGGAAGCAGGACATTTGCGGTCCCGGTACCTGTTCCGGGGACAGGATTTCTAGACCCGTGTTTTACCAACGTCGGAGTTTTCTTTTGGCCTTTTAAATGCGCTGTGTGTGCTATCGTCCAATTTGGACCTTGGTCTTTTCTCTCTTTCTCCAATTCGTCTATTTATCATTTATCCTAATTCTTTTAGCATAGATTTAGAATCAGAAATTACGTATTTTTTTTGTAAAATTTGGCCCTAATGTTCGGGGCTCACGCGTCAGCTAGTACCTTGATAAGTTCGGCCCTGTAGCCAAAAAATTGATAAATTTTGGGATTTTATTTATGTTTTCCGAAAGGTGTAGATGCTTTTTTATCACCCAGAGGCAAATTTAATGTACATTTTGATTTTTTTGGCTTAAATGAAAAATCAAAATTTGAAAAAAATAGGACTCCGGGTGCTTCCTTCAATCATATTAATTTATTTTAAAAATCCCATTAAATCTGTTTTGCAAATTTCGAAAATTCATGGTCAAGCAATGTTTAAACCAATTTAGTATATGCAATTTACAAATAATTTGATAAATTCGCACGACCTACTTTAAATAAATGATGATAATTTCTTTATGTATCAATAATTATATTAATTAATTGGGTTTTTATTAAACAAAAACCACCATTTTTTTACTTTTTAATTCAAGAAGCACATTGATAAAGCCTTAGCACAATTAAGTGGTCATGGGAAAGTAAGCACTCATCAAGGCAAAAAGTCGGTGCATCGTGAATTTTAAAACAAACATTACTTACTCATAGTAAAGTATGTACAATAAGACCAATCATTTTTAGCGTAACTAAAATCTTAATATTCCAGACAGAAAGACGCCTACTAACTGTAATTTTAAATTTTACGAATTAAAAAAATGCAAAAAAATGATTAATAAAAGGCAATAAAAATACACAATAAAAGAACAGATAATATTTTATTTATTTATATATTATTTTAATGATGATAAATAATATTTACATAAACTAACAACTAATAATAAATTATTTATTAAATTAAAAGTTACACCTATAAAAAATTTAAACATAAGGTTCGTACCAATATTTCATAGCGCTATTTTGTCTTTCAAAAATACCATTTTTGACTTTCGACCTCAGCTTGACATCTTTTGGTTTTAACATACTTTTATGATTACTCAACATTCTAGAAGGAGTTAATATTGACTTCGAGCTCAAACCAGTGCATTCCAAAAAGTGTTCATAATTCGGTTCGGTTTCTTGTAAAGGAACAGCGAGTTGTTCGTAAATTTCAACTTCGTCCTTATTTTTATCTAAGTCCAACTTCTTCTTCAATTGTTCAATTGAATTTTGATTCAACTGAGGTATAATCACATCATTGGTGGCTCGCACTAGTTCCACTCTAGTTGAACTTAAACTTTTGGGAATACTTAAAACTTCAGGTAAGACGTGTTCTTCCCTATCGTCGTCGTTATGAATCGATTTTTCTGGGAAATGTTTCTCAACATTATATTCTTCAATTTCGCAATCATCAAGTTTGAATTCTTCAAAATTTTGACTCAAATCGAACTTATCAAAACTATGAGTTTCTGGAGCTTTACTTTGCTTTTCCAAGTTTTGCAGGCACTCAAAACTAGAAAACATTTTTTTATTCAACTTTCCTTTTAATGGCTTGTTTTGAATTTCTGATAATAATTGTTGGTTGTTGAAACTGGAAATTAAACTTGAAACTGTGGAGCCCATCATAATTGATCGTTTTGTTATTTCTGGTCGGGATTTATTTTTCATTAATTGGGTATTATTTTTAATGTAATTATCTGAGTTGATTAGTTCGTCTTTTTTAGGACTAGTGGGTGGTGGTGAAGGGGCTTCTTCAGGAATTATTATTTCGGAAACCTGGGGTAGTTTTGGTATTTCTTGATCAATTTTTAGTTTGGGTTTTGTTGGGGAGTCGTTTTTAATAGGGGTTTGTTTTGCGATTTGAATGTTGAGCCTATCGATTTTTGGGACAATCATGTCTGGTTTTTCTGAATCTAAATCGTAGTGTGATTTGTTTTTGGGGGAATGTAGGATGATATGTTTTTCGCTAATTTTGGTTGAATTTGAATTAACTTCAGGTATTACGTTGATTTTTTTTGTTTTTTGCGTGGGGAGGTTTAATTCTGATATAGAACAATAATCAGGTTCTGATTCGGTGCTTTCAATTTTTGTAAGGATAATTTTTTGGTTGGGGATTTTATACTTTGATAATAGATTAGTGGGTTTGGGTGGTAAAGCAGGAGGTGGGCGTAGAATTTTGGTTAATTTTTGATTTGATTCGTTTTCTGATTTTGTGTCCATATCTACATAATAATCGCTTTTTTCTGCTATACTACTGGAAACTTCACTAGATTTACTCATTATTTGCTCATAATCATTGCTGTAAATGCTTTGAGGTGTTTCATAAAAATTGGGTGTTTTTTGTATTGGTGTTTCGTAGTAATTTCCGTTTTGTAAAAGTTCTCCACCTTCATCGCTGAATTTAACACGTTTGTTATTTTTATTAACCTTCCTTTCAAGTGTGGGGGTTTTTGGTGGAGAATTGATATTATCATCGATGTTTTGTAATAAAATTTGGTTCATACATTCTAGAACTGGGTTATTTCTATAAATATCCCTTTGATGATCTTCTTCCTGATCACTAGCACTTGCGTACCAATTATCATTAGTTTCCCCATCAGCATCAAAAACCGGAATACTTTCAGTTATCTGCGACATCTTTTCGCTTAAATCCATACTTTCATCAATTTTATTCTGAAGTCCTTCCAAATCTTCGCTATGAATTTGTGTCGTTAATTCACTCGCTGTATTACATTCAATTTTCGTATCAATGCATTCCTTCTCGTCCGCCTCCCCACAATTGGAATTAAATTGATTGTCATGTTTACCCAAATTATCTTCAGTGAGATTAGCACTAGCGCATTTCGCAAAAATATTCTCGATTCTCTCCGAGATATCGCTAATTTTTCCAGAAACACTCTCAGCGGGTAAAGATTCTAAATTATCGTAATCATTACTAGTATTATCATCATTCGAAATTGGGCTATCATTTCGTAATTTCAAAACCTCAAAATACGTGCCCACACTTTTCCTAACAGGATTCTTCTTGACTCTTTTCGAGTAACTATCTTTCCCACATTTAATATTTTTGATAAATATTTTTCCATCGTGTATTTTCTCATCTTCGGAATCGTGAAGGGTTATTTTATTAGTTTCAAACTCTTTTTCAGAGGTGGTTCCGTAGGTTTCTGAACTACTATCTAGAGATTCTAAATTCGAGCTTTGATAATCATGGTAATCGGTACCTACGTATTCCGAACTGCTTCCTAAACTTTCCAAGTTTGGTATTGGGCTGTAATATTGGTTACAGTGCTTGCAATATTGATTGGATAATTTGTCAATATCGTCTCGTTGTTTATTGATGATATAATCTTTCTCGCTGAGTTGATGACTGATGTACTTCTGCTCTTGCTTTAAGCGGGCTTCAAAAATTAATAATGCACGTAGGACCTTCGCTAATTGGTTATCTCGAAGTAGTTTTTCTGATTGGTATTGCTGCTCCTTCTCTTGTAATCTCCTCGTGTATTCAGTCACTAATTGGCGACATCTTTTCGTTTGCAACTTCAGGGCACGTTGTACTATCTCCAGCTCACCTCTTACTGACTCCAGTTCGGAATGCGAAGAATGACTCTGAAAATTGAAAAATAAATATTACTTTTGAAGCAAATATTAATTTGTACATGAAATAAATCTCAAAATATTTTTTGTGAAATCATACAATACAGGGTGTTCCACCGCTGCGAAGAGTAACATTAATCTAAAATGATAAAAAACGACATCCGATTTTTTACAGAATATACAATACTTTTAGGCGCACACTCTAAAAATCTTTTAATAATATGCATTCCGGATGCCATTCCAAGATGGCGGACCAAAGTTACGTTTCGCACATATGAAAGAAGGTTCTTGTTTGAACCACAAAACGAATATGAATTTAGTAACTGACAAAAATAAGTCGTAATATTGTGGTAAATTATTATCAAGAGTAAATATTCAAATACCAAAGCCCCATCCAAATCAACCTTTCATAAAAAAAAACTTATGAAAAGAATTTCGTTGATCTCCAACTAAAATTTCAAATCTAGAAGATTTAGAGAGTTTTTTATCCTTGAAATATACTTTAAATATTTATAATATTATAAAAAGAATTTCAAAAGTATCAAGACTTCTTTCTACTAAATTATTGATTTTTGGGTAAAAGAAATTCAGTGAAATCTTGGAATAGTAGTCCCAAAATCAAAACTGATAAAAATGGGTCTCATACTTGAATAATTATTAAAAATTTAAATAATGAAAGAAACCAAGGATTATCATCTCTGACACTCGGTTTATCCTTTGCAAATATCTTCAAAAGAAGTTTTATTTGCTATTATAAATCTTTTAATGAGGGTTCAGCTGGTGGTCTTGAGCCCTAAGACTGTCCCATGTCATGGATAGGCTTAGTTACTCCTCTGGTTCTCCTGGCGAAAAAGCCTTGTCGCTATTGGAACATTTTTAGACGATTGGTTGAGAAGATGTGTGGCTTCAAAATCAAAGACTCTACTGGAGACCTTTTTTATCCCATACAATATACAATTTGGATTTGGTTGTAAGGGAAGTTGTGAAACTGTCATTCATTCATCTAGAAGACCTTACTCAACATTCCAATACATCCAAAAAGTTTTTCCTTAAATTTCAAGAATGCTTTAATTTAATAAATAGAAATACCTTTCTTAATTTGGGTTTGGATGAAGCTCCCGAAATCTTTCATTTTGTTTGTCAATGTTATAAAGATAACACTTATTTCCTTACTTTTGGTAAAGACAGAATTATATCTGTATCTAGTGTTCAGCAGGGGGGTCCTCTTGCGCCTGCTCTTTTTTGTTTTGCTATTTACAAACTTACTAAATCAATTACAACTGATTTTAATGCTTGGTATCTTGATGACGGCTCTATAGGTGATCAATCGGACATTGTTCTTGATAACCTTGGAAGAATTATCAAGAGTTCTAGTAAAATGGTCATTGAACTGAATTTTAATAAATGTGAATTTTTGTATAAACCTGATCAATTATTATTAATAATTTCGAAATTCGAATAAAACAAGAATGGTTTCTACTTCCCAGCAAACACTGTACGTTTTTGAAACATTTCAATTTTGTTTCATATGGGTTCCACGGAAACAGTTTGCAAGAAATGTAGGTTTCTGTCATGTTACCAAGAAACCATCTAGCATGCTCTTTTGTGTTTCAAAGAAACATTTGGCTAGAAATATGTCAGCAGTGTTTCTGTTGCCTGTTACATTTCGAAGATACATCTAATGTACTCATTTAGGTTTCAAGCAAACGTTTCTGCGATGTTACCAATCTATGTTTTATTTACGTAGCTGTTCTCTTACGATTAATGTCCATGCGCAATTGAACAAATATATCAAAACGACATTAGCTTGGCGTCAATTGTCGTTCAACGCCTTTGGAGCTTTTATAGTGAAACGTGACTAAGTGATTTATTACTGTTAGCTCTAAAGAAAATAATGAAGAATGTTTTACCACATCCCTTAGTATTTTACGAAACTTATCTTTCAACTGTGTAATGAAGAATGTTTTACCACATCCCTAAGTATTTTACGAAACTTATCTTTCAACTGTGTAATGTGTAGTTATTAAATATATACACTCTAGAAACGGTGAAACATTTGGTACTTATTCCCTTTCTCATACTCCCCTCTTCAACAGCTTTCAAAACAAATCCGTTTATTTAGAAGTTATGTCATCACGTCTTTTAAAGCTTTCATCCCACATAGCTTTCTTCCATTTAAAACATTGTTTGGCTATTCCAAAACATATCTATTTATTAAGATATGTATGTTCTGGAATTTTAAATTTTAATATATTTTAAAAATTGTCAAGAAATTTGGTCCCATGCAACTTTACTTATAGGTAGGTGCATGCTTACTGCTCTTCCTGTTGCTTCTTTAGGAACAATAAAATGATTCTTTCAGAATAGCTGACTTAGTACTTTCAACACACTTGTTCCTGTGGCTCGTGGCTCTACTGACAATGAAGATGGACTTCATGGATTAAGCTACAGCTTAATGCAATAAGATTTTCTCGGCACCATGAAGTAAACGATAATATTAGAAGAGCATTATCTTCCGCAAATATTCCTTCTATTTTGGAGGCTTTAGGAACAAGTAGAGACGATGGAAAAAGACCTCATGGAATGAGTATGATTCCTTAAAGTTGCGGGAAACCTGTAGTTTTGGATTTTACTTGTGTTGATACCATGGCTCCTTCTCATTTATGAGGTACTTCAAATTCTGCTGCAGCAGCTGCATTAAATGGAGAAAAGATTAAAATTTCCAAATACAGAAGTTAGCATCGAAACTTTTGGAGTTTGGGGTCCTCTTTCCTCTTGGTATAGTTTGATTGGTGAAACAGTAAAAGGATTAGCTAATGGAACCACATCTTTTCTAATACAACGCATTAGTCTTGGGTGCGCTTCCTGAATGAGAACTTTGGATGAACTTTTTACGATTCCGTATATTCTGATGATCAAAATGGTTTTTCTTCCTATAGCTTATCCTGTACGAAGAAAGAAGGTGTTTGTAATTTGTTATTTGATAATTCCTTTGTTCCTTCAATTAATCCAATTATGGGTTCATCGGAGCAGATATCAAATGATAAATCAGTCTGCCAATCAAGATCATATTGAAAAATTTTAATCAACATCAAAAGGACATCTCAACAAATTTTTTAATCAGTAAGACTATTTTTTGGTTTTGATGATAATTCTGATTTTGATATGAGGACCTCTAAATTTAAAAAATATTATTTAAAAATGGCTGTCATGACTAGGTTTGAAAAATCAGAGCAAGAAGTGAAGAAGGAAGCTGAAACATCGACACAATCTTTGTCTTTTGATAGCCCGAGTAATGAAGTGGGAATTATAATTGCATGGGTTCTTTAGAGACAGATGAGTTGATTTTAGCTGATCCTTTAGTCTTTTCTTAATAGCTTTGTTCCAACAACGAGTTTTCTACCCGTCACTAAACCGTAACAAACAAACAAACAAACAAAACGTGAACTTGTTCTAAACAAGTTCACGTTTTATGATTATGAGAGTGGAAGGTTAGGTTTCAACTAACGAGTGCGACATGTGCACTGCTTCTTGGCGTATACAGAAATTACAGCACCGCACGAACGCGTTTTTTTTTCTATTGCGCATGACCGTGATCGTCATGGTACGGTTTTTCGGGTTGTTGGAACAAACCCAATTTTTTATAGTTTTTTTTTTGTTTATTATTTATTTATTATTTGTAACATTTGTATATTTATTTATTTTGATAAAAAAAATTCAGAATTGCTTCCCCGCAGCGCTGGGATATCCTGCTTTTATCTAGATAGAATAGTACAGTTATATCTTTAATAAAATAGAATCAGTTATGGTGATTTATTAAAAAAAACTAGAATATGAAAGTTAATAAACCAGGTAATAAAATAAATATTTTGCAAAATGAAAATGTGGATTGTCCTGCATACATACAATTATTAAACGGGCAAGAAAAATGAACGAACTAATAAATTTCGAAAATACAAGTTCGATGTCGAACAATTACGTCGCAAATGGTCCTGCGATCCACTGACACATTTACCTAACAAGTTTCGTTTGCTTTTATCGAAGTAAGAAGGAAAGCGCAGCTGGAATTTTAACGCTGGTAAAGAAAGGAAGCGCAATAAACGAAAAAAGTCATGATCAAAATTTTAAAACCGCATTGTGGTCGTGCCTAACGCAAGATTTGGTGATCTTTAGAAAAGTAATAACAGCACGATTTTCTGGTTTTCTACGTTATACGCAAATTGAGCAAACTTATTTTAAATTGGCGGTTTTTAAATCAAAATGAAAGTTTTCCAATTTATCTACTTTATCTACTTTATACATAAAAAACTTATTATTTTAAATATTTATATTAAAAGATTTTTAGTCCAATAAAATATAAGTCAGTTTGTGAAAGGAGATTTTTTAATGTTCTACGTAAATAATCCAATTTTTAATTTATGTAAAAGGTTTTTTTAACGAAGAAAGTCAATTCTGTTGACTGTTGGGTTTATTGATTATAAATGAGAGAAAAAATGAAGATCAAGTAGGAAAAGTATCGAAAGTATCGAGGGCTCTAGGGAGATTCCAAACACCGGCCTCTGACCGCATTCTTCAGTTTAAAGCAGCCACGTTTTCTATCCTCGCTCATCAAAAACAAATTTTATGGTTCATAAAAAAATCTAGTAAAACAATATTAGATAATATTAAGAAATTTAAAAATTACTTACTTACAGTAAAAATTAAGTAAATTATAATGACTCGCTTAATTTTGATCTGTTTAATGTTTAAGAAGTGAAAGGAATTGTAAATTAAATTTAAATTTAAACGGTAGATTTTTGATAAGGGAATAAGAATAAAAAACAATAACTGATTAAGCTTGGACAGCATTCCTCGCATATTTGGTAGTTGAGTTAAGACAACTACGCCTGCGCGGAAATACAAGGAATTCTTTAAATGGTTTAGAATTTTATTAACAATAAAATCATTTTTTATCAGTTAATTTAACATAAATAAAAACTAAAAATATAAATTTATTTTTCCTATAGGTAGTAAAGTTTACAACTCATTGATACATAAATTATTTTAAGCCATAAAAACTTTTTACTAACAAATAAATTTACATTTACGAACGATTATTGGGCTTTAAAAATTGTGTAATTTTATTTTGTATTTGAATTATTTTTTACCAACCACGCTGGAATTTGAACCTTTTTTAAAATACGGTTGTAGATCAAATAATGTCCGCCCCTTTAGCCCCACACCCTAATTTAAGAAACCTCTGGTACACATTCATTCGTCTCTTTCAAATGTACAAACGATATTTCAGTAATTATTGAGGGAGCTTTTATTTTTAAAAACCACAGTTGTAACCGACAAAAACGTTTATTTATTAAACTATTTTAAATGCTTTCATTTTTATATTCATATTTTTTATTTAAATTTATTTTTTTTAGATTAAAAAATAAAATCTTTCATGTTCAGTTTTTTCCTAATTTTTTAACTCCTAGTCTGATTTTGAAAATAATCTTATTTTTATGTAGTTTTACTTACGAATGTATGTGTAACAAAATATGAAAAAATTGAGCACCTACATTTTTTTGTTTTCGATTAAAAAATAAAATCTAAAAGAGTTATTGGTTTTTCCTAATTTTTTGACTCCTGACCTGATTTTGAGGAGGATTTTGAAAATAATTTTGATGTAGTTTTACTTAAGAATGTATTTGTAACAAAATATAAAAAAAATTGAGCAGACATTTTTTTGTTTTCGATTAAAAAAATAAATTCTGAAAAAGTTATTGATTTTTCCTAATTTTTGACTCCTAGCCTCTTTTCGGGGAGGATTTTGAAAATAATTTTTATGTAGTTTTACTTAGGAATACATGTGTAACAAAATATAAAAAAAATTGAGCACTTACATTTTTTTGTTTTGGATTTAAAAAAAAAATAAAATCTGAAAGAGTTACTGATTTGTTCTACTTTTTTGACTCCTGGCCTGATTTTGACGAGGATTTTGAAAATACTTTTTATGTTGTTTTAGTTAGAAATGTATGTATAATAAAATATAAAAAATTGAGCACATGCATTTTTGTTTTCAATTAAAAAAATAAATTCTGAAAGAGTTATTGATTTTTCCTAATTTTTTGACTCCTGGCTTGATTTTGAGGAGGATTTTGAAAATAATTTTTATGTAGACTCCTGGCCTGCTTTTGACGAGGATGTTGAAAATACTTTTTATGTAGTTTTACTTGGGAATGTATGTGTAATAAAATATAAAAAAATTGAGCAAATACATTTTTTTGTATTCGATTAAAAAAAATAAAATCTGAAAGAGTTATTGATTTTTCTTAATTTTTTGACTCCTCTGGCCATCAGGAGGATTTTGAAAATAATTTTTATGTAGTTTTATTTAGGAATGTAAGTGTAACAAAATATAAAAAATTGAGCACTTACATTTTTTGGTTTCGGTTAAAAAAAATAAAATCTGAAAAAGTGAATTATTTTTCTTATTTATTGACTTCTGGCCTGATTTTTGAAAAACCTTTTTATTTAGTTTTACTTGGGAGTATATGAGTAATAAAATATTAAACAATTGAGCCCTTATTTTTGGGTTTTGGATTAAAAAAAATCTGAAAACACTTTTTATGTAGGTTTACTTAGGAATGTATGTGTAATAAAATAAAAAAAATTAGCAAATATTTTTTTTTGTTTTCGAATAATAAAAATAAAATCTGAAAGACTGATTTTTTCTATTTTTTTGACTCCTGGCCTGATTTTGAGGAGGATTTTGAAAATATTTTTTATGTAGTTTTACTTAGGAATGTAGGTATTTGTAACAAAATATAAAAAAATTGATCAATTACATTTTTTTTTGTGTTCGATTAAAAAAATGAAATCTGAAAGTGATTTTTTCTTATGTTTTGACTGATTTGGAAAAAAAAATATTTAGTTTTACTTAGGAATATATGAGTAATAAAATATTAAACAATTGAGTCCTTAATTTTTGTTTTGTTTTGGATTAAAAAAAAATCTGAAAGAGTTACTTTTCCTAATTTTAAGGTTCCTTGTCTGATTTTGAAAACACTTTTTATGTAGGTTTACTTCGGAATGTATGTGTAACAAAATAAAAAAAACTAGCACATACATTTTTTGTTTTCGAATAATAGAAATAAAATCTAAAAGAGTGACTATTTTTTTCTATTTTTTGACCCCTGATTTTGAGAAGTTTTACTTAGGAATGTAGGTATTTGTAAAAAAATATAAAAAAACTGATAACTTACATTTTTTTGTTTTCAACTAAAAAAATTAATTCTGAAAAAGTGAATTATTTTTCTTATTTATTTGACTCCTGGTCTGATTTTGACAAAACTTTTTATTTGGTTTTACTAAGGAATACATAAGTAATAAAATATTAAAAAATTGAATTGAATTTTTTTTTGTTTTCGATTAAAAAAATCTGAAATCTGACTTTTCCTAATTTTATGGCGCCTGGCCTGATTTTGACGAGGATTTTGAAAATAGTTTTTACTTAGGGAAGCACTCGGGAAAGCATGTGTAACAAAATATAAAAAAATTGAGCACTTACATTTTTTGTTCTCCATTAAAAAAATAAAATCTAAATCTAAGTGACTGTTTATTTCAGTTTTTTTCGATTTTTTTAACTCATGGTCTGATTTTAAAGAAATTTTTTAAGTAGCTTAACTTAGAAACATATGTGTAAAAATATATAAAAAAATTGAGTTCGTACATTTTTGGTTTTTTGAAAAAATTGCTGATATTTTAAATCATTTGACTCCTTGGTCTAATTTTGAAAAAAAATTATGTACTTTGGAATGTATGTATAACAAAATATAAAAAAATGAGCACTTACATTTTTTGTTTTCGATTAAAAAAATAAAATCTAAAAAAGTTGTTTGTTTATTTTCACGTTTTTCCTATTTTTTAACTCGTCTGATTTTGAAAAGAATAATATCTGAACAATTGACTTTATATTTCCAATTTTTCGAATGAAATGAACTTTTTGAATTTTTTTATTGAAAACTGTATGTATTTCTTTTTTAATATTATAAGAATCAAAAATTTGCTCATAAATAAACTTGATTAATTATTGTAATTAAAACAACATTTTTTTTTAATAAATTCAATATTTTAAATGAGACAGGGTTATTTTGAAGGATAAAATATTTTACTTGGAACTATAAAAAGGCAAAGGTTGTTTATAAATTTTGGCTTCAAAGGCGATTATTTAAATAAATAAGTTTTTATCACCAAATGTGTAAAAATAACAAAAATATTCTTAAATAATTCTCTATTTATCCTATTAATTTTTTTGAAACTTTTAACCTTACTTATTATTTATAACTTCGAAATAAATTTAAGTAAACCAGAATAAAATTATCATGGTGATAAACGAAAAAAAAACAAATGAGTCAGTTTTATTATGAAACTCGTTTAACATTTTATGTATAAATTAGGCTTATCACTAGAGAATTATAAATTCTATAGTTTTTTTCTGTGAATTGAAGATACGAAAATCAAAAAATTTGCATTTATTTGTAAAAACAACGAAATGAAGTAAAGATTTTTGTTTATTCAAAATTAACACGTAGTTTTATAAAAACATATAAATGATTATAATGTTTTGTGGTCTCTGTTTTGTTTGTTAATTATATTCTTTGTGCTCATTCATAGTAATAGTACTAATAGTTAGTTGTTCTCTCATATGTTACAATCAAATTAATTTATTTAAATTGAGCTAATTTATATTTAGCTAGCAGTTATTAACAGTTTAGATGTTACATCTGCTCGATTTACTTAATAACTTCGCTGAAAACAATTAAATTATTTAAACTGGAAAATTATTTTATAAAATAACGTGATAACAACTTATCTACTTAAAAATAAATTAGGGTTACAATTTTCAACCAGCATAATTTAAAAAGCAAAAGCTACTTTAAAATTGATAATTTTGTATTATCACTTCTTATTTCCTGCACTTATAACAATAACATACTTGCTTTATTTAAAAAATCAAAAGTTCATTCAACTTACATATGTGTAAGAATTACAAAAAAAGTTAATACGGATTTGTAGGTTTTTTATTAAATTAACCTTGGCACTTGGCACATACGTAACAATAAACCCACCGCAGAAACTTAATAGATTATTAAATAAAGTATTTTATTGAATAATCGAAATTGATTAGAAGCGATACAAAAAAAAATATGAAAAAAAGCTAAAAGTATTGAGAAAAAGTACGAATTTTTAAATAAAAATTAATTGAAAATCGTACTCCGAGTCAAAAAATTATGAAAAAAGTGAAAATTAAAAATCACTCTTTCAGATTTAATTTTTTCTAAAACAAAAAAAAAATGTAAGAACGTTTTTTTTATATTTCTTTACACATACAATCCTTGGTAAAACTAGATAAAAAGTTTTTTAAATCAGTACCAAGAGTCAAAAAAATCCAAAAAAATTGACTTTTTTAGATTTTCTTTTTAATCGAAAACAAAAATGTAAGGGCGCAATTTATTTTATATTTGGTTACAGATACAGTCTTAAGGCCTGTTTAGATGGGCATATTTTTTTACCAAAATAAACTGCGCAATGTGCAGTAGCATCTGAGTCGATTTGAGAACAAAATTTCGGTAACAAAATATGCCTGTCTAAACAGGCCTTTACATAAAAAATAAAATGTAAGGACGTTTTTTTATATTTCGTTTTTTTATTATTTTTTGAAAAAAGGAATAAAAATAATTTTTTGGTGACAATTTTATAACATTAAGAAGATAGTAGGCGAAATGTTTGAAAAGCGTACTTTTCGCTAGTAAAAATTGATTTTTGGGCATTTGTAATCAAAAATTTAACAAAAACGATGCCTTGTGCCATTCAAATTGAATTTAGTTTTCATATAGAATTTTTATTTTTCATGTAGAGTCTATGATAGGGGCGTACTTTTTGAACAATTATAAAAAAGCTTTACTTTGCATATTTTTTTTTTCATTTAAATTGAAATAGTTTATGACCTATAAGAGAATTTCGATTTAATGACATTTTCTGTGGGAACAAAATTCAAATAAAAAAACTGAGCTGTTCCGACCCTGACTATTGGGTTTTTTGTGGATGATGCCTGCTTTATAGGATTTTCTTCTGAGCACTTCTTTTTGTGATTCACAAATTTGGATGTAATAAAAAATAAAAATAAATCAATTCTTGAATTCTTTTAAAATGTTTTTGGAAACATCGAAAATTTTCTCGAAATTAAAAAAATCCATTAAGTTGATAAAATAATAAAAAACCTGGCAACAAGCAGCATACTGCGCCTTGTTTCGTGGTTTGACTATATTGCGTATTCAATTATTTTGTTTCCTAAACTAAAATTTCATTATATTGAAGGTACACTATAAAAAAATATTAATTAATGAATTGATTAATTATTATTGTTTTAAAATAATAGGTCAATAATACAGTTCAATTTCCTGGTAAATTAATAACTTATAATTTCAAATAAATCACAGGCAATAATAAAATTTTTTTAAATTAAATTCCTGTATCCGTTTATGATTTTTTTAATGTCATGTAACAATTTCAATGCCACTACGCCCACAAATAAGAGCCAATTGCGAAATTAATTGCCCAGCCCATTTCTTGGCTTGGCGCTTATTTTTTTTAAATAATATTAGGCCTTATCTAGCCAAACGTTTAGTTAAACGTTAATAGTTAAATGTTTTAGAAAACAAGACCTTGCTCTTAATATTATTATTCTTTCATTAATTATTACGAACAATAGAAAGGGTATTAAATTGTGAAATTGTTTTTAGACTGTGCAATTTGGAAGTTTTGTAATAAATCAGTTTTTAGTTTATTATTTTTCCTCGAATTGAGCATTATAAATTCAATTTCTTAATTCAATTTTTGAAACAAATTTAATTACCTTAAACATTAATAAAATAATTTAAAAAAAATTATTTCACCCTTAAGAGAATAACCGGTGTATTCGGTAGGGTTTTGTGTTTTTGATCATAAAAAGTTTTCCTTGAAAGATTTTTTAATTTTCTTTTTGGGGTGCAATATAGAATCTTCAGGCTATAATTTTTTGTAATTTTCGTCTTTGTGAAGTAAAAATTATGCGTATTTTGCTATTTTCTTTAAAAACAAACCCCAGAAAAACTACAACTTATTTTCGAATTTATCAAAGTTAATTTAGAAAAAGATACCCAAAGGCATGTTTTGTATTAAATTTAAAACATAAATATTGCATTATAATATCCTTATAGGCTTTTGAAATTTAGAATTTTTTTTGCACTTTTAAAAATCACCCTAAATAAATATAAAACAAAAATTTACGAAAAAAAAGAGAATCTCGACATTCTCTTAAATGTATGGAAAAGATATGTGAAAACCGATTTTGCTTTTTTTTTGATTGGTTCGCCTCCTTAAAAAGTTACAGCAATTTTAAAATTGCCAAATTTTAATGATTTTTGTGGGACACCCTGTATAAGTTTTTAGGATTAAATCAATTATGACTTGGATTTTGTCTTCCAAATTTATTCTGTTTTTAAATTTTAAATATCTCTCGGATAAAATCAATCAATTTAAATAAAAAATCAAAATAAAATCTAATTTATACAGAGTGTCCCACAAAAATCATTAAAAATTTACAGTTTTAAAATTGCTGTAACTTTTTAAGGAGTCGAAAAAACATATTGGTTTATAGAATTTTTGTAATTCAGAATTACTTTTACTACTTATTTAAAAAAAAATTGCTGGAAAAAAGGGAGACACCCTTTATATTTTTTAATCGATTTGAACAATGGGCGAACACTGGAAATGAAATTTAGTATTATATTATTACAACTAGCTCGTTGAATTTCGTTTTGGTATCCTATTGTGTAAATCAGTATAAAGGGGTGATTAAAAAAACATATCATGTAGAAAGGTACCTTTAGAGGATATTTCCCCATGTAATTTGTCCATAAGAAAGTCAAAATTTCAAAAACGTTTTTTACCAACACCATCCAAAATATCAACATTAGCTAGTGTGTTAAATAGTAAACTAAGCGTTCCATAAAATATGCATTTTTTAATTGATTCCAAGTTTTTTTAAAAGTAAATGTTAGAAAATAAAGTTTTTTTTAATTTCTAGGGTAAATACCCTCTTAAGAACCATCATTTCCTAATACTTCTAATAAAACTTCTATAAATTTAGTTTGTTTATCGAAAAAGTACCTTCGAACACTTCAAACTTTGAATCAGCTTTGAAGTAAAAAAAATTAAAATACAGGGTGATTCAGACCACCCGTGCCACCCATTTATCTCGAGAACGCGTTATAGTACATGGCCGAAATGAAAAATTTTATTACTAAAGTGAACCTAAAGAATCCATTGGTGAACTTATATTTTTCCGGAACAACCCGGAACTATCCGTAAACGAAGGTAACTTTGATTTATTAAATGGCGACAAAGGTCGAGTTTGGTATGGTTTGATAGGTCTTTCAAAAACAAATAACTTTTATTAAAATATTTTTTTAATATTTTCTATAGTTTAGAATTTATTCGAAAAACAAAAAAAATTGTTAAAAAAAGTAAATAAAAAAAATTATTGCATATTTTAAAGAATTTTATTTAAATAAGTATGATATTTAAAGTTGGTAAAATATTAGAATTTGTAGAAAGAGTTTATATATTTATAAAATTCTTCAAAATATGCAATAATTTTTATTTACCTTTATTAACAATTTTTTTTTTGTTTCGAATAAATTCTAAACTATGAAAAATATTAAAAAAATATTTTTATAAAAATTGTTTGTTCTTAAAAGACCTATCAAACCATACTTATATTTTTCCGGAACAACCCGGAACTGTCCGGAACCGGATATCACTTTGATTTTTTAAATTGCAATATAGGTCGAGTTTGGTGTGGTTTGACTTTTATTTAACGTTGGTAAAACATTAGAATTTGTAGAAAGAGTTTATAAATTCATAAAATTCTTCAAAATATGCAATAATTTTTATTTACTTTTTTTAACATTTTTTTTTGTTTTTCGAACAAATTCTAAACTATGGAAAATATTAAAAAAATATTTTAATAAAAGTTATTTGTTTTTGAAAGACCTATCAAACCATACCAAACTCGACCTATGTTGCCATTTATAAAATCAAAGTAACCTCCGGTTCCGGATAGTTCCGGGTTGTTCCGGAAAAAAATAAGTTCACCAATGGATTCTTTAGGTTCACTTTGGTAATTAAGTTTTTTATTTTAGTGATGTGCGATAACGCGTTCTCGAGATAAATGGGTGGCACGGGTGGTCTGAATCACCCTGTATAAATGTGTTTTTACTTGGTTATTTGTAAGTCTCGGGCTTGCGCCCTCGTTCTACAAAGCACATCGCTTGAAATACTGCATAGTTGCCCCTTGTTATACAGGGTGTCCCAACAGGAAGTGCTCAGAAGAAAATCCTAGAAAGTAGACGAGATTTCATCGTCAAAACTGCTCCAAGAGAAAAAGAGATAAAAACTGGAATTTTGATTAAATTTTTTTTTGTTATTTTCGCTCAAATCTTTAAAATAAGCCACATAAGGATATATTTTGTTGGCGTCCCTAGATCTTCATAGTAAACCCAATCTATTAAAAAAAATCACTGTTTTATCTTTTTTTCTCAAGGACGTAGGGGGTTGAGGGTCAGGTAATGGTCAACATTTTTAATATTAATTAATTATATAATGTTTCTGTTGTATAATTGTGGTATTAAACTTATTTTAATTTCATTTTCTTTAACCACTGTTTTTATTTGACTTACAACTTGAAGACACTCGCTCAGGGTATTTTTCATCATCATTATCATCACTGCTTCTAAAGTAAAACAGATAGAACACTGAATCTTTTTTTTTAATTGATAGAGTTTACTGTGAATTTTTACACACATAAAAAAAGTGATATCTTTATGGAGCTTATTTCGAAGATATGAGCGAAAGTAGCAAAAAAACTAATTTTCATTCTTTTTTTGAAAACCTAATATTTTTTTCTATCAAAACAATTTTTTTGATGATGATTTTTTAACTTTAAGTCAAAGCAGCATTAATTAGCTTTACTTTACAATTTTTTTCATTTAAATTGATAAAGTACTTTATGAACTATAACAGAATTTCGAATTAACGATATTTTCTGTGTGCACTAAATTCAAAGACCAATTCAAATAAAAACTGGGCTGTTCTATTCGTTTTTTTTGTCGACAAAATCGCCTATACTTTCTAGAATTTTCTTCTGAGCACTTCTTTTGTGGGACACCCTGTATAATGTAGCATTAAAGTAAGTACTCCCCACCCCCCTGCTAACTTTTCAACAGCTTAATTTTTTATTCTGAAAATTTGGTGACAGGGGTAGTTGATTGCGTGGTTTCTAAAAAACGTAATCAGCTACCCCTGTCACCAAATTTTCAGAATAAAAAATTAAGCTGTTCAAAAGTTAGCAGGGGGGGGACTTACTTTTGGCGCGCACTGTATATAAATTTTGTCTGAAAGTAGAATTTTTGTTTAAATTTGGTGGGTATAGATTTATTTTTTAAATTTTTTTAAGCCGAATCGCTTTAAAAAAAATCATGAAAAATGTAAACGTTCTTTTAAAAATTTATTCCTATCACTAAATTTTTAATAAGTGCACATTAAGAGTCATTTTTTGAGTATGCTAAATAGGATGCCACGGTAAATAACTCATAAACTACTTAATATTTTTGTACCAAATTTTGATAACATTTAAAAATATTTATAATAATGATCTTCATTTTCACGGAATAAAAAAATATTAACAGTAAGTGTATTTTTAAAGCCCTTAAAGTAATCCCACTTTACCGTAGAGTTATTCAATAACCAATTAAAGCATGATGTTGATGCAAAATGAAGATCTGAAGGCATAAAATATGAATCGATTGGAACCATAAGCATACCAAAGAAAAATTTCTTTAATTAGTTATTCGTGCGGTACGAAACGTTGTTTTTGAACAAAAGTTGCCCAATTTAAACGCAGCAACAAAAAAACTCAAACATAAATAATATGTACAATAATTTTCAATTATTATGTAAAACTGTGTAAATTGTTGTTATTAACATAAGTGACCCTTCAAGTTTTTTTTAAATTATTTTGAGCCGAAAATTATTCTATACAAAATTTAATTTAAATACATTAAGTAAACCTTTTATTTTCATGTATTTATTTACATTTATATGTGTAAATACCTAATATGTAATTTAGAAGTTTGATTTTTTAATTAAATTACTGAAAACCCTTTAAAAAATCCTGCACAAAGCAGTTTTTCAAAAATGTCTTCGCGCTCTTTAGGTGAAGAGTTTCGAATGTTCAAAAAAACGACGTTTGTGTCGCCTAAAAAGAATACTTTCATATTAAATTATTGTTTTTTATGTATCAACATTCATTTTTGAGTCGTTTCTATATTTAAATTCTTTTGTTTTACATAAACCACGCTCACGCTTTTGGTCATAACTTTTTCCTGGTGTGGCTTTTTTAATTTATTTTTTTTTGGTACTAAGTGTTGTAGCTATTTCTTGCAATTTTTGTCTTTGTGGAGTAAATCAATAAATTTTAAGGAAGGAGCAAGGAGAGTACTTCATAAAAATTGCTTAATGAAGAAAAAACCAAAAATAATAACATATTTTTGTGGTAATACTTACTGGAAAATACCAAAAATAAAAGCCTCCTGTTTTTTGTAGTATTTTTAGTTTTTTCCTAACAAAGACTAAATTTTCAACAAATGATAGCTTCAATGCTTTGTTATACAGCAAAAAAATTATAAAAATTTTCTTATAAAATTTATTATGACCAAAAAAGTATAAACCGGATTTTAATAACTAAAAAGTTGCTTTTTGAACATTTGATTCACTATCTTCTTAAAAAGGATATAAGGAATCCAATGGTAAAAAAAACGTCGTAAATAACAATTAACAACAAAACAACATCAAGAAATTTTGAAAGAGCTTTAGAATATTGACGAGCTTTTAACACCACCAAATGGTCCAATTATTGTCGAATATTTTTCAGTAAAATGACAGCGGTAATGACCACACTACGCTGTACTTACATGTGATTCAGAAATGGAGGACAATACCTAATTTGTAACTTGAAACTCCAAATGGTATAAGCGGTATTTTTGAACTCCAAAAGCACCAATTTAATCAAGATCATCAAATTAAAAAAATGGTTGACCGCAAAAATTGATCAAAATTTTTGTGAATCTAGTGATTGAGTTCTGAAAAATTTGATAATGATTCTGGAGGTTTATTTTTTAAGTAGCTTTAAATTTGACCTTTGAGGTAAAATTATACATGCATTCAAATGAAAACGAGAATGAAACTAGAGAAGTACTTAGAAAATTATAATAATCCACCACACAACTAAAAGTGATTTAAGCTGAAGATTTTGTTAGTTTTAAAATTTTATATTCTTTCTTTAAAAGATTTTTAAGGTAAGTAAAATCATGGGCAAAGGTGTAAATGACCTCACACGCAGTAGGTACCCGTTGCCTTATTGAAAAGTACCTGAAATAATATTCAAAACCCAAACAGTACCTTTCCGTTAATAAATTCCGGATCGGTGTATAAGGTGAGGGTTGATTTTCTTGCAACGCTTCCCAAACTACTTGTACTAATCGTGTTGTACTTCATTCTAGCAGTGTTTCACACAAAAATCACAACAAAACTAACTCAAAGTTCGGTAACGAAAATTGTAATCTTCTAAATTACTCCGTAATAATTATTTCAATTGTCTTCACTCTTCACATCGCACTTGAGGATGATACGGTGTCTCTATTCAAAGCGTACGTTGTTTTTCACTGCGCAACGAATTGTGAAATAAACGTTGCGTTGCAAGGAATTCCAGGCTCAAGTCGAGTCGATTGTGAACGGTTTGGATCCCCTCTTGGCCCCACTGTCTCACCTGACCCCTTATCGGAGGCGCGCGCGAAACTAAAGTTACCAACACCAGGTGACTTACAAGATACCTTTTAGTTCTAGCCACCGACACCAAAAAAAACCTGCTTTTCCAAAATTTTCCAAAAATTCCCAAGTATTTTGAAAGAAGTCTATAGTAACTATATTTTTTGAACTAAGTACTCCTACAATTCGGAAATACTTTTCATAATAATTAGATTCTAGAGAAACTGCGGATATTAATTTATTACCATTTTTTTTTGGATAACCAAAATCCAAATACAATTAGAGCTTAGAGCTTGGAACTCGGCTTGGAAATATTCATAATATATGAGCTTCAAGATCAACGATTAAACTATTGACTTGGTCAGTTTTGCCTGATTGAATTACGGATTTGTTATAGAGTGATGTTACCTGAGACTGAGCTTTGTTTTAGATCAAAATAAAACAATTCGAGTTTCATTACATGTTATGAGCTTGTGAGCATCAACGATTGAACTATTGACTTGGTCAGTTTTGCCTGGTTTAATTGCGGATTCGTCATGTGTGATATTTGATGAGCTTTTCAAATATGAAGCAAATAGCTTGTAAAACTGGTGTTTTTGTATTTAACATTGTTAAATATTTCGCTTTTATTAATGCTGATAAGAAAGAGTATTAGCAACATTAAATATTTGTCAACGCAAGAATTTTGATAATAGATAACACAGACAAATAGGTACGTCCCTGAAAAAATCGAGTTATTTCAATAACTTTTTTGTTTGTTCTACTCGGAAGCAGATGTTAGGTTTTTCCGAAAGCTCACGACATGTGTTCCAATGTTTGAAAACATGCGGGTTGGAGACCAAGGGCCTTTTATTTATTAATGATTGGCTTCCTGCTTTATAATTAAAAAAAAAACAAAAAAAAACAGTGATATAATTCTTTACATCATTTGGAGTTGATGTATTGATGGGTTTTAGGCTGATATCACACTACAACCGCAATAATTTTATACATAATTACGCAATTGTTTTCGTAGTGTGACTAAAATAGTTTATGATTCACCTGGTGAATGCGTTATTGGTGGCAACACGACTAAGTTTTTGAGATCATTAGGCAAAAGGTTAAGAAGCCAAAGGTAATGCAAAGAAGAAAGTAGGTTTCTATTATTGAATATCGCGTTTCGTTAATGCGATTTTACGATTTACAAGGTGACAAAATTAAAAAATATTAATGTTATAACAAAATTATAATAATGCTGATGGTAGTAAAAATATTATAGACCAGATTTTCCTACTGCTCTAAATAATGTGGTAACTATATGGTTTTTAGGATCCTGAACAAAATTTAGGGGGGCATATAATTTTTACAACTAAGCCAAAAACCTTGACCCCATTTTCCAAGAATTAGGAAAATTAGCAAAATTTCCCTTCCAATGATCTCGATTAGGAAAAGTCTTAGTTGGACATATGTTTTCCTCTTTCTACTATTCCTTCTTACAAATTGCATGGCATTCGAGCATTTTTGTTGGGATTTGCATTATTATTACTCGTAAGAATCACTTCAGGCTTCATAAACCACTGCACTTTTCATTTACACAAAAATGAGAAACGTTATGTTTGTATTTGTAATCTTGTAATATGATTTTATAGTGTGGAGGTATATCGTATATCTCATGTATCACAGTAACTGAAATTAAATCCTTCGAAGAGTTTTAGAAAAAAACCAAATTCGCGTTAAATTGTGACAACAGAGAATTCATGTACAATTATTATAAGAAACAGGATTTCAATTTTGTCATTCCTAAAGTCTTTTATCTTATGGATTATTTATTAATAACGGAATAATGAACACTTACCACTAAATGATAGAAATATTTAATTATCATCCATTTTATTTTTTTCGCATTTTTTTCTTGCATTTTCAAGGTTTTTTTAAGTTGTAACAGACAAATAAAAAATTCCAAAAATATTTTTCTCTGCTCATTTTGTTTATTAGTTATTATTGTAAGGATTTCACATAAGAAAATGAAGTTTACAATTTTTTCCATTTATTTATGATTGTTTTTCTTCTTTATGTTGAATTTTCAAGATTTTTGAAGTTTGAAGCGTTGTAACGGCCAAATAAAAAATACCAAAAATACATTTCTGTGCTCATTTTGCTTATCAGTTATAATTGTAAGGGTTTTACTTAAAAAAATTAAATTTAAATTTTTTTTTCCATTTTTTATGATTGTTTTTCGTTTCTTTGTTACATTTTCAAGAATTTTTAAGTTTGAAGCGTTGTAACGGACAAATAAAAAATACCAAAAATATGTTTCTTCGCTCATTTTATTTATTAGTTACAATTGTAAGGGTTTTACTTAAAAAACGAAATTTACAATTTTTTTTCATTTTTTATGATTGTTTTTCGTTTCTTTGTTACATTTTCAAGAATTTTTAAGTTTGAAGCGTTATAGCGGCTAAACAAAAATTACCAAAAATCTATTTCTGTGCTCATTTTGTGTATTGGTTATAATTGTAAAGGTTTTACTTAAAAAAATTAAATTTACATTTTTTTTTCCATTTTTTATGATTGTTTTACATGTTTTTGTTACATTTTCAGGAATTTTTAAGTTTGAAGCGTTATAATAAACAAATAAAGAAATCCAAAAATATGTTTCTTTGCTCATTTTGTTTATCAGTTATAATTGTAAGGGTTTTACATAAAAAATTAAATTTATAATTTTTTTCCATTTTTATGGTTTTTTTTTCTTGTGTTTGTTACATTTTTAAGAATTTTTTAGTTTGAAGCGTTGTAACGGACAAATAAAAAATTCCAAAACTATTTTTCTTTGCTCATTTTGTTTATTGGTTATAATTGTAAGGATTTCACATAAGAAAATGAAGTTTACAATTTTTTATGATTGTTTTTCTTCTTTATGTTACATTTTCAAGATTTTTGAAATTTGAAGAGTTGTAACGGCCAAACAAAAATACCAAAATATATTTCTGTTCTCATTTTGTTTATTAGTTATATTGTCAGGGTTTTACATAAAAAAATTAAATTTACATTTTTTTTCATTTTTTATGATTGTTTTTCGTGTCTTTGTTACATTTTCATGATTTTTTTAGTTTGAAGCGTAGTAACGGACAAATAAAAAAAAGCAAAAATATGTTTCTTTGCTCATTTTGTTTTTTAATTATAATATAATTGTAAGGATTTCACATAAGAATATGAAGTTTACAATTTTTTTTTCATTTTTATGATTGTTTTTCGTCTTTATGTTCAATTTTTAAGATTTTGAAGTTTGAAGTGTTGTAAAGGCCAAACAAAAAATACTAAAAATATGTTTCTTTGCTCATTTTGTTTATCAGTTATAATTGTAAGGGTTTTAGATAAAAAATTAAATTTACAATTTTTTTCCATTTTTTATGATTGTTTTTCGAGTCTTTGTTACATTTTTAAGAATTTTTTAGTTTGAAGCGTTATAACGGACAAATAAAAAATTCCAAAAATATTTTTCTTTGCTCATTTTATTTATTAGTTATAATTGTAAGGATTTCACATAATAAAATGAAGTTTACAAATTTTCTCCATTTTTTATGATTGTTTTTCTTCTTTATGTTGAATTTTCAAGATTTTTCAAGTTTGAAGCGTTGTAACGCTCAAACAAAATTTACCAAAAATATGTTTCTTTGCTCATTTTGTTTATTAATTATAATTGTAAGGGTTTTACATAAAAAAATTAAATTTACAATTTTTTTTCATTTTTTCTGATTGTTTTTCGTGTCTTTGTTACATTATCAAGAATTTTTAAGCTTTTAGTGTTGTCACGAACAAATAAAAATTCCAAAAATATTTCTCTTTGCTCATTTTGTTTATTAGTTATAATTGTAAGAATTTCACATAAGAAAATGATGTTTACAATTTTTTTCCATTTTTTATGATTGATTTTCGTCTTTTTGTTGAATTTTCGAGATTTTTCAAGTTTGAAGCGTTGCAGCGGCCAAACAAAAAATACCAAAAATATATTTCTTCTCCCATTTTGTTTATTAGTTTTAGTTATAATTGTAAGGATTATATCAAGTTTTCAAAGTTGGTTTTTTATACAACTCCATTTTTTTTGAAAAATTTGTACCTTCGTGATTGTCTTTCATAAATCAAAAGTAAGTGTGGCGCGTTTGATTTCGATTTCAATACTGCATGGAATCGTGGTTTTGACCTAAAATATTTTCGATTTTTCAGAAAAATTTAATTTGTTGTAAACTAACTGAACTAACAAAACGTTCGAGGGCCTCAGCAAATTTTGAAATTGGAGAAATTGTTTGATTTATCAGTTGAACTCAAAACAGTTCTTTTGTAAATTGTATCTAAATTAAATCAACCTAGGCCAATTTTTAAGATTTTTTTATAAAAAATCTAGAAGTTCGATTTTCACCAAATATTTTTAAAATAGAGGCTATATGTGTATGTCTTATTTTTGCTACAAAAGTATATTTTTAGTAACCACAATTTTTATAACTAAAATTTAGATCTGTAAAGGTTAAAAATATTTAATTTATATATTTTTGTAATTACTATTTTTTTATTAGTGTTAGCTTCAAAATAATTCTATGAATTATTTTTTGATGATGTACCAAGTATAATTAATACGTAGTTCTTATTTACTTCATGGTTTTATTTATAGTTAGTGATTATTCATTTATTCATTAAAGTGAAGAAGAAAAATAATGAAATAATAATTTCATACGCAGCTGCAATATTCTTGACACCCACAAATGCTTCTTTTAGTTAATAACAAATCAAATATCCAATAATAAGATGAATAATAATCAGAACGATACAGAGAAAAACATCTGGGCAAGGATTTATCTCAGTGGGTTTATAGTAAACAAAGGAGAATTATTTTAATTAGGAAATGCAATAAAATATTTCAGTAATGTTATGTAAACAAATAAAATGGGTATAATTTTTAAATTATTGCCATTCCTAATTGCTAATAACGATATAATCTTGGGAAAATTTGAAAATTACATAATTCTACACAAATTAAATAAAAATTAGTTTTGGAATGAAATGAACTTTCACTCTTAAATTATGGTTAAACACGTATTCACACATTGTTTTAAGAGTAATTAGAGCATATTTTCCTCCAATTTTACCTGATTACTTTAAAAATATTGTTACACCAATATGTAGGTTTAATTAATAAAAATTGCAGAATAAAATGTGGGCGAACACTTCACAGGAAGTTCAATTACTATTTCTTGTATTGCAAAAAAAAGATTAAAAAGTAGGTTTATAGCTTTATACTTAAATACCCTTTTAAAGCATTGCTAAACATGCAATTTTTAATTGATTTTGCGTTAGGCTAATACTATATTTATGTCCAAAAATATTTTGTTTATGGTTTATTCTTCAACATTAAAAATTATTGAAGTACTAAAGTTAGTAGTATAAATATTATTTTCAAAAATAAATAACCAAAAACAATTTTTACCCTTATCTGTTATAATTTCCTGTTTTGTAAGTTGTATGAGCTAAAATAATTAAATAACTGATTTTCATCAATTATTATAAATATAATGGGTGCAATTATTACTCACTTCAATCAGCTGTTTCCGTCAAAACAGCGCCACCTACAGGTAGTTGCAAGTACCAATTCGCTCCTATGCAGTTTAACTGTTTAATTGTGGAAAACCCTGTATATACTTTTTAAATTATTACAGGGTGAGCTAAAATGATTGTGGTCAATTCAAATTTCCCGCCGAAAAATCTGGGGAATTTGTTCGCTTCAAGTTCATAGTAACACAAAATCATCACAATTTATTGTAATAAAAAAAATAAATGTGGGTGTCAAAAAATTTAGAACTTGTATAGTCAATCAAATTAGTAAAGAAAAATAATAAATAACGTTTATAAGAAAATTATGATTAAAATTTAATATACCTACCTTTAAAAATACCAAATTATTTTTATCCATAAAAATATTACCAAAAGGGGCTAAAATGCTGAAACATCAAGTACATTTTTAAAACTTTTGAATTTGGGCGCGTTCCAAGTGGGACGCATATGTAGCTTATTATGCAGTGTACGACGTTTTTCGAATGGGGCATATACTGTACAAAATTGCATTTTCGGCCATTTGGGTTCTGGAATAACGTGTATATCGTGCCTCACCTCTAGCTGAGTAGTTTCATATGCGGGCATGCGCAATGTGTAATAAATGGCCCATTACCCAATATAAACAGTTTTATTTTTTATCCTGTTTGTTGTTTGTGGTTAGTTTTGTAGCCTTAAAAATGGTTGTGGTCTATCCCCAGGGGCTGGATTCCTGAAATCTCACACAGTGAATGTTAAATTCACCTTCCTCGAGCGCATGCGCAAACTTTCACTCGTGATTCTTGATTCGCCTGGTTCAGACCAAGTGAATTTGGATTCGCTGATGAGATTTTGACGCATGCGCTTCGAGGAAGGTAAATTTAACATTCACTGTGTGAAAGTTCAGGAATCCACGTCCTGGATATGAGAATAAAAGGGGGCAATTTTTTTCTCTTCTCTGCAATTTTTCAAAGTTGGCACCGTTGAAGACCGAAAAAATGCATGAAAAACTGGCCGTTTTCGGAATTTTTTTCCAAAAATTCAAAATTCCTACCACACGTTGAATAAACATTTTCGTTTACAATGAAAAAACCCTGCAAATTGTCGGCTCCTCGCAAAAAACGTCCGATCTTGAAGGAGTGCATATGCGTGCTTATGCGCGGATACCATTCTGAACTCTGGGTGCGTTCCGTATTAGGTATATACCGCATATTGAGTATTTTAAGTGTTGCGAATTAGATATATACAGTATATACTCCTGCTGGATCCCGCCTTCCTGCAAGCATAGTTGAGTATAGCGTGCACCACCTCTCGAGCTGCAAGCGTATTCTTGAACCACTCCACACGATGTCGCATACCACATTACAAGGACAGACTCTTATTTTTTCATGAAACTGACAAAGATAGAATGATGAATGTGGTATGCGACATCGTGTGGAACGTTTCAAGAATATGGCTTCTGGTGCACGATATGCACGCATACGCATTTGTGTGTATTCTACCTTGTTTTTTTCCTTATCGAGTTGACAGTTAATATTTGTTTACCTATTTACGCAATTTACTTTAATAATGGATATCAATTTTATTAAATTACCGATATTGGTAGGTGAAGATGTTATTTTTTGGAGATTATAGTTAAATAGATAAATAGTTATTACAAATGTTTTTAATTATAACCTAAAAAATAACGTTTTAATTATAATTAGGGCGCGTTCCACTAATGAACACTAAAGTCCACGACCACGACCGCAAAATTTTCCCGTTCCACTAGCTCAAAACGTCACCATTCAACAAACGACCACAGAAACCCACGAATAAATACGGTCGTTATAAGCTTCTTGCGGTCGCCATCGATGACGTTTGTATGCACGATAGAAACAACCGCAGTCGTATGTGGAACGACTTTGCGATCGTCGTGGGCATTGCGAGTATTTAGTGGAACGCGACCCTAAATGATTAAATAATCGATAACCAAAAATAAACAAACAAAAAATAAACAGCTGATTTATCATTTTGACAAGTGACAAGGGACATTTCACTCACTAGACCCAACCGTTCCGATTTACGAGCGCGTATCTAATTCGGAACGCTAAAAACGCTATTTCCTACTCTACTGTATATACCTAATACGGAACGCACCCTCTATATGTAGGTTATGCAGTAGAAAATGCTTATGTCCCACTCGGAACGCACCCTTTATTATCAACTGCAGATGCTTGCGGTATTCCGAATTGGGTATATGCGGCATATAAAGCGTTCCGATTTGAACATTTAATGCAAGAGATTTGATTCCTGTAACCCGTGCACCACCTCCCGAGCTATGGCTTCGTATACGGGCATGCGCAATCGTTTTCATCATCCTTAAATTGGCTCTTTGATTGTGAACTCGCTTTTGTTTAGCTATATCCTTTTTTAGTTTCACTTGACTCAAGAATACTTAAAAGCGGTTCCTTCATTTTAAATTTAATTTTACGAATGAATTTATTAAATTTATTATTTATTTTATAAAGCGGGGGCACATACAATGGATAAGATAAATTATTAAGACAGTGGTTATATACATTTTTATTATATTTTTAATAATGAAAATTGAGGTTTGACTGCTTCACCATAAAATCCGATGAAATCCATTCCGATTTATAATGCCGCATATAGGTGTTTTCAATTCCGAACACTATGCGCCGTAAACCTACAAAACCGCATATACCCAATTCGGAATGTTCCCTGCATATCGAGCATTTACTCAAAGGTAGTGCGCATGATGCATGATATACCTCTAGAAAGGCGGGGCTTAGGAGAAGTACATACTCCAAATGTCTAATTCGGAACACTTCAGATGCTCATATGCGGTATATCTACAGGGTGATGATAAAGTTTGGAACCTAATTCATAACTGCCGTATTTAATTTTTTTGAGAAAATCGCTCGGACAGGTCAATTTTAGTTTTTAAAATCCCATCTCTTGGTATAATTAAAATATTAATGATGTCACTGGTGATTTAGCAATGACGTCATCATCGGTTTTTTAAATGGAAACCCCCACTTTTTTCACTTGTTTTTGATAGATATTTATGTCACTTAAACAATGGTATAAAAAAATTGTTGCATTTGTAAACAAATTTTTGTATAAAAATTTGTTAATATTATAAACTTAAAATTAATTTGTACTATTAAATTTGAATGTTGTATAAGATTTATTTTGGCCGATTTCAATTAATGGTTAAAATTTATTTTTTTGTACCTTACATTTAAATGGAATCAAAAAATTAGTTTTTCAAGACTATTTATTAAATTTTGTTAAATATATTTAACATTTTACATTTGCATTAGAATGCGCATTATTTAAACATTTACTTTCTTTTGTTATTATTAGTAACTTCAAATTCATTTTAATTTATTTTTATAAAACCTTTTTCGTTAAAATAAAAATTCCCTTTTTTGAATTAAAAAGATTTTTTATTCAAAAATTTGTTTAAAAATTTAATTGTTTTTTATATTATTGTTTAAGTGACATGAATTTCTATCGATAATGAGTAAATAAAGTGGGGGCTTCCATTTAAAAAAATCGCTGATGATGTCATTGTTAAAGCACCAGTGACATCATTAATATTTTTTATATCAAGAGATGGTATTTTAAGAACTAAAATTGACCTGTCCGAGCGATTTTCTCAAAACAATTAAATGCGGCAGTTATGAATAAGATTCCAAACCTTATCATCACCCTGTATAATACGGAAAGCACTCTAGACTACACAAAAGCAGAGGCGTTGGTCGAATTTGTATATTTGTCTAGAATTCTTGATTTGTTATGATTATTATAATCATTTTGAAAAAATATTTGCTACGCCATTGGATTACTAGGGGGGTTTCTTTTTAAATTTTTTAACATGCCTGTTTGGTTGCCTACATATCAAACCACAATCATTTTAGCTCACCCTGTACAATTATACCTAATTGTTCTTTTTGGGTTTTTTTGACTGCACCTTTGAATTGAAGGGAAGAGACATTTGAATAGCCATTTTCTTTAATTTTAAATTTTATTTTGTCCCTTATTTAATAACTTAACCTAAATAATAAAAAATATATAGCACTTTCCTTCTTGCTAGCTTCTTGTCTTAGAGGAAATATTTTTTAAGCGTTTTTTAGAATAAAGTTCTTTTTAATATTTTTTTTAATAAATAATATATGCAACCAAAGTTACATTAGAAATTCTGCTGCGATTAATTAACGAACGTGGCTGTTGCAGGAAAACAAGTTGCCAACCGTAGAATAAAAAAAATAAAAGTAAACGTCAAAATGACAGAAAGTAGTAAAAGCACGAAAAGTAATGTAAAATTGGAAAAGGCTGGTAGATTTAAAGACTGAAGTGTAAATAAAAAAATGATAGTACAATTATAAATATTTTTAAGAAGCCATATAATTGTGATAAAAATGTCGACCGACAGTGAAGATATGGATATACAACAAGAACTCAAAAACATTGAAAATGTAATAAGTTTGACCCGCGTCAATATCGATGCATTAAACGCAAAATTTGCTGATTTTAAACATCCCCCGGCGATGTACTTGAAGGAGTATGAAGACCTCACCTCAAAACTCCACGAGTTGGAAGCCCAGGAGCAGAAACTCAAGGAGCAGTTGAGCAATGGTAGAGAAAGCCCTGAACCCATAGAGGCTTATCACAGAAAGTATGAAATATACAAATTACCGCATGATACTACCATGAGGCCTCGATTTCTTCGAGCCCACCTGCCCAATAAACAACGGACTAGTGTGCCTGTGCGCGAGGGTCAAACGTTACGCGAAGCCTTAGCTAAAGCAATGAAACTACGAAACCTTTTTTACGAAATATGCTGTGTTTATCTCGGACATTCGGATGTCCCTGTTAACTGGGATGTCGATATTAGTACTATAGATTGTGATGAAATTACTGTTAAAATTTTAGAAAAGTTTCCAATACCAACGAGTATATCACATAATTTTGTGCGAAAGACCTTTTTCTCCCTTGTTTTTTGTGAGTGCTGTCGTAGACTTCTTTTTCAAGGATTTTATTGTCGAACATGCGGATACAAGTTTCATCAACGTTGTACCAATGGAGTTCCTTCACTTTGCCATCAAGTATGAATATTTTTATCTTATATACTTTCAGCTCTGCACCTTGGTTTCATTACCTACATCATTTTAAATAATCAAATAAAAAAGTATCCCATTCGTGGTATAAAAAACTTTGGAATTAGAAACAAATTTCATTGTCAAAAAACTGTAGGTCTATCATTTATAGTTTTGAAGTTACAGCGTTTCGAATTATAGGTCACTTATTTTTTATGTACATCAGTACACATGTGTAGACATTTAAAAAGTTGTCACTAAAATGTAAAAACCATCAGTGGCGAAGCGTCCATATATGCAACGCATGCAGTGCATGCCCTATCAAAATGTGTAAAATATCTAATTTTATGTTTTTAAATTAAATAATAATATTAGATACTAGATACGTTAGATATTTTAAATTATAGGAACAAATTTTGTCAAAAAAATAAAAGGCGAAGGCGCCATCGCGGGTGCACGCAGGCTTTGTATGCACTCGGAGTCATGCAGTAAGGCAGTATAAATCCAGCTTAAAAAATCGTTTGGTTCTTGCAAAATTACTGAAAAAAATGAAATAATTAATATAGGTAGACCAAAACCAGAGCTACCCGAATGTAAATCGATAATAAAAAAAAAGGCACTGTCCGCACTTTTCATTACATTTTTTTAAAGTGCACATAAATATTTTGATATTTTCCATTTCAAAAAGAGACCCCCCCCCCCAATTTTTTTAAAATTTTATATTGTGTGCATGCCTCAGTGCTGAAGTCACGCCTCGCCATTGAAAACCATCCTCTTGAATTAGTAATAACAAAACAACAAAAATCGTTGACGAAATATTGAATAAAAAATTGACAAAGAAAAAAAATTGAAAAGTAATTTTTGTTTTTTTTTTTCAAGGGGGTATTTTTTTTTCTCGGTTTCAAAAACTAAATTATTATCTCGGTCTCTATTCTTTAACTTCTGTCTACAGTACACGTTTGTCACGTTATGCACCTTTTAAATTTCATGAAATTTTTTTATTAATTAAAATGATATTATAATAGGTTTCAAGTTATAATAAAGTGAGTTCACTTTTTATTTGTAGTAAATTTTGAAAATTAACCATTACGGTTGTCAATTATGTATTGATTAAATTTTTAGAGTACTAAACTTTGTTCTTTTGTTTAATTCAATAAAAAGATATTTTAACTTAATTCTATTGAAATTTGAAATTATTAGAAACATGTACTTACAATTCGATTTTTCACATGGGTTTCGTGGATCAGTTATATGTCAAAAAATTAATTTGAACAACTTTTATTTCAGCCAACGTTTCAAACACTTTATTTGTTCATCCTCGGAGCACTGCAATTAATGATATTATACAATTAAAATAAAGATACATGGCAAATATTACTGCATCAAATTATAGGAATTATATTTACATCGATAACAACGTCAAACTAGTACTTAATAATAATTAGGATAACTTACAAATTTTTAGTGTTAATACATATGGTATTATTTATAATAATCAATATACTATCAATTATTATTTTAAAAAACATATTGGTGTGTCTTGTACTCGGTCTTGTACAGCCACATTCTTATCAATAAGATTAAATTTATAAAATTGAAATTCGATATTAATAAATTTATGCGCATATTAAAAGAATAATAAATAAGTTGGTAATATTTATACAAAATTTTTTACGTATATTAAGTTGGAAATACATTTATAGCAACCTGCAAGAAAATGGTGGGGGAATTTGTTACTTATTTGTTGCTTACAATAAAAAAATATTTGTACCTCAAAAAACTTTTGAGTTATCTCCAAACAGCTGACTTAAATTTAAAGTTAGCAGTCACTGCGATAACTTGGTGACTATTCACATGAGGACAATCATTAGGGCATCCAAATTTGTTACTTTTAAAGTACTTCAAGATGCACTGGTTTTTTTTTTGAAAAACAATTTTTTTCGTAAAAAAAAAAGTAAAATGTAATAGGTTCATAAATAAAAAAGCAATTTTATCGCTAAATTAAACTTGTACTGAATATATCCCACCTAAATTTAATTTGTTACGTTGATAAAAATCATTTTTAAAGGAAAACAATAGTGTGGGGTCATATTTCCTAGAACACGATTTACGCCTCTCTCTACCTAACACAAGTTTTGATGTTTAAAGAAACAGATATACAAAAAAAATTAGTAACAAAATACAAACTGACTTAAGAATGATTAGTAATGCCAAAGCAAGTTAAAAGAATAAAAAATGTTGCTGGCTGCTAAAGTAACAAAAAAAAGTAACAAAATAAAACCAAAGTCAACATCATTTCCTGATGTTTTTTTTAATATTGTCATATCTTTTGCTAATTATGAAATACATAAACTGAAAAAAAATAGTAACAAATTACGAGCTGACTTGAGAATGATCAGCAAAGTCCAAAGCATACTTGATTTAAATTTAAAAACTTGAAATAAAATGGAATTTATACAAGGTGTCCTGAAAAATCATTAATATGTTGAAATTTTAAAATTGCTGTAACTTCTTAAGGAGTCGAAAAAAAATATTAGTTCATAGGAAATTGTTCAGAATGACATTTACTATCTAAAAAAAAAATTTTGCTGGAAAAAAGTGAGACACCCTGTACAATTTATATAAATTGTTTATTAAATTATTATTTTCATTTAATAAGTTTTAGTTGAAATAAGCACTCAATAATAATGGAGTCATAAAGTGACCCCCCCCCCCCTGGACCTTTGTGCTTTAAATTTCAACCGGTCATCAGAAGGATAAAAGACTTTAGTATTATTATTATAAAAACGAGGAAAGTTGTCAATGATATTTATTTAATATTTTGATTCAATCATAAAAATAAACGGTTTATTTAACCTTAATTATTTTGTTTAAAAATATTTGAATATGACTTCATTAATATTCAAATGATAAAAAGTTAGTGTAGGCTCATAATTTGCAAACTCCAATTGCTGATTGTAACGCTTCATTATCTATTTTATGTTACCCCAAAAATGTTTTTTGGTTCAATAGAAAAATTTTCCTAAAAATGTTTATTGTAACTGATTAATTTTTATTTGTTATTTTATGCCAAATTTATCTTTTTTTATAAAAAAATGTGTCAAAAATATTAAAAAAAAAGACATTGTCGTCTATTGCCTAATTAGGAACATTTTGAGCATTATTTATTAAAAAGTGTTATTTATCCCAAGTTTCTTTTACATTACATTCTCACTTTTTTATTATTCTTTATGTTTTCAGACCGAGGTATTATCAAGCGATAGGCTTTTATTTTAGCAAAAACTATCTAACAAGTCACATGTACAAGCAAAATTAAATAATTATTACTTTAATATGTATAAATGTTAAATCAAATCTAATAAGTTTGTTAAAATAAGAGTAGAATCACTAGTAAAAAAAATTGGAACTTTTTTGGGCGATTGTAAAATAGATTTCTTTAAATTAAACATTGGTTTATATTAATAGTGAAAGTACGAAATAAAAAATTTAATTCACCATTTTTCAGGTTCGTATGACGGATGCGTACTACAGAGCCCTGCTAGCCCGACCAACTGATTCAAGTGCTGGTATCCTTCACCCAGGTCAAGCTGGGTTAGGTTTATCATCCCATCGACCACCTCGTCATCCAGGTACTTTAGGACACCATGACCGATCTAGCTCAGCGCCTAATGTTTGTATAAATAGTGTAAGACCTAGTGTAGAAGAATGTCCAAGATCACTATCGCTTAATAGAGCTGGAGGAGTTGATGGTGAATCATCACCTCATTGTCGTAGCACTCAAGCATCCCCAACGGGTTCTTTACAGCCTAGAAGACCTCGAGCAAGATCAGCGGATGAAAGTAAACCACTCTTAGCGCCCCGAGAAAGTATTGAAGATTGGGAAATACCGGCTGATGAAATAATTGTAGGGCATAGGGTTGGTTCAGGGAGTTTTGGAACTGTGTATAAAGCTCACTGGCATGGTCCTGTTGCAGTTAAAACATTGAAGGTTAAAATACCAACTACAGCACAGTTGCAGGCTTTCAAAAATGAAGTGGCCGTCTTACGCAAAACAAGACATGTAAATGTTCTGCTTTTTATGGGTTGTGTTTCTAAACCAAAATTAGCTATTGTAACCCAATGGTGTGACAGTTATAGTTTATACAAACATTTGCATGTTTTCGAATCAAAATTTGAATTGCTCACGTTGATTGAAATTAGTAGGCAAACGGCGCAAGGTATGGACTATCTTCATGCAAAAAATATAATACATCGTGATATGAAATCTAATAATATCTTTCTGCATGAAGATTTAACTGTAAAAATAGGTGATTTTGGACTGGCTACAGCAAAAACTCGTTGGTCTGGATCGCAACAATTCCACCAACCAACTGGTTCAATTTTATGGATGGCTCCAGAAGTGATACGAATGCAAGAAGATAACCCTTATAGCTTTCAATCTGATGTTTATGCTTTCGGCATAGTTATGTTTGAAATGCTGACAATGCAATTACCTTATAACCATATTAATAATAAAGATCAAATTTTATATATGGTTGGTCGTGGCTTTTTAAAACCTGATCTTAACAAATTACGTTCAGACACTTCAAAACCTCTTCGTCGCCTCATTGAAGACTGCATAAAATTTAATAGAAACGAACGACCATTATTTAGGCAAATACATGCATCACTTGAAGCGCTTTTAAGAAACATACCCAAAATTCACCGATCTGCTTCAGAACCTAATATGAACAGGACGCAATTACAATCTGATGAATTTTATTATGCTTGCGCAAGTCCTAAAACCCCAGTCAATTTTGGACCATCAACTAATTTCTTATTTTACTCACCCAGCACAAATATTTAATTTATTGCTTTCATTTATCTAGTCTATTCAATTTTATTTAAAAGTATTAAAAAATTATTTTTTTAATTAAGCTTAATTTTTAACTATTGTGAGTATTTTACGCCTAAACAATTATTTATTATGTTTTTAAAATATGTTTTTGGAATTACTACATTCCTTTTATAAAAATGAATAGACTAAGAAAACTAATTGTTATTGTGTTTACATTCTTTATTGAAAGTGTTGGAAAAATAACACTTTTGGTCTTTATATTGTTTTTCCAATGGTTTTACTTATAACCATTTGCATGGGCCGTTATTTCTATATTTGACTCTACTGTTTTACTTTCTTTGTACAATTATACTAATTTTTTTAATTACTTTTAAAAATATATATAGTAGCCTCTTACACTTGGGCAATAAATCAAAGGCGACAAGCAATATGCAATATTTAACATGCAATATTATTACTAGAGTATATTTTATACAATAATTTTACATTACAATCATGGACCTCAAATAAAAACACCATACATTCTCAATGTGAGATAAAATCGAAAATAATATCGTCTGTTGCACATTGCCTCAATGTAAAAGCTGCCATATTTAAATTAGCAAATACACTAAAAACGCAATATGTCTTCATAAGACTGAAAAACTTTTATTTTATTAAAATGCACAAAAATGAACAAAGCCTTCGAATAAACAATTGTAGCTCGGTTAATTTTTCAACGTAGTATATTATGTTGTAAATGTACTATCTTGACAAAACAATTTTTACATAGTTTTTTTAAAGAAATTTAAACGTTTTTGTTTTATAACAAAATTAACCTTTTAAATAAACTATGACTATTCAACTCACAAGTGACTATTTTTGTGGCAAGTAAGACGTCAAAAATATCAGCGATTATTTTATGACGTTAATGTCAAATTTCAAAAAGTTTGAAGTTGGGTGTCAAATTTTGCACAAAAAAGTGGAAAATGTTTGTTAAATAGTCCCTTAAGATGGGGAAATTGTGAGAAAGAGAGAGAACCATGTGTTATTTTATTTTTTTTTACATAGTAACCATTAACAAAACTAAATAAAATTTACATGATCCCCTTCCTTATAAATAACTCTTTGGGTTCCAGCATATTTTTTTTAAATATGTGCCCCTGGAAGAGAGTAGAAGTGGAACTAACACATTTTTTTCCACATTTCATCGTATTTCCACTTCTACACTTTCCCAGAATTTTATTTGGAAGAAAAATTATGTAAAACTTAAAGTACTACTTATAATTATAAGGGTCAAATAGTTTTTATTTATTATTTTTTATGATTTCTATGTAAAAATATTAAAATAACAAACGGTTGCTGTGTTTCCCTCTCTTTTTCACAATTCCCCAGTCTTAAATATGCACTCTTGTTCAAATTATAAGTCGAATAGTTTTCATACATTACCACTCATGTCGTTTAGGGTTAAAAATTAAAACTTAACCTCAAATGACATTTGACCACTCATGATATTACATATGAAAATTTAATAAGCATTTATCTGAAATTTATGTAAATACAAATTAAAATAAAAAATTATAACTTTTAAATAAAAATTCTTGGCAATAATTTTGCAATATATCATTTCTTGAAGTCCTTCGTTGATAAATCACTTGTTTGCTTTTATGATGAGTGAAAATTTATAATCATGATTGCAATATTGAATGTAAACATAATAACTAAAATCGAATAAGTATTCTTAAAACATAAACTGCCTGTTTTATAATCATTACAAAACTCAGGGCCCAGTTGTACAGAGTGAATCAAGATTTTAATCTATTTAACAAAAGTTATTGTACAAACTTTAGTTATTGGGTAACTCATCGAAATCATTATTACCCGATTAAAAAAATTGATTTGGTTTATCCAACTGGGGGGTCAGTTGTCGATAAAAATTTTAATTAACGCATGATCTCGAATTTTTTAATTTTCAAATCAATAGTGTTTTGTAATTTTGATTTTATTTATACCTCATTTTTCATTAAATCAATGCTGGTTGATGGTTGTGATTGAGTGTCTGTATACTATTTAGGAATTAAAGTAATTTAGTACTTTTTATGTTATTGTCTTGTATTATTCCATGTTCCAACTTTCAAATCGAGAAGAATACAACATTTTAAATTGCCTACACTTTTTTAGAGTTTCCTTCTCAACGTACAAGACTGAGTAATTCATTAGTTTTTAAAAATAATTTTAATAAAAAATGCGAAGGTTACCTTTGAATTTTTTAAAATGATTATTTAGAATGTTTTAGTGTATTGTGCATATTGGGGAAACTTATGTATGTAATTTATAAGTCGTTTTCTTACATCCGAGTTGATATTTGTAACATGGAATATGTGCATATTTAAATTATCCAAAAATTGTTTTCGTTTTTATAATAATAAAATCTTTTAAAAATTTTAGTGTTTTATTTCATAAGCATGCTAAATGTGATCACTTTTCTATCAACTTAATAATAAACAATTAAATCTGATATTCTAAGATTTCAATAATTTTCTTGAGTATCAACACCCAAATTTTATACCGGAAACATACAGCACCTACATGAATTTAAAAAAAATGTTTGGTGTAAATCAGTTGATTAGTTTTCCCATAGTAAAATCGCAATGTATTTGCTAAAATTTGGACACAAATCCGGCCATGGAGAGTTTATTTGAAGACTTTCATACATTTTATTAGAATGATCGGTAAATACAATTCATTCCTTAAATTTTGAGCCCTTAAACGTTTTTGTGCCCAGCGTAGTTTTCAAGCAATCAACTTTTTTTTGAAAAAGCTAAAATTTCTGTACTAAATTTTAATTGATTTTTGTCCAGAACTCAATAACGAAAAGTGATAACTTTTTTTTAGCTGAAAACTCATCTAAAGCAGTCCTTTCCAAAAATATATAAAATGTTAATTTAATTAGCGTATTTGAAGTTTTTTTTTAAGATCTTATTTAAATTTTTTTCAAGTTTTCGATTTTAATAATTTTCTTGAAAACTACAAAAGTTATCAATATCAAAATTTTGTACCAGAAACATCTAGCACCTAGATATATTTTTAAAAATATTTGGTGAAAATCGATCGATTAGTTTTTCCATATCACAAAACATTTGCTAAAATTTGGGCACAAATCCGGCCCTGGAGAGTCTATTTGAAGACTTTAAAAATTTTTATTAAAATTATTATAAAATAGAATTCATTCCTTAAATGTTGAGCTCTGAAACGTTTTTGTACCCCATATAGTTTTCATGCAATCAACTTTTTTCTGAAAAATATAAAATTTCTGGACCAAATTTGAGTTTCAAGTGGGATTTTATACATTTTTAATATGAATTTGTTTTAGTGGATAATATTTATGGATCAAAAAAGGTCAATATTAAATTCGACCAGTTTTTAATTAAAACCAACGTTTCGAAACGTATTGATTCATCCTCAGGGCACTATGCAAACTATAAATTATATTAATTTACGAATAATTAAAATTATTTAGACAGACAAAATACTTAAAACTAAATTTATCTTATGTTAATAAGATCAATAGTCTTTATTACTTACAAATTTTTTCCAATCGAGTTTGTCTTTATTAACACTTAGCACAACATGATATTTTACGTTAATAAATGCTCTAAAACTTGTATTTATTAGGTAAATACTTTACTTATTAGGTAATGTGTTGTTCAAAACCAAAAACCACATACAGACTATTTATTAAAGCGAATTTATAAAATTTTTGTTCGGTCTGGATAGTTAATTTGCATATACATTTATTTTATTTTGTTATCACAAGTTAACAAGTTTAAAAATTGCAATTGAATTATTTTCTTACATTATGGTTATGGTAGTTCATTTTATATGACCAAACTTACATTTAACATTAGCTTATTAAGGCGGCCTCCAAAACATACAAAAAATTCTGATATTTTAAAATTTTCAATGAATTTCCATATGAAGTCCATAGCGTGTATTCAGCGACCGTGATGAAAAAGATGTCGTTGTCGTTAATCACGTGATTAAAAAATATTTTTTCATAAGAAATATTTTCTTAAAGACGTGATTAACGACAACGAAGCCTTTTTTGATACAAAATAAAGTAAGTAGGTATACTTTGGTTTTATACTTGTAACCAGTGGCGTAACTACGTTTTGTGCTCTGTGCTCCAATCCTTTAACTAAAAAAAAAACCGCCGAATTTTTAGAAATAAATCAATTATTTTTACCTATAAAAATAATAAGGTACTTAATATTCAAAGATATGATATAATATAAAAAATAAGAAAAAACTAGTTAATTACAAGTGTTAAAAATGCATTTTTATAACACGCCTATGAGAGTTTTGCGAATAGAATTGATAAAAATATTAGTAGTTATTGTTTTAGTATCCATAGTTTTGTTACTTTTAATAAATATTTACTTCTAACACTAGTGCGAGAAAGTGACACTTTTAACGTCTGTCATGAGTGTTAGAATAGCAGTGACTTTTAACACGTTTGTAGAAAAATAATATTTAATGAAAATAAACTTCTATGCAGAAATAAAAAACACCAAATTAAAAAATAAAATTACAGAAAAAATATAAAATGTCTTAATTAATTTATTTTTTGTCATATTTATTGAAATACACGCCTTTTTGTCTTTTGATTGGCAAAATCTCTTATTTAGATCTACTTTTTTACCAAAATTGCTTTCAATTGCCAATGAATAAATATTTGAATTTTTTTGCGTTGTTCCGAAGATCTTCAATTTGCTAAACGATCTTTCAGTGGTTTCATAGGAAGTGTTAACAATAAAAGAATTGCTGTAGTGACATTTTCCATAAAATTATTTATTTTAGTAAATTTATCTAACTTTTGCATAGAAGTTTCTTTATTTTCGTAATTTTTAATAAAATATTTTACATTTATCATTTGAGAAGAAATAATTTTCATTTTTCAAGATAGTTTTCTGCTGGATTTTGCGTCGATTTCAATATTTTCTCATCCGATTGTGTTTAAATATTTTTGGTTATAGAACACGTTAAAATTTCAGACATTTTTATGTATTTTTATAACTTTTAATCCAATGGAAAAAAGTAATGATACAAAATTTTAAAAAAAAATGGGTTGGCGTTCGATAACTACGCCTCTGTTTGTAAACTGGGGGGCCTCATTTTTTCTACCGCCAGGGGCCTCAATTATTCTAAATCTGCTACTGTGTAAAACAAAAGAAAGAAATCAATTTACAACACATTAAAGAGTCTACTTATAATTATACTCATATGATTTTAATTTAATTTTTGGTAGTTCTTTTTTATTTTGTTATAGTAGCATTTATTTAAGAAATCAATATATCTTGTTTTTGTTTACTGTGTTGTCATATTTTTATAAATTCACCATCTCCAAAAATTCTCCTTTATTTCTATTAATTTGTGTTCCTAAAATTTGAGGTTTATCAAAATTAAATTCATCTAGTTTTTTCCGATTTTTTTCCTAACATCATTGGAGTCAGGGGCGGATTTAGCATTTGCGTACCCTGGGCAAAAACTACTATGGGGGCCCCGGGATACTACAAAGCCGAAATATTAACATTAATTTTTTAAGTTTTTAAAAAAGTTGCAATTTAGCATTTTGAGTTTTGAGGGCCCCAAAAAGAGAAGGGGTCCAGGGCTGCAGCCCTTTTAGATCGTATACAAATTCGTCCCTATTCTGCCAGAAATAAGTCAGACTTTATTGAAAAACTCCAAGGGGAACATTAAAAAAATTAGGATTTTGTAAAAATTGCACTATTTTCTTGTTCAAATTGTAAGATGATTTTCAAAAAATTGTAAAAAATAACCACGTGAGCTAAATTTAATTTTGCGGTTGATTTAAATAAATTCTGCAAAAATAAAACCGAGTTGAGATTTCTAAAAATTGCACTTTTTAACTTGTTGAAGCTTCAAGATGATTTTTAAAAAATTATAAAAAAATTAACCAGTTAGAATTTACTTTTTGGTTGTTTTAAATAAATTAGAGAATTCTGCAAAAAAATGTTCAGAGTTTGTTGAAAAAATCCAAGGAAAACATTAAAAAAAATGAGATTTTGTAAAAATTGTAATATTTAACTTGTTGAAACAGTAAAATGATTTTTAAAAATTTATAAAAAAAATAACCAAATGAGCTAGAATTAATTTTGTAATCGATTTGGATAAATTAGAGAATTCTGTAAAAAATAAATCTGAGTTTGTTGAAAAATTCCAAGGGGAACTTTAAAAAATTGAGATTTTGTAAATACTCCAGTATTTTACTTGTTGAAACCGTAAAATGATTTTTAAAAAATTATAAGAAATAAATAAGCATGGTAGAATTAATTTTGTGATTGATTTAAATAGATTAGAGAATTCTGCAAAAAATTTTGAAGAATTTCTGGAACAATATTAAAAAATTGAGATTTTGAAATAATTGTACTATTTTACTTGTTGAAGCTGTAAGATGATTTTTAAACATTTATAAAAAAGTAACTAAACAAGCTAAAAATAATTTTGTGGTCGATTTAAATATATTAGAGAATTCTGCAAAAAATTAACCCAAGTTTGTTGAAAAAATCCAGGGAAAACATTAAAAAAATGAGATTTTCAAAAAATTGTAATATTTGGCTTGTTAAAACAGTAAAATGATTTTTGAAAATTTATAAAAACATAACCAAGTGAATTAGAATTAATTTTGCCATCGATCTGAATAAATTTGAGAATGCTCCAAAAAATAAATCTGAGTTTGTTGAAAAGTTCCAAGGGGAACTTTAAAAAACTGAGATTTTGTATTCAGTATTTTTGTAAATACTGCAGTATTTTATTTGTTGAAGCTGTGAAATGTCTTTTAAAAATTTATTTAAAAATAACCAAGTGAGCTATAAATGGCTATAATTAATTTTGTGGTTGATTTGAGTAAATTAGAGAATACTGCAAAATATAAACTCGAATCTATTGAAAAAATCCAAGGGGAAAATTAAAAATAAAATGAGATTTTGTAAAAATTTTAATATTTAACTTGTTAAAAATTTATAAAAAAATTTAAATAATTTAAAGAATTCTATAAACAATAAACGTGAGATTGTTGCAAAATCTAAGTAGAACATTAAAAAAATTGAGATTTTGTAAAAATTGCAATATTTTACTTTTTGAAGTTGTAAAGTGATTTTTAAAAAATTATAAAAAAATAACAATGCGCGCTAGAATTAATTTTGCGGTTGATTTAAATATATTTGAGAATTTTTAATTTAGTTTTTTGGGGGTCCCAATGAGATTGTTTCTCAATAGACTTATTATTGAAAATTTGTTTTAAGTTAGTGTAATGATTACGTTTATTTCGCGTAACTCGATCCGAATTGGATTGAAGTGGGATTGGATTTAGTAATCTTGATCGAATGAAAGTTTTTAACGAAATAAACGGGATTGATTTGACAAACAGTTACTAGAAAATTATTTTGTCATATTATTGGCACAACAGACTGTCACTTGAAAAATTTGTTAATTTTGTGTTTTGCTTGTTAAATCATTAAAACTTTAGAGGACTTCAAGAAAATTCAAAACAATTGAGCACAGACCACAAAATAACATTATAAAAAGAAGAAAAAGACAAAAGACTAACAAAAATGAACGTAACCACTCACTATTTTTACTAATTTTATTTCTGTTTAGTTTGTAATCAGGATTAACCTCGTATTGAATATTTGGATATTCCAGTTCAAATGAGATTGTTTACATGATTGAACAATCCCACATAGAGTCCAATCACAATCCGAAAGTTATCAATATATTCCCATATTAATAAAGTGACTTTCGAACATCAAAAGTAAGAGTTTTTAAATCGGTTTCTTGGTTAGGTGGTTAAAAAAACAAAGAGTAAGGTTTAATTTATATCATTTATATTTATTTGTATTGAATAAAATACATTTTCAACATTTGGCTTAAAGAATGTATATAAATACATTTCATGAAAATGACAATTTTTTTATTTTTTACAAGACATTTCTAAATATATATATATAAAATACATTAGAAATGATTAAACATTTATATGAATTAACTAAAATTAATGGCTAATTATATTACAATTTCTTTGGTTATACTAGCCATCATTTAATAAAAATATAACAAAATAAAAAGGAAGAAGATTCACACAACAAATAATGCACAGTAAATAATCATAACTAATAAAAAATATGAGTGACACATTTGTATATTTGGGACTTTAATTAAATCTATATATTCATCGAACATGCATAGGAGTCAAAATAAATGTTTAAATATTTACAATAATTATTATAATACCTATACACATAGATAGAGCTTATCTTATGTTAATAATAAAATTTATATATATATTTATTTTTTGGTAATTATATAATATATTTATATAATGTATATATTTTGAAAATATCTCACATACCTTGAGATTGTTATTAAATGCTACTTTATGCAATAACATTAGCAGTTCTAATAAGTAAATATAGGTCATATCAAATGGCTACATTATTGTCAACAAATCTTATACATATTATACCTCACACATTGGAAATTATATATTAGGTACATAATTTGGAATGATTTTATTAATTTATTCGACTAAAATCTGTTCATTCGGCATATTACTGCTATAAAATATCTTAATTGGTAACCGAACCACCGTAAACTTACGTAACTATTCTTAATTAAATGCTTATAAAAGTTAGTGTATTCTTTAATAACGACTTGCACCATTTGTTCATTGTATTGTTGAATCTATCAGCACTATGTATTGTCAAGTAACACCTCGAATGCAGCGGCTTATCGCCCCATAATTATTGTACTGTTTATCAACAAAAGGCAGATTATATTTTTACACTATTTAAACTACAAAAGTTAAGAAATCGATGTTTAGAAACCAAATTATTCTAATAGTTACTTTTAAATTTTATCTTCGAGTATGGCACTTAAAAAATCTAAATTTTTATATTTTACAAACACCTACATAAATATGCAATCAATAAAAAAATAATTTCACTTATCTCAATCACAAATTAGGCCCAAAAAAGTACAATAACTCATCACAAGCGGTTTAACGAAAAATTTAACAATGAATAAGTCTAATAGAGTGATGCATTAACTCAAATATTCGTTACAAGAAATTAAAATAAACTTTTTTATTCTAAAAGCATTGCACATCTCTTGACTTAGACTTGAAATAATAAAATAATAAAAAATGAAGAAATAATTGCTAAAATTGCCCACGCCTGCTTTGGTACCTCAATTTACTGCGTGTGGAAGACAGTTGATTATGTTGGCACTACCTACAACTGTATTTTTTTTGAGTATTTTACAGGTACCACAAAATATATTATAATTTATATTTATGTATATACAATTGCATTAAAATAAATCAACAATAAAAAATGAAAAAAATTAACCAATATATAATAAATCTGTATGGCTTTCTTTTAGTTTATCATATATACATAAAATATCTTGTGATGTAGTTGTAATAATAATCAAAAACTTATTATTACACCTTATTATTTAATCTCTTTTAATTTTAAATAAGTTAAATTTAAAATAACTATATATGAAAAAATTGCAACTTTCTTTAAACTCTTTCTTAATAATATTTACATATTGGCATTGTAAAACGGCAAGCTTAAATTGTATATCATTGCATCTTACACTAATAAATTAAATAATTTACTCTCTGTACGGTTTGCAGTAGGAATATCGATGGTTCATGTGTTGGCTGTAGGAACCAGAGTGTGAGAAGCGTTTTAAACATTTGCAACATTGGAATGGCTTCTCTCCACTATGAAGACGTTTATGTTCAGTTAAGTGATGCTTATGCTTGAACGCCTTCGGACATGAATCACATTTATGTGGACGTTGTCCTGCAAACAAAAAAAAAATGATTTAATATTTTACAATTTTAATAGTACATATATTATTCAACGAACGGGTATGACAAGCCATTATTCACGAGGACGAATTGCGGCACGAGGCGGAAGCCGAGTGCCGTAAGTCCGAGCGAATAATGGTTGAATACTTTACTTAATCGACGACTTTTTATTGTTCTGCTGTATATTTTTTATATTTTAATTATTTTTGTAAATTAAACCTAACCTAACCCCTAACCGTTGCTAAGCTACCAATTCAAAACAATGCTTTATTAGCTAGCTTAACCCCGTGGATAAACAAAATATGCGGAATTACAGCTTTTTGATTAGATAAGTACATTTCTAAACAAGAAACGTGTTCATTTAATTCAATAGTCGTCGATAAAATTTATTAGCAATAAATTTTTTTATAATAATTACCTGAGTGTTCATATTTGTGCCTAGCGAGGGAGCTTTGCTTGGAGAAAGCTTTATCACATTGATCACAAGTAAATTGTCCTTCAATCTCAAGCTCTTGATTCCCTAGCATCGGACTACCCAAACTCTTCATAACAAACTGTGACATCTTGCTACTTTTACTGGGACTACCGAAATCGTCCTCTTGATCCCCATACTCGACATCACACGTCAGCCGCCTCTTATCCGAATTCGGACTAATATTAGACATTCTATTACTAAGAATTTGAGATAGATTCAGATCTGGAGGGCCAAACTGCATAAGTCGTTCCATGGGTACCAGCCCCATTCCGGAAAAAGCGAGTTTGTGCGTTGGCTGCGCTAAAATTTGAGCCAAACGACTGCTGTTGTTGTAATCCATTGGAGACGGAGAACGAAGCGGCTCGGAGGAGCAATTTGACGCTTGGTAGGGATTCGAGTGGGACATGTTATAGAAGGGAGTTGGACTACGCGAAGATTTATGACTAAGATTAACAACTTCTTCACCAGAATCTGAATGGTGGTTGGTTGAAGCTGGTCGATTAGGTGAGCTAGCAGGTGATGATTCTCTAGAGATTTCCTTTTTGATTGAGAGATCAAGGGGTTGCTCAGGAGTGTATTCTTGAGGAGATTGAGCAAGAGGATAGCCTTTTTGACCCATAAATTGCTGATTTGAAGGCACCGCGGTTGAAGGAAAGCGTGGAAGTAGACTCGGGGTATTGTATGGTACTTGAATTATTCTTCCTTCCCGTCTGTCGCGTGCGCGAGTGTTTTGGAACCAGACCTGCACTACGCGCACTGGAAACCCAATTTGTTCAGCAATTTTCGATAATTCTTCCCTCTTCGGACGTGGATTAAGTAGGTAGTTGTCTTTTAAGATTTTTAATTGCTCGTCGGAGATTAGAGATCGTACGCGGACTTTGCGACCGTCTTCCGTTAGTTGATCGGTTGTGGTTACTGATTCGCTATCCATATCATCGTGGTGTTCGTTGTCATCTTCGTTACAACTTAACGCGCCGTTATTTGGTGTTTCTTCATTCTTCGTTGTCATTGCGTCCTCCAATTTTGCGGCAAGCCCTTCAGATTTTGGGCTAGTATCACATTCGTGGGTTTTAAGTGAGTTTTCGTCGTTAAAGGATTTGTTGCATTTAGTACAGGTGTGATCGAGGGGGGAATGTGTGGATCTTATGCTTTGGCAATCACTGGAGTTGTCTGAAAATTTTTGCATGTTTGCTTGAAGGAATTGTTTGGTGACTGTTGCGTTTACAGTCTCCAAAATTCTTTTAACCGCTTCGAGATCGCCGTTATTGGTGTGATTTGTAGTTTCGGATTGTTTTTCTTCTTTAGTTTCTCCTTCATCGTCCATTACAAGATCGGCACAGCTGGAAGAGTTGGATTTGTTGAGATTTTGTTCTTCCGTTTTGATGTTCATTTCCTTGTCGTCGACTTGAATTTCTTGTTCGTGAATTTGCGATTTGTGCGGTGAGGATGCGCTTTGTAGTTGTTCTAGTAGGTGCCCGATTGAGTAAGGGCTTATGGCATGTCCGTTTGCGTTAAGTATTCCTGGAGGCGTCATATAAAACGGGTGCATGGCAGGATTTGAAGCTAAAGAATTTTGGAGAAAAGCAGCCGCGGCAGCTTCCGAATACTTGGGCATCTTCGGCATGATTGGAAGGTAAGCATTGTGATTCGTGGTGTTTATGTTGTTGTTAAGAGACCCTGGGTGCGGTCGTTTCGGTCCTCGTATATTCTGCGTCACTTTATCCAAGGCGCCGGAATTCGGAGCGCGTGTTCTGCCCAATTTCAAATTCATAACTAGGCATTTCTTCGAAGTCATGTGACTCGAATAGGAACCGGAATGAGAGAAACGTTTCCCGCAATTGCCACACTCGAAAGGCTTCTCACCACTATGGATTCTTATATGTTCCTGCAAAAATAAAATCTTGATTAGTTTTGTTTTTTGGGTTTATTTCCTTTTTATTACCTTTAAATGGTGCTTGAACTTGAATGCTTTATCGCATTCGGTACATTTGAATTTTCTCAGGGTGACACTCTCGTCGTGGCTGATCATGTGTCGTTGCAAGCGATAAACATTTGCAAAAGTTTTGTTGCAAATCTTACAAGACTGTAACAAAAAAATTTATAAATCAATAATTAAAAGTGTATAATTGATAAGTCATAATATTATTCATAATTCATTTAATTGAAGGTTCTCGTGGTTGATTATTTTTATCTTTAATATTAAAGATTATTCTTGGTATTTACAATAAATCATGTTTTATAATTGAAGAGACTATAATAATATAGTTTAGCAGTGTTTATTATGGTGATAATAGTAAATAAACAAATAAAATGACGTGTTAAACCAAAATTTAATAATTTTATTAATTGTAGTAAATCTAAAATGTTATTCGATAATTCGTTGTCTATTTTAATTCCGCTTGAATTTGCAAGGCGTTTACATAAATTCCTGTCAAATTCAAATGTGTTCGACAAGTTAATTTTGGACAAATCTTTCGACTGGTGATTTTTCATTGGGAGAAGGATAAAAGATGAACTGGAGAGCCATAAATAATTTCTTTGTGTCGTGTTGGTGCTTTAGTGGTTAGTGGTCGATTAAATAATATGAAAATATTTATTATACAATCTGGCATTGCACAAGAATGTCATTAAAACTCATTAAACATCGCCTGAAAAAGCTAAAACGCAAAACAAACTCGCGTTATGGTCCATTACCACGTCACGTAAGCGACTCTTTCACACGCTGGATATTCACACATGTGGCTCTAGTCTCTGGATTCTGGATTGGATAGATGAGGTCTCGGATTCGGATCTGGCGACTTTATGTCGATCTGTTTCCATCATCGAGTTACTCATTTAACACAGTTTGAAGCCACTTGATGAGACCCAGAGCGAAATTAAAACGTAAAATGGAATTGTTTCGTAGAGAATGTATACAAACATTTAGTTGACCTGCAGCCCACATGCCCTTTTAATGATATATGTCAAACGTTAAACTAGAAAATAAATATTAATTGAGCGGGCATGACTTCAACACGTTTTATTAAAGTCCCCTAGAGTTCACTCCTAATCTACAAAGAAGCACGAATTAATTTAAAATGTCCCAATGAAAAATAGTCCACTCTTTTAAATACTCTATAAATCATTAATTTACACAAAACACAAGGTCAACTAATTTAGACAACATTTTGCCGATTTAATATTGAATATTTTGGTTCAAATGGTAGAATATCCTAAATTTTGGATAATCCTGAATATCCCTCGATAAGTTTTTCATTCAAATTTTGATGGTACTTTGAAGTAATTATAACTAAATTAAACTACAATCATTTTTTTGAAAATGAGAGTAAACTCAAAATGCTCGATCCTGTTCAAAAATGTAAATCCTTACGTAGTGCCGGTCTCGGAATTTTCCATTAACAGGGTATTAGATCAAAAGAAGCCCAACTACAACTTTTTTTTTTAAATCAATAAAAATAAAGAAGTTGATTTCCAAATTTTCAACCTTTATATCTTGGTCAATTGGTCAAGAGGATTTTTTTACTATTTTTCTGGGAATTCCTGAACAATGTTCTGGAAAGCTAATCCGTCATTTGTTGCACACCCTGTATACAGGATGGTGATTATTTCGATGCTCACCATTGGTATCTTTTAAAGTGGAAGAGATACGAGGTCGGTTAAATTAAAGAAAAGTTGCGCATTTTTATGGCCATTAAAAATCTGAAAGAAAATTTAAGATATTTAAACTCATTGCAAAATTATGGCCAAAAATCTAAAAAATGTGATTTTAGAAAAGGTACCAAATTTCATTGATGTAGCAGTAATGGTTTGGCAAATATAAATTATTTTCCAAAATCACATTTTTTCTTCTTTTGGCCATAATTTTACAACGAGTTTAAATATCCTGAATTTTCTTTCAGATTTTTAATGGCCATAAAAATGAGCAACTTTTCTCTAATTTAACCGACCTCGTATCTCCTCCACTTTAAAAGATACCAATGATGAGCATCGAAATAATCACCACCCTGTATGGAGTACAAAAAATGGTTACAAGCTCAAAATTTGAGGAATGAATTGTTTTTTCCGAAAATTCTAATCAAATGTTCAAATGAACTATCCAGGACCAAAGATTTATGTGTTTTTGGAATGGACTTTAGATGAGATTTCAGTCAAAAAAAGAAACATTTTCTTATCACTTTTCGATTTTGAGTTCTGCATAAAAATGTGTAAAATCCCACTTTCAAGTCAAATTTAGTCCAGAAATTTTAGATTTTTCAAAAAAAGTTGATTGCTTGAAATCTATACGGGACACAAAAACGTATAAGGATTCAAAATTTAAGGAATAAATTGTACTTTCTGATCTTTCTAATAAAATCTTTGAAAGTCTTCAAATAATTTGTGCCCAAATTTTGGCAAATAAATTCAAATTTCGTTTTGAAATTTAAGATTTTTTTGAATAATATTCGAGATGCAAGTTTAATTACTTAATTTAAACCTTGAAAAAAAACGTCATCAGTATAAATATCTTGGCAGGGGGTAAAATCACCCTCGACTCATTTTTGGATCTACCAGTAAACTTAAAGGTCGATCCTTTTCAAAATTGCAAATCCCAACGAAATATTTCTTAAGATAACTTATGGATATGCACATTGTTATTAAATTTTGGTTGATATTGAAGCTTATAATGGTTTTTACCTACCGTAAATTGAGGTAACTTTTGCCCAAATTTTGGAAAAATGTTATTTACCAACTTTTATTTAACACATATTTTAAGTGTCTTTCAATTAGTATCAGAATACTATTTTTTCGAAATTTGGGTAAAAGTTACCTTTAAGGCCCAAAGTTACCTCAGTTTTCGTTTTGAATTTTTTATAAATTGTGGTGTTTTTATTTTAGCTATTGATGGAAACTTGATATTTTTTTGATAATTTTTAGTTGTATAGTTTTTAATTTTATAAAATTTACAGTTGTAATTTGCACAATTAATAAAATCTAAATTAGGTGTTATTTTGTTTGAACAATGAAAAAAATTGAGTAGTGCATAAAAAATAAATTAGCCCAAATTTTTACCTGGTATATGTGAGGGCCAAAATTTTTTAATTTTTCAAAAATTTAGATTGATGTGGGGTAACATTTACTAAGATTAAAAAGTTTTTTTTGTTAATTTTTGACTTACCACTTGAGCATTGGGGGAGTGTAGAAGTTCGTGTTTTTCGAGTTGATCCTTGTTGACGAAGGAAGCGGTGCACTGGGAGCAGCCAAAGGGGCCGCCGGTGCCGACGAGGCTTGGTGTTGGAGAAACGGCGCTAGGCGTAGGCACTGTGCCGTTTTCTGGACATAGATCTGGATGGGAACTCTCGATGTGTTCCTTAAGCGATTGGAAGTTCTGGCAACCCTTCTGGCATTGCGGACATTTGATGAAATATTCAGAACCAACACTGGCCTCGTCCCCTTCTTTGACTACCCCATTTGCGAGGGATGGAACTGCAACGGAACAATTTAAATCAATACAGGAGGGGCGCCTTTTTTAATACATAAATATGCATAAAGGTCGTACCCGATGTTTTAATTGTTTCCATCTCGGAGATTAATTAAAGCTGGGAAATTGTTTTTTGACAGGCGAACAAAAATCAATCCGACGCCTACCTTAGTTACGCGTTACCTATTTTTAATAAAGGTGGAAAAAATGTCTTTGTTGCTAACGAGGGACAAAGCAGAATTTAATTGGAACTCGTCCAGCGCGGGAACGAATTCATTGTAACCAAAATAAGTTTCAAACGACGACTCAAAGGTACTAAAATTACTGGACCTACGCGATGACCACTAATACCAACCATGACTCAAACTAATCATTGATAACATTGCTAATTCTTAGTTTCGCAAATAATGCAATTAACAAATAAATAAGGATGAGATTAGGTGCATCACAGGTTAAAGTCCAACTAATCCAACCTATCTTGTCATGCATTGTTAGGTAGGCGCAATAAACTAAATTTGTTTACCCAAAGAATGATCACTGATAACGCAACAGACGTTGAGAATTTTTCATTACACAAACCATTTACATTTACCCAAATAAATACGATTACTTTTAATTTAGGTAATTTTATCTTAAATTATCACCTAACATTCATATCAATGCCAATTTAAACAAATACATTAAAATTCTTAATCACTAAAAGTAATGTAAATATGTTTTTCTTCAAATTTATAAATTATATAAAATACACATTCCAAAAACTTGCTTATTAATTATAAATATTACATATTTTTTGGAAAATCATTAGTTTATATTAATAATTACATTTTGTAAAGCGAGGACTTGGTGTAGTTCATCATCTCATATTTATTTTTAGTATTTTTAAGATTTATTTATGCACGCAGAATTGCGTATTTAAAAAATCGCACCAGATTTATTTATAAACATTGTTGTGAAGCATGATTGTTATTTTTTATCGCCACGTATTGAATTACTATCAGGACCAATTATTTTTGATTTTTCTTAATCATTTTTTATAATTCTCCAAATTATTTTTCCTTAAAACTGGAATGTAATTTGAAAATAATTACATGAAATTTTAAATAAAATAGAAAGTATGTAAAGAAATCACTCATAGATGGCAGCACAAATATCAAACCATCGTTTGCGCGCGTTTCATAAAAAACTTTCTAGATTTTTTTATACTTTAATTTCTATTATTGTCTTTAAATCTGGGCTTTGATCTGACATTTTTTAATTTCAAGTCGGTCTAAGAAAAAGAAACTAATTTTATTTAAAGTCTTGAGTCTTTAAAGCCCGGCCTGGGATTATAGCGTTTCTGTGTGAACAAAAACAAAGAATTGAACCTCTGTTAGCATTTCTAAAAATATCAAAATATGTCGTTAAAAATGTTTGAAATAATAATGGGGTAATTTAAATAAAAAATGTAAGAAAGGCGCACAAAAAGTTTTCAACTAAAAGATTTGGATATTTCAAGAATAATTTTGTTGTTTTAAAAATAATTAATAAATATGTAATAATATTTTTTTTTAAATCTTATAATTTATTATTATTTCTTTAAATTTTAATTGCGATTAAAAATGATTTCGTAAATATATTTTAAGTTAAATAAATTATGCCATAAAAAAACTAATTTTCGTGATTTTTAATTTTTTAAATTTGGGTATTAATACGTTAAAAAACGCTTTGTTAAATAATTTTACTTCAAAAATTGTAACTTTTAATCTTCTGAAAAGTTGACCATAAATTCCAGTTTTTTGTTTTAATTATGCTTAAAAAGTAATTTAGTAAACAACTTGTGGCTTAGCATATTTTATATGAAACCAAACGACTTGAGTGATTTTTAAGTATTAAAATTTGGTCATAGATTCATTTGTATTAAAAACAAATAAAAATAAATTAATTTTTGATCTAGTTTAAAAAAAAACCTTTTGAATATTAAAATTTAAAAAATTAATCATAGTTGTCAGATTTTCGATTTTAATTATGCTTAAATAATAAACAAACTTATGACTAAACAAATTTTACATAAATAGCCACGATGTTAATATTTTTAAACATACAAAAACGAGTTGAAAAAATACAACTTTGGTCATTAATTCATTTTTTTTTATTTTGGGCGCGTTCCACTAAAGACTCGCAATGCTCATGATGACCGCAAAGTCGTTCCACATAAGACCTCGGTCGTTTCTTTCATGCATAAAAACGTCATCGATGGCGGACGCAAGAAGCTCACAACACCCGTATTTATTCGTGGGTTTCTGTGGTCGTTTGATGAAAGGTGACATTTTGAGCTAGTGGAACGGGAAAATTTTGCAGTCGTGGTCGTGGGTCAAAAACCGAGTTGATAGTTAAAAAGTTGGATCATAAATTCCATTTTTTTCTTTTATTTGTGCTTAAAAATAATTTAGCAAACAAGTTTATATGAAAACTTTAGTAATTTTTCAAGTTTTAAACCTCTAAAAATTAGTAGAAAAATTACAATTTTTTTGATATTATTAGTATTAAGAAGTTTTAGTCAAAAAGTATAATTTTTCAGATATTTAAATTTGAAATTGTTATTATAAAAAGCTAAAAAGTGACTTGATGATTAAAAATTAGGCCCATAAATTAAATTTTTTTTATTTTAATTGTGCCTAAAAAATAATTTAGAAAACAAACTAATTTTATAAGAAAACCCAAGACATCAGAAATGTTTTTAAGGTTTAAACCTCTAAAAATTAGTTGAAAAATTACAACTTTTTTGATTTTATTAAGTTTTAGTTAAAAAGTATAATTTTTCTGATATTTAAATTTGAAATTGTCAATATTTTACTATAAAAAGCTAAAAAACGACTTGATGATTAAAAATTAGGGCCATAAATTCAATTTTTTTTATTTTAATTGTGCCTAAAAAATAATTTATGAAACAAACTTGTGGCTAAACTAATTTTATAAGAAAACCCACGACTTTAGTGTTTTTTTAAAAGTTTTAAACCTCTAAAAATTAGTTGAAAAATTACAATTTTTTTGATTTTATTAGTATTAAGATGTTCTAGATAAAAAGTATAATTTTTCTGATATTTTAATTTAAAAATTTTTACTATAACAACTTAAAAAACGACTTGATATTTAAAAATTAGGGCTATAAATTTATTTTTTTTTATTATATTTGTACCTAAAAAATTATTTAGTAAACAAACTTGTAGCTATAGTGATTTTTTAAGTTTTAAACTTCCAAAAATAAAATTTGGTCATTACTTAAAAATTTTTAATTTTATTATTGCTAAGAAAATAACGTGTTTAAATAAATTTGTCGTTTAACAAAATATATTTTTCCAAATTTTTAAAGACCCAAAATTGTCCAATTTTGAGTATTAAAAGGTAAAAAAAATTTATTCATTAATTCAAGTTTTTTTAATGTTTAAAAAAATAATTTATAAAATATGGTTAAAATAATTTTTGAAGTTTTGATTATTAAAACCATAAAATAAAAATTTAATTTTTTTCAGGTTTAAATTTACGTAATGTATATTTCAATTTTCCCTACTTTAGCTTATTTTAGAATAATCCAAAAAATGAAAGACTTATTTTTGAGCATCAAGAAAAATTATAATAAAAAATTTATATTTAATGTGTGTAAAGCTGTAATTAAATTAAAGAAAAATTCAATAATAAAAAATTTTATACATCAATTCATAAAAGTAAAAAATTATTGATGTACTTTACATCATGTACAAAAAGACATGAACATAGACAAATTACTCATGGGTTTTTCCAGTTGACATAGATGATATTTTGGTAAATAGATAAAAAAATTAATGTAATTTTAATTGTTACAAAATTTTATGAAAAATTATGCAACTATTAAAACTTTATATTAACATTGAAATTTTGCAAAATTTAATGGTCAAGCACAGAAAAAAAAAGAATTATTTTAATCTAAAATGAGCTTTTAAAAATCACAATAAATTTATAAACGTGGTTTGTTTGTATTATAATTTTTTTTTTAATTTTAAAATGATGGGCCTTCAGGTGTTTCTTTCAATTTATTTATTTGTAAGCATTTTATTCCATAATAAAATTTTGATGAATAAAATTATTAATTTCACGTGCCTTGATACCTAAATAAAAATTTTATTATAATATTAATTCCTAACTTAAATTTATAAATAATTTTTGGAATTATATTGTAATTAAATGTATTTTTATAAAATTTATGTATAATCGTAAAAGTAAGAAAAACATTTTAAATGCGTAAAATAAATGGAGGAAAAGCGCGTTTTCGCGAGGCGCGTGTTTGTGTTTAGCGCGTTGCCTAAACGTCAGGCTGAAAATGCACCGCGTGAATCAAATAAATCACCAAATTCGTACTACAAAACAAATAAAACGCGTTGAAAATAATTATCAAACAAACAATAATAAACACTTGAACGTAACTCAACCTACTTTTTAATCTCATCAAATTCCAGCAGGTTTTCATTAATAATTTATATTTTTGAGATAAGATTAGGAGTTTGTTGATAATAGGGATGAGTTTGTGATTGGTGTAGAGTGTAGAATGTTGAATGCGGCAGGTAAACAGGTAGATTTTGAATGGAGGTGTAGGAAGGCGGCTCCTTTGGAAACCACCTGCGCCAATCAGCGAGTGCAGGTAAAAGAGCGCTCATTGAAATTTAAACAGGTAAAACCACCTGCCGCTGAGAAAAGCGCTGTGGAATGGCGCGGCGCGCATTTAATTGCGCTCAATTGAAAAGATCGCGTGTGTTATTAATTGTTTAGTGGCCTCTTGTTTATGGTCAATAAAGAACGGTCGTCTTGACCTCACCATTTAACCCGGTGTTCGCTGTTGTATGTAGCATGTGAAAGTTTTGAAAAGAGGAATTGCCAATGACGCACACGTGTGTTTGGTTTAATTGGTGATGAACCCGCACGCACAAGTTGAATTTGTTGTAGGTACTCACATTGACAGGTGTTCCACACATTGGCGAGACTCCAAAGTCTATAAGAGTAGCTGTCGTAGCACCCAAACATGCTCTCACTACGCGCCACCATGGCCCACTGACTATTGGGAGCAGGGAGCACACACCGAGTAGCACGCGATGAAACCCAAACTGTCGCGATCCAGCATCCCTCCCTCACAGTGTCATCCCCACTCCGAAGCGCGCGCTTCTACCTACGCTGCGAACTGCGAGGCGACTCTCGTCTCCACATCCACCGCCCCCAAATCTGACGCTGACGCTGACGCCGGTATCAAATTGACGCGTGCGGTCCGATTGAGATTTGAATCACGGAAGACGGAAGACGAAACGTTCCGCCGAGATCACAACCAACACCAACCCCTCTTCCCCAAAACCAATTTTTTACTTTTTATATCAAAAATTATTACTTTCATTTTCTACTCAACCACTTCAAATTTTACTACAATACTAGCAGTGGCGCACCCAGTTCTATTTTTCGGGGGGGGCGACGGAGTTGTAAGGCAAAAAACCGTGACCTTACTTTATAAGTAAGAGGGTCCGACTAAAATTTTCTCATTTTTATTAATTTTATTACAAATTTCTTAATAAAATACATTCCTTTGGGGGGGGGGCAAGGACCCCTCGACCCCACCCCTCCCTGGGTGCGCCACTGAATACTAGGTACCAATAGATCAAATATTAAAATGACTCATCGAGTAGTCGACTATTTGGTATATTTTATCTGCACAATTAATTGCTCACCAAAAACGGTACCAATACGTCATAAGTATTTTTAAAGTCGTTTGGATTACTCCTATAGTCCTCATCGATTCTATGATAAACAAAACGTTTGTGTTGGTGAAACACTTCTGTGTTGATCAAAAGACATTGTCAAATAAAAGGTAATGTCGATGAAAAAGTAATGTCGATGAAATGGTCTTATTCGTTGAAACGGTCTTGTCGATGAAAAGTCTGTCTCAATGAAAAAGTATTGTCGATGAAACGACATTGTCGAAGAAAAGGCCTGTGGTCTGTAGATGAAAAGGTAGTGTTGATGAAACGTCTGTATCAATGTTAAAGTAAAGTTGATGAAACGTCTGAACTGTGAATATGAAAAAGTGATGTCGATGAAGAGGCCTTTTTCGATGAAAAGGCAGGTTGGACTATTATCTATGAAAAAGTAGTGTCGATTAAAGTGATGGTCGATGAAGTGGTAGAAGAATCAAATTATTGATTATATAATGCTATTATTAGACTTGTAACGTTGGTATTTCGTTTATTTTGGTATGTTTGCAACTAGTCTTAAAGTCTGAACTAAGTGAATTATTCGATTACCTATTCAACTCGTCGTGAATTCTGTGACTTTTGAAACTAGTCCTAAAGTCGTGATAAGTGCTCGAGTTAATCAAGTAGTCAAATAGTAGAAGTACATACAATATCCGATTATTCGCCGTTAGTTCGAATTCAACGTGAATAATACAGGGTCTTCAAAAATGAATGATCCTGTCGTCACTTTGCATGGTAGGAAACACTGAAAGTAAACATCAATACTTCAGTGGCGTATTCAGGGGCGGATGGGCCATAAGGGAAAATGGGGATTTTCCCGGTGGGCCGGTGGGTTAGAGGCTCGTCGGGCCGGTGGCCGAAAGAACTCAAAATCTTAATTTATTAAAAAAATTTTTTTTGCAATAATGCTTCTTAAAAAAGTTTAAAAAAAATAATATCTCAAATACTGCTGGGATCATTTTATTTAGGTATATTTCTATTATTTCGTGGGCTAATAAGCAAAAGGCACTAAGTCAAAAAATTGGATTTGCGTAATTTGAACTTCAAAGCTTCATAGAATTCGAAAAAGTAGTCAGGGCCGCGTTTTCCACTAGACAAAGTAGGCACCGCAAATTTAGGGGGCCCGATTTTTGCCCAGATCCTATTATAAAATAAATAAATAAACAGAAATGATAAAAAAATATAACAAAGTAGAATTAAATTATAACAAATTTTTGTATAAAATAAGAAGTTTAAATCAACATGGTTAAAAAATGTTTTTAAAAATTATATACGGTCAAATAATAGGGCTGAAGCCCAGGGCCCCTCTCTTTTTGAGGCCCCCAAGAAAGCTAAATTGCAACTTAAAAAAAAATAAAAAATAACTGCTAAAATTGAGACCAGTTTTGTAGTATCCCGAAGCTCCTATGGCAATTTTTGTCCCTAGGTGCTAAGTGCTAAATCTGTCCCTAGGCAGAATTCTCAAATATATTTAATCGACCGCAAAATTAATTCTGGCGCACTTAGTTATTTGTTTAAAATATTTTAAAAATCATCAAGTAAAATACTGCAATTTTTACAAGATCGCATTTTTTTAAATTTTCCCCTTGGATTTTTTTTTTAACAGACTCGACTTTATATTTTGCAGAATTATCTAATTTATTTAAATTAATCACAAAATTAATTATTCTAGCTTGCTTATTTATTTTTTTATAAATTTTTTAAAATCATTTTATACCTTCAACAAGTAAAATTAGTGCAATTTTTACAAAATTTAAGTTTTTTTATTGTTTTTCTTGAAATTTATTGTAAATTTAAGTGAAACTCTCACAAACTTTAAAAAGTTCTACATTTTACTTAAATCTAATTGAATTTAAATTAAATTTTTAAGATTATCAATGTTATTTTTTCTTAAATTTCAAGAAAACTAATTAATAGAACAGGCTGTCCCATAAATGGCGGAAGATTCTTTAGTACTTTATTGGGGACCCTTGGAAAAATAATAACGTATTGAACAACTTTTTCATTTTTGGAACATCCTGTATAAAATTCACAAAATGCAATACATTTGAAGATAATTTTAAATTGCAAAAAATCTTTTCTTTTTAGAAATTTACGACATTCGATTCGAATAGTGTAGATTTTAAATAAATGTTATATTCAAAACAAACAAAAAACGCAACATTTATTGTTGGTCGGACGTCGGGCCCTTTTTGAAAGCGGGTCATAGGCCATTGCCTTTTTGTACTAATGGGTATAACGGGTCTGACTCTTCAATTAATCTAGAATCTAGATTCTAGATAACTAATTCTTTTTTACAATAGTAAATATTAAACCAAAATTGTTTTGGTAGTTTCATCCGGATGAAGAAAAGAAGTTTTTTCTTAATTTACCAAAAAATTAAAATGATTTTCACAAAAATTTATTTTTTTTAAATACCCTCAATCTGAACTACATTAAAAAAATATGTTGATGTTATTTGAGGCAAAACATTTTATTTTTAACCATAAAATGTAGACAAATTTCAAATTATTATTTCGATTTTAGTTTTTATTCCAAAACCAAACACGTATATCAAGTATTTAATACGTTTAGCTTGATTCTGATTCAATCTTCATTTTAAGATTGTTACTCTCCTCTAAATTTTTTCTGACATGTTCCCAATAGTGGCAATATATTGGATGTTCAATATATTAGAAAAAAAAATAAGGGAAAAAACTGGCACTTTGTATATCCTTTTTTATTCATATCGAAAAATCAAAAATGGGCCGACAAATATTTTTTCCCGGGCCGCTAGTCAGGTGACCATCCGCTCCTGGGCGTATTTTTAGTAAAACAAAGCTTTTAATAAAATTTGCAAGACAATTGACAAATAATTTGTAGAAAATACCCGTAAAAACTGCTTAGAATCAATTTTTTTAAATTTAAATGAATGTTAACAGGTACACCAACCTAGCAAGTCTAAAATCATTACAGATTACAGAGTATCTTTGGTTCCCTAGTTGTAGTACCAATCCTAATTAAATTCCCTGTATGTCATCAAATAAATTTTATTACGAGCAAAAAATTGTAAAGAAAAATTAAGTCAGGAAAATTCACGAGATTTTCATATTGGATAAAGTGATTTTTTTATAATTATAATTATTTATTTAATTCTACAAGGTGTCCCACTTTTTTCCAGCAAAAGATAGTAAATGTAAATGCCATTCTGAACAAAAATTTTCCTATAAACTATATTATGTTTTTCGACTCCTTAAAAAGATACAGCAATTTTAAAATTACAAAAATTTAATGATTTTTATGGGATAATTTTTTTATTTAAATCAAGTATGCTTTGGATTTTGTATATCTCTAAGCCAATGAGATGCTAAATTTTCACGCTCACATTCACTTATTTCAAATACAGCCAAAAATGTTTAAAAAAACAATTTGTCAAAGAAAAAATCTAAATAATAATTGATTTAAAAAATTTAATTAGAAAGAATATTATACAGGGTGTTCTACAAAAATCATAAAAATTTATCAATTTAAAATTGCTGTAACTTTTTAAGAAGTCGAAAAAACATAATGTTCATAGGACAATTTTTGTACAGAATGACATTTACTATCTAAAAAAAATTTTGCTGGAAAAAAAGTTGGACACCCTGAATTTTATATTAATAATTTATACAGGATGGTATATTTATCCTATAGTATGAAAATATCTCTAAATAAGGTAAGAGTTTTAGAGAAACAAATGTCAAGTAAAAATGTTTTAGTTTGAACAGAGGAACCTCAGCCTGGGCACAGTAATTTTTCATCTTCTTGGTTATTCTAACTCCAATGAATTTTTTTTTCCAAATAAAAACCAATACTTTTTAAATAGTATCTAGAAGCGTATTCTTGATTTACTATACGATGTCGTATACGACTTTCATGATTCTGTCCTTTCAAATGCAAAAGTAGGAGTCTAGCCTTGTCATATCGTATACGATATTATGTCCACTGATTCGAGAATAGCCCCCCTGAATTTGGCAAAAACCAATAAAATATTGTCTCAAACATTTTTCGTTTTAGCTTTTAGTTTTGACAAATTTTATTTTTAAAAAGTTTTGATTTTAATTTATCTTGTCAATAATTTTGTTGATAATTTGAAAATAACAAACTTTTAATATGAACATAAAAAATGACAAAAAAAATTAAAGGAAGTCTAAATATTTAATTGTAAAAAAATGCTTCAGATATTGTATTGTATTGTTTTTTTCTTTAGATATAGAATCTATTAAAAGAAATATAGGTTTCCATTTAAAAACAACTGATTAGGGGTTATAATCACCACGAAGACGTCCCCGGGGCCTCTTTCAAACTAAACAAATTTTACTCGAAATGTTTTTTTTCTAAAACTTTTACTTTTGGATTTGGAGATATTTCTTTTCTAGTTAAATGGAACACCCTGTATTTGTAAAAAAATATAATTAAAAAGAAAATCATACAAATCAATAAAATTTTATATATTCTTGAGGAGTTAAAAAATATTCATATGTAGGATTTTTTTGTTCACAATGACATTTACAATCTAAAAAATGCTGGAAAAACACCCTATATTTTACTGTTATATATGTAAAATTTGGATTTTTCAAAAGGTTAAACCTAAATTTTTATTTTTTTTAACTAGTGTTTCTGCATTTATGTTGAAATAGCAAAAATGTATGGTCACTAAATATTTTTTTTCAACAAATTTAATCCAAAAACACTTTTTTTCTCAACTTATTTTTATTGTAATTATTTATAAAATATAGTGTGCTCTTTTGGTGATAATGGTATTAAAAAAGATAATATAATTATCTTTGAATTTGATTTGTATTTTTGTGGAAATTTAATTTAAAAAAAAATTGTAATCCTCTTTTTTCAGGAAAGTTAATATGTAATTATAAGAACCAAATTTATATTTACTTATGTAAATCTATAATTTGATAAACAAATTTTTCAATCTTTCTAAAAATAAACATTGGAGTTAAATGGTAATATTATCTATAATAATAATAATAATTATAATCGAAAGTAAATAAATTAAAGATAAAATTATTTTGTATAAATGAAATCATAATATTATTTAAATCGGTAGTAAATTGTTTCTAAATATAGAAATAGATTAATTAAAATTTTTTATTTATTTATTATTTGTCAATTTTTGATATTTTTGATATTTTTTCATAACGTTTTGATACCTTTTTAGGCTAAAATATATTTTTATAATTTGCGTCTATAATATTGCTATTCCGAAACTCGAAACCGCTAGATAATCAGAGATCGGAGAGTACCACTAAAATATTTAAAAAATCTTGTGTTTTCTATGAGAAAATAAGATCCCATTAATCTTTAAAATTCTCTGGCACCATCACAAATAAAAGGAGGTTTTGTATAGAGGAATGCGAATTAAGTGTTTAAAATTAATTTTGTGTAATGACACGTCAAGAGAATGAATCTGGCAACTAAGTTGTTTTAACTAATGACAATTTTGCCAAAAGTGACTGATTTTGAATATTTTCGAAATCTAATAAAACTAATAAGTCTATTAGTTTCTAATTTTTTCCGAAGTTATCGCAAAAAACTTGGGGTAATTTTTTTATTTCAGTGTGCTGAATTTTCATGAAACTAATTTCTGATTCAAGATTTTGTTAACATTGCCAAGGTTTGAAAAGTTATTTTGACAATCCCCATCAAAATGCGGGAGCAAGTAGCAGTAATGGTTTATTTATTTATTAGTTGTTGTCAAATTAATATACAGGGTGTCCCGTTCGTGGTTCAACAAACGTCAAGGTTAGAAAGTAGAGCAAATTTTATCACGAAAAAACCAAAAAAGTAGGGGTCTATCTTTTATGGCTTGAAAGTTACAGGGGTTTGAATTTGGCATCGCCCGTTTTTGCCAGAAATCAGTAAATGATCAATAGCTGCTTAAAAACTTAGTAAAAAGATTTAAAAAAAATATAATTTTAAAGCTGAAAGTATCCTCTTTATTAAAAAAAATCAAAAAGAAAAAAAAATCCAGAAAAAATTGTTTTTTAGCAGTTTTTGAAGATTTTCTCCAAGATATGACTTATTAAGGGAGTGTTTTTTTTATTTTCTAAAAAGACGCTAAATTCTCTAGAAATTACGAAAAATTTTGAAACCCTAACTCTTTTCATGCACTCACTAGAGCTCACTCTAAACTTACTCCTATGAGAATTGATTCTAAGCATAACTAGTTACAATTGAGGTGCGCCTTCATTTTTGTCATTATTTAATAGTACAACTGTTTCAAAAGCCATCAAAATTTAACTTTTGCTTATAAAAATTGATTATTAAGCAACTATTCATCATTTACTGATTTCTGGCAAAAACGGGCGATGCACAATTCGAACCCCTGTAACTTTCAAACCATAAAAGATACACTCCTACTTTTTTGGTTTTTTCTTGATAAAATTTGCTCTACTTTCTAACCTTGACGTTTGGTGAACCACGAACGGGACACGCTGTATATATAATAATAATAGATAATAGTAGTATGTATATTGTTTTATTAGAAGTAAAAGAAGTACTTTTTATGGCGAGCCACAAAAAGTTCTTTGACTCTGAATAAAACATGCTATTTTTTCTTCAAGCGCCGAAAAATTTGACATTTAATTTACATACAATACAATGTTAGTGTTTATTGGGCTTTACTTCGGAAATGCACGAATATGACCATATAAATTTGATAAAAAATTACAAATTTAAAATTTGCCAGTAGAACATCATAAATCTTGAAGAGCAAAAATTTATGGAATGTTAAGTCAATTTTTCTTGTTTTTGTACAAGATTTGTAGTTTAATTAATGTTGGTAAGTTGTTGAGTAATTTATTTTTTCGTAAGTAAACAAAATTGTGTATTGATGTGATAAATCATGCGTTGTATTTTCAAGACAAGAGAAACATGCCTGTCCCGCAGAGATAATCTGCAAGATGCTGAGGCGTGTATTCGTCCGATAATTTCCGGCAATATCGTAAACAGGTCAGCTCGAAATGCTTAACAAATGAAATTACTTGAGCCACTACAGCAATAAAGTTCCCAAGGTAATCTTAACGTTTTCTTTATGTAAATTTAGAGCACTGACTCATTACCAATCTAACTCTCTGGATTCTGGGTTTTAAAAAGTGAAGTACAAGCAGAAAAATTGGTTGTAATCAAAATTAGTAGGTTCCCACGAAAGTATCACGATTTATTTTGTAAACATGTTCGTGTTTTATTAATCACGATGGAGGTATGTCGCGACGCGACATATTTGACGAAATTAGAGACCTACTCCATAACTCTCTGTATTATAGAGTTGTTTAAATGAATTAGTGTTTTGTTGTTTAATGGTGAAAAGTTTGGGATTACAACGAAACAAATAATATAAGAGACGGGAGACGACCTTAATTTACATTCGTATTGTTGTTCCTCGCCGAAGAAACAATTATAATCTTCTGTTGTTTGTGAACTATGGAGCAAGGTGTTTTCGTAAGACGCGACGCGATGACATCTCGCATTATACCCAAAGTTGTATTCTAACTAGCTCATTCCGCAGCATTGTAGCCTATTGTAGATCTTAAATTAACTTTAAAATGTCCCCAGGAAGAGCTTCGCTGGCGCTTAGGGCGCCCGAGGTGATTTACGTTGTCACAGAGGCGCGTACCGCGATATCCCTAATTTTGTTTGTACTTTAGGTGAGAATCAGCATATTTAACGCGATTATCTCGACAACTCGTGCATCCAAAACCTAAAACCGAACCCAGGCAACGTAGAATTTCTACTCAAACCTCGATCGCGGCAACAGGTTTCAATAGTTCGATCGCGATTAAAGAGCCTTTGAAATATGTTGGTGAGCCGCGGTGTGTAACAGATTGCGTCCGACATTTCGGATTATGGCAGGACCACCGGGATAAAATGTCCTACACCACTCATAACACTATTAAAATACCGATGCTTTTTTAAAAAGTTTTCCCATTAATCAAAACCAACATCCACCACATATATCAAATTTTCTAAACCTAAAAGAATAAAACTTGGAACTAATTCAATAATGGACCAGACCTTATATTACATTCCAGATTAATACATCGATTATTCCATGATTTTCATTGACTTATCGCGGTAGTAATAAATGGAACAACACAATTGTTGCAGTCATCATGAATTAATATTGTATTTTAACGGTTTTCAAAATAGATATTCTTGTAAAAGCAGGAAGTTATTTAGAGCTTTTGTCCCTTTGATTGAAGTCCCTAAATTTTGGCCTAAATACACTCGACCCGCATGGTCCATTGTTCACCTGAGAGATCATAATCAATTTTAGATGTAGATATCTTAATTGTCTTATTTAAAATTCAATTGAGCCCGCAGATGTTTGAAAGGTGTGTAGTTCCTTCCGAAATAGTAATTTTTTGGAGGTAAATCTGTACTTCTACAACTGCGTCCCAAATGTTGGTCTTTACGAGCCGTCATCGTCACGGTCATTGAGAACACACGAACTAGGAGAGACTGTACCTTACGCACCCCCATTAAATGCAGGTCCGACCTGTAAAACCCTATTCCTGACACGTCCCTGAGGTGACTCGATTATTGCAGTTGCACACCATTCATGCCATCTGTCGTACAGATTTCCTCCTTTGTTTCTTACCTGACTGCTGGATGTTAGAGAGCTAGAGTTAGTGGAGGATGGAGGAGAGGAGGAATATGACCGCAACGCTCTATCGAGGGGAGACACAATTGCATTTATACGCTTCACATTGCCGTCATAATTTTTGATAATGCATCACCGACGGGAAACCGTTAAAATATATTGGAGCAGCCTTATCACCCTTCCTTATCAACGTACGAGAAACACTTGGTCTTATCACTGCAGAGAAATTGCCTTTTTTATAAATGAATTTCATCTTCCGACATTTTTGTTGAATGACGACCTTACAACCTCTAACCAATTAAAATTTAGAGACCCACAATTCAAAAAATTTTTATCAAAGAAACACCATATATTTATCTATTAACAACCAACCTTTTAGCCATTCTAGGTAGCAATTTTAATACCAAAAAAAATTGGACAATGAAGATTTCAATATTATTAGGCTAAAAGGTTTTAAGTATATTGAAGCATTTTGACATAAAACCAATTAAAATGGGGCTAAATACTCACCTTAAATTATTAAATTTTTTGTATAAAACTTGCGAATTATTTCATTAGTTTTTCAGAAATTAAAAAAATTTATATACCTGACTTTTAAATTTAATATAAAAAACTTAGTCTTGGCTCATCGGACAACTTTGTTATGTTGGTAACCGAAACGTTAATTTTTGTAAATTAGAATAATAAATTTGTCCGATAAGCCAATAAACTTCCAATTAAAATAAATTTTATATTCTAAAAATGTTGTAACATTTTTGTAAAAAAATTGTCATTTTTTATTCGTTTGATATTTGAGTGAAGCTTGCAGAAACTTGTTAAAAAAATTGTTTCTAAAATATTCCGAATAATTTTTTACTGCCATCTAAAACCCTGTGCCTAAATTTTCAAAAACGACGTTCATGTAAAAATATTTGAACATACAATTGATACTGTATGATGCTAATTTTTAATCTCATAAAAATATATTTCATATTTTCTGGTAAAAGTATCTTTACTATAAATTTTGAATATTAATCGTTATTAGTTCTTGTTAAAATTTTAGTTTTTAGTGAAGATTTTTCTTCTCATAAATGATTTTCCTAAGTTTTCAGCCCTTTTTTGATCAAAATTATGAAATAATAACAAAATCAACACGATTTTTTTTATAATTGATTTCGGAATAAATCGATGGAAGTATAATGTTTGGTTTAAAATTGTACTTATTATTTTTACTGAAAGGTCACATTTTTTTTCCAAAAAAAACGCTGTTATATTAGCCAAATAAAGTGGAAAAGGGGAACCATATTTCTGGGTACCTATTCAAATTTTTGAGCATTTGGAAAATTTTAAAATCTGCTTTAAAACTATTTTTTAATACAAAGTTTCTCAATTCGATCAAAATTTTCCGTTAGAAGAGTGTACAAATTTTATTTTTTAGTGAAACTCAAGAATTGTCAGAAACTGACTTTTTTTTAGTTTTATTTTGATTTAAGGAGAAATTCAGATACTTTAGGGTTAAAAAATTCGAAATTTATTTTTTGTTTTGTATTTTGACCATAATATATTACAGGGTGTTCCGTTCGTAGTTCACCAAACGTTGTGGTTAGAAACCAGAGCAAATTTAATCGAGAAAAAAGATTTTGTGATTTTTGAAAATAATCGGTAACCTAAAATTGAATTAGCCGTAGCTCTATAACTAAAAAGATAGACTCCTACTTTTTTCGTTTTTGGTCGATTAAATTTGCTCTAGTTTCTAATCCTGACGTTTGGTGAATCACGAATATAACACCCTGTATAATAAATGTAAGAAGTTGATGATAATTTTCAAATTTTGAATGTAGGTAGGGAGATTAATTAATTAAATAATTGAATAATTTCGAAAAATCAAGCATTGCACGCAAAGTTTGCAATAAAAAATCAAATAATTCATCCTGATATTATGTTTTTTATTTCTCACAAAAATTATAGCATGTATGTACTTGGTAAATTCTTATATTGCAGCTGGAGTAATTTAATTTTTTTGACTCTACAAGGTGTTCCGTAACCGGGCCGTGTACACATTTTTACCAGTTTATATTTTTTGGCACCATAACCTTTATTTTTAAAAATTTTAATGACGCTTTGGAATTGTTTCATCCGAAAATACCTAATTTAATTGTATTTTTCAAAATACTTCAGCCCATATTGTCCGCCTTTCTTTTACTTAAATTGTTTAAATTTATTTCCTTGCGTGGTCCAATAAAATTTCAGGATAATGAGGTATACACAACAATATAAGTAATTTTTTACATCACAAAAAGTTTCGTTGCCGGCCCATGTTGTACAATTTTTACCAGTTTTTATTTTTTTTTAACAATCAGGTCAATATTATCTGATGATGAATATTTTTGAATGTGGAAAGATTAGTTAATTCATTAATTAAGTAAGTAACTGAATCATTTTAAAAAATCTCTAAAATAGAAACAAGTATTTCACAAAAAATATGTAAAAAATCAAGAAATTCATCCAGATATATTAGGTTTTTGATGTCTTAAAATTAGCTGATTTTTTTTTGGCTGTACAACTTTTATTCTTGGAAATTTTATTAACGCTTCGTATTAATTTTTTTCGAAATTTAATTGTTTTTTAAGTATTTTTCTACCATTTTTTACATCACGAGACATCCGTGGACGTGTGCAAATTTTTAGTAGTTTTGAAATTTTTGATTCAGCAACTTTTATTTTTAAAACTTGATTTAATAGCTTTTGTTAAAATCACTATTTTTTGCTATTTTTTACATCACGTACCGACCCGGTATACACATTTTCTCCAACACCAGGGGCATTATTCTTGAAACGGTCCACATGCTGTCGTATACCACATTCACTATAGTGTGGTATACGACATCGTGTCTAGTGGTTCAAGAATAAGGCTACAGGGCCAATTTTCTAAAATTATGTGATTTCAGTGGCGCACCCAGGATTTATTTTGGGGGGGGTGACGGAGTTGAAAGGCAAAAAAACGTGACGACGACGACGGGGGGGTCACCTTACTTTATAAGCACGGATTTTTGTGCACGACCATTTTCTCAAAAAATAATAAAAATTTCTTAATAAAATACATTCCTTTGGGGTGCGCCACTGTGTGATTTTGCAATGGTTTTCTAAAAACCAATACGCATTTTTTTCCCAAATAAATATTTCAATCGAAGATAGGTATTGCGTTTCCGGCTAGGTTAGGTTTCCTCCCAGAAATTAACAAAAAATTAATGCTTTAAATCTATTCCTCCTCGGATATTGGGGTCTAAAAATTTATAGATGGGTTCCTCCCAACGCAAAAGTGAACCTTATCGACTTAGTAACAAGGAAACGCTTAACTTATACCTGCTAAGACCTGGAGAGGAAAAAATCAAGGGATTAGAGGTTGTAATTGGTATGGACTCATTAAGCAGCCGCGTTTTCAATTAGATTTCAACACTGCATGGAATATGGAAACGTAGTAAATGTCTAAGTTATAAATAGAATACCTCTACTAATATACAGGGTGTCTCTAAAAGGACTATACAAAATGATATCACATACTCTTGAGGTGGAAGTTTGTAACCCTACCGAGTTAATCTCGGTTAAGAGTTGACTCGTTAGAGATTTTATGTCTCTCTGTTACACACAAAAACGTACAATCATTCGCAAAGATATCGAGGACACAAAAGAAATATTCTGACCCAATAACGAGTGATCGCAAACATAAGATAACACCAAATTTGAAAGAAATGAATGTCACTTAAGGTGCGGACGGGGTCCTTTCAAATTTCGTATGATCTCGTATTTGCGAAGGCTTGTTATTGGGTCTATTGTATCCTCAATATCTTTGCGTATGATTGTACAAGTGGTGTGGAAATGAGACAACAATCGAAACCACAGTAAAGCAGTAAATAATCCACTGTTCTCGGTACGTTAGGAGTTATAAACTTCCACCTCTGGACTACTATCCTCATTTCCAGGGATAAAATATCCTTTTGGAAAAACCAAATGTTACTAAGAAAATTTCCTGAAACAACCAATAGTAACTTGATATCCTATAGGATATCAAATCCCCGAAAAAGAGGATAATGGTACAGCATCACAACACGATGATTTAATCAAAATTATCTTTATTCAGCCACTAAAATGATGAAAGACATTTTGAATGTCGATGTTCTGGTTTTGACCACTTACATAACATGCAGAAGTAAAAAAATTTTGTCCAAAAATATATTTTTCCTGCAAAAATTCGTATAAGTACTAAATTTTATTTTGATCGATTTTTAGTAATTTAAAAAAATATAAATATTTTCAAGAAGCTTAAGTCTGTAGAAGAAGAACTTTTGGATAAAAATAAGTTTTAAGAAACAAAGTTTGCAGTCGATGAAGTAGATCTTTTAGTGGCAAGGTATAGTAAGCAGCAATTACACAAGCTTGCAGAGTGATGGATGCTGCGTTTCGTGCTTCTTAGCACTCATCAGCATCACATACTAGTTACTTGACTTCATTGCTGCTTGCTCCTCCTTGGACGACATATTGGATGTACAGAAATTTTAGAGACATCCAGTATGATGACTAGATGTATATGCTATAATTTCTGAATTGGTTGCAATTGTAGATATTATAAAAATTTCGAAATCGGTATAGTGTGCGGTAGAAGTGATGTTTAGTTGAGGAAATTAATCAGAGTGAAATAAATTTAATATAAATTCTTAGTGAAGTCATAAAAAGGACGATAGCCAAAAATTATCATAAACAAAACGTGCATATGTGTATAATTCGTGCAGGGGTATGCAGAGAGAATACTAAATGCAAAATACGGTATTTTCATTAAAGCGAGGTGATGAAGCGCACTGAGAGAATGGTCAGGCAGGCCATTATTGCGTTCTCCGAAGAGTGCAGTCGGTGAGACATTTGCTAACTCAATTTAAGGCCCTCATCCAGCAGTAACATACCTTGCCTGATGTCCAGGACTAAATGGAATTCCTTGGCCGCTCCCACCGACGGCCCGCACGGTATCACCGTCAACTTATAAATTACATTACAGGGATGAATTTCCAGGACATCTGTTACCTTAGCTGGCGCAGTCTGTTTCGTGAAGTTGGAGCGCGGAAAAAAGGATTAAAGGGAGGAAAGTTTAATTTCGGATGAAATTTGATTTACGCCGTGGACTCGAATTACTAAATTTCACCTGTCCGTTGTCCGTTTCGAGATTATGAGAGAAAGTCCGTAAACTACTCTCGGTCGCATGATTTAGTGGCCGTTGCGGACCCAAACCGTGTTAGATAAGCGTCCAGGATTATATGGAAGCCCTGACCCGAAAATGGCAGAGGTGAAAAAATAATAGCAACATTTTTTATGGTTTCGCACTGATAAAGTTACACACAACGATGTTCGCTTGTAAGGCGCTTTCGTTTTTATATTTATTTTGTTCCCCAACCACCCCAAAACATAAATTACTATTTGCGAAAAAAAAATATAAATAATATTAATAAATTTAATATTTCTTTACTCCTACTTTTGCGTTTTATAGTTTTAAGTTAAGGATGAATAAGATAAATGACGTATGAATTTTTATAGTCCGAGTTTAAGTGTTTTACAAGTTTTTCTCGTAAGAAAGGCGACATTGCGAAATCGATTCAGTTAGCGCTCCCATTTACGAAACAAAATCATGCTCTTATTCGGACGCTTCCAAATAAATATTGGACATTATCCAAAACACATATACTGCTTCATCTTTCTTTATCATTTTTTCTATCAGCGTAACTACCTCAACTTTTACTACACAAAAACTCAAATAATACCACAATTATACCAAAAAAAACTACAAGTATTTTGGTATGAAACACCTTCATCTGATTAAAATTGAAGCTGTTGATGATGATGATGGGGTATAAAGTGTTGATTAGAATAGTTATATGTAATAAATAGGTTCGTAATGGTGTAAGTGCAGGAGATAATGAAAGCTTTGAATGTTGTGTGGATTAATCAGAAATGGGAAGCTTGCACCTTTGGAGGTTCGTCGGATGTAATTGTTGGAGTCGTAATGGCCTGAAGCCGCAACCTCCCCAGGTACCTCGGTTAAGTTTAATTTACCTGTTTAATGAGTTGTATGGAGATGAGGAAGGAATCTGGAATCAAGGGAGCAATAATTTTCCCTTATTCGCGTTTATTTAAAAGTATTTTTCCTTAAAGAGGCTCAGCTGGAGCGTTAAAAAACGCTCAGCTACGAGTTGAGAGTTGAGTCGTCGAGTGGCGGTTGTTGTGCTCGTCGTTGCTTGAGAAGAGTACCCTAATGAGTAACGATGGGGATATAAAAGAGATTAAGAGTATAATTCGTTACGCACAAATTAGTAATTTTGCGAAGACAATGCGCGAGTTGTGGATGTAATAATTATGCACACTTTTAATGGCGCTCGGCTCGGCAGAGAGCGGCCAACGTTCATTTGAATAAAGATGGTGCAATAATCTCAATTAAAAATGCCGCGTCGAAACAATGGTGGCCGGGCGCCGCTAGACTTTAGCTGCCAGCAAATTGATAATTAATGTTGTGTTTATAATAGCCGGATTGAGGAATTAAAAATGTACCTACTCAAGACGAAGCGCGCTAATTGCAATAAAAGAAACGCCACGCTCGTATATTACAACAACAAAAGATAAAACTCGGCGAACAATTTGTCTTCTTTGTACGAAACAAGATCCCAACGCGATAATTTTAGGCAAAGAGTTTTATAGTTTTGCATCTCGTTTTTTTACGAATTGATACTCGTTTTTTTAAAGGGTCTCTACTTCACATTATAACATGCGAGAATCGTCGGAGATCACCAGTCATTCTCTTTTAAGGCTTTCATAATAAAGAGGAAATTCTATATATTGTTGGCATTCGTATGCTCCTCGCCCATATAACGAAAAAAAGAATTGCTCCTAAGAATTACCAGCCCCCAGCTCCAGAGAATAAAACCGAGTGATATAAAGAAATAGTGGCCACTGCAGAATCGACCAGATAAGGATCGTTATTCTTGAAAACCATTTTAAGCCTCCATAAAAAACAAACAACTTACATTCATTTACTTATTAATATCTAAATTATTTTATACCACATATTATATCTTACATTCACTTCTTTCCACTTATCAAATCACAGATTCTAAAAACTACAAACCTTTCACGAAATAACTTAAACATTTTCTACACAATTTTTCAGATTTTCTCTTGATCTTAATTTTAAAATTCCTAATCACTTTTGTTAAAATTTCTTTACAAAAAGAATATGTGTGAAAAACCATAGAAATGAGCAAAAAGTAAAAATAACTACAAACTGTAAGGGTTCATCTAGCCTGCAGCCTCGCTGCTCGAATGTGATGCTTAAATCCGCGCCATAAGCATGTTTCAAGGCTCAATCATCAAATTAATGCTGTGATTGTTTCGTTGAAGCTCATTCTCACTCTCTGTATTATAATGTACTGTACTATGGAGCATCTTAGCTGCAGCATAAATGTACATGGAAAGCAACCTGGCGATGTGCGAGCAGCGAGACTGTACGCTAAATGTACCCTAAAGGCCATTTGCACCAGAGCTTAGCATAACTATATTTTTAAATTTTACAAATTAACTCCTACTTTGCTTTCTTATTTGGAAATAACAATTGGTTAAAATTTAAAATAAATATAGTAATTCAAAATATATTTTATTAACTTATGTTATTTGATAAAATGATTTATTGTTCTTTATTATCTACCATTCTTCTTTGATTTTTATATGTATAATACTACAAGGCTAATACAAAAGTATTTTAATTTTAAAAATATCTAATTCAAACCTGTGATTTAATTTTTTTTTGAGGTGGTTTGTTATTATTACAATTATTTCTTAAATATAAATATTTTTAGTTTTAATCTAAATTCGGGGCGGATTTATATACGATCTAATTCCACCGCACTTAGTTATTTTTTTATAAATTTTTAAAAATCACTTTAAAGCCTGAAAAAGTAAAATAGTATAATTTTTACAAAATCTCAATTTTTTTAATGCTCTTCTTGGAATACTCTAACAAACTCAGATTTATTTTTTGCAAAATTCTCTAATTTATTCAAATCGACCGCATAATAAATTCTAGTTCACTTGGTAATTTTTTTATAAATTTTTAAAAATCATTTTACTGTTACAAGTAAAATTGTGCAATTTTTACAAAATCTCAATTTTTTAATGTTCTTCTTGGAATTTTTTAATAAACTCAGGTTTATTTCTTGCAGAATTCTCAAATTTATTCAAATCGACGTCAAGATGAATTCTAGCTCACTTGGTTATTTTGTTATAAATTTTTAAAAATCGTTTTACTGATTCAATGAGTAAAATAGTGCAATTTTTACAAAATCTCAATTTTTTTAATGTTCTTCTTGGAATTTTTTAATAAACTCAGGTTTATTTTTTACAGAAATCTCGAGTTTATTCAAGTCGACCGCAAAATAAATTCTAGCTCACTTTGTTATTTTTTTACAAAACTTTGAAAGCCATTTTACAACTTCAACAAGTAAAATATTTCAAATTTTATTTGCTCATTTTATTTAATTTTCCCCTTCGATTTTTTCAATTGACTCGAGATTGTTTTTCCAGAATTTACCCAAAATTAATTATAACTTACTTGGTTATTTTTTTATAATTTTTTAAAAAACTTTTCACAGCTTCATCAAGTAAAATAGTGCAATTTTTACAAAATCTGATTTTTTTAATGTTCTTCTTGGAATTTTTTAATAAACTCAGCCTTATTTTTTGGAAAATTTTCTGATTTATTCAAATCGACCGCAAAATGAATTCTAGCTCACTTGGTTATTTTTTTATAAATTTTTAAAAGTCATTATATTGTTTCAACAAGTAAAATATTACAATTGGATTTTTTCAACAGACTCGAGTTTATTTTTTGCAAATTTACCCAAATCAACCACAAAATTACTTATAGCTTACTTGGTTATTTTTTTATAAATTTTTAAAAAACATTTTGAAGCTTGAAAAAGTAAAATACAAATTTTTACAAAATCTCAATTTTTTTAATGTTCTTCTTGGAATATTTTAACAAACTCAAATTTATTTTTTACAGAATTCTCTAGTTTATCCAAATCGACCGTAAAATAAATTCTAGTTCACTTGGTTATTTTTTTATAAATTTTTACAAATCATTTTACTGTTACAACAAGTGAAATATTGCAATTTTTATAAAATCTCATTTTATTTAATTTTAGCTTACTTGATTATTTTTTAATAAATGTTTTAAAAAAATTTGACAGCTTCATCAAGTAAAATGGTGCAATTTTTACAAAATCTGAATTTTTTTAATGTTCTTCCTGGAATTGGTTTATTTCTTGCAGAATTCTCTAATTTATTCAAATCGACCGCAAGATGAATTCTTGCTCACTTGGTTATTTTGTTATAAATTTTTAAAAATCGTTTTACTGATTCAACAAGTAAAATATAGTGCAATTTTTACAAAATCTCAATTTTTTTAATGTTCTTCTTGGCATTTTTTAATAAACTCAGGTTTATTATTTTTTATAGAATTCTCGAGTTTATTCAAGTCGACCGCAAAATAAATTCTAGCTCACTTTGTTATTTTTTTACAAAACTTTGAAAGTCATTTTACAACTTCAACAAGTAAAATATTTCAAATTTTATTTGCTCATTTTATTTAATTTTCCCTTTGGATTTTTTTCAATTGACTCGAGATTGTTTTCCAGAATTTACCCAAAATTAATTATAATTTACTTGGTTATTTCTTTTATAATTTTTTAAAAAAACTTTTCACAGCTTCATCAAGTAAAATAGTGCAATTTTTACAAAATCTGAATTTTTTTAATGTTCTTCTTGGAATTTTTTAATAAACTCAGGTTTGTTTTTTGCAAAATTTTCTGATTTATTCAAATCCACCGCAAGATGAATTCTAGCTCACTTGGTTATTTTGTTATAAATTTTTAAAAATCGTTTAACTGATTCAATAAGTAAAATAGTGCAATTTTTACAAAATCTCAATTTTTATAATGTTCTTCTTGGAATTTTTTTAATAAATTCAGCTTTATTTTTTGGAAAATTTTCTGATTTATTCAAATCGACCGCAAAATGAATTCTAGCTCACTTGGTTATTTTTTTATAAATTTTTAAAAGTTATTATATTGTTTCAACAAGTAAAATATTACAATTGGATTTTTTCAACAGACTCGAGTTTATTTTTTGCAAATTTACCCAAATCAACCACAAAATTACTTATAGCTTACTTGGTTATTTTTTTATAAATTTTTAAAAAAACATTTTGAAGCTTGAAAAAGTAAAATACAAATTTTTACAAAATTTCAATTTTTTTAATGTTCTTCTTGGAATATTTTAACAAACTCAAATTTATTTTTTACAGAATTCTCTAGTTTATCCAAATCGACCGTAAAATAAATTCTAGTTCACTTGGTTATTTTTTTATAAATTTTTACAAATCATTTTACTGTTACAACAAGTGAAATATTGCAATTTTTATAAAATCTCATTTTATTTAATTTTAGCTTACTTGATTATTTTTTAATAAATGTTTTAAAAAAATTTGACAGCTTCATCAAGTAAAATGGTGCAATTTTTACAAAATCTGAATTTTTTTAATGTTCTTCCTGGAATTGGTTTATTTCTTGCAGAATTCTCTAATTTATTCAAATCGACCGCAAGATGAATTCTTGCTCACTTGGTTATTTTGTTATAAATTTTTAAAAATCGTTTTACTGATTCAACAAGTATAATATAGTGTAATTTTTACAAAATCTCAATTTTTTTAATGTTCTTCTTGGAATTTTTTAATAAACTCAGGTTTATTTTTTACAGAATTCTCGAGTTAATTCAAGTCGACCGCAAAATAAATTCTAGCTCACTTTGTTATTTTTTTACAAAACTTTGAAAGTCATTTTACAACTTCAACAAGTAAAATATTTCAAATTTTATTTGCTCATTTTATTTAATTTTCCCCTTGGATTTTTTCAATTGACTCGAGATTGTTTTTCCAGAATTTACCCAAAATTAATTATAACTTACTTGGTTATTTTTTATAATTTTTTAAAAAACTTTTCACAGCTTCATCAAGTAAAATAGTGCAATTTTTACAAAATCTGAATTTTTTTAATGTTCTTCTTGGAATTTTTTAATAAACTCAGGTTTATTTTTTGCAAAATTTTCTGATTTATTCAAATCGACCGCAAAATGAATTCTAGCTTACTTGTTATTTTTTTATAAATTTTTAAAAGTCATTTTATTGTTTCAACAAGTAAAATATTACAATTGGATTTTTTCAACAGACTCGAGTTTATTTTTTGTAAAATTTACCCAAATCAACCCCAAAATATTGGTTATTTTTTTATAAATTTTTAAAAAACATTTCACAGCTTCAACAAGTAAAATAGTGCAATCTTTACAAAATCTCAATTTTTTAATGTTTCCCTTGGATTTTTTCAACAAACTCTTGGTAAATTTTTGCAGAGTTGTACGGCATTTCAAATCAAGGAGAATCTTAAGAAGATAGTCGGCAAAATGTTTAAAAAGCTTACTTTTCGCTAGTAAAAAGTAGATTTTTGGGCATTTGTAATCAAAAATTTAACAAAAACGATGCTTATTTCCTTTTACATTGAATTTAATTTTCATATAGAAATGTTGTTTTTCATGTATAGTCTATGATAGGGGCGTACTTTTGGTAAAATGATAAAAAAATGCGTTTTGATCATTTTACCAAAAGTACCATAGACTATACATGAAAAACAAAAATTCTATATAATAACTAAATTCAATTTTTACTACTGAAAAGTACGCTTTTCAAACATTTTGCCGACTATCTTCTTAAAGCAAAACTATAATTTAAAAAGTTCCTATGGCCGTGTTAAAATAACGAAAAACCACATTCATAATTTATAAAAATAAAATAAATATTTGATTATTTGAATACCCCATGATACGACAGTAAAAGAAAATAATAAACTTTTTTTTTGAAAAGTACCAATTAAAAATTATTTTTTACTGGTTTTTTTACCAGTAAAAAAATAGTATATTAAAAAACGAGTTTCATAAGTCGCATATTGTAGCACGCGTTCAATTTTAAAATACGAGTCGCGTAGCGACGAGTATTTTAATGAACAAGTGCTACTATCGACTTATGAAACGAGTTTTTTATACTATTTTTTCTATTTTGCGCCTTTTTATCTATTTAAAATAAAATATTATAGTTTTCAATTTTAGTAACTTTTTTGGTAGTTGGCAACTCTAATGTCATGTTTGTTAAATCATCAAATAACCTGTAAATCGCTTGGCAACTGCCACATTAAAATCAATAAACTTCAGTGCTACCAACTTCGAAAAATAAAATATACTACTCAGTAACGCACCGATAGCAGTGCGGTACTGGCTAGTAACGCACTGCTGTCAGTGTGTTACTAGCGACTAGTAACGCACCAAAATAGAAATATTAATTTAAACTAATCTTTCTTGATTTGTTAAATTTATAAAAATGCCTCAGAAATACCCACAAATTTTCCTAAATGATATGTTTTCAATAAACTATTAAGTTTTATATACAGGGTGGTCCAACGAAAACTTGACAAGCCCGGTTTTCGGTATTTAATTTCAATTTAGGAAAAAAAACACTCGGACAGGTTGATTTTTGTTTTTAGGGGCGTGGATTTTTAGATATTTACCCTTTACCCATTTCAACTTAATAAATTCAAATGGCAATAAGAGTTAAAATTTATAAAAATAAAAAGAAAAACGAACCAGCTTTAGAACAGTGCTTTTATTTTAAAAAATCGGTCCAAAACTTGCAGAGAAAATTAGATTTAAATTTTAATTAATTAATTAATGTAAATGAAGGTTAAAAGACTGGTTTTTAGTATTGTACTGCGTACTGCACCGATTTTTAAAATAAAGGCAGTGTCGTAAATCTGGTTTCAAGTTCTTTTTATTTTTATGAATTTGAACCCTTACTGTGATTTGAAATTAAAAAGTTGTTATCAATCTTCCATTTTGGGTTGAAAGCAGCTAAGTGGTAATTATTTAAAAATCCGCCCCCGTAAAAATAAAAATCGACCTATCTGAGTGTTTTTTCCAAAATTGAAGTTAAATACTGAAAAACAAACATGACAAGTTCATTTATATTAATTAATTAATTAAAATTGTAACCGAATTTTCTCAGCAAATACTGCACTGATTTTTAAAATAAAGGCACTGTCGTAAATCTGGTTTCTTGTACCTTTTTCTATGCACTTTGACCCGAATTGCCATTTGAAATTGTAAAGTTGATAGAAACCATTCGTTAGGGGTTGAAAATAGGTAAAGGGTAAATATTTAAAAATCCATCCCCCTAAAAACAAAAATTTACCTGTCCAAGCGTATTTTTCCCTAAATTGAAATTAAATACTAAAAACCGGGCTTGTCAAGTTTTCGTTTGACCACACTGTATAAAGATTTTTGATTTATCATTATATCCGCCTCGGGCTTCTAAAGGAGTTGGGCCTTTCGAAAATTAACTGATTTTCCCGTGGCCCAATCCGTATTTGTCTACAATCGTTCAATATAACAAAAATACAAATTTTATCTTACAGGTATTTAAAATTAAAAAAGTTGAGATTTTTTTAAACCGAATAGGTTTTTATTTTTTTTTTAATCTGTAGAAAAACTCCGAAGATAATATTGAGTTTCGTCAATTTCTTTGCTAATGTAGAATCAAACAGAAAGATGTATAAACAAATATTTGAGAATTAAGTATATGAGGTCTGGATCAAAAGTTACGAATTTAGAAACTTTGTGTCAAAGCAAGACGAATTTCTAAAAAATTTATGTTTGTTTTAATTATGAAATTTTTGATAATTCGTAACAACATTTTTTTTAATAATATTGTTATTCATCACTATGGCTGTTTTCCAAGAGCTCTACTAGTTTTTCCACTCCATTAAACATTTATAGTTTTGTAAATAGAATTTCCTTGAGCTAATACTAATTCAATTGCATAAAATATGAAATATACCCATCAATGAATAAAATGTATTTTGTCGTCAGAGAATCTCAATCTTTTTTACTCCTAAATGGTTAAAAGTCTCAAATTCTTTAAGAATATTATGTAAAAAATTGGGGCTATATCTTATGCTGCTATTATGTGGATGAAGACTAGTTTATTAAAAATTTTTTTTAAGTTCTTCAGGAATATGTTAAAACTAGCGGTAATTCTGAAGTTAATTAAAAATTTCTTGTGCAGTTTCTGAAATATCCTAAAAACCTCGACAGTTTGCTTGAATTTGTTATTATTTGTTTCAACAGCCCGAGAAACAGCACTGTACTGTAATGACGATCATGGTCATGCGCAATAAATAAAACGTGTTCCATCAGAGAAGTGGCGAACTGTCATTAGCCACTGGAGGATCTAAGTTTGTGTTCCACCTCATCGACAATGCTTTTTCATCGACATGATCTTTACATCGACACGACCGTTTCAACAAAACGGACTTTTCATCGACACGACCAATTCATCGAAACAGACGTTTCATCGACATTACCTTTTCATCGGCAACCATTTCATCGACACTAGCTTTTAATCGACAAACCTTTTCTTCGATAAAAACGTTTCATCGACATTACCTGTTCATCGACAACCGTTTCATTCGACACTACCTTTTCATCGACAAGGACGTTTCACCAACATTAAATTTTCATCGACAAAGACGTTTCATCGATATTACCTTTTCATCGACAACTGCTTCATCAACACTACCCTTTCATCGACAAACAGTTTCATCGACATTACCAATTCTTCGACACTATCGTTTCATTAACTACAGTTTCATCGACATTATCTTATATAATATCTACTATTTCTACTGTGTCCTGTTTTGATAAAACAATATTGACGATGAAACATGTCATTGCGATAAAAAGGTGATGGTGATAAAGCTCTAGTCGATGAAACAACATTTTAGAAAAAATGTCGAAGAAAATGTTTGTCAATGAAATGGTTGTCGATGAAAAGGTAATGTCGATGAAATGTCTGTGTCTATGAAATGGTCGTGTCGATGAAACGGTCGTGCCGATGAAACGGACTCTTGATAAAATTGCATCTCGATGAAAGCGTATTTTCGATGAAACCTTAACCCCTTGTGTATAAAACCGTTACAACAACGCTGAGTTGTGAGATAGACTTTGGACGGTACTAAGTTGGCGCAAGTGCATAAAATCGTTCCAAGCAGTTTTGTTATAAGCTTTGTTCCGATAAGTTTTTTGACCGTCATGAAACTGTAACAAAACTGTTTGGATAGAGTTTATGCGCTTGCGCGAACTTTTTAGCGTCTGAAGTTTATCACACAAGACAGCGTTGTTGAAATGGTTTTATGCACATGCGGTGATTATTCATGTTGTGATTGTTAAGAATAAATAGTTTCAGCTAACGTGTGCGAGACGTACACAGTTAAACTGGTAATTGCTTCTTGCCGTGTACCGAAATGACCGAGCCGAGCACGATCCCATGAAATGTCTAAGTTTTGATGGAACACAAACTAGGACCGCCCTACGTACGGTCACATCTCTGATGGAACGCGTTTTGTCTATTGTGCAGACTGTGATCCTCATTGTACGGGTTTACGGGATGTGGGAACAAACCTATAGTTTCTTCGCGGTCAGAAAACTCGCTGTTGGAACACAGCTATTATTTGCTCTCTAATTCAGTGTTAAGTAACTGCATGAAGGCTTTTCCTATTCAAAAGAAGACGATGTTTTAAAATTTTTATATTTGTAGATTTTAGATTGTTGAAAACGTGAAGTTACGTAAAATATGGGGTGAGTAGTTGGTAAGTGGAAGAACAGTATGAAGTTATGGAAGTATTTGGTTATTTGAAAGTAGTGTAATTTAAAAAATTGGAGTAGATAAAAGAAAATGAAAGTAATAGGAGGAGAAGTGTGGGTAACATGACGCAAAAGTTGTTGTGATATAAATTTTATCAGGAGCATAGATTCCGCATAGAGACATATCTGAGTCAGAGCATTGCACAAGTGTCGATTGAATGATAAGAGTTGAACGAATGGAGTCCCTGAGGAACGTTCTTATCGGGCAGCGGCGTGGTCAGTAAAGCGCAGAAGATTTGAACTGGCAGTCTTGAGGAGTTCAGGATTGGTAAGAATAAATTGCCGGCAAGTTTATGGAGCACCTTCCTTCAAGGAAAACTATAACATGCGCGATAACCGTAACCGCTATTACATCCTGGGGGAACGACGCGACCTGGAGCGGTCGTTTGGAGACGCGCGGGCGAAAACAAGATAACTAAGGTGATGCTGGAGCGAACGAGAAATCTGACAATTGTGGAAATAATAGCTGAAGGAAGCTGAGGTTATAAAACCGAGCCGGAGAGAGGCGGTCGCGCGATACCATCGATGAGTCCACGCGAATTGCCGGCCTCGTGGCAGTGACGTGGCTCCATTGTCTAGAATGCAGACATAAGGGAAAACAATGTTGATCCTAGGGATGGCTCGCAATCACCTTCCACTGTCCCCCTGGGTCCCTGATGGACTTCCGACGGATCTACTTCATGCGTCCTTTCCGCACACTCTCTAAGAACTGATCCTTATCGCTTCAATAATGCGTGCCTTCTAATCCGCTCAAGAAACCGACATCTGTACGCAAATATTTATCAATAACGCGATAACACCCTAACTGATAATCCGAATAGCCTATGTGTATACATACATACGCATTTAATAAATCTACTAATACTAGCCAGAAAAATAAAAGTTTCCAGAAAGGACATATGTTTCCATAATAATAAATAACGTAGACGCACTAATCCCCATTGTTAATCATCGGAGTCCCAGTCTTAATGTTTTGTTCTGGACAAGTTAGTTTGTCCCCGAAGGAGTCGCGCTAAGTGTAGTGATTCCGATGACTGATGGTGGCTTTATACTCGGGGGTCCGAACCTGGCCACATCAAGCCTCGCAAACCACAAAAAAAACCCACGAGTATTCACCACTTATATCAAAATCATCATTTTTTATAATAAACTTTCAACAATTTACCACCCAAACGCAAAAAACATTAATAAACCAAAATTTTAACTTGATTATTGGGCAGGAGAGGAGAATTTTTGTAAATCCTGATAATAAGTTTCCCTTTGAAAAGTATTAACTCGCTTAGTTGAAATTATAAAAAGGGAGGAAAAGAAAAATAACAAAATAAAAAGGGATTTAATCGAGTTAGAAAAGAAATAATGATTAGCGATGGGATTATGCGTGAAGAAATTTGTAAGAAGGGGTTTTTCATTATTTCCACCCTCACCGCTCGGAATTCCGCAAACTATATTACTTATGCTAAGGGCAATTAATTTGTCCAAAGATTAGCCGTGCGTCCTGGTGGTTCTTGGTTCTCAAGACGGTGCTCGCTGCTGGGGACTTCTTTTAATTAAGTTTAATTAACGTTACCAAAGTCCGACATGGCGTGCTAAGGAGAACGGGCGTCGGCTGATCTATGATGATCTTATTACTCAGGGGTAGCAGCTAGCAGCAAAGGGTAAATGAGGGATATAAAATGAACATTGCGTGCTACCGTAGATCCAAAAATTAAACTCCCATTTCTTTCAAACTCTTCCCCCTGCAAAACTCACCAACTTGCCTCTTAATTAAAGATAACAATTAGTCCACCTTTAAAATCATTAAAATCTCCTCCTACTCCACACTAATCATGCAGGGCGCGTAATCGCTGAAAATTGAGGTGACTTAGGAGTTGAAATTAGCAATTTCCTTTGGTGATGCTTCAAGATAGCCGCGGGGCCGTCCTTAGACGCGCATTATTTGCATAAATAATCAGACAACATGCAAATCACTGGGGCCGAGGCATTAATTACCTACCCTTCCATATTATACTGGACAAGATGCATTTGGCACTTTCCTCTCCTGGAGCCAGACTAAAAAATTTAAAACACGGAAATTCATTTTACCTCGGAATAAAGTTTGACGCTTTAATTACCACGAATAAAATTTTAGTAATTACTTTATGCATTTTAGTAGGTTTCCAACGAAAGCTCGGAGATTAGAAAGGGTAATGGCCATGCAGTTTTCAGAATTATTATCATCAAAATCAAATTTATTCAATTCAATATACTTTCTTTACGACAATTAATCTGAACTATAAGGGTCCTTTCTATCATTATCGATTTTTTCCATAGAAAAATAACTAAATAAAATACTAATTTTAATATAATAAAGTTATACTTAAAATTGAAAAATTAAATTTATATTGCACTGGCGTACTCAGAAATTTTTAAACGGGGGTGCACTTTTGATAAGTAAAAAAACAAATGTATTTCTACTTTCATTTAAACCAAAACCACATAAAATGTAAAATTTCATTAATTTTAGTGAATTTAATGATTTTAATTATTTGCCAGTTGAGGGGGTGGGGATACCCTAAACCCCTCCCCCCATCCTTCGGTACGCCAGTGATTTTCCACTTTCCACCGTAGTTAAAAAAAAGTGATAAAAGATGGGGACTTGCAAGTAGTTTCCTGATTTTTGATCAAAATTAATAAAGAGCGAGTATAAAAACATTGTTATTATGAAAATGTTGTTGAAAATATAAAAAAATATACGTTAAATTATAAGGGGGATTATTAATTTTTTTAGGAACTTTTTTAATTTAAAAAATACTCCTATTATTTTAGTCGAATTTTGTAAATCGAGTAAGAAAATATAGTTAATAAGTTTTTTATTTTTATAAATATTTTTACAAAATCTTGTCTATATGTTTAATATACCATGATAAAATACTTGAAACTTTGGAAAATTCGTGTTATTTATTGAAGAAAATCTTAGGTACGAATTTTATAATTTCAGCTAGAAAACTTTTTCTATTGTTTCTAATAGATATTTTTAAAAATTTTGCACATGAATTTATGTTGTAATTTAATAATGGTTAAATTTTTTTTGTGGAAAATTTCAATGGAAATTTGAGAAAATTTATGATTTTATAAGTAATTTCGTATTTTAGTCATTATTTTTGGAATTTGAGTTACAAAAGTCCTGAAAAATGTCAAAATTTTTGAAATATAGGCTTCTTAATACCCTCGAAATGAAAAGTTTCATTCTTTATACCCATTTGCGTCATTGCCAAGTGCCAATAAGAACAAAAAAGAAAAAATATAGTTTTTCGGGAATAAGGATATCCTAAAATTCTTTAATTATTCTAAATTCTACAAGGTAAATTTCATAGCATTGAGAATTTTTTTTTTTAATTTTGGCTTATCTTCTATTTAGTATTAATAATCCTAAAAAACAAGCAAAATTTCAGTTTTCTTTCAAGATATTTTAATAATATTGCATGATATCTTGGATTATCCTTGAAAGTTCTGAGAAATACCAAAATGTTTGTAATAAATGCTTTTTTTATAGAGGGTATCCAAAAAATGGTTAAAAAGTTCTCTTATGCGTTGTTGAGGACCATTCAGGGATCCCCAGAAAAATAGTTAAAAAAAATCCTCTTGATATAGTGCACAAATTTACTAATAAATTTTGAATTTACTCGAATCTCGATAATTTCCCATTTAGGAGTGGAATGACTTTGATTGGACAAGAAGTTCCGATGCTTTTCAAAGTATCTACTATGGGTGTAGAAATTGAAAGCCTTTTTTTATCACAGTCCAAACTCTTTTACAAATCATCTATAAATATCACAATTACCAGTCTGTTTAGTAAGGTATGCTAAGAATCTTAGTGGTTTTGGAAAACTCATCGCAGAGAATTCTTCGCAAGAAAAATCCTTTGGAGGAAATCTCATGGCGAGAAACGTTATTAGGTACAATAAATTTTCCTGCGGTGATGATTTTTATTACGATACATTTTCTCTTCATGCGTTGAATTTTGTAGGATAAATTTTGGCGGGTTTTAGTAATTTTTTTGGGTAACGCGAAATGAGTCTTGAATCCAAGGATGGTTGTATGCGTTAGAGCGTCCCCGAGTATATGAAAGAGTATGTAGGTTTGGAGGATGAATGAAGGGATTAAGAATGGTGTTTTTGGGAAAATGTTTGCTTAAAGAAACATGTGTAATGTGTAATTTGTGAAGTGTAATTATAACAGTTCGTCGGTTGAAATAAAGACGGTTTATTTGCAGAGCTCTCCTGATTAACTGCTTTCAAATTGAAAGGGTTAATATCACTTTCACTTAATTCCGCAAGCGTTCCCCGAATTTTAAACAATATCGACTTGTCAATATTATGATTTGTGAGTGGTACGGATAGCACATCTTAATTATGAATATATAACGAGTGTTGTGAGTGTGAGTGGATGTAAGTTGTGCATCTGTGTGGATCTGTGAATCTGTGGATGGGCGTAACAAGAGAAGCTGATGATGTTCTTGCGGTTGTTTACACTCGTCGGAAATACGCATCAAATTTTGAACGAAATTGAATCATCGGTACGAGCGTTTAATTGTCATACCCACCTCTATTAAAGCTTTCAATTTCGGGGAATGTTTATCTTTTAACAGCGGATGGCGGATGTGTATCCACGTGATTGTAAACTGTTATGTGCTTTTATTTACTTTGCAAGTTTATAGTATTAGAGCTGAAGCCCGAAAAAACGTAGTCAGCTGAATTTGCGTTTTATACGGGGAGGATGAGGATGAGGACGAGGATTGTTTTCTCGACGCGCTCGTGTTACATTGAATTATAAACTTATTGTCTAACCCTTATTCCCATCTAAAAGTGGGCGGCTGAGGTAGTCAAGTCCTGAAACAGGCGCGACCTGACCACAAGCGAAACGGAGCTGGGGGTCGGAAAATCGTCCTCCATCGCCGAGGCCGGCCCTATAAAAAGCTTCGTCCCTTATGCTTTATTTGCATACCGTTCTTAGGCGATGCGATGTCTCCAGTGGGAAACACGAAAAAGGTGTTACTCGGAAAGCTGCGCGAGGGCCGCGAGGTGAAGCGGGCACCAAAATTAATGAACTCCTGTCCACGTAGCAATCGAAATAATCCACTTTTCCAGCAATTTGCTCTACCTCATACAGCCTTTATTAAGTTTCTCCCGAGAATGGCCGCCGCTTTTCCTTTTCCGCGCTTTATCTCCACGCACTTTCTTAACTTTTCAAAGCGAAATCAAATTACTTTATTGCGTCATAAATTCGCAATCAGCGCCGACTTATTATGCATATTTTAATTAATTTAAATTGGAACGTTTTAATATCTCTTCGTCATATTCACAATATTAAAGTTTCCCTTTGGAAAACGAAAAGCCTTCCTCGCGCTTATTACAAAACGCTTGCCTTTCCCAGTTTGTTAGTTAAAATATTATTTAAACAAGTGGATATTAACAAGAAACGCTTCACAACCCCCCCTCTTTCCCACCCCCATTACCTAACTCACTCTCTACATCCTTATTTCAACAAAACAGACGATTTCCATCAAAGAATTTACTTTAAATCCAATTTCACTTGCCCAAACATTTTCTTCAAAAACAATTACTTTCCATTACTAATTTGCACAGATTTTTCCTCATTTAAATATTATTTCATCAAGTATTAACATTTTGAAATTGGTATGTTCTCATTTTTCTAAGAATCTTATAAAATCCTTACTAAAATCGTATCCTTATCCATGAAAAATTGTTCTTGGCCAGGATTCCAACCATTGCACTACCAAGTTATCACACCAAATTCTGGCCAAGGACAATTTTGCATTAATTCAATCTTCAAAACTATACTCTTTGACCGAAAGACACAAATAGCCCATGGTCGATGTTCCATTGCCTACCTGGTGGATAATGATAGTAACCATGATCGATTCTCCCACTTTAAGGCAAATTTGAACAACATTCGAAAATAGGTCCTAGGTAGTGTAGTGGTTCTCTTTGTAGCTGGGTCAAGGACAATTTTGCATTAATTCAATCTTCAAAGCTTATAACTCTTATCCATCGAATATTCACAATGAAAATCTTGGGATATTTCAAAATTTGTTCCGAGTTTTTGATTTTGAATTATTTTCCTCCCTGTGCTCCCTGTACTTTATTTTCGTTATGCGAATCCTTATTGCATAACCCGGAGGACAAGTATTCACCAAGTTTCCATAAGTACTGCAATACAAAGGTGTAATAATGGTTAAACCTCGGAGTGAAAGAAGGAAAGCCGAAAATTTGCATAGACCTTTGTTTTCACGTTCTTAAGACGAAGAAGCAAATCTGAGCAAATTACTTTATTCTCTTTTTAGTTCTATAAGAGAAAATTAGACAAAATATGATTTGCTCAGATTTGCTCGAGCACAGTGGGTAAAAAATACAACCAAAGTCTCATAAGATATCATGTCCGCTAGTCAAGATATTGAAGGTCAAAAATCCCGAGTTTTTTGAGATATTGCACAGAATAGGAAGTGGGAAGCGCGCAGCCGTTGAGCCAGTAGAAAATTGCTTCTTGGCAATGAAGGACGTTCTATTTCAGGCGCAATGGCTGATTTCTATTTTATATGCGATCAACTGCTTTCGGAAGACGATAAAGGGAAATGTTGTGCGCAGTTTACAAACTTTAAAAACTGCAAATATTTCCAGAAATGACGGACATATAGAACATTTAAGTACATTGAGTTCTGTGAAAGTACATGCAGAATATCGTAAAGTGAACATTAGTAAAAGAATGGTTATATTTTGTGGCGAACCAGCTGATGAAGCAGCAGAGAAAAAATGCTCATTGAGCTGATGATGACATACTAATCATAGAAACAGCCATTGCAACATCCGAACAACAAAGGACCACCGTCATCATTGGAGAAAATATTGATCTGTTGGTTCTTTTAATTGGACGAAAGCAAACACATCAACAAAAAATGTTCTTCAAGAAAATTGGCAAGGGAAATATGGAGACATGAATGTATTCGTCTAAAAGCTTCGACAAATATCCTTGTTCGAAAGAACATATTTTAATATTGTATTCCTTTCGTGGATGCGACACAACATCTGCCCTGTTTAACAAAGGAAAACTACAAATTATAGAACACCAAAAAGCTCAATGTTTTCATCAGGGAAACTACCCTCCAAATACATTTTTTGAAGATGGAATGCGTATACTTTTAGCAATGTACAGCTCCAAAAAGAGAACATAGTATTGACAATTTTCGGTGTCATAGACAAGCATGCGTCAATATCAAATGGTTTTGATGCAGAAAGTGAATGTGAAGATTCTGATCCGAAAAATGAATTTGGGCGACAAGAAAAAGAGGACGATGACGAAAAAGAGGAACCTTAAGATGCTTGTCTACTGGTATTAACAGGTGGATTGAGAAGATACTTTGTGCAGAAGAAAAAATAGCGCTTCCCATATAACCAAATTTGTAGAAAATTTGATGATCCACAAGTTTTGTAATAACCCCCAACGGACCAACGGAATGTAACACGATATCTTATGAGACTTTTCTGCCCGTCTTGGCCTACGCAAATTTTTAGCTTTCCTTATTTCATTCCGAGGTTTAATCCTTATTTGACTGGGCTATTGCTTTACAGTCATATGTCCTCTGGGTAGGCCTATGGCCAATCTGAGTTCTTTTTTCTATTCACAGGCAACAGCTCAGGTAATTTATTGCTCACAGAGCTCATTATTATGATTTTGTCCTAGAATATTTTCTCATCTTTACTGATTTAAAAAAAAATCCGAGTTCTTGATTTTGGATTATACCCCATCTTGTGCTCGATATACTAGAAGGTACAGGTTTTTCACAGAGTGGATGGAGATATCTATTCATTCTACGATTCCTAACTGCATAACCTGGAGGCCAGGTTTCCACAAAATTTTCCAAATTTCTCCAGGTGCTTCTTTACAGTCGTTGTGTTTACAGGTAACAACTCAGTTCATATATTGTTGCAGAGTCTATGGCAGAGCTCCTTACTATGATTTCATCTTGGCACATTTTCGCATCTTTACAGATCTTTAAAAAATTCGTTAAGATTTTGCGCCTTTGACCTGTGACCTGGGGAGTTGAGATTGGTTCTTGAAACATCAGCATGGAATAATCGTTGCAATTTTCTTTTGTAGTAACATTTTATAAAGAAAGCAATTTAAAATTTACGACACGGTTAAAACTATTTAAAGTGTGCTTAAAGTTATCTTTGCTGCTGATTCAAGTGTGGGCATGAAGCGAGAGACGTAAGTGTGTATCCCGAGGCGGTCGCCGGAAAGTCGCAAACGCAGACGATTTTCGTGAGAAGCAACCGCAAAATTATTCCAATTCCAAAAAATGTCGTGGTTATTACATCTTTTCTGATAAAATTAGCTGAAACCACGGCAATTACGGGTGGTTAAGTGACCTTTTTCTGTAATAAAAACGTATTCAACGAAATGGATGAGGACGAGGACGTGTAGAAAAGCGTCGGGTGTAAAACGAATGTGTGCAGAACTAATCATTTTAAGCGATCGCTAGGCGAGATGATGGGGTGACATAAGATCTCCCATATCATAAATACAAGTTATTGCACATATAACTAAACTGATTTATGGATTTCTTGCCTATTCACTGGTGAAATATGATTAGATGGGACATCTAGTTATTACTTATTACACGGACGAAAGAGTAAACTTTGTTTGTCTTTCAATGAAAATTCTGTTATATAGGTTATTATTATTATTTTACTGGGGATATCTATGAGTCAAAATCTAGAACGACCTTAAAATACTATTTTATTATTACTCTATTAATAAGTTTATTGAAATGAATGCATTAGATATGAATGATCATGTGTAGGACTTGGCATTAATGGAACGTGACGGCTTATATATTACAGGAAAGTTTGTTTTTCCAACATTTCAAAACTAATTTTTCCAAACAATTTAAAATTATTTCTACGCTACGACCAACATAATAGGTAGGCTATAAATTAACACAATTTACTTATAACTTAATTACCTTAATTTGAATAATAAAAATTAAATTTTTTCGTTTATAATTATTTGGTCACTAAATTACTGATAATTCTGATTTATTTGGATTAAAAAAAGTATCCCAATTTTTAGTAATTGCTTTAATATGAAATATGAAGAATTGTTCTTGGGCAGAATTCGAACTTAAGGTGGAATTCTGTAAAGTCTAACGTATTGATAATGGTAGATTGTTTGCTGCATTAGTAACGAATCAATTCACAACCGATATCAACTTATTGGCTTACAGAATTCCACCTATTGGACCTCCAAGCCGCATGTTTGGTAAGATAACCACTACACTACCTACGATTCATTTTCGAATGTTGTTCAATTTTGCCATAAACTTGGAGAATTAATAATGGTTACTGTCATCATCCACCAGGAAGATAATTGAACACCAACCAAGGACTGTTCGTGTCTTTCGGACAAAGAAAATTTAAAATGAAGACTATTTTGAAAGAATTAATGCAGAATTGTTCTTGGTCGGGATTTGAAAATGGGTCCTAGGTGATAGATAGAGTGGTGATCACAACAAACATGCGATTTGAAGGTCCCAGGTTCGAATCCTGACCAAGGACAAATTAGCAGTAATTTCTTTAAAATATCATATCAAATAATGGAAACATAAATAGTTCTAACGTGTTTTGCTCTAAAAGAGGATATAAACTTCTGTTGTTCCACAATCATGAAAATATTCAATCCAAAAACCTACACAAAAATTGGTAGGTATTTGATCATACTTAAAACAAGGTGGAATTACCCACTAATTTGACCGGAACTATTTTGATCATGATGGAAGAAGTTGAAAAGAAATAATACTTGAAAATTCTAATATTTAGAAAGGAAAAAATACTTGAAAATTCTAAAATTTAGAAAGGAAAAAATAAAAGTACCTACTCATATACTTTTAGGGACTTTAGTTTTGAACCTAACGTCTTTGACTCTAAAAGAGGATATAAACGTCTGTCGTTCCACTGTCATGAAAATGTTCAATCCAAAAACCTACACAAAAATGGGTATTTGAGCATACCCAAAACAAGATGGAATTGGATTTACCCACTAATTTGACCGGAACTGTTTTGAAAAGAAATAATACTTGAAAATTCTAAAATTAGAAAGGATAAATTAAAAGAACCTACTGATATACTTTTAGGGACTTTAGTTTTGATGTGTTTTGCTCTAAAAGACGATATACATATACGTCTGTCGTTCCACTGTCATGAAAATGTTCAATCCAAAAACCTACACAAAAATGGGCATTAGATCATACCCAAAAGTAGGAATAGGAATTACCAACTAATTTGACCTGAACTGTTTTGTTGATGAAAAACAACAACAATTGAAAATTCTAAAATTTAGAAAGGACAAAATATATGATATACTTTTGGGGAGTTTAGTTTTGAACTTAGAATGGGAAATTATTAATATTTTCTTTAATGAAAAGTTGAAAACGTTGGTATTATTTGGAGTAAAAAAGAGTGGATCGTTTAGTTAATGTACATTTATTGGGTTGTAGTAGAATGAGAAAGGAAAGCGGTGAAACATCAATTATCCTCCGACATGAATTTTGTTTTAAAATTTATTTAAAACCCCGTCGATCAATAAGCACTTTTTGGGCGCTTTGTTGGCCCGTCGGAGTTTTTCATTTGCAAGCGGCGAAAGGAAAATATTGCACTTCTTATTGTTTGATAATCCGGGCCATATTGTTGGATGCCGGAGGAGCCACTTTGCCAATGCACATTATCATGCAAATTCTCATTCTTACATTTGCTCGCTGTTTTCGTAGACAAGTACAGTGTTTCTGCAACAGCCGCCGCATAACGATGTTCTTATACTTGCCCTCTTGTGGCATCTTTGTTTCTATCACTTCCCGTACTTTTAAGATAAATCCAGACTGCTTAATTACTTCTTTAACTATTTGTATTTATTTTCATGTTACAATTGCATATGATGCTGGATTTATTACCCCTCCACAACGGCTTCAGATTCATGGGATTACTTACACGTTAAAATGCCACACATTTATAAACTAATTACACACTAAACTTACCCTTCTTACTTAAAACCAAAATAGATAGAAAACCCAACTCACCTAAAACAAAAAAAAACAATAAATAATCTTAAATCAATGAATATTCCTCGTATCATATCAAAATAAGGGATTACAAATTGTAACATAATGAGTTTTTGTTTTAGAAAATACATTACTCTAGCAGAAATTTCATTAATAACTTTTGAAGAAGACGTGATATAATGTGATTTGAATACATGGATGTATGACAAACAAACGAAAAATGGTAAAATTAGATAGAGTTAACAATTCTGTAGAGTTGGAAGTTAGTTGGAGGGCGCCCGTAGATTAATGATTAAATTTGAAGTTACAGTTTTGTTGCAGTTTTGACCGCAGTTTGATGTTGTAATGCCCGCACATGCTTTAACATTAAACGTAAGTCAGATGAGACGACCATCCGGCGGTTCGACTCGAATAAAGACGGGGGTGTAAAAAATATAGCGCCAAATATAAAATATATGGAAGAAAATTTGTTAATATATGAATGCGAAATTGGAGATATTTATGCCCTTCCTGTTCTTTACGATACGAGATTGAAACCAGTAAAAATAAAACTGCCACTAAAATCCTACCCAGAATGAACAATTAGTTCGTGACGTATAAATTTTAGTTGAGATTTTAGGTGTTTGATTTTAATATAAATTCAAAGATCATGTTTATTTATGTTCAGGAGCAAATAAAACTCATGCCTCTCGGGATGATGGGGGAAGAACCACAAGTGAGCAAGCGAAAGAAAAATAATAACTCAAAATGCAAATTCTTTGGCCAAACTTGGATTCCGTCAGGTACTTTTTCGTTTTATTGTGCGTTCTCCTCGACCGCAACTAGGTTAAAGTAATTATGCATTTTATTTAAACGATTTAATTTATTATAAAGGGTGTTTTATGCTAATGACGGGATAGACTGAAAGGATATAACTCAGTGGGAAAAAAGTAGGGACTCGCAATGTCTATCCACAGAACAGTCTGTAAAGTATTGCCGTCGACCTGCCTTCTTAGACACAGGAGTCAACCCTTGTTATCCTGAATCTTCCTGCCCGTTTGCACTGTGTTCAGGGGTCAATTCGGTTACTTTATTACCTTTTATCTAAACACTCAACTGATTTGCATAGATTATTTCAAATTTATTGTCTAATTGTTTTCCACATTTTATCCAAACGTTTAAAAAAACTTTTACAATAAATTTTCACTTACATGTCATTATTATCTACAATTCCAAAATTTCCTGTGAAATAAAAAATAATATATTTAACATTTTAGGATATTTACTTATTTACAGGCAACAGGCCCATGTAGTTAGGATAAAAAATGAAAACAACCATCTTTCATTTATCAGTATTGGACCAACACCGTTGTTAAAGTATTATGTCATCTACAATTATTACTATCTCGGCAACGAATGTACCAAATACATATCGTCACGCTGGTACGTTTGACATATGACCAGGATCAAAAAGACATCGGGATGCATTGCAGCGAAATCGGCACCTTAATGAGGTTCAGATTCTAATTCAGTTGCAGTGGTTGTAAATGGGCAAACAAGAATGTGGTGAAAGAGGAAGGACCTTGTAAACTAGAGTTTGGAGCAGTGAAGTGAAGTCCTCTACTCTGATGAGATCAGGGTATGTTTTTTGGGAGACGACGGAAGAGGAAGGATCGTGTAAATTAGAGTTTGAAGCAATGGAATGTAGTCCTCTACTCTGATGACATTAATGTATATACCTTTTTGGGTATGGCGGAAGAGGAAGGATCGTGTAAACTGGAATTTGGAGCAATGGGGTGGATTTCTCTACTCTGATGAGATCAAGGAATGCCTTTTTGGGAATGACGAAAGAGGAAGGATCGTATAAAGTGGACTTTGTAGCAATGGAAAGGAGTCCTCTACTCTGATGACTGATGACATCTATGTATATGCTTTTTTGGGAGCAATGGAATTGAGTACTCTATTCTGATGAGATCACGACATGCCTTTGTGGGAATGACGGAAGTGGAGAGATCGTGTAAACTGGACTTTTAAGAAATGGAATGGAGTCCTATGTTCTGATGAGATGAAGGTATACCTTTTTGAGAATGACGGAAGAAGAAGCTTGTACAAAAGTACAGGAGAGCATATAGCACTCTGCGGTATAGAAGAACACCTAAGTTTTGGAGGTGGTTCCGCTATGATCTGGGGTTGGAAATTTGGACACTGAACTTGTTGTAATCGATAGAGAAAATGTTATCTGCACACCGAAAAATTACAAAGATTTTGGCTGACCATGTAGTGCCCTAAGTCGGGTTCGTTGGAGATAACTTCGTGTTTATTAAAGTTCCAATATGTACTAGTACCTTACGGGGGTTGAAGTTCACGTCATGAAGTACTAATCCAACTGAATATTTTTGGGATTAGTTAAAATGAAGAAAAAATCTAAGTAACCGTTCCAGAGTTAATCCTAGACCTAAAAAATACCTTAAGATAAGAATCGTAAAATATTCTTCAAGAAACCATTATAACGTTCAACAGAATCATACAAACACGAGAGGAAGTGATAATTCAGGCAACACTCACTATTAGTTGTAGTTTAAAGATCCGTATTTATAATTTAGGACTTCTATGGTTATCTACGTTTTTTATCATAAAATTTTTTCTAGTAGAGTTTTTCTTAAAATATCTATTTTGATGAATTTGTAAGTCATTAAAATCTTTGCTGTAATTGGTAGTGGTATTTTTAGATTTTTAATTTGTAAAGATTAGAATGGTATTATCATAATTTGGAAAGGTTTTTCCCCTAAAACATAATTAATTTAATTCATTTAAGTCACACCTGTTAAACCTCAATAATTAAATCCCTTTCGACCCTTGTTAATTGTCCGGAATGAAGGGAGAAATCATTATCTGGAACTCGGCTTTTGGCCGTGATACGGACGACCGCAAGTCAGGCTTCCCTCTTGCACCTTCCAATTACATTACATATGTAATCGACTTTTCGGAGCGGAAAGAAACTCGATCGAGTGGCGTTTATATTAAAATTGCATTAGCAGCTCGTGTTACTTTTCCACTTTTCCCGTTTTTCGAGTTGCATCCGATAAATGGTCGCCGGCGTCTCCGGAAAAACTCCACGACATGCGGGTAACTGCTGTCCTCCAGGACAAAGATATATGTTCATATGAGATAGCAGGACGTATATCGATTCTGGTTAAAAGCCTCGCCTTATGCTCTCATCCTTCAAGAGTTCTTTTGAATTAGCCAAGATCTAGGTACAAAAATGAAGGCTGTTACGTATCCATTCTACTTAATGGAGAGAAAATGAGAGATGACATCACCTGCTACTACACTTCACCCCAACAATCGCTTCATATAAAAGAAATGCTAATAGACAAGGAAAGGAAAATTTAAAACCAAATAAAGTTGACAAAAATAAAGGAAAAAGGGGGCAGCAGATTGATTTAATATTTGGTCACGCATAAAATTGGATTGGAAAGTTGGGAATGACAAAGACCTGTCAGGTTACGGTGACCTACTGATAGGCACTTAGAGAGAGAGGTGACGGTCACCAAAGTGTAAATAAATTCAACAAGGGAAGTGAATTAAAGCCCCCTCCGCGGTGCCCGGCCCGGAAATTCGACCGGAAAACCGGTAGTGGTCTCCGCGACTCGATTTCTTTCTTTCTTCTGCGGCGGCTATTACGTTGGAAGTTTTTTACGGAAAGACATCATCCTTAAAAAGTTCGGCGATAAATCCCAGGGAAAATCAAGAGATGGAAACAGGTGATTTTTTAAACCTTTTTTCTTTTATATACATTTATAAGAAAAAAAGTGGGAAAGGGTGGTTTTTTAATTTGGAGAAAATGGGAAAATTTTTATGGACATAAAATGATATTACATTAAATCCATTTGAGTATAGCAAGGCAATATCTATTCAAGGAGGGACCATAAAGGAACCACTTGTATGTAAAACAGAATTGCAACGGTATCTGAAATAAACACATGCAATGTCCTGTTCCGGGCAATTCAATGAGAGGAAACTACCTAATATCTATTTTAGAATCGAATAAGGACCATTCTGGCCATTTATTTATGCTTAACTAGCGCTGATGCCGTTCGAACTTTCGAGCTTTATTGTCCGGGGAATAAATTTTAATTGGCGCCAATGTAACCAATGCGTAACGTGCATTACGAATGGAAGAAATGTCGAGGATTTATTTTAGCTAAGGTCGAAAATGAGCTTAAGGTTAGCAAATTGGATTTAGTACAGATTCAAATGATTCTTACTTTCAAATTCAAGGCACGTTCTCTTAATACTCTCACATATTCATAACTCGACTCGCTTAACGCTTTTAATTTGTTTAAATGGCCAAAATTTATATTTTAATTCAATTACCACTACAAATTATGATACTCATAAAAGTTTCGATTTTGGACCAAGAAATATCAATGATGATTTCAGTTTCTTTTTCAGTAGATTCTAAGACTTAGATATTTATTGTGCAATTTATTGAGCATTTTTAAGGTCATAGTAAAAGCAAAAACTGAAATTTTGAATATAAGTTGCTAAATTAATTTCCTTACAACAAATCCCCGCAAATGGTGTTTTTTCGCCTTTTTTGCTTACTTTGAAAATTAATGCCACAGGTCTGGTTTATTAGCAAAAAATCATCATTAGCTTTTCTTTGAATTTGAAAAATTGGAGTAAGTTTGGATATTGATTAAATGATTTAGAGTGACCAAAATGGCTCATTCTGCATACCTGTTTCTTTTATTCGGCTAAAAAATGCTGATCTCTCATTTGGTGTAAGTGGTTAAAATCTTCAAAACAATTCTGATAAAATCATAATATTTTTTTGTAGAAACTAAACTTTTTTAATGAAATATACAAAAATTTAGAATGAAACTAAAATAAAATATTCACTCTGCATATTTTCCCAAATACAAAAAACGCTGTGGGATTAATACCTTCTTGATATGCGCAAACATTTATAACAGACTAAAAAAAGAATTTTAAAGTTTCCACTAAAAAATATTATTTCAAAAGTTACTTTCTAAGTCCTGGAGGTAACAAGAGCGAAGATAGAAATCGCCCTTGAAGCTACACCAAACCAATCAAAATTTTTAAGATTTTTCTTACGTTTTGGAAAATTAGTTTTATAGTATTAGTTCGATGAGTTTTCGATTTTGTTTTCTTGCAACAAATATTAACCAAAAATTTTTTACCAGATTGAAAAACATAACTTTTGGATTTTAAAATCTACAATATCAAGAGTAATTTAGAAAGATTCTTATCTTGGGAAGTGTTTATACAAAAATATTGGATAATTAAGGTGATCGTACATCCAGATTTATTTAAATCAGAGAACATTATTTTGAAGAAAAATTATCTCAAAAAATTTGAGACGAAATTCAATTAGAAGAATTAAAACTGACAAAAGTTTTGTTGGGTTCGTGTCTTAATCAATCAATTGGAAGTATTTTTGTGTCTTTATTTCATCAAAAGGGTACATTCAAAATCGAAAAATTTGATGCGCGTTTTCATAATGGCACAGTCACCTTCGTCAAATCCGGTGGTTTTTATTTTTTACTGAGTTGTTTATGAGGTTAGTCCAATGAGTAATCCAAGTTTTTGATCTCAAGCGCTCAACACAACCTTGTCAAAAATTTAGAAAACGACGAAATTTTCGACCTTCCTTTCGTTTTTGGTAATTTTAACCCCGAAATATTGTTTTTTGGTAATATAATAATTTTTTTAACATTTTCAAAGTTGACTAAATTTGTTTAATTTGAGACCAGAACCGTCTCAATAGTTTTCTAAATGCAGTTTTTGAGATTTATCGATTTTTTAGAGCTCGAAAAACCATGATGATGTGGAGAAATTGACTAATGAACTCTTCCAGATTTGTGTACAGGGCATACCTTAACACGTTTCAAAATTTCAGAAAAAGTTTCCAACTTAAGAATAAGATTAAAGATGTGTCGAAGAGGTGTGACGAATATACTAAAGCAATCTTTCAAAACAAATGAAGGAACATGTCCAAACTTATTGTAAGTTTGGTTTCTTTTTGTGCATTGTGACATCATCTTCATTGATTAGCACATTCAGAAAATTCATCTTAGAAGAAATCACCGCACCAGTCTCATAAACCTCACTGAACAAATTTTCAAAGCCATTCAGCATTTACTATTTCTTCGGGATTCGAACAACTCATCATATTTATTCTTGAAGAATGGCTAGATTTCTTGACTTACGAGATAATCCCAATGTCACTATTCACCGAAGAGGGGATAATAAAGGACATGAAATGCTCATAATATTCAACCTTACAACCCATAAAATAGATGAGAAGCACGCAACACCGAAATTTCTAGTGGCGGAGTTCGAGTTCTAAAAAAATCGATAAATTTTGAAAAGCTGTAGGAGTATTTCGGAAGCTATTGGGTCCATAGAGATTGTTCTGGTCTCAAATTAAAGAAAATTTAGTCTTCTTTGAAAATGTTAAAAAGTTATTATCGCGTTCTAGGTCTAAAACGTAGATTATTGTGCCAAAAACATGAACAGCTCAAGAAATAATCAGAACTAAAATTCATGTCACGAGAAAGTCACCGTATCATCTCACTCCCACTCAAGAGTGACTCCTATATTTTTGGTGAATAAGAGCGAGATAAAAAGGTGACTTGTTCGTAACATGAACCATACTGGATTTGATGCAAGGAGTGATGTATACAGGGTGTTGTTAGAAAAAATATATAAATAAATATCGATCGTTCAAAAAATAATATGATGTGACAAAATGTAGTATCAGTTTTGGTGTTATGTTTAAAGGTGAATTAATGATTGAGAGTTGATTAAATTTACATAACTAAAAAGTGGACTGGAGTTTGGAGGTTTATTTGATGAAGTGCTTGGAAATTGTATATGAACTAGATATTGCATAACGCGTAAGTAAATTCGCACAATTTGTTCAATTTGATTAGTTAGCTATTTGTAGTATAAACAAATAGAAGCGGCGTTAAGGGTTTTAATAACTGTCATGCTAAATAATTGCGAATTGTAAATTAGAAACTAACAAATACAGGGCGAATGTAATTGTAATGCAGGGAAATTTTATGTGCTCGGGTATTTAAATGAAAAGCCGTGCGCAAATTAAATATTTGTAATCACGTAGTTTGCGCACGCGAAATTTATTCGTAATGTTTATGCATTGCGTCCACGCGGATGTAATGTCGCATAGGTATATTTAATAATGTGCTAATGGCCTATGTCGTGATTAAAATTCTGTTTATTGCTTTCGTTCGGACATTGGAGCATTGTTATGAGCCGCGCGAGTTTTATGATTTCAAATCTAGCTGAATGGAGGTGTGGACAGGATAAATAGAATTATTGGCAATCGCCGGTATTTTGTTTGTTCATTCATTCGACTATTTTTAATCCGGACAAATAAAGGTACCGTATTTTATTGAAGCCATTTGTTATAAATGAAAATCACATTATATTTATGCTGCATGAATTTATGCGCGGCCGCAGTTTGTTTTGGGCGCAATCGGACGTATTAATATCAAACTCCAAACGAATCTATTTCCTACAAAAGCCGCCAACATTTGCCTCCCAATAAAAATAAAGTTTTTATTTGGTGCGAGGATGCTTTGGATAAAAAAGTTAAACGACAATGCACTGTTGAGTGGTTAACAAGATTGGTCTGTTATTAAGATAGCAATCACTTTTATTTCCCACTATAAAGCCTTGATGTAATATACACACACAGTTTCTTTCTGATTTCAGCGAGAACTTCCACAATCACTCCACCACCCATTTCACAGGGGAGCGAAATTAAGTCAGCCCTAATATTCATGAAAAACTTGATTTCACCACGAAAAAACATAATTCTGAAAAACCAACCCAAAGGGCATTTTATTGTATTCATAGTGCTTATGGTATGCTAATTAAAGGGTTGCGCTAGTAAAATTGTGTTGGTGTCCTTTTTGTTTGGCGATGTAAGAATTTTTTTCTTGGAAATAAAAATGTTTAATTGCTATGGGGGTGTCACGCTCCAGTAAGCCTGGAAAAACAACATTGTGTTAATCTTTTTGCGAGAATGTAGGTATATGTTAGTCTTTTACGATGTTGGTTTCACGCCGAATTGTTCCAGCTCTGGAAGTAAAAAGCTCGGTACTTCCGAAGCGACGCTGTGTGCGAAGGACGCGGTGGACGCCCGGCGCCGAGGTGAGCTTTTCCACAGACCGGCAAAAAAGGGAATTTTCGAGTGCGCATAATATTTCTCAATTAATTATTTAAATGTAAGCGTTCGCCTGAAACTCGGCCCGAAAAAATATTTTTAATTTATGTTTTGTTTTAGTGAATACAAGTTGATGGCGAGCGTCTGTGAATTAAGGGTTGGCGCCAGAAGCGCCTATCCGAATGTAGGCTAACACATATATTTCTATTCTAAATGGAGCTGCGAATTTCTGATACAATTTTCGACCTTCCACGAGATAAAAATCTGCGCTGAAAAAATGTAGTTTCTTTTAGTGTCTTAGGCAAATGTCCCTTTTAAAGCGAGGGCCCACTTGGAAAAATTGGCCGAGATCAAAATGGGTGTCCGGATGAAATATACTCTCTCGCAATGGATTTGCATGGGGTGGAAGAGGGCGAGGAGAGAGGAGAGGAATAGTTAGGGGTTTAATTCAATTAAGCTGTCGAGAGCGCCTATTTTTCTAACAAGGTATAAAGCGCGATGACGACGCACTCATAAAAACTGTTTTTCTTTATTCAAACGTTTGCAGCTCAAATGTCCCGAAAATATAACAATCACACAAAACACTAACCTTTTCTAGGCAATATCGTAATTCATTCCGCAACACTCGCAACCCCCACGCGGCCTTTTATTCCACTTTATTGAAGTCGATGTGAAGCAGTGAATGCGCAGCGTGCGCCATCCAGTAATCACAAAATTGGTCGGCGAAAGGGAGAATTCTTCACTTTACGCATAATCGTGTCATATTCTGTCAACAGGAGCAACATCGAATTAAATTACTCACGACTTCGACCCCAAAATAACTTCGCGCTTCAACAAATATATATCACTGGTTATAAATTACTTCCCGCTTTTATTAATAGCGAACGCCTTACAAGGATATAAACCGCACAAAAAATTGCTACCATCAATTTATTTCCAAAAATAATGCAAAAACTAAATAGGCCCACCATAACCCACTTACACCACAAAAACCTTTTAGTCCTCTGTTTGGATTGTCAACACAACGCAAAACCCTTATATCAATTCCCATTCATGTATACAATCTTAATTATTTCTCACACACATTAGTAGAAAAATCAAGAATCTCACATTCTTCCTCACCGAATTTCGATACTTTAATCAAGAATCCTAATACTACATAACATCAATTTCATCAGTTTTTAACCAAATAGCATTCGATTGTATTCGGAGTGCTGATACGTTACAAAATTATATAGAGTCATTCTTTTTCTCTCACTTCTGTAACACGACGTATAACATTTACATCATTTCGTATGCGATTTGGCGCATTTTGAATCCATTGTAATAACTCTTGACGAATAGCAATTTCTACTTGGTACACAATATCCTTCATATGTCCCCAGAAATAATAGTCTAACGGATTTAAATCCGGAGATCTTACTGGCCAACTTATTGCACCTCCAAGGCCAATCCATATTACTTGTCTTGCTCGATTCAGAGGTGGATCGTTATGTTGTGTTTACTCATAAACAGGAATACCAGCGTCGCAACAAGACAAAAGTCGATGATGTAAGTAAAACCAGGCCACGAAGGATCGCTGAAATCTCACTTTTGCAACTTATGTGCACTTTTGCTTGCGTTTTGTTAAAATTATTATAATAAAACAATTGTAAATGTTAATCTAAAGCTTTGTAAGTAATACCGAATCATCAATACTACTTAGGTTAACCCCGTACCAAGGCTAAGCGCCAAGTAGTACAACTAACCTCATGACTACTTGGGTCAAGCACGCAACAAGCCTAAGCGCCAATTAGTCTTTTTAAACACATCGCTACTTGGGTCTAACAAGTACCCAGTCTAACCGCTGAGTAACTATCATCTTCACACTATCATCTAGACACCGTCACGACAGCTGTACACTGTCCTTCAAACCGAATGATCTTCTTTAGTCAGAACTAAGACTATCTACCACAATCAAGATGGAGCTCAACCAGTTGGATGTACAACAAGAAGTTGATCAACTGCTCCCAATAACAAGTTAGGGAATCATGATCCAAAAGTTTGTCAGCAATTAAAAGACATAGGAAAGGGAGAAGATAACATTAGAAAACTAAAAGATCTATGATGTGAATTATACTGACAAATATTTCACAGAATCTCAGTTTGATAAAGTGGAAAAAGAAGTCTTCACAAGCATCAAACAATGATAGAGGCTAGCACTATCAAACTACCAAAAATCAAAATACCAACAATCCAAGCGTCCGAATACATTTTAGACAACTTAGTGCATCAACACCTGACAAAGGTACCAAAACAGTGGATAGCGTTCCCTAAGAAGCAAGAATAAATCCCACGACATAAATTGCCTAAGAATCGTTGGTAAAAAAGGGCATTACAATCATAAAAACTTCACACAATCAGAGTTTGATATAATGGCATACGAAGTCGCCGCAAACATCTCAAATGCTCAACCAAGAATGGAGCTTATCAAACAAAAACAAATCAATATACCAACATGCTTAGATATTGTAAAGCAAGATGATAGAGTCCCGGGCCAAAATATCCAATTGATCTACAGAAGTGATAGGTGAAAGTCATGCTGAAGTGAAACACGATGAAGTAAGTACAACCGAAGATGACGTACAAAGACAAGTGAGGTGCGAAAGCAATGAAGAAGAGAAAATAGTTGGATACGAAGTAACAGATGTTACCTTTAGAGTTGTGGATTCACAACAAGCTGTAGGCACCACTTTCAAAGGAGTACCACTACCCAATGCCAAAGAAACACAAATGGTCCATTCGGCACGTTTTTCTACTAAAGATGTTAGTACTGCACATCGCTAGTGGAAACAGTACCATACACTATCCAGTTCTGAGAGGCAAGACTGCCCTCGGGCATCGAAATCCAAAAGATATCCTCTGTACAACTCAAGCATCCAGATTACCATGGCTATAAGACATATATAACAAACGTGTACTTTACGTACAACCCAACTCATCATTCCAATAACACGAAAGGATTGAAGCAATGTCATTAAAACCTTACTAAAACCGATCAAGCTCACCTTACGAGAGACTAATGGTCCCAAAAGGAATCGAACTGAACCCGTTCTCAAACTGTCCGATGAACTGGACAAGCTACGAGATGAAGAAACCGACCTGCGAATGGCAAAAGAAGATGAGACATAGGCACAAATGAAACTTCACACCCAAATCACAACTGCGACAGTCATGGGAATCACATTAGGAGGCATCATCATCACTGGAACCACTATCCTAGATGTTAAACAGGTTTACCAGCAACATCCTGTTGGAGTCCAGTTCATGAGAGGCAATTGGAAAATTCTAATCGTTAGTGAGTATCTTGAGGTGGTAAACCTTGAACATTTCGGCAATGATACCGATGCAACATCTCGCGATTAAACACACACCAAACAGTACTTTGTGATGTTTGCATATGTCTTACAGTCTAATTTTTATATCATCGAGGAGAGTATTAACAATATTTTCTTCTTTTTCTATATTTACTTCATGAGGACGAAAAACCTTTTGAGGTGCAGAATTGCCTGTTTTTCTTAGTCTTCAAAATGATGATCGAAAAAGATACGGAATGGTCGATGTCTTGAAAACTTTAAACCCTCATAACACCAAAACAAAAATGAATAGGACATTTTTTTCTTAAATTGGCATCGGCTTTCAAAGGTAATAGTTTGTCGCAGAGCTAAAGACTAAAGAATCACCTAATATAATAGCATACTCAATTCACCAACTTAATCGGTGCGGATTTTAAACCAAATGGCATTCGATTGTATTCGTGGTGTGATGCCTTACAAAAATTACATTAAATTAAATAATTATGATAATGTTTTAATGGTGTATCCTATTGATCATCGATTGAATACACTATTGTTATTAGATAAATAAATCATGTTCTTGTCGTGTGAGTTGATTGAAAACATGGCATAATCAAAATATATTTGTAAATTGGAAAGGTTTATTGAAGTTGGAATAATGTAGGAAGACATCCGCGGTGTAATAATATATGTAGGTGGGGTGTCAATAAACATGAAACAATGTACAGGAGCCGTAAAGCATTTAAAATTATTATTGTGGATTTATTGTGTCATTTAAACGTCGAGGCGCGCTTTTGTGCATGATTTAATCCAGGTTAATTAAAGTTACCGTTAAATTTACTAGTGCCGTTTCGCGCGATTACGTTTTATTTATCGTCGCATGCGGTGAGGGACGTATATTAATTTCATTTTACAAAAATAACAGCGACGGTCGAGGGTAACGAGGTGCCGGACAGAGTGATTACACCGCAGGACACGGGGCGAAAACAGCATACGTGCATTACTCTTCCTGTGGGATGGCAGACTACCGGAGTGACCTAGCGCAATGCTTTTAAAGAACTAAATTACCTTTCACAACGTCAACTCGCTCGGACATAATTAAAATTAGACAGCCGGATTATTTCGTGCATATTCAAACCAGGTGCTGTTTTAACTGTTAATTATGGAACTAAACCTATTTGAAAACGATCTCGTAACGAACGCAATGTCCGTCGATTTCGCGAATTCTATTCTGCTCCACATCCCAACTCATCAGCACGTTTTATTCAAATTCAAAACCAAACTCGACATTATTCACTGTTATTATCATTCCTCTTTACCCAAACCTCAATCATAGATCATTTGCCATCATTTCAGCCAAATTTTTAAACATACTGCAACCATATATGATGTTTGAAGGCACGATGCCATTCACAGAAACCTATTATACATAATATGATATTAATTAATAAAAACTCATACACGCTTCTAGCTACAGGCCACATTACTGAAAATATGATCGAAAACATCACTTTCCAAGAGTAACAAATTGAAAGACTCATGCAGCTTTGGTGTGGTGGTCAAAGGTTTCATAGGATACGACGAGGAAAAGACTGAGCTAGGTACAACAACGAAGACATTTGTGATCTTCCTTTACTACACTTAGTAATAGAATAGAAGGCAAGGCTGTGAATCTAAAAACTTCGAAAGCAACTGATAAGCACTTCGAGGTAATTATAAAGGATTGAAGAGCCATGAATCGAATCTCCCTCCTGGAAGCTTGACTTGGTTCACCAACGGGTCTAATACTGATGGTGGCACTGGAGTACGAAAAAAGACTTAGGATGAATCCTTTAGGAAATAACCAATCGGTCTATCAGTCAAAGATCCATGCAATACTGCAATGTGCATGGAAAATACTAAGATAGAATACGATGGAAAGCAGATCTTGGGTCACGCATCCTTGTATAAGCGCCTCTATAGATTCTGCATTACTTCAGTCCAGCACGCACCATACCCAAGCGCCAGGTAACTGCATTCTCGAATAAAACAAAAAATCAGATCTGCAACGTCATATATCCTTCGAATAAAAGAGAAAAAACAACTGTCCTATCATTGTGAAAACCAGCAATTCGTACATGGTCCTTTGAACAAAAGTGAGAGAAAAACAATATTAGTGCGAAAATCAGCACTTCGTATCGCTCGTAAACAAGAGATAGGAAATCAAAACTTTCGACCAAGAAAGGGAGAGAGGTAAAACATTTCAACGAAGCAGTCAACCAGGCAATCACTGATCTCATGGAAAATACCATTGAATGAACTCAACAAACAGCATTTTGGAGCCCAATGAAGGAATTTGGGTTTATGAAATCACCTTTTCTTCAGTTTATTTCACCATCAAAAAGTACCTTGGGATGGAAGAACTACTCGAGAAAACAATGGAAGAATTGGAAGCAAAAACTTATATCCTGAGAGCATCGGCCAAACCCATTACGAAGGATAGTGGAACTTTTGGGATTTGAAATAATTTTCGCCCAGAACCGGCATTAGGCTTTGCAAAAAGTGCAATCTAAACAACTGGATTAGCACTAAACATGTTAAGTACTGGCAAATCATTCCAAGAGTATCACTGCAAGGGTATTTGCACTTGACATTGCGACAAAAAATAAGCTGAGCTGTTGTTTCCGACTGTTCACAAACGTAACATAACATAACAGAATTGTAACAGGACTATTTAGAGGACCCATGGCTGTAAAGTAGAAACTGTGGAAAATTAGACCTGCAGGCTATGCAGCAAAGAACTAGAAACAGCAATGAACATTTTTTTAAATGCGACACCCTGGGGCGAAAGAGACGGAAAATTTTGGGAAATTCAATCACATAACCGAAAGATATCTACACTCACCTTGTGAACGATATAATATAAACTCAGGCCTTTAAAAAAATTGAAAGTTGCTCCCTCCAGAGTCGGGTTTGTATTCAAAAATGTTAGAAACCGTGTGATTTTTTTTCTGGAAAGAAGTAAATCACTAATAATACTTGTATTCAGGAGTAAATATGTTAACTTGTTACCATTTATACTTTCAGAGTTATAAAAATGAAAAATGATCAAAAAATCAAGCCTTAAAAAATTAGCAAACATTTATGTTTCGATTTTTTTATCAAAATGACCTTTATAATGAAAGACAAATTCAAGCTAATAAAAATTGACGACTTTGTTCTCTTCCAGGCCAGGATATTTATGTTTTGGTAATAGCCAATGTAAAACACATGAACTTAGTGATCTCTAGAAAATCTTATTCTAAATCTTTTATTACAGCATTTAACATAGGATTATGAAAGGACCTCATGGTTTGTTGAAATCTTGTCAAGAGTAAAAGTAGTCACTTCTAATCTTTTTAAATCGACTGTAGTTTTATAAAATATTTAAGCTAAGGATTGGATCATTTTTCTTTGGTAACGGACGACATTGGTATTTATAATGAGACAGATTGCATTAGATAAGTCCAAAGTATTTTATTTGTTTTATTTAGAGGCAAAAATAAATAATAAAATGTCAATTCACATCGCAATGCAAATAAAAATGATTTTTTTTTTCATATTTTTTTAGGGTGCCTAGGGGTCTCTGCATTAGATAGTTTAGATGGATATTACTACAAGTTTCCAATTGACTTTGTTTTCTTTTAGACAAGAATTAAGGATATAAAGACTAAAGCTTTGAGGATTGACTAAATGTAAAACTGTCCTTGGCCAGGATTCAAACCTGGGATCAACAAATCTAATGTTTGGTATCACTGCTTCGAAAATGGGTCCTAGATAATAGTGTAGTGGTTGTCACATCAAACCTGAGATTTAGAGGTCTCAGGTTCGGATAGTGGCCAAGTATAATTTTCCAGAATTAAGGATATGTGTAATGTATTCTAAAAATAAAGGAGAACAAATATTGAGCAAAATATCTACACCATCGCTGCTGGAACTACAAGACTTTAACATATGTAGATAACAGGTCGACCTCCTAATATTCATTAACCTATTCATGAAATTTCGAAAAGAGTTTTTCGAGTTGCTAGTGAGTTTTTATGTTATATAGGTGAAATAAATATAAAGTGGTAAAATACCTAATGGGGTTAGATGAAAAAGTGAACTAATTTTGTTATAATTTATTCTCCTTATGAGGCAATTTCTATGTAAGAAAGGTTTATCCAATCTCTTAAGTTGAAGGAAAATAAAGTTGGTTAAAAATGCCCTAATTAAAATTTAAATATTAAAAGAGACAAGAAAAGAACAAACGATTTAATTTTGCGTGGAAAGCTTAAAGAATGGGAGCTGGAAAAATGTTATTTGTAGAAGATATGGGTTGGAGCACTCGACTGAGATGAGATGAAGACGGAGGAGGTGAGCGCGGTCTTTCCGTTCCTGGCGTTAAATGCACTGTTTGATAATCAGCCATGAAATAAGCATGTTTCCGAATCCAGGCACGTCCCGGGCCACTATGGTAAGAAGGAGCCGGCGCCGAGAATCGCGACGCCAACATAATCCTGCACCGCCGGCTAAATTGAAACTCGCATTTACGCGTACGGTTCTGCACGCACTGCGTCCAAATTATCATAATAGGATGCTCCGGAGGCTCCGGGGACTCCGGAAGGACATGCGAGCGATCCCTTCATATCCCCGACAAGGACCAAGATCTTGTTAATGGATAATAAAAAACGACCAAAAGGATTAAATTTGTCCTGATTTAAGACACTAAAATTTCTTACTAGCTCCAGCTCTGTATATTACACAAATTTGAATCTAAGACCCCACATAAAAATCTCTAACGTAAACAAATTTTATTTCATATTTTATTGCTGGTAACATGTTGTACAATGTTTTAATCTAATTTTATTATATTTTTCGTTGATCGTTTATTAATGAGTATTTTTAATGCATACAAAATCATTCATTAATAACCCCTATTAGTGAATGATTTTTGTTAAACGGAAGATTTTTTCTCTTATCTTATCTCTTGATAACATTTCTAACGAAATTTTTTTCAAAGTTTACGACAATTTTGAATATAAATTTAATGAATAAAGAAGTCGTATACGACATGATAAGAACACACATATTTTTGCATTTGAATCACAAGGATAGAATGATGGAAGTCGCATACGACATCGTATCGAGTGGTTCGAAAATATGCCCCCAGAGAGTTCTTTAGTCATTTACGGCCGGTATGGTGTGTACATAACCTCAAAATTGCCTATAGAACTCTCTGATAATAGACAACCAGGGGGCATATGCCCGAACCAACAATATCATCTGTACCTAAACTAAATTATTTAATCTTCAGGTATTAAAATTAATTTGAAGTAAATTAATGTGGATGAAAATTATGAATTGAGTGCGGAACTAGTATGTAGTATAAGCAATGACATTAAAACGAGCCGAAACAAGGAATGTTCAAAAACCACCAAACGATCAATTATTCCATTATTACTATTTCAATAGCACTCAATTCAATGGTCGTGCCACATAATAACCTTCATAAAATTTTACGTTCTCTACTCAAATCAATATAGTCAATGACGGACATTAAAATCATGAATACGACGGCAGTTAATTTGAGAAGTAACCAAGGATTGGTGATGTAAAGACGAAATTCTGTATCCGGGTATGAAAAACAATAGGGCTAATTTTTTGTTCCCCGAGTCGTAACGAGCGACAGGAAAAGCTGCGCTCGTATAACGAGAGCTCACAGCAATATTGATGCAATTACAATTAAAACAAATTATTATGAGATCATATAAGATGTGAGATAAATCAAACAAATTGATACGGGAGAGCGTGAATAATAATAATAACGATCAACAATGAAGTGTTAAAATAAAACGCCAAAATGATTTTATTGGTCGTAGAACTCGTTATGACAATAGCGTAGGCAGCTCCAGAGTGTCGTTAACCGGTAATTAAATGATATGCCGGATGGAGTTTTTAAAACATGCCGCAATTAAATAGTTTCGTATTGTATTAGTCGCACGCACCCCTTCGACATTATATTTCTACGCGGCTACGAATGTATGCTACATAAAGCACATTTGGGGACCTCCCTTGACAGTAAATACACACTCTAATGGAGTCTCAAAAGCCAGACAATACACGTTAAGAAATAACTAGCAGGAATTATTAAACTTCTTATACTTTGTCCTTTCTGTTATTGCGGCAAATGCCAAAACGGAAGCGATTCGCTTTTAATTATTTTTTTGCCAACCCTAATTTTGATTTATTATTTCATGACTAAAAAAAGTTTCACATTTAACCCCAAACTTAACCCGACCTAAAAACAGTAGCACATTTCAAAAACTAATTGCTCAAATCATGTCATGGGATAACTAAAATTTTATTAAAATCATACTAACTCCACATGACCTGGTAACATTTTAAGGCGTGGTAACATCAAAACTTCCAGTCTTTAAAAGTGTAACCCAGAAACTTTCTATAATCCTGCGAAAAACACGCCACGTGGTAAGATCAGGAGAACGTGCAGGTCATCCTAATCGGATTGAACCGTAAACTCCAGATTTAAGATTCTTCAAAAACATGATCCGAACAGAAGAAAAAACAATGGTATACCAGAGGAATTGTACCTAGGGAATACTAGAACAGAACTGGGACAATATCCAGTCCGCTCAGTGGAAATAGAATTTGGATTTGTATTTTGGATTTTGTGTTTGAGTTTCGTGTTTTTAAAGACAAAACTCTGCTAGAGCCAACATAGCCAATTATAGGCCAATATGTATTGTGAGCTCCATTCAAAAAACACATTATCACCAATGAACAATATGGGTTCTATAAAGGCAGATCAACTGCAACAACCTAACAGTATTTGTTCAATTTATTATCGATGTCTTTGAGGATCGGATGAAAGTAGCAACCATCTTCTCTAATGCCATCGACAGGGTTAACCATAGAGTTTTGATAGTTAAGATTTCGAATGTAGGTATTTATGGATTTTCATCCTTTTTGGAAAGTTATCTTGGAGATAAACTGTGAAACTGAAAGGACACTTGTCCAATGACATACAAGTTTCTTCTGTGGTACCTCAAGGTATTCATCTGGGTCCTTTACTATTTAACGTATTTATTAACGCCGCGTCATCTCATTTTGCTTCACATATTCAAAAGTACTAGTGATTTACAACTCTTTGGTTGAATCTCAGACCCATCAAACTCCCTCAACTTACAACATGACCTGAACGAATTGTCTAAATGTAAGGACTAAATGGAATGGATCTTAATGTCACTAAATGTAAACTGTTGCTGCAATATGTGTACGAGCATATTTCTTATTTATCTGTCTCTCTGGTAAGGCTGGTCTCCACCAAAAGCAGATAGGTTCTTCCCCTGATACTGATTTCGGCCCGAATCATGATAGAACCTCCTCTGTAAGTATTGGAAATTCTGCAATCGTGCTCTGTTGCCTGAAGTTCTCGTCACTCTAATAAGTCTTGAATCTGGATAAAGCCCAAATGGCAACTCGTCAGAGAAAAGAATATTACTCCATTTATTATTATCCCTCAGTCCAGTTAAACGAGCTCCGCGATTTCCACGTGTTAATGGTGGTCACTTCAATGGTCTCCTGGATCTTAAGTTAACTTCGTGCAATCGGTTAACGATAGTCTATGGTGCCACCTGAAGTCCACGAACCTCTTGATAATTTGTAATTGTACGGTTCCTTCTCGCAGACAATTGAACTAAACGATACAGAATTTTAGTGGTACCGCGACGTCGCGTCGTCCTGTATGTCACTCAGATATATCCTCAGTCTGACGATAGCGAGAAGAAGGTCGCGAAATTATGGTTGTGCCTATTGCACGCGCATTATCAACTTGGTGTAAGCCCGCCTCAAGCATTCCAACGGCTCTTAACCTTTGGTCTCTTGATAAATGTTGTCTCCCCATGATAATTTAGAGCAATAATATCAGTTCAAAATCAAATGATTCAAATTTATTTATGTAATTTTTCTTCAAAAATACACAACAGCTGCTCAATTTATTTGCGATTATCTGTTTTTAGTTATTTCTGGTATCAAGACTTCAAAATTGATGAGACGAAAACTAGAAGTCTGTAAGATAGGCGATTGTTTTACTGTAAGTCCTTTCTGGGAATATCTGTACGGTTTGTTATATGCATTGTAGTGGGTGGTTTCCATGGTTACCTTATAGATATTTCCAGTAACGACTTACAGATTTGCACAGAATTGCACCATTTAGGGAAACTATGGTTTGTTGAGCAAGTTTCTTGGTGGCAGATTTTTTATCATTCTTTTTTATGCACGTTTTGTATTTGTTGGAAGGTTAGAAAACCCGTCATCTAAGCATCATATCCAATAAAAAATTGTTTGGGTATACGAAAACAACCGTCTTTCATACAGATTTCCACCTCTAACCAGGAAAGGCCTATATTCATAAATGGATAGGATAGTATAATGCACACATGTTGAGATAAAACATAAGAAACCAAGCTATGTTTTTTTCTTGGAGTTTTAAATGTCTAGCTATAATAATTGTATAGATAGTTTTTTAGTAGAAGAAAATTGGAGTACCTTTTGGAGTAATGAGTTAGGAAAGTTGATTTAAGTATTTAAGTTTTTGTGATTGGTTAATGGATGAAGAAGGAAAGATTGGAGTTGGAGTAAGCACGTGCTATTGTTGGTGTTTTTGTGAGGTGTAAGTTGATAGGAAACTTCCCGTCCACCTCCGCTTGGAATCACAGTCTTCCTAGTGTCGTTTGTCTCAATGTAATGCGCTATGATAATTCCACTTAGTGATTAATTTGTTTTGAGCCACGTACAAATTGCATCCTTCCCTTGAGCAAAGTCGAGTTAAAAAGTTTTGAAAAGAGCAAAGAACTTGAGCTGTAGGTGGTGGCAGTGCACTTCGTTTCTGGAGTTCCAATTAATTAAATTGGAGCCGCCAATTTATAACGACGCATTAAAAGCGAGTTATTCGTACGTAATCTAATTATTCCAACTGTATTTACTATAATCTGAGCTCCCGGCTCGTCCGGCTACTAGATTTAATTTCTGAGCTTTCATAACTTCAATCGTCTTTGCTTTAATGTTTTTAAGCGCGGAAAAGTGAATTTATCAAGCACACACCGGCCGAGCGAGCAATAACAGAACCCGGAACCCCCTCGGTCCGCGGTGGGCGGCGGGTGCTGGGGGCGAAGGACGAGGGAGGCTGAAATCGGAATTTATAAGCAGAATTAATTAGACTAAAAACCACTGCAGCCTTCCCGCACTACTCTCAGAGCTGCTGTTTTAATTTACAAAAGCCAAACTTAATTCTTGTTCCGACTAAAGGAATAAAGAGAAATGTAAAGGAAAATTAAAACGATTCAAGTCGAGGCTTTGATTCGGTTTAGGCTAAGACTCGGCCGCCATTCGTAAATCCTTACTCTTCATGCCCGCCACTCCAGAATCTAGAAGAAGGAACCAAGGAACGTGTTATTGCCCTCCATCGCCAACCCCTCGTTACATTTTAAACATCGCCGCTTTACTTTCAATCTGCACCTTATAATGGCTATTCCTTCTCATCAATAAATATCCGAAGCGCGCTTTCCTTCATATTAATCCCCCTGCCATCCTTTCCAACTACAATAAACACGTCACAAAGGGAACACGAGAAAATTCCTTGTGTATTTTAGCAGATGTTAAATAGGATCCGCATTTAAGTTAGCAATCGGAATTAACGTCCGGCGAATGTTGCTTGTCTATTGGCTTAACTGTTTCGAATCGGAACGGAACGGGGCTAATCCTCGCTACCAACTTTCCTGCGAGACCGCACTAACTTGTCCTGCAGGAGAGTCTCTAAACAGGATTAGCAGAGCACTCAGGTGGTCACGACGGACCGAAAAGCAATTAGCGCAGTATATTTGCGGCCATGATCCCAAAGACTTCCAGCTCCCAAAAGGCTTTATAGTTCACAACTTTACAGAAATCGACACTCATCATTCAAATAATTTTCTACTCACCAAATTTATCACAATAACCACAATTCACTTTATCAACCAGAAATTCATTCAGAACTTTATAAATATAATTTTAGTCTCTTCAGCTGGATTAGACAACCATAAAAACTATACCAAAGAAAATTCTCGCCAGTTAGTACAAAATTGGTAGTTTATTGCACCTAAATTTAGAATACTTTTTTCTTCAAAGAGCTTTTGAGACAGTTTTGAAAAAAAAACAAATGGGGGATATTTAAAACCCCACCGTTTATATGGAAAAAGAAGTTCTAACGGTTGGAGTGCCAACCGCGTATGCAAGATTCCAATCCAATATTAGTTTTTTATCAGAAATTCCAGCATAAATTTCTTTCCTAAAAGGTTCTCCCAGGAAAAATTTAGGCAAAGGTAGAAAAAAGGTAGATCTTCGTATCTTGACTTAGATTCCAGAAAAAGAACATACTTACTTTCAACACATGAAGCGCCTAGAAAAGTCTTCAGTAAAGCAAAATTTCACAAAAACACATCCAGAAAACGAAAGTTACAGATTTTGATGAAGATACAGCCTTACATTTAGATTCGAAAGATGAGGCATCAAACATGATGCACAATCAAGAGATTGATATTAGTACTAGACTACAAAAACTTACAAATAGGAAATTTCATTTTAGCTCAGGTTCCAATAAAAAATATGTCTGGCTTTCGTAGGATGAGTTGAGGAGGAGCATGGCATCTGTTTTACAATAGACATTTTAAGATGTTTTTTTCCCGAGAAGGACATATTGGATATTTTAGGCAAACTAATGTGTTAAACTAAAAAGAAATTTTTGGTATTTCAAAAGAGCCAAATTGAGGTTCTAAACTCTATCGTGTATGGGGAAGATTTGAACTTTTGGATTTCTTTGAAAGACCATGGATACAATTAATAGAATTATCTTCGTTAAACTATATTAACCTTAGATTTGTACCGACAGGCCAAAAAATCGCAACTTGACGATTTTGATCATGCGCAATAGATAAAACGCGTTTCATCAGAGACGTGATCAAACATAGAACGGTCCAAGATTGTGTTCCAACCAAACGTAGGCAGTTCATGGGATCGTGTTCGGAACTGTCATTTCACTTCACGCCAAGAAGCAGTTACGGATAGACTGACATGCGCACTTCAGATTTGTCGGTCGCGCACTCGTTAGCTGAAACGTAACCTTCCATTCTTAACAATAACAACACGTGAATAATCATTGCAACAACGTTATGTTGTCAGATACGGACGGTAAACTGTTGGGGCAAGCGCATAATCTCGATCCAAGCAGTTTTGTTAGGGTTTCGTGACGGTCAAAAAACTCGTTGTTGGAACAAAGGTTTTCTTAACTGATTTACCAGTTTACCCAGCAATGGGAAAAATATAGAATAAGTATATTCAAAGTTTAGGAAGAATACCAATCGGTAAAAAGTAGCTTTAATGAATGATTTAAGACCAATGAGATTTTAACTCCATTGTTAAATATTTTGGAAACAATTTAGACAAATTCTAATTCGAGAACATATTAAAACTATAATATTCTACCTTATTGTCAATCTGGTTTACGTCATGGATTTAATTTCTCTCAATTTACAACCCCAGTGGTAAATATATTAAAACTATCCTCATCCCTTCGGTTTTTTGCTCTCAAGAACTTAGCAGATATCAATTTGGTATAAACCTTATTGCTAAGTAGATAAGGTTCAGTTTTGCTTTTGCGTTGAGAGGAATATATCTATTTAGACCCTAATTATACCCTAGAGGAATTGATATAAAGGATTAATTATTTGGTAATTGCCGACAGGAAACTACATGTAGCCACTCTGCTATCCATGTAACTGATGATGTAGATGACAACTATACTAAAGTCCTTCTCCAGAAAATTCTTTATTCAATATTTATACCGACGTTTAGACAAGCAATTGTTGTCTTAATCATCGCTATCAATTATCTCAAAATTTGCTTCATAATTGTTTGAATAATCTAACGTTAACCTGACCATGAGAAAAAAGGAAAAATATTTGTCATCCCACAAATTATTCCGAAACAAGAACTCTTCCAGGATTCAATTGATAGGAACTGCAGTTTTCAAAAAAACGATGATTTTAGATCAATTTTTAATACAACTGATAATATTATAAAAGCTACTTATGAAGGGTTGCATTTTAGTGTTATTAGATTATAGTAAGGTCATTGATACAATAAATGATAAGATACTTCTGCATATATTAGAGTATTTTGAGGTTCCAGTCGTCTGGTATATAACGTACTATATATTCTGGGGTGCCTCAAGACTCTCTTCTGGGCCCTTTACTGTTCACTATCTACACGAATAAATCACTGGATTACTGGATAAGTACTTTTATCACCTATATGCAGATGATACTCAACTATTCTACTCCTTTAAATCAAACACTATTGATGAGACGCATTATTAATGAACCAGCAGCTTGCCAGAGGTGTTGACTTTTCAGAAAATGGAGAATTCGCGAACATACAACGTTGTTAATTCGTAGAGCCTTTGCTGGTTTAGATCTACAGGAACAAAGATATGTTCCTGCCCAAATGTTAAAACAATTCCTGTACAAGCGTGTATCAGTTTTGTCTGGACCAATTTAGTGTAAAGCTTATTCAAAGGATTCAAAACTATTGCGCCAGCTTGATTTTTGGGTTACGTAAATGAGGTAGAATTTTTCAAAGAATAATTGAATTAGGTAAATGTCCTTTTTATTTGCACAACAAAATTCGGTTTCGCACTGATGTGCACAATATCAGGAACTCTGCTAAAAATTATTGTGTAGCAACTGAAAATAGGCATAAATAACTTTGAAAATTAAACCGAAATAATAAAAATATTAAGATAGTGCTGACGCTGATTAATGCCAAATGTACTTTTGTACCACAGATATTTATTTTAATTGTTGTCAATTAAATAATTAAATTGCGAATGAAATTGGGAATAATTGGATTACTAAGGAATAATTTGTGTAGTTGGTGGTGCATAGCGGAGTGTAGATATAAGGATAATCAATATATAATTAATTGAAGCGAGGTGGTTTGGTCAAAGGAGCAACTGGAACTAGTTCCTTCCTAAGTTTAAATGTTAGCGGATGCAAGTTTGAGAATCCGAAGACGCCAACTCTGCAAATAGTTTCCAATAATACCTACTGGTCAGCTAAGTTTGCGGGACGTAATTAAATTGTGCAGTTAGATTTGGGGCCAGATTTGTAGAGGGTTGTTTGAATTGGTAGAATCTATGCATGCATACTAATACTTATTGAATAAGGTAATGCAAATTGTTACTGATACTCCACTTAAGAGCCCGCAAAAATTTAGATTAAGGAAGAGGGATAATTTTAATCAGAAGTTATTTTGAGGAAGGAAGGAAATTTTCCGCCCGTTAAAGTTAGGCCTAATGGCCAGTGGACACGAGTCGTAAGGAAGATGTAAGAGGAGATCGTATCCATTTCTTCCGCGGGTATATGCACATTAATCTGCATTTCTGTCGGGAGGGTGCAATCCCTTGCCAGGCAAGCACCTTCAAGAATTCGCTAGAGTAACTAAGGTCCGAGCCATAAGGAAATTAGAGACTGCCCTCAAATTCCTGGGGCGTTTAATTTCAAACTAAGACGGCAGTTAGTTTTACTTCCCCTCCTCCTCCAAATACCCCAGAGTACTTCGCATTAAATAATTACAATCTTTAAAATAATATTTTCACAGAATTAAATGACCCGATTACTCCATAAATCGTAGGTGGAGTCTTTTGTTTCCTTGATAGAATGTAGCAGTTATTCCTCATGTTTTTATCGGTCTGAATAACACCGTTAGTCAAGCATTTTTACGACACAGAGTCAAGTAAGTGAAAGGGCAAAAGCAGGAGGGCAAGGAACACGTAGGGAGCCTCCTTGCGAAATAAAACCCGTAAATATAAGTTATGCTGACATTATCACATGCTCGATTTAATTTCGAATCTATTCTAATGGTTTTATTTGAATACTACACCCTTGTTTTACACCAGACTTACATCTTAAGAAATATCGCCAAATAATACACAGGTTTGCTCAAAATCTGTACTTTTTGTTTGGTAAAACATAAACAACAGTTACTTTTGTTCTCTTAGGAAGCCTTTTTACAATAACCTATGTAAAATTATCTTTGGCCAGGATTTAAACCTGAGAAGGAATTCTGTAAGCCAAAAAGTTGGTAAAGTTTATGAATTGTGAATTTTCTGTTTCCTTCTTACACACAACAACGGTCAAAAGTAGTAAACAATCTACCGTTTTCGGTTCGTTTATTCCACCTCTGGGACCTCCAAATCGCATGTTTGGTGAGACAACCACTACACAATCTAGGACCCAATTTCGAATGTAGTTCCATTTTGGAAGAATCAATAATGGTTGCTATCATCATCAAGGGAAATTTGAATACCACTTACTTCCAACAGGTTAAATTTATTTTTCCAATAGACACAATCAGTCCTTGGTTGGTGATCAAATTTTCATTCCTGGTTGATTACCATTATTGATTCTTCTAAAATTGAACTACATTCGAAAATTGGTCCTAGGTAGTGTAGAGGTTATCACACCAAACATGCAATTTAGAGGTCCCAGATTAGAATCCTAGTCAAGGACAATACATTATTCATTTTCCACAGCTTTTCTACAAGATTAAGAACAGTCTTGTTTCCTGGAAATAACTACCATACCATAGGTATACAGGTCTTTTTGAAGTGTTTATCAAAAGTTACCTCATCATTTTCGACAAAATGAAACAATAGTCTTCTTTGTCGATGAACTGGCATTGTTGAAAAAAATGATTTGTGCTGAAGAAACAATAAATCGATAAATGTGGTTCCAAAAATTGGTAGTGCCGAAAAAGATGACATTTTTGAAGATAAAAATTACTGCATAAGTCGGTACTTATAAGATTTAATTTTTGTTTCAGATTGTTATGGTTGAATATGTTAGTATATTTTGGTTAACGAATTTGTATATTACTAGGCAGTGAATTAGGAATAATAATAATAATAAATTACTGAGAGTTACGAGTTATGATAAAGTAATAAAAGTTTTATTTAAATACAAAATAACCACCATAACTATAATTAACATCGTAACACTTAAAACAGTATATAAATTACCCGTGATTAAACGACAAGTCTCGTAATTATGAAGTAATAAGTTGATAATATTTCATGAAATACCTAGGATTATTTGTATAATTTAGCTGTAAATTACAACAGGGAAGCTTACACCTCATAATTTTCACCAAAAACGTTGCAGATGTTATGAGAGCAAGGAGGGTGCTTATCGCTAATGAAGTCTTTTGGTTACCTTCAAGATAGAACAACTTCTTACGTAAAAATGACGTAACGCTTTAAAACACTGGCGGTGTTTACGTTTGTTAAATATTTTAGTGCTAGAAATATTATTATATTGCTTGGTCACGTATCGTAAACTTTGAACATAAAAAATACATATTTTTAATTCCGTGCTTTTAAATGAAAACCTGCATACACAAACATAAAAGTGATGTAAGCTACGCTTTAAGACGAAAATAAAGCACTTAAGTAATTTTAAACTGTAAAAATATGACCAGGTGGTTGGAAAATCACATAAAAATTATTTTTTAGATCAAAAATTATATTGGAAAATATTGGATTGGCTTCAAATATTTTTTTTTTCACCACTCTTCTACACTATATATTTTTTAATGGGTACTAAAATTTATTAGCTAGAAAGTTTTCTTTTTATTTGTTTTCCGCATGTTTAGTAATTTTCTAAGACGCTCCAAAATTTAAGTAAAAAATACAACAAAAAACAAAATAACCGAAACTGTTAGGAGCAAAAGAAGTACGAATAAAACTGGCTATTTTTTCTTCAAACGGCAAAATTTATGCAGCTTTAATTATAATAATTTTCATAAGGCGGCGGAGAAGTATCAACTTTCTCGCCTAGGCATAAAAAAGTTTACCCGATCTACATTGGAAATATTCGAAGTTGTACGAACACGACTTGTTATTGACTTCATAAGCTCTTACAATCATTTTTCTTTTCGGTTATCACATTCGTGCATGTCTGACGTAATTTGGATATACTTTTTATACCTAGGCGAAAAAGTAGCCACGATTTATTCGGAATAAAAGAAATATTCGTCCTGTAATAAAACAATATACTCGTACTATTTATCACTTAGTACTACTTTTACGGAACCTAGATTTGGTTCAAATTAAGACTTCTCTGTACAGAAAAAAAGAAATTTTGGAAAAGCTGAAAGAACGTGGTATTTCCAGTTTTCATATTTTCGTTAAAATTACTTGATTCTTTCCTACCATGCAAATCACCTGTAACATCTTATTTTGAAAACCTAGAACAAACTATCTTTTTCCAAGATTTAGACCAAGGTTGCTTCAGGTGACAGTACTTCTTGCGCTAAACTCATTTCCCTCAAAAGTCCCACTCGTTTTAGCAATAAAGTCTTCAATTATCAAGTTATTTTTGATCAATCAGGAAAACTTAATTAGTTTGTACAAAATCTGACAAGGCCATTATTTTTATAGTTGCTTAATTCTATAATTTTATTTTTTGCTGAAAAATTTGTAAATCACACTAACAAAAATCTACAACATATAAAATAATATTCATTGGATATTACTAGGGATAATTAAGTTTTTTATAACTGCATAATTTAGCAAAACCAAGGAATAATTCAAAAAAGCCATAAATTGTTTTGAAAATTTTTAATTTCCATCTTAAAAGTTCTTTGCACTACTCCTTGGTATCATCTACTAATTTTTTTATTGAAAATTTATTACAGGAAGGTATATTTTATGTCCACTTAAAGAAAACTCTCATAAATAAAGCCATAAATTTGTTAATCCTCACTTCATTTATTTAATGTCTTATTGATTTTAATTATTGGCAGGGAGTGTAATTTAAACTTTTCCTTCTTTTCTTGCATCCAGTTATGCATAAATTTAATTACTTATTAAACTTTTCCAAAGACTTATCTTAAAAAACTTTAAATAATTTGCTGATGTAAGTCGTAAATTAATTTTACAGGTCCTTCAAGGATCAAAGGTTATCCTCAAAAGAATTCTAGGTCTTAACAATAGGTTTAAATTAAATTCCTAGTTTTACTTCAATGCAATTAGACTCAAAAATTGAAAAATGTTTGAACGTCCTTATACTCGATAAGTTTTTGTGAAATTTGTTTAGTAAATATACAGCCTGTCCCAAATTTTATGCATCAATTCAATTATTACATATCGTGCTTCAGCCAGTTCGAATGTATTTATTAAATTTTCAAGTTATGGGCAAATTAAAACATGTTCCATATTTTGCTATAAAGTTTCATATTATACTTGCTACAACCAACTGATGTAAGTAATTTATTAGGACTTTTCCAAATTACCCAATCTTCATTGGCAGCAGGAGGAAGACATTATTTAGGACTTAAAAGTAAGTTCCTATCTTTATCATTTAATGATAACGATTTGTACTTTTAGACCTGTGACGAGGTTGAACATAAGACAAAAAGGTTCAACGAGATTTTAGATGATTAAATTTTGAATTTTTACCATAGAGTCGATGTAAAATGCTCGCTATAGATTTTTTATATTTGGAGGAGCGATCCCACTAACAATATGGTCTAAGGCATCAAATAATTCTAAAAATTTGATGTAAAACGGTACCTTATTTTTTAGTATGACAAAATCGTTCGTAAGGTATGAGGAGAAGCATATTATTTCTAGATGTAAATCATCAAGTTTTTGTATTGATCGTAATTAGCTGATGGTTGGTATATACATATATTAAAAAGTATAGGATCTAGAACACTACCTCGAGGAACCCCATAATTAAACAAAAAAAATTTGAAGAAGCAACAAAGTTTAAAGAGAAAACTTTTTAATTTCAGTATATGCTGGTATTGAAGTATGTAAAAACCTTGTGTAGTGGAATATTTTGTTAATAAATAAATAAAAATAAATGATTTGTGTTATTAGAAAAAAAAAGGGGTAGAAAATGGGGTTTGAGTTGTATAAAAACGAGTCGCACGTAGATTAATTTCCGGCGGATTCATTTCGTGACGATGGTGATGTTTGTGTTGATACCTCGAGCTCTACCTTTCATCAATTCCCTGCCTTTCAGGCAGCGGTTCTCATTTGTTTCTGGCTGATTTGTCTGCTTCTCGTCGCATAGCCGTAGCCGGCGGCTGGAAAAACACTGCGGTGACACCTCCAAGTGACATCCAATTTCCACCGCGTCATCGCCGCTCATCTACGCCTCAACAAAAAGGGCCGAGGGCTGAAAATTCATCAACACCTAGCGAAGCAATCATGCGACATGTGCAGGCATATGGTGCCTCGAGTGACCGCCTCCTGGAATTAGAGAAAGTTTGATTTCATTCGGCGGATTTGGCGTGATAATCTGCGCGGAAGGACCAACTATAGATTTAGGTGTGTCCATGTTTGTCCTACGGCTTTAAACTTGCTTTTGTTGTAATGTAGGTGCTTACTCTTGCTCTTCTCCTGTTCCTCTTTCAATCCCACTTAATCTCAATTTGCATTTTAGATCCTCGCCCCGGCGTTCGATCCGAATTAAATGCTTATTTCATTTAACAATTCCTTCTGTTTGTCTTTTTCACAAGTGCAATCTCACCAATCACCAACACCTCAATCTACACTTGAAGACTTGTACACTTTTATCAACTAATCTTTGAGAGTGTTCTCAACTTACCAAAAGAATTATCACCTAAAATTAGTTGATTCAATTCCAAGAAAGAGAAAGAATAAAGAACCACCTTGAAGATTGTTGCTCATCTGGAGTTTTTTAGTTAAAAACTGTTTGGTAGATTTTTTGTGACCTTGGAAGTGCGTAGTGTGGTAATGTAGTAAAATTTATCTCGTTAATTTCGCGTAGCTTTGGGCAGAGTTATTAAGGAATACAAAGTTTATTGCATGCGAAGATGTAATATGGCTGGAGGAGGAATTCTTGGGCCATGTTGGTGCTTCTGGACTGTCCCGAGAGGTCTGCGGTCTCCAAAACATCCATTCCACTTCCCATGTTTAGCCCCTCGCCTGGAACTTATACTTCGTTACGTGAACTTCGTGTTCATGATGTATGTAGCTATTAAATTCTAACATCTTCGGATTGTTGAGAATTGTAATGTATTATCCTTGTTTGGAGGTTATTTGTATTCCTCGCAGGCGGATGGAATCCATGCATATGACATTTCCATTTCTTAAGCTATTATTAAATTAATTTAGTTTTGGAAGCAAAAATATTCATTGGAGCAATTTAGTAATTGTTGTTTAAGATAGTTGTTGATAAAACCTGAGGAGGCCATAATAAAATGTTTAACATAGTTGATAGTAATTGCCGCGGGCACTACTTGTAAGACGGAGGAGTTTCAGGAGTTCCAACTACCAACTATATACACAACACTGAAATGCCTTTCGGTGCGCTTGGTCCTGGCTAGCTCTGAAAGTTTATGCGGTTGACCCTCGCAACTTAGGACTCCATCTAGATACATGCAAAACTCCTTTCATCAACTTAACCTCCACACACCCCATATTACATTCTCCGTTTTAATTTATCATCCTAAAAATAACGAAATTATTAAATTCTTAGGTGGATTAAATTTTATAAGGTATCCTAACTCGTAACGTTTTATTAAGAGGGTATCTAGAGCTATGTGTATATAAAATCATATAAAATAAATTCCAGAGAAGTTAATATTAAAATATCGATGGAAATATCTCTATTATTATTTTATGCTGAAGGAGATGGAGCAAAGATTGTCCAATAAAATTCTAATAAAACAGCCGGAGGATACCCACGCTCTACAGACTTGTATTCCATTCACCTCTTGAAAAAATATGTTTTTTCAAAGGGTGTAATTTTAAGGGAGCCTTATTAATTTCCACGCGCTACTGCTGGAATTAATTAATTTCTCGTGAGATTAGTGGAGATGAAGTTGATATAACCTTTCTTATTCCTCTTATATTAAAAAAGCACTAATAACACATCACTAATGATTTAGATTTATTAATAATTTAAAGTTGATTTCGTGATAATTCTGATAATTAAGCAAAACCATTTCGTAAGAGGATGTGCTTCAAGTTAAGTGCAAGACCACTTGCAAATAGTTGAGGTCGTTTTAGTTTAGGCACCTTTCGCACGTTCCCAGAGTGCAAATATTGCGAAGGACATTAGGAGCTGGGAAGATTGCTAAATTAAACAAACCACCGCAGGCAGAGTTTGCTGATAAGTGCCGTATAATTACGGTTATTCTAAGTGGTAGAAAACTAGGTGTACTTTAATAGTTATTATTAGGATGTTTAATGTTGGAAATAAAACAGAAATTGCGAGCGCGTAATCGCCCCGAGTCAGTCCCGGCAGAAAATTGAATCGGGAGGAGAGTACTACTCTAAACCTGCAAACTCCTTCATGATTCATCAGAGCCTCTATGTTCTATGTGGTCTGGGAATGTGCAGTAATGCCGATTCTTCATATTACGTCCGGGCATCTGGCAGATATTACGAAGTAAGTTTATATTTATGGAACTTACACGCGAGAGGTGCATGCTTAATGCTTCTATTATATCTTATTACTCATATCAAATTACTTTTCAATCCACTATAAATACAACCAAATTCCAAAATAGATATTTTCATCAAAAATAACCAAAAATATACTATTTCTGGCAATCATTTTTGTTGGGATATTTACTACTTTTTTATTGACAAAAGTTTCATCGACACAACTTTTTGAATGACACCTCTTCCACAATTTATTGACATTCCCTAAATGTAAGTTACCTTTTTGCCAACAAAATGATTTCATCAAGAATCGAAAATGTCCTTTCACCATTTACATTTTATTACAGACAAAAACGATTTTTCTCGAAAGTAGTTGAAAACGTAGCAGCATAGCAACTCAGGAATTTCTTAGAATTTGCATATCTTACTCTATAATCAATCAATAACTAGGTACAAAAAGAAGAACCAGTGTTGGGAGATTTGGATAAATACTTAATGAGTAATATTCGGAAGATTCCTTATATCTAACTTTATTGATACACTTTATGCTACATGTTTCGGGTTGAGGAACCCATCATCAGGTAATAATTGACAACAGGTTTCAAATTATAGGATTTTCCGACCTATCTGCCCCATCTACCTCCTTATGTACAATATTTACAATTAACAATCGTAGGTGAACAAGCTGGTGTGGTAAAACGTCAAGAACGTTGCAATAGTTATAAGTCCGAGCTATCAGCTTCATCTACTTCATTACCTCATAAATTGATTGTTATGTCGTTATTGGACAAAGAAAATCTTGAAAAACTTGTATCACGAAACCTTCAGACACATTTTGTATATGTATGTATTATGTAAAAATTAGCCAGTATCTCAAACAATCTTATGCAAAGGTTAATTTTAGTTTAATGAAGAAATAAGATTGTTAAGTATCAAATTCGTAATCTTAAAAATGTCATACTTTTATATATTAAAAACCACCTGCTTTTCAGATGAAATTTGCACGTAATCAATTCTCTTGTGTAATTTGGAAAAATTGCCAAAAGATGAAAGACTCACAAAATCCAAAGGTGAAAATCCATTGATGGTCCGTCAATCATAAAAAGTTTTGATTCAAACAAAAAACCAAAGCAAACCAAAAGGAGGTAGACTGTATCAATAAAGTTGGACATAAGGAATCTTCCGAATTTTACTAATTAATAACTAGGCATATTAAAGTAAATTGGATTAAGGTCAAAATCTGTAAACTTCTTCTCCTCATACCTATTGAATAAGTGGCAAATAGTAGGTTTACCTCTATCAATTACTCTATTTCTTAAAAGTGTGTTCCTCCACGGGTCAATTCTTGGACCACTCCTATTCGCTATCTATACAAGTTACCTCAAATCTTCCATTCAATTTTGCAAGTATCATTCTTATGCAGATTATACTCAAATCTTTCTTGCCTTTCGAGATAACAACTTAAATTTATGCTGTTCAACAAATTTGGATTTGGAAAACCGAAAGGATTTAGATGCGAAACTGCGTTGATCTTAATTATTGACTATATTGATTGTTGTAACACTGATTAGGGTAAACCAATCGTTTTAGTTCTTATAGATTTCAGCAAAGCATTTGACATCCTAAATCATAAAATACTTCTATAGCTATATTAAACTCAATTAGATTAGTGTCAAAATCTGTAGAGTTCTTCTCCTCGTACCTAACGAATAGGTGCCAAAGAGTAAAAGTAGACAAATCTCTATCAAATACTCTGTTTCTGAAAAGTGGGATACCCAAATTCCTTGGATCACTCCGATTTACTATTTACTATCTGTATAAGTCACCTGAAATCTTCCATTCAATTATGCGAGATAGTCAAATCTTTCATGCCTTTGAAGAGAACAACTTAAATAATGTTTTTCAAGAAATAAATTCGGATCTGGAAAACCGATTTTGCTGAAACTCATCCCTTTTGGTCTTAAAAATAAACGATACCAAATCCTGCTGCCCAAAAATGAAGTGATAAATCTGGAGTTAAGCATTGACTGGAAACTTAAGTTTACAACTTATGATACCAAGTGTAGTCTTATTTAGCATTCAAAACAATTTACTCAAATCGAAAATTTCTAATAAAAAAGGCAAAACTATTCCTTGTGAAACCTTGGTTCTTAATTAATGTTATTCGAAAACTGTACACATTAAACGAATGGTACTAGGTTGATCCTTATCTTCTGGTACAAATTTATTTCAAGAATACTGATACCGCTCTTTTTCACCAGGAACCATTGTTGCACTATTTAAACCTCAAAACGCCTGTCATAACCAATTTCGCCATTAGACCAAAATAATAAATATTTTTGTGCAAAACTCGGACCTCTTCGATTTTTGCACCAAGAACATCCTCGACCAAGTTTACAAGACCTATAAAATAAATCATAATGCTATATGGGTTTTGCAGAAAAAAGTTAATTTTACAAAATGGACTTGCCCTGTTATTTCACCGAAGTCTTCAAAAAACGTATTTTTCGGTTATGTCATTGATCGATATAACCTTTCAATTGACCCATACCCAAAGATTTCAAAGACACGACCAATTTCTTCACGATATTTCTTTCATCAATACTACTCTTACAGTGACAGATCTTTTTTTTCCATAAAGACGTTCCATTGACACTATTTTGATTTCGTGAAAATTTAAAACATTGTAATTTATCAGTGTCTTTTATGTAGAACTTAGTTTTGTTGAAAATGGTGTGATTTGAATATCAATTGTAAAGTTTGTTGTTATTTAAACAGTAAAGTGGTTTAAATGGGTGCGAATAGAAACTTCATGACGTATTTAGTGTTTTGATGGTTTTTGGGATGAGTCAAGGTATAAATCGTAACACAATGTGAGAATCGAGTGAGTATTGTGCCAGCCAGCAAGTAACGTTAAAAACAGGTCATTAATTTAATGTTTATATAAATAAATCCAACGAAGTGTACATTCTGTATCTGGATTTACATATGAATATAGTGAAGCCATGAATTATGGAATCAATCATTTGTTTTGCGTTACGGTAGGAATACATTAGATTGATGCTTGGAATGAGTTGCCACGCCGTCAGTTCGACTGGACTTGATGGGAAACTTTAATAAATGCTCCCTTTTCTGCATGCGGAGATTTCACTTTTTGCACTCGGTATAAGTAATAAATATAGATGAGATATAAAATAGTGCGTCCAGGAGAAGAGGCCTTTCCATTAATCATCGTATCCACCGGGATAAATACCCACTCGTATATAAAGATATAACGGCCGCTTCTAACAAATGGCTAATGAAAATGTTTGCGAGCATCCCATAACAAAGCTGGAGTCGTCGGCGACGAGACAGTCCTAAAATGCCGAGCGTCACCGGTGAGAAATGACCGAGGATCCACTAAAGATACACTTACATGGTCGTTGGCTGGCATTGGGCAGGTAGACCCGCCAACACACTCAATGGCCACTATTACTCTCCATCTTTTCCTAAGCGTTGAATCACCATGGATGCCACACAGTTAAATCAAGAGTTATGGTCACCACTTAAATGAGAATATACCCAAGTTTTATTTGCGCAACATTTTTGAATATTTCTAAAGATTTGTCTAAAAATGTATTTTTGCAAATTTAATACCTGGGTTATGGATGGGGAGTTAAGTTTTTTTTATATAAATTTAGGGAGATTGTAATTTGCATAATTAAAAGATTTTCAATTTTATGAGAATTGATGGTATGTGATGTAAAACGTAGTAGGATGGTGCACTTATTGAATAATTCATGTGGCTGTATACGAATCATTACTTGTAGTCCTGTTGTTGGTACGGTGAGCACTTTGTCCGTCCGGCCCACTGACTCCTCATCTTTTTACAACCCCTGCTTGTTTATGTAAGCACACGCGGAAGTCTCTGTCATTTGTCTTGGGCGAGCTGACAGTATCCTTAAAAGTATCCCGGTGCACACTTTGTGTGTAGCTAGCGAAGATATAAACATAAAATTAGCGGCCGATATCGCACAAAGCGCGCCCTGCCAATGCGATCGTAAAATAATGCCAAAAATACGAGAAAGAGAAGGGAAGGGAAAAAACGTCGGCATTATACTATGAGACCCCTTTTTCGGCTCTAAACATCCGCCATCCGGAGACAATCCGGCAACCTTTTATATGTAAAACGAAACTGATATGTTTATGAAGATTATAAAAGTCCATGACTTGTAAAAATTGTGAGTGACAACCGCCGGAACATGTCGTCAAAAAGGAAATGAAAACAGGAACAGGAGTGCGTACGTCGTGAGTGGGGGTCGAATAGAAATAAATGAAGCCTAAAGGGAAAATGATGATGATCCAAGCACACACGCGTTTTCCAGGCCCGCATTATGGGAGTGCGTAGGTGAATTTGACAAATAGGGCGAAGTAAGGCGTCGTTATTGCCATTAGGCGAGGGAATAGGCCGTAAGCGAAAGCCAAGATTTTTCATAAAATCCACATACAAAAAACATCTTTAAGCATCATTTAATTTTAAACAGAGCAGTAAAACTCAACTACTTAACACTTTAAATTTTTTCCAAACTTTTTTAACGCACTGACTAAATTAAGTGTTCAAGGCGCACTTAACCAAACAAAGATTTATAGTAAAGAGGCCGAGATAAAATTTAATGTTTCATCCTGAATACAAATTATCATAAAAGGTACTTCAACATTAATTCGACGGAGTTGTTAAAAGTTAAAACCCTCTAAAATTTTATGGTCGCTTACTTCAAAAAATTACAAACTTTTCGCTGCCTAAACGGCTTTACTTTTAAAACAGCATGCAGGTTGCCATGTATGCCCCATAAATATCACAGACTTATCTCAATTTACACTCGTAATCAGCTTAAGAAAAGTGGTCGCTTTAAAATGTACTCGCTGGATTAGGGACACGCTTTTTATTATCGCCGGGATAACAAGTATTGTAAATTTATCATCTTTAACTGGATTTTTAATGTCCCCAACTTATTACGTGTTTTTACGGGAACAACGTGACATTTATTCTAAATTATCCCACAATTTTCACTTCATTTAAACTTATGATAAAAGAAAACATTTATCTTCACCGCACATGATAACTTCAGCACTTCAAGATTTTATAACTTTCCTTTAATCATTAACATAGCTTTTAAAAAATTAATTCCTAGATATAAAACAAAACTGCTAAATTGTATTTGTTTGTTCCAAGATTTAATCAGTGTGACGTCAAGAATTAGAGTTGGTACCCGATTTAATTCTAATAGCAAATCTGCCCAACAAAAGAACAAAAATTATGACCTGCGTACTTCAGTCAAGCAGGAAATATCAAAACCTAATACATTGAAAGTGCCGAGACTAATCGCATACCTGGAATATTGAGCTACTGGAATTCTTCTTTATCGAATCCTGAAGAACTAGTGAATCAGTGAATGAGTTTGCTGATTTTTTCAATGAGGTTTATGAAACTGCTGATTTCATAATCACTGATAATGTCACAATGCACATGAAGAAATTTGCCCCTAAACTCACAAAGAATTTGGACGAACTTCCGTCATTTCCTTTAAAATATTGCCGTAGTATATTAGGCTTACCTCTTCGGAACATATTTAACCTTCAATCGTCCGCTGTATTGAGATACATAATGGCCAAAAAATTTTTTTAGGATTTTTATGAAAATTTAAGTAAATCGGACTATGTATCCTGTAAAAGTACTCAAATACTTAGTAGAGGAGTACATTTAGAGAGCACTTTCAATTTCCAGAAATTTGTTCCAGTATTATCCATGGCCGGAAAAAGAAACAAGATTATATACCAGTGCTACCGCCTGAAGATTACAATATTTCTAAAATTGAATCCACATTTGGCGAGGAAGACTTTGGTCCATCACCTCATTTACCTGTAACAACTATTCCGATGATGACTGAGACTTGGGTGACTATGTGACACCATCTATGACAGTTTCAAAATAAAAGTAAGAAAAAAATTAAGATACGAGAAAGACCAATTACAAATGGTCTAAAGAAGACTTTCAACATACGCAGCTGAACAAACAAATGTATACTCTACCTTAACCACTGACTCCTCGGAAATAAAATCTTTTATTGGAATACTGCTTCTTATGGTAATAGATTCCATGATATGAAGATTTTTGGGGATTGAATAATAATGTTAGAAGATGATGTAGTGCCTGTGAAAAGATTTAATAAGCTGCAAAGACACTTATGTGAAACTAGCAATAAAATCCAGCAACAGGTAATATTTTCAAAAATAAAAATAATTTTAATTATTAAATTTTAAGGGTGAAAACTACCCCTAAACGATTTTTTTTAATATAACAGGGGAAGATCATTTTATATTTTCAATTTTCTTCTACAGTTTGGTTGTTTATACAATTCTACACAAAATATCAAAAATTTTGGTGGAATTTAATTTAAAAAAAAGCGAATGGGTTGCCAGCCAAATTTTTGATATTTTGTGTAATATTGTAGGTATAAATAATCAAACTGGAGACGAAATTTGAAAATAAAAAATGATCCTGGATTAGAAATTGAAGATTATCTAGAGCGCGCTCCTCGCATAAGCTGCACTTTGAATATAATTTTTAAGAAAATGGGAAGGGGTTGCCACCCAAAGTTTTGATATTTTATGCAAAATTGTATAAACAATCAAACTGGTAAAGAACTTTGAAAATAAAAAATGATCTTCGAATAGAAAGAAAAAAAGGAAAGGGATTGCCTCCCAAATTTTTGATGTTTTTTGTAGAATTGTATAAACAATCAAACTGGAGAAGAAATTTGAAAATATAAAATAATGTTCGAATAGAAATTGGAGTTCGTTTGAAACGCACTCCGCGCTTTATGCTGTACTTTGAATTTAATTTTTAAAAAAATGGGAAGAGGTTGCCACCAAAATTTTTGATATTTTGTGTAGAATTGTATAAACAATCAAACTGTAAAAGAAAATTGAAAATAAAGAATGATTTTCCCCTATTATATGAAAAAAATTGTTTAAGGGTAGTTTTCACCCTTAAAATTTAATAATTTTAATTACACCTTTTTATTTTATCCAGAGGAATACGAGGGTATAAGTTTTTTTTTAAATTATTTTTATTTTTTTAAATATTACCTATTGTTGGATTTTATAGCTAGTTTCACAGAAGTTGCGAAGACTATTACATTTCCACGATAACTGATTCGATGGAGCTAGATATCGTTTATTCAAATAAAGCCTATTCTACAGGAGATCAGATTAGAAAAAAAGTGCAGGAAATCCCCCGCAGTATTTGCAAAAAAAACAAAAAAAAATGGGGCTTGAAGATGTTTGTCAGAGCTGGGTACTCTGTTATAATATATGAGTTTATGATTTACACGGGAGTTACGACTTTCGACAAAATAACTTTTTCTGAAAAAGAATCGGATCTTTGTTCTGGTGGTAAAGTTATAATGCAGTTTTGCAAAATAATATCAATAATTGGTTCACCTCTTTGGAACTACAAGGCTGTGATTTGGAACAAGAAAAGTTGCTTCTAAGAAAGATCGTGAAAGTTTTGACTACTTGGTTGATAATAATGCTGGGATTACAGTTGTAAGTTGTAAGGGTGAGTAAAGAAGAGAAGAAAAAAATTGATGTTCATTATCCCCAAATGATCAAGCAAGACAATGCGAACATGGCTGAAGTTGATTTGGCCGATATGCTAATTGCCCTATATAAAACACCTTATAAGTCTAAAATACGGTGTTTTGAGATATTTATTAGCCAGCTTATTCGGAAAAGAATGCTTGGCTACTTTACCGAAGAAACATGGAAACTTTGAGAAATAAAAAACAAGACAGTGTTACAAAGATCACAAAACCGGATTTTGACAACTAGCAGCTAGCCAGGAAAGTGCGAGTTCCTGTAAGTCCCAGACCAACGGATGACATCAGATTTGATCAAGCAGATCACATTTGTGTAAAAAAGGAGGTACATATAAATTTTCCACAAATGTCCAAAAAACTGTTTTTTTGTCAAAAATCCAATCTATGTTTGTGTATTATAGCATTGAATTGGGCATTCAATAAAAAATAGGTATGTTTCAAATTTTTGCCCGTTTAAGAGTTAATCTATTCTCAAGATGGAGACTTTTCCTGAAATTTGGAAATGTGTTAAGGTATGCCCCATACACAAATCTGGAAGTAAGGAGTGATGTAAGCAACTACCGCATTGCAATTGTTTGCAATTTCTCGAAAATCTAGGAATCAATACTATCTGAACATATTTGTAATACAGGGTGGGTTTGTAACAAGGAATAAATTCAAAAAGTCAGAGACTGTTCGATTTTCAAAAAAAAAACGACTTGACACGTAAAATTATAAATAATAGATGAACTTGAAGATTTGGATCGTTAAAACAATAAATAATTATTGTTAATTATTGACGTAAAATGATGTTTATAATTACGGACATTTTGCGTCATTTAAAATTTATGTGACGTCATCACAATTTTTTTAAATGGAAACCCACAATTTTAAATAAACTATTTGAAAGGACGTCTAAACTTTTGTACACGTGCAAAATTTTATTGACTTGTCAACTATCCTTCCGAAGATATGGTAAATCAAAAATTGCAAATTTTCAATTTTTGATTTCCCACTTCTTCCGAACGAGTGAAAAGCCTACAACATTTTGTTTGGAATAACAGGGGTTTCCATTAAAAAAATGCAATGACGTCACATAAATTGAAAATGGCCTAAAATGTAAAATGACCGAAATTACTAACATTATTACAAGTGTGCAGCCATTTTTTTTTAAATATTACAGACTCAATTTAATTTAGAATGTTTTAGTGATCACACCTTCGGAATGAGAGGAGATAAGACAATGAAATTTTCCATGGATTCACAAATTTAGACGTGCTTTCAAATTTTTTACTTAAAATTGTGGATTTCCATTTAAAAAAATGTGATTACGTCACGTGGACATTTTACGATGACGTCACATAAGTTTTAAATGACGTAAAATGTCCGCAATTACTATCTCTTCATATTTAGACGATAGAAAACTTTGATCGTATTTCGCATGACTTTCTGATTGGAAAACTGAAGGGTTACAATAAATCGTGGTATATGACAATTCCTTTTCGGAAATCTATGTTTCGTCCAGCGGGTCGAATCTTGGACCACTTTTATTCATCATCTTTACTGCACCGGTCTTACTAAAAAATTAAAATCTCCACTACTACTGTATGCAGACGATCTTAAGATCTACAAAGAAATTAATTCTACACTGGACATGCGATTATATACGTATTTTTTTAAATACGGTGTTTTGAAACATGGTAAAAGTTTAAAAATTTAAAAAATAATTTTTTTTAATGTTCGAATTTCATATAAATTATAGGCTGCGATTATAGATTTCGGCCTGCTGATTACGGAGAAATAAAAATTTTTGCTCTGTGATCAGCGATCAGTAGGTTAGAAGTTACAGCCATTTTTTCTACTCCTAGGTAGCGTAATGGTTATCACATCAAACATGCGATTTGGAGGTCCCAGGTTCAAATTGATATAAGTAAGCACTCTTTGTATTTAATTATTATTTTTCTTTGAAAATTTGTTTGTTAAAAATGTCATTATTTTTAATTGTGTTAAGGATAAAGCGAGGATATGGTGATTTATGGTTCAAGTTAACAACATTTGGGAAACTAAGGACACAAAGCGGAAATAAGTAACGTGTGCCTAGCAAAGAGCATGCCTTTCGCCACTTTGAAAATACATAAAGATAAAACAAAGCGATATGTGCGCGTGAAGGAAAAGCGGCAAGCACGACCGTTATCATTCCATTTTGTCGGGTTTCCTCCGGCAGGTTTCCGGAGGGTTTCTTGCAAGTGCGGGTTTTGCTCGTCGTCTTGATTGGTCTCCGATGCTATTTCTCATAAGGAGTGACCCGACAGCCAGTTTATGATACACATTGCCCCGTTATTAAATTTGTTTATAATGTAATTTCATGAAATATCAAGTTGTGTTGTATACGCGTTTTGGGTTTATAAATTAACCGACATTGTAAGGAGTTAGTTACAGCGTCAATAAAATGTAGTAATAATGTGATAAATTTGAGATAGCAAGTTTCTAGTTACGTCATTGTATTAATTTAAGAGTTTTTGTAATTGAAGGTATTTGATCTTTATTAGGCCTCTGGAGGGGTCAGTATATTACAAGGCGATAACATCTCTTCTGGTCAAACGCTCTGTTAATTTATATCTGGTTTTAATGAAAGCATTCCCTTGAGGACCATCCATGTTTGTCCATATATGTCCGCGCGATTCCCTCAATTGCGTATTCCCTGAAGATCGGGCCAAATATCTCCCCGCTTTTCGTTATCTCTTCTCCAAAGTATTGCCAAGAGGCGTGCGATGCAGACGATTTTTAGGTGCTACTCAACCGGATCATTTCCCAGTATTATTTGTTTATTGGTCCCATTTTTGTCGTTTTAATGTCTCATGCCAAGAGTCAAGACGAAACATAAGGTTATAGCCTCTGGATTGCAACCAAATACATAATCGTTTATCAGAGCTAATGTTCGTGCATCCCCATATGCACATAGGCCAGTATTGTCTGGAGCTATCTTTATGCAAAACTAATTTATGAGAAGCCATTTTACAAAGTATAAATCGGGACTAATTCCCAGTGCACGCCTACTTCAAGCCAGACTCGCGACGTTTTATTGGCAGCACGAAAAATTATATTTGAGCTTTGAGCTAGACAGATCGTTTGCTCATAACATCCACAATGTACACATCGAAAGATTTTAATTTAAATTTATTTTCGTACAGGAGCACAATCGTAAACTTCCTGGAAACGGTTCAAATTCGAACCTAAAATCATGCTCCCAAGTCGAATTGAAGTCACCAACGACCGAAGTAAATTACGCGTGCGGTTTCATTCAGCTACATCGTTTACGAGGGTTTTATGTGCTTTTTTGTGCGTGCAAATAATTTACCTAGGGCAACTGTGCATTAAAGCGCCATGATCCTTGATGTGGTGTAAATGTAACGCGGGCTCTAAACAGGCAGTGATGTACTACTGCCTCATCCTTGCCAAGTCACAGGTCGCCACGGGCCAACGAAAATTTTATCACCAACACACTTTTTTCATTTTCCATTTCCACAAATTAACTAAAATGGAAAATAACTATTCATCTCCCTTTTTCATTCGTTACACCACCACAAAATTAATGAACACCTTTTTACTCCCCCCTAACTCTGAATTAAAAATAAATACGACCCGGCAATCAGGAATATTTTATCTCCTCTTAAACTTGTTGATGGAAAAAATTAACATTGCTTAAGTAAAATAGCCATTATCATAACTTATTAACTTCTAAAAACTTTACAATAAATAACAACTTACAGAAAATAGCTTTGTTCCAACAACGAAACCGTAACAAAACAGCTTAAAACGCGTCATGCGTTGTGCCAACTTTTACCATCTAGTCTATCGCACAGGACAGCGTTGTTGGGACCGTTTTATGTAATAGAGGTGATTGTTCACATGATTAAGAATGAAGCGTTTGACAGGAATTCCAATTCTGTGACAAAGAGAATCTAATGTCTAATGCATAAATGAGACGGAATGAGGAACTGCGCATGTCAGTTCAACAGGTAACTGCTTTTTCGTATGTACTGAAATGACGCTACCGATGACGATCCTAAGAACTGCTTAAATTTGGTTTAAACATAAACTTGGATCATCCTACGTTCGGTCTCGTCTCTGATGGAACGCGTTTTATCTTTTGCGCATGAGTATGACCGTCAATGTAAGATTTTTCGAGCTTTCGGAACAAACCTATAACCCAATATCAAATAAGCTCTGTAGTACTGTGACAAACGCTTATTTATATTTACTTGTGTTTTGCGCATCATCGCCTTATTTGATACATAAATAAGTTTAGCAATTTTTAGTCACAATGGGAAAAATTTGCAACACCAATTATTGTTGTATTTATGGCTGCCTTCTTAAAAAAAGAACCAAACATTCACTTTTATGAATACCCAGCACCCAACAGTAATAAGGTAAAAATTGTAAATCGTTCCGGAATTGTAGAAAAAATATGTTATTAAGGTTTTATTAATTGTTGTAAGAATCTTTATAATGAGCTCATTATAGATGTAAGTAATACCTAATTATGCTTTTGCTTAAGCAATTGACTAATTTGTATTTAGATACTTAAAGCCTGATGATGAAAGATTAACGTTTCGAAATCGATAATGTATGGTATACACTTAATGTATATTTGATTAAAAATATCACTTTGGGGTGAGCCAGTTTTAATAAAGTTTGATTGGTAGATTTGGAGTTTTCTCTACAAACCTATTTATAACTAATCCAAAGCAGCGTTGCCTAGTACAAGTTTCGCAAGAAACTCATTACTTAGTGATAAATTATTGGTTTTAAATCCTGAAAATTCCTGAAATAACTTACCATTTTCTGCTGCTTCGGGATAAATAACTGCAGTATCACTTCTTCCAAGGTAAGTTTCGATATCTTCATCAGGTTTATCTCTAGTAACTCCTTTCCTATCAGTAGTCATTGCACTCTTCTCGAAGGAATGCATTAGCAAACGATCATCTTCTGGAACATCTCCCTCTTTGTGCAAAATTGTCATAATTTGATGCACTTCTTTCGGAGTTTCACTCAATTCGTTGTGATTAGTGTCAGGACTCATAGAAGAACCAGTAGCAGCAACTTCAGTTAAAATAGTGTTGTACTGCACATCATTTTCTGTATTAGCGTCCAACTCAACTAGAAAAAAGAAGAAAAATATTTTGGAAAATTTTTATTGATTCTGGAACTAGTAACTAATATACACAATAATATGAAAAATACAAAACTTTCAAAATGAATGGTAGGAGATAAATGTATTATAATACTAATTTTGGAATTTATTACAAAAACCTTAGAATAAAATAACATATCCAAGATTGAATGTACGAGAATAAACGGATAAAACCGAAAAATTCCATTTTCGAAAAAGCCGATTACTTCGGTAACTAGAAAATTTACAAAAAAATGTTTTGGATAAAAAATAGGACAAACTATTAGTTGGTATGATACTTTAAACGTAGATTATCATATATCTGTGAAAGTAGAAAAAATGCGATTTCTTTGTTGAAAAATTGAATAATGTATATTGGGTTGCCAAATATGTAATTTCTACTCCTAGGAAGTACAAAGATACCCGATTTTACTCGATTAACGTCGGAACTACACGAACATGATCATACAAATGACTTGTTTTAGCCCTACAACACAGAAGACTATACTTTAATGACGTTTGAATAATAAGAATAATAACCATGCTCACAAAATGCTTTCAACACATTTGATGATGAAGCAACAAATCGAAAAATACTAATTCTTTTTTTTGAGAGATTCTTCTTGAAATTATAAATATAAATTAAATCAAAAATAAAATGAGGTATTGTGGTGTGGCTTGTCTATTATCCAAGTATTAAGGGATTGGTTTTGAAGAAATTTTGAGGACATCTTGAAAATGTAATAATAAATATGAAAATTTTAGATAAAAGTGTGGGTTTTTGGAAGATGACGTTATATGGGTATTGTAATCGAGGAAAGTATACGTTCGGCGCCTAGAGGGGCTAAACCTTTTGTCCGAATGCACCGAGGTCTGTTCTCAATCCCATTTGATTATGCGGGGACACGCGTGTGGAAGACGTCCGAGGATAACCAAATGTTTTCCATCCCGACCTGCCATTTGATTCACGACGATGCTGTACAGAAGCGCTTCGACACGAATTCAATCTTATTTCGTTTGGTTTACGAAGACATAAAAGAAAGAACACCTTGATTACTCATCCCCCTTTTATTATACTTTCAGTATCACTTAAGACAACACTCCAAAATTTAATAAGACTATTATACCAAAATAACACAAATTCATAATATCAATGAGGTAATTACTTAAAGTACAAAATTTTTCCCGTACTTGTCAAGTGGTTTTAGCTCAGAATCCATGATCCTGTCTTGATAGTCCTGTAATTAAAATTAAAATTTGCCAGTATAAGCAGTGGTTGGTTGAAATTTGGGATGAGTTAAGTGTGATGTTCATGATTATAAATAAATTTGTGTAAATTTAAGTTAGTTTTATGAAGATGATTAAACGAAATTAGTTTTTCTGTGGTGTTCATTGCCTTTCTGATAAATTTGTAATTTAAAATTTGATTGGGTTTTTTAAACATTTTGGTGAGTTATGAGTTTTTCCGTGGATTTAGTGGACGAGTGTGTTGATACGGAAGGAAGAAGGGTTGATCCCGCGTGTATCATGTGTGGTTGTATGTGTACCCAGAGTGGTGTCGGTCCACAGGACGTCAACTGGATGCAGTGACGCTGTTCCTTACGGTTGACTGCACCCTGCATCGAGTGGACACGATGTCAAACCTCAACACTCTCTTAGCGAAATATTCTGCAAAAATAACGAGCTTAAAAAATAATTACTTTTATTCCACAGTTTCCACACGGATGAGGCGTCAGAACGTAAAAGCGTCGCCGGTCGCAATTCGCAATTTCGTCCAGTTTAGCGCAAATGTCGTAGAGTCGTTGAATTATGATAGTGGTCAGAGAGTAAGATGAGTTTGAAAGATTGCTGATTTGTATGTAAACAGTTGTTTCGAAAAGTAAAGCCATCGCCTGTTCGCTTAATATTTTTTGACTTTTTCCATCTTCCTGTTTAAAAGCATTTTACAAACCCCAAGAATAAGGAATACCCGAAAGAATCTTTTTCATGTTCGGAAATTGATTAAAACTTTGAGACGCTTCGGCGTATTTAAGAGCATAAATTCTATGCATACTTCGATATTGAATTAAAGTGTTGTAATCAAACTCCCGAACGTTTTCATCGGCGGAGAAATTTATTTATGTGTTGTTCTTCCCTTCGCGGAAATAAAACATAAAAATGCAATTGACACCGAGCTTGCAGGTTTATATTATTTTTATCACTCGAGAGGAAGAGATTGGATTTTTAAAAATGATGTATTTTTTATTCACGTGTTTATTAATGGCCCCTCCATATATTTTCTTTGGCAAGGGGCGTTTTATTAAGGAGTCCTATGCCGTGGCATGGATTCATAAATTTGGATATGTTGGAATTTGATGGTTTGTAGGTGTAGGTGCGTGTGGTTTAGGGATGATCGCCGTGAGTTATGGTTATTGACTGTTGCGGATATCGGCGGGCACGCAACCCGATTTACTTTTATTGGAGTATTGGAGACCAAAAAGTGGGTGCGAATGAGACGCACCGGGACCTCTTTTTACAATCGCACATCAATATTTTATATTTATGCCTCCTTACTGATTCACTGGCTGTCATATTCCAAACCGCTATTTCTTATTTCGCCCCTCAAATCACACAAGAGTAAACTTACTCTCTCCTCTCTCCCTTAACCCATAGCATATACATATTATCATTTGACTTGCTAAACGCTCATACTTATGAGAGGATTTATAAAGTTTTCAGCGACATAAATTTTATCCACTTAATACTCCACAAATACTACCCTACAAATAACATTTAAATTAATCGCCACTGTTTTTCCCAATGCCAGCTTAAATCTTTAATAAGATTTCCCTCGTTTGCTTTAATTCCTAGATTATACAACACATAAAACCTAAAAAACAAAACTCTCACTCATCATCACACATCTTATTCCACTATAAAAGACCACACAATAACCAACACATTTAATAAGTCAATAAACAATTCCTAAAAATGCAATGATAACACTTTTGAAATGTTATTCTTTATTCTGTAAGAATAGAACACATAAGAATGTTCTAGAACCTAGACCATTATTCTTCTGGAACGTTTGGGAGTGTATTGTGAGCTTGCGTATGTAGATATTCCAGAATGTTCTAATTTCTGTGTTATTTTCGCTTTTCTGTAAGGAACCAGAACAAGTGTGGGTACCTCAGAGACGTAACTAGTAATTTTTGGCCCTTAAGCGAGTTTATAAAATTCTCTATGAAATAATTTGAAACAGACGGTCGAAATTTAAAACAGAATAAAATCTACCTAATAAGAAAAATACATTTTTTTATTTTAGAGACAAAATCGTAAACAAAAATAACCATGCAAAGGTCTACCCCAACCAAAAGACCGACATTGACAAAAGAACCAAAGAGGGCGAGCGATAAATAGACGAATTGGAGAAAGAGAGGAAAGACAAAAGAGCAAATTGGACGATAAACCTGACGCATTCAAAAGGCTGAAAGAAAATAAGCGAATTACAAAACTCATTTTTTATCAGTGTTGCAATTTTCGGCTGCAATTTCCAAGGAAAACTTGAGAAAATCGTCGATTTCTTGAATTATTTTGTATTTTTGGGACTTTAGTTGGAAAAAACTTAATGTTGGAAAAACTTAATAACTGTTTTCTTTTTACAAAATTTTGTACAATAGTGTATGATACTATTATTTATCAGTGTTACAATTTACGGTGACAAATGCTAGGAAAAACTTGAGAAAATCGTCGATTTCTTGAATTATTTTGTATTTTATTCAACTTTTTGGGACTTTAGTTAGAAATAACTTAATAACTTTTTTATTTTTATAAATATGTTTACAAAATTTTGTACAATCGTGTATGCCACTATTATTTATCAGTGTTACAAAATTTTTCGGAAAATTTCAAGAAAAACTTGAGGAAAAGGGCGATTTCTTGAATTATTTTGTATTTTATTCACCTTTCTGGGTCTTTAGTTGGAAAAAACTTAATAACTTTTTTATTTTTATAAATATTTTTACAAAATTTTGTATAATCATGTATGGCACTATTATTTATCAGTGCTATAATTTTCGGCGACAAATTCCAAAAAAAAAACTTGAGAAAATCGTCGACTTTATAAAATAAATTTTCGGTTTTTTTATATCGACATTTTGTAATTTTTGTCCTTTTGGCATTTTATCATAGTGTCCAAACAGCGCCAGGCTTTTGGGATCTATTAAATAGGTGGAATTTGTTAAAGCCAAGAACAAAAATAGGTACTTGGTACTTTCGGCATCGAGACAAAGATTGTTCATTTATTGATGCTTCAAAAATAAGATGAAAGGCTGTTCTTCTACATAACGGAAATGAACTTGCATTCTTACCGATAGGTCATTCTGCTTACATGAAATAGTCCTAAGAAAATATGGAATTTCTTTTGAAAAGGATTAAATAAGACGAATACAAATGGAAAATTTTTGGAGTTTTAACAGTTGTTGCGATTCTATTAGGATTACAGCTTGGATCTACAAAATTCTGTTGTTATATTTGTGATTGGGTCAGTAGGGACAGAAAAAATCACTACATTAAGAAGTACTGGCCCAAAAGAGAATCTCTTACTCCAGGACAGAAAAATATTAAAAATACTAGTATAACCTGATTCTTGCCACGTCTAGATATAAAACTTGGCCTTATGAAAAACTTTGTGAAAGCAATGAATTGGGTTGGTGCTGGATTTTAATCCTCGAAAGTTAAAAATATTCCAAAAATCAGTGATTTCTAGATTAAAGAATGTATATTTGTCGGTCCACAAATCATGGAATTAATGAAGGATGAAATATTTAAAGAAAACTTAGTGATCTGGAAAAATCAGCTTGGAAATCTTTCATGGAATTTTTAAATTTTCCCAGAAATCAGAGACATTTAACCATTTATAAGGCTTTGGGTTCTAACATGTCCTCAAAAATACATTTCCTTCATTATCATTTGAACTTCTTTCCCAAAAATTTGGACGCCGTTAGCGATGAACACGGTGAAAGATTAAAGCAGGATATTTTTACAATAATTGAAAAACGATACCAGGGCAAGTATGCTGGAGGATTACCATTGGGAATTAAGGGGCACCAATAGTGTGAAATTTAAAAGAAAATGGTTTTTTATTTTTGCATTTTCCGGTAGTTTATACGTTTAAAAAAACATACTAAAATTTTAATCCTCTTTATAATCACCCTCCAGTTTTTTGATTGCATAAAAATTGTAATTTTGGCAAGCCAAAATTCATTAGATTTTTGAGCGAAATTTGGAATTTTTTTTCAAAACTCCGCCATCTTCTTAAATTTAAATATTTTTTTCTATTCTGACTCATTTTATAAGAAATATTTTCCAGTTTAACATCTTTTTTTATATCAGGCACTGTCAAGGTCGCAATCACTGCAGCAGTGGGGCAACTTATTTTTTACTCGCTGGAGAGATACCCTATAACTACGAGAATTTTTATGTTTACTAGTAACATGTATAAATATAGCCTAAAAATTTCAAAAAATAGCTGCAATAGTTTTCTGTTAAAAAAAAGCCGAAAATTACCTTCTTTTTGGACGGTCACATTAGTGGTGCCCCTTAAAACGGGATAATTTTTAGAATTAAGATTTATTTACAAATTTTGCACCGTTTGTGCTTTTTAGTGCAACAACTAGTAAAATTAGTGGCTGTACTTAGCTATAAGTGAGTAATGTTTATTTAAATTTTGTCGCAAACTTCACGCTTAACGACAATTTTTTTAATAAATTTTAGTGCTTGTTAGTGTTTCAGAAAAACACCATATATTTGAAAAAATAAGAAATTTTACTTTTTTGACCAAGCGACAATCATTTTATTTATAATTTTTTTTCTTAATTTTATTAGTGCTTTGTTAGTTGCTTCTTTACTTTTTTGAGCCAGTGACAAGTTTTTCTATATATCAGTTTTTTAGAAATTTCCTTCTAAATTTCATTAGTGCTTCATTGAAGTTTGCTAGTGCATCAAAAAAAATTCTATTTTTGAAAACATACGAAAATTTTAGAACTGATTTCAAGTAATTTTCTGTTGCACTAACAAGCACTAAAAGAGCATTAATGAAATTTAGAGGAAATTTAAAAAAAAAATTGATAATTAAAAAAATTGTCGCTGTGTTGAAAAAGTAAAAGATAAAAATAAAAAAATAAGAAAGTAAGACATTCTTATTTTTTACAAAAATTGTATATTCTCGCCGAGCGTGAAGTTAGCGACAAAATTTAAATAAACATTTACTCACTTTATACTTAGCCGCTAATTTTACTAATTGTGGCACTAAAACTAAAAAACGCTAACGAATTTATTGAAAAAAGTCTGTCGCTAACTTCATGCACTTTAAATTTTCCAGTAATATTTTTTAGCAATAATCTATAAATTTTCTTCGTTGTCATAAATGACTTTTAAATGACGAATTTGAGGATTTTTTTTAATATTTGTTTAGATGATTTTTAATTTTGTAATAGGTACATTAAAGTAAGTAGCAATAAAAATGTCATGTTTGTAATAAATTATGTGTTTTTGAAAAAGTGGTGTTTTTGGTAAATGAATTAAAGGAGGCCATAAAAAGATGTTCAATTTAAATTTAATAAAAACGTAATTGTACTGATGGTATTTATTCCGCCTGTAATTAATTAAACCGGGGGAATTTAAAAATGCGAGGCAGGATGTTTTTGTGGGGCCTTTTTGTCCGTTCGTTAGGAGCTATAACGTTTTATAAATCCAACAATTAGTGGAATAAGTAATGACCCTCATTTCGTGAAACGGGACTATTAACTGTTGCGTTTTTAAATTGGCGGTATCTCGGAATCTACCCCAAGCCCCAAGCGAAGGGAAAAAGAGAGTAAGTTAAATAAAAATTTATTCGGAGAGGTGAGGAGCTACGTCATCCGAACCGGGGCATCACGGTGCCCCTATCTTCTCACTTTATAGGGGCTCAGGAGCTAATAGTTCCTAAATTGGCTTTGATTAGTTCACATACCTGCAGCTGTCGCGACGTGTCTTTATTATATTTACACCACCTCCGTTGATTGTTTCAATTGGCGCACATACGGGTTGTCTCTTCTTTCATGAAGATAATAAGTCCAGGATATTGTACGGATGTTAGGGACGCACGTTAGCTTTTTATTAAGATTGAATGCCTTTATCATAAAAAAAGTAGACCTACGTGAAGCATCCTTTCAGACAATAAAATTAATTTAACGAAAACAATAAAAAATATTCTATACTATTACCTGCATACATATCAAATTTGACAGCTACTAACGCAACTGGCATCATGAAACCTAATGTGGGCAAATAAAATCATTTCATCGTGTACAGCACGCGACAAGCCAAATGAACACACAAGAAGCGCACATTATTTTTGAGGATGTTTGCGCGAACTTTTAATAATGAACCTTACCGACGTATTTAATAAAAGGGTCAAATTATATCTGCGGCGAAAACGAGAAAGGACTTAATGGGCACTAAAATCACCACTTTAGTTCTTTCATATGATAAAGGAAATTTGGCAATGTGATACTGATACCAACAAAATCCTCACGTATTAATTGATTAGTATATAATTTGCTATCAAAGATTGATTTTAGAAAATTTAGTCATTTCAAACATCCATGAGTTGAAGATCATCATCTTTTGGAACTCTGAAAATTCTATTCTCAAAAGTAAAGAAAGAAAAGCGTGTGTGAATTCACTCTTATAAATTTTGTAGTGGTTTTTGTGGAATTCAAAAAAAGTAGATTCGGTTGTAAATTTGGGGGAGGACTCATCTTTTCGAATAAAAATCGAATTGATTGTGAAGGCTAGCTTTCGCAGTCGGGGTTTGTTTTGAGCGTCGCGTCGGTATCAGCACGCGTTCCGACGACCTGCAGCGCCCGTCACCAGTAATTAATTGATTGTATTGTCTCGAAAGTAATTACCTGGCTCTGGGACCGGCTTTCCGCTTTTCTGCTCGCCCCAGGATATATTTCATCCTTCTACTTCTGGTCAGCAAGCACGTGAACAATGGCCGCGAATTTTCTCCAAATTGCTAGGTAGTTTTTGTGAAAAACAAAAAAAGAGGAAAAAATATCGCTGCCTTTATCGGAATTAATCGATCGGTATTTGACACGTCGCAGCGGGACAGACGCTCCGGAAGGAAGTCTCAATATGCTGGTCATCGTAAGCCGGACATGGTAAGAGATAACCGCGTCATCAATCAGAACTATCTTGGACCGTCCGCACATCAATTATTATACGCCAAGGCGCACCGAAGGTTCCGTCATATTTTAGCCAGCAAAAACCGCGATAAAAAAGGTGTTAGTGCAGAGAGCTAAATATATGAAGGTATCAAAATACGTTTTACGTCCACGTATCATCTATCAATGTCTCGGCAATTACCAACTGCTTCTCTTAGTCCAGAAGTCGACGAGTCCAATGCACCGTACCTTCCTTTGAATTAATTGTGAAAAATTGTATTGCCAGCGTTCCCCTCTAGTAATACTTAGGGTATCTTTTAATTTAATAAATAAGTTCATGTGGATTAATTCAATAACAGCACTGAGCACTGATCCAGGGATCTATCACCAGCAACGAATGTGCTATCCCATTAAATACATTGGCAACACATTGCTTGTCATTCTGTCGTTTTCTATTAATACAACACGTCAACTTAACTGGATTATGAAAAATTATTTTCATTAATTTTTCCTATTTTCTCTAATTCTCACAATAACCTTTAGGCCACATCAATAATACACCCAAATTTAATATTGCATTTTCATAAAAACAATTATCATAAAGCATTTTAACTACATAAAATTAGATCACAAAAGTAAATTAAACCTCCATTAAAATTGGGAATATTGAAGAAACTTTTGTAAAATTTGAGAATCACGCCAAAAACAAAAATTTTGTGCACTTTCTAGAACAAAATGACAACGTTATGGTAAAATGGAAAAAAGCTTTTTGGATTTATCATACTTTAAAAGAAAATCGAAAGAAACAAAATGAAATAACAAAAAGTTTCACAGTTATTAACAAATATTAATATTTAATTTCTTTTTGAATCTTTACTTCTTATGTTCTTATTAGAACTGACCCTTGTTTTATGTACCGAGTACCGAACATATGCTAATTAGAAACCGAGCTTAAAAAAAATTTAATATTTGTTAGAAATTGCTATTTTATTAACTGTTTAAATTTTGATATTTATATATTTATGATACAGCCTTAACATTCTTCTAATTTTCCAGGACGTTGTCATTTTGTTCTGGGTGACACAGAAAATTCTTGGCTAGAGCCTCAAATTTTATAACTTCTAATGATGCTGTAAAGTTGGATTCTTCAGAAATTCCTTATTTCTTTTCTTTTACAATTATTCAATTTTTAATTCTGATAATATTACTTCATGTATGTATATGAATCGAAAAAAACCTGAAAGATCTTCACGAGATAAACGAAATATAGAAAATATTTTTCTTCATATTTATTGTTGTCTTCTTTTCCAACTTTTGGGGAAAAGCATTTTTTATAGTGTAATGAGAAGTTTGCAATTGGATTTAGTTTTATCAAAGAATTCATCTTGTCTAATTTTTTATTAAAAAAATTCCAAATAAATCAAATTTTTCTGATTAAATAATTTTTTTTCTTAAAATTTTATTTAATTTTTGGGATTCTTTAAAAAGTTTAATAATATGCTTAAAACAAAAAATGAAACGTCGAACTCTTCGTTTATACCTTAACTTATTGCTAGCGTTGGAAAAAAAAATATTATTTCAATTAGTTTCTTATTTTTTGGGAAAACGCCGCTAAGCGTTTTTTTGTAAAGAGCCCGTTTTACTGCTGCCGTATGAGTATTTCGTTTGACTTACAAAAACAAATCAAAAAGAAATTGGTAGCCATAAGACTCTTCTGTGTACCAAAAAAAAAGAAATTTTAAAAAAGCTTTAATAGAAAAAAATTATGAGCAAAACTCAAAATCAAACGCTCGCATTTGCAGACTATCCTCGTAATACAGACGAACTTGGTTATAATTAGCACGCCAAAAACAAAAAAATTGTGCGTTTTCTAGAACAAAATGATAACGTTATGGTAAAATGGAAAAAGCTTCTATCCTCTTAATACAGACGAACTTGGTTATAACTAGCACGGATATAAAGAGTTCACGGATATAACGAGGAAATCCGGATACATACTGTGGTTCCAATGAATTTCAATTCAAAAATTCAAGGTTATTAAGACCTCTTTCCGGATATACCGAGTAAATATTTTTTCGGCGAATTTAGTTATTTCCCTTTTAATGAGGTTTTCCATTGCCACCCCTGGGATTCGAAAATTTTTATTAGTATACATGCGTGGTTTCTTGTTATTAGGTTATGAAGAGCCGACTGCACCCGCTTCCATTTAAAATTAAAAATGCAATCGAAATAATTGCAAATAAATTATTTAATTTAGGATAATGTGGCACCGTAAAAAATGGGAGGGGGGAAATGATGCCTCAGAAAAACCTTCATGTTGAAATTTATTTTGAATATTCATATTTATATAAGTAGGTACTACGTACTACTGCCAAAATTTGTCAAAATTTGAGCAAAATACCTTCTTCTTCTTAATGTGCTCTTCCTCAGTCTCTGACACGAAGCCCTGTTGAGCAATCACGAGTATAATTATGGATTAATAAGCAAAATACATATCATCAAAAAAGTACATGCTAAAAAAATAATCTGTAAACATCCTGTATTTCGTAAATGGAGGTTTTTAACAAAATTATATGTACATAATATTCTTGTTTTTTCTTTTAAAATTGGTCAAAAATTAGATTCCAGAATTACTGAATTGGTTTGAAATTTCTGTATATTTCGAATTATAATAATAGGAGGGAAAAACCTTTTCACGGTTATAACGATAAACGGTTATAACGAGCAAAATTCGCTCGTAATGTTATAACAGAATTCGACTACAATTTCTTAAAAATATCAATATTTTGAGGCTTCAAAATTCAAAATTGCCTAAGGCCTCATAAAGGCATAACGCACCATTGTACACACTAGAATCTTTATACAGAGGGGTGCACAAAAAACGGCCAACGATGTAGCTTCGTTATTTCTTATCCAATTTGAATAAATGATATGTCAAATTAAATGGTTTGAAGAATATGTACTACTATCAGATAATAAAAGATTAATGTTTTTTTTGAAAACAACAGAGGAGGAGGGGGTACCTTTTTTTTTCAAATGGCAACATATTTTTTTTCGAATGAAAAAAATCACTAACAAAAATATTCTAAACCAATTATACCAATATTTTTTTAAAATTAATTTAAAACTTTTTTTTTCTTATTTTTTTTTAAATTTTTTTTTATTATTATTATTTTCTTTTAATTTAATTCATTTGTTTTTTTTTTGTTTTTTCGTTTTTAATTTTTTATTTTCTTAAGTTTTGTTTTTAAATTTATTATAAATAAAGTAATTAAGAATAAATTAAAAAACAAAACTTAAAAAAATAAAATACTGAAAACTCAAAAACAAAAAAAAACAAATAAATTACATTAAAAAAAATAATAATAAAAAAAAATTTAGAAAAATATTGGTATAATTGGTTTAGAGTATTTTTGTTTATGATTTTTTTCAATCGAAAAAAATATGTTGCCATTTGAAGAAGAAAAGTTGCCTCCTCCTCATCTGATGTTTTCAAAAATAAAATTAATATTTTATTATCTGATAGTACGATAGTAGTATTCTTGAAACCATTTAATTTGACATACCACTTACTAAAATCGGATAAGAAATAACGACTACCAGGTACAGTTTCAGTTAAATTTTAATACAAATTTAGTATTAGTGACTTTAAAGTAGCCTACTGTAATTTTATTAGAAAGAAAAAAAATTGGACATTAGAGGGTTAAGACACCTAACCTCAAAACTAATCAAATAATCAAAGAAAACTCATATTTGTATTATTGGTTTTTATTAATCACCTGTTTGGAGATGCTCGTACTAATGTATTTTGGTTTAAGTTATCTCATTTTATTAAAAAAATTTAAAAAAAATCCTGTTGACGGATAACAAGCACGAAGTTGTGCTGAGGTAGAAATCTCTTACTTATTTAATAATTTTGTTGTTGATTTTGAAACTTAATTAACAACTAATGTTGTCAATTCTAAACCTCTGATAAAATTAATGTTAATTATTGATATCATTTCCTGTTTCCTGTAAACTAAACTCAATGTATGCTTAATGAATCCTATTAGTAATTTTTCAAAATTATTTGTAGTCGATGAAGAAGTTAATTTGGTTCGAAAAGTTCTATTTAACTTTTTCGTCTGTGAATAAATTTGAAGTCAGATGAAGCTGATTAATCTTATTATTCCCACATAACCTGTAACGGACGACGAGATTGAAACCTTATCACATAAAAAAAAACTTCGGTTAGTGCAATCAGTACTTCGGATTATGTTATCATTTTTTCGGGAGTAGGAGTACTTTAAGGGTCTTAAAAAATACACTTAATGTTTATATTTTTTAGTTCTTTTCTCTCATTTTGTTCATTATAAATATTTTTTAATGCTACCACAATTTGTTACAAAAATATAAAGTGGTTTATGAGTTATCCACGATACCGTAGCACCCTATTTAGCATACTTAAGAAATGACTCTTAATCCTGTTTGTACCAAACTTCAGAGAATGTGCAATGACGGACGTGAAAAAACACGTTATCAATCGGTTAGTTTTATCAAAATGTGACCTGATTAGGCGGCGTACATTGTATTGTGATTTTTTGTTTTAAATTGGAGGAAAATTAGTATTGGACTTTGATTTAAGTAAAATTTTGGCAAAGTATGTGGTATATCCAGTAATGTATCATAAAATTATAAGAAAAGTTGATGATGTGAAATTGGTCACACATCATTGGATTGAAAGCAATGATGTGGAAGCTCCATTTCCTGCGAGCGCTTATTGAAACACGCTTCATCAAAACAATTACTTTAAGAATAATACGTATCTTCGCACTATTGCGAACAATGACCAATGTGCATTCTTGCCATTTCATTCCCGTATAATGGCCGCCTGCACTATTTGCAGGCTAATGCAATGAGATAATAATAAAATATCGCAGTAGATTTTGACAATATTATGCCCCCATTCTTTAATCCCGCATTAAATTTAGGAAGAATACAGAGTGTGGTGAATCGGTACGTATGTAGGTTCGTTATCTCCACTTTACCGTTGATTGATGTCACTGAAGTTCGCACTAATCGGCCACCTTAACAGCACGTGTCCGTAGGATCTAATTCTTCGGCCACGTGCCCTTCCAAATCCCTGCACAATGATTCATTTATTTTTGCGTCCTGATTCCCACACGCGCGATAGAAGGGGAAGCTTTTAATGAAAGCGCGGGGAATACGATTTAGTTTTTTTATAATTAGATTCCCCTTTATGCATTCATTAAAATGGTAAACGTATACAAAAGATTAACCTTCAATAATGAGCTAATTTAAATTGAAAAGTAAAACAAAGGACCAACGAAAGAAGCCTCTTGGCACATAGTAACTATATTTTATGCAATACACCATTAGAGTGTTATAAATGTAACGAACGTAATCCGGTGAGCTACTGCTCCGGTGAAATAACAATGGCCGCTCGAGGCGCCACATAAGTGTGAATCAAAACTTGCCCAAGTTACCTCGAGCGGTGTGGTCACAATATACCTATTATATTAAATCAACGAGTGGCCAAGCAGTGTAGAGCTGGGCTGAAAGCTGAAAGCCTTTCAAAATAACATCGGCGCAAAGTTGGCCGGATACTCCGTCGCTGTATCATTATCACCTCGGACGAACAAAGGAGATGAAGAATAGCCTCGGACTGAGAAAAAGAACTGCATTAGGACTACTTGCAATGGAGACACCCACGGAAGTGCGTCTCCCGGCGAGGAAATGGGGTTACGGTTTGATGTTTTCAAAATATGGTTTCGTTCCATTACATTAAATTATAACCCCGCACGGGAAAACTATGTATTATTTTTTACGGGCCAAGAGCCAGTTCCTAACTTGTCGGCAAGAAAAAATAAAGCGAACAAATAATTGTCATAAAGTTTGGGCCATTAGTAATATACACGCGAATCTTTTGTGTAAGACGGTCAAAAGCCCACAGCATAACGACCGTAATAGTTGATAAGTTGCAGGGAAGGCGGATAAATTGATGAAACCAAGAACAACCCTTCATTCCCCATATCAGATCCGGTTGTGGGAACTTGTCGAAGTACAAACACAGTTGACTTAGGAGTAAGGGGACATCCGTTTGCAGACCACACAGATCACGGCAGATGCGGTCAAAGTAGCAAGACACTCTTAAGATAAATAACGATATCTATCCTCCAACCATTCCACCCCGTCCCTAGGCTCTCTAATGACCCAAACAACCACCAACTCCTAGGAAGAGGCCCGAGATATACGTGACGCGACGACATACAAGACAACTGTCCACGCGATAAGCGACCCATGCATGATAATAAAAATCATAATTTTATGACCTCCAATAAACGGCACGGCCGAAAACATCCTTAATGCCTCCTATGAATGACCGGAACTAAACGCAAAAATTAACGACGGACCCAATTTCATTAGGTATCCACACTGTCAGCGATTTTTTATTTAAGACCACACCTAATTACACAAACAAACATATTTTTCTCTATTTACCAACAAACAAATCTTCATCCCCAAAACACCACAACCTTTTTCTCACCACCCACCATCACTTCATATTTTCAATCCAAGAAAATTTGATGAAAATCTTTCAATTATAAATATTCAATATTCTTAACCAATAAAACCTGCTCAAATAGCGACTTATGAGAGAAGCTGTACTACTATAATTAAATGCGCAAATATTTAGTGTCGATTTTTAGATAGTAAATGTCATTATGAACAAAAAATCGCCTTTCAACAATTCAAGTACGGTATGGATTTTGTATTCGAATTTTACCCAATTAAATACTTCATATTTGAATGAGTTTATCTCTTGAAGGACTCTTGGGGTGATAGATTTTTTAAATAAAAAATTAGTTAAAATTATTTTCCGGAAATGCTTCTTCAAAAAGTTATACCACTTTGAAATGTTTGTAAAGAATGGTACTGGAATATGGTGGCAATAACTTTGAGCAGTTTTCATAATTAGGTGTTTAACATTCTTATACCTAACAAAAAATAAACAAAATTTTTAACATATTCATTGTAAAGTTGCTCCCAGCTTGAAGTAGGACAAAGAATACGCGATCGTGATTACTTTTGTCCTACTTTGAGCTGGGAGCAACTGTACATGTTTAGTACAAGAAATTTTAAGTAAATTACTTTTCGCTAGTAAAAAATGATTTTTGGGCATTTGTAATCAAAAATTTAACAAAAACGATGCCTAGTGCCATTGAAATTGAATTTAGTTTTCAAATAAAATTTTTGTATTTCATGTAGAGTCTATGATAGGGGCGTACTTTTTAAATAAAAATAAAAACGCATTTTTTTATCATTGTTCAAAAAGTACGCCTCTATCATAGACGCTACATGAAAAACAAAAATTCTATATGAAAACTAAATTCAATTTGAATACCACTAGGCATCGTTTTTGTTAAGTTTTTGATTACAAATGCCCAAAAATCAATTTTTACTTGCGAAAAGTACGCTTTTCAAACATTTCGCCGACTATCTTCCTAACGGTTTTTGTTAAATATATACCGGGTCTTCAAAAATGGGTGATACTGGTTATTTACATGGTAGGAAACCTAAATTTGGCGCAGTTGTGCTTCATCCTGTACCATAAAAAATCTATTGGAGTAAGATCTGGGTGAATATGCAATTGGGCCACCTCGACCTCGACCTCGACCTCGATGGTAATATTGGTCCAAATAATATATTTCTTTCCCCGCAAAATATGCAGGCCAACCATTCACATGTCTCACTTGGTAGGGAGTGGTAGAAAGTCCAACGAATTCCATGATTCGTGATGACTTCCATGATTCATTTTGCAAGAACTGTAGAAATCTTGGATGGTTTATCCTATCCTGTAGCTCAATTGGACCAATAAGTTGGTTGTTGATGATGGCTGCCCGAAGATTCACTGTGGATTTTCTGCGTATCTGGGTGGATATGCAATTGGCCCACCTCGACCTATCCAACGATGATAATGATGGTCCAAATAATATCTTACCTTTACCACCCTAGCAAAATATGCAGGACAATCATCTATGTTGTACATGTCTCGTCTGGTAGCAAGTGGCAGATCGCCCAACGAATCACGAAAGTCATTTTGCAAGAACTGTAGAAATCTTGGGTTGTTTAATCTATCTGGTACTCAATTGGATAAATAAGTTGGTTGTCGATGATACGAATATCCTGTACTCGACGGAAATGTTAGGGATGCAATCCGAATGCTGATAGTAGGATCAGAAAAAATTGTCCCAATACGTTTTCTTCGACTTGTCGTGCAAGTCACTAAGTCTGGGGTTAATATTTGTGTAAACGTTTGGTAGTGGGGTGTATCTTTTGTTGAATATGGTCTTTAGTACTCGCGAACAACAGCACATGAATTTCGATTGCAGAATCCATATACAAAATGAATATTAGCGATGTGAGAGTTATGAAATTGGTATTGTTGATTCCATACAGCTTAGAGTACAATGTAAACTATAAGGCTTGTAACAGTAATACTCATCAGGTGTCATTCACAGCCTACTTGATAAACTATTCGGCCTAATTAATGGAAAACACGTACATGACAAACTATGCTCACTATTACTTCTCACAGGAGTAACTTCGAGAGGTTTTAGTAAGAAAAAGAGAAGGGCTTTGATTACAAAATCTTCCCTGGATTGTTAGGAATATGATTAACTTTCATAAAACTTACGATAAATATAACCTTCATGGGTCCTATCTTGGAGAAATTTTTAAGAAACTGAAATTCTTTTCTTAATTTTTTGTTTCTTTGGAATTTTATCAACGATTTCTGTACTATTGTCATTACCAATTTAAAGAGGATGGTTTTAGCTATTTAGTGATATTTTTTTAATTTCATACCGTTCAAAGTCTATCTCACAAGACAACTTTGTTCGAACACGGTCCCATCCATGAACTACCTAAGTTTGGTTGGAACACAAACTTAGACCATCCTACGTATTTCATGTCACTGATGGAACGCGATGGATCGCCAATGTACGTTTTTTTTTGGTCTGTCAGAACAAACTTATTATTAGAGATGTACTGACTGAAATGAACAAAAAATAAATATTGGACACCTCAAATATTTATCGAATACTTTTCAATATTTCCCAAAAATTTTAGAATACTTTGATCTTTGATATGGTTACTTTAGGAAGAAATGGTTTAATTACTTCTAAGATTTAATACTATTGGATGTATCAACTCCTATTGCAATAAAGATAAAAATCAATCTGTCACAATATGTTTTATTGAAAAGATTTTTCTAAGAGTCATTCACGGTGGTTAGTTTTGAATTAAACATACTGTATAATAAAAATCGCATAGAACTCATAGAAAGAGATTGCAATATTGTGATTTAGATAAAGAAAATTCAACAGATCTAATTAATAAAATATGAAAACATCGGCTATTGAAATATTTTTTGTATAAAAAAATTCTTTTAGGAAAGTGAAAAATAGAAAATAGTAACTGAACAAAAATCTTTAATTCTTCTAAAACTTGGTTTTTACAAAAAGAGCATTCAACGAAAGTAAATCATTTGAAAAAAAATCTCATTTTAATTTTAATTTGTATACATTTTGTAGGCTTGCGGTTATTATTACAGCTTTTTGCTCCTGAAAGTGTTTATCGCGTCACGTGCAATAGAATACAGTTTAATTGTGCACCTATTCGTCGTCGGCTGAATAGGTGGTAACAATGTTTCTCCCCCACATTTAATTTGCAGAGCTTTAGAAAGAATAACAGTTTTATGTGCGCTCACTGAAGTGCACCGCACCTTTTGTGGGAGTCTCGCAGGGGAAAACTCCTCTAAAAACAACTTCCCGAAAAATATTTAATAATATTTGAGATGAATCGAATTAAATTTTCTGATTCCGCTTGTTTATTGCATTTGCAGTGGGGCGATGGTGATGTGAAAAAACCGATCGACCATTTATCATAGTCGATTGTCCTTTCCGTTGCAGCTACCGGCCAGGGTAAATGGTAAATGCAACGAAAGGATATGTCGATGGGAACTCGTGTTGGTGACAATGCACGCGTGCCCACTCGACCATTACTGTATCCATAATATATATAATTCACTTTCCTTTTCTTCTCACAACCCCACTAACGTTTAATTGTGATTTATTTCGTTTCTCTTTAACTCGAAGGTTAAACAACGAAAGAGTTTCTCTCTGGGATCTACTTATTGTTACAAATTTGATTATATTAGGGGATCATTTTAAAGGGATTCTCTTTAAATATATCTACACTCTCTCTACTTTGGTGTGTTGATGTATGAAACATAATTATAATAATTTTTTATTGATGCATCTCGGATTTACACACGTTAGGGTTGAAACTAAAATTATGATTTACATGCCTAAATAAATTACTACAACATTTTATAATTCTATATTATTATATGTAAAGCTTAGGGACACTACTTTAGCCATAAATTTTTGATATAAGAGGAACGTTTACATTAGTCATTTATAATTTCTTCCGCAGAAACTATAGAATGTGGGGTCCCAGAGGGCTCTGTACTGGAGCCACTCTTATTTCTTATTTACGCAAATGAAATCGTCGATCGTTCTGCAATATTCCGATAATACCACGATAATCACTAAATACAAATATTTTACAAATAGAAATGGTGAAAGCACTGTCGGAAGTTTTGGAGTCGTTCAGCTCTAATCTACTAAAACTTAACGAGGAAAAATGGGAAACACTACTATTTTCCACCAAAAATGACTTACAACCAGTACAAGAAAACGCCAAGTTTGTAGGTATTCAAATCAATGGGTTCCTTAATTGGAAAGAACATGTTAATATGGTGGTAGTCCCCAAACAAATTCCTCAAACTTATATGTCCAAAAGAATCTAAAAGATATGTTTTCCTAATATCCTCCAAAAATATTGTGACCAAACTAGATTTTGAATTTTTCTAATTTTGACGGATGAACTTCCAGATTGAAAACAAAGTATCCCTTGGTAGATTGGATAGAAAAGTGAGTCGCTGCTACCAACCCTAGTTCTATTATAATAGTCCTGGAAGGTCTACTTTTTTAACAAAGTTACTCTGGTACTTCTTATCCGTCTTTCTGATAATCTCGGTTAAGATAAGGTTCCATGTAAGCTTTGAGTCTAGTATGATCGTTAAGTACATTACCCTATTGGACGTAGTCACTTCCTTATTATCGAGGTATAATGGCCCTAGGGTTTACTAGGTTTTTCGTACGTATAAAAGGAACAATTGTAGCCTTCTCCGGACTGACTTGGAAGTCCTTGCCTTGAAGTCCTTCTGAACACAGTGTTGACTGCATGTTACATGCGGTCCGTAACTGCGCTATTAAATTTATCATCCAACACCACTACAAGGCCATCTGCGTAGTCAATTGCGGAAAAACCTTCGCTGAGTTCCCTTAGCAGTCCATCCATGACAATATGAGGGATAAGAGAACTTCCTCCTGCAGGCATCCACCAGCCACTCTCACTGTCAAGGTCTCCTCTTGAACTTTTGCATATACCAACCTACTTCGTAGCATGCAGTAAAATCACCTCATGGTGGAGTTGAAGAAGGTGTTATCCGGTCCTTATGAGACAGTCATGACTTTCTCCGGAATCAGCGTTATTCAGCTCTAGTCATCAAATTTTGTGCGAACAAATTCATCACATTTGCAAAACATGTGTTCCGAGCATTCATCCTCTAGACCTCAGAATCTGCAGGTTCCTAGAGGCATCTGTTGACAAGCGACCTCATGATGGAGTTGAAGGAAGTGTTATCCGGTCCTTAGGAGACAGTCATGACTTCGTCTAGAAGCAGCGTTATTCAGACGAAGTGATCAAATCTTGTACGAACAAATTAATCACATTTACTAAATATGTGTGCCGAGGTTTCATCCTCTAGGCCTCAGAATCTGCAGGTTCCTAAAGGCATCTGTTGACAAGCGACCTCATGATGGAGTTGAAGGAAGTGTTATCCGGTCCTTAGGAGACAGTCATGACTTCGTCTAGAAGCAGCGTTATTCAGACGAAGTGATCAAATCTTGTACGAATAAAGTAATCACATTTACAAAATATGTGTTCCGAGGTTTCATCCTCTAGGCCTCAGAATCTGTAGGTACCTAGAGGCATCTGTTGACGAGCGACCTCATGATGGAGTTGAAGGAGGTAATATCCGATCCTTTTGAGACATAGTCATGACTTCGTCTAGAAGCAGCGTTATTCAGACGAAGTGATCAAATCTTGTACGATCAAATTAATCACATTTACTAAATATGTGTTCCGAGGTGTCATCCTCTAGGCCTCAGAATCTGCAGGTTCCTAACGGCATCTGTTGACAAGCGACCTCATGATGGAGTTGAAGGAAGTGTTATCCGGTCCTTAGGAGACAGTCATGACTTCGTCTAGAAGCAGCGTTATTCAGACGAAGTGATCAAATCTTGTACGAATAAAGTAATCACATTTACAAAATATGTGTTCCGAGGTTTCATCCTCTAGGCCTTAGAATCTGTAGGTACCTAGAGGCATCTGTTGACGAGCGACCTCATGATGGAGTTGAAGGAGGTATTATCCGATCCTTTTGAGACATAGTCATGACTTCGTCTGGAATCAGCGTTATTCAGGCTAATTGATCAAATTTTGTGCGAGGAAATGTATCGCATTGGCAGATGATGTGTTCCTATTCCTGTTGAGATGATACCTCCATGGGTCTCGTTAAGAACCTAACATTCTCAGAAAGTTTCATGAATTGGAAGCAGTGATATTTAACTAGTTTTAGGTTATGTACTGCAACTGGCCACCATTTTCTGCAAGATGAAACATAGTCAAACATATCGGTTTGATGGAAAATTTCGTCCAGGCGCCTAAATACATGTGGTCTGAACTATTTGATATAAGTTGAAAGAATGTTTACAGGTAATATAGCACGGTTCTCTATTTTATCAGAAAGAAGTGGTAGTTGTAACTTGATTTATTTTTAATGAGTGTGTCGTATAAAGTTAATATCTGTGGAAAAGTTATTATTTTAGTGCAATCAATGTGTGGTAAGCTTTTCTGGTTTTGAATTAGAGAGTGCAGAGGACATGTATTTTTCCAGTGAGTACCTTTAATGCGGATGTTAACGAAACTGTGGCAAACAATATTGTTTAAAGAGGAAGAGAAGAAGAATAAAAAATATCATTTTTCTATTCGCTTTTTCTTACAAACTCAAGCAAAGTTATTAATACGAACTAACTGGTTATGTCAAAGCCAAACATAGGAGTCGTTAAGCGCTGCGGCGTCCTGAACAGGCCGCCGGAATACTGATGAGAAAGCCAGGAACCAGGAACGGCTCTGATTGATATGGGCCGAGAATGATAATAAGTGGAGATTAAAGAAGCCGATGTTTATTATTGATCCGCGCACCGAGCCGCCGCCCCCCGCTAATTGCAGCCGCGAAAGAAACAATGTTTTCAATTAATGGCGCGCGCGGAAGGAAGCGGAGGAGGAAGACGATCATAAAACGCGAGTGCGCGTTCTCCATTTTTTACAAGAACGTGCCCGTTTAATTCCACCCGGAATTGAAAAATATTAAGACCGTCGTTTTAATTAAAAGGAACACTGGCGCAGCGGCGGATGGTCCTAGGTATCAGCAAGCTTCACTTGCTTCAAAACTTTCCCAATTCTCCGAGGTTAACGGCGAGGAGAAATCATTTGTAAAACGACATTTATAGACATTTGTCGGCCATTTTCCGCTCGGAATTGTTAATAATTGAAATCGGAATTTAGGTAATCGTCTTTTAAACACACCCCTCCACCACCTACCACAAAACTTCTTTTCACCACTTCAGCTGATCTCCGCTTTATAATCACCACCACTTAAATTTACATGATTACATTTTTACTACCACCCTTTTCACCAAATGTGATTGAACTTAATCCAACACAATCATACTTTAACCTCCACAACCACCGCTCTATTTTTCAGTAGCCCTCATTACTCATATTGCAACTTTATACCCTCTTGTAGGCTTTCATTAAAGATAGGTAACATAGGTTTTTGAGTTTCATTGTGCATTTGATAATACTAAGAATTCCTGAATTCCTCGGAAAGCCCATAGTTTGAAAAGCATTCTCGCTATTTGAAGATTTTGAGGTGTTTTGTAAAAAACCCTTTCCATAAAACAATATACATATAAAGGGAAGGACCTGTCCATGGGGTATCAAGATATTTTTACTCTGTGAATAGAGTGGAATAGCTATGTTTTCTTCCTGGGCAAAACAACAGGTCTTTATGAAGATCTTCAGGATATTTTGTAATAAGAGGTACTCCATATAGAGTCCCAAATAGGAACATACTTCCTGGAAATTTGAGTAAGATATATAAACTTCAGGGTATTTTATGAGAAGTAGTACTCCAGAAGGTCTTGTTCAAAATACTTACCACTTAACCCCTAGAGTCAAAATAGAGGATATACCTACTGCTGCCAATTGGGCGGGAAGACTTTAGAGTGCAGGAACATACTTGCTGATCATTTTGATATTATTCTATTGTTTCTATCAAATCGTGTTTATATTTCAAAACTTTATTGAAATAAATTGAAAAAGTATCCTCAAATTTCTGAATTTCTATTGGGTATCCGATAGTTTGTCTCACTTCAGGTTTAAATTTTGAAGTCTTCCGTAAAACACCCTGCATAAATTGTAAGATAATCTCCAGTTTTGCAAAGGTAAATCTTCAGGGAATTTTATGAGAAGTAGTACTTCAGAAAAATTTTCATCTACACTAACCGCTAGAGAAGAGGTTGTACCCACTGCTCCCAAATGAGTACTACTACACGTTTAGAGTGTAGGAACATACTTGCTGATCATTTTGATATTGGTGTTTGTATCAAATTGAGTTTGGGTTTCAAAAAAAAATTAGGTGTTATTTTTCAGTAGTCCTCTACAAATATTGCAAATTTTTACTCGTTAATAGTAATATTTTATTGAAGATAGGTATCATCAGTTTTTTAATTTCAGTATGCATTTGATGATGCTAGAAACAAGTATCTTCAAATTCCTGAACTCATATTGGTTAACCAATTGTTTGGGTCAGAAACCTTTTTGAACATATCCTGCATAAGTTGTAATTTAATCTCCAGTTATGTGTAGGTAAATAATCTTCATGGTATTTTATGAGAAGTGGTACCACAAAAGATCTTTCATCTATTCACTTCCAAATGGATCAATAAAACTTATCACTTAATACGTAGGGTCAGTATAGAGGTTGTAACCAATGGTCCCAAATACCAGTTGTTTTAGATTTAAGTCCCTGAATATTTGATACTCCCTGTAAGTATTTCTAGGTACCTACACATACTTAGTAATCAGTGATATACAAGGTCAACATCTCCAAATTGATATCTAAAACACTTACCAATAAATCTCTAGATTTAAAATAGAGGCTGCATCCACTGCTTCTGAATGGGAATTAAAACACTTTTAAAGTGTACCAACAAATTTGCCGACCGTTTTGATATTACTCTATTTTTTCTACCAAATTTATTCCAAGTTTCAAAATTTAATTGACATAAATGGCAGTAAAGTAGGTGTTATTTTTTAGTAGTTCTCTAGTATCTAATTTCAGGTTTCAATTTTGAAGTCTTTCGTAAAACATCCTGTATAAGTTGTAATTTAATCTCCAGCTTTGAGTAGGTAAATCTTCAAGACTTCGTTCAGATTTAACACCTGTGTTGTGAGAGTTATACTGTGCGCGCCCGAAGTCCTTCATAAACATCCAAGGTTCCCGGAGATATAAATAAATGACGTAATGGTGCATGCCTGACACCTCGGTGTATCAAAGCTGAACGTCCTTCGAGGTATTTTATGAGAAGTGGTACTCCAGAAGGAGGAAATGGGTCAGTAAAGAACCAAAATAGAGTTTATACCCAGTGCTCCCAAATGGGGAGGTGTGTAGGAACATACTTGGTGGTCATTCTTCCGGGTATTTTATGAGAAGTGGTGATCCAAAAGATCTTTCATATACACATCAAAACACTTACCATTAAACCTCAGAGGTTGTCCCACTGCTCCCAAATGGGTATTACCACATCTGTAGTGTAGGAACATACTTGCTGATCATTTGATGTTGCTCTATTGTTTCTACTAAACTGTTAATTATTATTTGGAATAAAGGGCAGTACAGTAGGTGTTAGGTAGTACCTTTTTGGTTATTTGGGGGATGATTATTAGATGAATGGTGTGATGGAATTTAATATAGACTTCAAAGGGTATAAAAGATTAATAATTCCATCTCGTAATGATTTGGTGGAAATGAAACAAGATTAAAGTTAGAAAGCTGTAGTATTTACGTTATTAATTCGTGTATTCCGCGCCGGTACGGTCATTGAAAGCGGTTGACGCAAAGGGGGTGTTAGTGAGGGTAACAATCAGACATGTAGATTAATCCGACCCTCGCGTGCCGTGATGTGTGCAAAGCGTTAGTCGATCTGGCACAGTTATACAGCGATTTGTTCTGCAGGGGTGCACCTCACCCTCACCTATGGCCGTGCACGTTGGGTCTTTAGGTGTAGGGTAGATGTGGGTTAGGGTGCGCCTCACTTAACCGGACACACGTCTCTTGCACGCCGTTTCGACATTCGGACATCGAACATTTCCAACATTCGACTACATTAATCGCAGCCTACATGTAAATGCTAATGCTTGTTTACCTCTAGAAGCATGTCGCATGCGTTTATTTGGCAGGTAATACATCTTTCAAATATTCGATTAATTTACCAGCACTTAATCAAACTATTAATGACGAGCAATTGGCGAGCAAGGCAAGAAATGGCGAGACATTCATCCGCCTAGAAATGCGAATGCGAACCGTTGAAATATAATAAATAAAAGCTTATCTCCCGGATACTTTTTGCCGTTTAAAAAATAAGCCGCACTGCTTTAATAAACAATCCTGCTAGGAGACCAATTGATTTAAGCGAACTCTCCGTATAATAAATAGAAATAAGAAATAATGCCCACGCTTCTGCCGGCAATAAATTAACAGGAAAACATTTAAGGCGAATAACATTTAAAACAAACGCGTTTTATTTATGTTTTTCCCTATTTTTAATTTATCTCCCCGCGATATTCTATTTTACCATCTTTCCATATTTTTTCCTTCAATAACTCAACCAAACATAATCAAGACCAGAAATAAGTCCAAAGAATTTTATTTCCCCCAAAAGAAAATAAATAATAAAATTTTCATAATATCATTAATTAAATAAATAAATAAAGAATTAATAAAAAATACTCACATTTGAATAAAATCTAGATAATTAATATTTTCTGAAGATTTATTGGTAACAAAAAATGGAAAAGTTCAATTCAAATTTTAAGAGTTTTCAAATGAAAGAATAAGAAGACCAAGAAGAAAATTTCGTTATGATGGATATAAATAATACCAACAGGAAATTTGAAGAAACTACTTCATTAGATGAATGAGAAACTGAAGATAGTACAGATAAGTGTAAAATGGAGAAGATCACTGAAGCTCCTGCAGACGCAGAAGTACAAGTTTAAAGCGAAAATAATGAACTGATGATAAGGTTGAAGATGTTTTTCAAGTTTTCAACATCGTTTTTTTCTTTTAAATAAATCGTTCATGAAAGCTTTTCTTGATCCTTTGGTGAGAAGTATAGTTCTTCTTTAAATCATTTCGAGAAACAAATGTTGGATGATTTGAAAGCGATGAAAAATTCCAGAGGGTATAGTGCTGTTATCAATCCGGGAATATTAAGCGAGTTAAAGAAGAAAGATTCAAAAAAGATGTCAAAAACTTTACGATACTTCAGTAATAAATGTGAATTGGATGATATTGTTTTGATTTTAACTGGAGATTGTTCCAATGAGAATGCAAGTTGGTTGTTACCAGTTACCACAGTATGTTAATGGTGACAACTCTGGTATGTGTAATAAATTTGGAAAAGTTCTGGAATTAGAAGATATACTACATATGATCAAAAGTATATTTGGCCTACATTGTCAGATTTTGGATTTTGGTCTGAAGTTAATTATTTTTTCCCTAGGACTGGTATTTCAGTAACCTCTACAATGTTGAAGTTTTTCTAGATGATGATGCACTGACAGAAAAAAAAATTAGTGCTGTATGGGGTGTTTCTAAACAAGTGTCCGTAAAATATAATAAACATTCAAAAATGAACTAAAATGCTTTCAATATTAATTAATTATTAACTTAATTTCTTTTTTTTTTGTAATTTAAAAAAACCGTAACTGAAACCAAAACCGTTTAAAAAATAACTTTAATCAAATTTGACAAAAACAGTGTCAGATAATTATTAATTAACTCAATCAAATCATCATTTTAAAATGGTTTTTTTCGAGAGCCTGTTTACCATCTCAAATTACTTGTTTAAGCGTTTAGAAGTTACACATCACAAAATGTACACCGTCATGTAATTGTTCAAATATGCACAAAAAAGTGCTAACGCTATTTCTTTCAATTTTATTACCAAAAACATTAATTTTTGTCCCGAAAATAGATCAAATTTCATCGTCATAAACCAAAAAAGTAGGATCTATATTTTTAGTTTTGAAGTTCCAGAGTTTTCCAGAGACCTAACCTAACCCAAGAAAGAAAGCTAAAACCATTCACTTCAATTCGTAACAATGGTTATACAAACAATGTATTTAAAATTTAAAAAAATTGCAAATAAAAAAATTTAAAAAGTAATGTTTTTTAGTTTTTTGGTTTTTTGATTTATTTCTAAAAAAAAAATGAATTAAGAGAATATTTTTTTACTTCTATAACTACATTATAATCCCTACAAATCAAAAAATTCCAATTTCTTTTTCTTTACTTACCAAAACATTCTGAAATTAACACTTTTAATGTTTTTATTTAAACAATTTTGGGTGATTTTTTAATAATTGGAACTTAAAGTCTGTTTAATTTGTTTTGTGCTTTGCTAAATGAAGGAAAGAACTAGGAACTCAAATTTTAATTATTTGTAAGGGTAATAATGTAAGTACATAATTCGAAAAAACTCCCTCAGTTGGAATTTCTTGAGAAATTAGCAAAATTTTCAATAGGTCTTTTTTACGATTTTTTTCAACATTTTGTCAAGGATTTCTGCAATACTGTTTTTACCAAAAATGCTATAACTCTAAAACTAAAAAAGATTTACCCCTCTCCTTTTTTCGTTTTTAATGATGAAATTTGATTTACTTTTTAACCCAGAAGTTTTATCACTCACGAACGAGACATTAAACGCAAGCCAACAACTTCATTATTTTGTCTAAAACAATTTTGCAATTGGTATAAAAATTTTCGCCATATGCCAGGTATAACCATTTGGATTGGCGGATCTGATGAGAAATCTACAAGGAATTATTGTCTTTTGTTGAGTCGAGTTATTTGGGTAATAAGTGCATTTTTATCTTTGGTTGTATTTAAACAATGAAAAAAATATGAGCAAACTTCAACACCTTGTAAATGGAAAATGGAGCATTTTTGAGAAAAAAAAATCCAACTTTTTATCTTGTATTTGCTTATTCCAGCATGAATTTTTGAAGAATCTAAAAAGACTTACAGGAAGTTTCTTCTTATGGAGCGTCCACATCTGAGTACGTATGCGAATGCGGCAAGCTTAGGCAATGCCTTTTCTCCTATCTGTTTCTGCGTACCACCAAACAGATAGGAGAAAAAGCATTGCCTCGGCTTGCCGCGTTCTCGTACGTCTCAGATGTGGACGCGCCTTTAGGATTTTGACGTTCGTAAATACCTTCCCAAATTTTTTATTACAATGAAAATCGGTTTTAAAATTTAAAAAAAAAACTTGATTAATCAATACAAAAATAAAGGAGTAAATAGAAAATAATAAATTTTTGGGTTTTTCTTGTTATATCAGTAAATAAGATGTAAGTAAAAGCAATAGATGTGTTTGTGTTTTTCTTGGGGATAGATTTATTCATTTTAATTATAATTTTTGGCTCTTAGCACAGCGTCTGTACTGCACATTATTGCAAAGTACTGTAAAGGAAAATGATGGAACCACAATATCATAACATAATTTCAAGTTAGTTTATAGTGCATTAATTTTGGAAATATGAAAGAGAACGACGGCGGCGTATGAAGTATAAAATATTCGGAAAACAAATTTCTTGACGTTAGAATGTTTCGCGAAGGTTGGAGAGGGTGCAGCCTGTTGGAATGTGGCCAACGCGAGTATCATCTCAATGTTGCTACTTTATACGTATCATAGGGAATGTTCGAATGTTGGGATAACAGTGTACGCTACTTAACCCAACACACAGCGCTGAGCTTTTTACCAAACGCTTCTCCTGACAGTCACTTAAATTTTTGCTCATTTTTACAAGTCCCGGACAAAATTTATGTATTATGCGTACGCCAGGCGGGAGTACGTGGTGTATCTCTGCTTATGAATAGGTAAATCTGCGGAGGGAAAAGGTATAACCTCGACGTCCCGTGGGACCTCCGCCTCGTCGCGGTGTATAAAAACCAAATAAACAAACCATATGGGACGACATATCAAGGAGATAGCACATGTGGCCTTTACAACGTGAAATATAATACAGGTTGTTTTATTCTACGTGATAAATTTCACGCTACGTATAACTAAAATAACTTTTAAACAAATAAAAAATTTGTCATAAATAATAACTTATGGTGAATTTATGCACCCACATTTAGTATTTAATTTTAAAAATTAATGATAGGTATACTAAATATACAATTTTTACACAAACTTAACCAGTGATAATGAAGGTAGTTTTGAAATAAATCTCATGAACAATATTGCAGAAAAAAGACGAAAAGTAATTCTTAATTTTGATGATGGAGGTAATGAAACTAAGGAATCGTCCAAGTCTACAACTTCATCAATTTCCCAAAATTCGGTTGATACCAAAAGTTCTCAGAGAAATCAATTGGAATACGAAAATTTTATTATCCATCAACTTGGATGCGGAGAAAGGCAATACCTATGCTAGTATAATCAATTAATTGGGACTAATACCCAGATTCTGGTGAAACCATTTAAGTTTAAAGGCCTTTAAATTTAAATTTGTTATATGGGTTGTATTAGAGAATTTTCATGGTTACCTTATTTGTTTCTAATGAAAGGCCTTTAATTTTGACCAGAATCTGCCTATTATCCATATTCTGGTCAAAACATTTTTTATAGGCCTTTAAATTTAAATTTGTTATATGGGTTGTAAAGGACAACTTCCAAGTTTATCTTAGTTAGTTCTAATTAATGGCCTTTATCTTTGACCAGAATCTGCCTATACAGGGTGTCTCACTTTTTTTCCAGCAAAATTTTTTTTAGGCAGTAAATCTCATTCTGAACAAAAAATTTCCTATGAACTATTATGTTTTTTCGACTCCTTAAAAAGTTACAGCAATTTTAAAATTGATAAATTTTCATAATTTTTGTGGGACACCCTGTATAAATTTTATTTTATTTTAAATTTTTTTTATTTAAATCAAGTATGCTTTAGATTTTGTATATCTTTAAGCCAATAAGATGCTAAATTTTAGAGAGAGAAATTTAACCGCGTCGTCCCATTATTTTAAATACAGTCAATAATGTTCAAAAAATTCAATTTGGCAAAGAAAAAACCCAAATAATAATTGATTTAAATAAAAAAAAATATAATAAGAAAGAATATTATACAGGGTGTTCCACAAAATTCAGAAAAATTTATAATTTTTAAAATTGCTGTAACATTTTAAGGATTCAAAAAAAAACATAATAGTTCATAGGATTTACTATCTAAAAATTTTTTTGCTGGAAATAAAGTGAAATAAAATTAAATGCCTTTATTTAGAAACATTTGAAGCAACCATGAAAATTGTCCACTACAACTTAAATTTAAAGACATTTAAACTTAAATTATTTGATCAGAATTGGGGTATACATGGCTTAAAAAATATTGGGAGCCACTGTTTCATGAATTCTATAATATAATGACGTTTTAAAAATCTAAAAACCAACGTTTTGCTACATACAGGGTATTTACTGTTCAAGGTTCAGCCGTTGACCTTATTTGAAGAAGGTACTAGAGGTAAAAATAAGCCAATTGACAAAAATTATCTTTGTAAAACTTTATTTATAAGAGAGTTACATCCCTTTGAAGGTGCTGCCAAAAAGAGAGTTTTAACGCATTTATTTCCAAACGATTTACATTATAGTTTCCAAATTTGCTATAAATCTTTACATACTAAAAAAAAAGTTTTATAATTTTTTTGAGATTTTTTGGTTGCTTCTAAAGGGAAGTTTTGAATGAGGTTGAAGATGTCTAAACTTTCAAGGGTAAATCACAAAGCCTTTTCTTCAAAATGATAATCTTTATTTAATTTTGAACAAGAAAAATACTACTACTCTTACTCGGTATGATGTATCATTTACACAATAAAAGACAAAACAAAATTATAAAAATTGTTCGAAATTGTCTCCCTTAAATACTTATAACACTTCACTCTAGAATAGGTAAACTGAAAATAAAGTGGAAAAGTCTTGAGTGGTGCTTGAGTCGGTGCTTACAATATTCGCCCTAGGTCGCGGAATGAGTCGGTGCTTGGAATTGGATTCGGAAAAAGCAATAGTCTTGGCAAGACGAGAAAATGCTGATGGTAGATATTTTGGTTGGTCTAAAATGCACTCACTGTGGTTACTATTCAGTAACATTAGATTTCATTTCCAATACCCCAAAAAACAGAACCTTTTCAATTTTCGACAACTTTACTAGAGAGGAAACTTTGGATGTTGATGAGAAGACTACTTGTTCAAAGTACGAAAATCAAAAAAATGTGTAAAGAACATTAAGATTCATAAGTTTCCTAAAATGTTAGTTATACAGGAGGCGATTCCTTGGCCAAATCTAAGATAAAAGTAAAGAATACATGTTTTAGATAAGTATAGGTATGTAAAATATACCATAATAATTTTATCTCACTACACATTTAAAAACTAGAGTTTCCTCGAAATTTCAAAAAAAATTGAATGAAAGGTTTAGATGCAGAGATTCTAACCGAACCATTTTATTAACCGAAATTCGGTTAAAACCGTTTTATTTGAACTAACCGTAACCGAAACCGTTTTTAGAAATTTTTAAAAACCGTTTAACTATTGGTTTTACATTCAAAATTTAAAAAAATAGGTAAAACAACTTTTTAAAACCGAAACCGTTTTTTTCGGTTAACCGAAACCGAAACCAAAACCGAAACCAAAACCGAAACCGGTTTTTGAAATTTTTAAAAACCGCAACTGAAGCCAAAACCGATTTTTGAAATTTTTAAAAACGGTAACCGAAAACGGTTTAGAAGTTATGCTAAAAAATAGAAAAAAATAAAGAAACTTTGACACCTTCTGACAAAAAAAATCATTCTTTACATTTTTTTGCATACATTTGCTTAAACCTTGTATATTTGAAGAGATTATCAACACTAAGTATAGAAGAAAATTGATTGTGACAGTTGTTTTTCCACTGGAAGAACTAGATACAACAAATTACGCTAGAGAAGATCAAAAATATAGTTATAATTTATATGCCATCGTGGCACAGTGGTTCATACAACATACACACGATCTTACTTTACTTTTTGTCGGTACCCTTAAGGTACGATTATAGTAATAAAGCATTTGATAAAGCAGTAAAGTAATCTTTTCGTAAAGCAAGTAATAGAGCAATGATCTAAAAGCAAACCAATGTATTTCAAGTAGGACCGGCCATAGTGATGCAGCACGATCAACGATGCATTTTCATAAAGCAAATCGGTTTGATTTTTCATGACTCTGATAACTCTGCGGAGGTATCTGATTGGTCGGCGGGCAGCACGTGGTTGCAATTCTTCGGATATTTAGTTAAATTTATTTAGGTAATAATTTAAAATAAACTATTATCCTTATAATATTTATATCGTACCACAAATTTAAAAATTTGAATATGTTCGGGGCGTACAAAATTTTATATTTCTTATTTATTTCCAATCCCTTAACCTATTCTAATAAAATAGAATTTAAAGTACGAGAGTAATTACATAGAAATAATTATTTTCAATGCACTACTCTAATTAATACTAAATTATATAATTGCTTTTACATTTATCACGGAATATTTTTAGCGTTCATCACTGGTCGTGTTTTTCAGTATGGCCGGGCATGCTTTGCTTTATTGCTTTACTTCATTGCTGTATGCATGACTTTATTGCTCTTTCATTATTACTATAAACGTACCCTTACTCAAAATTTTGTTATGAAAATCACGAGTTACAACAATTTCGTCAAAATGCATTATTATTGTGTGATTTTTTTATAAGTTGGAGGAAAGGCTGTTGGATATTATTAGTATTAGTTTTATTTTTGTATTAATTGTATTTATACACGGTGCAAAAAAAGTTCGGCAACGCCCATTTATTTTTGAAATTAAATATTTTTGAAAAAAAAACATTATTATAGCTTGCTATCAGAGCATTACAGACCATATTTTTTTATTTTCTTAAGTGTGTGTACATTTTATGGGGTGAGCTTTTCTCGTTTTGAAAGGGTATAATACGTTGATTATTATTAATGCAATGTTATTAGTTTTGCAGAGGTTAGAAAATGAAGTGAAAATTGAAGTTGTAATTAAAATAATTATAAACAATTTTGGGATTAATTTAATACATGAACCACGAAATTTGGAAATTTGCATGAAAGCGGATTGAAAAAGGTCGCAATCGAGCATCGAGCGGCATTAATATCACTAATAATACGCATATGAAGTTGGATTACAGGTCTTATTAAGGCGGCACGATCGCAATATAAAAGCTTTGTGGCCGTTCATTTCGCTATAATCAGAAATTAATATGAAATTCGCTCATGTATACGCAATTACGGACCGGATGTTTTCAGACAGAGGGGCGAGTATAGGTGTATTTCTGCTTTGGTAAACGCCATTGGATGTTTGCTTTGGGCCATTTCATCATTGGCTTTGCACTTTTAAGCAATAAATGGTTAATTTTTTTGCATTTGCTTGTTGTATTATTTTTTTATTGCACGTAGAGTTATAAAAAGATGAATGTAGTATGGACATGTTTTGTGCTCAGATGCTTAATAAAATATGGCTGTTTCGCTGTTTGTGTCATGCAAATATACCAGCAACTTTAATATTAATAAAGAAGCAAAGTATTAGCTTCTCTGTAAAACACGGTATGTTTATATATTTGAGTGTGTGTATGAATATTTCTAGACTTTATGAAAGATATGTAATTCAAATCTCAATGTCAACACAAGTCATATATTTGCCGAGGCAAAAATGTGCATAATAACTCGAAATTCGCCAACCTAACGGGACGTTATGAATAAAACACTGCAACATGTCCAAGTAGAACGTATAACACTAAATTCAACAAAACAGGTAAAGCCTTGTACTGACATGTAAACATGTCGACTGGCGCGCTAACACGTTACATTAAAATATGGCAGCCGAAAAAAAGGCGCATGAAAGGAAAGAGGAGCAAAACATGTGAAATAAAGGCTCTATTCATTAAAGTCCCATAATGGAGCTTGTATTACACCTCTGTTAAAAATAACATCGTATTTATCTCAATAAGCCATGTGCAACGCAGGCCGACGTATCAGCGCCTTAATTACACGTGGTCATTTTAATTACAGAACAAAAACCCGAATAAAAAGCCACTGGCGCATACTCGCTAATCTGTTCCTCTGTGACGAGCCGCTTTTTAATCGACAGCGGTGCAAACATCACACATCAAACGCCTCAAATTACACACTCCTCTCCTGTGCATCACTGCCATATTGACCAACCATGTTTTCATTGCAATTTGCATCACAACAAAAAACACAATCATCCCACCAGGAATTGCATTATCAACGTCCATATTAAAACTCTCGAGTTACACAAACAATATCTTGCGGCGATTATTTTTTAGTTATGCATTGTACACCTACATTTATCATTTAATTTAAAGATTTAATAAATAAATAAATATAAAGTCTCTCCGTTTAGCAAACAGGATTTTTCCCTCGCTTGCACTTATGAACAGTTCCTATACCTTCAGTGTGTAAGACTGCAATAGAAAATCCTGTTTGCAAAACGGACAGACCATACCATCTCGCGTATTATTAATTACACTCCTGATATACGTCAACAAATGTTGGTAGTTCTACGACCGAACATGAAAACAAAAATATTTTTTGAAAGGGTAAGAACGTTCTTGCTCTCGTGGCTTTAGTACAGGCAAAATGGGACCAAAAGAGGGATTTAGAAAAAAAATAGGCCTATTCATGAAACTTCGATTAGAATTTTTTTTCACCATCAGTATCTAAAGAGTCCCTAAAAAATAAGGGTTTTTTGGTGTCTTCATCATTATCGTAGGCCAACAATTCTTCGATGCTCTCATAATCATTTTTAATATTCCCGCATCATCACGGCGATCATCGATAACTATACTTTCTGAGTTTGAACAAATTGTTCTCTTACAAAATTTGGAAAAGGATGAACATTTCACACGATTTTTGGCATAAGAATACTGGGCAGATGAACAGCTGCCTTTGTAGAAGTAGAAATCATACGCAGATCATCGGGTGCAGGCTCAAAAGTAGTTTTCATAACTTCAAATCACTTTCCTGTCGAATCCAACTCCACTGTTGGGGGTCCAATTTGTTACCAAGCCACAGTTTAACCTGGTAGTAGGTTCGGTATGAGTGTTGTGGAAGTGACTCCAATTTTGCTACTGTTTTCTTTAAAGACTTTTGGAATGAAATATATTATAGTTGAACAAGTTTTTGTTCATTGCTCTTTGAACCATACAAAAAATAAGGAAATAGATCATACTGGTGCTTTAATTTCACCATATCGGGTAACAGATTTGTTGAGACGCACTCTTCCAAAACTGTTTCCGTTTCAAGTAACTCGAACTCGAACTTTTCGTTTGCTGTAGGTATATGGCTCTCGAAGAATCACATCCACTGAACGAGAGACATCCTTATGCAGTGTTTGGAGAGTGCAGGAGGACAATACCTTTTGCCTAGTTCGTTCTATTATGGGTTAAGTTCCTCGGTTCACTAGAATGATATGATTAGATTAGATCGATTTCTCGTGCAACTATGCCTATTATTGAGTAAACGATTATTCAATAGCTGTTTGTATAATTAGAATATCGGCATCCGGCATCTCAACAAGACTGCTTGGCCTCAAAGTCATTGAAGAAAGAGGTCCAAATTTGCATACAGTGGTACTTTTCTGAATTTCCAATTTTGAGAGTTTGGATATATCGGCGTTATTGCTCAATTTTATTTATAACCATCGAAAATTATGACTGAGGAGGGGATGTGCTTTTTAATGTATCTATATATATTACATGGATCTACTACCGGCAATCACCAACACTTACCATATTCAATTTCAATAGTTTTGTTCGATTTAGTAACAAAAAACATAAAATACCGGTTTTTCATACTTTCCCCCTCCCTGTCTTAAATACATACTTGCGCTCCACAAATTTTTCGGGACTTCACTTTCTGGTTTATATTTTGGTTAAAAAGACCAGTAACAAAATTTCACAAATGGACAAACTTATTTTTAACTAAAATCTACATTATACCTATACTGTTTGTACAAAAGGTAAAAAAGAATTATTGGAAACGTTCGCATTATTTCAGTAGTTTAGTATAATTCTTCATTGATGTTTGGCGAGAAAATTTCAATGCAAACAAGAAAAATCCGTGATTTTATAAACTATTTCGTATTTTATAAAATTGTATACATTTGATCGTTGTACTACAATTTATGATGAGTAATTTTTTTAGAATATCAACATCTTGAAAAATCGTTGATTTTGTAAATTTTACCAGTTTTTCAGCGAGTTGATCTACAAAATTGTAAATAATAATAAAACATGTTTACCAAATTTTGCAGATATATTTATTATTGAAGCAAATGAAGTCCCTCTATCTTCCTGCGCCTTGCAAAAAATTAGCTGCTTTTATTTTTTAAAATCGAGTATATCAAGTACACGGCCCGGCGTCGGAACACTTGGCTAATTATGCCGTGACATTAAAATCTGTTTCGTAATGACCAACCCACAAGAGGGAACTCAATAAAAAACAAAATAATCATCAACAACATTCACAACTGGGAAGAAAAAGTTGAAAAAATTACGAACACAACATCTGAATGTTCCTACGGAAAGACACGAAAAATAAAATGAAATTCATTATCACCAGCCAAGGTCCTGTGGCCACAAAAAAAAAAGAAATTTCTGATCAATTTGCAATTTCTCTGGAAGAGCAGTTTACTTCGAAACTAAAAACAAACTCCGAAATCCAAGTACGACATAAAAAAATTCAAGAAGCTCCACACTCCAACGAGTCAGTCACCACTACCTACCGGGACATTTCAATTATAATTAAATCCCTGCAAAACCGAAAAGCTCCAGGAAGCCACGAAATATCAAACTTTGCCCTGAAAAACCTGCCAGGATACAAAATCAGGAAACTCGTAGCAATACACAACGCTTATCTTCAACTGGAATACTTCCCTCTAACATGGAAACGCGGGAAGATCATTCTAATATTAGGCCCATTAGCCTAATAAGCACGATGAGCAAAGTTCTCGAAACAATAATCAAGAGCAAGCTTGAAGATCATCTCCACGATAAAAATTATCATCATCGAAAGTCAGTTTGGTTTTAGGCGCGAACATTCCACCGTGTTCAAATTTTGCTGAAAAATCGCCGACCTACAAAAAGCATCCGACAAGGTCAATCATGGCGCTCCAATAACCAAACTAAACCATATCAACACCCAGATGAATCTAACGAGGATAATTTAAAACCACCTACAGAACAGAACATTCCTCGTAGTGATAAATAGAGAAACTTCTAACCTATACATATATTAACGACCTATCCAACAGCCTCGATCATAGGATACACAATGCAATCTTCTGCACCTCAAGAAACAGGGAATTGGTAATTCTTCGATGACTAATCCCTGGAGTTAAATCAAGAAAATACAGAATTATCAAAACAAATCAAAAATTTGAAAGCTAAAACAAAAATCACTCCATTAAATGATCCAACAAAGTAAAGTACCTTGGTGTCACGATGGACATTACACTCAACTTCAAGGAATGTTATCCCCAAAGCTTAAAGATACACAACCAACTTCAGATTGAGATCCTCAAGTCTAGATTTGACCACTTGAACATCAACTTCAAAAAACTCAAACAATGTAATAAAAAACATCTACACATAGAAGACACAAAACCATCTCCATGCAGGAGTAACAAGCAAAGAGGAAACAGGACCCGAAAAAAAGTAAGGATAACCTAACCCCTAAAACATCGGAGTAATGAGTGAAAGCTGGATACTTTCAAAATATCTATAATCAAACAGAAGACCCTGTTTTATATTTTCAATTTAAATTTGAATGTCTACTAATTGGACATAAAAACTATACCCGATTGTAGCCGATTTACGTCGAAATGTACGAACGTGACCATAGACTCAACGAACAGAAAAATTACTTGTTAATGCCTGTCAAGCATCACAAAAGGCTGTACTTTTATGAAATTTGAAGAAAAAAATATTTTTTGAAGTTAAAGAGATACTGTAGGATATTTCGGATTAAATTCTATAAAAAATGAGGAAATTGGGTTGAAATTGTGATGTGAGCGTATATTAATTTAGTACAATGCAAATAGTCGATTGGCAGCAATAAAATAAATCCCATAGTGTGTTTTATTGCTTCTATCAGAGTGTATTATGCGACGATATCCGATGATAATATATTCGAAACAAACCTATTGCATATTTTTTCCACTTTTATGAACCATCCACATCCTATATAAATTGATTTGTATGCCAGCGATAATATGATAAAAGTTGCGGATATTTTTATGTGACTTTTTTAGTGTTCTTTTTCCTTTATGTGTACGCATCGCGGCCCCCAGTTCGGTGGCGGCGGCGGCGGCGGTCACCATACCTAATCGCGTCCGGCAGGATATGAAGCCAGGTTATTGAAACGTTTCGCCTCATGTTAATGAAAGAAGCAGGTTTTAAGCCAACCTACCACCCCACAGCCTCCTGTTCGGCGAGCAAACAAAGCGCTGGTCAAATGAGTTTTTGAAACACGCCCCCTGCACAATATATCTTGCTTACGATCTTTACTTTGCTCACGTTATTATCTGCATGTCACCAGTGCTAACGATCCATATTGCAAAATTAATAATGCACCGGCTTAAATTAAATCCGCTCGTCATGAAAAAAAATAAAAAATCGCGGATTTATAAATTTAATTGTTGCGGCGAGATGGGGCCAGTATGTGCACTAATGACACTCGTCAGGTCTAATTAAATCGCCGCCCCAAATTTAAAAAAACCGCCGTAACGATCCTCTGCTGGGCTCCATTAGGTAAATACTGAGGATGCAACAGATTGTGCTGATCTGTACCTCCCGCTCCTCATAAGCGTATCGGTATTTCATATGATATATGTACACTCCAAACAAAAATTTCACACATTTTTCTTTTGATTAATACAAATTTTCACCAAGCTTATCCTTCTATACTAACCAATTAAACTTAATTTTAACCAAAAATATATTGCTAATTTTATTTTAGTTTATTTCAAGACGTTATTTTGGTAGATTTTGTAATTTTTCAGCGAAGAAATTGCAAGTAAAATTTGTAGCTGAGTGTACAGGCATAATGCCCGCGCTGAGTATCATCATGATGGCTTGGGCAGGCGGCGAGAAAAACAGCAATATGTGATCACACGCGGGCTTGATGTCAATGTCGAAATAATGACGATTATATAGGAAAAGTAATTTTCCCCTTCATTTGCATACTTGATGAAAATCTCATAGCTGCTGCCTGGTTTACTCGTAAGCACAGCGATGTTTGATATTTTGCCGATAGATTAGTGCTACGCACAAGCTTCTTTTTTCAATATACTTTTTAATAATTTAATCAACTCCATTTTTTAAAAAATATTACAATTAGTGCCTATATTTATAAATAAGTAAAAATATATAAAATGCGATGTACTCACCGATTAAATCGAATATTGAGCATATAATGATTAGTGGATATTGGAACAAATGAATTCGGATATCGGCATTTACCGAACATCTAAAGCTCGGAGTAATTGCAGTCCGATTGGCCAGGTGGTTTATAGGTACACTGTAGTAAACTTTCATCTACAAGGCCTTTTCATCGAATACAGTGTCATCGACAGACTATTTCTTCGACACGATACTTTTTCATCATCAACGACTGTTTCATTGACACTTCTTCGATAAGGTCTTTCCAACGACTTTCCCTTTTCATCAAAGGATTATTAAATCCTGAACATTGTCTAATGTTGAAGATTACTTCAACATTTGACAATGGCCATCTAACCACATGAATTTTCTGACTGACAAAGCCATTTCTTCAAATACCAAATTATAGATAAGATTTTTTTAACGCGAAAAATGGACGCAGATTTTTTATCGAGTGAATTTTCATATTGTTTTATGTATTTAGTTAAAGTCACAATTTGATGGCTAAGGCAAATGTTTATATTAATGAAAAAAGTTCGTCGATGAAAAATCGACTTCAAAAAGAAGAAGATTCATGACAGAAGAAAAGGAATGCCGATACAATGCGATTTTCATTGAAATAGTAGTCGATGACTATGCGTTTTTGTTGAAAAGGTCTTGTTGATGAAAAGGTAATATCGATGAAAGAAGTCATTGTCGATGAAAATTTTGGTTATCTTAGAAAAGACTTGGTAATTTAGAAATTATGTTTGTCGAAAGGAAAAAGCTTTCATAGCACCAGCGTTTCAAAAAAAGAAAAAGATGTGTTTTACAATCTGGTTTCTGTTTTAGGCCCGATTTTTAGGTACCAGGTTCTATATTTTTTATTTCTCGTACTTGTAGTTTTTCTTGGCACTCTTTAAATATGTAAACAAAAATCTTGACAAAAGAAAGAAGATACGCGATGCCTTTTCTTGGACTTTTAGAACATCAAGACTAAACCTAAAATTGAAGGCCTTGGTACAATAACCGGTTAAATCCATGTTTTTAAGAGTACACATTTTTGGAAAAATTTATATTGCCATTAAGGCAAATCTTTAGGTGCAGTACTCGGTCAAATCCAGAGCATAATGATGTATTTCAAGTGTAAAAATATATTGGCTAAATTCATAGTACGTATTGTTATTTGGAAAGTTTTTATTATTTTTCCATAATTTTGGACTTGACTGGTTATTGCATCAAGGTCTTCAATTGAGAGTAATAGGAATAACTAATAATTTATATGATATCCTAAAAATATACATCGGACGACAACAATGTGTAAGAATAAACGATTATACCAGCTGTCTTCGTAAAACAGGGGTACCGCAATGATCATCCCTAGGACCAATGTTAATCCTATTATACATCAACGGAGAAGAAGGAAAAAATAACGTTGTATGCAGATGATACCGCTATATTTTACAACATCAATGTACAAATTAAAAATGACAATAGAAAGTTTAATTCCACACAAGCAAAAGTGCTAATTAATGGAGTATTATTCAAAAATACAAGAAAAAACTACACCTTTTCCAATTATATTTTAGAAAAGATTAATTAAATTTCAGAAATCAATTGTAATTCAGAATAGTCAATTGTATTTCATAATAATCATATGTAATGTGGTCAAATTTAAGTCGAATATTTTTCACTGCCGTTACCTCGAATGTTATTTGGGGTTAAGTTTTAATTTTTAACCCCAAATGACATAAGTGGTAATGTATGAAAAATATTCGACTTATAATTTGAACAAGAGTGCATATTTAAGGGACTATATTTAACGAACATTTTTCACTTTTTTTGCAAAATTTGACAGCCAACTTCAAACATATTGAAATTTTACATTAACGTCACAAAATAATCGCTGATATTTTTGACGTTTTACTTGCCACAAAAAATAATCACTTGTGAGTTGAATAGCCATATGTAATATTACGAGTGGTCAAATTTAAGTCGAATATTTTTCACTGTCATTACCACGAATGTCCTTTGGGGTTAAGTTTTAATTTTTAACCCCAAATGACATAGGTGGTAATGTATGAAAAATATTCGACTAATAATTTTAACTAGAGTGTATACTTAAGGGACTATTTAACGAACATTTTTCACTTTTTTTGTGCAAAATTTGACAGCCAACTTCAAACTTATTCAAATTTGACATTAACGTCATAAAATAATCGCTGATATTTTTGACGTTTTACTTGTCACAAAAAATAATCACTTGTGAGTTGAATAGTCAATTTAATTTCAGAAAGTATCAATTGTATTTCAGAATAGTTAATTCAATTTCAGAAATCATCAATTGTAATTCAGAAAAGATCGATTGTATTTCAAAAAGCATCAATTGTATTTCAGAAAATATAATTTAATTTTAGAAAAGACCTTTTGTAAAATATTGAGGAAGCCAAGAGTTCTTCACAGATTATTTCAATCGAATTTAACATTGGTGAATACGGACCTACGCCTGGTGTTACTGGTGTAATGTTAAATTTCGAAAACACATTTTTGATGAAATGTGTGTGCTATTATGATTGACGTGCACAATCTCAGTCAAAAACTCATTGGTCCTTTCTGAAATTAAATTAATTTTTCTGAAATACAATTGATATTTTCTGAAATTGAATTGACTATTCAAGTCACAAGTGATTATTTTTTGTGACAAGTAAAACGTCAAAAATATCAGCGATTATTTTATGACGTTAATGTCAAATTTGAATAAGTTTGAAGTTAGCTGTCAAATTTTGCACAAAAAAGTGAAAAATGTTCGTTAAGTAGTGCCTTAAATAAGTCGAATATTTTTCATACATTACCACTCTTGTCATTTGGGGTTAAGTTTTAATTCCCCAGGAGGGGTTTTAAAACTTAACCCCAAATGACATTCGTGGCAATGACAGTGAAAAATATTCGACTTAAATTTGACCACTCGTGATATTACATATGATTATTCTAAAATACAATTGATGCTTTCTGAAATACAATTGACTATAAAAAGTCGATACAACATACCATACTTAATACTTACACCACATTTTATTAGTTATGTTCTTTTTATCAAAATTTGACTCACTTTCTTCTCTTTCTAGTTTTGTACAAGATGAGATAGAATATAATTTGCTTAAGCAAAGTTGGTAAAAAGAATACAACTATTTTACCAAAACATAAGAATTTTCAAAATAGAAGAAATAATAGAAGAGGAAACATTAAAACTCATATAAAATTAAAAATATGATATGTTAACATCAAATCATCAAACTTGGAAAGCTCTACAATTAAGAAATTTTTTAATAGAAAAATAATGAAGTTATATAATGCCATACTATAAAAATTGATCATAATCCTGCTTAGTTCTATACATGACTTTCAAAGATTTAAAGTTAAAATCTCACTATAGTTCAGTGCTAGAGCTGAGAAAAAATAAGGTATATTAGTAATTGCGAGGAATGTGATTTAGTTTTAATTTAAACAAGTATAATGATTGTAGTTTAGTTGTGGATTGAATAGTTTAAAGTTTATACAATTAAAGGAGAGTAGCAAGGAAGAGGACGCTTGTTGACATTTCTATTAGAGACTGTCTACTTCAGAGTGCGCTTGGGTCATCAATTAGTTCCCGGGGCCGAATCGCTGCTGAACAAATCACTAAACTTGGAAGAGAGTAAAGGATGAAAGAGCGAGTGATCTCTGAACTAATACTGTCTAATTGACAGGTTGTGTTCGATCGCTATGTTACACGGATATAGGTAATTAATGTCAAGACCCGTGTTCCAGGAGCGACATCGGCCCGGTATTAGAGTCGGTTTCGCGTTACATTACGTGTATTTAGGAGGCGGACCACTACACGCCGTCTAATACCCTTAATTACAAGCCGAACTTCCTGGCCTTCTTTTAATAGCAACATAAAATCAAAAATACAAAGTCTAAAGCCAGGTTAAGAACCTCCTAACAAATAACCTCTCAATAACCGAACGTTAAAGTAGATCATAAAACGGCTCTGCATTCCTCTGAAGTTTACAGCCGGTGTAGCGCAGCGACGCTCATCTTCAATCGCCTCTTAATGGTTGGACGGCTTCGCTTTTGATAAATCCACCCATTATACACATGTTTTAGCATGCTGACGAAAGACGCACAAAATCGACATCACTACTTCATTTACTTGCACTTGCGAATTGGTAATTATCATTCTTAAAAACGTGACCGAGAATATTGAAGCGAAATTCCTGCCAGGACTAAAATAAGAACATCTGGCGAGCCACCGATGCGGCCGGCACTTATTGTTTGAGACAACTTTTACGTTTCTAACCTCTGGGGATGATATTACAATCAATAAGCTTCCATAAATCACTTTACCTAAGCACCACAAAAATGAAGCTACAAAAATGACTGTGCATTAAAGTGCATTTGCCCATGTTCACAAAAATAATAAGCGTAATGACGTCATATACTAAGATGACGTTAGTGCGAGTGAGAGCGCTGCACCGCAATACCTGTGGATTCGACTGTACATATATTTTGTAGCAACGCTCGAAACATATAAAACTTCTTGTGCTAGAATTGTTAATGAGTGTTTTCATAAGGGTAAATGACTTGTTGGTTCAGTTGTGTGTTGTGATATGCGTGAAAAAATCTAAACAGCCGGATACGTTATTATTTGATTTAATTACAAAACAAACAAAACCGTGGGTGTTTAAAAGTTAATCAGAATGAGCGCATTTTTGTAATTCGTGTAATCAGCGGTAAGCGTAGACCGATCTCATTAACATACGCCCACTGGAATGCAACCGGTGCATGTTGATCTATCTGTGAAAGGAAACTGAAGATAAGTCCTCAGGAAACCCGCCCGGTTGGCAGAGGTCATTCAACAAGCGATCGTCTGTCTCATCCGAAAAAAGACAAATTTTATGCCTTCTTAAAATTCATATATCGCGTTGTTTTTTAAGATTTCCGATGAACCTTTTTTATGGTCCAGCTAACAGGAAATTTGGGAGCTTCGCGTATTCAAGGGGACGATTCATGTTTTCTAGTCGTTTTACATTTAGTGGGTGAAGAGCAGGGGACCCGTCATGAATACCACTGTTGTATCAAGATTTTTGTAGCAACATTCCAAAGTCGTAAAGTCGCATTTAGTCTCGGATTATAAAAAAGAGGTTTATGAGGGGGTTTTTCATAAAATTCATAAATTCACCTGATTTTCCAGTTTTACGGCCGGAGCTATTTATTTTTTTTTTAGACACTTGAGGCGCGATTCCCAATTTCAGGCGCCTGTTTGGTGAATTGGTGTAGTTCACCGATAGCATCAACAATCTCAAAGTTCGTGCGCTCTCGCGTTTATCATTTCGAAAGCGTAAAACGTCGCGTTCTCATTTTTTTAACTTTAAAGGTATCGTTTTTTCTCCTGCACGGCGAGGGATAAAAAAGGACTTCTCTTATATCGCTCATCTAACTTCCAGCAAATATCAAATACATTTTAAATTGCTTCCGATAAATTCACGCCAGACGCCATTGGCATTAGAAAAAAGGGTCGGGCGGAAAAAGTTCCGCTTAAATTAAAACTTTGCTGCGATTCTTTTTCTTGATTTATTCTACCCCGTTAATTATTATTGAGTCTAATTAGCCACCTAAAACGGGTATTTGTCGCTACGCCCTGGACAATGCCTCCTAACTGACGCGGCAAATGGAACAGAAAATTGTCTTCTCCTCTAGCGACCAAGAAATAGTATGCATTTTTTCCTCGGCGCGTTCTCAATCTTTGCACATTCCCCATCCCGGCAGGCATTTGTTTTAAGCTGGACTTGGACAAATCGCAGTTATTTACAGTGGCCCATGATACGAATACTCGATGGGAAACACCCTTTTTCACCTAAACACCCACGTTTTCAAGGGGAACACCACCAGCACAAAAAATCATTCACATCCCCAACTATTTTAAATTACAAAACCACTTCATTTATTTTAATTGTTCTACTCTATTAACTGCGTAGACCCAAAATTTAAATTTTTAGACCGTTTGACTGCATATTTAAAACCTGAAAAATATTAAGGATAATGTAATATTATATATTATACACGGATATATTATGATTAAATTTTTGCCACGAGTGTAGATAATTTACCAATTCCAAAAGTTTCCAATAAAATATCCAGCAGTAAAAATTTTACATGCAACCTGTCAATAAGAGTAAAAATAAAATCCTCACACAAATCAATGAAAATCAAAATGAAGCCAGAGTAAAGTGTGACCACTCAAAAGAAGCAATTTTTCATGTAGATTAACGTGGTGTAAGTTGTTTTGCTTGTTCGCTCCGATTTACACAAAAAACTAACTTTTTCAGATGTAATTGTCACTTTACTTGTTCGTTGAAAATTAATTAGTAATTTAATTTGACAATAAAAGTATTTTTGATTTTCAAAGAATTTTTGAGCGAGGCTTTTGCTTTGAACCTGATTGACAGGTAAATCGAAACGAGTAAGTAAAACCAGATATACCCAGACGTTTATCTTGAATGCAGCTTTCTAATGATATACTTTATTTTGTTGTAATGTCAATAAAAAAAGTTATTTAAAAAAACCTCTTACAGAGAATCTAAAATTTTAATTTCTGGAAGTTTTATTGCTAACATCTCTGCTACCTAGTGATTTGTTTATAATTTGAGGTCTAATGGGTAATTATTTGAGCGATTGGAAAATCCGCCGAAAAATAGTTATAGGATTACTTAGGCCTAAAACTCCACCTTTACATTTAATGTTGCGCGACGTTTGTCAATTTAGGAGCAATTATTCCTGCAGCCAAAATTTCAGCATAAAGAAAAAATGAAACTTGGCAGGGTATAAAATAATAGCTAAACTTAAATTTTAAAAATCTCCCAAAAAGTGTCCCATAAGCCAAAAACTCTGGCAATGGTCCATGACTGTCAATTTAGTAGTAGTAGTCTCTGAAATCATAAGATAATGTACACCTAAAACTTAAAGGTTTTTAATAAGTGTGATTAAAAAAGGTAAAATTGAATTTTATGGAATATCTACTTTAATTGACAAAATGTTTGTCAAAAGTCTTTTTGAAGCATTTACTATTGCCTACTTTGTAACAAGACAAAAAAAATACCTGGATTAAATCCTCTTTTAGTAAAATGAACTTTCCAAAAACTTAACTCTTTTGATCCATTAAAGTGTCCACAATTCCCTCGAAAGAGTTTTCAAAATATTAAACTGAATGAGACAAAAGTTCAATATTTCTTTTTTGATTTTTTATGAGAATTCACTGCAATCTTTAAAGAAGAATGTAAAAGAATTTGAAAAAAAAAACTCTTGTAAAGATTTTTTATTCTTAACAATATTCTTGTCTTGAACAAACGTACAAACATGATGGAACTTTAATAATTGTCAAAAAAGTTTGTGGGATATTATTAATAACTTATCTAATCTGTATCGTAAGAGGTCTGAGTAAATAATGACTATTTTTGACATTTCTTGATTTCTTCTATGTGAATTTTATTCTGTGGTTGAAATTACCCATACTCCATTGCTCATTACTCAATGGGTTAGCAATACTGCAACTTTAGGATTGGTCCATTGGTCTGCGAGCATGTTGAATAATGTCAAAAGTTTAGTAATGAATTTCGTTACTTATCAAAATATGTAAATGTAATGAATCGTTTATTCAATAGTCGTGGAAAAAAATAATTACAGAATCGAAAACAATTGCCAACGAATTCATAATTTTTTAATGAAATTCCAAATATACTCACTCAACATATTGATAAAAATTGATGATATGTAATGTACCTATTCGAACCCAAACATCATATATTTAGATAGCCAAAGAATTAAGTTCTTTAACGATTATAATAAAAAATAAAAGTAGTCAGGACCCAGACACTATAAACTGCAACCTATCGTTTCAATTGGGACATTTTACAAAAATGTTACACAATAATACCCATTCATAAAGGTAAACTATATCGAAATTATCGACCTTCTTCACTTATATGTGTTCTCTTGCTAAAATATTTGAAGATGCCCTCCTTGATAGACTTGACAGTTTACTTACTCAACATAAAATTCTTGAAAAGTGTATGTAGGGTTTCAGATCAAACAAATTTACCACAACTGTATTAATTACCTTTTATGAAGAATTAATAATGAACATGAATAAGAAATTACATGCAATATGAGTATTCTGCGACCTGAGAAGACCATTTAATTACTTCTTTCATTTTAACTAATTAGGTAAGCTCTATCATTATAGTATTATCATGGAGATATAGCAAAATTAATTGAGTCTTATATTTTACCAATAGAGTACATTTTGTAGAAATAATACAACAGACCAACATAGGTACCAAAATACGTAAGACAAACACACTGCCATTAAGAATTGTGGTACCCCAAGGCTCAATTTTAGGCTCAATCTTATTTTTGTTGTACATAAATCTTAGAGCATAATTTTTGTTAGATACTTTTGTGGTCATGTTACTGATGACACATAGTTGATTTTTTCCTTTTCAACATTATCTTCAATAAGAGAACATTCTTCTTATCAGTTATATTTGAATCAAAACAAAGACCTTTTACAGAAAAATCAAATAGGCCAGAATGGTATTAAGCTTTCTGGATCAGTTAATTTTTTGGGCATCAATATGACGGGCGACCCTCGTTGGATCGAATTTGGTATCATCGAAACATTGGTCGGTCTAAAAGTTACCGAACCGAAAAGTAGCTACATCGAAAATTGCTGGACCGAAAATCGTTGGACCGAAATATTTCTGCATCGAATCGCGCTGAATCGAAAGGTTGTCTATTCGAAACGTTGTTGGTAATGTGTTCCCAAAAAATAGACCTGACTGTTTCTTCAAACCCCATTGAATTTTTATTATCAAATATTTCGTGCGGTTATGTAAAAACATAAAAAATCGAAGATACCTGCTTTTTCTGCGAACCCATCATTTGATAAAAATTTGTTGTTTCCATATATGTACGTATACTAAATTATTTATACTTAAAGAATAGAAACTGGAAGGAATATAAATAAGTTTTAGAGTCTTCTGGGAGGTAATGATTGGAAGGAAACTCGTTCTAAAATTATAAAGTAAGTTAAATATTTGGTTGTTGTAATGTTATTATAAGATGAAATAATGTGATTTCGGAGATATTTTTCCCAAGTTTTATTCGTGATAAATTCGTCGTACTTATTAATTCGTCGCTCATAGTTTGGAATTTTCGGTCGCCCGGTTCTCAGTTTCCGCCTCAGTAAGGCGCCTTTTCTTCTTAATTTAATAATATTTTAACAGTCTCTCGTCGTCTATTTAGTAAAACACGCGGACTTTTCACAAAGGATTCATCCCACTTCTTGGAGTTTTCTCTTCGAGACAATATTCTTCACGGAGCGAATGAATAAGTTTGTATCGTGCGTTATGAGTTGAGATGAAGACGCCCCCCGCTGCGCCCCTAGGAGGTATAAACAAACACCAGTAAAACGGGGTATTGAAACAGAATGAGTTCCCTTGTGCATACAAAGAGAACGTCCTATTATACTTATCTGTATTACATTTCAAACAAACTTGGGACGCGAAATTAACTGCATTTATGTGAAAATTACAAGAAATTTGATCATGGAATTTTAGAAACTTGCATGCCACATACGAGTACACCTAGTCACTTTATTCGCGAGCATTGTAAACATCAACTCCACTTTTATTGCCAGGAAGCTCTAATTGAGGAACAGGGATCTATGCCAACCAGGTCAAAACTGACGACCTTCGTGTACAGAAATTTATACCCCAAATTTACCACCCACGTTAACAGTTTTATTACCAAAACCACATATCAGCATTTTTACTAATGGAGATTATACATCTACTTCACCCAATTTTGTAGATACAGGTATTATCTTGGTATCATTGAGTGACATAATAGATTGTGCTTATCTCAAATTTAAAATTCTTTGATCTTGTATTTACCTTCCTAGTAGTGAGTGTATTTATGGCTTAAGAGGTGATTAGAAAATGTTGGGCGTGTTGGGTGTAGTAATATCAACACTTTGTTGGGCGAGTATACATATTCCAGACATATCAAGTCTTCAATAATTAAAGTTTTTTAAAGGGTGGTTAAATTTATGTACAAAGCAAAGTTGTTTATGATGTTTAACAAAGCTTTCTTTCTGAGCTTTTACAGTTAAGCACTTGAAATAGGATTCTGTGCTGGGCTGTCGACGTGGGGACACGTGTGAAACGAACCCTAAACTTAACAAAAACACCGTAAAGGTTTATTGCTCACTTAAGTACTTTCAAGTCGGAGTGTGGCCTTTGGTGATGTGGAAGATGATAAACAATGATAGTTGTGAGAGAGAGTGTGCATTCTGTGCCAAGGTAGCGGAACGATACTCATCATATCCTAATGGCTGACAAAGTCGAACAAAACAGAACGATTCGTCTTCGAGGGTAACAAATAGGTGCATCCACGGTACATTATGCGCGCACATCCTGGGTGAATCACGCGGACAATGCGGCCATTTCCCGCGACAAGCATCCCCTATCCCAATGACTCAGCCAGATCGCCCCTGTTTCCCGTGCAAATGTCGCATGTGCTTCTTTTGTGACATGTCCAATTCAAGGTGGAGTACATACGCCTAATTCAGGATTTTCATTAATCTGCCAGCTAATACCTACACGGTGTAGATTCAATTAGCTCTTCCGAATCTACATTTCACTGGGCACCCAATCGCAATCCAGCTCACCTGCAGGAATCGATACTAGGAGGAGCTGTCGACTCCGGTGCGCACCTGACAGCGGCTCCGGCAGCTCCAGGTAAACTCACCGCGCATGAAAGAAACAAGACCAATCAGGACTAAGCTCACCTGCGTTTGCTACCTGTTTCCAGGTGGGCGTCCCGCATATATCCTTAACCAATCCTTAAAACCCAAGTCCACAGGTGCCTTTACGGCGACGACGCTGGAAAAGTCCGCAATTAAAAAAGAAACGGAAAACTCACGGATCGTGGGGCGCTATTCGTTTGAGCTATTGTTCTGCCATTAAGGGCTGCCGTAGTCTTCTTCCGTGAAACAATTACTTTTTGTGTTCACTCGAAAAGCTGTCGTGAACAAGCGACAGATGCGTGCTCGAGAAAATGGAAAATTAATCACAGAAACACACCTTAAACCCCAAACACCACTCCCCGCACCCTCCTCCATTCTTTCGTTAAAATGAAACATAACGAAACGCAGTTTTTTTATTTGACATCCCAGGAAAAAGAAATATTACCAAATAAATCCTTGTATTGTTTTAACAACTGTTCTTCCACTAAGGATCAACCTAAAAACAACTAGGTATTTTAGTATAATACATTTATTTCCTTCTTGAATAAACGAACCCATTTACATACCTTAAATTAGAATTTAGACAATCAGTTTTACTGATTAGCATAGTATAGCTACCTAATACATTATTTTTCAATATTCTTATGAGTAGATAATCTCTATTGTATGTGAGGATATTAGTAGTTACCTTGTTCTTACTCACATGTGGTCTCCATTCATCGAGATCAAGAGCACATTCTTTTACTTTTACTTCGACAATGGCTCATTTTCGTAGAGCAACATAAAAACAGCATATAATGTTTGTGTATTCATTCGACTTATTACTTCGGGAATTTATTGAACCACTTTCTTGGGGATTGTATTGAAGTAAAAATCGTTCCCTAGAACGGAACAAGAAACTGATTTTATATAAGCAAAAATATCCAATTGAAACTTAGTGAGGTACCTAGTTCTTGATTAAATGTAGAATGGAGAAAAATAAATCTTTTTGATGGTTATGGATGATGGGTTCTGGGTACAGAAAGTAAAGTAAGAGAAAAATGCCAACATCCCAGTATTCCAAATACCGGAATTACGACCTTTTCTTATCCGGTACTATAAAGCCGGTATTGGAAGAGAAATACCGTCATTTTGGTATTTCAAATTCAAAAACAAATGAATGAAGTATAAATTCCTAACTATTATATTCTAATTAGTATTTAATGTTAAAATAAAAAACTCACTCTTTTTAAAGATATTTAATGAGTCCGAACGTTTTCGTCAACCAATGTTGACATTATCAATGGCATTAAATGATTAAAAAGAGTAAGTTTTTTATTTTAATATTAAATACTAATTAATTAATTTTAAATGGATCAATCACATATTAATTATTTTATTCTAACTTCAAATATTTTTTTGAACATTTTGAAATAACATGAAACTAACTTAAAACTTCTAACCATAATTCCACAAAAAATTGATCTCGTCCAAATAGATACTTAATGTTATTTTTACCTAAGTTTCAGGTTACAATAATTCCACCAGAGGCCGTCTGGATTTCCGAAATTACGAAAAATCCATACGAAAAACATGTCTAGGTCACAACACTGGTATTAATACCGGTATCCATGTTTTCAAAAATTCTAATACCGAAGTATCAATGTGGAAAAGCCAAAAGCCTTTAGGTACCACAAAAATAGTGCAACCACCTAGTAAAAATCACAAATCAACTGATTCTGAAAAGGTAAAATAAAAATAAGCTATAAAATGAATAACCGAAAATTTGGGTAATTTAAACGCTAGATAAACAAAAAATATCAAAATTATAGTTTCGAAGAATATAAAAAAGTAAACAACAGAAACAAAAAAATCGCCACTAATAGGATATATTACGAAAAGTAAAAACATATACATGGAAAGAATAAAAGCTTTAGGTTAAAGAACAGAGAAGTTCAGTGGCAAAGTTTGGGACCTGGGTAAAATATAAGATAGTTTCATTTACTGTAAAGTCTAGTGATTCACAAAATTTCTTCTTTCTTATAAACAAAAATTGTAAAGTAAATCCAAAGTTTGATAGAATATAATATAGAAATAAATCAAAACTAAAAATTAACAATATCAGATAAACCCTAAAATGCAAAATAAAAATTGCTTTTGAATGTAGAATTTCAAACTGGTGATTTAAGAGAACAGAAAAGGTCAGAATCGCCATAAGGTGAAAATGACAGTACCTTGCTTTCGTAGAACTCGTAGTTATAGATCTATAGAGTTTCTATAAACCCCCAAATGGAAGAACGTAGAAATTCTAAAATAGATTATAAAACTTTGCACTTTGTCTTTCATCGTTTGGAAAAACGTAAAATGTTAGTATAAGAAAACTGTATAATCGAAAATTGCAGAACAATATCAGATCGTATATGAGGCAAGCTAACATGTCAGAATTTAAAAGAGATTTGAAAGGCAAAGGTTCATAACCAGAATGAACCATAATTAGAATTTTAGTTAGCTATGATGTAAAATAGCAAAATAACATCTATTGATTTTTAAACCACTCTATGGCAAAATATAAAAATACCTAGAACCAAAATTGGAAAAAGAAAAAACTTGGTTTAGTTAGTAACCATGGTTTGAAAACATTTGTGTTAGAAAATGTTTGGGAAACATTGTTTTAAAATTTTGACCAAGTTGTAGTATAAATATTGTTCTAATATTATGGGTTAAAGATTCTGCAACGATTGTAATCTAAATACTTCATTACAATATTGTATGAAATACATACCTTTAATGTGTACATAATGTTCTGAACACAATATAATACAATATTATGTTTTATTATGTCCAGGGATCAAACCGCCGTCCCATATCTTTTTTTTGACGTGTAAGAATATTGTTACATCAGGTAGTACCACAACTTGTGGTAATGTCCCCGCACAATATCAACACAATATTATCGCCGATCAATATTTGCTGATACCACAATATTCTACATAACCTTATCACAATCTCTTAAAATTGTATTATAATATTATAACAATATTTTTACAACTTTGGTTTTTACTAGATCAGAGACTTGAATGAATCGAAAGTTTAAATTGTCAAATCCTGGATTTAAACAACCGCTACTTGATAGAATTTTGAATTCCATAACTGTGGTTTAGAAGCCCTAATTTGTATATTGACAAAATCACAGAATCTAAAAAATATACAATGTATAAAACAATACCACATACTTCTAAGACCAAAATAAGACGATTTAAGCAAACTTATCTTTATCCAAAAGTTCTTCGTTAAGGCACTACAGACTATTAGAGTTCTTAAAACTATATTGTTTTTTTTAATTACTAAAAATTGGTTCATACGATCATAACAAAATTTGGTATGTGGCTATGCAATAAAATAAGGTATTTGTAGACAATTTGTTTTTACTTTTTCACATTATGTATGTTGTCAAAAATAGGTAATCGACATGCAAATTTTCTTGTAACTTTTTAATGGCCAAATAAAAATTCATAAAACTTTACTAGTAGCTAAACAGTGTAATTATAAACTTTTTTTGACTCTTATACAATTTTTCTAACTCCTTTAGTTTAGGCAGAAAAAATATTTCCATGTGGTGCATAACCTAACCTTAGAAAAATATTTAAATTTTTCGCCAAAATGTCTGCACAAAGTAACACCACATATTCTTGAGACCAAAATAAAATGATTTAACCAAACTTATTTTAATCGAAAAGTGCTTCGTTAAGTGTCTAGAGACCTTGAAAAATCTAATCTTTTTAAATAACTTTCATGGTCAATGGAGGCTTAAGGAAGCACTTTTGGATAAAGATAAAATTAGTAAAATTTTTAAATTTTTGACTCAGGAATATACTGTGTTAATTTGTACAGACCTTTTAGCGAAAAATTTAAATATTTTTCCAAAAATAGGTTATGTACCACACGGAAATAATTTTTTTCTGCCTAAAATAAAGGAGATAGAAAAATATTGTAAGAGACAAAAAAAGTTTATAATTACAGTGTTTAGCTACAAGCAAAGTTTTATGAATTTTTATTTGACCAATAAAAAGTTATAAGACATTTTGCATGTCGTTGACCTATTTTTGACCACTTACGTAACGTGAAAAAAACAAATTGTCTAGAAATACTTTTTCCATTACATAGCCATATACCAAATTTTGTTATGATCGTATGAGCCAATTTTTAGTAATTTAAAAAATACAAAATAGTTTTAAGAACTTGGTCTGTAGCACCTTAACGAAGCACTTTTGGATAGAGTTTGGTTAAATCGTCTTATTTTGGTCTTAGGAGTATGTGGTATCATTTTGTACAGACCTTTTAAGGACACCCTGTATTTGCCATAACTATTAACTATAGTATAATTGAGAACGCCAGTCGCTATTAACCAAATAATTTTGGATTACCAAAATATGAAATTTTAACCATCAACAGCCATGTCTTCTATGGCTGAAGTAGCTGCATGATTGATTTTAGTATATTGTGCAGCACAATCATCACCAACAATTGTGTTTTTGGGTACATCAATAATTCGTACTAAGTAAACCAACCATGATACCAGAAGCCATTACAAGAAAAATGCGAAGTTCTCTTTCAATAATACTGCTTAGAACAGATTATTTCAATTGTTGTGTTGTTAATTGCCAAAGCATATTTTTGATGAATTGTATGTGTTTGTTATGGTTCACGATCACCACCAGAAAGTCTTGGCTTCTCTATTTTTCTATAAAAAGTGATCATTTCTGAAGTACAATTGATGATTCTGAAATACAATTGATGCTTTTTGAAATAGAATTTGGAGAGATGTAGTACTCTTTTTTTATCGAAAATCATTCAAAGCTTAAAGTAGTAGATTCCAAAAAAGTTTTAGAACATGGAATTATAGATCTATAGTTTATCAGAAGTAGGAGAAGTTTAAAAAGTGCAGTATTTTTAAAACTACAGAACAGAAACGTGAAGTGATTTAAAATAGGAGAATACAATAATAAAAAATATTACTTGTAGAAAATAGTTTACTTTATATAAATGATTTTTAGTGTAGGAATAAAATTTATTTTATTCTAAGGTTTATTGAGAAGTTGATGTTGTGCTTTGCAAAAGTACGGAAAGTATGAAATGTTATGGTAGATTTATAAACATAATTTATTAATAAAAATTTTTCATTTTAAGAGATGTAAGTTTTTAGAAGGGGAGTTAAAGTTTATTTACGTTTAATATGTGTTTATAAGTAGTTAGTTTAGGAAAAGTTGAAGTAATAACTTTCAAAAATAAGGTAGTATAAAATATGAAGAAGTCAAGTAAGTGAGTTGGTGTATATCCATGTAGCACATTCGGAAAGATAATATTTTGCTTTCCGCATCCCGACGAAAGTTTTGCAAGTCGGAAGATGTATTTCCTAGCGATGCGGTATAATGACATGGTGTAATTGCCTCTAATTACTTGTAAAATTACCTTGTGGCATAAAAGATGGCTGGAAGACTCGCAACTTTTTCCGAGGGGTGGAGAAATACTTAGGAAATGAACCAGTTCGAGCCAGGCGCGGCCTCAAATCGGCGGCGGGTGCGCCGTCATAAATAAATACTGCGAATCTTATACTTGTATATATATTATTATTTCATTAGAGTTTTATAACAAAAATATTGCTTTAATTAAAGTTGAAATCGCGCTCGCTAAACTGCACAGCGCTCACCCCTTTCCTTTCATTTAATCTTTTCTTCTATTTATTTTCATTTAAATTTCACGATTTATTTCCAGGATGGTAATAATTGAGAGAACGTAAACAGCTTTTTTCTTATTTCAAGTTGACAGCGATAAATTAAATTCAATGTCACGAGCGAAGATTTGAAAACGGTCAGAGGTCTGCTGATATTCCAAACTTATGCACAATAATCGAGCACGAAATGGTCCAGTCTGTGTCCAAGTAAAACTCGTTTCGGACTTGGCTGCCGCATGATTGAAAACGTTTTCCCATTCCAACTTCTCAATCCCTTCGCAAACAACTAAAGGTGATAATTATACATTTCTCCAACTATTCTTCAATACATTCAACATCAAACACCTAAATATTTTAACCAAATTTATTCTTTTATTTTCTATTCTTACAATTTTTTTCCTACTTTGTCTTTATCATCCTAGAAACTTATAGGGCCTCCACACGATCCGATTTGATCGGACGGTCGGATTCGATGACTAAATCGGATACCGCATTCGATCAGGCCATCCGACCTTCCGATCTGATAATTTGCCTCCACAAGGTCCGATTTACCTTCCGATCAGACCAAATTCCATACGACCGTGTCGGATCGTGTGTGGCTTCTTTAGGAAACCTCCACACGATCCGATTTGGTCGGACGGTCGGATATAATTTGGTCAGATTGTAAGGTAAATCGGACCGTGTGGAGGCTTGTTGTTAACCAAATTATGAGATCGGAAGGTCAGAGACTCGTAGAACTGATCAAATTAATGTTTTAATACAGGAAGGGCGCAAAATTGGTGGTCGGCCGGATGGACAGATCGGACCGTGTGGATATAGTCATCGCATCCGACCGTCCGATCAAATCCGATCGCGTACAGGCGTAGTTCCTTCAAGATCTTTAAAAAATATCTTCTTCGTCCTTTAATATTCTATATTCTATACTCTATATTATTTATTATTATAATCCTAATAATTTTATCATCAGGTCTTCATCATTCTTCTCTTCAAATATAGTATATTCCTCTTAAAAATGGTAAAAGGAAAATGATGTTTGGAGGCATCGAAGGAAGTGTGAGAAGTAAAAAGTTTGTAGGTAGGTGACAATTTAAGTAATAAATCAGCGAGAACTTGGGTGAAATTCCTAAACAACGCATTTTAGCTAATGGGAGATAAATGGTTTGTATTCGCGAGATGAAGATGGGAAGTTGACTTATAAAAGCATTTGTCATGAGCGGCGGGCCCGCGTAGCGAGTTATCGCTGTTGCGCCACGTAAAGACTTCACATCATCAGCCTAATCCAATATCAGAATCATTTATCTTCATTTAGGCGCTCCTTCATTAAGCGAACTTTTAAAACGGGAATCGCAGGTCTGTCTCCACGTTCCACGTTCTGCTTTCTTCCTTCTGTAATTCTGTATCGAATGAGAGCCGCGCCGTCGCTTGGGGCTCTTGCCCTGGGTGATACATTGGAGTTGTCAGTCGCAGTCAAATGTATTCACTTTATACCGCATTAAATGAAATGAGGATTGGAATAAGATGTATGCTACTTTACCGTATTTCTCAAGATGATGGATAATACGCAGCTAACTTATACTTAATGATCCTGGCAATGTTGAAACGTACCTGAAACAAAACGAGCTTTAATTAGACAAGGTTTCCTCTTAGTTACTTCTTAACAATTCCTACTAGTAATTAATTACCTACAATATACATTTCTCAGCTATATTTAATATATGTCCTCATCATTTATTTTAAATTATTAAATTGTATAGTTTTAGAACAGAAAGTCATTATTCACATCAAAAATATTTACATGGAATTATTTTACAGATTTACTTTTCAAAAATTATGAAAACATCCTATTTCAAAAGACAATATTTTTTGAAAAAACTTCACTTTTATCGCAAATAATTATTTTTTATATTTAAAATTTTTAAGAAAGTGTAATTTGGCCTTAACTTTTTAGGTTAGACCACACTCTATAAATCCTTGTTTTTTGCAAAAATCTTAAATAAATGGAAGTGTTTTTTTTATATTCTCCTGTTCTCCTGCAAAACTACATTTTTCTAATTCTACTGTTATTCCTGCACATCAAAGAATTTATCCAGAGTAATATTTTTATTGAAACCTCCAGTTGGAATTTTGAGATTTTCTTAAAATTTAATATATTTGATTTTGTAAAAAATGACAACAAAAGAGTATTTCCAAAAGTGTATTTTTATTGGAAAATGCAAATTTACTTAAAACTTCCATTAATGCAAAATAGAATTTTTATTGGAAAATATCAATTTTGATGAAGATTTCCAAATGATATTTTAATACTCTTTGACTTGAAAAAAGAAAACAGAAAAGAGGATAACCAATGCAGAAGAAAGTTTTTATTAAAAAACATCAGTTTTGGTTAAAATTTTGAGTTTTTCATATTATGTTTTGAGTATTTTTGCTGTAATATGGTAGGTTTATTGTTTGAATTGAGTATTGCATTTATTTGCCATTTATTTATGTATTTGATGTTGTAAGTTATTGTAATGTTTCATTATAAAATAAACCTAAAAATAAATTCAAAAATTCAATAGCCTTCACACAATTGGAAATTACGTGTTATCATATTGCCACAAAAAGAGGCAAATAAAATATCATCTATTTGTGAAATGCAATGCGATTCCCAAAGAACCACAATGAGGTAAGAAGTTGGGTGTGGTTTTTAATGGCTACACCAACATATTAAAAAGTACAAAAGTTGTAGAGTAGAATCGTAGATATCGACTGAAGAAGTGCGGGGATATATATTGTTCACCATAGCAACTGAAATTATAGTCGAACAAGAGATTTTTCTCTTCTTATCAAACTGTTGATGTAAAAACTGGAGGAAAATAATATAGTACAGGATTTTGCAAATGTGAAAATTATATCTACAGTCATTGAAAAGTCAGTTTCCTCTTTAGTGGTTGTAATGGGCGAAGATGTAGACTTGGCAGTCCTGTTGTTGCCGAAACCGCCTTCCCAGCGTAAAATATTCCTCGTGAAACCTCTCAGAGGAAAAGTCTGTTCAGGAACATACTCTTCTCAAGAGCTGCAGAAGCTGGGGCTGGAGCACATTCGGTTTCTTCATAGTTTCACAAGCTGTGATACCACCTGCGCGACATTCAGGAAGAGCAAAGTCAAGTTTACCCAATTATACAAAAAGGGCAGATCCTGTTTAGTGTTTAATAACATCTCATCGACAGCATCCGAGGTCGAAAGATTGGAAATAATTGCATTCTCAAATGGTATGGTGTTCCATTTAAAGAGTCATCCTTAGATGAGTACCATGGATGCCTGGCTTATAAAGAAAATAAGAATTAGAAACTAAAGGAAAAATCCAAATCTCGTACAATACAATCACAGAAACTATAGTAATGTTGGCCTGGGTCTGTAGCACCATTTGGATGGGACTTTATCGAATTAAGTTTTGCTGAAAAAGGGATATTTTATTGTGCAGGTCTAATTGTTATATACGTTTTAATGTGAGGTTACCATGGTTACCTTACAAATAGTTTCTACAAGGGCTTAGTTTTGTACAGAATTGTATCATTAATAAAAGAATAAACATTAATTTCTTGTCAATTAAAAAAAAAACTATTGATTCTGAGGAGCAACAAAAGAATTTAATTTTTTTAAACCTTAGGTAAATGGTGGTACCGTCAATACGTAGGATCCAGGAGATTAAGAATATGTCCCAAAAACGTCCATCCAGTATCCGGTATTATTTGAAAATACCTGACCTCGAAACATAAAAACAAAATTGTCAACGGTGCTTTGCACAGGCCGACATCAAAACTCTTATTTGTACAATTTTAAATTTTCCTTAAAATAACCCCTGTTGAAGAATAATACAAGCCCAAAAAAAACCCTAAAAACAATTCCGTCGGTGCCTATGATGAGTACACATACCGCTCAATCATAAAACGAACTGTCTAGATTGCCTGACATTTCAACATTCCTACCAACTGAGGGGGTCATAAATTGCTACTCCTATAGAGTATACTACCAGATCCAGAAGTGAATGGAAACAGTACTGCTCTCAGCTGTACGAGGTGAAGGAGAATACCTAGTTAGGACGAAACTCTCCAAACTATATTTTGTCAGTGTCAAAAAGATTGCGACTCAGGAATATGCGGTTGCAGAAAGGCATCATTGAATTGCTCAGCACCATACCTCAACTGCCAAGACAACTGCCACATCCCCAACGAGGATAAGGAGGAATAAAAACGCCATAACGTTAGGGTTTCCTTGGAGGATTCATTTTTTTTTTCTTTATCTTCTTCTGGTGGTGTGAAGTGAGTCCCAAAGAAAAGTTTCAAGTACCTATACATTATAATTGGTCGTTCGTTTTTGTACAATAACTTACAACAAAAGATAGATAAAAAATGCCAAATGATTGCAATAAAACTTAGGTACAGATTTCAAGCAATAAACCTATCATATATTACATATTACAGCAAAAACTCGTAGAATACACCATGTTAACAGCACCGTTTGACGAAAAATGTGATCTGCTACAGCGTTTTCAGGAGATTTTCAGAAGCGGTTAAAGAATGAAACTTTTTGTAAGAATAGAAAATCTAGGAAATTAGCTTTCATAAAAATTGGTTCACCCCCTAGAGTTGGGGACTTTTAGGATGTTCAACGACCCATCCCTGAAGTCAAAAACTGGACTATTTATGTGGAATTTTTTTTCTTCGAAATTTTCTTTGCTGGATCACAAAAGGAATAGCAAATTCCGGTATTTACGATTTTCAATTTAGAAAATTTAAAGAGTAACTATTTTAAGGTCAAAAAAATTATTGTGCTGTTTTTGCATTGATGCATGATATAACACTGCAATAGGCCTGTCTATTAAATGGGTTAATGGGCACTCTTCATTAATTTGTTTATCGCAACAAAAAATTTATCTGAAAAGTAATTAAGAGTAACATTAAAGCGTTCTTGTAATTAATTTAAAGTGAGGCAGCGATGACGAAAGCATCCTTTAGACTTGAGCGAATGTGATTGACCTTCTCCCGTGGGCCGTGAGATCCGAGCGTAACCAGATAGCGGCCATAATTTAATCGGGCACTCATTGGATGGAGTTGCGATGCATCCGAGTGCTTTTTTTTAGTTTTTTACTGCTTGGAGCTGGCAATTGTGACAGGTGGAGAAAAAGCGAGGTGTGGACGATGGACGAATATGTTATAAGGATAATTACGGTTTTCCTGTTGTGGCTTTTGTATTGTTTTTTTTTATATTTTGCTCGTATGTGGATGCAAGCGGGTTTTTAATGCAAGGTGATATTTTAACTAACGACTTTATTATTGTAGCGAATTTTTGTGTAAAAATAAATTAATGAAGTAATTAATTTTTTTTGCAAGTAATTTATTGATACAAATTTGGAATAAAATTGAAAGCATCTCCATTCAGTTATGGTAATAAGGGCCATAAAAACCGAATTATAAACACTGTAAAAATATTCACCGACTATTCACTCACTAATTTGCATATGATTTAGTTGAAAAAATCGAAAATAAAAGCGGGCCTAGGTTGTTCTTGCATTACGGCGCGATTTGCATAATGACGGTATTATGAGCAACTTTTATCGCTTCGTTTTTTTAACTATCTCCTTAAATTTTTTATTATTTCTTAAGCGACGCACCTTCAAAAATTTCAACTCTCTTGACAATTTAATTAAAACAGGAGGGACTGAGATGACATCTCGCATAATCTGAGGTTTCCATAATTAAAAGGCAGAAAAAATTTAAAAATGGAAGAGGAAACTTTGCAAGCAGATGAATCTTTTTATTTAAACTTCGCCAATCGGCATAATGTTATTCAAACGTTACTTGGAGATGAAAAAATATGTATTTTTTACATCCTTGGGTACACTCGAAGTATCGCATTTAAATTAAAAAGGGCGCCGCGCCGCATCGCGCACAAAAGTTGGAATCGCTTCATTCCGCATTAAAACGAGGTAAAAATAAACCAATTTATAGGGTGGATGTAATGGAAAAATAAAAAAAGGAGCGATGGTGGGGAGGGAGAAGTCAAATAAAAGCTCCAGATGGAAATAATGGATCGTCTTAACGATACCTTGAGTTGGCTTTTAATACTAAATTGCAACGGGTTTTGTATTAAAAGTTTTTAAGAAAGAATAATAAATATATACATGACTGGCTGTAACATCAAGATTGTGCGAATTATTCTCACGTGCTCTCTCCTTTTAATAAAAGCTCGGGTTGAGTTGAAGCAGCGTTTAATACTTTTACACCTTTATTTAATACCCGGAGGGTCCTTGGGGAGACGTGTTTATTTTCGTCCCAGTCGTTCTTAAGGTAATTATTAAATTTCACTCTTTAATAAACATTCGAAGGGGAGAGTCGAGAAGAGAATTGTTTGATTTTGTGATTTGCCAAGTTTTTAAATGAAACAGGAGCGCACCTTCTATAAAAGCAAGGACCATTAAGTCATATAAAATGCCAATTGGTGAGTAGATCGATAGGATTGGGAGCGAAAAGCGAAAAGGTCAAAGTATACGGCACTCGTAGCCGTCCCTGGGGTGGTTCAGGTTACAATGAATAAGTCAACGAAGCACGGAAAGATCTAAATTGCATTTTATACGTGTGTCAAGGATGAAAAAAATATTATGATTTATTACACCCCTTGAGAAGGTCTTTGTTTCAAGCTAGAGGATAATCAGGAAATACAATTAGGTAGATAAATGTAAAAACGAGAATAATTAAAGACTACAAAGCTCCAAATTCATCATATTAAAAATAAGCGTTAAAATCGTGATGGCAACGAAAGAAAAACAAAAGGGGGGCCGCGCTCCCCGTGAAGGGTTGTCAGTTGCGTTTCTGAATCAGCGCGAACAAAAACAATGAAAAGTCTCATTGTTTCGGGGCATCACGACGAAACTCCTTCGATAATCACTCATTCTGACGAGCCCCGTTTGATCGTGAATCGCGATGAATTTCGGCGCTTTGCACGCATCCCCTCAAAAGCTCGTCCTTCTCGTCCTTCGGCGTACGAGGCCCGAAATGATCGAGCTTTACGCCTTTTAACGTCGTGCACAACCGAACGCGCCCGTAAACAACAAAAACAGACATCTTTATTGCATTCATAACGGCATGTTTGACTTCCAACAACAATGCCCCCGATCCGCCACAATGCCAACGAGAAGAGAGGTGTCACGCATTTTCAGCCCTTTTTTTACATACAATATTGCCGCGAAAAACAAGACACTTCAAAAACAATCCCGACGACAAAACAAACTTTACAATCCACATCATTTTTACAAATATTCATACAATACCCGAATTCATCACTTACGACCCACAAAATTTACAACAACAATTTTATGTACGCCAACAATTTTAATAAATATTATGTTACATTTATAGAAATACGCAACTCAAATTCTATTTTCCAAAGTACTCTGTAGAATTCATTTTTTTCTTATGTTATTACCTGAAGCTGCGTATCCAAGAGCGTAGCCAACATCCGATGGTTGTATACAGTTTCCTCGACATAACCTTCAATCGAATACAATTTCATCGACACTACTCTTTCATTGACACAGACGTTCATCGGCATTACCTTTTCATCGACAACCGTTTCATAGATAATACCTTTTCATCGACATAAAAGTTCATCGACATTACCAATTCTTTGCCATGCATTTCATCGACTACAGTATCATTGACACTACCTTTTTATAGGAAAGACTGTACTCGATGCAATTATTTGTCGATGAAACGGTAGTGTCGATGAAACGCAGAGCCGGATCTAGGGTGGAGCGAGTAGAGCACTTGCCCAGGGTGAAAGTTAAAGGGGGGCGCCAAAAAAGACAATTTTTTTAATTAAAAGAAGTTTATAAGAAGTTTTTTTTAATTAGTTTTAGAATCACCTCCTTAAGTTTTAGCGCATAATTTCTGGTCACCCTGTATACAGTTTTATTTTTTAATAGTCTTTATTCTTTGTTGTTTTATTTTTTATAATAAAAAATATGTTTGGTTATAATTTATTAAAGAATAATTTTTTCTGTGCATGTTGCCCAGGGTGACAAAATGTGTAGATCCGGCTCTGATGAAACGGTTGTCGATGAAAAGGTAACGACGATGAAACGTCTGTGTCGATGAAAAAGTAATATCGATGAAACGTCCTTGTCGAAAAAAAAAATTGTCAATGTAAAGGTAGTGTCGAAGAAACGGTTGTCGATAAAACGTCTGTGTCGATAAAAAAAGTAATGTCGAAGAAAAAATTCGTCGATGAAAAGCTAATGTCGATGAAAATGTTGTGTCGATGAAATGTCCTTGTCGGAGAATGGAGAATAGATTTGTCGATGAAATGGCTGTCGATGAAACGTAATGTCGACGAAACAGATTTCCACCTCACGGACTTAGACCTTGGGGGGGGGGAGGGGCTTGGGCTAAAATACCTTTGGAAGCCATCCCCCAGTACAACAAAACTTGTATTAACAATTATTTTTAATATTTTTAAAATTTTAATGTATTGGGTGGGTTATCCGAGGTGGAATTCTGTAAGCTAACAAGTTGATATCGGTTGTGAATTGATTCGTTAGATATTTTCTGTCTCCTTCTTAAACACAACAACGATCATAAGCTAGAAGTGAGACAAAACTCGTAACCATAGTAATGCAGTCAACAATCTGCCGTTTTTGGTACGTTAAACTTTTCAGAATTGCACCTCAGGATAGGATTCCCTATGCCGCAACCGTATAAAATATAAATCCCGCTCCAAACGCTTTAAACTTAAAAAAATGAAAATGCAACAAAAAACCGTTTAAAAAGATGAAAAAAACTAGAATTTTTTCCTCGCCCCTTTTAAAGGTTTTTTTTTTCAAATTATCCCAACGTTTTCAACTTTTAGTATGTCGTGTAGAATCGAAACATGAAAATTAGGAGCTCGACTTCAATCTCTTGAAATGATCGAGTTATCGCCATAATACGTTTCAAAAAGTCAAATAGGCCCCAAGTTTATTATCTCTGATTTCACCGATTTTTAAAGTTCCGGTCTGATCTTAAAGAGGAAAGTTTTTTACCGTGGACCAACATTTTTCGGACGACTGCAACACTTTCAAAAAAGAACCCCGAAAAAATCAACTTTTAAAAATCAGGGTTTCAAACCGAAGTGACCAAATTGGGAATTTTTTCCCAAAGGCGTGTAAAAAAACGCTAAAAACGGCACCTACAGCAAAACTATGTTTGACAATGCTTTTGTGACCTGATTTCGTTTTCTTCCAGATTCCTGATTTTTTTATCAGCACCCCAAAATTAAAATAAAAATTTTGCAATTTTGTTTTCGAAAATACTAAAAACTAATTTTTATTAAAGACGATCTAAAATACTCCACTCCATTTTGGATCTTTATCTTCAGTAAAAATATAAACTTGCTGTTTTTTTGAGAAACTCAATATAAAGGAAATTTCAGTAAAAAATCAAGCTCAAAGCATTCAAAAATTATGATTTCGATTGGCTTTCTCCTATTTTGACTAGGAACGTTTATTATTTTCAGGTATTTTATAATTTACATAAAATAGGCCAATCAAAACGTTCGAACTCTGAAAATAAATAAACTCATTTACAACAGACGCCGGTGAAGGAAATTTAACATGAAAGGGAATATTTAATACTTATTAAAAAATTATTTATTGGTATAAATAAACACAGATTCTTTAAATCGGTTCAAAAGAGGTGACATAACACCATGAGTCTACAGACCCATTTGACAATTGAAATTTGGTTAATAAACCGTTAGCGGCTGACAAAGAAGAAGACTTATAGAATAGAAAGAGGTGGAGCAAATAACCAAAGAACTAATCGGGCTTCCCAGCATGGTTCATGTTTTTGTTAACAGAGTTTGAACCAAACTTTCTAAGACATCATCAATTCCTCATTCGAACGTGGTTGATACAAATATGACGGATCAATCGATGAATCAAACACGAACCAAAACCATTGGAAACTCGTGTGATGTTGAATATTCATTGCATACTTGTGCATGAACGTCTTCCAATCCAAATAGATGTCTGCAGCAGCTCTGACGATCCAGATTTCATAGAAGTCCACTTCTTTCTTCTCATATCAGCTATTGGTGAAAATTTTATAACCAACATTTTTAAAGCAAAGACCTCATGATTTGTCGGCAGTATCTGCAATTACCACAGCTTCTCTGTACTTCTTGAAGCGGTGCCCTGTTACTGAGGTCCTTGGGTCAGGATTCTTCTGCAATCTCAGACATAACTTCCTGCAGAGAAAACTGGCATTCTCTAATTTTTTTTATTAATAATTGAATAAATCGGGCGTCCGGAAGAATAGTGACACAACCATAGACACAACTTAAAAATCATCATTTTCCAGGGCAACGATTTTAAACATTAATTTTCACATTTAAATCTTAATAAATAGAAATCAAAAATATTGAAATTTTTCAATGAATTTTGCTTGTAATACTTTCACTATCTTATGGGATTTATAAAAGAAATTCTTATATTTTAAATATACCATTTAACATAAAAACAGTACCTAATTTTTGAGTTGTGTTACTATTCTTCCGGATGGACGAAATATACTCTATGATCTCTTTGAATTCTGTAGCTACCCGAAATTCTCTTCCGACCTGATATTGGGACCTGCTGCAACTTTTTGTCATGCATGTGGTGGTATTTAGTGTCTGCTGTCTCCAAGTTTTGTTTGGAATTCTTCAGTAAATTGGCTTTGAAATATCAATTTTGATCAAGATTTACAAGTATTTTTTAACATCTTTTGACCTGAAAAAAAATATCAGAAAAGAGGACCCAGGTGCCCTTGCTGGATCGAATTTTGCATAATCGAAACCATGCCCGTTCGAAAAGTTACTGTATTGAAAATTTCTGGTTCCAAAATTTTAAGAAAAACTTAAAGTACCAAAATGAAATTTTAACCAAAATCGGCATTTTCCTATAAAAATACTCTTCTGCAACGATTTTTTCTGTTCGTTTTTTTTTCAAAATTTTAAGATAAACTCAAAATACCAATGGGAATTTTGAACCACAACTAATAGTTTTCAATAAAAATACTTTTGTGGATTAATGAGAATTGAGAATTTTAACAAAAACTGACGTTTTTCAATAAAAATAGTCGTCTGTAAAATTTATCTTACTTTCTGTTTGTTGTTTCAAAATCAAAACATTAAAAGACTCAAAACATCAAGATACCAATGAGAAATTTTGACCAAAAATGAGATATTCCAATAAAAATACTCTTCTGCAAGTATTATCCTTCTTATCTATGCTTTAGACACTCCAAAGATGAATCGAGTAAATTTTAATATGGCCTTAATGCATAGTTAAATGTAAAGAAAAAAACTGTGCAATCAAAATTACCAACAAAAAATGAATGGGGTTTTTATGAGTGTTTTTATAGGTAGATACTTGGAAATAATTTTTAATAATATCATAAATCAAAAAAAGAAATATGTATTTTTTGTAAAGCTTATCGTGGGAATGGTGCACACCTGCAGTTGCCACTTAGTGCCGGTTGACCTTTAGCCCGATTTGAGGAAAGTTACCTCCAGCATCGGTGGTGAACAAACCCTTAACCTTAACACATGTGTTTCGTTCTCGGCGGGTGAAATAATTTTTTCATGCCGCCATCGCAATTCGAAACACGTTGGAGTCACGCCTTTAATCATTCATACGTCTTACAATTTTCATAGTGGAGAAGACCACAAATACAAACATGTAATTATAATTTTATAGCGTCTACACCGGCATGAATTCCTAAGTTTCCAATGCGGACGTTAGCTCTCGAGTAGACAGGTTTGATATCCTTTTGGCCTCTTTTTCTCAACAGACAACCGCAGTATTATGCTTTACGTATGATGACACATGTTGCTATCGAATATCAAGGGATTTAAGCTCTCTCTTCAAAACTTGTTAATGGCTGTGTGTGTTAGTCTTCATATTACTGCCTTAATGGATGAGTTGTTTTTCTCTGCAGCCTTCAAATTAATTATCGGTTGGAGACAAAAAAAGGGAACGTCGTCTTTTATCCATTAATTTTCAGTTGCTCTTTTTTATCAGTCTACCTTTTTCAAAGATGACATATTAAAATTTTTATCTTTCTTCACTCATTCATTTCTTTTAAATAATTATCAAACCACTCCCTCCCAATCAACAAAAATTCATATTATTACTATACCTATAAAGATTTATACCTATTTTACAATCAAATCCTGATGAAGACACCATAATAGATAGAAACGTTGCGTAATTTGTGAAAAATACACCATATTTCATGGTTTAACTATATACATATAAACCGGTGAAATTCCTGAAAGTATAAATATTTTCGTTTTTAAGTTCGCACATTGCAAAATATTCTCACGGATAAGTAAGCATACCTCATTGCTTATAAAGATTTTAAAATGTGCAGAGCATCTGTTCTCTTAAATAAACTAATCCCTCGCAACCATAACCTTTCGACAATAAACTCCGGCATGGACAGCGATAAAAAGAACGTCATCTGTTGGTTTCTTATTGTTTGTGACATAATTAGGGCGCCTTCTCACCAGACATGCACGTGTTGCATCTCAGGATTAAGTAAATTAAAACACAATTCAACTTGATACGTGTTTAATGTATAAAGTGTGATGACATAACTTCAATTTATAAGCAATGTTTTTTTTTTGTAAATTAGGATAAAAGCGATCATACTTTTTATAACCTACATTTACTTAAAATAAAAATTGTAAAGATAATTTAAGGAAAGATATTAAAATCATGGTTGGCTTTTCTGATTTTAAGGAGTACGAGTAGTTTACAAATTGGCTGTTTTCCACCAATAAATTTTTATATGCAAATTTCCATAAGGACAAAATCAATCACATCTCCTGTAAAACAGAATTATCTCTTCTTTAATTTATTAAATTTTAGTGAAGTTTTTAGAAAGGGGTGGAATTTTTCGTAGATTGAGCATTTATGGAAAAAAACTTATTGTGACCAATACTTATTTGTTAAAAAAATATATTTGAACAAACTGAACTGATTTAGGTAAACCAAGCATTTTTCCATTTTGAATCTTTTTAATAAAATAGAATAAAATAATTTTTAAAAAGTGAATATTGATCAAAAGTTGAATTTTCTAATAAAAATACACCCCTTCAATAAATTTTCTGTTTTTTAAATCAAAAAATTTTTACGAAAAAGTTAAAATATCACTTGGAAATTTTGACCAAAAGTGGTATTTTGAAATAAAAATACTCTCAATAGTAACAATTATTCTCTTTTATGGTTTTATTCAAAATCAAAAGATAGTATATTTTAAGGCATAATCAAAAGCCCACTTGGAAATTTTGACCGAAAGTGTTATTCCCCAAGAAAAATTCGAGAATGATAACCTCTTTTCTGTTTTTTTTTCAAATCACAAGATACATGTTAAATACAAAAGACCACTTGGAATTTTGACTAACAGTGGTATGTTCAGTGCTTTCAGCAATGATTATTCTTTTTTCTGTTTTTTTTTCAAAATCAAAAGATATTAAATTTAAAGACGACCTCAATTCAAAATTTTGACCAAAAATGATATTGAAAAGTATAAAAAGGGTTTATTGTTAGAGAACATTGCTAATATTTTTATGGCTTATTTAAGGAAACGTATCCATAGCCTGATTAGAAAGTTCATCCAGCTTTCAGTAAAATTTTCAATAATCTAAAGACGTTTTGTATCAACACGTAATTTGGGTGCCTTGCAATTTTAAGCAACCATCATAGGTTTTTCGAAATTATAATGAAAATTACTGGAAGCTTTTTAATCAGGTTAAGAGAGAGTTTTTTATATAAACCTTAAAAACTAGAAATACTACAAAAACGTAAAAAAGATGACAGTTAAAACTTTGAAGGTTGAAACCGGCGTGGAAATGAAATAAAAGTTTTGGTCTTAATTATTCCCATGAAGGTTTTAGTTATGTCATTGAAAATTCGACTAAAAAACATGATTAATTTGAACAAAAACTGACATTTTTAAATAGTTGATCGGCAGACATTTATTATTATACAGACTTTATATTACACAAACATGGAAAACTATAATCTGATTCAGTTTTTCCAAAATATATCCGAGAAATGGCAACTTTTGTTTTTCAAGTGGCAACATGAGTACACAAAATAAATACCCAGAACAATACTGGTAAATAATACAAATAAATCTTTTTTTGGACCTAGGCGTCCGAACGGGGGTTCAAAAAGGGTAAATGCATTATACTAAAGGCCTGTTTGTGCAATAAAAATCAAAAATTAAAGAAAATTTTTAGTTTACAATAAAATAATTTCCCATACCCAGTACTGAGAGTTTTCTTTTTTTAACTTTTGGGTATTTTTTAAAAACCTTCATAGAGGACCCGTTTTTTTTTGAAATAGCCAATACCAAGTTGTGTTTCTCACGTATCTAGAAAATGCTTGGCCTTGACAATTTTTAAAAATATTTTAAAATTCAGAATATTTAGCAAATAGTTATGGATAAATTTTTGTGGACGACCATGATTATAGACCAAAGTGGTACGGTGCATTTGGACTTTGGATTTTTAACTTCAAAATTAAGTTAAAAAAATAGATGTCATTCTGAACAAAATAATTTCTATTACAGAAACTTTTAAATTGTTATGATTTTGTGTAACATCGAACTTCCTATTTAATTTCCATCTTTTCATTATTTTTCTAATTTAAATCATGTATACTATAGATTTTCTATTCAACTAATTGTTTTTTTAAGAGGGACCTTATAAATTTCTTGGATTAAAATTAATGTATCTTATGGATGAAATTTAAAGACAAAATCCAACGCATACTTAATTTTAATAAAAATATTGATAATAAAAAAAATTATACAGACATCCCAAAAAATCATTAAAATTTTGAACTTTTAAAATGGCTGTAACTTTTTTGGAGTTGAAAAAAAAGTAGTTTTTTTTTCTGAATGACATTTACTATATAAAAAATGCTGAAAAGTCCGCTAAGGATTTTATTCTAGATCCGCCACTGGTTGGAAGAGTTGAAACGATTCATACGAAAAGAAGCTTATAAAAAAAACAAGTTGTCCCAAGTTCGGTTCAAATTTTGAAAAATCCAAAATCAAAAATAAGTTAACAATTTTTAATGTTATACAGGGTGTTTCTAAAAAATGATGGGCACAGTACAAGTAAAAATAAGACAAGAAGTCCATATAAACATTTTTCTGGAACTCTACTGTTACCAAGATATAGGGTATTGAATTTCTTTGCTGTTTATTTATTTTCTCCGGATTATTTTCTCTGGATGGGTAGTCACCTTTGGTTATTACTTTTGTCTTAATTTAAGAATCCAGTGGCGTAGAAACGGGCCAAGGTGCCGCTTTTAGATTATTTGATACGCTACTGCAAAATTTTACAGTTTTGTTTGGATTTTTAAAATCTGCAATTATACCTTTTAATTTTAGTATTATCTATTTGTATATTAAAATTTAAGAATAGGTATTTAATTTTTATTCGTAAATATTATAAATTCTGTTTTACTGGTTAATACCAATTAATATTGTTAGAAGGTTTCCTTATAACCAATTATTAAAATTAATGAACAAATTATTTAAAATCTTATTACTAAGCAAACATCTTTTAATTGCAACTTTGGTTGGATTCTAGGCTAAGGATATTCCTCTAGGTGTAATGAATTTCTCTTAGAACTAATCCAGCTCATATTCATCTTACAAGCCAAGTAATTCCCATTTGAATCGTTTTACAAATTACATTTTCTTGCAAAAGAAACATTAATACGTATATTACACTTGCACAAATGAATTTTGAATAATTAATGTTATTAAGAAATTTGAACGACTTTTAGTATTACCAATAATTTTTTATTTTGACTAATTGTGATTTGTTTGGAAGAGAGCTTGAATACTCGAATGAATCGAATATAAGTAAAGTTAAGGATCCCTTCGTAGGCCAAATGAATTCAGCACCCCAAAGTAAATTTGGCTATGTAGTAATTCAAGCGTTTCCCATAAAATTTTATTTACAATCATGTAAAAAGTGATAGATACACTTGAAAGTTGAATTAGAAAAAGTGGATTTTTTTATTGGAGTAATTATTCTGGAATGTATTCTGTAAGTGGAGATTGTTTGTGGTTAGGGGTAAAATGAAATTAGATTTGTTGCTCTTAGATGCATTAATTATTATAAATTGTGGTGATTTAATTTAAATTCTAGGATTTGTTTACACATCTGGTCAGAGCAGGTATTTACGGACATGCAAGAATTAACATACTGTTTGCTCAATGATAAGAAAGGTTTGAGCTAGAGCAAAACGAATTTAGGTAAACTCGTGAAATTTGAATATTGATGTTGGCATATAGGGGCTCACATAAAAGTGAATTATTTCCGCCGAGAACACTTGTATAAGTCGGAACTGAGTGGACTACACAATACGGTATTATCTCGGACCGTCTCCGGTCGTGTTTGTGAATTTTTATATGGGTATAAGTTAGTAGGAAACTTTCTAAAATAATATTTATCATGTCCGCTTTACCGAAGTAGGTATTCGGACCTTTATGGCCCCCTCATTGTGTCGGCCCTTTGTCCACGATCCACTCCACCCCACACGGCTGTCCATCCCTGCCGACTTGGATATTTTCTTCCCTCCAATCAACCTGTCGACCCTCATTCAAAATTACCGACCCGTTGCATGGTCTCCAGAGAATTATGGCTGCCAGGTAGACAACTAGGAAGAATTCCAGGGAAGTCATTCGATACGCTACAAGAAAAGGTCTAGGTAACAACTCACAAACCTCTCAAATGGAAAAAATCTGGAAGACTTTATGGCCTGGAAGAGGAGTATGGCTGTTTCACCTGCGCAACTCCACCTGTTTCATCCAAAACCCACCTGTTGATTGGTCTTGAGGGAGGAGTCTCACCTGCCTTTAAAAGTTTTGTTATTTCATACACGCTCCCAAGTGGCAAATTTCATTTTTGGGCTTTCTCAAACAGGAAATGACCGTGGAAACCTTGTAAGGGATGGAAACCCTCCCACGTTGAAACCTAATTATTACCCACTTTACCTACTCCTCTTGTTTTTATACTTGAACACTTAATTAAATCAAAAATAACTTCTCATTTACCATCCAGAGTTTTGTATTGCAAAATTTTGATTGATATAATTTTAGTGATGAAGATTGTGAATAATTGTATTAAAGTTGAGTGTAATTTCTGGTTGAAGTATTAAATTTATTTGAGCGATTTTCCAATTTGTCAGCTCGTAAAATCGGGGCCTATTCGTGGACGAAGTAGGTAAATGAATAATGTGCTCCAAACAAAACAAAACTCAAACATCTGTCAGGAGGTTCATTCATCATCCCTCTCCTCATCTCTCACGTTCGACAAACTTTTGATAACGGTTGAAGTATTACTGCTCAAAGTGTCAATCTCACCTCCGCCCATCGCGGCTTGAAATCATAAAATTCCGATGCAAAGCGGAATGAAAGCCTTACGAAGAGAAAAAACTAATGTAAACCCATTGCAGGCATTCAGTCCCACCCTTAAAAACAACCAGTATTTTATTTTTATGCTCAAGATAGATATTAAGTTTTTGCGATATGTTACCCCTAAAATAATAATTTACAATCGATACGCCTCGCAGCATAATTTATCAGATACACTCAGGGGCTCCAAATAATAAGAAAAAAGAGCTTTAATCTGATTTATCGTGTTTTCGGTGTATAGGAGTAAATTCATAGGCGATATAAGGATCGAAGCCCGGAAATCAAATTACGTATGCATTTTCCTCGCATTATGCCTCCTTATCTGAGGTTCTTTATGTGGCCCCACGATCGACGCCCGGTGTGTTTGCGTGAAAGGATATCACCCACGCCCCAAGGCTCCAAAAACGTTTACCGACACACTTATTTCCAAATAACCATTATAAACCGCTTCATTCATGAATTGAGGTCACTTTTAGTAGGTACCTAAACGCTAAAATTTCAGCTTTGATTTTTAAGTAGGCTCCTTTTAGTAAAATTTGCTGCAGTTTTTGAGTGGTTTTATCTGCATTTATAATTGGTTCTTTAAAAATTCAAAATAGCTGATCAATCTACAAGATTCTTCAAAAACTAATCTCATTTCACACATCTCATGATCATTAATATAAAATATAAAGAGGCCCAAAATGGAGCCCTGTGGCATACCGATTGTAACAGGTAAGGTTTCAGATTTATGCACCTCACTCCTTGGCATAATAGCGAATCTCAACAAATTGGTTTTTTTCAGTTAAATGTGACTCAAATAACTTTGCTTCATTTCCCCGAATGTCATGGTCAGGAAGGTTTTAAGAAGCTAGAGTGGGATACACAATCAAAGGTCCTAAACTCCAACAGAAAATTGCCTACCATCAACACCCCTTATAATCTGTTCATAGAAAGTAATTAAAGCACTTTATTGAACCTAAATTCAACTTGGGAAATTTCAAATTTTTCAATAAAGCTATAAATAATCTATCCAATATTGCATACTCAAAAAAGTTTGTAATTGAGCAAGCTTTTTTAGAACAGGGATTACACAGGAACCTTTTAAAGCTTTAGGAAATATTTCCACTTAAAATGGCAAATTTATAAGGTATATTAATGGAATACAAACATAGTTTTACCATCTAGAACTGATGTATTTATATATTTTTTTCTTAATATAATTTTACTTAAATCACTAGGTGAGAAACTTGATAGATATTTTGTAGAAATTTTTAGGGATATTAATGTTACCAGGTTTCTATACCTGTTGAAATCCAACTAAACTTAATTTCTGATCTTTTATTTTCACCAAATAACCTCTCAACAGCTTTATTTTTGGGCATTACTTAAATAATAAAAAAGAAAAACTGATATTAAAATTTTACTTTATTTATTTCACTGTGGCCAACTGCGCCAAATTTGAGTTACCTACCAGTATCGCCCATTTTTGAAGACCAGGTATACTGCTATTGTTAGTGTCCTGTGTCTCTTCAAAATTGTTGTCTATATTATATTTTGTTTGTTTAACTATTTGGTCAAAAAATGAACAAATGAGTTTGCAAGCAAATTGGGTTAAGCGTTAAAGAATGGCTTTTTCTAATTTCTATTGATTTATCAAAAGGCCTTAGTTGGCTCATGTTTGGAAATTTAGGAAAAGTTATGTGGAATGACACTGAAGTTTGATGAAAATTTTAAACTTCAGTGTCATTCCACAAAACTTTTCCTAAATTTTCCACCCTTAAGCCAACGAGGACCGCATGCCAATTTTTTTGTGGGGGTTTTATGACATAAACTTTAATTCTTTCCATTGGCATGCATTATGAAAACGCAGAAAATCATATTTTTTTAATTACAAGATCACATGACCATTTGAGCCCTTTGGGAACGTGCGAATCGCATGCCTATAATTTTTAAGACTTAAATTTATTTTAACTATCTTTTGCTAAAAGGGCATGCAATATTAAATCAGAGAAAAACACCAAATTTTTGTGAAAATGGAAATGCAATTTTCCATATGATCGGAAAGCGTGCAGGGGTTAGTACCCACTTTTTTTGTTCTTATAGGGTAAATATTCTCTCCTCCAAAAGGCATACTGTATGAAATCGGAGACCAAAAACTGTCGCGAGCTCCCGGTCTAATATTGAATTTTTCAACAGTAAAATTGCATTTTTTTTCTGATTTCAACGATGTATTACAAACCATATTTGAAGTAATACATTAATTAAATTAAGTAAGCTATGACTTTTTGATAGAAATGACAATTCGAGTTGTCATTTTTGATTGTACAGGGTGTCTCACTTATTTTCCGGCAAAATTTTTTTTAGATAGTAAATGTCATTCTGAACAAAAAAATTCCTAGGAACTATTATGTTTTTTCGACTGCTTAAGAAGTTACAGCAATTTTAAAACTGATAAATTTTCATGATTTTTGTGGAAGACCCTGTATAATATTCTTTCTTTTTATATTTTTATTTTATTATTTGGATTTTTTTTTGACAAATTGACATTATTGGCTGTATTTAAAATAAGTGAACGGCGAGGTACAAAATCTAAAGCATACTTGTTTTAAATGAAAAAATTTAAAATAAATTGAAATTTATACAGGGTGTCCCACAAAAATCATAAATTTTTTGAAATTTTACAATTTTTATAGAGTGGAAAAAACATAATAGTACATAAGAAATTTTTTGTTCAGAATGATATTTACTATCTAAAAAAATTTTGCTGGAAAAAAAGTGAGACAAAAAAGTCCAAAATATATCATATTGTTGATTTAATTAGTGGAAAGGTTGCAATTTGTAAATGATTAATCAATCACAAAATCTGTAACTTTATTAATAACAAAGGTACCCATTCATTGCAACTCAAATTGGGACACCCTGTATATGGGAAAGGGGAACAAGACTAGGTACGATAAATAATACTGTAAAATGTTTAAAAAAATAATAGTGTAAATAAAATTTTCTGGCATAAAAAAATGGACGACTATTTTTTTTTTAATTTTCCTTTATTCTAAAACTTAATACAAAGTTTTTCGAGATTCTTTAACGTGCAGTTTGAAAATTATAAGAATCCCTGGGGAATACGATCAATAGTAATACAATTCTGTTTATCTTAGATACATTTTAAATTTAATTAGATTTTTGCGACAATGTCAATTTTTTGGGAGAGTTTCTGAAATAGTAAATAATGGATATTTGTGTAGAGAAATTAGTTAGAAGTAATGAATAGGTGCGAGTTAAAGGGGTTAAAAAAGTTCATTTATAAGAGGTCATGCGGAAAAATGAAGTAGCCTCATTTACGGCGTCATGGATCTTCAGTGGGATGCCGAGAAGAGGAAGAGGCAAGTAATCCCCGGCGTTCGGCGTTCTTTTCGCAAAAGACATAAATACGCGGCCTGGCGTAGGCCACTGCCTGCAAAAACGAAGAAGGAAAAGAAACGCAGTCTCTTCCACTTGGACAACACCATACAAAACAGCAGTAAGGCAATTAGTATCGTGTTCTATACAATTAGGGAGTCGCAGCTTTTTTCTACTTTTTCACTTTTCTCTTTCCAAGATACCGTGGTGCTCGTTGGGCTGTGGCAGAGAAACAATACAAAAGACTTTGGTTTCCGTCCGCTATTTTTATTGCTCCTATTATGTGGAGTTAAGGTGGTGCCTTATTTATCTTCGCTTCTTCACCCCCCAATAAATAAAGTCCCAATTATTTCTGTATTAAGCACAATGGAAAATCTATTTGGGCTAAAAATTACGCCGACTGTTTACCTCCGGTGTTTGTGGCAATCGATGAAAGTAATCAAAGTCTATAGTCCATTGGGCAGGAGTAAGTGTTGACAGAGGTGGACGGTGGTCCGTAAAGTCGGTGATGTCTGTGAACGCCAGAGGGCGACACATGGAGAAAACGTGGGGAGTTAAATAAACAATGACCACTCTAAGTTCTCCCAGAGGAAAATCTCGACCGCACCACAAACAGAAAATAAAGTGTTGCGAACATTAAGCTAATGTGAATCATTGAGAACGTTCCAGCACTTAATATACACGCCTTTTAATTTGGTTTTAAGCGGTCATACATAATAAAGGCATGTTTAGCGCATTAAAGCGCGGACATTTTCCAAGCTGGAATTAATAAATAGTTAATATCCTATGATTCCCGATCCCGAATCCCAAACAAACGATTCGGACGACGCGACGGGCGAGGGGTAAAGTTGACGTTCGTTATTCGCTTCATGATGTATCTAATGCATCACTTTCAGCGATGAGTGTAATAACAATACATGATTCAATTACGTTTTATACAATCTGCACTCGAATAAGCTGAGTGCATTTGTCATTCGGCAGTTCCGCCTGATTTGACAGGTCGCCGCGACGCTGCCGGGCGTCGCGCGCGCTGTCAGCGCCGAGGTGCACGGCCGTCAGATCAACAAATCACATTAAACACAAATAATCACATTACACTCTCCGCTGATTTATACACCACGTTATTTAAGCGACCTCCATTGTTGTAAATCACTATAAACTGTTTAAGCGGATGTTATTTATTTTCATTTTATTTTACCTCCATCAATTGATTTCATTTCCCACATCTCTTTTCATTTACTAACCACAGCCCACACCACTCTCAATCTATGTTTCTTTGCCTTCCGACTTTTAATCTACTTTTATTAACCTGAGAGACATGGTTGCATGATTTTGGTCGAACAATCGAAAAGTTTCAGTAGAAACTCTGCGAGGCGTTTCGATGCGATTTGATAGAACCCAATAGAAACACACGTTTGGTATTTTTCTTTCACTTGATTTATGAACAGTTCCTAGACCGGTAGTGTGTAAGAGTCCAATATAAAACACTGTTTGCAAAACGATTTTACCCATGATAACGTCAAATAAGGTGGGTAGTTCTACAGGACATGTCGTCTTTGCTCTCGTTTCACGTTCGCACCTGAAATACAAAGAGAACTCCAAGAATACAAGGAAGTCAGATGGACCAATGTAATTGACGAGACCAACGAATATCATACGAAATTATGGCAAATATTTAAAAACTTGTATGTATTTACTCCACAGCCCCAGAGGCCTAAAATACATCACAAAAGAAAAAGCCGAAACCTTAACTTCGAACTACAGTGCAGGCCAAATTGGGATAATGCTAACATAACACCAATATCCTAACAGCCGAACCTATAAAACCAATATCACTAGAAGAAGTACTAAGCATCATAAAAAATTTTCTAAACAAAAAGGCTCGAGGTCCAGACCAGATCCCATCAAAGGTCCTGAAAATCCTTCCGAAAAGAACTACTCCTCAGAATCAACCACTTCCCACAAAAATGGAAACATGCAATAATGATACCAATACCTAAACCGAACGAAGACCTTACTTACCCAGAAAACTATAGGGTGAACACATTAAATAGAAGTCTATCACAAACGAAAAAGACATCCCAAAATTCCAATGCGATTTTGTCTACAATCAATCAACTAGGTACAAACCAACTGAAACACCTTACCGAATTCATTAAAAATGGAATCAATAAAACAGCTGCCACATTCCTGGACGTATCACAAACTAATCAACCATAAGTCTCCAACAAAATTAATCGCTTCTACGTACATAAAAAGACCTTTCAAGTAAAAATTAATAACACGCTTATCCGCTAAAAAAACAACAACAGCAGTGGTACCTCAAGGTTCAGCTTTATCACAATAATTACTATTCAACACACCTTCCTAGGTCTAACTACAGATGACATAGTAATTGTCTACAGCTCAGCAAACTCTAGCAAGGAGTACAAAAAACTGAACGAATACTTCAAAACTATAAACAAATCTCTAAATGGAGAATAAAAACAAACAAAAATTGATCGAAATGGTTTTTCATCAGACAAAAAAACATCAAAAAAACCTTGTCTTGTTAAAATAAATCAAAAACAACTAGCATAGTCTAAATTTCCCAAATACCTAAGGGCTCTAAATTAAACATCAAAGAACACAGAAAAAGGACTAGACTTCAAGCCCAAATCATCTCTATGCCTAACCTAACTCTAAGATATCACTAAATAAAAAAAAACCTCTCTACAAGTTATTTATAAGCCCAATCCTATCTTATGGAAGCCCATTCTGGCAAAACCAGGAGGATGTATACAGGGTGGTCCAGATAACGTGAAAGGTGGATATATATTTCGAGTATTCACTTTATTTCGACTACCCTGTATAATAAGAAAAATAGCAAAAATTCCCTACTATGTCAGAAACATAGTAATAAGAGATCTTAAACTAGAAACCATCAAATAATACATTTATAAACTAAACGAAAATTTGATAACAAACTCACTAATCATTCTTAAAGTTCTACAACAATAACCAAAGGAAAGTTCCATACAGCATGCAACAAAATCAGGTCAAACCTTAGAAAAGTTCAACGAAAGAGAAGTAAATTCTGAAAATCTATAACTGTGTCGGTCTTGAAATAGCGGTTGAAAAACTAACAAAAATAATTTAGAAATCAATCGAAAAATCGGCAGTCAACAAAACAACAATCGCGCAGCAAAAACCGTGATTCAGAAGCAAATAAGAAACAAGTACACACACTATCCAAAGAAATCAAGAAAGAGGTGGACAACATAAGGAAAAGAAACTGGCATAACATGGTACCAAGATGCCCACAAAATGGAAAAAATCTTCTACGAAACTGTCCAGAGAAAATTGGGCTTTACAGTTAAACAGAAAATCCGAGGCCCAAATGCTCGAAAATCGCTTCCAAACGGTCTACAACAATATTGACCTAAACCACATCGAAAGTGTAAACAAATTGGTTACAAATCAATTCTAAATAAAATCAAAAGTGAACTTATCAAACCCTGCAGCCTAGAAGAAATCCAAAAAATTATCCACTACCTAAATAAACATGGCCGCCAGGGTGGTTATGCTCAAATCACTCGACACGATGTCGTATACGACTCCCATCATTCTATCCTTTTCACTCGAATCCAAAAATAAGAGTGTGCCCTTGTCATGTTGTATACGACATCTTGTCGAGTGATTCAAGCATATCCCCCCCAGGTGCGGCCTGCATCAACACAAAGTGCTGAAAATTTTATCAAAAAATATAATAATGCACATAAACAACATCTTCAACACAGGTCTTCGTTTGTCCTGTTTCCCAAAAAAATGGAAACACGCTACTACCATCATCATGAAAGTAAAAACGGGAAGAACGTTCCCATAAAATTACATGCCCATTAGCCTCTTTAACACCATGGGTAAAATCCTTGAAAAAATTATTAACAAAAGACGAAAAAGATTTTTAATGAGAACCAAATCATATTTCCTTTTAATGCGAATTTATCAAAGGAAAATCTACAAACGACCAACTTAAAATTTTTACGGATTATGTCAATTTAGACAATATGCTAAAGACAGTCGTCTTCCTGGACGTTAAAGAGTAGTTCTATTCTGTATACAGAATGATAGAAAATAAATTTCCAACCAGGATGATACATTTACTTCACACTTTTTTAAAAAATAGAACGTTTTACAGTCGAAAACAAAATATCATCCACCAGAAACATTCAAGCAGGTGTACCCCAGAGTTCAATACTAGCTCCAATATTATTCAATATTTACATCAGCGATATTCCTGAACAACAGAATCGAAGAAATTCCGCTACGTAATCGTGAAACTCAACAGCCAGATCAAATTACCCACGAGTGGTTTACAAAATGGAGGCTAAAACTAAAACCCCAGATATCTGAAACAATACTCTTATACAAAAAGAGCAGAACCACCATCAAACCTTGCGAAGTTGTAACAGACAATACCAAACCTAGAAAGTATACACAAATTCAAATACCACAAACAGCAAATTATTAAGAAAAGCCATTATTAAACTTTACAGTTTAATGGGTATACCCTAAAAATGGGGTATAAAAAATAAATTACTGCTCTACAAGAAACCACAGATGACTTATGCCTTACCAATTTGGTTACATGAAAGAAATAATTATCAAAGGGGAATATATATTGGTACGTTGCTGGTTTAATTTTAGGGTTTTAGGACTGGATAATTAGAAACCCTAAAATTGAACCAGCAATTACAATCTGAAGGACGTAAAACGTTAAAAATATATTGGTACGTCAGAATAGGTTATTTGCACTACAGGATATCAACATCAAAATAGTGTCAGGTAGCGATATTTTTTTCAAATTTACGAAAGCCTTCAAATAGTATTAATAAACGAACCAACGCCAAAATAAATATTTCATTACATCGATAAAGTATAATGTAATTCAGATAATACTTGTGACACCAGAATATTACAATGTTCAGGAACAAAAAAAGGTTGTACAGCAAATAAACATGTTATACATTTTTTGATGGGCTTATAAATCCCACCCATTAGCAAACACAGAAGTTATAAGAAGTATCAAAATACAAAAAAGATACATGAGACAAAGACGAGTTTGAAACCATGGTAATACTTCCAAAGTACAATTGGTGGAGTTTTAGTGGGTAAACCCTCACATGAGTTGAGCGGAAGGGCGACACAGTACGAAAAACATTTATCCACCAAATAAAAAAAAGATATTTATGCAACAAGTGGAAAAAGTGGATAATATTTACACGCGACGTAAAAATTGTACGAGACCGTAGGTCGACTTGGACAATACGTTAAATGAGCCGTTAATTTTGAAAGTGAGATAAGTCCACTTTTGATATACTGTTAACAATATAAAACAACAGAAACAAATTTGTACTGATATTTAGTCAATTTTTTTTGTTAATGATTATATATACAGGTCTAATTTTGACTAATTATTCTTGCACTTTTAAAAAATGTTATGTTAATTTCAACTTTATCACCTTTATTAGATTGTAATCATAACTTACCAAAAATTTGAACTAAATATTAAGAGATAATTGGTATCTTCAAAGTCTACTTGAGAACAATGTTGTCAAGTTTACTTCTTTAAAATATGCCAATAACTTCGGAATTTCTATCCAAATATTTTTTTAATTATTTTACCCTTGTTTAACGATTGCTTCCAAACACTGTACCGTGGAGCGTGTCCGCGACTTTTTGAGCACCCTTTAGACCTTTAGACCTTTATTGGCATAAAATTAAATATAAAAATTCTTGTAAATGATGAAAACATGAAGTTAATCTCAATATCTATTTAGACGTAACATTAACTCATTTTCTAACGAAATGGACTTATCTCACTTTCAAAATCAACGGCTCAAATCCAAAAATGCTTTTTGCACGAGTTGCATACACTATTTTTTCTACGATCGATGAAAATAACAAAAAAATGAGAAATATTGACATTTCTATACTTGTAATTTATGATCAGTTGTCAGTGCATACAGTCATGCTTCTTTGCACTAGTGCACAAACGCAATAATTAAGTCAAGCTTTTTCGCAGTAAGTAACGCTTTTTTCCACTCGTGCAAGAAAGCATGACTTTATGCACTGACAACTGATCACAAATGGCCTACTTTTTGCACTATTTCGTATTTTAGTCATGAATTATGAGTCTTGATTTTATTGAAACGGGACATTATCTTCAGTTTTAATCAATAAAGAAAAGAAAAGTGTATCTGTGTACCAAACTTCAATAAAAAAACTAAGCATTTCTATTTAATAGAGTCCTACCATCGTTCTTTGATTCATATTTTTGTCACAGCATTTCAATGTTTTTAAAAAAAGTCATATCATTTCTGTAATACAAATCTAGGTTAAGCCAAACCCATCTTTCCCAATTAATTCGTCTCCGTTGTTCTGGAGTTTTGGTTTAAAATTTTTATATCATTGATACTAATATTCCATAATTACCATAGTGTTTGTATTCTAGGCATAGCTGCAATCTGTTAAAAGTTATATTATTCTTATCAAAGTTTCTACAATCTTAAGAAACCAAATTTAATGAATTTTTTTCCATGTTTTTTGCACCAGAAGACTTATTTTATTTGTCGTATGATGGGAGTGGTATTAATTTTATAGCTAAGTAGTAATTCGATAAGAAGTAAATGAATTCTTACGAAGGAAACTTAACTTTATAAAAAAAAGAGAGCATACTTGAAGTTTTTTGTGTATAAAGGAAGAAAAACAAATTTTAAGCGTAAAAGTTTATTTAAAAAAGCTGAAAGATAAACAAAAATCGTTTCAGGTATCATAATGAAATTAGATTTAAAAGACTGCGTCGCCCTTAGTATTTAAAGAAGATTACTGCTCGTGAACCGTAAAAGACATTTTAATTTCTATGGGAACCTTGCAGAAAGTAAAGTATATAAGAATTGTGTACTTAGCAGCGAGTTTAGCAAAGTAAAGCACTGGGATTATTCAAACTAATTACTTTAAAGAATTTTTAGGCGTTTATATTTGATCGGAGCTTTCGCAATTAACTCGAATTATTTCCGCAAAGGTGGCGCGGTTTGTCTTTAACGACCACTCTATTTTTAATAGAAAAGAGTGCTTTTCCAAGAGTACAACCACGGTCATCAAAGAAAAGATTTTTAAATCATTTGTTTACACCTCTCGTAATAATGCGGAGGTCTACAAAACTAAAAATATACAAAGAAGAAACAAGCTCAGCTTTTATGTATTTACACAGTGATCATTTTCTAATAGGCTTCCTCAAGGTGGCGGAAGGACTGTTTATTTTGAGAGGATTTTAATTTTGTACCTTCAGAGGATGCATGCGTTCGCTTTTGTTTTTGCCAAATGTAAATAAAACGAGTATGTAACGTGGACCGGCTGTTGGGGTGCATTTCACTCACAACAATCTCCCTTTATTCTTTCAAAATAAACCACAGCTCATTGCTCTATTTGTTTTTCTTATTTTTTCCCTCACAGGTGTTCTGACTTGTAAAAATGTTTAGAAATGTCCCAAATAACTACGTCACTATTTTATTTAAATTATATATAGTTCCAAATTAATGACCAACAATAATTTAAATTATCCTTAAATGACAATTTTTACAAATTGTTTGTTTTAGACTTGAGTTCTTTTTTTGCTTATTAATTTTGGTTTTTATAATACGGGTTTTGAGTAATGATTTCCTTTGTAAAAGGGGGAAAACATTAATTTTCCTCATTCGTAAAAAATCATTTATTTATTTTTTAATGTAAGTGCACCATTTTGATATTCATAAAATTAATATGGAAAGGATATTAATAAATTTTGATTTTTTATTAAACAATTTTTTGCTTATTAAAAGTATTATTATAGTACAAGGAAGGATTTTTTCGTTTCCTTTGCTGTTGGAGAATATTCATTAAATATTTTTTGTTTTAATTTTTAGTGGAAGATAAAAGGGAGAAATATTTTCATCTTGGAAAAAGTCTTGTTTGTCTGTGTTTTAATTCGCACCTTGTTAGTGAGGAGATTTATCAGTGAATCTTGAGAGAGCTTTGGTTTGTGGGTCATTTTCTAAATTAAATATCCAGAGCAATCAGTGTAAAATCGTTCCTTGAAGCCTGGGCTGGCGATATTAAATTACGAATAAATGAAGATTTAGTGAAAGGCCGCTCGATTCTAGCTCTAGCTTCTATGTTGTAACACATCTCAAGTCGGTCTAGGTGAAGCGTTTATGGAAGATCCTCTTGATAGTAATTTGGTTAAGCAGTTCGATTTAATAAAATATTGTCGTAGCTGCTTCCGATATATCACCTCTTGTAATGGGGATGTACAGACATTACAGACAGGTCCTAGTAGAGTTGCTAGTTACTAGAAGTGGAAACCACACAGCGTATTTTACCGCAATCCAATTCTGGAACTGCATAAACTAGAACTGGCAATTACGTAGAGATACACAGCGCACATGCAGATAAAGGACTTGTACCAATGAAATTCAATACGGGTAAACACGTCGTGGATTTAATTAATTAAATCATGCATAAATCGCGCGCAAAAAGATACTTTTAGAGCCCGAGGGGAGATAATATTCACCTACGAAGCCAAATGCGGCTTATTTATATTGGAAACATGGAAATCCCACACAGGCAATTAACATTTGTAAAGTAAATCCCACGTTTAGGGCTTAAAACACGTGTTCCGCAAGATATTAAACAATTAATACCATCCGATTGTATAGAACATAAACGCCGAAGGGTCCTTGCGTTTTTATCATTTTTTTTTTTAATTCCGAGCGAGAGGATTGCGGTTTTTAATTAATTGGTTTAATAATCGCCGCGTATTTGTTTCACCATGAAAATAGGAGGAGAATAGGTTAATTCATCCACACGCAACATTTTAATATCGTTCTGGCGCAATAATGACTAATCCTATTTGACACAATGAGATACCCGATGAAGTTTCATCAAAACATCTGGTTAATATCACATGACATCAGCTTTTTATCTCTATTAATTTATAAAACCATACACACTGCAAAATATACTTACTGTTTTTCCATACCAAAATTCACAATATTCATTAAAACTAATATAATGAAGCTTTGAATGAATTTGTACCCTTCCATTAACTGTAAAACTTAAAATAATCCTACCCAACAGTTTTATCGATAAAAACATTTCATCGAAAAGTCTTTACCTATTGCCTGATGTTAAATAGTTTATGTTGTCTGGTGGTTTTGGATGGAACATGAGAACCAATTTTGCAGAAAATGTCCGGATAATATAATAAAGGATTTGCAATTCAAGAGAAGGTAACTTTTTTGCATTTCTCCAAAATTAATTGCAAGCAGTTATTAAAACACCAATTGCAGAGTCTATTTAGATCTTCTTGTAGTACAAGAATATCTAGAAAGCTTTCAGTAGTAAAGAAAATCTTTAGATCGTCAGCAAACAATAGAAATTTGGATGATACAAAACAGGAGGTTATGTCCTAGATGCTACCCTACGGGATACCTGAAGTTTACTAAATTAAGGAATTCCATGAACACCTATTTTTCTTAATTTCAATATTAACAGATTATTGCCAACTTTATCAAAAGCTCTAGAGAAATCAGTGTATATTGCATCAACCTCATACTGACTCTCTAAGGCTTCCTGAACAAATTCGGCAAAAATGTCAGATTGGTAAGAGTAGATATATCATTATAGAACCCATGCTATTCCTCAACGATTACGCTTTTGAATAATGGTATTGTTTCTAAAATTAGGTTTTCAAAGATTTTAGGAATTGTATTCACGATACTAGTATTATAGGATTTCCAAGCCTTTGGAAAGCTTCCAGTAGATTTTGAAATAGTAGCAAATCCATAGAGAAATTAAAGAATATGGATGTTCTTGTAGGCTGTAGACCCAGGAAAATCGGTCAGCAAACATCTAAACAATAATGCTGCCATCAGAGGAAGATTCTACACCCTTGTGCATTTTTCTTGGGAACCCATACATCCTATTGTTATTTACAAAATTACAAAAAGTTTTAGGGTCATTTTGTATTAATCTTTTAGTTTTAGATGTACATATGTTCCTTGTCGAAGGTCACAGAAGATTATGGGTAATCTGTATGGTTATGGCTAATCTTATTTTGCTTATGAGCTTCCTTTTTTTGTCTTAGCAGATTTTTCAATTCCTTGGGATATCAATATGGGTAACTAGACGCACATATCTTCACAATAGGAACATAAGATTCAATTGCAGAATAAAAAAAATGTGTAGAATATGGTAGTTGGGCCAATTGATGCTTGTAAAATAATCAATAAATTGTTGGTATTTTGCTTTTTTGAAGTCGTAATTTAGAAGTGCTAGTTTTTATAGATATGGTCAGCTCCAAGAGTGGATGATAACTATCTATTGATAAAAGTGGATCTTGAAAAAGCACTGTCATCATGTGAGAATATCAACATAGATACAGGATCGGATTTAGTAGTCGAAAAAACACATTTGCATAATCAATCGTTCTTCGCCTGGTTCCTCTAATATTTTCCCGTTTACCCCAAATTACTACACTCTCAAAATTTTTCGAAAATTAGTCACTTTATGGATGTATCTTTGTGTCTATTGCTGAATCCGATGCTTGAAAAACTTAACAAAGAAAGAAGTAGACCAGAGCAGTATTCTGTACATTTTGGAAAGAACCCGATTAAAGAACCGAAAAAATTGTTTGTTGAATAAGTTCCATGGTGATGGGTTTTGTTTTATTTCAAAAAATAGAAAACGAGCATAAGGAAGATAAATACAAAACCCATCACTAAGCAAATTAGTCAATAAACGATTGTTTCCGCATACCAAAATAATCGACAATTTTTCAGACTTCTACCTTTGGTTCGAAAACTGACCAAGGACAATTTGAGGTTAATCATTTTGATCTGAAGAAGTATTTATACTTTGATTAAACGATAATCTTAAATGAGCTGAGTTTCTTATCAAATTTAAATCATTTTCACTTGTTTTCTTAATATTCCCTTTAAAATATCTGCTGATTTTTGAACTAAATCATTAGATTTTGGGTGCATAGAACTTAAAACTACTTGTAACTACTTCTGTAGTTATTCTATAAAAATTCTGGCAATTCATGAGAAATTCTTTCTTGTGTCATGCGACATGTTGGAACAATAAAAAAAAATTGATGAGCTGTAGCTTATACCAAAATCACCAAATTATAATTTCCTTAACATAATCTCCTTTAACCTATTTGAAATAATAAGTTTTTCATTTAAAAATACCAAATTGTTTGATACATGTCGAGGGTTTCATGGAAGAGGGGTCTATGAGCTATTTTTCAAAAATTCGTTTTTTAAACTTTAGGATAGAAAATTTGAACTACTATGACTCTAATTAAAAATTCGCACGTGTAGGTTTCTGCATGGAAAATATTTTTAAATATCAATATTTCGAAATGTTAAATACTACATTTGCAGACATTTTTCGTTGTTCCTTCAAAATTTTGAATTTGGTTATTACGTCCCTTTTCCATGAAACCATCGATATATGTCAGGGAGTTGGAAAATGTAGCTTTATAAAAATGGTTGATCATTGGCTCTTGGACTATAACGATTTCCTGAACGAAATCTGAGAAAATCTATGGTTCAAAATTCAAAACTAATTTCAAGAGTATCTAATTGAACGTTCCGACGGCGCGTGAATTTTTATGTTTATTTAATGTTGTTAACACGACAAGATATTTCCCTTATAAAGGCAGATAAATGACTTCATGCAGTCGAATTGGTCATGAGAGGATTAAAATTAAAATGGCAAAGAGTTTGTGGTGTAAGCAAGGAGATTTTGTAAGTAATTTAAAGAATTTGTGTGGGTATTTGTATAAAATGTAGCAAGAAAATAGTGAGCAACAATATTAATTTTATGTGGAGATATTAATTCAAAGTATAATTCCTTTATTTTATAGACGGCGTACGCAATTTCATCCGGTCGCCTGTAAAAATAACATAAAATGTTATTTCTTCATCGGAGCCAGGTTTCCGCCTGGTTATGTCGCCGGTTCACCTCAGAGATATGAGATGATATGAAGAAAAACATGCAGAGGGAATCTCACGTCCGCTGACCACTTGGGGTAATAAAACTAGCCAATATCCGGGGCCACCTCACGGGCCTTGCAGATGGCGCCCGGATATTGTAGCCACGCCGAAGGAGGACGCGTGCATGCGGACATAAACTTATCTGACTGCAGTCATAACCTTGATCAATTGCGGGCGGGACTTTAAGTAATTGGTTTTGTCGCCTTGATTACTCCACTCGTCGTAATCCTAGAAAAGCTTAGAGCAATCATAAAAAAGAAATAGCTCCTTTTTAAAATTATAACCTCATCTCCAAAAAAATGCTAGTAATAATGTCATTCCCCTCTCTCCCCAATATCCTCATTATATTAAGGCCTTTGTGTTTTATGGGGAGCTGTTAAGTGATTTCTCACTAAAGTCCAGTAGCTGACCCTTTCAAAATTATATAGAAATTTAATTATACTTTAATAATGAGAGGCAGGCTTTGATAAATGACTACATTTACCTAATTGCCAGTTATCAGATTACACCTAGGGGGCGTATCAGTTCGAGCGCACTTACTAGTTTTTTGCTCACTCCAGAGAGTGATATGGAATATCTGAAGGAAGCACCGCAAAAACTCTCCCAAATTCAATACACTTAAGTGCTACCGCGTAGCAGAGTGGCGAGGAAGTCCAACTGTAAGCATCTCACCCTCGTAGGTATTGTTGAGGCCTAATCTTAATTGATGCCCTGGCGTTATCCATCATAACGGGAGATGAAGCTATTGCTTGCAATGACAGGCGTCGCGTAGACAAAGAACATCTCACCAATTGGCTGCTGGATGAGGAGGAGAGAGAGGAAACTCTGGAAACAGAGGCACTTGAGTGCGTCTGCTAAGAATAGAGGAACGGGATGATGCGAGGAAGGTAACAATGTAATATGCCATTAGCGAGGAATCTGAATTGGCTTTGTTGCGGCGAGGTCTCTTCAAGGGAGCCAAAGGTACACGCGATGAAATAACTCTAAAATCTAGAAATATCTCTAAATAACCGCCATTCGCCAGCAAATTTATGCCGTCTCGGAAATTTCATTTCATTTACTTTCAAATGGAAGAAACTTTAAGTGAAATTCGTGAGTAATAAATGGCTCCTTACCTAGGATTTTTTCAACAGGGAAACTCCATTAAAAGGAGCACGTATCCGAGTAATGAAAGCGGCACATTTGCCGAGCCCTTGGATTACTCGCGCAAGGACCGTTTCTTGTTACGGCATTAAATACCTCTTTGATTGAAAAGAAGCTTTTAATCGCCACCTTTTTATTCCGGAAGTAATTGTTTCGGCACGACAAAAAATTCTCTCGCTCCTCTGATACCTTTAAGTCAGTTTAAACAGGGGCTCGACGAGTTGGCGGAATTTTTATTTCATTTTTACACAGGAAACGCTAATGGTTGCTACAGTTATTAAGCTCGACAAACACCCCTGATTGCGTACTAATAAACCGAGCGTGCCTACTAAAAATCTGATTTTTAATTTGCAATTTTTAATTAAGGTCACACCGCCTTTTAACGAAGGTGCCTTTCTTAAAAAACATGTTTTTCTCAACAATCCACCCTCTGTTTGCACAAAAAACTTCCCAAAAATGGCATTTGTCACTTAGCACAGATCATAATTAGGTCACATTTTGCATGTTTTAATTTTTGTAATTGAAAAAAGAACTGAGGTTTTCCTCAAGGATCTCCAGATTTTTAAGAAAAAAATGAAAATTTAATAAGACTATCAAGATCGTCATCGGAAGAACTCTACTTAATCGAAGAGAAGATCAGAACATTCTAGGTTATTAAAATTTTGTAGGTAGATTGACGACGAATATACAAGAAAAAAGTGGTCGAAAGGTTTTTTCGTAGATGTCTCCTGAAAAAAGTCATTCGCCCCGGAAGGAGAATACCTTTTTTCAAAATTATCGTTTTCAACTTTTAGTATGTCGTGTAGACTCAAAAACTGGACGTTTTGATCTTTTAAGGCGACCGTGTTATCGTCAAAATTCGTTTTTAGGAGTCGAATCGGCACAAGTTCGGTTTTATCACAACAGCGGGTATAATTTTTAACCGAGTTTCAAAAACTTGATCGAATCTTAAACGGGAATGTTTTTTACGCAAAAGGATAGAATTTTAATTTTTTGGGGCTTTTTTTCGAACGTCCGTTTTGGAAAAATTGCAACTCAGCCGGGTTTGGAATCGAAACAACCAACGTGGTGTCGAGGGCGAATTTTTTTTAGAAACCGTGTTTTTTGGCGGAAAACGTAAAAATCTGCATTGCATATTTTGAAACTTGAGCCGGTGCCAAAAAATCACGTAGGTATACAGTTTTCGTAAACTAGAAAAAAAGCCATAGGCGAGATTTTATTCCAAAAAAGTTATTTTTAACAATTTTCCGGCAAGTTGAAATTGGGTTACCGTATTTGGTAATTTTTTAATGAACTTTAAAAAATCATAGCTACCTAACAGCACGACCGATTTTAACGAAACATGGCTTATATTGTGGCTAAAATTTGTTGTGATTTTTTTTGAGTCGCTAGGTATATTTTTGACCAATATACAAGGTATTGAAAAAAAGCGAATTTTCGCGATTTTTTCATATTCTCTTCTACTCGCCTATCCGCATATATTTCATTCAAAACTTTTTTCGGTTCGGAGCCCCGAATTTTTATATATATTATAGGACCGGACCAATTTTTGTTATCAAAAAACGGGCACTTTTTCGTCGGGGGAAATTCTACAAAACCAGCAGATCTTTTTAGATTTTTTCCAAACGGTGCTCCTGAATCGCAATTGAACAACGACTTACCATCGACCCATTTTTTTCAATATCTCCACCTGAGCCGAGATATAGACCTTGTTTTTCCCGTTTTTGAATTTATCTTGAGAACGGGTAGGCGCATTTTTCGAAACTTCGCACGGGAGACTCTCCGAGGGCCACCTTTTTCAATTTTGAAACAAAAATGGAAGAAAAAAAATCTTCGTTTCGGACCTGGATTTTTAAATTTTACCTTAACTTTGTGACATTTTGGGTTTTACCGGAGTTTTCAGCATCAAAATACCTTTCGAACCTTAGCGGTATAACCGTAGTATTTCGATAAAAAGGTCCAATGGGGGCCCGAGTACCACCCTGCAACTTTTGTTTTGGTTTTTCGACGATTAGAAAAATGTTTTCTTTTTTTATATTTTTTCTTCAGATTCTTAAAGCGAACGACAAGCTCTATCAAATTAATTATATTTGATGGTGATATCTAAAAAATTGGCCTCACACGAGGCAAATCAAAATTTTCGTTTTTTTGCCGATTTTCAACGTTTTACTGAATATTTTATTTGTTTTTCATAATGAAGAAGAGAAAATGGATGAACTGTATTCAGAACGACGTTATTAATATAAAGCAATCCAATTTTTCCAAAAATTCTCATATTTGACTTCAAAATCAAATATTAAAATTTTTTCAAAATACACCTAAAATGATGTATTTATCAAAACTATCATCCATAAATTAAACAACTCCTCCGAAACGTTCAAAATCTTAAAAATCGCTACTAATGGCGGCAAAGAGCTGACTTTAATAATAATAATTTTATAACAATATCTTGAAACTTGACTTCACATAAGCCACATCAAAATGGTCGATTTTTACCATTTTTTAAGTAATTATACTTGAAATTTTGAATGATGACAAATTTTTCTATTTTGTTCATATTCTCAATCTTTTCAAACTACAACTGGCTGTACCTTACCAAAAATTAAAACCATGCGATCTTATGTTTGATTATACAGGGTGTCCAAGAAACTAGGAACTCTCCTCTCCTCTAATTTCTTTATTTATGAAAATAAAAACTTGAAATTTTAGTATGTTATATGGCATAAGAAAACGCATTTATTGAAGTAAAAGAAATTTAAATTTAACTTCCGGTTTTACCGGAAATGGCATCAACTTTATTGTTTTAAATATAACACTCTATTTTTTGTACTTATTATTAAATTGGTAAGTTCCAAGTATGTTTGTGACAATAACAAAAAAAATTTCTGAACTTATACAAAAAAATTTGGATTTTTTTAAAATCTTTTTTAATAAAATCTATAAAAACTAGACATGACGTTAAAGAGAAAGAGAAATTTGATGGAATTCTAAATTTAACTCTCGAGCTTTTCATTTTGGCCCGCACCTACCACCCAAAGTCAAAATTGTGTTTTTCAACACCTTGCGACCAAAATAATCGCTATAAGGTAACGACACCACAGTATAAATAACTACCAGTAGCGACACTCTCCCGTGTCTATTGTAGTACCATTTCTATGGTGCGTATCTGGTACCAATGAGTTTACAAATGGTGACATTTCTCTACGATCAAAATAATTTTAAAACCGTCGTCGTTTGAATTTAAATACCGTAATGAATGAATGAATTGCTGAAAAATGTATATTATTTAATTTAAGCTTGTCAAAATCATTATAAACTTCAAGTTTAATCAAAACTTTGCAAATGTATGTTAAATTTTTAAGGTTAGAAAAAGTGACGTAAATTTAAATTTACCGCGTGCGTATCTGAGTATACATATATATATCGTCAAGGTCACCAAAAATTGTCCCTTCAAATAACATGTAATTTGCGCGTTGCAAATTCATAGTTCATAGAAAAAATCAGAATATTAATCCCGTTCAAAACTTATACAGTAAATTCAAATAAGATTGATACCGCAACTTTGCAACCAAACATACTGTGTAGTGACTTTAGACTTGCTAAGTTGGTGTACCTGTTAATTTTCTTTCAAATTTAAATCTGATCTGTCACAATAACCAAAGCGTCTCTCAGCAGTTTTTCTTCGGGTATTTTTCAAGATATTTCACAGTATGTTGCAAATTTTGTAAAAAAGGTTTTTTTTTTAAAACTAAAATTAGTGAAATTGAACAACGTATTCATTTCAGAGTAGCCAACTGTGGGAAACTTAGGTCAATGTCAACAGTATCAATCATTTTTGAAGACCGTGTACAAACTTTCCATTGATAAATCTGTTTTTTGGATATAGTTTTTTTGTTTTATATAAGAAGTATTAGAAATTTTTTTGGTAATCAGTCTGTTTTTAGGTAAAAATATTTTAGTGTTCCCCTGTCTACAATTCTTAGCTAATAATGATGAACTTATGAGAAGATAAGAAAATTTATAGTGATGAATTTTTGAAAAGTTGTGGAGTAAGATTACCCTAGCGTGGTGTTAACCTGTTTCTTAGGTATTTCATATTCATTCCTCATTTCTGATCGGAGTTTATTGTCGTTACTTTTCGGAAAAGGGGTTAATTTTTAATGACCCCTAGGGGAGTGCTAACGGCGCGACTTGGCCGACCTTAGAGCATAAAGTAGCAATTGCTTAATTACAGCTGTCGGTCCGATCGTAATTTAGAGTCTCTTGCTGCCTGAAAAACTAACGGCGATTTAATCGTTTTGACAGACGAGAGGAATTTCTATGATAAATGTATTAAAAACATAATTTAAAAAATGAATATTTTTATATGTCCGGTAGGATGAGTATTTTTATTAACCAATGTGTCTCAACAGGGTCGCCTCAAAGGCCACAGGCGGTCTTGGGGTGCGTGCAGAAATATGCAGAGTTAAGGTCTGTTATTGCTGCGACAGCCCGCGGCTTTTCCACCGGTCAGAAATATCCAATATGATGAGACCGATCATTTTAAAGGATCGTCGTGAATCGTGAAGCGGAAAAACAACCGTATTATCCTGAAGCAATCCACCCCCTATCCCTCTTCCCTGTCATGGCACGCATTCACCTCGAAACGGACATAAAGTTGGCAATTTGCGATTTAAATAAACGCCAAATGAAATTCTTTGGAATAGTTTGGGATTCGATTAAAGCCCATATATCGTTAACGATACAAATATAATCCGATAAAAGGGGGACTTCGCTCACGTATCCCCGCGCGTCCAGAAGTACAGGGAGCTTCCGAAAGAATCCCGAATCTTTGTCTTGGAAAACTAATTTTCCCGTGCCGTGTCACATATATCACGTATCGCTACAAACAATCGCCGATACCTAACGACACAAAGAAGACTTTACAGTGACACATTTACAGGCAGATTACTTTTATTTTCAGCATCGAATCACCTTATACACTGATATTGAAACGCCGTGTAAATTCCAGCAGAAACACGGACCCTCTATTAGAATTTAATCAAATCCAGAAAAAGATCCTGCCAATTCGCATAAATTCGTTTCTTGCAAAAATCCTCGTTACTCAATGAAAAACGACTCAGCTTTCCCATATCCCAAACACACACCAAACACCTTAAAACGACCAACACAAAATACATCTGCCTCATTATGTTTTAAAAGATCAAAGCCAGAGTCACGTTTTATATCTACTTTCAACTTTAAATCCAATTGTTGAAGTAACAATGTACAAGTAACGATGCTCCTTTATAGCAATTTACACGATGCATCTTTACAATTTTTTACCAATTATAAAATATAATACACTTTTTATAATCAAAATTCAATTTTATAACTTTTTAATACTAAATTGTCGTACAACTATTAAAAAAATCATTTACACAAAAATGGAAATTATTCCAATTTTTGTGATTTTTTTTTTGGAAGTTTCTTAAAATTTATACACTATACCCACTTTGTACAAAATCTAAATCATAAACTGTCGCGTAACGATTAAAAAATGGTGATTAGTCCAATTTTTATGATTTTCTTTATTTATTATTTTTTTTGAATTTTCTAAACCGAAATATTTTAATTAGGTAATAAAATTTCCCGTCATCTTTACTAGCTAATGTGTCAGAAAGGCACATCCATCACGTCTTGAATTGGTTTCTTAGCAAACGATCCGTGCAATCGCAACTTTCCTGTGACAAAACACAATAAGGTAGACTCATAAATAAACACTTTTAACGCGTCTTTAAAAAATCGTTTTTTCAATAAATTAAAATAAAAAGTCAAACGTTTTGACGTTTACATGACATGTGTTTAAATTTCAAATTTGACATTTAAACACATGTCATGTAAACGTCAAAACGTTTGACTTGATAATTTAGGTAGGGCCCTAATTATCACGATAACCCAATGGCAAATGGACCAATCAGAACGCTTGTCAGGATGAAGGCATGAAATAATCAATAGTAATACCATGAGTAGGTTGAAATCCGCAATAATTCTGTCAATTTATTGACAAATGAAATTGTGTTTCTAAAAAGCAACACAATTGAATTGGCAATAAAGCGACAGAATTATTATAGTGATTTCAACCTACGAATTGTATTTGGATAGATTATTTCAAGCCTTATCTCTCCAAAATACAAATAAATTTTGTAAATTTTAACGTCAGTCTTTACTTCAAATGTCAAATTTGAAATTTAAACGCATGTCATGTAAACGTCAAAACGTTTGACTTGATAATTTAGGTAGGACCCTAATTATCACGATAACCCAATGACAAATGGACCAATCAGAACGCTTGTCAGGAGGAAGGCATGAAATAATCAAGTGTAATATCACAAGTGGTAAGAATATTATCTAATATCTTTAGAAATGCACGAATTTTAATCCCAAAGAGGAAAATGCAATTAAAGATTGGAACTTAAATGAGTTTCTAAAAAATATCGATAATTATTCTTACCACTTGTGATATCGTCACCTCAAAATTGGTTTGTTCAATGTCCACTTTTAGAGTTTTCGAGAAAAGGCCATTGAAACATAGAAGTTAATCGCATTTCATATTTGTATGAAACGTGGACTTAAAATTAGTTCTTGCATATACATATTTATGTTTGACATGTATTTCTGGTTGCTATTTTATGTTATTATCAATAGATTATAAGTTTTTACACATTTTTACTTTGGATATTGAACAAAATCAGTATTTAATATATGTACTCGGTCACTGAAGTGGATATTGTACAAAATATGAGGATATTGAATAATCAAAGTCTAGGTTTATTTAATTAAAAAAAAAACTTTAGAAACTTAAAAATTTATTATTATTAACACCACAACAATAAATGATTTATTATTATTAAAAAATATTAATATTTTCTGAAAATACTACGAAAATTCTTAAATCTAATTTCGTATTTTAATATTTTTTATTAAAGACTTGTAAAATTTTTTATCAGATCCCTCTTCCAGATATTTTACCATCGATTTTAGCTCACGGAATGAATATCAAATTCAAAATCAAATTCAAATTCATCTTTTAAGACCACATGGTCACAATAACTTTATAATCACATGAAGTAAAACATGACTCTGATTGGTCAAAATGGATATTGAACAAACCAAAACTACTATTTGTAACAGTTTAATTTAATTTGTATTGGAGTATTCAACATGCGGATATTGAACACTACAATACAGAATTTTAATAATATTGCAGGTTGTTGAATAAAAAATATACTAAAACAACCTTTATTTACTGAAATATACTTGATTTCTTTTCGTCTGTTGAACAAGCCAACTTCAACTTAATACTTGGTATATATAACTCAATTTCGCCAAAAAGTGGATATTGACTATTATGATTTTTTAAATAAAAATAATTAGGTAACAAAACTTCTTATGATTTTCTAGATAAATTTGTGAAAAATCTTTAAACGACTAATGGCGAGATTTTGTTTCTACGTCGATTTCTAAAACTCGCCAAAACATCATAATTTTCTGGAAATTCTTCATCAATTTTTGTCTTTGTATAAATGATGACGTTTTGACGAGATTGAATACTCATTGTAGAAACAAAAAATCTTCTAATTTAAATCAAATAAGAATATTTACTCTGAGTACAGTATATTTGACTTTGAATTTTTTATACAGTATTTTTAATTTTTTTTTCGAAAAAATTTGGGTTCTATATCAACAGTGTGACTACGTTTCGCTCGAGCAGGTCAAGCCAGCTTGAATTCGGGTTTGATTTGAGCTTTCACGTGTACTTCAAATGGTAGAGGTCAAGCCAAGCCGAATTCAAGCTGGCAAAACATTTGCAAAAACTGGATTTTTAGTTGAAGTAAACAAAATTTTTAAATTTTAATCTTACAAACAGCAAACAAGCCACATCTTTGGTTTACTTTAATTCTAATTACAATAAAATAATCTATATTTGGTTTCGTTTGATTCCAAGAAATCAAGCTATTTTCAAAAAATGAATGAAGGAAAATTTATGAAACTGACAAAACAGGCACCTTATCTATTTTGGTCTTTGGTTCACAGATAACAGTGAGATAAAAAATTTTACTATGCGATCAGTAGTTAAAAAGATACAACCATTATGTAATGCTAAAAATATGAAATAATTTTTATAAAGTTTTTTTGACGTTTTTTTTGCCAAATTGGAGATCTCTCTTTAGAAATTTAGCTCAATTTGTAAGATCCATTGCGTTAATTTAAAATTACATCAATTTCAAAATTCATATATATTTCATTTTTGTGAAATTTCATTTATTTTTTAAATTTACGAATTTAATAACCTACTATGCCTTCAAAAAATCATGAACTCTTTGGGCCTAACACTGGATATTATTTGAGAATATTTTATGTTTGATATTTTATGAAGAATATTTTTAAAATTTTACAACAATATTAAGTACTAAGGTGTTTTGACCCGAAAGTACAGATATTTTGGAACAACGGAAAAATCATAAAAAAAAATCCGTTTTTTTTTGTCTAAAATTAAAAAAAAATATTTAGTTTTTCACATTATTTTATAACGAACATAAATTGAGTAGAATTCTTTGGTTTTTATTAAAAATTAAACAAAAATTCTCGAAATTTTAAAAAACAGTCCCAAAATGTTCAAACTTGATAAACTTGTTTTCATATAAATATACAGGGTGTCTCAGACCACCCGTCCACCCCTTTTATTTTGAGAACGCCTTTTCGTACATGGATGAAATAAAAAAAAATATTACCAAAGCAAATCCGAAGAATGTATTGGTGCACATATTTTTTTCCGGAATAATCCGGAAGTGCCCGGAACCGGAAGTAACTTTCGATTTTTAAATGGCAACATAGGTCAAGTATGGTATCGTTTGAAAGATCTTTTAAAAAGAAACAACTTTTATTAAAATATTTTTTTAATATCTTTCATAATTAACAAATTAAACGAAAAACAAAAGCAAACAAGTGACAAATGGTTTCTTAAATTATGGAAAAATTAAAACACTACCATCATCCTCAATGGGTAAGGGTAGAGGCAATTATGATTTTTTAAACGGAAACATGTATTTTTTGCTTCGCCTATGCTTAAAAATAATCAACTTTTTTAGGTTATGTATTTACCCTAATTCAAAAAATAAATAAAAGTTGATTATTTTTAACGAATAAAGCGATAAACGCAAAAAAGAGTTTCAATTTAAAAAAATCTCTCTCTTGCCCATTTGCGGATGATGGTAACGATTTAATTTTTCCATAATTTAAGAGACCAATGGTCACTTGTTTGCATATTTTTTATTCGTTTAATTTGTTAATTATGCAAGATATTACAAAAAATTTTTTATAAAAGTTGTTTCTTTTTAAAAGACCTTTCAAACGATATCATACTCGACCTATGTTGCCATTTAAAAATCGAAGTTACTTCTGGTTCCGGGTACTTCCGGATTGTTCCGGAAAAAAATAAGTGCACCAATGGATTCTTCGGGTTTGCTTTGGTAATAATTCTTTTATTTCAGCCTTGAACGACAAGGCGTTTTCAAAATAAAAGGGGTAGACGGGTGGTCTGAGACACCCTGTATTGTAAAAAATACAAGAATTATAAAAAGCGTTCCATTTTTTTCCAGCAAATTTTTTTAGGTAGTAAATGTCATTCTGAACAAAAAAAAATCCTATGATGTAATATTTTTTTCAACTCTTTAAAAAGTTACAGAAATTTTAAAATTGATAATTTTTTGTGGAACACCCTGTATAATTTCCTTTCTTATTATACAGGGTGCTTAAAAAGTCGCGGACACGCTCCACGGTACGTTGTTTAGAAGCAATCGTTAAACAAGGGTAAAATAATTAAAAAAATATTTGGATAGAAATTCTGAAGTTATTAGCATATTTTAAAGAAGTAAACTTGACAACATTGTTTTCAAAGTAGACTTTGAAAATACCATTTAAGTCTTAATATTTAATTGAAATTTTTGGTAAGTTATGATTACAATCTAATAAAGGTGATAAAGTTCAAATTAACATTGACATTTTTTAAAAGTGCAAGAATGAATTAGTCAAAATATAGGCCGTTTTATTAATAGTAATTTATATTTAAAACAAATAAAAAAAATAAATTTTAAGTAGATGTTTGAAGATATTTTTATGAGATTAAAGTTCCAGGAAAACAAGAAATAATTGTAATATCTTTACATTGTTGCCATATGTCATTTTTGTCAATTTTATGATAAATTATAAATTTTTAGATTCTCAACATAAATTAATATTTTTTGTTGAGAAGTGCAATAACAACACAATTATCTTTATGTTCTGTACTATAAAGAGCAAAAATAACTAAAAATGTACAAAAAAAAAATTTAAATTTGAGCACTCATATCTTGAATAATCTGTTAGAAGGATTTTTTTGAATATTTTTCCCTTGTCTAACGAATGTTTCTTAACAACGTACAGTGGACCGTGTTCGCGACTATTTAAGCACCCTGTATATTTTTTATTTAAATCAATTATTATTTGAATTTTTTCTTTCCCAAATTGCTGTTTTGATCATTATTGGTTTAAAGCACATTTGATGGATAAAATGAAATTTATACAGGGTGTCCCACAAAAATCATTAAATTTTCAAACTGATAAAATTGCTGTAACTTTTTAAGGAGTCAAAAAAACATAATGGTTCATAAGAATTTTTTTGTTCAGAATGACATTTACTATAAAAAAAATGCTGAAAAAAAGTGGGACACTCTGTATAACCATGAAAACTTTCAATGTATTTCTATAGGATTTACAAAAAGTGATCTATAATGGTAAATAAATAATAAATTTTGTTGGATATTAGATGTAAAAATACAATAATATAAGTAGATGTACCACAAAACATGATTACAAAATTGTTATCATTGATAAGTAATTAACCTCAAGTGAATCACGCATACATTAATCTTCCAAATAAAAAATTCTGAGGTTATGACTAAAAGGTGTTTAAAGTTATCTGTTGGAAACGCAACGTAAAAAACGTGATAGTTTTTGCGATAAATAAGCGATGATAAAATGAATTGGCTCTTTCCGCGAAGTAATGAATAAACAAATAAAATAAAAAAGGTGAGTAAGTGGGCTAAATTAAAAATTAACCTCCGCATCAACGACATAAAGGCACAAAATTAGATAAATAGGTTTAAATTAAAACATCCGGCGGTAAACAGGTGAACCGTCTGCACCTACATTAACCAATTAAGCGAGACAATAAAACTCATTGAACGTGGAAAAGTGACGAGTCGTGTGGGAAGTTTGCGAGTTTTAAATGATTTATGGTGCATTTTGCGTTGAAAGGGGGAAAATTCGCGCGCGAGAGAATTGGAGAAAATCCTAAAAGCTGGACGGTGGTGACATCTATTGAGCGGCTAGTTGGAAGGAAGGCCGCTACGTGCCGCCTGCGTGCAGGAATTCCGCAGATTATAAATATTTGAATTCAAAAAAATCATAATCGAAATTCTAAAAGTCGCGCGAATCAATCATTGCGCCCCTAAGCGATGTGTGCTTTTGCGTACAAGCGCTGTTTATTCGCCGATTTACTTGCTAATTTTACCTCGTGTACCTTGCAGCACATTAACTTCCTTCCTGTATTTACACTTGTCTGTAAACAAGTGTTCATAACAGAATTCTGATTACATTGCGCTCGGCGATAAATCAGCAAAACACGAAATAAACAACCAAAATTACACACTTACACCTTGCATATTATAAACTGACGCGAGTAAATTTTCAATATAAATTTATGATAAGCAAATGTGTACTTCATAAATTAATTTATATTTTAAATTATTTCTTAAAAAAAAATTAATTACCTATTTGTTTACTTCACGTACAGGGTGAATAACTTCTCGTCACTTTTTAATTAACTTTACAAAAATAGAACATCATTTTTTCATCCCCAGAATTTTCCATTAGTGTTTACTGTTAGTGAACGTCACCTAGCATCAAATTTTTTTTATCAACTAAAGGTGGATTTATGCACACACATTTAATAATTAATTTTAAGATTTAATTTTTATACATACAGTCAAATTTCTCAAACTCAAATCTTCACGGGACTTTAAAAAAATTCGAGATATAGAAATTATTTCGCAAAGTTAAAAACGAATATTTTTACAAACACATTACAAACAAAATTCGACTTATTGAAGTTCGAGTTATGGAAGTTCGACTGTATTCTGTATTTGTGATTTAAGAACATTTGTGTCATTTATGAATAACATTTAAGTCCGATTTCTATAACGCATATTCCCCAAGCTCAGCTGAGATTCAAGTTCAGTTTAAATCGAGCATATTCTCCAAGCTCAGCTCAAATTGGAGCTCAGCTTAAATCGACCCAGCGTTTCCTTAAGGTTTTATTCACGACGTGTTGGCTAGGATCTGAACAGAGTCGGCAACTCGGCCGCGTAGCGGTTGCTATCCTTCCAGCTTTCTTCTAATTAGACTGTTTCAAAAATTAGCTGTTTAACGTTCAACTAGTTGCTAGGTCTAATAACCATACATTCGTTTTGTAAAAAGTAAACACATTGTAATTGAATCGGTGAGTCCAAGAACAGTATGAGTCCAAAAAGTGAATTTTGAGAAATATAATAGATTCATAATTTGTAAAGATTCAACTTTGGTATGTATTTTTAGAAAAAAAGAACATACTGCACTGAACAATTGGGAATTGATCACAATTCTTTAGAAGTATCCAATTTTCGGTTGTACGAGACCATAATCTGCTTAAATCTAGTAGAAACTTGAAGCAACAGTTTTCTATGTATCTGTTTTGTAATTAAATATGTTGGATTTGTTAGAATCTATTCAGGTTTAATACAATCTTGCTTCACTTAAACATTTTGTAACTTTTTCACTTTTTTTTGTCTGGTTAAGATTACTATTAGTGTTCCAGGAAGATATCTGTTAATGAAACTCCAAAATCTCATCGCTAATATACAGGGTGATCACTCTTACGGTTCACACTATTGGGATCTTGTTAACCTAAAGAGTTACAAAGTTGCTTAAATTATAAAAAAGTTGCCCCTTTTCAAACTTCTTTAGAATCTATTTAGAAATCCGAGATATCTTGCTCTAGTCCTGAAATATCATGAAAAATCTGAAATTTCGCATTTTCGTTTTCCTTCCATATTTTTTTAATCGCTTAACTTTTTCGATTGCAATTTGGCAATTTTAGATGATTTGACATTCTCTATCGATTGGCCTTAAGAAAAAAAAATTAGGTTAACTAGATTTCATTTATTTTAAACCAACTTTTGATTTTCTTATGGGCGCGATATTTGATTTTTATACCATTGGATAGAGAAAAAAAATACAATTTAAATGATGTAACACACATTGTTCTTTTACTTTAATTTAAAAAAAATTGAAAAAAGTATTAAATTTTTATTAACAAAATCAAGTTGGCATAAAATAACAAAAGAATAATTTTGTTATTTTATTTAAAAACAAACAGATATTTATTTTATGCCAACTTGATTTTGTAAATAAAAATTTAATATTTTTTTTTCATTTTTTTTTAGTTAAAATAAAAGAACAATGTGTGTTACATCATTTAAATTGTATTTTTTTCCTCTATCCAATGGTATAAAAATCAAATATCGCGCCCATAAGAAAATCAAAAGTTGGTTTAAAATAAATGAAATCTAGTTAACGTAAAATTTTTTTCTCAATGCCAATCGATAGAGAATGTCAAATTATGTAAAACTGCCAAATTACAATCGAAAAAGTTAAGCGATTACAAAAATATGGGAGGAAAACGAAAATGCGAAATTTCAGATATTTCAGATATTTCATGATATTTCAGGACTAGAGCAAGATATCTCGGATTTCTAAATAAATTCTAAAGGAGTTTGAAAAGTGTGCACCGTAAGAGTAACCACCGTGTATTGCATTACATTTTTAATGTCATTTATCTTATTTTGATTAATTTAGTAACAGGACTCATACTATTTTTCTGCTCAGTTCTGAAAATTTAGTAAGCTTTTGCCTTTATGATAGTCCTTAGCGTATAGTTCTTAAGCTCATGGTATAAATGAACAAATTTTCAGTACTTTGACTATTTTAACTGAAAACCGCATTTTTTTACTAGTACTATTATTGGACTCACCGATTCAATTGTTTAATTTAAAATTATTACTAAATCAAAGAGAATTCATAATTCCAAGGAAGGGAGACAATTTATTTAATTTAAATCCAAAAAAACTGCTCCTCGTCATAAAAATCAATATAACTTTTACGAGCATATAATTATTATTACATTATTCACATAATTTAAATCTACCTCACACAATATCAACATTTTCTAAATTCGAGTTTGATGGATGTTTTGAAGCCTAAGCGCTCAATATCGAGGACTTACGTAATAAGCTCTGCTTGAAGCGAATAATGCGTGATTTCGGCGTGGTGCATCCGAGTAAGCTGAACTTGCGACTTGAGATGCAACTTAAGATTTAGTTTGGTCTCAAGACATGCTGGAGAAACCAGACATTACACGTACATATGTTCATTATTATATTATTCACATAATTTAAATCTACCTTATCCACACTATCAAAATTTTCAAAATTTATGTTTGATGTCTAAGCGCTCAAAATCGAGGACATATGAGGACATACTCTGCTTGAGGCGAATAAGGCGAGAATTTCTGTTTATTTTAATTTCACGTTGCTAAACTTTCTTTAGATTTTCCTGTTACTATCGAGCTAGAAAGGATATCTTAGGAGATTATTGGTCTGATGAGCGATTTGTACAGGTGAACTTTATTTCCACTGTTGATTTTGACTTTGTTGGCTTTAAATATTGTGATAGATCTATGGGTCTTAAAGTTAAGCTTTGAATCGTGGTGTAGACCGAGGTATTTAGTGGATTTACTTCAAGAGACTTGATCTGTTCCAATGTATACATCACAGTGTTTGTTGGTAAGATTTGCAGCTTTGTTTTTCTGCAGGCAATTGCGGGGTAGTCCGCATAGAGAGCGACGAAAATGTGGTATTTGATTGGAGTAGGGATATCACTAAGAAATACATTAAATAGATTGGGAGCAAGGATAGAACCTTGTAGGATACCCGCAGTGCGTGAAGAACGTATTTCGTCTAATGATACTTGAAAAGATCTTTCAGACAGCTATCATAAATGAAGCTTTATGAATCTACGTTGAAAATGTGATTAATTTTTGTTTGAGACCTCGATGCAATAATACTCTTTCAAAAGGTTGCACAATAACTAGAAATTTGGCTGCGGTATACCTGTTGTTCGAAAATCTCAGTTTCATGAAGTCGCAGAGCCGTTTAAGTAGTGTATTTGTGGATTTACCTCGTTTAAAGCTGCATTGAAAATCAGACCAAAGTGCTGGCGAATTCTGTTAAGGATACAAATTTCGAAAAATATCCTAGATTGCTGAGTAGGCTAATAGAACGACAGTTCTGTAGGAATGTGCGGTCTTTATCAGGTTTTGGGATCATGAACACCTCTACTTGTTTCCATTTATTTGGAAAATAAGTCATCTCAGATTTTTACTAGGTTCATGAACTTATTATTGTTTAGATGTTTCATGATGTCGTTACATATGCCATCTAAGCCTAATGATTTTTTGGATTTGAGGCCTTTCATTATATCTTGAATTTCTTTAGGTGATATGGTGGAGATTGGTTCTTTAAAGTTGTTACGCGTATTTAGGATTTTTTTAGGAATTTACTGACCAAGTAATTTTCATCAATTGGGGAACACTGGTTTTCTAGATTATCGGTCATGGCTTCTGCCATATTTTTTTAGTTTTTTAATTATTTGACCAATTTCCGAATTTTTTGGTGGCTGGGGTCTTTCCTACAGGATTCTAAATGGAAATCCCATTGGAGGTCACTGGTGTATTGAAGATCTTTTCTAATTTGACTGAAAAGTCTGTTCATTTAGGTATTGTACATCGGATTTCTGTTTATTTGCCACTGCCTACGAGTTTTATTTATTAATTTAATTTTGTTCGAAATGAGTGCTTTTGTAAATTTGTGTTTCATGGGGACGTTGATGATGATAATTTTATTGAGTGTTGAATAGAAGATGTGAGTTGGTCAACAGCGTTGACGAAATTGGGAATTTTAACTACGTATAGATGGCGCTATTTTGACATAAATTATGCAAAAAAATGGAGGAAGGTGAGTAAAGGCTTTGTTGTGCTTTAACTGGTTTTAGTACTAGTATTTATAACATTTTTGCTGACAAAAAATCTGATCTCCGGAATAGTGAATATTTAAATAACTAAGTGTTCCGGTGCAGGGCCGTATTCTTGATATACTTGATTTTAGAAAAATTCGAGCAAAAAACGGAAAAATCTACAAACTTAACGATTTTTCAACATTTCCTTTAGAATATTTCTAACAAAAATTTTAGTACTTTTAAATTGTGGTATTGTAGGCAAATGTATACAATTTTGTAAAAATATTAATAATAATAAAAAAGTTATTAACAATTTTGTTTTAAATTGTGACCAAGAGACATCTATGAAGATTGATACTGAACTACTGAAATAATGCTTTACCGCAAACGTTTCCAATAGTTCTTTTCTACCTGTTACAAATCTCGAGAGCAAACACGTCCCATCCCTACATAAAATAATTGCGATTGCGGGCGCGGTCGTAATACGAGAGCAAAGACGGCTTGGAAAGTTTCGACTTTAAATTTAATGGTGGACCAAAACATAAGTACAAAATCTAAATTTGTTAAAGACTTACCAAGATCACAATGGAAAGTATTTAGTATTAGTTACCTGTAATAAAAAAAAAGAATTAAAATCATAAAGTTTAAAATTGTTGAAACTTATTAAGTACAAAAATCCCATAATTAAGTCACATCATATGTGGGTAGTATAATTAATTTAATTTTGCAAGCATTCTTCTCAATTGGAATATAAATAAATTATAACTAAGGTATTGTAAGTTTTTGATTTTCGCTTTGATTTGATTTTATTGAATAAAGAACTTTTCGTTTAAAATCCGGAGGAGCAGAATAGCGAAATAAACTTTTCGAAGTGAAGTCTACAGGTAAAAGGTTTTGTCTTGAATTTATATTCCTTCATCAGTCTCCCTTTCAAAGCTTTACCGCTCGGTATTAAGCTTTTAATTGCAATTAAATTAACCGAGAAGCTTTGAATGGTAAGTAACTGACGAAAATTTTAACTTCCATTACGATCTTTAATTCCTAAATTAATCATTAGATTATGCAACAAAAATGAGATGAAGAAATTGCGGAGTAATCATACAATGTAACCGCTGTTAAGCTTGTATGTTATAATCGTGGGTTTAAGATATTTAAATTTAGATCGAGGATTACCTGTTATATATTTACTTGTGATTTGTGAAGTAGTGAAGTCGGAGAAGTTGTGGGTTTTGTAAAATTCGCCTGGAGAGGTTGAAGAAGATAAGTTACACAGATGTGTAATGTCTAGGTGAAGGGGGAAGCCGCAATTAAAGATATGTATTGTAGTTCGTATATATTTGGATTAGTTTGCATGTTTAAATCTAACATGTTATTACGGTTGAGTCGCGTCATTGTCATATAGGTAAGAGTATTCCAGGGGGAGAGGATTTACTCCTCGCAACTCGCAGAAAGTTGTAACATGTCTGACATTAAGATGAGGATTTAATTATTACAGTTATCTTTATAAAGCAAGGTGGAGTAGATGTATGTAACTTGAAGGTCGCTTTTCTCCAGATTTATTTAATCTCTATTATAATTCAAGACGATACCTTCGCTTCATTCGGCAAGACCTTCTTTGGCTTTGTTTTCGAGATTTATACAATTGTTTACATTACAAGTTAATTTAGAATTTAAATCCCTAATTTATCAGATGGCAGACAGTTGAAACAACATCTTGTGCTTTGCTGATTGTGTATATACTTCACCTTCTGCAGCGCCTTTTAGTCTTTCTTTGCCTCAGGGGCACGCCCTACTTACGTCCCCAGCCAAAATAATTACTAACGAAACAATAACATCATCAGATACTTCGAATAAATTATTGCTTCTATAGATTTTACAGCTACTTCAAATTGATAACTTACTTTACAATATTACTTCCCCAATGTTTTACTTATTCCTTTTATACATCAGCTATTTTGATCACCACCAAAGTTTTTCTTAAATCCACCAGGAGCAAGTCAATCAAATATATTCTCAAATTTCTACTAGATATAAAAAGATTATGGTCTCTTAAACCTTTATCCACCAAATTTTATACCGAAAACTGGAAACTTCAAAAGAATTACGTCCAGAATTAAATCATCTTGAATCATGTTGACGTAAGACTTGCGATCAAGGTTTCAATAAATCTAATTATAACCTTCTTATGACCAAAAAAGAAGAACATATCGCCAATTTCAAGTCTTTTTCCACGCCTTAAATCAATTTACCTATCAGAAATCGCAATTCCGAAGAACAAAAATAAATTTGTCCAGAATGAAATAATCTTAAAACATGTTGACGTACGATTTGTGATCAAGCTTTATATTAATCTACTCATAACCTTCTTTGGATCAAAAGGAAAAACTTGCCAATCTCAAGTCTTTTTCCACACCTTAAATCACTCTACCTACAAAAAATCGCAATTTCATTTCAAAGAACAAAAAATCTGACTGGAGCAAATAACTTTGTACAGAACGAAACCATCTCGAAACAAGTTAACATACGGTTTGTGATCAAGGTTTAGATAAATCCAATCATAACCTTCTCGGTACAAAAGGAAAAACATATCGCCAATTACAAGTCTTTTTTCCACACCTTAAATCATTTTAACTATCAAAAATCGCATTTCCGAAAAACAGAAAATAACTTTGTCCAGAAATTTTGAAGCATGTTGAAATACGATTTGTGATCAAGGTTTCGATAAATCTACTCAAAATCTTCTTTGGACCAAAAAGGAAAACATCGCCAATTTCAAGTCTTTTACCACACCTTAAATCACTTCACCCATCAAAAATCGCTCTTCCGAAGATCAGAAAATCTGGCTGGAGCAAATTGCTTTGTACAGAAGGAAACCATCTCGAAACATGTTAACGTACGATTTGTGATCAAGGAATAGATAAATCTAATCACAATCTTCTTAGGACCAAAAAGAAAAACATATCGCCAATTTCATTTTTTTTCCACACCTTAAATCACTTAACCCATCAAAATAAACCAAACATCTTTGTCCAGAGAGTCTGGATAATCTATAAATTTAAAGTTACAACTGGATTTTGGGTTAGTGTTTAAGTACAGGATGCATTTTTGAACAAGAAGTAATCAACAGATTTAAAGCCACTACAAAAATAATTGGCGGAATCTAACCAACATCTTGGAGATTTTGCGAAACACGGATACAAAAAAACTGTTGCTTGTTTTTGTTACGTGTTTTCCAACGAAATAAACAATACAGCTTGGTTTTCTCAACAATTTGCAATGAACTCGGTAATTGAAATCAATGAAATACATGATAGTTCGTATTCTCTTTGGTAATTTTTGGAACTAGCACAAGACCAAGATGCTCTTCATAATTTGATTTAATTATTCAGATAAAATAGGTCCAACATTTTTGATAACTGTTTAAGCTATTTCTTAAATCCAGGAGCAAGGCAAGCAAATATAATTTCAAATTTCTACCAGATTTAAGCAGATTATGGTCTCGCACAACCGAAAATTGGATACTTCTATAGAATTTTAATACGATACGTTCAAAATGAAATCATCTTGAAACATCTTAACATACGATTTTTGATGAAGGTTTAAATAAATCTAATCATAATCTATTTAGGACCAAAAAGATAAACATATTAGCGATTTTAGGTCTTTTTTCACACCTTAAATCGCTTTACATATCAAAAATCGCAATTCCAAAGCAAATAACTTTATGCAAAAAAACCTTCCTGGTTAATGCTCAAATTTCAAGTTACAAGTGGATTTGAGATTTGGTGCGTGAGCTCAGAATGAATTTTTGAACAAGAAGAAATCAATAAATTTAAAGCTACTTGAAAAGAAATTGGTGGAATCTTGCTACCACAGTGGAGATTTTACGAAACACAGATACAAAGAAAACTGTTGCTTGTTTTTGTTTCCGTGTTTTCCGTCCAAATGAACAACATATCTGGGTTTCTTCAAAAATTTACATTGAACTGGGTAAGTAAAGCACAAGACAGGGCTTTTCAAAATTAGATTTAATGATTCTGATAAAACTACGAAAGGAGCTTTAATCATTTAAGACTAATTCCATCATTAGCTTGACTAAGTAGGGACTGCAACTTTTTCGATCACTACTAAGATTTTTCTTTAATCCACCAGAAGCAACTCAAGCTAATATATTTTCAAGTTTCTGCCACCTTGCAACCTTGGTCCAACAAATTTCGCACTATTTCAAGTATCCCGAAACTTGAAATCTTGTAAAGAATACGTTCGAAATCATCTTGAAACATGTTAACGTACGATTTGTGATCAAGATTTAGATAAATCTAATTCTAACTTTCATAGGATCAAAAAGAATCACTTTACCCATAAAAAATCGCAAATCCGAATAACAAAAAATCTTTCTAGATACTCTATAAATTTCAAGATAAATCTGGATTTGGGGATTGATACTTGAACTAGGCAAGTTAAATTAAGGAAATACGTGATAATTCGTCTTATCTTTGATATTTTTTGGAGCCAGCTTAAGACAAAGAAGCTCTTCCAAATTGGATTTAGTCATTCTGACAAAATTACGAAAGAAGGTTCCAGCATTTAATAGTATTTTCGCAATTACCTTGATTTTGCAGTAGGTGTCATTTTGAAAAAAAGACTTCCACTATCTCCTTTTTCTTTTTAGGGAAGCTAAAATAATAAATGCAGCACCAATGTCGGCCACAGTCCGTAGGTCCATCTCCAACTGCAGTTGGATTGGACGAAAACATTGTTGGCCAAATGCTTCCAGACAAATGATACTGTATCTAACATATTTCTTGTCAAAAGTTGTTAACAACTATACTCAAGAGTCTCCTCATCATACATGTGAAAATAGTTTCAGTGGTTATAATTTTTTCATCAAATTTAGTTGACCATATTGGTTTATTATTTGATGTAGTTTTTCCTTACATCCTTGGTGAAGTTCTTCGGAACAACTCGTTCCTATTCTTCAACTTGCTACTAGATATGTTCATTTTTTTGTGATGTGATTTGAAGTTTGAGGATGAAAAATAGGTACATAGTATTGATTGTAGGAAAGTATTGGAATAAAGCATCGTAATTTAGTAAAATTGGTGGAAGTAATAATATTGTAAAGTTCCCGTTTATGTTTTGCGTCTGGCGAAACGTAACTGAATTACACGGTCCATAAAAATTTTTAAGAGAAACTGAGTGTATGGAATGACTTCGACTTCCACCTGTTCTACCGAGCACCGAATGCAAATAATACTTTGGAGGAATCGCTCCCTGGAGCAAGTTCTACCACGAAGCGCCCGCAAATTGTGGAATTTATTGAATTATTACTGAATTACGTTTCAGGATGCACCATTTTTCGCTCGAAGCATATACACATATTTTTCGAGAGACGAAGGGACTACTTCTTTATTCGGATTGATTTTATATCTGCAGTTTGATCAGAAGTTTGCAAAAGTCCTTGCATGCGGATGCAATTTTTGACCCAGATAATTTACGAAACTGCGATTGTCAAATAAATTAATTTATATACGCGGCATTAGGTTCCAACGCAATGGGGAGAGAAAGGAGAATAAATTTATTTTTTACAAAATCCACGATTTATAAATAAAACAAGGCGCGGGCGTTTAAACAGGTGCAAGAGTCACTACGACCTCTTCCATTGACATTAATTGGCCGAGAATGTTAATTAATGAACAGGTCGAAAATATGCACGCAGACGTACTATTTTAAAATATGATGAGTTATTACATTGTGACGAGCTATAAAATTCTTTTCACCTTTTAACTAGTTCTGGCAACGGCATCAACAATAAAGCAATCCCCTTTGCCAGCTGACCAAACAAATCATTTCACGTTTAGTTTTATGCTTCACTAAATTAATTGCCAACAAAACAAAAATCACCAAAAGCCCCAACTTTAAAATCATCCAATTAAAATTTAAAACAATATTACCTCATCACCAAATGGTACCTACATGTTTTTAGCCAATTCATCAACAAATCTACAAAAACCATAAGGAACATTACTACACCTTTTCCAATTGTATTTCAGAAAGCATCAATTATATTTCGGAAAGGATCAATGGTATTTCAGAAAAATCAATATAATTTCAGGAAGGACCAATTGTAGAAACATGAGGAAGCCCAGACTTTTTGGAGGTGATTGTGCACGTGAACCTCAACAGACACAAGCAATTCATCAAAAATACGCTTAGGTCTTTATTCACCAATGTTAAACCCGATTGAAATAATCTGTTCTAAGATTAAAGGAGTATTGTTAAAAGACAACTTCAGATTTCTCCTGTTATGGATCCTGGTATCATAGAGCAAATTTTGGTTTACTTAGAAACAATTATTGATAAAGCCAAAAATATAATATTGTTAGAGTATAACACACTACAATCTATCATAAATGTAGCTGCTTGGTTTTTTGAAATACAGTTGTTGCTTTCTGAAATACAATTTATGTTTCTGAATTGATCTTTTCTGAAATACAATTGGGAAAGATGTAGTAAAGCAAAAAATATAGAGGAAAGTAATTTTTCCAAAAAATTGCCACTCTGCTCGTATTTTTGAAGTTTTCAAGTGTAGTGAGTTTTTTTACTGTTCTGCTAAATTCTATGCACCACACCTAAAAGTAAGTCCTTTTTCCTTCATAATCTAAATGGATGTAGAGTGACTTTTTGAATGTTCTACCTAAAATGTAATATTTCTGATATTATATTTTTGATTCTGAAGTATTTTCCGAAAACTTCAGAATTATAACTCTTCAAGTTATGTCATTTTAAACTGAACTAAATTCAAAAAATGAGATATTAAGCTCTCTAAGCGAATCATCTTCCACTCATCAAAAAATCCTACTTCCAAAACCTGTATCGAATATATGGAACACATTCTATCAGTAAAATTAGGAGAATTTCATAACTTTGTAAAACAGACTAATACTTGCTGAAGCATTTCAAAATGTGGTACAACTCCAGATTTTATTCATAATTTCTTTCGAATTACAGTAATTACTTTCGATTTAAGAACAAACATTTTCCTCTGGCGTTAGGGATGTTAGGAAAGTACTGAATATTGGTCCAAAGAATTTTAATAATGGTTCCTTGGTCCAGTTTTATTTTACCAAATGAAGGTTTTTTCTAAATATAGCCTACGCAGTCAAAACTGTCTTAGAACCAAACACCTTTTCTAAAAATACTCTTTAGTAATCTTTAAATATCTCTTAGCCGTAACAAATATCTACATGGTCGGAAAAAGATATTGGGCTTCCTACTTTTGGAATATCACTCCAAAATTTTTTAGGTGCGTTTATTTTTCTTAAAACCCACAATCTATTTGGAAATTTATAGATGAGTATATGATCTCTTCTTTACAGTTTCTCCGAAAAAAATAATAATATTTAGAAATAAAATATTCTGCTCTTTAAAGCTCTAAAAGGTAGCCAAAAAATTGTAGTGTGTACGTAAGTGAATTCAGGAATCCTAGAATTATTAACAATTGAGTTTTTCAAAGGTGAATATACAAATATTTTAAGGTAAAAATCCACATATTCAAGAAGAATGTTTGTTCGTAACTTTATATTATTCATGAAGAGGACCCAATTCGTCCCTTCGGAGAAATAATGATGCAAGTCCAAAATTAGTAGATCATCAGAAATGAGAATTGAAGTTCCTGTCTTTCATTGTTTTTCATAATAATACTGGTTTAAAAAATTGCGAATCGAAAAACAAGGCATCTGCATCTTACAATCAGATGACTCCATTGGATCGACGTATTTCTTGATAAAAAATCCAATTTTGTACTTGTGTCGTTGATTCTTCGAAGGTGCGAGTTACCAATTGGCTTTTTCGTGATCAGGACATAGGATTAGGTATTTTTCCTTCATAACCGATTATAGCTAATAGTTTAATCCTACTAAAGCCGAGTTAATGATCTGAATAGTTTTTCATAAAGCGTCCTTCGATGTTACCTGCGTTGCATGATGCATTATTTGAATTCCAAGGTGGTATAGTGTTTATTATAACAAAGAATTTCCTTAATTTTCTTTATAATTGGAATAGGATAAATTTAAAGATTTAAAGTCAAAAATTTAAATTCTAAGGAAGAAATCGTTCCTTCGATTCTCCTACATTTCACCTGTTTAGTGTCGCAGGAGGAAAGGAATCCAACATAAAACGGACGTAAAACGCAACGTTCCTTGTAAAGGCAACTTTAAACTGAGTAATAAACATGACAACCAATTAAGATGTAGATTGGAGCAACTACGGTATTTACATGATGTAGGTGTGTACCACCGTGTTTGTTCTGTATCCGTGTGTTTGGAATAAACTTGGAAAAGGCAGAGGAAATGCTTGAGACTTTATGTTAATTTATTCCCTTCATTTTCGTGTTTTCCCGGTGCGAGTTTGCTCTGCATACATTGCCTCTGCCTGCTTTGACTTACAACTTGTATTTGTTAATGTTTATCAACTTATAGCGAGGTACGAAATCGTTCGTCCTAATTTAAGATGCTAATTTAATATTTGTTCAACGCATACGAGTTTTATAAAATATTAAGTCGAAATGGTTTAAAATCGCAGAAGACAGGAGGGAAGCTCTTAATTAAAGAAAACTGGAAGATTTCCCCTACTCAAGCGACTAATTGGAATAATCCGGTCACAATTAATTTTCACCACCTTTATTAACTCCAGCGTCGTAATCACAAATGTCGTTGAGGTATCTATGCACTTGTTTCAATTAACTAATGGAGTCATATTATGTAAGGACCACTTGTAGCAGCTTCATTAGTTCACCGTCTTGCCTATTTCCTCTTTCCTGCTGACACCGTATTGTTGCATATGCATAAAGTGCAACGCCGTGTCGCGTCTCAACTCAGCTCTATCGGAAATTATAATACAATCTGGATTAATTTTGTTCGCAACTCTGTTATGTATTCCATAATTAAGTATTCTGTAAAATTAATTAGAATGTTTTAGTTTAATATTGAATTTCCTACGTCGAATCTTTGTTTAAGTTATGCACATAATTGGAAGGTTTATAAACTTCTTCAACTTCCAGACAACTTTTTTCTTTTAATTATTAATAAGTTTCCACATTTTTACTGTCTTAAAATAAAACGGTGTTCATATATATACCAACAATAGTTGGTGATTTCGAGTATTCGCGCATTCCTTTCGGGTTTAAGCGCTCACATACTCGACTATGGTTCCTATGGTAGTTTGGTCTCAAAATTGGACTGTTTGTTAACAAACTGAGCGACCATCCACTCAAATCGGTCCGGTGTGATTTAGCAAGATTTTTCCATTGACCAAATTGTGTGAAGAACTTTCTATACCATAATCATAAAACATATTTTGTAGTTTAGGTGGTGTGGAGAAATTTATATTTAGGGTAGAAGTTATTTTGTGATATTATTTCTTCGAAGAGGTATGAGAAAATAAAATATTCGGTTTCACCTGGTGAGCTATTTCAGTCTGAACACGTGAGTGTGTTAAAGTGCTACGAAGGTAAGCGAGCAGAGAAATATCTGGCGAGTAAAAATAATCTGCTTCTTTGTGCTGAGTATCCGTGATATGCAGACCCGCCCAGGTGAAGAGAAGGCACGAAGCTATTAACATTTTTAACCCGTACAATGTTTACTGCTTCTATTTCAAGATTGGAACTTTTTGATTAATCCCGTCGCAAGTTCGAGCGGAATTTATTGTTTTGCTTTGTAAAAATAAGCGCGCGCTTTGCGGAGCTATTGATATGACTTATTTATCGCACATTAAACGAAACAAATTCGGATATTCCATAAATGAAATAATTCAGTGACTGCTTTTTCAGTTGTGTGACTATTTATTTTACATTTGTTATGTTTGAAGACGCCAGGTCTTTGAATTTTATCAACAAACTTATTTGAAATTCAATTTATTTTATGACGTTGCGGTGCACCGATTTCCAGTTTTATTCGATTGTTTTCGTATGTATTGACTGTAGTTATTAAAATTAAAACCTAATTTCTTTTACTACATTACTTCTTTACAGCTTTAGATACCAAAACCCCAAACTCATTGGCACCAAGCGAACTACTGTTTTTAAAACTTACTTCTCCTTGCAGGATATTTACAATCATAAATTCTCAAATCAGATGCACCTTCAACGTAAAAACAAATTCACTGAAATTACTTTTACTGAAATTATAAAGAAGCAACCAAGCAATCTAGGCCAAGATCTACGATAAGGAGTGACCGTAACGTTCACCTGATCTCACCTCCTCCCAGTTTCTAAACTAACTCAGCCCAAAATTCGTAGACGTTATAAAGAATAACATCTTCTACTGTGGTTAATTATTGTGTATCTTATCTTTGTCCTCTTCCATCTATATTCAGCCATCTCTTGATACTACTTTGAGGTACAATTTCCATACAATTTGTTGTCCAGTGTTGAATAGACCCCTCTTGCATCATGCATACTCTGGATTTCTTTTGATCCTCCTTCCTCCTATAACCAGAAGTTGTTTCTCAATTCCTCATTTCCACAACTAAATCTCGCGATAATTTTTGTATCTTCATCATTCCCTTCTTTTATGTTGAATCCTCCCTACTTAATTGACCTGCTTCTTCTAAAGTTTGTTGCCTTATTTTAATCCTACTATTTGGTCTTTTTCTGTTAACACCCTTGTCCAATTGCCTTATTATTTTGTTCACTATATCTTTGTTGTTCTTTCTAATTTTCTCCTCGTAGTTCTTGTCTAACTATATAGCCCGGTGTGTTCCTATTTAGAACTTTTATAAATTTTATAAATTTAGGTTTCAGTTTTTGTAACTCTTCCTATTCTGTCCTTAGCTATTTCACTTACGAATAACAAGTATTTCGAATAACGTGGCCCTCATTTTTATTTGTTTTTTAGTCTTCATTTCCTTTAATTCAAAACCTTTCCCATCATCACTGTTACTTTTTTTCCAATTCTCTCTGCATGGATCTTTCCCAAGATATTACTCTGCAATATCATGCCAAGATAACTAAATTCGTATGCTTTTCAATGTCTTCTCTTCTGCCAATAGTATGTTTCATTCTTTTTCTCAACCTCCCTTGGAAAAAATCATTATTTTTGTTTTTTCCACATTTAGTTAATTAAAGAAGATCGACTATTATGAAGAGCACCACTGAGACTAAAGTACATCGATTAAGATTTTTACTTGAAAAATTAATTTTTATATGCACATATTTCAAACGTTGATCTACAGCTTTTGGTTTATAATTTTCTAAACTTAACATGCAACGAAAATTGATGAATAAGTTCTAATTTTGGTTTTGGTCGGAGTAATAAATTTGTAAGTAGGAAGTTAATTTATTTCTGGCGTAGGTTTTTTAAGGCTTAAGATGAGGAGATAGCCCTTAACCTCGACCTAACCGTATTCGAAAGTAATTCTTAATAAGTTTGGAGAGTAATTAAAAGTTGTTCATCTTCTCGCGCGCAATTCAGCGATTAATTCATTATCATGATTGGCGATTAGAATCTCAATTTATAAAATACACAGAGTTATAATTAGCAATTAGTAGATTCCACGGCGGCCGCGTGTACTTTAACGTTGATGTATTTTAATTAGCAGACATGAAAATCCGATTAAAAGTGGGGCGTTGTTATATTAACCCCTAAGTGTTTCGCACTTTGCATATTTCAAGATCGCTAACTTCTTCTCCCGTTCCCTTCTTTCCTACTAGGTAAACGCCGAGCAATTTTATAACTTATTCCTACCCAAACAAACAAGGTGTATTTTGAGATTTGCATTAATTTTATGCCATCATAAATGTAGCTTATGGAAGCGGGCCTGAGAGATTGACTCCACTTCTAAGTATTCCCTCCAGAGCGCCTCTTTCGAGAATCGGGTAATCAAAAAGGTAAATCAAAGCGGTGCAGCTTTGAACTTAAACCGGAACAGGTTTTGTTTATTCGCTTAGCTTTTTATCCTACCTTACCGTTTATCTAAATTGAATTCACAGACTTTACTTTATTTCTCTTTCCTCTTCTTCCACACATTACTTTACAGCACAATTTTATATAATAACATTACACAACCTTTTCTTCAATTTCCAAAACTACTAACCGAAACAAAGTAATTACTTCTACTCTTATTAATAAATGCATTATTTCCGAAAGGATCAATTGTATTTCAGATAAATCAATCTTATTTCAGAAACCATCAATTGTACTTCAGAATCATGAATTGTATTATATTTCAGAAAGCATCAATGGTATTTCAGGAAAGTCAATATAATTTCAGAAATGACCAATTGTAAAAGCATGAAGAAGCCCAGAGTTTTGGACGGTGATTGTGCATATGAACCACTCACCCATATAATTCATCAAAAATGTGATTTGACAATTTAACAATACATCAGTACCAATATTGCTCTTAGGTCCTTATTCACCAATTAAAATAATGTGTTCTAAGATTAAAGCAGTATTTTTGAAAACGACCTTCGGAATTTTCCTGTAATGGCTCCTGGTATCATGGAGCACATGTTAGTTTACTTAGAAAACATATTCGATGAAGCCAAAAATATAATTCTTGGTGGTGATTGTGCTAGTGCAGCCAAATTCACTACAAGCGATCATGCAGCTACTTTAGAAATGGAAGACATGGCTATAAGTGGCTAAAATATAATATTTAGGTAATCCAAAATTTCTATGTGATGTTGGAGACTGATGCCGTTTCACAGTACTGCAGTTTGATACCAAGTTCCTTGTGTTTTTTCCAGGTTAGCTTATGATCCAGGTGCATACGTCACATGGATTGACTTTGTATCATTTATCACGTATAATAAAGGTACAAAGACCTCCCTTGAGGCACACCTGAGTTGATTGGAAATAGTAATAGTATGCTCGTTCTGATGTTTTGCAAGGAAAAAGCGATCTTGAAGATAAGATTTTAGGATTAGAAAGTAATTTTCTAAATTTGTTTAGGAGACCAGTATGCCATACTTTGACGAAGACCTAAGATATATCCAAGAAGGCTGTAGAACAGTATTTTTTGTCCTAAATTGCTAGGTTTATTTCTTTGCATATCGTGAATTGGAATTGGCTTACTTGCTTTTAGGAGCGGTTGTAGTTTGGATATTATAAGCTTTTTTAGAACTTATGAGAAGTAGGTTGATCGGACGGTAGGATTTTACTTCCTCGGTTTTGGGATTAAAATAATTGTGGCTTCTTTCCACATCATGGGAAAATGTGCTGTACTTGAATTTGCTTTGAATATTCGTGTTAGGTGGAGTATTCCTTTTCTTGACAATTCTATGAGTATTTTTCCTGCAACAAGTTCATATCCTTGGTTTTTTTTTCTGAAATGAGGCTTTTTGAAATACAATTGATACTATCTCAAATTAATTTGGTTTTTCTGAAATTGATGATTTCTGAAATTGAATTGATCTTTACAAAAATAAACCTGGAAAAGATGTAGATACAACCAGAAAATATTAAGTATTAAATTTGAAAATACTTAAGTACTTCAGTACTTAAAGTACTTAAATTCTAAGTATTCAGTACCAGTACTTTTGGAGTAAAAACGAATTAAATTATAGTTATACCTACAGTATAAATTGTAAATGGTACCTCACTCTTTTCCAACATAAAATTTTTATAAATAGTTAATGTCATTCTGAACAAAAAAAATACTATGAACTAATATTTTTTTGGACTCCTTAAGCAATTATGGAATTGGAAAGTTGTTATGGTTTTTGTGAAACACCGCCTATAACTTTCTTTCTTTTATCATCAATTTTTATTAAAAACAATTATGGTTTTGATTTTGTCTTTGCCAACTTGTTTTTTTGAACATTATTGTCTATTTTTGAACTAAGAGTGGACCGTTTTGAATTTTTCTTGATGAAATTAATCTATCTGATTGGCTTAAAGATAAAAACAAAATCCAAAGAATTTAATAAAAAATAATCAAAACAAAATAAAATTTATACAGGGTATCCCAAAAAAAAATCATTAAAATTTTGAAATTTTAGAATTGCTGTAACTTTTTTAGGAGTCGAAAAAAGTATTAATTCCTAGGATATTTTTTGTTCAGAATGATTTTTACGATCTAAAAAAATTTGCTGGAAAAAATGTGAGTGACCTTGTACTCTGTATACAGGGTGTCCCATTTCACGTTAGACTGTATTTGTATCTTTGTTATTATTGGAGATAGAAAGTCGGTTAAATGGACAAAGTAGTAGAGAGATTCGTTGACAAAACATTTGAATATCGCATCGTTCCTGCACTATCTTGAAAAAAAAGTAAATGCGATAATCAAAATGTGGCTATAACTTCTTTATTTTCGGTGGTACCAAAAAAGTTTTTGGACATTATACAGGTACTTGCTTGTGTACAGTGCAGTAAGATAAATGAATATTTTTTTCGCCAACGAATTGACCGGGTCAATTCACTAATTATAAATAATTCGCGTGAGCACAAAATTACAAAGCTTATAATAAGTCTCCTTCAATCCTCTAATCTCATGTGAATTAACAATAAAAATGAACTAACCCGCCGTCTGACATCTGGTCGTCTGTGGTGTAATAATACGTAGATTTTAATTCTTAGTTTTTAGGTATTCTAAATGATTATCTGGGTTTAAAAGTACTTACGTAAAGTACTGAAAGTAGAATTTCAAATACTTTAAGTACCAGTACGCCCAACTCTGGATACAACCAGCAATAAAACCATAAATATTATCAAAATCAGATCATTCGCTATCTATCAAATTTGTTCACAAATTTCTCCTAAAATTAGATGGTGGCATCCCAAATTTTTGGTATATTTCCAATTTTATTTTGTTTGATTTTTTTAAAGGACACTTATATCTGAATTAATTATTATTCAATATTACATTCATATTTTGAAAATTTTCCCTCTTTAAGAGTCTCTTCTTAATAGGTAAAAATAGTAGTTTACGATTGCCACTAGATATGCTAGTGCAAACAATATTTTTATATAAATTTTTTTATTTTAGATTCTAGAGTAGTTCTACTAAATTTCAGAAGAAGAAAAAAATTGGAGAATCTATAAAAAAATATAATTACCCAAAAGTACCTTAACTTTGGTCGCTTATAATTAATTCTGCATAAAATTACAACACAAAAGCTTCTTCCCAGTTTTAGTTTAATTAATCTAGTTTACAAATCAGAAAGAATTTTGAAAATCTGTCAAGAAAAACTTGAGATACAGTGGCACCCGTAATGCTCGATTTCATGATTTTTCACAATTTTTTAAACGCAGCAACAAAAAAAATCACAAACGTAAATAATATGTACGATAGTTTTTAATTATCATGCAAAACTGTGTATATTGTTGCTAGTATTTATTTAAACTGGGTATCGAATTTATTCCCGTCACGTGTATATTGCCATTTTTCTTGGAAAAATTAGATTTCACTAGCGGAATAACCTTAATTAATAACAATTTACTTAATATGCAGTGCGAAAATATAAATATTTAATCATAATTAAAATTTCGCTTTACTTTCTTCACGCTCGAGTTAAAAGTGTTCTTCGACCATTAATAATCCTGTCGGACAAGTCGATGGATCTCATAAGCATGGTCGTTTAACCAACCAACGGCTCACCTAGTCAGGTGTATCATCCCATTTGCAATAGTGACAGGTACAAATGGCGGCAGTTATGGCATCTTCAAAGACTTCACGGGCGATTTTTCAATTTTCGAAAGGAGGCCGTGAATTTGACAAGGCTCCCGCGAAAAAATCACCTCCAATTAATAAAACTCTACGCTCGTAACGCGCGATATATTTATTTTTTCCTGCTCCGATCAGGAACATGCGGCCGAAACTAATTATCTTGAAGAAGTCAAAATTTTTACAAAGCTCTGGGCTAGGGTAGACATTAGTTTACGTCACTATAGTATACAACTCCCTTTCACAACTAATAACGTCACGAGGAAAAATGTGTTACGGGAAAACACGTGTCGTAATTTGTTTCGCACCGATGAAATTTTTAATTTTGTTGATTGCTCCAAGAAGGACGTTCGTTTTGATGTTGTGGGATGACCGCGAACAGAAAAATTATTTCCTGCGAATATTAATTTGTTACAACTGTTTACGCCTACAATAATATTAATACGTTGATGCTATATTTAAATTTAAAAAAGAAGTGACAGTAACCGTAACAGTACAACGCTTTGTTCTTCTTCCAGGTAAATACAAAGACGCTTGTTTTATTTTTAGTTGAAAACCTGGGTGTTAAAAGTTAATTATAGTAATTATAATTAGACGTGGTTGTTTTATTGATTGATCTTATGTACGTTGGGTAAAAAGGGTGGTGAGGTTGAGGAGATGATGGGATCCCTAAAAGGGTAAACACGTAAGACTGTTTAATATAGGGTTTAGTAGGTAACAGCAGGAGACTTGATAAAACAGTGACCACGGAACATTGCTTCCTCAAGTCTGCAGCATGCTGAGTTGACAATCTGCTCTTTACAACCTACAAACATTTGACGTCACGGTCATTTTAAATTAATTAACCTAGGAGTTTCTTATGGCTAGTTCCTGTAATTATTTGATGATTTTAAGAGTGGTTATAAGATTTTCAATAATACACTGAATAATCTCTTGTCGTGGAAAGTCAATAATATTCTGCAGCAGGTGCAAAGGAGAGGTGTCAGCGACAGGGGTCTCGCACCCTTACCTAATAAATGAGGTAATTTCCACACTTCCAGACACAGCCGCAAGGCGTCACTCGCTCTCTGGCTTATTAGAAGTTGTACTTGTGTACCTGATGTTCGAACATCGTTGCTCCACTCCCGGACATGCAAAGCTTTGAGGTAATTTAATTAAACAATTAAGAAAATGAATAAATAATGCGTTCATTGTAGTATTGATTAGTTGTGCGTGGAGATTGCAATCATTTCTAAATTGGATCGGAGAGTATGGGGTGGCGTACCGGTGACTGGCAGATGGCAGATGAGGGTAACCTGAGGTGGAGAGCATAATACATATGCATTTTAGAATTTAGACAAAGAGTAAGTGCGGGTTCCCTTACGCACCTATCTCGCCAGATGTGCCCACGTGAGCCGCTAGTCACTGAACATCACATTAGGGATGCAGACCATTCCATTTAGCTTTAGAGACTATTACTCCCCACGGGCAATGTACTCAGGTGTCGGCCCTAGGGCGGATTAAATCACGCGGCACAAGGTGTAGTCACCCCCTCATACGAAGAGACAATAGGAACAATTTGACTGACGCAAGGGGTAGACGCAAAGAGCCTGATTACTTTGATAAACGACCCATAAATCATCCACACAACTACAAATTCAATTCGCATGTTACTATTATTTCGATTCGCTCTATAAAAATCTCCCCCCCAAAAGTTTTCACTCAAAGAACACCCAATTAAAATTTTTCTCCCAAATTTTCCCAATCATGCACCACAATACAGGATACTTATTGAATTTGTCAATAACATCAAAAAGTTAGAAATCCATGTCACAAGTAAGTCACAATATCATCCCACACCCACTAAAGAGTGGGTCCAAAACTTATAGTGAGTAAGAGCGAGATAAAAAGCACTGAATTGTTCGTGACATGGACCATATCTACAGAAAATACATTGCTGAAAATTTTAATGTGTTCAAAGTATTATCCAGGAAAATTTATCAAGAAAACTGATATTGCAGAAAATTTATTACAGGAAACGGAAATGTTCTATGGTTTGTTGATACTAGTGCTGTTCGTAGAACCCGAACTTTTTGTGGTTACAGATCTAAAGATTAAAGATTTAAAACATAAAAAATTCGAACTGTTCGAACTTTAAAAGACAAAATTTCGAACTGTTCGGATTTTAAAACATAAAATTTCTAACTGTTCGAACTTTAAAACATAAAATTTCAAACTGTTCGAACCGATTCTTTATATTTTGATATAATAATAAAAGTTTGAACTTTCATAAGTTTGAACTTAATGAAGTTCCAACTCGATAAAGATAGCCTTCTCATCGACTGCAATTTCATCGACAGTCCGTCTCATCGACACGCGACACGACTGTTTCATCAACACATACGTTTCATCCTTAAAAAGGTAGTGGCGATGAAAAGGTAACGTCGATGAAACGCCTGTGTCGATGAATTGGTCGTGTCGATGAAAAGTCCGTGTCGATGTAAAGGTAATGTCGATAAACCGTTGTCGATGAAAATGCACTGTTGATGAAATGGACTGTCGATAAAGTGGTAGCACGCCACTGCGAGGTGCTGATCTCGAAATGATAAACGTTTTTTTTTGAGAGATTTTGAATACCATGATTAGGGAAGATGCTCATAAGGAGCTTAAAAAAGAAGTTTAAGAATGATCAGTCTTGCTAAAAAAAATTTGAACTTTTTTAAAAACTTAAACCCTACTAAATTAACAATAAAAGTCTATTATATGCTTCTTTTAATAATGGCTAGTATTTTCCATTTGTTAGATCATAGATGCAAATACATAATACAGACGGTGCAGAAAAAACAGCCAACGAAGAAGGTTCATTTCTTATCCGTTTTTTTACATGATGTGTCAAATTAGCAACGATAGGCATTTTTTTTCTGTAAGGGCTAACAGATTTGTACAGAATTGCACCATTAGGTTTGAGATAGCATATACTACAATTAATAGTTTTTACAAATATACTTAAGTCATATCGCCAAACTTTTTGAAAACTCGAACTACTTTCCGAAATCAAACATTTTTCGAACTTTTGCCTGATGTTCAAACGGTTTGAACCATTTTGAACTTCGAACTTTTGAATGGAAAGTTCGAACATACAAATGCTTAAAGTTCGTACATTGGTATCTTTTCAAGTCTAGATGCAGCTTTTATGATAATTATGGATAATGTCATCAATTGGCTACTGCTGTTACTTTTGCAAAGAAAAATCTTAAAACTGAAAAAAATGCAATTGGTCTTTTCTTTGATTTTTTTTCAACATTTTGTCAGGGATACTGTTATAATCAAAAACACTCTTTTAGTTTTTGACGAGAAAATTTGATTTACCCTGTAGTTCGATCTTTCACTTATAAGACACCCTGTATATTTATTTAAGTAAACCTAAGCTAAGAATTTACTATTTTAATTAGGACAATTCTGCAATTGGAATAAATATTTTCACTATAGGTCGAGTCCTCTCGGATCCGCGGATCTCACGACACAATATCGTATACGACATGACAAAGGCAGACTCTTATTTTTGCATTTGAATGCTGATGAGAAATCTGGTCCTGCAAGGGGGTGCATTTGCGCACATGTACTCTGATTTTGACTTATTTTTTACTAAACTTCAAAGAATTCCCTCCTTCAAGTTGTCCGATGAAGGACTCAAAAAATTACTATTGATATCAATCGGTTATTATTATGAAAATTCACAAGTTCAAATATAATAACATTAGAGGGGTCTACTATATTTCATGATTTTATGGAAGTCCTCGTTTTTTTGATCGTCACGTGAATGCGAAGATGGAGTAAAATTCCGTGATGATTGGAGGATAAAAGAATTTTTGTTGAAGAGTTATGTGTTGGAAGTACGAACGTGTGCTTGTTTTAGTGATGAAGTAGGTAATTAATGCCGTGGAAGACGAAATACTTGAGCTAAATCGCTTTCTATATATAACCTATTGTAAGTAACAAAGAAACGCGGTGCGTGTAAAAGGTGAAAGGAAAACGACGTGTCACTGATCCCACCTATAAATAGCAATCAATCATGATGGATTTGCAAGTCCTTATAATTAACAAATGCGTGAATGGCGAGAAGTATTCGTTGGGGTTGAATAAGATAAGTCCGAGGATTTATGGGTCGGACAATCTTGTTGTATCAGGAGAAACAAAGTTGAGTGGCAATTGATTTTATCAGGAACATTTGACGGAATTGGAAATAGCGTAGCGTTCATTTAAGGCATTTCTGGAGGAGTCTCTAAGTGACCGGCGGGGGATGGCCCTTTGGGAAATAATCCCAGCGGTGAAGATATCGCCGTTGCCGTAACCAAAGCTTTCCACTCTACCTATTTGAGCACGTAACTCGAGTCGAGACCTACGGTCAACCGAGTGTGAAGCAGGGACTGGCAGAACCTGATAGCGAGAATTACAGGCTGGAACAAAATGTTGGACGGTGGAAGATTAAGTCCAGAGGTAGAGACGAAGGTAAACGGCCAGAAGATAAGACTCTGTGGGACTTTGATAGAGAAAAGGTAATGAGGAAAGCGGTCGAGCGAAAACGCGAAACGATCACCAATTGCGCTGAAAAAGTCGCCCTTTTATACCCTGCTTAATCAATTTACTCAGAAAAGCCATAACCGTGAAGCTTTTAATGACAGTTATCATCGAGTTATATGCCAGTAAAGTTAATCGGTCTCGCAGCGCCATGCGACCACTCCACCACCACTCCGAAGTAGTTACGAAATGGGAAAGTTATGTCGGTGCAGGTTAAACGGATTATTCTTGGGAAATTGGGATCCGCAACGACACGGGGCCAATGCTGCCTAAAGACGTCCTTGTATTACGTTCTATCTACCTCCGTTTCAAACTACGGAGATTACGGATTAAACTGGACCTCTACTGATCATTTAACTTCTAAGCTTTGGTGCTCTGCAAACTTCGGATTTCGAAATCAATGACTAAACAAAGATTTAACTTACATTACGTATGCTTTGCAGATTCCTAATCTACTTGTTTACCTTCTATACAATTAACAAACTACTTTTTCATGTTTTCCAATAAAAAATTCAAACGGTTTTCCAAACTTTACACACTAACACTAAATTTCCAACTAAATTCATTATATTCATGCATGGATTTTATATTTACATAGATATCACTCTTAGCAATTTTCCTTAGGAAAAAAACTACAAAAAAAGACATATTTTTATTCAAAATATTAATTGAATTGCTTATTTCAAAAACCAAAATTGAACACATTCGAAATTACAACATCCATTTGGAAGTCTGTAAGACGATCGTTTGTTGAGTAAGTTCACTTGGTGACGGATTTTGTCTCATTTCAACTTGTACAAAAGGTGCATAAGGAAGAGAGATAGAAATATGTCACCAAGCAACTTAGTCAACAAACGTAAATCGTCTATCGACAGTGCTTTTTCAACGACACGACCGTTTCATCGACACTATCTTTTCATCGACCAATAATTTCATCGACATTACCAATTCTTCGACAATGTCGTATCATCGATTTCAGTTTTATCTTCACTACCTTTTAGTATATTTTACACCAGTGAAATTGATTAACATATAATATGTACTACTCTTAAACGTCTGTCTCCTGAGTTGATAAAAAGGTAATGTTGATGAAACTGAAGGCGATGAAACGACATTTTCGAAAAAATGGTAATGTCGCTGAAATTGTATGTCGATGAAATGGTTGTCGTTGAAACGTCTGTGTCATTGAAAGAGTATTGTCGATGAAATATCCTTGTGGAAGAAAAGGTTTGTTGATGAAAAGGTAGTGTCGACAAAATAGTTATCGATGAAAAAGTAATGTCGATGAAATTTTCGTGTTGCTGAATTGGCCATGTCGATGACAAAAACACTTTTTTTGTATAAAATTTTGGCCACCATTTAGCAAAATCTAAAATTTGATTTGTTGATAACATATAATTGGGGTTTGCTTCTGGCATATACTTATAGTATTCTTCAGGCACTTCTATACGATCACACTTTTTGATCTTTGTTTTCACAACTCTGAAGTATCCATCGAGGAAAAGAAAATCAATGTGTTGTGGTACTTGCGTGGTGTTTACACAGAAGATGCGTTTCATAGTAACAACTCAAATTTATAAAAAATTACTTAGGTGGTTTTTGGAATGAACGATTCAATTTGAGGGTAAATCATAACTACAACCATTTCAAGCTTTATACAGAATATCTTAGATAAACGTACAAATGTACTTTTTACATTTTTTTTTAGTTCCAACTTGGAATAATTAAACCAATCAAATGTGAACGAACGAATAATTCCAAACAAAACTATAAAAAGATTATGAATCTTCTTATTTAAGTCCCAATATGGCATAAAGACAAGGAAATCAAAAGTCACCCAGAAGCTAAATTAAGATTCAAGCACTCAGTCACTAGCGTTCATCAAAGACAATTTCTCATCAGATCCGAATCAAACTGAAAGTTTCAGTTTTAGAGTTATAACGTTATATTAGAGAAATCCTTGATAAAATCGCAAAAGAAAAGACCAATTGAAAATTTTGTTTTTTTTCGGTTTTTAAAAACTGAAAACTTTAGATCCTACTTTTTTGGTTATTGACGATGAAATGTACGATCATTTTCTTTGCGATATCACAACTCACAACCTTGCACTATATAGATATATTATTTAGGTTCCCGGACAAACCCCATTGGACAAAAACGCACCGGACAAAGCCCCAAATGATAACAACGCAAACAGGCAAAAGCCCATTTGGCAAAAAACCAAACAGACAAAAGCCGGTTCGGACAAGAGGCCAAGCAGACAAAAGCCCATCCGTACAAGAACTCAAATAGACAGAAGCATATCCGGACAAAGAGCTCCGAATAATTTGCAGTATAGTATTTTTAAGCATTAAGAATGTTTCAAAAATTCGGTACTGTCTGCTTCGGTTTTCGCCCGTTTAGGTTTTTTTCCGCTGGTGATTTCGTTCTTGTATGAGGATATGTCTTTGTGGGATTTAGTCAAACTAGGTTTTTGTATGCTTAAGCGTTTGTCGGGATGGGGTTTTGTCTGCTTGGACTCTTGTCCGAACGAGGTTTTATCAGCACAGGTTTTTGTCCGGATGGTCTTTTGTCTGCTTGGCCTCTTGATGGGATAGTTTCTGCTTGGGTTTTTGTCCGGATGGGCTTTAGTCTGCTTGTCCTATTGTCCTACGGGCTTTTGTCTGCTCGGGCTTATATCTGAATGGCCTTTTATCTGCTTGGACTTTTATCCGAAAGGGTTTTTGTCTGCTTGGGCTTTTATCACTTGTGGATTTGGATCTGGGGTTACGTCCGGTGTGGTTTTGTCCATTGGAGTTTGGACTAGTCGCGAATTATTTATCTTGTCCTCTTTAATATTTAAACCGGATTCAAATTAGACGTAAAAGTAAGCTCGAAAAATCTTGAGACGCACCCTTATATATTGCCATTTGATATATCACTTTAAAAATGTAAAAATTATATGTAACCTAGGAACAAATGAATTTCAATTGGGTCTAGTTATTCATCTAGGTGGTCTACATTTAATACCCAAAATAACTCCCTAAATTCTAGGATCAGATCAGTATATCATTGGAATAAAAAATAATAATAGTTGCCGTTCATTAATTGAGAAGTCAAAACATGCTACAACTCTGAATTAATATAGGCTAATGTGATTGTAATCAAATTTCTTGTATTTTTATTTTTTTCATAGAAGTTTTGGATGTTTTTTGTGGTAGTAAAATAAAAGGGAAGAAGGAGAAATGACGTTCAGTTCATAATGCAATGTTTACAAAACAATGATTTTAAGTAACATACATAATGTATAATATATTTACTTAGTATGCATGGAATAGTTGACAACGTTTTCTAAAAATAAAAGCGTAGAACGCGTAGCTGAATTATTCGTTCCGTATGTAACTCATAAATATGTTTATGAATATATCGGATCGTTATTTTGCAATAGGGCGCACTTAATTTCCGCTGGACTTATACAATGTATGTGGAAATTAATACCCCCCGCTATTTGTAATAAATAACGGTTGAAGATTAAACTAAGGTAGTTTTGTTTTATCTATTGATAACCCTTTGAGTAAACAAGGTTTAGTTCGTTTGCTTAGTTCACCTTTATTGAGCTGGTTTTATGAGTATTTCCACTATTGAATGATGAGACCGGAATAAATGGCTGAAGGCGTTTGGGGGTCGATTCAAATATAGCCCTATCCTCCACCTTTGTACACTTTGTAGTCCGTAGGTATATTCGGTATATTGTAAGCTTCTTTATTTGTGCACACCGCTCACGCGTTGCCTCTGTTTTGATTATTATTCGAAATATACCCGCTTGTTTATTCACTTTCGTCGGGCTTTCCTTTTATTTTTCCCAGTGGCGGATTACTTTGTTATTCTGAGCCACATCGCTTTCACCTGTGGGGAAGTCCAAGTCCAGCGTACTTTATTTATAGGTAGACGAGGAACATAAAGGATCCTTAAAATATGCGGGCAGCGTACAAAGAAATTGCGAAATTGTCATGGGATCCTAAAAGGTGCGTTTTCATATACCAGATACGGGAGCAATGATTTCGGTCAAACGGCAACGTGATGCGACGTCCTTTCACGTCACGTTCAGATAAAACACCGTGATTAATCACCGGCCAGTTTATCAAAATGAGATTTTTATACCTCTACAAACTTACAATTTACTACTGCACAAACGTAAATAATAACATCACTTTACTTTATTAATCCACTACTTTATTACCTACTTCAAACTTTATTAACATGAATTTTTCGAAATAACTTTTCCACTACATTTTTTTGCCACCAAAACAAAACTTTTAAGATGAATTTTGCAGTCTTTCAACTAATTTTTGTGGTCAATTTTAAACTTTCCCCGTAATGAATTTTTCAGAACATCTCATAATCAGTACATCAACATTTCTGAGGTAAGCTTTTTTTCATGAATTTTAACTTGTTTATTTTTAACTTTTTTGGGACGAGTTTCTTCAATGATGTGACTTAATACCTAAAATCGTTTCATTTAATCCTTGTAGATAATTTATTTCCAGTATTTCCGGATTTAATTTCGCATGGATTTTCAATGTATGGTATGACGAATGCATTATTAATGTAATGAAAATTATGAAAGCTTTTCAAGTGTGTTGCAGCGTGAGAACGCAGGCTCCACCTGGAGCTTTTCGTTCTCCCACGTGTACTACACGTGCCTCCATTGAGAGCGAACGTTACCGTTGATTGACCGTTTTATGCCCTGAGGTTGTAGACAATGCCCGGTGATTATAAGGATGGGGAAAAAACTGGAGCGTGTGCGGTCGCAAAGGTTTATCCTAGCTGCTCAACCTTCTTCAACAATGAAATCATTGTACAACCAAGATTTAATTACTTTCGATTTAAATATAATAACATGCGATAAGCAGATCGTATAATGCACCTAATTGATGTGGGTAAGTTAGGAATTACGAATAACGAACAGGGAATTCTATTCGATAATAAAGATAATTTATAGTTTTAAAAAAAGGTGATAAATAACAATGATTGGAGTGTAAATATTTTTTTGTGCAAGGATCGATCATCAATATATTGCGAGCGTGCAAGAATCAAAAACGGGGATATTTTCAGACCGGAAGCAGACGCCGTGTGAGGTTTATGCATAAGCAATCCTCGCGCTCACAGCGATTTCTTTTTTAATGCACAACCTATATTTTAATCTATAAATATTATATGTTGACATTAAATCTATTTTCTTGTTTATACCAGTTTGTTGCGCGAATTAGCACGAACAAACTTACTTTTATTGTTGCAAAATAAATATTTATAATAATGATTTATAAAAGTGCAACTAATTTAAGTATGGTTGTATTTTTTTTATTTTTCCTTAGTTGTTAGTGGTAATAAAGGTGGATTTATAGTGATGCTGATGTAATGTATAAACAACCTGAGTCTAAATTTATGTTCCCTGTGGTTTTATAGATGAGAATTTACTTGATATAAAACTTGAAACTTTACCCTGTTTAAAAATGTCACATTACTCAATTTTATGATTTAGGGATATTTTAAGGTAACGCAGTAAATTATTGGGAGATAAGAAATTATTTTTAAACAAAATTCATGTTCCAGTTCAATGACATCAACTCTTAATTTGTTGCGATTATCCGATTTTAAACACAAATCATGAACATCCACACTGTTCAGAAAAAATATTGTAGATTCAAGTTATTGTCTGCGTAAGGAGTCAATTGGTAGATTCTCCTATTTGGTCTAAAATTGATAGAATATGCTTGTTCTGTTTGGCTTTTCCACAAACTACAGGAAGAAGTCGAAAAGATAGCATTCAAAGTCTTCAAATTTTTGGATTTTAGATCAAGGAGGAAGATCTTCTGTAACACCCTAGATCCTAGATCTAGTAATAAAGTGACATTACGGCAGACTTTACTTCGAAAGTTACCCAGTTTTGCAAGAAAAACACTCATCAGTTCAAGAAATTAAAATGTTCTTTAGAAAATGGTTTTAAAAAATTTAAAGCAGCGGGTGGTAACATTTTTTATCCTTTTGCTCTCACAGCATAACAACAAACCTAGATATATTTCCAAAAATATAAATTATACACCTATTGCAGGAGGAAACATCCAAAAAATTTACGAAAAACTAGATTGATGATCTATTTAATGAAAATCAATAGTATAGTATTGCTATTTTTTCTTCAAACGTCGAAATTTTTAAAACAGTAGATAATATAAAAACTTATTTTAAAATTTGACATTTAATTTACATACAATACACAATGCAATGTTATTGTATATTGGGTTGCCTAAAATGCAAAAAATAAATATTTCTGAATTCTGAATTATATTTGATAATTTAATAGGTAAGTATATTTCTAATATTACTACAATAATTTTTAGGGTTTTTTTATTTGGGAAAGGAATCTATTATAGTTTTTTGTCTTAAATTCTAAAAATTTTATTGACAAGAAATTCTAACCACTAAATTGCCCTGTATTATTTATTAAGATATCTAATGGTTTTATCTAATGTAGTATGCTAAATGCTTATATTTATACAATTCAAAAGATTTTTGTTAATTGTTTAAGTTTCTAGAAGATAAAATGTTTCATCATCACTCGGAAGTTCATGCAGAATGATCCGTATCGAATCATGGTATAGGTACTTAAATTTTTAATAATATTTAATTTGTCATAAATTAACCGATCAATTGATTTTAGGTTTCCGATGTGCTTCAAAATTATACAAGATTGGAGAAAACAACACAAATTTATTAATAGATATGTACATTTACAAATTAGTAAATATAAATATGTACGTTTACTCTAACATTACAATCAATACAATTTGTTATACCAAATAAGGGAGGTACAACTTGTTCAATTATTTTTTTAAATAAGATGACGGTTATGTATGGCTCAGTAGAGTTGTTGCACCGCTGGAGCAAAGTGCATTTAATCCTTCGTGTGGTTGTTGCCACAATTTCCACACTCAGGATTAAATTACTCACTTTGCTCCCTTGGTGCATAAATAACTATTTTACCTCATTTATAAAGAGACGAAAAGTTTACAATTTTTTAAACAACCCAAGTTTATTTTTATGACTTAAAATAAAAAAGTGTACATCCAGGACTAACATGATAAGTACAATGTTTTCTAAAGGTGTGTTTACTTTTTGATTTTTACAACTAATTTAAAAATGTAAGAATACGCCAAAATGCTTCATTTTCGAATAATCGTATTATTTAATATTTTAACCAACCAAAAAATTATGAGGATGAAAAAGCTAGAGAAAAAGCAGAGACATAAAGATTTGAATTTATAATGGTCAGTGGTGTGGTACAAAAAAGTAAAAAAAGCTAAAAATTTTGATTATTCTAAATTTTTTTAATTATGAATATTAAAAGTATCTAAGGTCCAATCAAAATTTGAGTAAGTTAATTTTATAAGTGTTGGGTTGAAAAATTGTAAAAACTGAAAAAATTTCAACAACTTGTTTTCTTAGTAAATGAAACTTTTTGTCGAATAAATTTATTCTAACACTATCTTGAAATTGGTGAAAAAATTAATTCCTAAAATTACGTACCCACTCATATTTAGAAACAGCCTGTAGTCATAAGTGAAAAGGATATTTTAAGCAAATTAAGTGATAAATAAATTAGATTTTAGGCAAAAGACCTTCAGTTCAAATTGTCAAAAAAAAACTTTGCGAGAATTTGGGTAGTTTTGATTTTTGGATGGAAGCCTTATTAAAAATCCGAATTTTCCACCTCCGTTGGTAAATCTTAACTCTGAAACGGTGTGCAACAATAAATATACAGGGTGTTCAGAAATTAAATAGACAACGTTTAGAAGGTGACTAATTTTAAGAAAAAACCTTATATAAACCTATATCCGATATCGCCTTCTAAGGGAATTAGAGCCCTTCGCATGTGGTACTATAAATTGGGTTTTTGCTCGATTAATTGAAAACGAATTACTGTAGTTATTTGAAATTTTGTGTGAGTCAAGAGGTCACTTAGATACGTTTTCCTGATTTGTTTAAATTTTTTCAGAAGCTTTGAAAGGATTCAGATTTAGGGAAGGTTGTCATAAAAACTCCCCTAACTTTTTTATGGGTAGGAAAAAAAAGAAAGTTTATACATAATAATGTTCCCCAATTAATTATGGGCAAAAAAAGTACTCTCATACGAAGGCGGCAGAACTCACCGTTTTCGAGTAAAATGTACTGATCAGAAACCTTTTTTGAAAAAAAAACAAAGATTAGACATAAAAGAGGATTTTTAAGATAACGGTGGTGAACCATCAAGATAAAAAACTTGGATTTTTAATTAGAGTCTCCATAAAAAATTCAAAACAACCTTAATTAATGTAAGCTTTCGTCATTTTTGACTCATGATATAAAGTTTACTTCTTAGTTATTTATAACGTATAAATTCCCAACAAAAATATAACAAAATACTAAGTTTTTGGCTATTTTTGTATAAGCAAGTGTGGGAAACTTATATCTATGCCATAAGCAAAAAATCAAGGATATTTTGATCAGATGTGATTTACCAAAACTGAAATATTTCAATATGTTTTTTATAATCCTAGTACAAAATTTGCTAATAGGAACTTCAAGATTAATGACGAATGATGAAAGAGGCAACAAACCATATTCTTATCACATTATCTATCACTTATCAGAAAAAGAGTACTTTTCAGATCCTTGAATGAAGGGAAGATTTCTATTTGGTTTAGGATATTCACGAATTTTCTGCTTATAATATTTTCCTTTTCTTTTTGTTTGAGGAAACTATTATTTTTAAATTCATCTTCTTGAAGTACAACCTTGGGTGATCATATTTTGTCACTGGAGATATACAAATCAACATTATCAAATCCTCTATCAATTTCGGTTATGCAGTTTGAAATTCGGTAAATTTTTGACTTATATAGTTTCAAGTACTATCTTAACCATATTCAAGGCTTCTCCACTTCTTCCAACCCTGCTCCAGCTAACTCTAAACATCATTTTTCCTCCCCATTAGCAATTTTGGTATTCTGTTTTCTCTCTTGAAAATACTTTCCTTTTTCATTTAATATTATTAAATCCTTCTCGAAAATCATAGACTACCGACGATTTTCCGCCCTCAACCAAATTGTAAATCCACTTTAATTTCTCCACATCAGGTGCAAAACCCAATGGATTATTGAATTTTAAAATTATAAGGATAATATGAAGGTTTTTCCAAATCTAATCTAACTGTATACTTTTTTTTTCCTTTCCTTTAGTAATTTTAGTATTCTGGTTTGCTTTTAATCATCTTTCTTGAAAATACTTCTCTTTTTCCTTTAATATTATCATATCCTCAGAAATCATAGTCCTGGCGATTCTTCGCCCTCAACCAAGTTGTAAGCCCACGTTAATTTCCTCAAGTGGAAAACCCATTTTAATTTTAGAACTACCAGGTTATGATTAAGTTCCCCAATTATGCAAAGATCCTAAATGATCTCTAAATTTTGTTTGTTCTCGTATATTAGCAAGCCAATTTTCCTTTCGGGGTGCCTGATTTCATCATGTCTTTCGCGATAAATGTAATTATGTAAAAATCGTATGTGACTATTGGTCTGTACGATATCATCACGAAAGGTTGCATGAAGTATAACAATCGTACATATGTGATCGGTGCGATATTATCGCGAATTGTTGCACGATGTATAAATAGTTTATTGAATGCATTATCGTAAGGTTGGTTTTAATGTTGATTTTAGTGAAATTTAAAATCGCTTTTATGATCTTTTAACAGCTCCAATTTGTGCTGGCTTCTATTGGAACGGGATAAGATAAATATTTACTTAAGAAATGACTGATTATTTACTGGATACCATTGAATGCACTTAACCTGGGCGCCTTTTTAGCGCGGTGTTCAAAAATAAACGTGCTCAGGAGAGTTATCAATGTTAAGTAATGCCGGTAATAAATTATAGCGTCGGTTTTGTTAGCGTACCATTGTGGCTGGTGGAGACTATTTGCGTCGTTGAAGACGTGCAGGTGATCCCACGTGAAATCCACTTTAATTAGTTCCCTGTCAAAGCAACACAGTGTGGCTGTCAGTCCCTGATGAGGCGTGTTGTCATTTTAGAGTCGCGACGCCAATTTCCCCACGCGCCCACGGCGCCCACCGCAACAAATAACTTTAAACAAGCCAGAAGCAAGAAGACGAGACGAGACGAAAAGTCGAAGAGTGAGCACTCGTTTGTTTCGTAAATGGCGTGCACACGAAAATAATTAGCACTTAAGGTAGTAATAAGGAAGCTAATAATAACGGAGTTAAATAATTAAAACTTACTCAACATAATGAAGAAGCTAACTCAATTTAAAGTGAGATTAGGTTTTGGGGCAGCCATTAACAAGAAAGAATAAGTTAGTAGGTGTATTACGTGCCCTCGTCTCAAACTTCCTGACTCGTACCTATCACTTACCATGCAAATTAAATAATTACAAAGTAGAGGTGGTGTATAGTGGTATCCTGGTGTACAGGCCACATTCACCCGACGTTCAAAAGAACGCGCCGCTAAATAAATATTAGCGAGGGACCCAACTTTTATAATTATCAGCCCTGCCGAGCTTCTTATAAATATTTTAATCATTTTTTAATATAAGACACGTCGTGCGGGAAGCGATTAAATAAGATGGATTTTTTACCTTGAAAATTACAAAACTTTTAACGCAACCTAAGTAATTACTTTTTCATCAAAGACTTTTCATATCATAACTCAATTATTACCAAATTCTTCCCTTAAATCTTCCACCATTTATAATTTTCCCAAATATCACGTCATAAATGATTGACCACATAATTAACCCAATTTACACATCAAAATTGAAACAAAAATATTGTACAGTGTGATTCTTTAGGTTAAGTATCACACTACTAATACAATCGAATGCCATTTGGTTTAAAACGCGCACCGCTATGCTATTATACAGGGCGATTCTTTAGCTGTGCGACGAATTTTGCCATATGACAGCTAATCCCATTTTCAGAAAAAAATGTCCGATTAATTTTAGTTTTGGAGTTATGGGGGTTAACTTCTGAAACACGACATATAACATTTCGTATGTGATTTGCCACATCTTGAATTCTTTCTAATAACTGTTGACGAGACAGGATCAGTCATATGTCTGGTAAAATCCGATGATCTTGGTGGCCAACGTATTGCACATCCATGGTCAATCCATTTACTTGGAAAATGATCATTAAACTAGTTTGTTACTGTCTTCCTCAATGCGGAAGTGCACCGCCGTGTTGATACCACATATTACGAACAATGTTAAGTGGTACGTCATGAATTAAATCTAAAAGGATGAATCGGACATATATTCAACTTAAGGGGTGCGTGTTTATAACCAAGTGGCATTCGATTGTATTCGTAGTGTGATACCTTACAAAAATTAGAAGAAATTTTGAAAAGTAGTCAATACACTTGTAAATTAGTTGTAGTAAATGGTAGGATAAATAAGATAGGAAAGAAGTAAAATGTTTTGTAGCTGAATAATATGATAATGAAAAAGAATAATTTTTGGAGATGCGGCAGCAATAAATAATAATGGTATTCATACGTATCAAAATTTCAATAGTTGTAAAAGTAGGACATTAAAATGTATGAGTGTAGTAAATATTTTATTATATAACAATATGTTTGTTAAGTGTTGTGCAGTGGTGTAATTAAATTTATCAAATAGTTGACTCCTTGGCGCCGGAGGTTTTTATACGTCGCCATATTGAAACAGTACTAGAGTCTAATAGAGATTTATGAAGGTGATTTCTCGGTTATTATTCAATAAATTACGGGCAAGTTATAATGAACAGGGCCCTTAATTAGCGCCTGAACCTGATACGACTACGGACATTGGCCAGTTATGGCCACTTGATTAGTTTAATTTGTATCCGAGGATCTGTTCGTGTAATACGCATCGAATAACCAACCGATCAACCCTAAAGGCAATAAAAGCTCCCTTTTACTCGTTAATTACTCTTCTTTTTTTGCGATTAAATTTTCGTTTATCATCAGCGCCCACTCGATCGTTTTAATTAATTATTCAAAACTTTTTGACGCCTCGGATTTACAGCGGTTTTATTTTAATTCACCTTAAATTTGGCACGTTAACGTAAAGAAGCTGAATATTTAATTAAAGTGAAGTCTAATTGCGTGAGGCGCGCCTTTATGAACGATGTGGGAGAATGCGATATGTAATGAAGTGCGTTGAACCCCACTCATTTAATTCCCGCCGAAACTAATTTAATTACCAATTTATTAATTCCACTAACTAATACATAACGCAAATGATTCTGCGGCTGTTTGTAGCTAATTTAATCCCAGGTGAGCTGTGAGTGGTAAACGCGATTTACTTGATGTTTCCACATGTTACGAATGACTTCATTTATTAAAAGTAAAAGAATGGAAGCGCTTCGTCTTTCATCCTTAATCTCAACATGTACACATCTGCACGCGTTTCTGCTAATGTTTCTTCCGTGTAAAAATAGAAAGAAATCTGCACACCGGAGTTGATTTGGACACGTTCCAACCTGACACTATACATCATTCTCTAATATCTCTAGAGCCTGCTTGAATTTGCAAGAAAACGCAAACAAAAATTTTGATTTAAGTGTGTTAATATGCACACATTCTACAACAACACAAAGATTTATTATTTTATTTATTACCTGCGATTCACACATATTTTCAAACGATTTACACCTATTCTATGGCTTAACCCCTAGACACCTTTTACCACAAAAACTAATATCTCAATAAAACTAACCCACATTTAGGTAATGCAATCATAATTAAAGAATATCTGTCAGTATTGAACTTAAACGCTATGAATTGAAAATAGTTGTATTATATTGTCTCCTCAGATATTCTCTTTAACAAAATATTTCTTATGAAGAAATATTTTTTAGTCACGTGATTAACGTTAACGACGTCTCTAAATTTTTCATCACGTTCGCTGAATTAGGGTCTAGACTTTCTAGAAAGCTATGGCAGAAGACACATTATTGGATATATTACCAACAGAGAAAAATAAAATTCCATAATCAGAAACGTGCAATAACTTTCTGAAAATCGAAGAGAGTTTTGATATGGATTCAGATCATTCACCAACTATATTAACTATTAGCGATAATGTCATTATGAGAGAATCAAATATAACAACTGACTGGGATTGCTTTAGAAAAAACCTTGAGGAAAAAATCAAACTGAAGGTACCACTTCGAACTAGAGACCAGGTAGGAGTTAACCAGGTTGGTAAAAAAATCAGCAGGTGGCATGGGAAAATACTCCAACTATAAGGAAAAGAATATCTGGGAAAAACTATCCAAAGAAAATTAGAGATATGATTGGCGAAAAAAAATCCTAAAGACGAAACACGACTAAATATTGCCAGTCAAACATTAAGAAGAGAAATATTAAGAATCAAAAATGAGACAACCACAAACTATCTTGCAGTACTGAGCAACGAAGAAACTTCAGATTACTCGTTATGGGATACAACGAACCTGTTATGCATAATCCACCAATTAGAACTCGAGATGGTACCTGGTCTAAGAGTAGTGCACAGACAACTGAAACATTTTCTGCCAAATGAGGATCAGACTCAAGAATTATAGTTTTGCAATGAATAAGAAGAACATAACATAGAACCAGTTACAGTTAAAGAGATTAGCGAAGAAATAAAAATATAAATCCAAAAAGCACCTGAGGTGGAAGTCTGTAAGCTATACGATTGTTTTCGTACAAAGAAAATATCGTATTGTTGGATATGTTGCTATTGTGACGGATTTTATAATTTTTCAATAAATACAAAACGTGCATAAGGAAGAGATATAGAAAATCTGTTACCAAGCAACTTAGTCAACAAACGGTTTTTTCGTTGTCGAAAACTATCGTATAGCTTTATAGACTTATACCTCTGGATACGATCACTGGAGAAATACTTAAAGAAACCCCAGGAAACCAATGGTCAAAGTCACCAATTTGATTAATGCAGCCTTTAGACTGAGATATGTACCAAGAATGTGGAAGGTGGCAAAAGTCATAATAACTACGAAGCCTGGTAAACAACTGAACGAAGTGACATCGTACAGGCCAATATCAATACTGCTAATAATGAGTAACTTCTTTCCTCTTTGAGAAACTACGTTGAAGAGAATCAACCCAATCATCGATAAGAAAAACCTGATCCCATCCCATCAATTTGGTTTCCGGTGTAATCATTGAACTACAGAAGAGGCCCATAGACTGGTAGATGAAATAGAAAAAACGCTAGAAGACAAAAAAGTCTGTACTGCTGTTTTTCTAGACGTGGCACAAGCGTTCGATAAGGTCTGGCATGAAGGTCTCATATATAAGGTTAACAAAACCAAAACAATACACTCGGATTTTGCAATCATACATATTAGGGTTGAAGATGAATACTCGCAGCTTAAACCTATTACAGCTGGGGTCCCACAAGGCAGTGTTATATTCCTAATACCCGAAAAATAAAGTTAGCTATGTTCGCGGTTGATACAACAGCTTTAGCTGTGGGAAAAACCTGCGAAAAACCAACTGCGAAACTACAGGATTATATTAACCAGATAAGTGAGTGGTCTGCAAAATGGAAGATTAAACTAAATGAAACCGAGTTAGTTTAAGTTAATTTTACCAATAAGTAGAAAATTATTCCATCTACATTAATGGAAATACCATACCATTCTCAAATACAGCAAATTACCTGGGTATGACAATGGATTGTAAACTTCGCTGGAAAGCACGCGTAAAGAAAAAAGGGAAGAACTGGGTTTAAAATGTAAGAAAATGTATTGGTTATTGGGAAGTAATTCCGCTCTTTCCATCTATAATATGCTATTGCTGTATAAACAAATATTAAAACCGATATGGACTAATGGTATCCAACTATGTGGTTGTACCAAACCATCTAAAATAGAAATTATTCAACGATTCCAAAATAAAGTAATTAGTAGTGCTTTTTTTATATATATCTGTATTTTTTCAAACGGCATGATTTAGATACAGGATTTTTTCCGATTACAGTAATACTGAACATGTTTGGACATTATCGAGTTCGAACTTTATTGAGTTCGAACTTCTGAAAGTTCGAACTTTTATTATTATGTCGAACGGGTTCGAACAGTTCGATCTCTTTATATTTTAAAGTTCGAACCCCTAAAAGTTCGGGTTCGGTGAACAGCACTAGTATTTAGGAACGCAGTAGAGGCGCTTTAGTATACATATACGAAACAGCAATCTAAATCTTGATCTGGAGATGAACCTAACGAGTGAAATTAAGAAGTTTGCAAGAAAATAGGCTTCTCAATCAAGGGAACGTAGAAGCTGTTCTACTCTTAGAAAGCAGAGACTACAGCAAACGGCTGAAGAGGTCTAAGCCCTTCGAGCTAATTTTATCAAGTACGTATTACTGTTATACCAGTTAAAAATAGATGGTTCTGGTTTTCTAGTGATATTTTTTTTTAATTTCTTCGCATATTGGTTAAACAATTATTAGCGGATTTCTGAATATTTAAAAAATCGAAGGCCTGAAATTCAAAAAGCTGCAGCTCCAAAACTAAAAATAACATATAGCCCAAATTTCTCCATTTATTATTGACTTTAACCCCGATGTTTGGTGAACCAGGAATGGAACACCCTGAATATTCTAAAAGATGTGTCGGTATTGTGGATCTATTTTTTCAATGTTAAATATTGTGTTGCTAAATCTTCTCTCAACCGTTGAAGGATCAATTTTTATCAAATGATGAATTTGCAAAGAATTTTCATTTCAGTAGAGGTTGTAAAGCCAGATCCATCCTATGAAATTGCATAAGGGAATATTTTTATTGACAACAATTTATGTCATCATTGTTTCGATTTTCAGAGTTATGTAATTTTCTTCGACTAGAGTGTTTCATCGATATTACCTTTTCACCAAAAATACCGTCTCATTGATACAACCCTTTCATCAACTTTGTCTTTTCATCGAACACCATTTCATCGTGAATATATTTTCATAGATAGTTCTTTTTCCTCTACAAGAGCGTTTCATCAACAATGCCATTTCTTCCTCGTTTCATCGATATGATCTTTTCATCGATATAAACCTTTCAACGACTTTGCCTTTTTATCACATGATCGTTTCATCGAGTTTATCTATTCAGCGATAATACTTTTTCTTCAATAAAGGCATTGAAAACATTTCTGTGACAAAGTCGTTTTTCGATATGATACAATTCCTATCATCGACTAACGTTTTATAGACACTACCTTTTCAACGACAGTTCTTTTTCTTCGACAAGAAAGATTCAACGATAGGACCTTTTCATTGATTAATCCTTTTTAATCGACTACCATTTCATCGACAGAGTCTTTTCATCGATAGTTCTTTTTCTCCGACAAGGACGTTTCATCTACGATACCATTTCTTCGATAGTATCATCTCATCGATTTGAAATTTTCGTCGATAGAACTCCTTTATCGACATTGACTTCTCATCAACTACCATTTCATAGACACCACATTTTCATCTATAGTTCTTTTTCGTCGACAAGGGCATTTCATTAACAATACCATTTCTAAGACGTTTAATAGGGCCCTTTCATCGATACGATCCCTTTGATCGCCTTTTCATCGATAATACTTATTCTTCAACAAAGGTATTGGCAACATTTCTGTGACAAGGTTGTCTTATCGATATGACCAAAAGGTCGATACAATTCGTTTCATCGACTAACGTTTCATAGACCACTGTCTTTTCAACGACAGTTGTTTTTCTTCGACAAGAGTAATTCATCTATATGACCTTTTCATTGATACGATCCTCTTGATCGGCTGTTTCCTCGACACTATTTTTTCGTCGACAGTTCTTTTTATTCCTGAAGGGTGTTTCATTTTCTTCTTTCTTCAACAATGTCATCTCATCGATATGGTATATTTGTCGATACAACTCCTTTTCTTTCATCAACTACCATTTCATGTACAGTTCTTTTTCCCCAAGAAGGGCGTTTCATCAACAACACCGTTTATTCGTCATTTCATCGATACGATCCCTTCAGCAACTTTGCTTTTTTATCGACACGACCGTTTCATCGACTTTACTTTTTCATAGATAATAGCCGTCTCATTGATATGACCAAAAGGTGGATGAAAGTCTTTTCAACGGTAGTTCTTTTTCTTTGACAACAGCTTTTTATCGATATGACCTTTTCATCGATACAATCCCCTTTATCGACTACCATTTAATCGACACTTTTATCGATAGTTCTTTTTCTTCGACAAGAGCCTTTCATCTACAATATTATTTCTTTCACAATATCAATTCATCGATATGACATTTTCGACGAAACAACTACTTTATCGATATTGCTTTTTCATCAACTACCATTTTATCGCCTATAATTTCAATGATACTAACTTATCATGTAAATCATCTTCTTTTTTACAACTATTTCATCAACTGCATTGTTAAGGTATTTTTGAAGAAAACACTAATCGCGACCACAATTCTATCGAAAATCGACATAGTTTTTTTCAACAATATCATTATATAAACAATGCAATAAAATGGAAGTTTTAAGAATGACTGATATGTTAATAATTTCATGAAAATAATTAAATATTTGTTGGTTTTGAAGTTGTTTTTAGCAGTTGATTAATTGAGTAATTCTTGGTTATTAAGCCGTTATCGTTGTAGTGGGTTTTTGTAGTTTATCTATAAATTAGGACTGATTAGAGCAACAAACAAGTCAGATACAAACGAAATATAAACTTTAGCTGGACAAAAAGTGAAGAATCTAAAGGAAAAGGAGAGTAAAGTGACTTGACTCTGTGACATTCAAAAACGCTTTATCTTCCACCCTTATCACGGGCCAGCAGGGAGGCGTGGAAACAATCAAGTCATAAATCAGTATTTCTATTTGTTTTGGCCGTCGCCGTTGGACGGGCGCGCACAGGGGAGTCCGGCTCGTGGAGCTATCTGTCGGTGGAAGGCCGAAGCCGAAGCAAAGATAAGACCGGCAGCGTCGGCAACGGTAAGCGGAACTGGCCGCCTGCGCTTCCGCCGGAAGAGCATCGTCCCATGCGCCCGTGACGCGCAGATAGGTGGACGGGATGATTGGTTGCGATTACCGGTCTCCGGGATTCAGAGGATTTCACAGGAATCGCAGGAATCGCAGGAATCGTAGGATCCGCTATCCACTGCGGTCAAAATGTGTGGCTCCGCGCCAAAGGTAACCCGAAAGCGTCCACCGTGTAATACCCGATTTAAGACTTCCTGCATCACATAAATCCTCACCCAACAATCTACATAAAATTATTTTTCTTTCCACCCAATAAAAATATTTTGGCTTAACTTACTGTTACTGCTAAAGTGTTGAAGTTAAAATCGCTTATTTTTATTACTTACAAAAAAGTAAGAAGCGCTGTAATTTATCGTAGCCACTTAAAACACCACTCAATAAATTTAAAAGTGAATGGCATTTTTCAAAAAAAAAAAACTGTTGGCTTAAAATCATGAACAATTCTTCCATAATTTACACTCAGGAGGCGTCCATAAATAAAATTGAGCATTCAACATTTATTCGAAACTCGCACCTTTCAGATTTATAGCTGTTTTTAAAAACGCGATTTATCCCAAACAAAAAATATTAATGAGGATTTGAGATGCATGGAACTGGTGTAGATCGTGTTATCTGTAAATTTTGCAAAATTATTCCAAATGGTGCGTGCGTTGGTAACACGACTGTTATTAGCAGTAGCGTGTAATTCGGTGTAGCAGAACATGGACGCATCAGCAATTACACGAATCACGGTGGCAAATTGGTACACGCCGGACTCACGTCACGTCACCTGCATCCCCGGAATTCGTTAATAAATAACAAACTGCCATCCCGAACTACAACCCCCTGCACGCGTTGCAGAATTAACATTTTATGAATTTAATTTGTTCCAATTAAAACATTTGATTTACAATACTAAAGTAATTTAGTATTAATTAAAAATCTAGACTGCTTATAATTGTTTTATAAAATAGCCAATACTTCAAAAATATGATGTCCTGCATTTTTCGATAAATTACCTATGCACTCAGGTAATAAAACTTTTATAATCCTGGAAGGCGAAAAGCTTATTCAACTCTTTTACTATCAACGTCTTTTGCATTCTTCTTGGTCCATGGTAGTTTATGGATTTTCTATCTTCTTTGAATAAGCCTGGCCATTCTACAATCAAGGACCATTCCCTTCTTCTTGGTCCTCTCAGGTTTTCTTTTCAAACAAGGTATTGATAATTGTAATATTTGTTTATTTCGACTAAATGAGGAAATCTTCTTCAACCCTTTCTACTACGAAGGTCTTTTCCATCCTTCTTGGTCCATGGTTGTTTATAAATTTTTTACCTTCTTTTTCAATAAGGTCTTGATAATAGTACAATGGTTTTTCGACTAAATACTTATGTATCTACATGAGGTAATCTTATTGAATTCTTTTTTACATCTTTCTTAGTACATGATGGTTTTCGGATATTTTATCTACTTCTTTGAATAAGGTCTTAAAAATTATGGTACCTAAAACTTGACTAACAATGCAGTCTACTCTTTCTACTATCAAGGACTATTCCCTATATCTTGGTCCTTTCTGATCTTTGGATTCTCTACCTCGTTTTGCATAAATTGATATGTCCTATTATCAAGGTTGTCCTTCTTGATGCATGGTGGTTTTTAGATTTTGTATCTTCTTCTTTAAATATAGTCTGAATTAATTACTTAAGGTATGTACATAAAACTTGATACTTCATGTAAAAGTCTTAGTCTACCCTTTCTATTATCATTTACAATTCCCTTCTTCTTGGTCCTTTCTGGTCTTTGGATTCTATATCTTCTTTTGCAAGAACGTCTTTATAACAGTATAATAGTTATTTACTTCGACCAATGACCTACATATTTAAATGAGGAAATCTTTTTCACCCGTTTTTAATATCAAGTTCTTTTTCATAGTTCTTTTTTCATTGTGCTTTTTTGATTTTTATTCTTTTCTTCTTCTTCGTTTTCAGGTACGAACATGAAAAAGCACTACTGTCTACAGGATGGGAGTATAGCCCAGCTGATTTTTATACCAACCACTTCATCCCTACTTATGGTAAAGCCTTGCTGAATATTTTCAGATTTCTGTTTAAGAGGCTGTGAATTCTCTCCACTTTAGTTTCGATGTGATTCATTTTCGTCCAATATTCTTTGCCTGATGATGAGACTAGATCTCGAAATCGTTTCCAACAAGTTTGACTTGACAAATCAAATTAAGATTTTCAAACACTTGATTAATTTACATTGAATCAAGAAATATCGACATTTTTAATCCACACAAAATCAGATTATTTTGTTCCCAACATTACTCATAATACTCATACTCATGTGACAAATTTCCTTCTCATAAAATAGTATGTAAACACCACTGCTATGGCCAGCGGGCTTATTCTTGGGCCGGTCGAGATCACGTGGTCGACGACATTCGTCAGTCAGTCATTCTGTCCTTCTCGCCCGACCCAAGAATTAGGCTGTTGGTCTATGAAAAATAGTGTCGACAATAAGCCGTGTAATGCCCACAATAAGTTGAGCCACTGAGATTACTGACGGCCTAGACATTGTATTGACATTTTGAAACTCTTTTCGAATGAATTACTAAAATTTTACAGTTTGAACAAGTAGGATTTTCATATCATCCAAGGTTTCATTTCTAGAAAAACTATTGAGGCACTCTGAAAGTTTAGCAGGTCCTGTTTTTTAGGTATTGAAAGTCGCAGAAAGTATCAAAAGTAACTGAACAGTAATTTTTCATCAAAACTCTATTAATATCTTCATGTAAACCTTCTAATAAAAACCTGAGATATTCTTGCGCAGCATGTGGGGAATAATCAATAAATTGTTGTGCAAAATGTTGAAAATACGATTTTGGTAGTTGTACTAATATTTTTTAAACCTTTCAGTTCATCCTCAATAAAATGCAATCTGCTAGACGAAGAAAAATATCTTTGCTTAATTTTATTTAATATAAAAAAAACTTCATCAAAACCTCTAAGATTTTGCAGCTCTTTGAATTTCTATACCAATTCTCTAATGGAAGTTTCATTTAGGGTTACCATATTTTAGAAGGATCAAAAGAGGACATTAATCGAATAAAATATTGAATCCAGATTTCATGTGACAACGACTCTGAATTGTGTTTCCAAAAACTTTTTAAATTGCAAAATTGATTAAAAACTCCAAAGATTTGTCGACATCCTCACACTTTTTTTAGATTCATCCAAATAAAATTCTGATAATCTTTGAATGTCTTGGTCTAATGATTAAGTTAATCAAGACATCTTTCATATACAGACAAAATGCTCTTTTTAAATCTCAACTTTTTGTTCTTTTCCGTCATTAAGGCGAAAGAGTGTCAAATGTGACGAGAAATATTAGTTTCTTATCCCCGAAAGTTAACAGACTGTATTTACTCCTAAAATGATGTCCCAAAAAATGGAAAAAATGTTTATTATTAATAAACAACTCCCCTAAACTATGAGGCGAATATCAGCGCTTTTTACATTAAAAATTACTAATGCCCGTCTTACAAATAACCATCTCTTGGCCGTATCTTTAAATATATTTATAACATGGTGGAATGCAAAAACCAAAAGTAACACTCGTTATTTGAATTTTATTGATTTTTGGCGAAGCCTTGGGTAATCTTATACTCATTGGCTTGATCTTCGCTTGTTGTTATTGAAATCAATTTACCAACTTTTGATATAAGAATTCGTGAAGAACTACCCTAACTACCAAAACTTTCAGAACCTAAATAGAAATTTGCCTTCCAAATCTTTGTACTTTAAAGCTTTTCGTTTTTCTGTATCATTGGCAGCGGCACAAATAAAAGAAACAATATTTATATCAGGAAGAGTATTGAATACTACAGCTTTTCCATTTTTCCAAGGTATTAATGTTCCATATGGTTTTTTATCCTCATCACGTATTAAACCTGAAGTTTTCAAAATTACATGATCCAATGCTGAATGACGACTATATCTACCAGAACTTTTATTGCAACTAAGAGGATGGTGGCCAAAACTATCAGCTATTTTACAAAACTAGCAATTGGATACGCATTTAATCAAGAATTCAATTCGCTTCTCTACATGATAGCTTTTGTAACCCACCTTCTAAGCTAGCTACTGATGAAGATTAGGAAGACTTTAATGCCCCTAATAGTATGTTTCAAAAGAAATCTTCACCACTAACAAATCCCAATATTGTTTCACTTTAAGTAACAACAAATTGTCTATGTCACAAAACCTTAACAAAATCTTTAAAAAAATGTCTTTGGTACTTTTGGCCTGAAATATGACGACGATATCTACCAGAACTTTTGTTGCAACTAAGAAGATGGCCAAAACTATCAGCTGATTTATCAAACTGGCAATTGGATACGCATTTAACCAAGAATTCGCTTCTCTACATGATGGTGCTTGTAGTACTAAGGAACATTAGAAAGATTTCAATGGCCCTAATAGTATGTTCCAAAAAAATCTTCACCATTATCAAGTCCTAATATTTTTTATCTAACAACAAAATCTAACTTATTGAAGAAATCTTGTTTTTTTGAAAATGAATAAAATAATCTTCTTTAGCATGTAATTGATTAGATTTGTTTTCCTTTCTCCCTAATTTGGAGGTACGTCATAAAACTTTAACAAAATCTGGAAAAAATGTCTGTTGTAGAAATTTTGTTCTGGAAAAATGCAAGTAATTTTGGGAAAATATTTGACCGATCAAAACGCTGGATTTACACTAAAAATAGTTTGATTCGAGATCTTTATTTTTTATAATAGTTTCAACATTTGATGGTATTTGTAAAAAGTTGCAAGATGTCGGACCATTTTGAACTAACAATCGTCCGTTACGGCATTTCATCGTATCTCGTCGTAGCTCTTTTGTGGGTTTTGAGTTAACTTAATATTTTTGAGTTTGTATGCAATAAACGTTTATTAAAATCAGTGACTAGTGAAAATAAATTAATAGTAAACAGTTAAGCAAACAAATATCCAAAAATAAATCGTTGATATCTTAATGAAAGCGTTTGAAGAAAAATTAGGCCAATATATCCGGAATATAGTGAACGATATAATTAATTCGAAGTAAAAGAAATATTTGTGGGGTCTTTATCTTTGGTTATGAAAAAATCGGTGTTATAAATAAGCGCGTAGATTCTCCCCCAGCTGAAACAAATCGGGAATTTGTTTGTTCAAGAAATTATTTTCATAAACGCCCTGAAGCCTCCTAAACGTCGTATTAATTTTAGTCACGTCGTCGGCGCGTTTCCACCTTGATGTATTAGAGGTGACATCAAAATTGACAAGTGTTTACTAAAGAATAAGGAAGATAAATCGCGCCGATGAAATTAAAAAGCTCGAGGAAATAACAAGCCTTCAAAATATTTTCTATTGTTGTAAGCTCGCATCATGATTGAACTTTCATGAGTTTGGCAATTGAGACAATGATTGGCTATTCCTGAACGCACCTTGCTCCATTCGTGAGCAAAATAACATTAACGCATTCCTCTCATCTCCTGCTTGTATTTTAGAAGAACAAGGGGCTTTGTTTAATATTGTATGTTGCGGTTCTCTCTTTTCCTTTTCCTTTATTCATTGTCCTGTCCTAAACTGATTACCGTGTCGACGAGGTACGGTATAATACCGTACTCCATAACACAACGTATATAATCGTTTATCAAAACCAACGTCAGACAGATCCCACAAAAAACATTAATAATTTATCAATCTTTAAGGGAGTGCCCCTCTCTTTTTACGCGAAACTTTCGAAACGATATAAATATCATTAATTACGTATTACATGTAAGTTTTGATCGAAATTAATGGAGAATATACATACTTACATGCTCTGATTATTTTTGCATTACAAAACAAAATTTTCGATTCTAATTCTAATATTAAAATCAATACCTAATTAAAATTTCGTCAAAAATCTACCACCCATTTAATGGTTTCAATACGAATAACTCGTTGAGGTGTGTAAATCTTCGTGTGTAAACTCTTCTTGATTTAATTACCTGAAAAAAAACAAACTATTAAAATTAAAACAACACATTCCGAAGATATTTTGGTACATAAAAATCAAACGCTTATTATTAAATACAAAACATCCGTGAATTATTGCACTTGTCAACTTTTAAAAGTCTTCTATTTTAAAATCTAATTTATAATATTTCCATCAATGCCACGGGCTTAAAAAAAGCTATTCATCACTGCAACATCCCACTAAGATATGCTTTACATATTTGAACAGATGTCACAATTAGGAATTTAAAGAATTGATGATTTTAAATAGTATTTAATTAATTTGATGTATTTTTTACGCAATCATGGTTTGTAGTTAAAGATCCCAGGGAGAGATACACACTTAATCCATTCTATTAAATCCATTAAAATCTTAGGTTTGATCTCGGCAACTTTGAATCGCACAATGGATTAAGAGATAGGAGGTGAGCTTTGTCCCATTTGTGTCCGGAGATTCTTTACTATACGCTCATGTAATCTTAAAATTACTGACCCGAAATGCTGCTTCTTTCTTTTTTATCGGTTTACTTTTCGACGAGACGCCGCATTTTACACCGCTGCCGAGAAATTTATGCTAACGAGTGACGAAATGTAATTAATTAGTCATTCAAGTATCGAAGCCCTTTGCATTTTTCGTAATAGCCTTGCTCGAAACAAGTAGTGAATACCTAATCTTGTCAAGGCTCACGAGCCCTCCAGTCATTTTCAAGTTAATAAAGTTTACACCGGTACTTATGCTACGGATCTTGGGATCGAGACGACTTAAACGCTTTTAATTTTACTCAATTTGCAAATATTTTTATAATTAAAAAACTTATTGAATATCAACACAAAGTTAATGTTATTTAAATTAGCTACATTCACTTTTAAACATAAAAAATTTAAATAGACAGCCTCTTTTTTGGTTTCCATAAAGTTTTATAAGATAGAAATGCCCAAAAATAATGAGAACTACGAAAAAGAAGATTATATCATTCATGACTATCAGTCTTAGTAATTTTCTACTTGTTCTAACGACCATCTTCATAATTTTCACTATTTGGATCACCTTCTTCTAATAACGTTTTGAAAAAGTGCATTAAAAGTTGATGGACAAGTCTTACATTTAGCCTACTCATTCTAAGGACTATTCCCTTCTTCTTGGCCCTTTCTGGTTTTCTTATCATATAAAGTATTGATAATAGTAATATTTGTTTTTTTCGACTAAAGACCTATGTATCTAAATAAGGGAATCTTCTTCAACCCTTTCTACTATCAAGATCTTTTCCATTCTTCTTGGTTCATGGTGGTTTATGGATTTTTTATCTTTTCTTGCAATACGGTCTTGATAATGGTACAATAGTTGTTTACTTCAAATAAATACTTATGTATCAACATGAGGTAATATTCAATCCTTTCTACTATCAAGATTTTTTCTTAGTACATGGTGGTTTTCGGATTTTTTATCTTCTTCTTTGAATATGGTCTTAATAAATTTCTTATGGTACATAAAACTTGACTAACAAACCTTAGTCTACCCTTTCTACTATCACAAACTATTTCCTTTTTCCTTGTCCTTTCCATTTTTTGGATTCTTTATCTTTTTTTGGAAAACGGTCTTGATAATAGTTGTTTACTTCGACAAAATACCTATATATATATAAATAAAGGGATCTTATTCAACCTTTTCTATTATCAAGCATTTTTCCATCCTTCTTGATACAAGGTGGTTTTCAAATTTTGTGTATTCTTTTTTGAATATGGTCTTAATTTATTACTCGAGGCACATAAAACTTGATGAACAAGTCTGCCTTTTCTACTATCATTTACTATTCCCTTCTACTTGGTCCATGGATTCTTTATCTTCTTTCTATATACTTAAATGAGGAAATCTTATTCAACCTACTATCAAGGTCTTTTTCATAGTTCCATGGTCCATGGTGTTTTTTGGATTTTTATTATTTTCTTCTTCTTTTCCATTTTCAGATGCGGACATAAAAAAGCACTACGGTCTATAAGATGGGAGTGTAGCTCAGCTAATTTTTATACCAACTACTGCTTCCATACTTTTACAATAAGCTTTGCTGACTATTCTCCGATTTCTGCTTAAGAAGTTGTGGATCCTTGCTACTTTAGTTTCGATGTTTACACCTGATGATGAGACTAGGTCTCGAAATCGATTCCAAAAATATTAATTTAATGTAGACCTGACAAATCAAATTTAGATTTTCAAACTCTTCAATAACGTTGAATTAAGAAACATCGAGATTTGTAATGCCCACTATAAGTTGAACCACTGTGGTTATTGAGAGTATAGAGATTGTATCGACATTTGGTATTTGTATCTAATTTTCCTCCAAACCTTTTTGTAAGAGAAAATCGTTTCAAACGAATTCTTCTTTCGTTACACTTTGAACAAGTAGGATTTCCATATCATCCAAGATTCCCATTCTAGTAAAAGTCTTGAGAGAAAGTTTAATACCACCAGTTTTTAGGCGTTGAAAGAGACATTTCCCAAAAAGTATCTCTTTTTCTTGGTTATTTCCGATCATTCGATTTTTTTCAACAAGGTTTTGATAACAGCACATAGAATAAATCTTCTTCAACATTTTCTACTATCCAGGTTTTTTGGATTTTGGATTTTTTTATATATACGGTCTTAATATATTACTTAAGGTACATAAAACTTGATGAACAAGTCTAAGTCTATCTCTTCTACTATCAAAGACTCTCCGGTCTTTGGATTCTTTATCTTCTTTTGAAATAAGGTTTAGATAATAGTATAATAGTTGATCATTTTGACCAAAGATCTATATACATAAAAACCAGGTCTTGATAGTAGTAAAGCAGTCTTTAATTTTAGCTAACCATCTATATAACATAGGAAGCATATCCAATTTTTCCCATCAAGTACCAAAGGCATTCCTGTTCTTCCTGAGCTTTCCTACTATTTGGATACTTTATCTGCTTCGAATAAGGTCTTTAAACTACTTCAGTGGCTGTTTACTTCAGTTAAAACCCATCAACTATTAAAAACTATCCCATTTCTTCTGATCCATACTGCGTTTTTGATAGTTCATCTTCATTTTTCAATAACGTCCAATAGTTCTTTTCTTCAGTTTTATCTACCATCTTCTACATGATAATTATATTCTTTGAATTCAATTACATTTCTTGTTTCAGTAAAGTCTATTACTTTTTTAATTATGAAGGTCTGGGTGAAATATAGGAAAATTGGGGTAAGTAATTTGTACTAAGAATAGGAGTATCCAATGGCGAATAATAGTAGATAAATGAGGGTAGAAATAATTAGTTGGAAGTTAATTGTATGAATCTGTCGGTTATTGAATTAAGGTGAAATTATAGCGAAGATGCGTGGGGCGTGTGAAAGGAGTCACGGAGCGCTCACCTATAATTTGGGACATTCAGCGGTGTATAAGTATGTCTTGATGAGACGTAATTAGGACGCGAGTTAGGTGCTGTGTGGCCCCATTAAAATACCGTGCCGAGGTTTCTGATATAAATCAATGGCGGCGCGTGGTGATGGTTTCCCGCCCACTCGCCCACCTTAGATCACACACAATGAATTATGTCACGATTCGAGCAATAGGAAATAATTGCGCCATTCATTAGGAGGAAAATTCGTTGATAAACAGCAACGCTCCCGCAGTAATGAGGTGTTGATCGTTAGGAGTCTCGGAGCTCCAACTTTTGCAGGTGCTGAAAATTATCGCGCCCGTTATAAATAATACTCCGAATTTTAATTAGCTACTAAATTTGATGTATGGCTAGGTGGGAAGTGTAAATGCGTCCCGAACGTGTGTTTTCCTGGACACGTATAAAAATACAACGCATAAATTGATGATACCCTTTCTATTTATGTATCCATCAACCTTAATTTCATGAAAAAGCAAAACGTCCAATACACACTACGAATAAATTACCTCTTCACTTTTAATCTCGTTTGAAAGGAAACTTTAATGAGTTATAAAAAGACGGGCTAATATTAAAAATAATATTTCACCTGCCTACGTGAGCTACTTTTATTAAAAGATCATAGAGTCATGTCAGAAAAGCATTAGTTGGAACATAAACGGTGTGGGCGTAAGCAACTGCACATTAATCTCCTGTGGGACAGAATCAACAACATCCTGAGGACGACAGGTAAGTAAGAAGCGTGTTGAGCAGTCGAGCCAATAAATTACTTTACCGCTGAACAAACATCACCAAATTGCCAAGAAAATTACCTGCGTCTTGCCTAAATTCATTACAAGGTCGGCTAATAAGCACCATTTATTACCCACACTTGCCAAACTAATTTCAAACCATCCAACGTTCAATTACTCCAACGCAATCCAATCTCATACATTTCAACGCAAATTATTTTCACATTTTTTCAATAAAAAACGACATTTACAACAGCTTCATTATCATCAACTACTCAATTACCCACAAAAAATTACCAACTCTTACAATTCAATCTACAAAATTACAAAAGCCACTTCCATAAGCTCTACTTATTTCCGTCTAAAGGCAACGGGGAAAATTTTGGACAATCGTATTCGAAGCAATACGTAGATTCAAAATCAATTTGTTTCTTAATCAATCAAAATGTCAAGGAAAATCTTCCAGGTAAATAAGTTGAACCAATAACAACTTGTAAATTTGTCGTTATTATACCTCAAACACCATTTTGCCTCTTAACAGAAGACGAAGTAAATTCGAAACAAATTTTTGGACAGGAATTTTCGGACGATAAACTATCGCCATAAATAATGTTTTGAAGAGGTTAGAAACAAAAATATCTACAACACGGACATTTTGGTATCCCAGAAAAATTACTTAAAAAGTAGTCTATAGTTTCCAAGTGACTCTAGTAATTTGTTGGATTAGTGTTTGCCCCAAATATGGTGATCAAGACAATAGGTTTGTTCTGATAGTACAACGTACATTAACCATCACGATCACGCGCAACATATAAACGCTTTTCATCATAGACGTAACGTGACCATACGTAGGATGGTCCAAGTTTGTGTTCCAACCATAGTAAAGCAGTTCTTGGGATTGTGTTCAGTTCAGTCATTTCTGCAGTTAGTAACTGGCGTGACATGCGTACTGCAGCTGTGCACGGCTCGCACTCATTGGTTGAAACCCAACCTTCTATACTTAACAATCACAACACGTGAATAATAAATTGTGGCTAAAACCGTTTCAAAAACATTGCCTTTTGGGGTAGACTTTGAACAGTGAAAAAACAGTTTTGTTACGTTTTTGTTCTGGTGACGGTGAGAAAACTCGTTGTCGAAACAAAGCTATTAAATGTACATACAAAAACCCTTGGGGAAGTTTTGTTTTTTATAGAATGCTGGATCAAAAAAGAATTAAAGTCCAAAAATAAGATTCCTACCTAAAGGTCATGGAGATATTGTGCAATTCTTTATGGAGCATTTTTTTTCAGAAATACCACAATAAGCTTAGAAAAACAATCAGCAAAACAGGAAATAAAGAGAGGTGCGAATGGCATACCAAAGAAGAAGAGAAGATACCAGACCAAGAGACCAAAAACGAAGATAAAGCTAGTACTGAAAAAAAAAGACCACCAGGGGGGGGGGGGGGGGGCAAAGGATTAGAACTAGAAGAAACGCAAAGAACAGAAAGAGTGAACGGAGGCACATATAAGTGATCAAATTTGAGTTGCGGTCAGGGCTAGAATCTTCTGACAGGCGCAAAGACTATTAAGAAGTGACTATTTTTAACCACCTTTAAAAATTCTGCCTTGCCAGGCCAAAATTTAATTCCTACCTATTGCATCTAAGTAATAAATTTAATTGTTTAATATTTCTAATATTTCGGAAGAAACTGCACAAATTACTTTTCTATTTTCTTATTGGTATAATTCTAGTACTTCCAATAATTTATTCCTACTAATGAACCACTCTTCTGCTACTAACGACAGATTTACTGCATGTCACTAATATTTAATAAGAATACTTGGATCTAGAGACTAACAATGCGACGTAGAATTTGGCAAGCCGTTACAATTTCGATTGATCGGAAGCCCTTATCTATAAATTTACAAAATTTGGATTGTAACTGCTGCATAGTATGGTTTAGAGTTGAAATTGGACAGAAGAGGATTCTAATATTAAGATTCACTACAACCAATGCTTTGACAAGAAACCTCGAAGGAAATAGAAAACCACCAACGTTACATATGGTGGCCAAAAATTCCCCGAAAAAAGGCATGAGTGCAGAAAAAATAACGAACAAAAACCCCAGGAAGATGGTTTCCTATCGAATTACAGTTCCTTGAAGAATTATGTGTGATCCGTCGATTTGGAAGAATATCTGCTGATTGAGGATCACAAATACAGCTAGTTGAGGATGTCATGAAAATCGAGATTCGAGCGAAGCAAGCCACTTATATTATATTACTCATATTATCTACTCAGGAGCAAAGTTGTAAATGGCTACGATGTTTATGACTCATGAAGTATAAAGAATCGAGTTTTCCAAGCGAATGAAAACCGGGAACGAAGACGTAGGTAACCTTGTAAAAGTTAGTGTGGGAATAGTGCAATACAACAAGAACTAGTCAGGCCTTTTGTATTTGCATTTTAGTCGTTGAAGAAAATGAGGAAGAATCTCCAAGGTCTAGCCAATCTTAAGACTGCACGAAGTGCGAATCCTAGCAAAACTCGTAGCTACAGAGAAATCGGTGTTCTGACGTGCAAGAAAAGAAAAATTACGAAGAAGAAATTAATGCATTAATAAAGGTGTGTTAGTCGAGAATTAATCGTAAGAAACTTGTGAAATCGTTTGAGTATTACGGTAATGGGTAAAAATCAAACATCAAAACCGTTAGCAAGCGTCGAAACGGGTCATCTCAACTATCTATATAACTTTTAAAACCGGGAGGAATGAAGACTGGATGTAAAAAGAGACGAATGAATTTTCATGGAAGAAAAACGAAGACTGGAGGAAACTTTCAACCAGTGATGAAAGTTAGAATTTACGAAGAAGAAAGAAAAAAAAAATAATAAATCATTCATAAAAAACAATACAAGTACGTGACTTCTCTGATCAACAAAAAATGGGGAAGTATTGTGTATAATTTAAAGAATGCACGATCGTGACTAAGTTCTGAATAAGGACACAAAGGTGTTAAAATACAGAAGACATGAAGACAACAGAGGATTAATAGATAATTAGTAAATTGGTCATTAGGGTAGAGAGTACAATTGGTGGAGGATGCCTGGTGCCGATGTTCAATCGGTACCATGTCTCCTCATGTTAATACTATCTTAAATGTATAGGACATTTAGCTTATTTATTAAAATTGTTATCTATCGCAATTATATATTTTATATAAACAGGTTTGCGGAATTAATCAATACAAAATTGTCCTTGGCCAGAATTGGAATCTGGGACCTCCAAATCACGTGTTTGGTAGTGCAGTGGTTATCACACCAAACATTTGGAGATCTAAGATTCGAATCCTGGTCAAGGACAATATTGCATTGATTCATTCCACAAAGCTGTTTGGTGTGATAACCACTGCACTACCAAACACGTTATTTGGAGGTCCCAGATTCGAATCCTGGTCAAGGACAATTTTGCAAAATTATTTATTAAAATTATTACTGAATAAAAAAATTTTAAAATGACTTAGAGAACCACCAATGTTACAATACCTTAAAAACCGAATGATTCGAATAGGAATTCGGACTATGTGGTATATCCTCAAACATGATTTCTCTTCGGTTTTTGGCTGGAGTTGACTATTCAAAGTAAGAATTTAAAAAGATACTTTTGGAAGTTTTCCTATTCAATCCAAATGTAGATCAATCTTTAGGATTTACCAAGTAAGATGGGAACTATCGTGTCTCGCTTTTGATCGTAACATATACAACCAAAACCGGACGAAAATAAGTATACCATGGATATTTTTGTTGACTCTTATCGAAAAGCAACTAAAAGGTTAAATAAAAATAAACGAGTTTTTATCTTGTATAACTTTGATAGTACCTTCAAATCAAGGCAGATGACTTTATTGTGCTTCAACCAAGGTTTGCGGGAAATTCAAAGAGAAGTCTACTTGTTTGATGAAGTGGTTGAAAAGAAACGTAAGTTGGATTAGATATACATTAGATACCTAGGCAAGATATTGTTTTAAAATTTGTAGTCTAGGTGACTTTAAGTCACTTGATGTTTACGAACAACTTTGATGAAAGATTTTGGGAAATGGGTATATTAGATTAGGGTGAGGAAAAGATCAAATTATGGCGTTAATAAAATATTCCTGTAAATAAATCGTATTAATTAATCATGAAGGTTTAAGTGGGATGATGAAGTTGAATTGGTGCAAATTTACGTGGGGGCGGAAGTTTTATTATGGAGTATTGTTTTTGACGTCGGCATTAAAAAAGGCGTCGTGGGTAGCTCGAAGGTGCTAATGTTTTCACTTTGCGTTCACAAGGAGAGACGTTCAGGAAATTAAATTTTGCCTGTAAAGAAATAAGGTGGAGGTGTTCTCACTGTGTCTGACGGGCTGAGTGACGCCCGTAATGGAAGAGCAGATGGTGTGAATGAGCAATTCGGTTTTAATTTACGCAGGTGGAATTCAGGAGTTTTGCTTCTTGTAGCTGCGGAAATTTGCCTTCATTTTTTATTTTTTTAGATATTTCAAATGCGTCGGCTTCCCTAATTGCTTTCATTATAAAAAGAGATGAAATAATATTATTAAAGTTCGTATTAAAAATATTTGATGAAAAACGGATGAAATAAATAGGCATTTCGATTGGATTCAATTAAATCGAGATTTATAAAATTATTGCGTGGCTTCAATTAAAAACATTATCATATTAGTGACCCAGATTGAAGCAGGACGCGAACGTGGAACGTGTACGCCAATAAATTTCATTATTTTTAATACGTATAATTCAAAACAACAATACAAGTCACGAACAAATCCGTTTGAAAACATCGGGGGTCGGGGTGCGCTTTTACCGTTCGACGGGTTACGGGCGCGTCGCACCGGTAACCCAAACCCAAAACACCCCAAACCCCAGCGCATAGACACACATACACACACGCACGCTGCTGGATAATGAATGTGCTGGCCGGTTTCGCAATTACATAGTTTAATTCGAATGTAATTTATAATTCCGCATTGTCATGCACGTGATGTGCACAGTTTGCTAAATGGATGAATGTTTTGCAGTGCATAGGTAAATTTCGAGGTGCGGGGACAAAAAGCTGTCCGCTCGACCATAAAGTTACATGGCGGACCTACACAGCGCTTCACAATAAATAGATTTTGCTAACCAAACGCGTTTACTCAATTCGCTTCAATTAAATCATTTTTAAATACGCCGCCGATTCATAATTAATAGCTATGCAAATAGTATTATAGATTCGACACGTTTCAGACCTTACCAATTTCCAAATTTATACACATTTCTTTCATTTCAAATTCAGCAGTTACGGTTAAAAATGTGTAGCCGCATTTACAATTACATGGTAGATCATTGAATCACCCTGTATATGTATCTAATACACAGGGTGTCTCAGACCACCCGTCCCACCCTTTTATTTCTAGAACGGTTTGTCGAATGAGACTGAGATACAAAATTTTATCAGCAAAGTATCATGTCACGATCAAGTCAGCTTTTTGATCTCGACTTAAGACCCGTACACACAATCCGACGAGGTCGGATGAAATTTTATCAGATCGGAAGGTAAATACGAGCGTGTGGAGGTAAATTATAGAAGTTCGGACGCTTTAAGGCGCATCCACATTTGAGCACGTACGGAAACGAGGCAAGCTGAGGCAATTCTTTTTCTCCTATCTGCTTGTGCGTAGCACCATTGCCTCGGCTTGCCACGTTGGCGTATGTGCTCAGATGTAGACGCACCATTACATATATTTTAGTGCAGGAGGTGGGAGAATCGGCCGGTCAGATAGGTTCATTGTAGCGTGTGGATGCAGCATCCGATTTAGTCATCGAATCGACTCCGATCGCCCGATTAAATCGGATCGTGTGGAAGCCCTATCACTCACCAAAAGTATAGGATCAGCTCTTGAGTGGGAATGAGATGATATTGTGACTTACTCGTAACTTGGATTTTATAATTTTCCGGAACGAACCGGAAGAACCAGGAATCGGAAGTAACTTGGAAATTTCAAATTTAAACGTGGATTGAGTTTAGTAGTTTTGGAAAGAACTTTTAGAAATGATCAACTTTTATGAAAATGTTAGTTTTTAATATTTGGAATATTTACAAAAATAAACGATAAAAATTATTTTAATTTTAATTTATACCTATATTCTCATGGAGTAGACTTTGATTTTTAATAAAACTTATCAAGGAATATTTTGAAATTAAACAAGTGTAACGTTCCAAAAATGTACCCTCGCATTTCGTTCATTATTATCGGGTTCATTCAGGGCCAGTGACGGCGAAGTGGATAATTGGCCATAGTGTAAAATTTTGGGGCGGCAAATTTTACATACCCTGTTTAAGTTACTGTTTACTGTGATCATTGATCAGTGATTAAAATTTTAAATGTAAGTTCGGATTGCTTCTTCGTTGTAATCGGTGATCAAGCCATCAAAATATCATTTGCCAGCAACCCCTTTTTTAGATTTTTGTATTCTTTAAAGAATATCAGACGGAAGGAAACGACTTTCGAGACACCTGTACAAAATGGAAAAATTTTAAAAATATTCGGAGTATCGAAAACAAGCGAGGACCTTAGATTCCTTTCTAAACCAGGAAAATCAGGGTACTTCATCACAAAATACGGAATCTACACTAAATCAAAATTAACTGACCTTACATCTAAAACATACCAAATTGAAGTATTGCTTTCGGTGGTTGGCACAGATGTACAGACTACTGTCACTTTTCTATAATGATCAAAATTAACCCTTTTAGTTGTCTCAGATGTCTGTGATACTCCAGGAAATTCTGAAACTTCCAGAATAATTGATAACAACAGTTCGACCCCAAGTTAAACAAAATTCTTCACTTCTGACTCTGCAACCTATAGAACATATAGAAGATTCTGGTAGGATATTATTTTATTAAAATCCGTTGGATAACTATAATTTTCCTTCTGAAAAACCATATCGAAAGTTTACATCCAAAAACTATAAAAAATATTAATTACGAGGAAGAGGTTTTTCGGGACTCATTACTCTGTGCAAAAGGACATGATCATCTGTTTTTGTTGCAAGCTATTTAAATCTGCTTCTTCTTCTTCTAGTGTAACAAAGGAAGGTTACAATAATTGAAAGCATATTGGGCATATTTAAAATCCCACTTTGCCATAGACTTAAACTTCCCAAACAATGGAAATACTTGAAATTAATCATTCAAATGCGGTACTATTACGCATTTTATCTGCAAAGTGTTTCTGAACAAGTGTCAGATAATCTAGGAATGGATTTTTGGACCAATTTTAAAACAAAAAGTAAGAATAATTTAATCAAAATGTTTGACCAAAGTTGCTTTTTAGGGTTCATCGAAAAAATTTATAAACGTTATAATTAAGAATATAGTTTCATTGAAATTGCGATGGACATAACGATAAAATCATACAAAACTATAAAAATTACAAAATATTGACAAATACTTAAAAAGGTTAGGTGAGGTTATGTGATTTTGGGTCTTTTTTATTCAATACTTTATTTCGGCAATTTTTTTGGATCTTTGTTGCAGCCGAATTTATGGGGACGAATTGGGATAGCTAGTAATATTTTGAAGTGTATACGGAACCCCGTGTTACATCACGGACCACGCTGTCCCCCAAAAAATTGTCTTTTTTTTTTTGGTTTACCGTTATTGAGATTTATAAGCCGTTTGTTGGTGTATAGCCGAGGATCGTGGAATTGGTCATGTTTTCGAATTGGAGGTGTATATTTGGGCTGACACCCCAAGTACCCCATTTGAACCTCATTGGAATATGAGATCGTATAGCGAAATATCAGAGAACGTACTGATTGAGTGAGTTTTTATGACACTTTTAATTGTTAGCATTTATCATTGTTTTACCTCGTTAGTCGAAGTTGTTCGGTATGCTTGTTACCTAAAAGGTTAAGTTAATGTACCCATTTGGATTTGGTGCCTTGTAGGGATATTATTTCTTGACTTACTTCTTCGTGCGGCTTGGAACATCCCTTTTGAAAAAAGAACAAATGTCAGATATTCTAGGAATGTAATTTTGGACCAATTTAAAAGAAGGGAATTTAAAAAAAAAGGGAGAAAAATAAAATACTCGAAAAAATTTGCGAGTTCATCTCAAGGCGGCTGCCAAAAGTAAGGTATTTGCAAAATTTTAGCCAATTATCATTAAAAATGTAGATTTTATGTTAAAAAATTGAAAAATAAAAATGAGTAAACTTCAATGCCCTGGATTTGCAAAATAGAGGGTTTTAGTGGAAAAAAGTATTCTTACTTTTTGTCTTAAAATTGGTCCAAAAATCCATTTCTAGATTATCCGACACTTGTTCAGAAACACCCTGTATATTATACTTGAAATTTTTAAATTTTTGATTACAACTGCTCAAAAATCAATTTTTACTAGAGAAATATACGGATTTGAAACATTTTGCCAGCTAAGTACTGAAGAACGAGATTTGAAGTAGATTCAATTTTTGTGAATGGTTGTCTAACAAAAACCAAAATTCCTATCACGAAATTTTATTGGCAGATAAAGCGACGTTCAAGAGCAATGAAATTGAGAAATTTTCTAGGAAAAACATGCTATAAGAAAAACATCACGATTTTATAGAAATTTTCCAAAATACTAATAAGCAATGAGTATTTTGCTGGAAAACAAATTTTCCTTCCTTTTATGATGATGTACTACAAATTAAAAAATGCAAAGCCTAGTAGCGGAGATTTGTCTAAATTACTGAAAATGAAATAAACCAAAAAAATATTTGGAATTAAACACCTTGTAAATAGAAAGAGAAGTAGTTTAACTTTTTTCCAATTTGAATACATTAGTTTGTGACATTTAAGAATAAAATAAAAAATATGTTCAAAAGCTTGTTGATACATTAGAATTGCAATTTATCTCATGTCAGAGATGTCGGCAGTGCACAGTAACAAAGACGAATGCCTTTAATTTTACATGCATGTTTTAACAGAGCTGCTAATAATAATTATAACATCAGTGACATGAGTGAGTAGTGTTCCTCCTTGCTTTTCGCCCCATCAAAACGTTATTTATACCCGAAAAAAATTATTGAAGTGAGTAATTAGAAAAAAGAGGATATTTATTTTAGATTTGAGCTGGGATCGCTTTATGTTATATGAACAAGTACATCTTGATTGCTTTGATCTATAGGCACACACAGATGCTGCAGTATCCGGTAACGGTAATAGGTACGGTCCCCTCGTGAGTCACTATGTAATCAGGGGTTGAGGTGTAGGTGCATCATCCCTTCACTACTTTCGCCTCTCGCCAGTGGCACTTGCACCCTCCTGCGGCAAGAAAGAGTTTAAAAAGTGTATCAGAAAGACGAGACTAAGACTAATTGCTTCATTCATATGCTGATGCGATGTGTACTTAATTCAAGTAGGGCTCTCCCCCCATGCTGTGTTTTTATAATCAATATTTTAAAGCGATCCTCGCTCCTCTACACCCAATTCAAACTTAAATTATTATGTTAACAATTTGCTAAAGGAATGAAAATCATTAACTTTACCCAACAATCGCTTTACTCCGGTAAAAATTAAAATAAATTATTCATCAAAAGCGAAGCCAGTATTTTTAAATTTTTATCTCCTTCTTGAATCTTCAAGCAATTAACCGGCCGACTTAGCAGATGGAAAGAGATTTTAAGATAATCAATCTCGGTTTTAACTTTTCTTGCAACTCACCAAACAATTTTATTCACTTATTTATTAAAATATTTATTAATTAAAAAAGTAGGTACATTCTGCTAAACAACTACAATATTGTAAAGAAATATTGTACTAAGGAGAAACATACAGTAGGTTAATATGAAACGATCAACATAGATGTCACCCCATATTTGAAGGAACACAATACAACATAATATTATAATGCGGTAAGTACAAACGAGAGTTTTAAGAATATTGATTAAATTTATGAAAATATTAGTAGTTGCTTACATAGTTATCATAGTTTTATTACCGTTAATAAATCACCTGATTTACTTTTAACACTAGTGCGAAAAAGTGACACTTTTAACGTCTGACTTGAGTGTCAAAATAGTGACTTTTAACATTTGTAGAAAAACAATATTTTATAAAAATAAACTTCATATGCACAAATAAAAAACAACACATTCAAAAATAAAACCACAAAAAAAAATGTCATATTTTCTTCCCATATTTATTTTAATACACGCCTTTCTTGGCTTTTGTATGACAAAATCTGTTATATAGTCTTTTACATCTATTTTTTGCAACATTAACTTCAATTGCCAATGATGATAAATCATCATAAATCTTTGTTGCGTCATTGTATTTCGAAAATAAATTTAGTTATATTCAATTTTCTAAACAATCTTTCAGCAGTGGTCACTTTGACTGATAGTGTTGACAATAAAATAACGGTTTTAGTGATATCAAAAAAGTCATTTATTCATAAAAATATATTTAATAATTACTAAATTAGCTGGTTTTTACATCGAAGTGTCTTCATTTAGGTTATTTTTTCAGGATTTTTTCTACAATTTTTACGCCAACTTCAATCAATGTTTTCTTATCAGAAAATTTTAAAATATTTTTTGGTCTCAGATATTTTTAATCAAATAGAATAAAGTAATTATACAAAAATTTGAGGCGTATATGATATAGTTGAAATACTTTATAGTTTCCTATAAAAATAAAAATTTACAAAGAAATTTTATTTATTTTATTTAATTTAAAATAATAACTGTGCAATCGTATGATCCCAAAAATGTTAAATATTTATACAGTATGACCCACTTTTTTTCGCAGTTGAAACTTAAGCTCCAAATGACACTTAAACTAAAAAAATGACAGAAATACGATGGGAAATCTGTAAATTTTTTAGTTTAATCTTGTAATTCTGTGCAAATCTGTAAGTCCTTACAAGGAAAACTCTACGTTTTAACTGTGCAACCATCCTTAAAGTCAAAGACAAAATTCAAGCCTAATTGATTTAAATAAAAAATTGATAATAAAATAGAATCTATACATGGTGTCCAAGAAAAGTCATTAAAACGTTGAAATATTAAATTTGCTGTGTAACTTCTTAAAACGTCAAAAAAATATTAATTCATAGGAAATGATATTTATTGCCTAAAACAACGAAATTGGAAATACATATTTTAAAATTGCAAACATTTCATGATTTTTGTGTAATTCCATTTTTTCATTTTTCTAATTACATCAATTTTGCTGAGTATTTCCCAATTGCTTTATTGCATCTTTTTAAACTATAAGTAGGTTTTAAATTTTCTGAGCTAAAATTAACGTATTTGATTGGCTTAAAGGCAAAATAGAAGCCTACTTGATTTAAAAAAATGATAACAAAGTGGAATTTATACATGGTGTCCTAAAAAATCAATTAAATTTTTAAATAGTTGTAACTTCTTAAGGAGTCGAAAAAAAACATCGTTTACAACAAATTATTTGTTCAGAATAACAATTAGTGCCCAAAAAACTTTTTGCTGGAAAAAATAAATTAGACACCCTGTATATCAGAATAAAAATACAAACGGTCTGCACTTATCCCGCTCCACCATTTATCAAATTGGCATTTTTTACTTTTTTTTAATTTGATCATAATGAAGAACGGTATTTTTTAGTTTAGTACCAAATTTTTAAAGCATTCGTCTTATCAGATTTTTCGATTAATTTGAAGTAGGTATTCGTTGATAAAATTTGAAATTATTCTAAAAAAAATTGGCGTGTAATCAAATAAATTTTAAAATATTTTTAAAACAGATTTTTTCGTGAATTTTAGGGTAACACAGAATATTATATGATATTCCATGGGTTAGAGATATGTAAGAAAAAAAATCGACAGTCCCTTTCATTGACACTATTTTTTCGTCGATAAAGGTTTTCTCAACATGGCCTTTCATTGAGACGACCGTTTCATCGACACAGATGTTTCATCGACATGACCAATTCATCGACAACCATTCATCGACACTACCTCTTCAACGACAACCATTTCATCGACACTACTTTTTCATCAACACACCTTTCCTTCGACAAAGACGTTTCATCGACACTACTAAAAAGTAGATGAAACGGTTATCGATGGAAAGGTAATGTCGATGAAAAAGTAGTGTCGATGAAACGTCCTTGTCAAAGAAAAGGTTTGTCAATGAAAAGGTAGTGTCGATGAAACGGTTGTCGATGAAAAAGTAATGTCGATGAAACGTCTGTGTCCATGAAACGGTCGTGTCGATAAAAGTGTGTTGTCGATGAAACGGTATACAACCGAAAAAAAAAACACTTGGGAAATAATTTAAATTAAAATCTTCTAAGGAAAAAAGCTTCTGCTTTAATGTAGTTTTTAATATTTTTTGACGAAACCGTAAAATTTCTAGATGGCAACAAATCACTTTACAAACATTTTAGAATAAGGACCTTTAATTAAAAAATCATTTAAACTTATTTTAGTTTTTGTTGGCTTTTGTCATTTTTTAGCCATAAAAATTTAATTAAACTTGAAAATTGTCTTTAAAATTAGAAAAAAAAACATATACCCACAATCAGCTTATAAAAAATTTGAAAGTGTACTTTGTAAACACTTTTTAAATGCATTTCAAAATCAATAGCTTAGTTGAGTGGTCATAAAGTAATTTGGAGTATTCTATGTTAAAATCATAAATGAGATATTTAATAATAATTGAGATTATTATAAAAAAGACTTTTTAACAAATCATGTTTAATATATTTTGAAATATCTACTTATTTTTGTCTATTTTAAAGTTATGTTAGATGCAGAATCATTTATAAAAACTAATCTTTTTAAGAATATTTTAAAAGAAATCTTCTTGAAAACATATCTAAAAATTTTCTTTAATTTTTTCCCTTTTCCAGTATTGAAATATTTGTTCATGAAATTTATTTTTTATCTTTATAATAAATCACGGTTGATGCATATAAGAACATCTGCTTAAAGTTTGCCCTTTTCCAGATAATTTGTAATATTTGATCATCAAACTGAAAAATTACATTTTTTCAAAAAAAATAATTATCTTAAGAATTTTAAAGAAATTTTTATTTTTGTTCTTTTTGAAGTATTTTGGAACATTTGAGATCAAACTTTTTCTAGAAAATAAGAAAAAAATACCTTCTACATATTTTTAAAAAAGTAATTTTCAAAAAAAAACAATTTAAATGCAATTTTAAAGTATCGATTTATTTATTTTTTACTAAATCCATATGTAAAACCATCTCATTTTGGCAATATTTTTAAATATGTGTTTTTATTTGTTGTAATAAAGGTATTTTACAATATTTAATGATCAAACTGTAGAGTTTAATTTAATATAATGATGATTTAAACTAAAATATAAATTAAATTTTATTAACAAATCGATAAAGCTATCGTTATAAAACTACTTATTACCATTAATAGTAATAAATGTTCATCATGTGCAATGTTTGGTAACTAATTTAAAAGCAAGAAACAAATCGATGTGTCTTTTAAACAGACCGGAGCTAAACACATCAAGCTTAATCATCCACGTGTGGATAAATAATCAAGTTGTGATTTAAAAGAAAAAACACTTAACCCTAATCTAAAAACCTCCATCGTAAATGAACTTTAAATATAAACATCCATGAAAAGTTCAATGCACCGCAAGCTGGAAATTGTTAAGAAATCAACTGTGGTGATTTTAATTTATTGAAATATTGGTCAACTTTGTTTCTTCTTAACTTAAGTATTTTTTTAATCATTTTGAAAAGAAATAGGTTAAAAAATTACTTTACAAAACATAATACGCCGGAATGACTTAATTTTCGAAGCGTCTTATTTTAGAAATTAGAGTACAAAAAGTGTGAAAAATTCCAAACCCAATTTCCTATTGGGAATTTCGATTACGTATAGATGGTTGACATAAAGTTTGTAGCAAAATGGAGGAAGGTGAGTAAAGACTTTGTTAAGCTTTGAGTTTTTATTGGTTTTAGTAACTTAGTGCTTATATCATTCTTTATCTTTATAAAAGGATTTTGAGCTATTTTTTTATAAAATGGGCAAATGTTATTTTGAATAATGGAAAAAAATTAGTAAATATTTTTTTGTTTGGGGATGAAAGAAATTTTTTAAAATCGATTAAATGTTGTGAAAAAAGTGGTTAATTGTGTGGGATTGGTAATTAGGTGGAGTTATCGGTAATCGTCAAAGAGGATAGAGGAAATTGGCGCGGTTTTAAAAATTGCGCTGGGGGAATGTGCACTTATTCTACCTAGGGTGTCGGGTTGGTGAGGAAAAAGGGGTAAAAAGCATCATTTGAAAAGGGAAAATAATGGAATCGGCAGCGCGGTCTTCCCATTCCTCCTCAGTTATAATAGGGAATAAGGTAAGAGAAATAGCGGCATCCATTAGTTTCACAGTTGTTAAAGGCAAATGACGTAAACCGGGAGTGAAGATATAAAAACTAAAAAGGGCGGGTTTTATTATCATTCACGACGTTCGAAAATCTCCCACTTTAATTTATTCCCTTTATACCTTTCAACCGCGAGCAGCTAGCACTTAACGAGTGACACATATAAACTGCCGCACCTTATCCGGATCACTTTGGTGGGATATGGGATAGGTGCTAACCATCCCCGCGAAACACGCAATTTATTCAATCAGGGGGAAAATATCCTGAGACACTTGAGTATGCGGGTTGCCCGGATATATTGCCTGATCGTTCTTTTTACGTCACCTAACTTGAATAACTTGAAATTTGTTACCAAAAAGGAAAAATTCCAAAACAAGATCCCGAAGAGCCGATTTATTTCTTTAATTTCAAAAATTAATATAAGTTTAATAAATTGAGAAACAAGATGAGCTTCATATATCTTAGGTAGGTGAGTAGAATGAAATAATTGGCGCCCTCAACGGAATATTGCTTCCCATTGTTAGCACGTTATTGCCCGGCCATTGTAATGGTGTCATATACGTGAAACTTTCCTTTATCTGCAGTCGTCATCCTTGCAGGCAGCTCCTCGTGCGAAATGAGATTTTTCCTTTGTCCAACTAACTGCTTATAAGTAATAAAAGGTATCACAGCAGTTGCTGAAGAAGCTGCGACGTCACAGGTTGGCCTCAAGTGTTATTGCGTTCGCTATTCGCCATTTTCCGGACTCCGGGGTATTAGAATGAGACGCGGCTGCTGTTTCTGATACTTGCTGATTCTCCAAACTTCTAAGCTCAATTTTAGCTTAAACACCTTTAACATATTGAACACTAAAAATATTGCAAATTCCCCACTTTCAAGACTTTCACATCTTCTTTGATTTTTATTAAATTTTTCATTACCACATTCAACCTTTAAAAAATATCAGTATTAAACTCATATTTTATCAAATACCCATAGGATTATTCTTTAATTAAAAAAAAAAACAATGAATTAAAGAAAATCTTACCAAATTAATATAGAATAATCTTATCTCTTTAAAAGGCTTAATTTTTATGCCAAAATGGTTCCAAAGCCGGATACTTAAATATAAATATAGGGGTACCTCAGGCTTCTATCCTTGCGCCTATTTTATTTTTCAATGATTTTCCTGCTTGCTTCCGGGAAAATTAATCTGTTTTATTTGCAGATGACATCACAATAATAAGTGAAGACAAAATTTTATTTACATTACGACCAGTAGTTGTATATTCTGTACACTATTCTCAGCATGCGACTTTCTTGGGAGTGGTATTAGACCAAAAACTAACCTGGAAGAACCAACAAGAAATGTTATCGAAAAAACTAAATAGCTCCAGCTTTGTACTAAATTTTTTTCTCACATATTTCTATTAAAGCTTTAGAAAAAACCTAGCTTGGAGCCTCAATTAACCAAAAGATCTTCGAGCATTTGGTGTGTTGAACGACATGAGCTATAAAGAAACTTGTAGAAGTAGATTTATAGAAATGCACATCCTTACTTTTCCATCCTTGTACATCTTACAATGACTACGTTTTTCTCGAGCAACTCAACCCAGCTTGAATTCGGCTTGGGTTGACCTCTACCATTTGAAGTACTTGTAAAAGGTCAAATCTAGCCCGAATTCAAGTTGACTTGACCTGCTCAAGCTAAATGTAGTCAATTTCTTATATATATTAAGGTAAATATAGATGCATTCCAGCAGCACTCGAATGATCAAACTTACTTACTTACCATACAAGAAACAACGATAATCTGATTCCAAACCCTTTAAGATTAGGTAAGAGTCAGGAGGTGTTAGATATCAAGGAATAATTGGAGCATTGGTCTTTAAAAAGGGAACAATTATAGAAGAACATAGAGAGGATTCTAGAGTCCTACAAAGAAACCTAATACAGTAATACAAGAAAGACATACAAACAACAAGACAACATCTGAAGAACACCTAGAAAAAGCAGATAACAAGCAGAAGGTAATTTGGGAAATAATAAACCATGAAAACCACAAATGCAAAAAGGAAAGGAAAACAGGAAATACCTCGTCGCTTACAGAAAACCAGCTTCATAAATGAACCATGGGAGATAGTAAATCAGATAGATGAACCAAAACTAACTTATGACAATTGCCTACCAACTGATGAGACTGAAATCATTAAAGTGATGGCGGTGATATGGATCTTATAAAAGGTAAGCACAGTAAGAATATATATGATTTGAGCTCCACCCTGTTGAAACCAGCAATAACACCACTAGCTGAGCATTTGGCGATACTATTCAACAACTGTTTTCTAGAAGGAATATTTCCAAACGAACTGACAAGATCAAAAATCATCCCAATCTACAAAAATGGGGACTTAAACATAGCAAACAACTACCGACCGATCGCAATAATACCAGCAATATGAAAGTTAATGAAAAAACTACTTCGCACAAGATTGACTGAATTTATGGACCAACAGAACATAATCATGGAAAATCAACATGGGTTCCGGCAGATAAGATCGACTATAACTGCAATGAGCGAGGTGGTAGAATCAACGATAGAGAGGATGGGGGATAGATGAAACATGAAAGCATTTTTATTTGATCTAAGTAAAGTATTTGACTGCATAAAACATAACATCCTACTGGAAAAGGTAGAATACTATGAAATAAGAGGTCCAACACAAGATATACTAAAATCGTACTTAGATAACAGACAACAAGTCGTTTCATGGAATGAGAAAGATATCGTACAGACAAAGATGAATATTTGGGTACCACAAGGATCCATTCTAGGGGCAGTTGTATTCACCATCTTTATAAATGACATACAGCTTGCTGCATCGTGGAAAGCAGTCCTATTTACTGATGACGCATCATTCATCCATTCCACATCTGACCAGGAAGACATCGAAGGAGCAAAAATGTAATTCGAGGCAAACAGCCTCAAGTAAACTTAGAAAAGAACTAGAATTTCACTCCAAAAGCAACACATCAGCTAAACCACTAGGGATCCAAGTATCTACATGAAATGGAAAATTTCCACAGTATCCTAACATACGGAATAGGTATTGAGGTGGAGTTCTTTAGGAAGGGTATAGTAAGTATTCATACTACAAAAAAAGCTGTAAGAACCATTTTCAATAAAATAGTGATGGAGGAAGATCTTCAAAGTAAAATTCTAATGGAATGTGTGAAACATGCAAGATTGACACCAGGACGAGGATTTCTGAAATCACACACAGTGAATCTCAATCTCACCTTGCTCGAAGCGCATGCGTCAAAATCTCACCGGCGAATCCAAATTCACTTGGTCTGAAAGAGGCGAATGAAGCGAACCAGGCGAATTAATTCACGGGTGAGATTTTGACGCATGCGCTCGAGGAAGGTGAGATTAACATTCACTCGGGTCACATTCAAAAATCCAGCCCCAGGACGTGGATTCCTGAAATCTCACAAAGTGAATCTCAATTTCACCTTCCTCGAAGCGCATGGGTAAAATCTTTCAGGAAACCACGTTCAGTAAGGATCCAGGAACAAAGGAAATTTAGGAAAAGGTAAATCTAACTGTATGACATTCTTCCAGAAGAAACTGGAAAACTCCCGGAGCTTAAGTTTTAAGCAAAGGTAAAACACATTCATTGGAAAAATTCCTAAACTATAGTTAAATGAAATGAAATTAAATGCAAATGCAATATAGAGCCATAATGCCATTTTATAAAAATGTCGCTTGGTCCCTTTTTGATAAGGATGGTCCAGGTCCAATTGGACTACCAGCAGATATCAGAAACTTAAAATTCCCAATATTCAAACGCAAAATTAAATCGGTACTATTCTAGTATTCTATAGATCAAATATAATGTATTTTAACTCTGAACTGTATCGTAGATATATTTAGCAACTCGTAGGGTACTCTAATTGTTTATAATAAATGTTTGTTCGTTACCTTTACCATATTCGTATAAAATTGTCTTTTTACACATTAATGTACTTGTATGCGCATATTATTTATTGTGTATTGACTGATGTAAAACTTGTTGTTAGTAACATCAATAAATTTATTTATAAGACAAATTTATGAAAATATATATATTCGTATCCAAAAAGAAACAATAAATAATATAAGCAGTTATATAACACCATTTATGAAAATGAGTTTTGATTTTGGTAATTTTTTAAAGGCTGTTTAGTGTTTAAAATATAGGAAACTGTCTGAAGTGTTTGGTTTGAAATTAGAAAGTTATGATGTTTTGTTTATTTAAAAGATCGGATGACTTGATGGTAAATTAGTTAGAACATTGGAGGTGGTGAGGAAAAACAAAAGAATTTATTGGTCTATCTTTAAAACTTGGCACATGAAATGAAATGACGTCTGGTTTAAATGATACATTAACCTCGTGGTAGATAAATCATTGACCACTTTTAAAATATTTTCTATTTTAATGTAACACGTCTAAATAACACGAGTCATTACGAAAGGTGCACACGCTATTAAAACAAAGCGTTAACACAATATTAACAGTCAACTTTAATGAAACGTACCCGCGAACGCTTCAATTATTTATACATTTCTGGATGAATATTTAAAGAGCCGTAACCCAATTCCAGCGCAGTCTCTTAATTAATCCGATATGAATAAATTAAGCTGAAGCATCGCGCCGCATCATATTTTTACTCGAGCTAATACGAAAAATATTTATACACGTGTATTCCGTGAGCTCACCTAAAAATAGACTTTAATTGAGTTAATACAATCCAATAAATTTCACAATTCAGGACATCAAAGTAGCAGGAGCAGCTTTTAAATGTTTCTATTTTATAGGTGTATCTTTATGTGCACAAAAATTAGGTTCAAGTCTTGAAGATTTATTGGAATACTTAAGCTTCGCACTAAATTTCCTATAAAAATTCAATCAAGCTCCTTTATGGCAGAATATCATTAGACAAACACACTTCGCCATCATTAATTTTATCGACTTGACCAACACAATAAAATGCAATTATGCTAAAAGTTTCCTTCAAATTTTCTTCCTCTCTTCCTCCCTTCGCAGATTTATGCCGCACGGGCGATTGCTGGCTCAATTCGAGCCCACTTTATGCGAACACCCTTCCCCGTAAAAAGCATTGTACCTTAATCATTTGTGGGGCTTATAATCTGACTATGCACGGTGAGAGGGTTTCGACAATGTGTTGTCGGAGGCGCGCACCTCTCCCGATCAGATCGGATTAAGTTCCCCGACACATGATGTTACACACTGTGAAAGAGGATACCCCTGCATCATGGAGTTTGAATTAGGTGAATGGCTTTATATAAACGGAAACTAAATTGGTTTTATAAAATCCTTTCACACTTTTTAACTCAATAATCTTGTATTACTTAAACATAACATAATTACTTTTAAACCCAGTAATTTATCAAGAAATTGAAATAAATAAATTCAACGTTCGAGTGGTATTTTATAAGATTATTCTACTCATACAGCAAATAGATAATTTTCCGGAGGCATTGCAAGTTATATGCTTATTATACCAGTTCATGATATTTTCGCCTTATACCCAGTATAGCCTTGTTCTTTCCATAGTATTTTGGAATTTCCTTCCTGTCTCTTTCTGTCAAAATCATAGTATTTGGATGTAGGTTAGAGTTTCTTCTTCCTTATTGCTTAATAGCCTGCAGACGTCTCCATCAATTTTCCCAATCTTCCACAGGAACTGTTTCACAGAGAAATACCTACACCTCATTCAAAGACAACAGTTCAGTGGGGTTATGTTTGAATCACTCGACACCATATCGTATACGACATGACAAGGCAAGCTCTTATTTTTGCATTTGAATGACAAGGATAGAACGATGAAAGTCGTATACGTCATCGTGTCGAATGATTCAAAAATATGCCCCCAGAAGCTTGTTTGTTACATACTGTGCTGAGTTTGCCGCAAAGCTTCTTACTGTTGTTTTATCCTTACCAGTATATACTTTTGGATCACTACTTCTGGTTTTAAATTAACATAGGTAAAAAAATTGTCAATTTGTTCAGAAAATTCTCGTTCGAAGAAGAAAAATAATTTGGAACAATTTTCAACTAATGACACATTTTTATCAAAAATTTGATTGACCTGGCATTTTACTCATCAGAAATGTTTGTTGGATATTCATGGTCTATTTTTCAAGAAATTTTGCTACTTTGTCTTAGATCAGTGATATGACCTATACTTTATTCAAAGACACCAGTTCAGATGTTTTATTATTTCATACTCAGCTGAGTGTACTGCAAAGCTTCTTACTGTGGTTTTGTCCTTACCAGTGTATACTTTTGGCATTCCTACTTCTGATTTCGAACAAATTTCAGAATGTCCTTGGACACATATCAGGCTAATTTTATTTAAAGATTTCAATGCACTTAGTTTATTCAGGCATTCTCTGAGGTCACCTACGATGCATATTGTAATATATGGTATATTTTCTCAAAATAGTTAATATTTTATTCAACTACTTTTATTTAAAGATTTCAGAATACTCAGATCATTAAGGTATTCCTAGTCCTGACTTCATCTTGAAGTCTAAAGAGATGCTACTTTATTTTGCTTATTATCCCACCGTTCTATTCTGCGCATCAACGGTTAAGCTTATTCTAGGAGAATTCTAAGTAAAGTTGTCTAAGTCGCAAAGTCTGGGAGTGCTTATTATTCTCACCCTCAACTAATGGTGAGGCGAGATGAAGGGATTGGCGCACATTTTATTGTGTGCTACTATGGAATGTCCACAGCTCTACATTGAAATGTACCCTATTTCAATCTGTATGATCGAAAAGACAATAAATTATTTGAACTGTCCACGACTTTCCTCTTTCGACCAATTTGTAGGCTAAAAAGTCACTAAATTATTCTGAAAATTCGCACTTGAAAGTTGACGGAAATACAATAATTGTTCCTGGACATTTGATCAAAAAAGGATCTAACTGGTTTCAAAAAATCATTTGAAATGAGTGTCCTTGGAAGGGCCAAATAATAACGAAAAGTTTGCATTTCAGAAATTCCCTGATGATACATTTATTATGGATTTTGATTGTCCTCAAAAAAGATTAGTCTTGACGTCAGTTTCAAAGTCTAAAGAACTGCTCTTTTATTTTTTCCATGTACATCGTGGTAGAGGGTAAATTTAAAAAGTAGGATCGATGATTGACTCAAAAATGGTATATTTATGTCACCTTAGAAGTTCCAAGAGTACCTCTATATTTTTGCCTTACTCATTGTGGTAAATTTCTGTTTGAAGGACCCATGAGTGACTCCCAAATGTTGTAGCTTATTATTTGAACTAACCAAAACATTTCTCTTTTGTCCTATTTGAGGGCGAAAAAATCGCCAAATTATTCCGAAAATTTGTACTTGAAAATTTAAGTTGAAGAAAATACAATAAGTGCTCCTGGACACTTTATCAAAAAACTTTAACGTAAAGTTTTTCAGCTCAATAAATGGACGTTGTCTGGACTACCGAAAGATAAACAAACAGTTTTGCTCACTTTCTTTTATATTTAAAAATCCGTAAGCAAGACATGTTTTTGGTGTAAAACAGATGTTGGGTCAAGAAAAAACCAAATTTATTCGGCGTATGTACTATAGGACCTAGACCTAACTAGCTTCAAAAAATTATTTGAAAGGAGTTGCCTTGGAAGTTACAAAAAGGTTAGGTTGAAGTTTGAAATACTTTTGCATTTCAGAAATTTCCAAAGGAGACATATTTTATGGAAAGAATGGTATTTCATGGAAAAACTTAAATAATATTTTGCTCAACTCAGTTTATTCGAAGATATCACCTTCGAAGTTTAAAGAATTGGTCTCATATTTTTGCCATGATCATTGTGGTATAGTGTAAATTTCAGTGTGTAGAACCGATCAGTGACTCCCAAATACTGCAGTTTATTATTTGAACCGTCCACAACAAATTTCTCTTTTGACCAATTTATGGGCCAAAAAATCGCAAAATTATTCTGAAAATTTGTTCTTGAAAGTTTTATAAAAAAACTTTAATATACGATAAATTTGCTTGTAGTACCCAACTAGATTCAACAAATTTATTTCTTTGGAAGACTCAAATAGTAGCGAAAGGTTAATTTGATATATTTTTACATTTTAAAAATTTCCTCATGAGACATTTTTTTATGGAAATTTGATTGTCATGGTATTTCCTCCAAAAACTTCAGTCCTAACCTCACCTTGGAAGTCTAAAGAGTTGCTGCCTTATTTTTGCCATGCTTATTGTGGTATTGGATAAATTTTAATCTGAAGGACCAAGGACCGACGAGTGATTCCAAAATGGTATATATTATTCGAGGTATCCACAAAATTATTGTTTTGACCAATATGTAGTCCTTTTTGTACAATTTATGGGTTTCAGATTATTCAGGGATTTCCAAACTGGTCCTAGCGTCACCTTCGAAGAGTTTTGCTATTTTATTTTTGACATTTTGGTACAGCGTAGATTTCTAGATCTAGATTTAAAAGACCCTTAATTGTACTGAATCCATCTTTCGTATCCTGAAGAGTTTGTTTCATAGCTCCTCAGTAAGCAATCACGTACAGATTTTTAGAATGAGAATTAAAATTTTTGTTTATTAATATGTCCTTCAGTTTCAAGAACCCCAAATCCACTTTACAATTTTTTTTTGTGTATTTACTTTTGAGTAAGGTTAATAGAATCTTTATGCAGTGCAATTTGTGAGGTGATAATTTTTGTACTTAAGAAATTGTATGATTTTATGAAATAAATGCGGTGTATTTATAATGTGTGAACTGTAAAGAAGGAAGTAATTGGTTTACTGCAGTAAACAAGTTGGGAAAAATAAAATTTTGATTATAGTGGAAGTAAGACAATGAATGGAGATCATTTATTGTGAGTAGTGATGAAAGTTGCGGTTGTATTTGCGGTGAAATGGAATTCATTTGCGAGGAAGAATCGAAAATAAAACATAAAAGTTTAATAAATCCGATTGTTATTGTTCCAATCTACCTTGAATTATTTACCTCCGGGTACATAACGTCTGGGAGTAATCCAGCTATTCATGAACGAGCACAGAGTCGGAGGATTCATATAAAAGTTGGCAGTTACCAAACTCAGGGCGGTATGTAATCTGGAAGTTATAGTGGCGGAGTAGATGGTTATCTTCGTGCAGGTACAGATTTATGGTCGTCTTAAGCTGGATGGCTCACATAACAGTGATCCTAATTTAGCTGGGGGTTCTGAGCGCGCTTTTAGTAATTACGTTATCTCTGGCGTCGGGTGCTCACCTTGCGCCATACATTACCTCTTCTACCTGCGCGAATCCAGCCTCCAGCAATGAGGAAACTTTCGCGGAGATTAGTACGAGACGACCACAATCGCTGAAGCATGAAGGTGATAAGAACGATACGTAGTAGAGGTGGGGACGTCTCCTTTCCATTGTCCTCATTGCTCTTCCACCTTACTCCCCATAATTACATCCTTAGAATTCCAGATTTCGAATCGGCAGAGATTAAAGATACCCAATCAGATAATTGGATATTGTACTCCATAACAAACCTATTTTGAACGAATTAAACAAAAAGTATGTGATAAATCTTGCTTTCATTTGCAGGGGGGACTTTCCATGTTTCCAGTTAAAAGCTCTGAAACAATCATCTTAAAATGAAACAGTTCCGGGGGAGCAAAAAATGAAGGTGAGGAACGTGAATTACTCCACGAATAAAATACAAATCAAATTGAGGTAAAGGGGAGGGCGAGCCTGCAGGGACAAAGAGTCTTGAAACTTGGTTTCAAACTTTTCTTTCATCACCCGTAATGGTTTTCAATTCTTTGCAGCCCGCGGCGTGACCTCCAGACCCAGAATAAAAGTCGCGGCACAGGTGGGGGACTCCAGGACTCCACCAGATTAACAATTGCCATTTATTTCATTTTCACTTATTACGTTCAATTTATATTTATAATACACTCATACAGGTTACACAAAAGCACCAACTTCAATAAGCAAATTCATTTTAACTTAATTATTACCACTTCACGTTCAAAGTGCAATATACGTAGTCCGTAAAGCAACTATTTTATATACTCTTCAAAATCTAACACCTTATTTTGAAATGACATTAAAAATCTATTTAATAAAATCAAATTTAGTGGATATACAAATTTATAATTTATGAAAAATTAAAGAAACTTTTTTAGAGAGAAAAACTCTTTTGGTCAGTTTGTGGGAAAAAAATCCATGGATAATCTAGGTAGTTTCAAAAGATTAATTTGGAACAATTTGATCGACACAGAATTTTGTTCCTCAGCATTTGTGTTGGTTGGCTATTCATGGTCTATTTTTCAAAAAATGTTTCTACTATTGGTGTGATATGAGTCGAACATATGCAGCTTTGAAAGTTTACAGCGATTTTAGTGGTCCAACTTAGGTATTGTGCATATGTACCAATTCTCCGCTGCAGCATTTGTTTTTCTGTTGTATCATTTTATGGTTAGCATATTTATTATATTTATTTGGATATCAAATGTTTATGAATTTATTTATAAAAACCAAACACAACAAAGTTTCCAGGTTACGAGCAGTTATGGTGCCATGTGCAATTACCAAAAAAATGATCAATGCGCATGCCCGCATGTCTGACTTGGCGATAGAGGTGAGGCACGATGTGCCAGAACCCAACGTCACATATACTGCATATGCTCGATTCGGATCACATCCTATGTATTGGATGTTTCTAACAAATCCATTAGTTAACAGGAACATAATTTTATACAATTGTCCTTGGCTTTTGGGTAGGATTTGAACCAGAGACCTACAAAACGCATATTGGGTGTAATAACCACTACACTACCGAGGACCCATGTTCAAACGTACTTCAATCTTGTCTTTACTGGTAGTTTCGATAGAGAATTCTACTTCATCCACAAAGCAGGCAATTCTGAACACTAACTAAGGATTGTTCGCGTTGTTTGGTCGATTTCTCCATCGATTCCCTTTTGCTAGCATGATAATTGATCTTCTATTGAAGGATCATTTTTAACTTCATTGTCTGTACCATCAGTATATTATCTTTATGCGCGTGTTCTTTAGTTGATTGTTCTTCTTCTGGTTGCTCAGACTCTTTCACTTCATACATTTTATCTTTGATTAAATCAAAGTCTGTTTCATTAGACTCATGATTTTCCTGCTCTTCTTCCATTTCATTAATATTTTTCTGTGTTCCTCTTTTCCTCACATTTCATTATGATTTTCTCTCGGATTTTCTTGACTTTCCTCTATATTTCCATTATTAGCACCCAATATATTTTCTCCCAAATTCTCTGACATAATACCAAGTACAGAATAACTATTTCATCAACTGAAGATATGATTAATTTTTGAGCTTCATCTTCGTTTAACTTCATTTATTTTCTTGATCATTAGTTGTAATTCGCAAACCGTCAATAATATCGGAAATTTTCCTTTTCTTCAGTATAACCATGTGTTGATACCAGATACAACATAATTCTTACCCAATGATCCAAAATTATACGATTTTGTTTATCATGTCCACCAAAAACCATTAAAATCTTAACTTACCTCGCAGATGATGTGTTCCGAAGTTTCATCTTCCAAGCTACATAATCTGCAAGTTTTTATTTCTGACTTGCCCATTTTGTAGAGATGATACCTCAATGGACGGTGTTCAGTAAAAAGACCTGTGATGAAACATAGTTCGTTTCTGCATAAATCGGTCAATCTGTATATTTGTGCTCCTACGTAGACACTCTTAGGCACATAAACCCACACCAGAGTTTCTGTCTGTGTAATGGTTGGGGCGATTCCCAAAACCCAAGAAACCCTATATCCCAGTGATTTAACCGTGTTTTACCGTTTGGCGGTTTTGGACAACCATTTCAAACGGAGTTTCAAATTCAAATCTTCCAGATTTTTTTAAGTGGCCCTGGAAGTTTCCACTATTCAGGTTTTTGTTTTGGTAAATTCTTAAGGCGGAAAGATTCCATGCTTTTGGAGCAACGTAGGAATTATCCATCTGTCCATCTCCTGTGATTGGAAGGGCTTAAATTCTGAGATCGCCCATTTCACTTTGTTCAAGATGAAAATCTTTCCTGCTAAGGTACGACTATTTCTAGTGGAGCTGTGTAATGAGTCTCCTCAATAGGGGCTTGGCTTCTTGTTGCGTCTTGTGATCTCGGGAAGTGGATCTGTGGTAAGACACTTATACTTCCACAGTGGTTCTCCATGTACCTTCCGTCTGAATTTTTCATCAGATCTATCGCATTGGAGTGCTTTTTAGAAAGAACCAGATTGCTGGGGTAAGTTGGTTTATACCTTCGCAAAAGGTTTTCCAAGAACTATAAAACTAACTTGATCTTTTAACAAGATACATGTTTGGTCATCCAAGACCTTGGCCTTAGACCAGTTGTATGCAAAAATCACCATTTTTTATAAAGACTCGTGGTCAAAGGATAGAGAGAATATCTGAGTCCCAAATGTTTTTTGGATGAAGAAATACTTTTTTTAAAAATATGGTTGGTTTGCATCTTCTGTATTAATTAGAGTTGTGATGATGAAGTAAGAAGGTAATGAGCTAAATCTCGTTGTGATGTTTTGATCGGGTGATAAATTTGAATGCATTGGAGTGTAAAATATTAAAAAGGTTATTTGAGTATAAGGTGCGGAATTTTTTTAATGTAACATACGACGACGTAAACCGCCCAATATTTACGATCAATTCGGCCCCCTGCACATTCCGGGCTGACGTGTCGGGGTTCCTCCATTCCTCCTCGTAACACACCTGCAAAAATACGCTAGTTTCCGTTCTTATATAGGTAGATAATGCTTCATAACTCATCCCGGAATTGCCTTCGCTTCCATTTCAGCCCGCAATAAACCTGCTCGAGCACATTTCTGGTGTGTTTCGAGCATCTCGTAAACTAGACAATCGAAGGATTCGAAGAAAACCGTGCTTCGGCATTTGCCCTTCCACCAAATTGGTCGAAACAATCCTCGAAACGTAATTAAAATTATTTATTTTCGCCGGATTTAAAGTAACACTTCTGAAATCTAAATCAGGCGAACAAAAGGAGACCCGTCAAAAGCAGTGAAAGCAGTAATGGCGTGGAGGCCATTAAGGAGGGAGGAAGGTTGATGGCAGGTGCGAATGGAGTGGGAAAGCATGAAAGGCGTCAAGGTAGATGATGTATTACAAATTTAATCGATTCTTGCAGGAATAATTTTTTGCAGTGAAATATGCGAGTGAGGCTTGAAAGAAATCTCACCGGGAATGAAAATTGAGAGTAATAAAGTGCCAGCGCATATTTTACAATTTACCGACAGGAACAGTACACCTACAGCGTCTGTCAATTAGGTGTGAATTACAGCGCAACGTCGCGATAAAACTGCACTAATTATTTAAGATTATGAATTTATGTTTTCTTAGTTTACAAGCCGCTTTTTCTTCAGTAATAAGATTGCGCTTACGGTTAAAACGTGACAAATTGATTTTTCCGGATAATAAACGGGGAGCTTAATCTCCTTCCACTTCCAACTACCAACTTGCATAATACTTCATAGCATGATATAAATAAACATGGAAATATTCCTAGGTAAATAAATATCCATCAGTATTGAGCGAAATTGGCGATTGGGAGACAAGACGTCATCCTCTTGTTTGTTTTATTCCGAACACCGCGCGCTAAAAGCGGATGAAAGTAAACATTACCCCCATTTGTCATTTGGCGTGGAGTGATAACATTAAGGTAGAAATCTTAAACCCCAATTCAATAAAGAAGTCTTTTTGAGGTCGGAATAGGTGGGCGAATAATGTAAATCTTCTCCACACAAAGATCTCGCATTATTTCAGACGTACATCCATTCCCTTTACGTACAATGCAAGGGGCAGACTTTACAAAGAGTAAAAATCCCACACAAATTTATAGACACCGTGTGGATATTCTGGATACTTTTAACTCAAGTGCTTCTCTTTATGCTTTTAAATTTATTACGTTAATTAATTTAAAAAATTACTAATTTATTTCGTCAAACAACATAACTTACTTTTTTCCACAATTTATTCATTAACAAAAAATTCGAAATATTTTAAATCATTTTAATTGTACCAAAAGTTAAAGAAGAATAACTTTAAACGGTAAGAAAAGTTATTGTATATTTCATACATAAGAAGTTGACTTTGAGTCCTGTTACATACTTAGTTGAATTAAGAATAGCAGAGGTCCAACATTAGAGTCTTGGGGCACACCAGTAGTACCAGTATAAGAACTAAACGAAAATCCATTATATTCAACCTGTTGTTGTCAATCCTTGAGGTTAGATGAAATTATGCGAGATACGCTATGATTGATTACCCAGGCATTTATTATTAAAGTATGATCAAGGTGATCAAAGGCCTTAGTCAAGTCGGAATAAATTATGTCTACCTGATCCCCATTTTCCATAGCTTCTGATACAAATTGCGTGAAATTAGAAAAATTTTCGCATAAAGCTATGTTGGTCTATACAGATGTTCATGTGGACTTGAGAGTAAATTTATTCACTAAGAATTGATTCGAAAACCTTGGAACAATTACTTAGAATCGCTGGTCTATAATTGGAAATGATTTATTTTTAAATTGTTGGAAAGATTATTCATCAAAAAAAATATTCAAAAATTATTCTATATTAGGAACAACTATAAGGTCGACTTGGGCAAAAAAAGCTAACAAAAAAGGACGAATAATATATAGCCGTATTGGACAAAAGGACCAAAGAAAAGGTAAATAAAAAAACCAAAAGGGCAACAGGTTGAAACAAAATAGGGCGAACGGTAAAAGGAAGAATTATTGTTCAAAAGGTCGATAGAAAAGAAACGCAATTGGATAACAGGTTGAATTTGACGACAAAAATGATAATGTCAATATTATTTGACGAAAACGTTCTGGCTAATTAGAAGGTGGTGTTTACGTCTTAAACGATCTCCCAAAACAATGGAAAAACGATTTATTTTTGATAAACAGTTCCTTTTATCTCGAGGCGAATATCAGCAAGTGATTTTTTATTTTTCATCTTAATATTAATTTGACGAAAGATTTTTAATTTCTTTAGAAAAGACGCCGAACGATAAAATACCGACTTGGCTGAAAGAAACAACAGTCTGCCAGAGACGAAAGGTGGACATGGAATATAAAGAAAAAGACCGAATTCTACAAAGGGCACTAAGAAAAAAAGGCTAACAATAAAAAACTGAATTTGGCTAACAAAAAACAGGACGCTATAGACAAAACATCGACTTGGACAAAAAAAAATTAAGAAAAAAGGCTGAACAATAGAAGACCGAATTGGACAAAAGGCCGAAGGAAAATAGGCCGAATGATCAAAGGATGAATTGTACAAAAGATCGATAGAAAAGAGGCCGATAGATAAAAAAACTGACGTGAAAAAAAGTCCAAAAAGGCCAAATATACTAAAAGATTGAGGTGAACAATAAAATACCGAATTGGACAAAAGGTCAAAAAAATAGGTCCAATAATAAAAAGATGAATTGTACAAAAAGTGGATAGAAAAGAGGCTGAATTGGACAAAAGATTGAAAGAAACGATCGTGCCAATACTTTTGGGATAAATTCGGCCATTATAAATAAGGGTTGATACCAAATCTAAAAAAAATAGAGTTAGTAGCAAATTGTTACTAAAAGTTTCGTCTCGTAGGGTATAAGGTTGAGAAGATCTTCTTCTCATGCTTGGATTGTAAGTCATAAACTCTATGTTACCTTAGGATGTGATTTTCTGAAGGAATGTCGACTAAAACCAGGACGTTGCTTTTTATTTTTTATCTCCTTCTAACTTCAGTAAAATCATCGGAAATACGAACTGACAGAAATTACATTTAGTCGAAATAATATAAGTTTTACGTCCGAGTTTAGTCTCACTTGGATGCTGATGGTGAACAAAAACCTATACTTCTTATTTTGCTGCCTGCTATCCTGTGAATCAGGTCGAAAGACATCGGCACGCCCCTAATAGGCGGAGCCAAGCTGTTTCGTACACAGCTGAGATGACCTCCATCGAACTCGCAATCTAAATAGCGCAAGTGTCATACTGGTTTTACAAAATTCACTCAATCGCTCGGGGTTACCCAAATGAAACCATAAAATTATTTGTATTTTCAAGACAGAATGTAGATAAAAAAAATACCTACAAATTGATTGAAAATAATGTCACTTTTGTAGAAAACAAAGCTAAGATTAAGCTACAAAACAGGTAAACGAATTAAATACTTAATCGTAGGTCGGTGGCAATGGTTGTGTGCAATTCGATAACCAATGCGAAATACAGGTAAACGTCCTTTTGAGCCAGTTCGCTTTACGCCAATTCACATTTACGCCGGTTGGTGGCGGCGCGGGATTTTCCGAGTTTCCGAGTTAGTTTTCGTTTTGTTTTTAAGAAAAATAAAAAGATATGATTATATTTTTTATTTTATTATAAAATGAAAAGAATATTCAATTTGTAGTTTCATTATGGGCGACAATAGTTATTCAGAATCCAAACATTGTGCGAAAAAAGCACGAAAAATGTGTATTCATTTTACGCCGATTTTTTTTTAACGCCGGTGTCTCTCGGAACGGCATAAAACGACTTTTACCTGTATCTTGCCATTTGGAGGAAAAATATCCGAGCACTACTTGATCCAGGCGATGCTCCTGGTAAAAATCATATCATACGGTGAGATGGACAATATTGTTCAGGTGGTTGAAGTGCGATCTTCTTTAATTCCTCCTACATCCTTGTTTTGAGGTCCACAATGAATGTAGTTTTGTTTGAGTATTTTTAAAACAGGTAATACCCAACCAGTTGAGGATGTAATTCTTTAAAGTATAGTTACATCAAATATTTAAACTCATAAAAAATAGTTGTTGAATTAAATATAGGTCATAAGTATGTGTAATGTTGGTCACTTCAACATATTGCCGAAGTATGGAAAATCGAAATCTATCAAAATATTGTGTTATAAAAATAGAAAAAAAATTCATCATAAATGTGACAATTACCTGCCAACTTATAAAATTAAACATACGCATCACAACTAACTGCGTTATTTAGGAAATTATTGTCACAACGGAATCATTGTATTCATGCCATTCCTGGGAGAAAGCTTGATTACAATAAGCAGTATAATATCCACAGTGAGATGTGCCAATGTTGTTACTGACAGCATATAAATTGTATCGACATTTTGTGTCTGAATTTGCCAAATCTAATCCTTCCAGAGGAAAATCAACTTTCATATTCATTTTTTTTCCTTAATCTTCTTTTAAAAGAAAATCTTTTGAAATGAATAAAGGACTTTGTATATTTTCTTCAGTCTTTGAACACAAACGTACAAAGTCCTTTATTTATTTGAAAAGATTATCTTTTAAAAGAAGGTCAAGGAAAAAATTGAACATGAAGGTTGATTTTCCTCTAGATTTGACGAGTCGATAGGCCTCTCATTACTATCCAATATTTCTTTATTGGTAAAATTGTCGAGATACTGAGAAAGTTGTATACCCTATTTTATAAGGTATTGGAAACAATAAATCCCTGAATGAATCAAAAGTCTCTGAGCAGTTACCAGCATTAAGAGTAGTTGGTTTGGTAGTAATCCTATTAACATCTTTGCATAAACCTTCCAAAAACTATCTGAGAAATTCTTGATTTTTTTTTCTATCACCATGTTCAATTCGACCTTTTATCGTTCGTCCTTTTTTATTTCAGCCGTTTGTCCACACCAGCAATTTTAGTCTATTGTTCATATACGCATTTTATCCCCATCGGCCTTTCGTCCCTGTCGCCCTTTTATCGTTCGGTCTTCTTTCCTAAGGCCTTCTGTCACCGTCAGCCTTTTCCACCGCTCCCATTTTCTTGAGATCTAATAATAAATATAATAATTTTCCTTGACGAGTCTATTTAGAAAAATTGTTACTCTTCTTTATCAAACATGAAAATAATCCGTTTTTTAAAGTAATTTTTAGTTAAATGCTTATGTGAGACACCCTGTATGTAAAAGAGGCTGATTTTCCAATTAGTTAGTAATCAAACGCACTTCATAAGCACGATTAAAAAGTAGACGTACATTAATAACGTTTCATACCTTCATAATGAAGAAAGTAATTAGCGTTGACGAAGTAATAATTATAGTAACCCAGACCTGAAGATGAGTATAAAATAAAACAAGCCCATTATTAACGTGTAATGAAGCCGAGAGTTTACTAAATTAAAATCTAATCCAGTTTAAACGAGTTTAGCCGTGCAACTCCTACATTTTGCTTTTATGATTACGCATATAAATATTTTCAGGGGTGAGCTAATAAAAGCCACCATTATCAACACCTGCAATAAATTGAATCTATCGATCGGAATTGTTGCAGGGAGAGAGATAGAGTTGGGATGAAGGTGTGTAAACCAATATACATTGTCTTTCCCAGTTCCTCGTTTTGTATTGTCGACATCGAAGCGGTCCCAGCGTCTTTGTCTTCACTTGCTCAATCAGTTACTAAATCTTGTTAGCTTTATCTCCAGATTATTACCAGGCTTGTTTATCACCGCAAATTCTATTATTATTATTAAAATAAACGGTATAAATTCCTACTAGGTACTTATTACTCGAGTGTAGGATGGGACGGTCCCGGCTAAACGCCTGAAGGACTCAAATCCCCGGTCATGCGATTTCGCCAAGTCGGAGGATATAATGCGTGTACATTAAGAGCGTCCCATCAAATCCCGTGATTTGCTTCGAGTACGGGTATGAATATTCAGGTGCAAGGGGATCTACTAAACAACGTAAAGGTATTTGAAGAGGAGGATAACGTAGGATACTCCGAAGCAAACAACGGATAATTCTACCAACGTCAGGAATTAATTGCACCACTGCATAATTACCGGAAACTTAATTGCAATTACTGGATTTCTTAACTAATCTCACATTACATACACCAAAGATCTATCGATAAAATTAGAACAATTTAATAATGTAAATATTTGAAACGATTCCAGCAACATGACTTTAGACCGTATAAAGTTGACGCGTGCGTATATATTTTCGTGACGCTGCAAAAACCGGGAGTTGGAACAAAGCGCTTTTCGGTGTTCGTTTTTTTGGGTATTTATTTTTTGTAGTATTCTACCTGATTAAGATGATTCCAGGAACATTTTACAGTTAAAGAAAATAATTAAGCAAGTGTGATAAACGCACTAATTTCTCTAAAAGATACCGGTACAAAAATAACGTTGCAGAGGCAATAAATCACGTAGCTCCTCATGTTTGAAATACTCTTAACTTAAAAGTAGTCCTGTAATTTAACTTATTTATTGCCTCTGGCGCTCTTGTTCGCCATATTAATTAACCACTCACCACCTTGACTAATCTGTCACTCAGCAATGTCGAAGCGGAGGCATCGCGGAGCAGAAGTCTTACCTGGAACAACAAATCAGGAATAAACATCCGTGTCAATAAATCAAAGAAACATGCAAAATTAATTAGTACGCCTATTTATTTCGAGCTTCAATGGACAAAAAAGATGTTTATTTTTGTCCCTTAAAGCGAGCGCCGTGGCTAATGGCCTATCCTTGTTCCAGCACAAAAATAAATAGATGATTATAGTTTTATTGTGTTCATTATGTGTGCCGAAAATAAATTAGCAGGTGTAAGGACTATTAAACCAAATATTTCAGCTCATTATAATATTCCTTACAAAATATTTACCAACAGCCGTCAATATAAACGTCAGTATCAATCCTTCAAATCCAACATGCTTTGAATTAAACTAAACGCTAGAAAAATCCATGGTAAGAAATAAATTTATGATTGATGGTTTCCAGGAAGCATACATATGAGAATAAGCAGCATATAGGGGGTGCCATGATTGAATTCCTAATGCACTTTTTGGTCAGATTGATGTGCAACAGTTATTGGAAAAGTCTGCATGAGGTGACCGCTAACTTCGGAGTCTAGGGAAATATACAAGGGACCCTTTGAAATGTGACGCCGTAATAAAAGACTTGGTCCAGTTATCGTTTCGATTTCAACGGTTCACCGCACCTGCCATAGGGACGGAACAACGAATAAATTTGGAAGCTCTTTCTTCCCCAAGTTTTTATCACATAACTGATTAGTATTTTCATTTATTTTAAAACTATTTTTCATAAATATAAATCAAAGGATATACTTTTAACAGGTTTTCCATACAGGGCGTCCCAAAAGTCCTGGGACGGTACTATAACTTGATCGTGTGAACAACAAAATTGAAAATTTGTAAATATGGATCATGAAAACTTCATTTCGTGATATTTTTGGACTTTTTTCCAATTGTGGGGAGTTCTGGGGGGAGAGCTCCACAACTTTTCTTTTTAAATTGACACCCTTATCGAGTTTGATATTATCAGGGAAATACATTTCTGAAAACCAGAAGTAAATGTTTCAATTATTTCAAAGGTTATAAAGGATTTAGTACAAAATCGGAAAATTAAGATGTTATCAACATTTTTAGATTATGGTTTATTCTTATAACAAAAGGATGTCAAATTGTTGTCCTTTTCAGTTTCGCAAAAACTCAAACTATCATAAATGGAATTTTGGACATTTAGAAGCTACCTTTGGTCTTTGGTGATGGTAGAGATCTCTTAGGCGATTTTCCAATTGATTTATTGTTTCTGGCTTTGTTGCATACACAGTATTTTTAAGAAACCCCAAAAGAAATCAAATGATCTAGGCGGTCATTTAATTTCACCTGTCCTACCAATCCAAACAAGCGACTTAAAAAATCTCTGACAGAAAAACTAAAGTGTAGGGGAGCACTATCTAGTTCGGTCCATATTTCCATTAATAAAAAATGGACCAATTACATTTAAGGCTAAAATTCCAGGCCCATACATTTATTTTCTGGAATATGATGGAGTCTGATCTTCTCTGAATAAATGTGAATTTGTACTTGCCCAATAACGACAATTGTGCCCATTGACCATTTCGGTAGAATGTTGCTTTATCGGAGAAAAAACAACATTTGAAATAAAATATCTGTTAGCATCACATTTGTCTCGTATAATGTCTCAAAATTGAAGTTTTCTATCGAAGTCATCTCCAACCGCAATTTAATGCACTGATCCTGCATATGATAAGGAACTTTTGGAACTTCAATAAAAAACCTCTTCCGCTTTTTCGGGACCTGTTATTGATTTTGGTCTTGTCTAATCTTTTACTGAGGCCTTTTTTAGGAATTCACGAATAGTTCTATCGACAGTTGATTTTGAAATTGGAGGGAACTGATGAAAATAATTAATGAAAACGTCTCATACTTGATAATAGCACCTTTTTTGTCTTTTGTTTTCACGTCCAAAAGTTATACTGCCGTCCCAGGACTTTTGAGACACCCTGTATAAGTGTAGTGCTCCAAAAAAAAACTACCACTCTAAAGGTGGCAGTATATGTAAACCAAAGATGCCCCAAAAATACTTTAAATAACCATACAGTACTGAGTTAGGAGCGATGATATTATGTAAAGGCTGATATTAGCCTTTACAACTTTTATCTTTGGGGATATTGGAAATTTCTGGAATACTTCCATATTTTGAAGATTTATATTCTTATTATCAAAGTATGAATTATTAATAGGTTTGTTCCAACAACCCTAAAAACCGTTCTATGGCGATCGCGTTTATTCTGACCCTGTGCTTTCAGAATCAGTTGAACGTGTGGGACACCCAAATCAGTCAAAAGCATGAAGTATGCTTATTAATTTTTTTCCTTTGAAATTTCTTATTCCGAGAACTTTTAAGGTTTGGGAATATTTCTGTTACGACCAAGTGTGAAGAATTTCGAAAGGTTTTTATGTTATGATAAAAGATATCCAAATATTATTATATAGAAATTGACAAAAGCTCGAAACAAACGATGAAAGGACGAATTGTACAAAAGGTCGCTAGAAACGAAGCTGCATCGGACAAAAGACCGAAAGAAAAAATACGAGAAAACACTGGCGTGGAAAAAAGTCCACAAGAAAATAGATAAATTTCTACAAAAAGCAGAAAAATGATCGACTTGGACAAAAAACATGCCGAACAATAAAAGACCAAATTGAACAAAGGGCCAAAAGAAAATAGACCCAATGATAAAAGGACGAATTGCACAAAAGGTCGATAGCAAAGAGATTGAATAGGACAACAGACTGAAAGAGATAGTCATTATAATAATGAGAAATTATGTACAAATTTGTCAGTGACCATAGGCTTGGATATTAAATGAAAAAAATAATTAGTTTATAAGTATTGAAGAGGAGGTGTATAAAGTACTAAATAGATGCACTGGTGGTGCACTTGAAAGTAAGATTATGACGGTGCAAGTATTGATTTAAAATTGTGGTCTCTCCCTATTCGTCTGAACTCTTCTATAGAGTGACGTGTCTCCGAGTCTCCCTTAGGAAGTCCCTGATTGCACCTGTCCATATATTCTCCCCTGGCACTTTATTCGGGGAAGTATTGGCGGACACCGACACCGCCGTCCTTTTTCTGCTGAAACGACAGAAGCTGTCTCGCGAGGGCGAATCGACGACCATAACTTCAGATAATGTCAGTTCACCTTCAGATTTATACAACCCTTTAAAAGATATTTGCTTCGCGATAAAATTTGATGTTCTTTTAATTACTATTTTTAATTTATTTGGGAAGATATGATATCATGAATGTCATTTTATTCCGCAAATTTTATTTTCCTTTAGTTAATCTCCACCGTAACTACTTTAAAAGGGCAAACGGCACAGAAAATTAAGAATAAAACACCCACCAGTACCGGTGCAATTAATACTGACGGATTTAATTCGCGGCGAAAGTTTATTTCGACCGGAATATGTAGAAAAGGGCTTAATACCAACGCCTTCGCGTTGCCGGGGAATTTTAACGTGTTACACTGGGGATTTTTGGAATTCTTGAGACCCACCTGAAATTGCCGGGATTAATTGAATTTTCTCCCTGGGACTCACCGGTCTAAAGTTTATTTAGACTAAAAGCATGTTTTCCTCAAACGCGAATTACCTGCAAATTAACCGTGAACTCTTCTTTCAACTTGAAAAGTTTATTAATCCTAAGAGCGATACTGAAACGAGCACCAACTCCGGGGGGTGATTAAATTTATTTACATACGTCCGGAAATTTTCCAAAATAATATAATTTGCGAAATTTATAAACGAAATTATAGTTTAGGTGATCATTTGGTTGAAATGGGCTGGACGTACGTCTGTGATTAAGGCTGAAGAAGGGACGCCGCACAAGCACTCATTACCACAATGGTGAGAGGGTTCAGGATTGCTGACGACGGCTTTACCGGCCACCATGGAATTACTAAATATCGAGACAATTTCTCCTGCTATGCTACCTTAATTAATTTCACTGAAAATTTCAACTTTTAATTAAATTAAGGTATAAATTGTTTTCTACATAATTAAAGCCATTACGGGTTAACGAATTTAAATTATACTCAAATTCATTATTATTTCCACCCATTTTTATTACAGAATTAATTAAAATTCAAAAAAATATTAAATTGATGAATTATATTGATTCAGCGTTTAACTAAATTCATTTTGCGCACCTTAAAATCTTAATGCAGGAGATTTCTTTCTGGGTCCGTATTACAAACACTACTGATACATAGCGAAATTCGTTATAACATGATGGAAATTCATAACGGAAATCTCAACGAGCTACCTACGTTATCACGGGCGAAAGGACTAAATTCTCTAGGATGTAAAATCTTTTTCACGCCTCCGGACTAACGTAGATCGCTACATTACGACGTATTTATTCGGTACCTGGAGCCGTAGCAGTGGCGTAGCCAGGGAGTGGGGTCAGAAAGTGATTAGCTAGCGCTCTAATGCAGTTTTTTTTCGTTCGTTCATTTATTAACACATTGTGTATTTATATTATAAAAGTGGGGTTATGTACACATCATACCGGTAGTAACTTGACTATAAAACTCTCTGATAATAGTCATCCTAGTTTCTACTTCGTTTAATTCAACTTCGGTTATGATCGGTATAACTCGGGTTAGTATCTATTAACGGACATTTCGAAATAAATAAGTCCTGTAAAAATGATAACTTTTTCTAGTTGATAAAATGCACGATCAACGAAAAAATATTGGAACCAACGCGATTAATAATCTTAAAAACTTATCGATTATTAAACGCTCTTTTTAACCGACTATTAAATTAGAAGATAAAAATATATACGGTGTCTCACTTTTTTTTCCAGGAACATTTATAACTTTAAGCTCGTCAGATACATTCATTTTAGTGAAAGAAATTAAAACTGATCCTATTAGTTTAAAAAATTGGTGATCAAAAAAAGTAATCATGACTTAAGCCCCCTATCAAACTTCAGATATTTTTTGAAAGAAAAATATTTTATTCTATCAAAATATTTTTTGATGGTGATTTTATAACTACAAGTCAAAGTGGCATTAATTAGCTCTACTTTAATTTTTTTTTATTTAAATTGACTAATTAATTTATGAACTACATATACCGGGTGGAAATGAAAACCGGGTCACCTCTATAACTTTTTTATTTATGAATAGATAAATTAGAAATTTGGCTATGTTCTATGGTTCAAAAAAACAAATTTTATGTGCATTTTTTATTTTCGAAATCACTTCCGGTTTCACCGGAAACACCATGAACTTTGTTTTTTTAAATGTAACATCCCATATTTTTATTCATGGCTTAAAATACTTTTAAAAAAGAAGTATTTTTGAGATATTAGTTTTTATTTTTTGCGAAAAAAAAAATTTAAAAAAAAAAAAGGTTTTCGAAGTCGGTGAAAATTACCAAAACTAATTCTAAATAATTCAAATACATAAAATAAATAATCGTTATAAAATCCTCTTTTTAAATGGTCGAATGACCCGGCATCATTGCATTTAAAAAAAGTGAGATATTTGATAAAATCTTCATTAACTAAGTTTAAAAATTAATAGTTCAAAAACCACTTAAATTTTTTTTCAAATTACAATTTTATTTAGGTATTTGAATTATTTAGAATTAGTTTTGGTACTTTTCACCGACTTCGAAAACCTTATTTTTTTTTTTGAAAAAAATTTTTTTTACAAAAAAAATAAGAACTAATATCTCAAAAATACTTCTTTTTTAAAAGTATTTTAAGCAATGAATAAAAATATGGGATGTTACATTTAAATAAACAAAGTTCATGGAGTTTCCGGTGAAACCGGAAGTGATTTCGAAAATAAAAAATTCACATAAAGTTTGTTTTTTTGAACCATAGAACATAGCCAAATTTCAATTTTTTTTATTCATAAATAAAAAAGTTATCGAGGTGACCCGGTTTTCATTTCCACCCGGTATAATAGAATTTCGAATTAACGACATTTTCTATGAGAACAAAATTCAAGCCTCCGTAAAAAAATCTGGGCCATTTCGACCTTGAATATTATTATTCGATGAAATCTACTTTCTACGATTTTCTTCTGATCACTTCTTTTTGGGACACCCTGTAAATAATATGATAGGAGAAAAAATAGTAGCCTTGCGAACTAATTTATTAAAATTATATTTCAAAAAACCGTCTACGTTTCGGAGGTCGATTGCCTCCTTCTTCAGGACTAAAAACAAAGAACAATTATTACATTTATTACGTATACAAAGACAGATTAAAATTTATTTATTACATGTAACTTCAACTAAAAATACATTGTTTTAAAAAGGAAATTACCTTATTTTGGTTATAATTTTAATTGTCAAATCATAGTATTGTGGGGTGAATTTATAATGTCGAACAATTAACAAATTAATGATCACCATGTGTGTTATTTTGATTGTTGTTGTTGTGTAATTGTTTACTTTGATTAGCTCTTAAATTAATTAATCTGTTAATGAGACAGTGACAACAGATCAGATTTGTAATTAGCACAGTTTGTAAATTACAAATCTGATCTGTTGTCACTGTCTCATTAACAGATTAATTAATTTAAGAGCTAATCAAAGTAAACAATTACACAACAACAACAATCAAAATAACACACATGGTGATCATTAATTTGTTAATTGTTCGACATTATAAATTCACCCCACAATACTATGATTTGACAATTAAAATTATAACCAAAATAAGGTAATTTCCTTTTTAAAACAATGTATTTTTAGTTGAAGTTACATGTAATAAATAAATTTTAATCTGTCTTTGTATACGTAATAAATGTAATAATTGTTCTTTGTTTTTAGTCCTGAAGAAGGAGGCAATCGACCTCCGAAACGTAGACGGTTTTTTGAAATATAATTTTAATAAATTAGTTCGCAAGGCTACTATTTTTTCTCCTATCATATAACCAAAAACGAACACGAAAAGTCTCTTGCCTGTAAATAATGTTATAAAATATTTTTATGTCTTAATATAAATTTTATTATAACCTAGGATCTCAGTTTTTTTTCTTTTTTTTTTGTAATAAATAAAAAAATAAAAAATTTTGGTATTTAAAAAATCGTGTACGATAAAGTGTTTTGTTAGGTGGTTCAAGAATATATCTTCTGGATATATAAATGACAGGAAGGCGTTTCTAGCTCGTCCATCGATCTTGTCTAAAAATTATAAAAGGACTTCCTTAATAACTACAAAAAATTTTTTTGCACTTCTTACAAAATTAACTATTTTTCAACAATACTGTTTCATTGCGAATACCTTTTCATCTACAATCATTTAAACAATATCAACATGTATCAACAATAATATTTCATTGAAACTTCTTTTTCACCAGAAGTAGTATTGTTCTTCAAATGTCAATAAAGTACAGCCATCTATGTCGTTTCACAAGTCATTTCTGTTAGTTGAGTTTATGACCATGTTCACATCACTTCGAATATTTTCGACGTAGATCGGGTATACTTTTTAATGCCTAGGAGAAAAAGTAGGTATTATTTCTCCGCATCAAGAAAACTATTATAATTAACATTTCATAAATTTTGATGTTGAAGGAATAGTATGACCAATTTCATATTTTTTAGATTAAAAAAAAAGTATAAGTCGTAGGTATATAGAATTAGATAAAAAATAGTATTGAAAAGGTATTTAAACAATAATTTAACGTCATCCATATTATCATTTAAATTCAACTAAGTTTAAGGATGGTTTTTACAAATAAAATCCGGTTGGAAAGAGCCGATTAAATCGTTTTTTTGTAAAACATGCGAAGCTTGTTGCGGCTTATGCGATATGAATTTTATTCGTGGTAGAGTATATAATTTAAAAAAACTCTGAATATATTGTTATCTGTGGCGTAGGCGCCGGGCAGCCCGAATGGTGGGATTTTGGACGCCTGAACGAACACGAAGGGCGATTTTACGAGATGATATTGTTACCTCGGCCGGTGAGAGAGCGAAGTATCGACCGGACCAGAAATTCCCTTGGACCTGTCCGTTTTTACACAACAAAGAAATTTATTTATCCAAGAAAATTATTTAATTTCCACCAAAATTTTGCTCATATTTGATGAAACGTACTACTAAGAAATTTTTGGAAACTTATGTGTTTTATGATTTCGATTGAGTGGATGTTTTAAGGATTTATTGTAAGACTTGTTTATGATGTTTCCAGGGGTGAAAAGGGGAAGGGTTGTTATTGCCTACCTTGAGAAAATGCAGGAGCTGTAGGAGAAAGAGAATATTGGATATTCGAAGAAATTCTAAATATTTTATTTTCATGCCAAGCGCACGACTTTAGTTTACATATGTTGAACGTGATTTGAAAGCAATTTTTCTCGCCGCTTTGGAAAGTTTGGATCGCCATTTATTCTCATTGATATCTCTATTTTTATTTTCCTGTCCGCATTTGTTTCTTGCAGAGTAGATCTGAATTTGTCCGTTGGGGGAAACTGGGAGGTAGTTCCTGCTACGTACTACTGCTCTGGTCTATATTTATATATATTCATTGTTACCCTCTTGGCGATGTTTTTCTTGGTCGTTTCTACGCTCACCTGAGCACTGAAATAGTCGGATAAAAAGGTTTTAGTAGTTTAGACCTTTAGGGCCGCTTTTACAGTGGGGTCTGAATATTGCATCTCCAACCATAACATTATTTTATACTGCTTTCACTCTATATAAAGAACTCTTTGTTATGCGAAACATAAAACCCTTGATTCGGTCAGATTTACACGTATTTTTATAACTTATTCAAAAGAAAATAATTTAAATAAAAATACATTAACATATATATTAAATTAGTTTAAATAACTAGGGCAATTTATCATATTGGATTAGGTTTCGTTTCAAAGGAGGGCTCATAATTTCGCGTTTTCTTGAATAACTTGTGTATTCTGCACAAAGATACATCACAAATCTTAGTCATTATTTCAGGTTAGACAACACTTTACAATGCGCACAACAGTATCACGAAATCTCTCATAAAATACCTATGTAAGTTGGCATGTCTCTGAGGATCTATTGTTCTACGCGTCGACTTAGCCAAAGTCTTTATAGTGGATTGCATCTTATAAATGTTATAAATCCTAGGCCCTGACTCCAACTTCTCCCCAGTTAACTTCCGTTTTGACAAACTCTACGAATCCCTCAAGATATGAACGACTTGAGCCAATTTAGAACAAGAAAAAATTCGTCTTACAAATATTTAGTTCGATGATAAAATGGGTGCAATTAAATTTGCCATATTAGCGTGGAGCGTTGCCAAGAACGATAAGACGTCTACTAATTATTCCAAAAGCCATAAATTTACTTTGCTCCTTCACGTGTAACACGCGAAAACGCGTTTTTAAATGGCAAAAATGAAAGGATTATAAAGCGGTTTAGAAGATCGTTTAAAGTTACTAGCATTTTGTACTTTTGATCATTGGAAATCCGCGTAGTGCAGTTAATGTGGTGGCAAGTGGTCTCTTGGGTAATAGCGTGGGAACAGTTGGAACACTCTCTCCGGGGAAAAACCGACAATCCCGAGGACAATCCACTACTACAAAATCGACCAAATTACTATTTTAAATTTCGAATTAAATTTACATTCATTTGTAGTATATTTTTGCGTTTTACCTTGCTTAAAGTTATTAAAATTAAAGCGCGAAATTTTAAAATTAGATATTTATATTAATCTAAGGCGTAGTTATATTCAGTTGAATATTTCATACCCAAAAGTTTAGGACATTTTTCTAAAAAAATGGCGCTTTTAGTATCTTTAAAAAAATATTCGCAAAAAACTATAAGAAACATTTCGTCTCATCCGGCAAAACTTGAGTGTATGATCTTACCAAATCGGATAGTCTCAAGATCGGATTTGGTCGATTCGATGGTTCGACGGACCAAATGAAATGTTGTTCCGACTGTTTTTTACGCAATCAGTAAAAAATCGCTTCAATAGTCGGAGGGACCAAATGGAATTTTCGGCCCGACGAGTGCTACTTGTTTGTCTGTTGATTCACACTAAATACCTATGTTAAGAGTAACTAACCGGTAATTCTCAATAGGTCCGATTTAGCGTCCGATCTGACCAAATCGGATTGCCAGAAGAGCCTTTGGATATCCTTCAAAGTACATTTTTGGTGAAAGTATACACTTAATAATAAAAAACCAAACGAAGCGATGTATATTATGAAATATTGTTGCATATACCAGTATTTAAAAGAAAGGTTGAAATTTTGATCAAAACCACACAAGAAAGGAAGCAATATGTACGTAAAATCCGTCCATTTTTGTTTTAGTGAACTATTAAACGAACTTTTTATCGTTTATCGTAGATTATCGCTCCCCTGATCTGTGGAAGTCGTAGGGGAGCACCAGGTATTAAAGCAATGAAAAAGTTATTTGTTTAGATTGAAGCGAGGTGTGGAGTAGGTAGCAGACAGTAGCAGAACGGATTCGGAAGTGAGGGAAGTAACACCATCTGCTTCCCACCCAATTTGTATGTGCACGCTTTTCAGGAGCAACCGCGCAGAAAATAAATTATGTAAATAATAAATCGCACGTGAGATGCCAATATGTGAGGTATTTTTACCCTCTTAGCAAAAAAGTTTACACAAGATCGGCGGATCCGTTTTAAAAGAGTCGACTATCAATCCTCGCAGACACCTTTCACGTAAAACAAACAGAATTGATTGGAAGCTCTTTTTGCCCCTGGTTTAATAGTTATTCGTCTTTCCCTAGGTAAAGTTGCGGCTTTGCGACTTGAAGGGCTGCTAATGGCACCGGGACGCGACTATTAATCATGTCAAGTGTTGGGGCACAACATGGCCGCATCTCTCGTTCCGTACATTCATCGGAGATAAACACATTACGTATGGATCCGGTGTGCCGATAAACAATTCCATGGAGTCTCTCTTATCAACGTTTCCCCGTTTGTGTTTGTATGCACGTGTGAATATCTGTCTGGACCTGTGTTTGTGCACGGATGTGTTTGTTTCTCCAACCGTCCAGGACTTAACCGATCTGATTATAACATTGCACGTGCGTTTGATTAACATCTGCGGAAACAATTATGCCACTTTAATTTAAATCATTACAAATTTAATATTAACTCCATTTCCAACAATTCAACTACAAAATTTTAATTACTACACACGTAAAGGTCTCTTCAAACGATCCCCTTTAGACTAACAGACCATGTGAATAACCCAAAAAATGCTCTAATCAACCATCCGACACAGGTAACATCGGGGCTCAGGGATGCACACGATCCGATTTGTTAGGAAGTTTGAGTACTTTGTGGATGGCTGCGTAATCCGATCGACTTGCATAGTAGGCAACAAGTCTACATACCGTCTATCAAATCTGAACGTCCGAAGGACCTTTAGATATTCCCCAGAGTCCAGTTTGATTGGTTCGATAGTCCAAAAAACCAAACTCAGTATCTAATTTTGTCGTTGCAACGAGTATTAAGCTGGAGTTATACATGAGCCGACGTTTCAGAATACTATCTTATACATATTCCGAAGTCGAGATTAACCATGGAAAAGGGCATTTGTTGCCGCTTGCGCTTGGCCGTCATAGTTTTTTTGTCTCCAGTGCCAGATAAGTTTGAAATCCAAGGAAACTGTAAGGGGTATCATAAACTCTATTATAATTAAAACTTGGGCTCATTGAATTTCGTTCTACTGAATTCGAAATGCCTATAACATGGCATATTGCGACCTGATTTGGCTGAAAACCCCGTTCGACGCGGTTGGCAGTAGTTAGCCACGCAAGGTTCGATTTTGCGTCTGGTCTGACCAAATTGGATAGTCTGAAGGACCTTTAGATATTCTCCAAAGTACAGACGATCTGATATGGTCAATTCGATGGTCGGACGAACCAAATTGATTGTCGTTCCAATGAGTGCCACTTTTTTGTGACCCACACTAGTAAAATCTGATGCTGTTGGCAACAGGCAGCGGGGTTCTACAAGGTCGAATTTTGCTGATCAAATCGAATCATACGATCTGATTTGGTGAGTTCGATGGTCGGACGAACCAAATTGAAAATCGTTCCAATGAGTGCCACTTTTTTGTGAGCCACACTAGTAAAAAAACCATCTGATACGGTTGGCAACAGGCAGCCGGGTTCTACAAGGTCGGATTTTGCCCTTCACTGATCAAATTGAATCATTGCAAGGACCTATACGTAACCTCTAAACTCGTAAAGTACAGACGGTCTGATTTGATGGGTTTCTATTGTCGGACGGAGCCAATGAGGAGTGCAACTTTTTCTAACCGAATACCACAAAATGCCCAATGATTAAAAAAACTGTCCGGCGTGTTTGGCAACAGTCAGACAGGTCCAATTATGCATCTGACCTTAAAAAATCGAATAGTCTGAAAAACCTTTAGACATCGTCCAAAGTTCAGAAGATATTTTTTTTAGATGAACACCTCCAAATACGTTAAGAGTAAAAAAATTGCCATAGGGACAGGTAACCACGATCTACTCTACCAAGTCCGATTTTGTATATAATCTGAGAAAATCAGATTGTCTGAAAGCTCTATACGTATCCTGAAAAGTAGCGACAATTCAAGTTGATCGGTTCGATGGTCGGACGGACCAAATGGTATATTCGGATTGACGAGTGCTACTTTTTGTGAGGAAAATCATAACTACGAGTAACTAACCCTTCCACGACTCTCGGAACGGCATTCTATTCAGTCTGTTCGACCATCAAACCGATTAAATCTGATAATTTGTACTTTGGTCGATACTTAAAAATCCTTCCAACGATCCTATTTGGTCATACGTAAAATGGAATGATGTTCGGACGAGTACTACTTTTTTGTAGTTGAATCTCACTACATACGCTATGGTATAAATGAAAAACCACCCGACGATGTTAGCAACAGGCATCCAGACTCTACGAGGTCTGATTTTGCGTCTTGTCTGGCCATATCGGATTATCTGAAGGACCTTAGGGTATTCTCCCGAGTTTAGATGACCTGATGGTCGGTTTGATGATCAAACGGACGAAATAAGTTGTACGTTCCAATTTTGGAATCAGTTGGCTACAGGCAAGGTTACAAACAGAAAGAACGCCGATTCCGATTCTCACTCAGATTTTCACAACCGGGCTAGTTTAATCAAACACTCCATAATTATGCCCAATTCTTACCCCGACATAATAGTGCTATTTTTGCTTTCACTTTGCCCAACAGCTTTCTATTTAAGGCGAGTAAGAAAAAAGCCGGTTATCAAAATCGGAGACAGAATCTGAATCGGCGTTCATTCTGTTTGTACCCCAACAAGGCTCCAGCAAATTCGATTTAGAGTCTGATCTGAACAAATCGGATCCGACCGTCTAAGTTAATCGGATTTTTAAGAAATTTCTGTCAAAAACCTCCATAAAGATAAAAATCGTGAATCTTTGTAACTATTTCAGAAATTTTTGTTTTTTTAAATAAAATTCATATTTAGTGAAACACCCTGTATATTTTATGAAGGTGAATAAAAGCTCATAACTTTGTTTTATGCATTATAAATTCGGTTTTTGAGAAATTTTATCATTTCGAAATTTATTCAAGTGCAGCCGCTGTTTTCTTGGCGCTGAATCGTCCGAGATTCATGGCTGGTGAAACTGGGAGATCTCTTTACTGATATCAGTAGCAAATACTGTTCGGACTACAGTAAATTAATAGGAAGGACAGTCTCGTAAACATACACATAAATACAACCATTACACAAAAATAAAAAGTAAATTTCCCGATAGTCGATACTCGATACACGACTTATTAGAATTTAAATTAATCGTCTTAAACTTAAACAATTAGTTAACGGCATTAGTAAATTGGGAAAGGAAAAAAGGGAAAAATAGTCGCCTGTTCTTTATGCTCTTTAAATTAACACCGAGTTTATTTCAGTAGCAATTTGTTTCTTTAACTGGGAACGCTTATCTCGCATTCTTTAATTAAGCTCGTTGAGGTGGTGTAAATAAACGATGACGCTATCGTGCCACGTATTAATTAATCAATTTTACATGTGAGAAAATAATTGTTTTTGCACTAAATACACTAGTCTACATTTTTATTATCTCCCAAGACTAAAAATAAATTAATAACTGTTCTAAAAGTTGGCGAGAACATTCGGAAGATATAATAATTCCCACTAACTAGTAATCTATTAAGTTCTCTAATAAAGACAGATAAAATTTACGAGGAGTGATATTAAACGCTTTATCGTAAAAACGTTTCGCTATCGAAACGTAAATCATTTACATCGCGCGGTTTTGTTGAAATATTTATATGCCAGGCTATTATAGTATGCAAGAAGAGCTCTCAGTTACCAATGAAAATAAAATTGTAAATTATCCCTCATTAATTTTACTATTCTGTTATACTAAATTTAAAATTAGACTGTTTATTAGTGGATCAATTTAGTTACATTTTACGTAGAATGCGAAAGTACTATATACACAATAAATATATAAAGTACAAAAATTTTTAAATGCGAAAAGACGAAAATTAAAAAATACACCCAAAAAAATTTTAACAAATGACCAGCGTTTCACAAAAAATAAATTTATGGATCAAACTATAGCTTTGTTCCAATAGCCCCAAAAAACGTTCCATCAGTACGAAATAGAACGGATCAGTGTGCGTTCCAACTAAACTTAGGCAGTTCATAAAACCGTTTCAACATCGCTGTCTTGTGAAATAGACAGTTGAGGACATACCGGCTTTGCTCTCGTTTTACAACCGCATCTGATAATGGAAACCTTCAACTCAGGCCAAAATGTAGTAGTTGTGTACTCATTCTCATGAATTCATGTGTCAATTAGTGTGGCTTTTGTTAGTACGAATTTGAAGTATTAAAAAAATCTTAGGGATTTTTGTTGATGGAAATTTTGTTGCCAGTCAATTAAATAGATAGTAATCAATCAGGAAACAATAATAAAGATCAATCAAAATAGGAAAAAGACTAATGGGCGTATTCATCTGCGATCATAAATTCAAGCACTTGTCTGTATCCACATAAAGATCACCGCTCTTGTGTACTTTTCCCCAGGCAGCGGAGCGGAATAAAACGTACAATCCTTGCCCCTTGGCTCCCTTATTTTTATTCATTACTTTATGTAGAACAAGACCTTTTAAGAAACAGATGAAATATGCATGTGCGTCCATTTAAAATTGGCGAAAGGAAAAATTTAGCTATTCGAAGAACAACAACTTGATTCATCTAAATAATTTGGCCTTTAGTTAGAATCGGTCTGCAGAGAATATTTTAGAAAACGAGATTTAATCTTAAGCGCGTGCACCTGTTTTATCGCTGTAATTAATCAGAAAATAAATTAGTAGTGAAATGCAGCGGCGGTGAGCGCGCAGGTTGTAATGTATTTCTAATGTAAATTTCTACTAATTTTGCACTGAGTTGAAATGCATTAATAATATGCCATTTCATCTACGCTAAAATATGAATTCACGCGATGCAACACATTACTTTTATTGGAAATTTATGGAGCAATTACTTTGAGCTATTTATTATCGCCCATTTTACGTGGGCACTAATTTTTAAACCTAGCAAAAAATTAGAACATTGAGAAAATAAAAATTGCTTTCACCTATATATTGCAACCAAAAACAACATGGTTTTATCGTAAATAACGTCGCTGAATGTGCTTGAAGATAGGTATACCGTATAACATATGAGTAAGGTGTAGAAACGAAAATATAAAGATCAAACGATGCCATTGCTTCATACAGTTTCTTCTTACCGTTTTTGCTTTAAATCAAGACCAAGAATTTTAAGCCAGCGGCTTCCAGGAATTTATAAAAACATGTGTTGCTTCATAAACTACGCTAATTACATTTTCATAATATATAGTTAACATATATATTTCTTGTTGAAATTATTACCTCAGAAATAATCACATCCTACAAAAACTTTTTAACCCAATAGGCAAAAATAGCGTTTATGAGTGCCACTAGATATGCTGGTGCAAACAATATTTTTAATGTGTATTTATATAAATACCAAACCAACCAACCAATATCTTATAATTAATTTGGCATAAAATTGCAACACATAAGTTGTAGTTTTATTAATCTAGTTTATAAATCGAAAAGAAATTTGAAAATCTGATAAGAAAAAGTTGAGATACAAGATACAACGGCAGGCGTAATGGTCATTTTCGTCTCAAACTCACGCACGCTCTAGCGGTCCGCATTAATTATCAGTGATGGCTGACAATTTCAAACGAAGTTCCACAAAAGTGGGTTAGACTTTCTATTCCCTCGTACGATCTTCGATGAAAAATGTATTAGGAATTTTAACTATCTTACGTAGAGTGCCAGTGGCGTAGCTATGGCTCTGCAACAACGCGGTGCGGGGGCGGTCGTTGAATCTTTTGGGGGCCAAGTCGACGGATTTACGATTTTCGGTTACAAAACGTATCATGGGGGTTGTTCTTTAATCACACGCAAGATTACGCCATGATTAGGACACCCTCTAATTTTTGGATTTAAATGATTAAAGTTGTATACGACAACATGAGGACCACCTCACCTTTTTGATGTCTATTCTTCCCCAAAACGTTTAATTTAAAAAAAACACTTATGTTGTTAACACTCTTCTTCCTCTACCATAAAATGCACCAAAGGCATTTTTTTGAAATTTTCAAGGTTATTGGTTTTTCACCCGTAATAAATTTTCAGCATGAAGATTTAAAAATATTTATGTTACAATTGAAAAATTTTTCTTTAGAAATTATACAAAATTCTACAAATAAAATGATTTCTCAAAATTTTAGAAAAGCTTTTTTAGATTTTTAAAGACCCCAAAAACCAAAGGAGGTACCCCATGGAAATAATTCAGTTTCAGTATTGTATGCCGAATATGAATGTGTTTTATTTTTAAATTTTTATTTTTGTAGCATATTTTTAAAAAGACAAATTCAACCCAAAAATTAATGTCGAAAATTTTCTGGTAAATTCAATTATTGAATAATCCATGATATAGTTATTTGTTTTAATAAATTTATTATAAATAAATAAAGGTATATCTTTATACAAATAACATTTTTTATAAATTAAAAAGCTAGTGCACTTTCGAATTAACACTTAATTCATCATCAGGCTAAAAAGCAAATGGTTTTATGTAATTTTAATTTATAAAAAATGTTATTTGTATAAAGATATACCTTTATTTATTTATAATAAATTTTCTGGTAAATTTTCTGTTCGACAGATGCATCCTGTTCATACTTTTTGTGACATACTGGATCAGTTAGACACATAGTTTTAAAGTGATTCAAAAAGTGATGATAACAAAAAATTTAGCAATGATTTTGAGGCAATGTCATCATCTGACCCCCTGCTTTAAATAGCCTCATCAGAAACCTTGATCTTTCAAAAGAGAAATCAGAACTTTTAGCGTCAAAACTTAAAGAGATAAATTTGCTTTCGGTAGTACTAATGTAACTTTTTACCGTACTCGAGAAAAATTACTTTTTTTCCTCAGAAGATAATGTGGTATTTTGTGATGATATCAGATATCAGTGGACTTTTAGTTAAAATAGGTCTTTTGACCTACCAATCAACTAACTGGAGACTCTTTATACCGGGTGGAAATGAAAACCGGGTCACCTCTATAACTTTTTTATTAATCTATAGAAAAATTTGAAATTTGGCTATGTTCTATGGTTCAAAGAAACAAATTTTATGTGCATTTTTTATTTTTGAAATCACTTCCGGTTTCACCGGAAACACCATGAACTTTGTTTTTTTAAATGTAACATCCCATATTTTTATTCATGGCTTAAAATACTTTTAAAAAAGAAGGATTTTTGAGATATTAGTTTTTTTTTTTTGCAAAAAAAAAAAATTTTTTCAAAAAAAAAGGTTTTCGAAGTCGGTGAAAATTACCAAAACTAATTCTAAATAATTCAAATACATAAAATAAATAATCGTTATAAAATCCTCTTTTTAAAAAGTCGAATGACCCGGCATCATTGCATTTAAAAAAAGTGAGATATTTGATAAAATCTTCATTAACTAAGTTTAAAAATTAATAGTTCAAAAACCACTTAAATTTTTTTTCAAATTACAATTTTATTTAGGTATTTGAATTATTTAGAATTAGTTTTGGTACTTTTCACCGACTTCGAAAGCCTTTTTTTTTTTTTTTGAAAAAAATTTTTTTTACAAAAAAAATAAAAACTAATATCTCAAAAATACTTCTTTTTTAAAAGTATTTTAAGCCATGAATAAAAATATGGGATGTTACATTTAAAAAAACAAAGTTCATGGTGTTTCCGGTGAAACCGGAAGTGATTTCGAAAATAAAAAATGCACATAAAATTTGTTTATTTGAACCATAGAACATAGCCAAATTTCAAATTTTTTTATTCATAAATAAAAAAGTTATCGAGGTGACCCGGTTTTCATTTCCACCCGGTAGATAGTTTAAAATGTCTTTTGCTACAGTGTGGAGCAGTTCCCATTGCTCATTCTTCAAAATTAAAGGAAGAATATCAAAACATATCTTTTGTGTTAAAAAAAATAAAACAACCCGAAGTGTAAAGTTTCCATGTTTCTTATGTTTTTGGGATAGTAGAGATAAAACCAAAGACTAGAGTAAAACAAACTGACCTGCAAGAAAAAACCTGACCATTGTGAAGCAGAATATCATAAACTTACCATTAGTCAATAGGGATATAATAATTTTGCTTACATTGCACATAAAATTTGGATAAGAAATTCCCTGATTTAGGCAAGAAGAAACTAAAATCTGGTATTTTCGGTGGACTTCAGATTAGGCTTTTAATTAAAGACAATAATTTTCAGCATCCCATGAATATTTTAGAATTGTATTTCTTTGGTCGATCACGTCAAATTATTTTTACGGAATCACAAGTCTAAAAATTATCCAGAAATAGTGCAAAATATGTTGGAAATTATAAAGAGCTTGGCCGTAATATAAGCATTAAAGTCCACTACCTTCATAGCTAATTGGATAAATTTACCGAAACCTTAGTTCTTACAATGATAAACAAGGAGAGAGATTCCACCAAGATAAAAAACAATGCAAGGTACCAAGGCCGTTGAGATAGGGAATCATGCGAGACTGTCATCGTGAATCTCACGTAAAAAAGTCGCGAAAAATAAGATTTCAATGTGTCCAATAACGCAATATCTCCTAAACTACAGTAGGATCATGAAAAAAAAATCAGTTACAATCAGCATGACGACTTAACTCAATAACCAGATTAGTCTTTCCAGTATCAAATTATAATAGAAAAAAATACACTTTTAAAATCTCAGCCAATTTAATTTTTTGAAAAAATGTTGATATAAAACCAACCCTATAGGAGCAAGAGGTTTTCCAAAATACAATCTTTAATAAGCTTCCATCGAAATGAGAAATTTCTAAAAACAATTGTAAATCCAATCTTCGAATCTAAAGAGATGCCCAAAATTTAGGATAGAATTCTATGAATATTTTTAATATATAAAAACTTTATATCGTTGTTCCGGAATAACAATTCCGTGACTGCAAAATTGGCTCTAATTGCCTTAAGTATGTTACCGTTATCTGAAAGACAGTTCTGTAGTTGTTCTCCTGGATTTTTTTCCTAAAAATAATATTGTATAAATTTTTGGAAAATAGTTGAGAAGCCCGAATAAATATTAGGGTAAAGCCATGCCAATGCTCAAAACTCACGACTCATTGAGTCGATCTTGACAGATTGAATGAAGGAGAAGACGTGTTAGTTTAAATAATAAATGGACTTAAGAGCAATTTCCTAAACGAAAAATACAGTGGTATAGTTCTGCAGTCATAAAAGTTAGCATGAGTCATTTCTTTAATTCCTGCCAGAAGGAAAAAAAATGGAGAATGTACAAAAAAAATATAATGATCTAAAAGTAGTTTAATTTTGGAGCCCTCTAATTAATTTTCTGCTTGGTTGCCGAAGGTAACTCTCTGGCAGGATGTAGCCTAATCAATTTAGATTATAAATCTGAAAAAAAATTGAAAATCTAACGACGGAAACTTGAGTTATGACTGCAGAAGTAATGCCCGATTGTATGATTTTTCACCATTTTTCATCCCAAACTCGCGCGCCCTCTAGGAATTCGGATTAAATATCAGTTATTTGGTCGTAATTTGCAAAGAAGCTCCAGAAAAGTGGGATGGATTTTCTATTCCTTGTTATTATGTCCAATAGCAAATTTATCGCGGAAGTCTATGAAGATGCTCTTAAAGCAGTACCGTGATTCTCACTCAACATTCAGAGCTCCTTCGTCCTCGCTCAGGAATTAAATTGGTTTGATTTTATTGACTAAATTCGGAAATTCAGCTGGAACCTAAAATAGGAAAGTCACTTACTTGCTAAGGCCAGGGGATCTTTAAGGGGTACTGAGTGATGATCGTCCCAATAATTCGTGAGCGGTGAGCATTGATAGATCGTCATGGACGTACCTAGTACATAGTTAACAATAAAATGTACAAACAAAAAGCACCTAGAGCTGTATCTGTAGGCGTGGAAGAGACCAAATGTAAAAAAAATAAGCTGAACAAATTCTGGGACGTAATGCCATAATCCGGGATGAATAGTTAAAACTTATTTTAGCTAAAATTCAGTACCAATAGTCAATCAGCTTATAACAATGTTCACATGGTATATTTTTTATATTTAATTATTAAAATAGTAGATAAGCAAATCATTATTTCAAAGTTCAGATAAAACATGAAAAAATTGTGTTTACGCTGCGTTGGCATTCATTTATTTTAGTCTGGTAAATTCTGCAGTAAGGAGGAACGTAGGCCTGAATACATATTAGATTTCAGATAACACACCTCAAAGGTAGAAAAAGCAGCGATTCGAAATCACTAAACATGGCACGTACACGTAGACAAGTAGCTTCGTAGTGCCAATAAGATACAGTCGAAAGAAACAAAAGGTGGAAGCGCTATGTGCGGGCACGTGTATGGGTGAGTTGGGAGAGATTTCAGCGGTCCCAAAGGATTCGATCGATTTCCACAAAGGTTTCACGGCTGATATGATCAGATTCAACAAGCAATAAGAGTATGCGGAAAATTTCCTTACCTTTCGAAATCTTTATATTAATATTTGATGATTTACGGGCGCTGGTATTAGCATAATTTTATTGTCGAAGTGTAGAAGTCTAAAGTCATATTGTAAGAGGAAACACCTGCCCTATCATTCGAGACTTTCCAATCCAATTTCAAAATATGGCCACGATTGAACGGATTGCTTTTCCTCACCGCACCATAAACCAGCCTATATTATGAATGTTGAATGTAACATCTGTATTCCTGCAAGGGATCAACACTCGTCCTCGTACTTAGGTAGACGCATCTTTTACACCCCATAAATATCTGGCCGCTTCACAATAAAGGAAAATACATACATTCCGGATTAAAAATTTATGAACCTATATTTCTCCATGTAGATCACGTTCCTCATAAATTATTCACCTGCTGATTTCTTCAGTAATGGAATTTGATCTCGGAAATCTTAAAGTACATAATTGTTGAGAACTTTTGATTTTATAATCAATTCATTGTTTTATCTCAAAATTTCTACCTCTCCTTTATTTCATCTCCATATTATCCTGCAAAATTCCTAACAGGGAATCTTATCCTGCAAAATTTAATAGTTCTAATAAAAATCCTAGGTTCTACGAAATTCCATTAAATATGACGTGATTCTGATTCTGTTAATTAAGGGGGAATAGGATAGGAAGAAAATTGTTGAACGTACTCTCATTTCACCTATAAGACAATGAAGGATTTTCATGAATTTACTAAAATCTCTTCAAATATTATAGCTTGTTCCCCAGTTTTTCTCATTTTGGTTTTTCATAAATAGATTCTTATAGAGTATTAATTAGGTCATCAATTTGTATATAAATTTACTAGATTGCTTTGCTGTTTTGTTTTCTAAAATTGGAGGAGTAAGGTAGGTCTAAAAGGGTAGTGGCTTTAGGAAGACGAATTTGAAGTAAATGATGATGAAAAATGTAGCAGTTTTGAGTGTTCCTGCGAAGTATTTTAAATATTTAAATTATACCTTTAAATTTTTGGCAGCTGGTTCAGTGCTTTGTCAACGCTGTGAGCTTTTTTGTGGGGCGCTTATTGTTCACCTCCCTTGGCGAAAAGGCGCGTGTGTTGGTGTGTGGATGCATTGTAGGTATTCAGGAATATATATTTAGGGGATGTTGCTCTGTGACTGCAAGGTAAATCTGAGGGATCCGAACCTTTTGCATGGAGGCGTCCATGTGTGCACATTGTCAACCGCGCGTGCCTTTTGTGTACGTGTAGGCCGTGACGAGGCACCGGTTCTGCATTCACGATTATTCTGAATGAAATACGTGTTATTATAAGGTATTATTTTTTACACACGTGTCGGATTAGGTACGTGAATTACACAGAATCATCCCTCACTTTCCTCCAATTTAAACGCCTAAGCCGAAAGATAATATTTTTGCGTAGCTGAATTTTCATTCAAAAAAATCTGCACGTCCGGCTGGGTAAACCAACCGGAAAAATTATTATCGATTTCTTCACCACTTTGCGTTTTAAAGGTTTTGGTGACCATTACTAAAGCTACCTTTGATCTCCAGTCCCCACAAAGTCGGCTTTAATTAGGAGGTCCTTGTAATTTCATAAAGGTAAGTCGAGCGTATTTTTCCGCGAATAATTGCAATTTGTATTCGAGCGTATAATACCCAATAATAAGATACCATTAATAAAGAAATCAAATTTAGTCCCCTTTTTATTTCAAATTCCTTCGCAAATATAAGCTGATTATTTTTCACTTTTTTTCAACTCATTCCCTTTGTCTAATTTTAATGATATCTTTATTTAAAAAACAAAATACCTACCAATAAATTTTTAATTATTTTAATCTCAAAGGACAATTTTAATATTAAAAAATATAAATGTTTAAAATTTACGAACTTGAATGGAAATCAATACCACCCGATTACAGTAGATGTTGGTAAAATTGGGAAAATTTCAAAATGAAAAGTCGAACAGTCCTTATTTACTACAAAAATGCTCCTTCACTTACTCTTTGTCCTAAAAGCAATTATAGAACGATTATTATCAAAGTTTTTCCAACAGTATTAAAATAAATTTGCATGCTTTGAAAAAATCAGGATTAAAATTCGGGCAAGCATACGAATTTGTTTTGAAATAATTCTAAAAATATGTTCCCCCCAAATGTATAAAAATGAATGGACTCTGCTCTAGCCAACTAAATAAATCTAGTGATTTGAGAACAATCTAAAGAGAAAACAATTATCAACTACAGTCAAACTTTGTTATAACGAGCACGAATATAACGAGTTCACGGATGTAACGAGCAAATCCCGAGACATATTTTGATTCCAATGTATTTCAATTCAAAATTTCACGGTAATAAGCCTTTTCCTTCCATTTTTTTACATTTATAAAATTTACATTGCCACCCATGAGATTCGGAAATGTTAATTATCATCGACCTCGAGGAAGTAAGCTTTTGTCAAAATTTTAGTAAATTATTAATAAAAATGTAGACGATTTCTTAAAAAATGGGATCCTGTATTTCGAAAATTTAACTTTTTTAGGAAAAATAAATGAATTCTTATTTTTTTTTTATTTTGAAATTAGTCAAAAAAATCAATTCGTAAAGTTACCGAAACTTGGTTGAAAACGCCCCGTATATTTCAAATTAGAATAGTAGCAGATAAATTTCACGTTTATAAAGAGCAAAATTCGAAGTCCATCATTGTAACCCAGTTCGACTATACTATACTATTTGTTTGGAATTTTTTTATTTTATTTTATTTTTTCGCAGATACCTAAAAAGGGGCCACATAATTTCGTCGTAGAAAATTGGAATAAATTTTGGAAAAACTGGGTTTTCGGCAGTGTTAAGTGCCGAAACGTTTCGATAATCCAAGAATTTTCATGATAATCATTTTCTAATAAAAAGTGCTATTTTTTCCCTCGTTTTGGGCAAGAACAAATTAAATAAAGCTTTTCTTCAGTTAAAAAAAAAGGTTACGTGTAAACTGGTTTAATACTATTCTGAAATTTAGTTTATTTTACATTTGTCTTAATTATTTGTATAAATTTAAAAAAGCTTTAACTTTAGCTCTTGTTGACGTCTTTAAATTCCATTCATGCGTGATATAAATAAAACTGAAGTATGTACAATCACGTACACAGATATCAAGAACACAAAAGAAATATTTTGACCCTTCGCAAGCACGAGATCACACGAAGCTTAAGCATCTTAAGTGGTATGCATATATCTTAAATTTCGTGTCTGTGATCATTTGCTATTGAGGCAGAATATTTCTTTTGTATTCTCAATATCTTTGCGCGTGATTGTAAAGTTGCTCCCAGCTGGAAGTAGGATAAAGAATACGCGATCGTGATCTATTTTGTCCTACGTCCAGCTGGGACCAACTGTACTCATGAGCATGAGCATAAATTGCGAGTTTACCCAATTTCGTATGAATAAAAGTTTGTTAGCTCGAGAAAGTACTTTCTCTTATTTATTACTGATTAATTGTTTACAGGGTGTTTCACTTTGGAGCAACACACCTAAGCAATTTTTTTTTAAATTTTCATCCGTTCTAAACCTAATGCCATCCAATTTTAACCTATTTTCAAAAGCTTAACAATAACAATGCTAGAAAAATTAGCAGTGGTTGCAATTTTTTTTGGCTGCATTATATCTATAGTATTTTTGGAAAAATTTACCCAATGTCCACTTTTTTCGATAATTTTATTTATCGTCCCTCGTATTTTGGAAACCAAAGTTTGATTAATGCCAACATTATGTTTGAAAACAAAATTTAATATAAAAACATGTTTTTTTAATAAGATTAATTTGTTTTAAAATAATTAATATACAGGGTGAGTTTTTAGTGCGAAATCGGAAGATATATCTTTTATTTTAAGAGATAAGAAAAAATCTTAAACTACAAAATTGAATGGTTTCTGGATGCGCATAACAAGAAATTATTTTTGTTTATACTGGGTGTTTCCTAACTGGAGCGTAGGGTTTTCTAGGTTTTTTTAAATGGAACACCCTATATATTTTTTAATATTTACATTAACATTAAGTTAAAGAATACAACCATATTTTTTTGAAAATGTGTGCCCTTAATTTTTTATCGAATATTTTCTATAAAATTTATCACATTTACCCCCAGTATTATCAACAGACATTTAATTTTAAATGAGGTTTAATTTGACATATATAGTATTTTTATGAAGTTTGAATATAGTTTAAATGAGATTTAGCTGCAAAATAGACTATATATGTCAAATTAAACCTCATTTAAAATTAAATGTCTGTTGATAATACTGGGGGTTAGACATATTTTTAGAAATTTGTATTGGCCTTATTATGAACATTTAAAAAACAATTTTTATGTCATTTTGTATCGATTTTGATGTACTTTTAGTATATTTTTTTGAATTTTATTATAAATGGTGGCAGCTATGTAGGCGTGAAATATGAAAACTCGATTTTAATTTTTTTAAATGGAACAAAAAAATTAAGTGCGCGTTCAAGTTTTCAAAAAACAAAAAATATCGTTGTATTCTTAAAGTTGGTGTTAATGTAAATATTAAAAAATGAATAGGGTGTTCCATTTAAAAAAAGGTGGAAAAACCTGCGTTCCAGTTACGAAATACCCAGTATAGACAAAAATAATTTCTGGTTATGCGCATCCATAAACCATGCAACTTTGCAATTTAAATATTTTCATATCTCTTAAAATAATCTTCCGATTTCGCACTAAAAACTCACCCAGTAGAATTAGATCAATTTTGTAATTAAAATATGTATTTCAGCTCTGAGGAAGAAAATAAAGTAATTTTCGAAACCGGTCAGATTTATTTAAACCTAATCTAAACCTAGTCCTAATCCCAATCCCAGTAAACCGAGTTTTGCCTAAAACACAGGAACAAAAAAAAACACATATGTGCAGTAGTTTTCAATTATCATGCAAAAATGTGTATATCGTTGTTATTATTGTGAGTAACATAAAGGACCCTTAAAAAACCACAAATGAGTTTGGTATGCACTATACTCAAATTATTAGGAGTAGAAACTCAGGTCTTTGAAGATGAAACTTGAGTTTATTCATATGAAATAGACTACGTTTAGCTCGAGCAGGTCAACCCAGCTTGATTTAACCTTTTACATGTACTTTAAATGGTAGAGGTCAAGCCAAGCCGACTTGCTCGAACTAAACGTAGTCATATATGATTTACATATAGGCTTAACAGGATATAGTATAGAGCAGCAATTTTTTGGGGGTGGCAAATTTCTGTCAAGTAAATTTGAAAAATAGCTACTAATTTATATAGGGTGCTCAAGTAATCGCGTATACGTTCCACGATATGTTGTTATAAAGCATTCGTTAGACATTGGAAAATATTCAAAAAAATCCTTCTCGCAAATTATTCAAGATATGAGTGGTCAAGGGTAAAAATTTTATTTATAAATATCTAGTTACTTTTGCTCAATAGTACAATATATAGAGTGTCCAGAAAATAGCGGATAAGCTGTCCAATACGTTGTTGGAGACCCTATAGGGATCCCCAGAAAAATACTTAAAAAATCCTCTTAACGAATTGGCCGAGACAAGAAGGGTCTAAATTAATTTTGAAAAACACTAGTAGTCATGTAAAGTTGGGCTTGTTTTTCGTTGTTAAGTAATAAATTAAATTTAAATCGTATTTTAATAATTTTAAATTATATTTTTTTAAGTAGAAAATTATGACAGATACAGGCAATGTTGAATTTAAAAAAATATGAAGTTATTAACTCCAACAATGTACTGTAGAGGTTATACGCCATTTTCAGGACACCCAGCATTTATGTTGAAAATGTATTTTGTCATGTTAATTTCTACTTTAGGCCCTTACTAGATTGCAATCGTAACTTATCAATAATTTAAAGTAAATGGTAACTTCATAATCTGCTTTGAAAACAATGTTGCCAAGTTTACTTCTTTAAAAGATACCAATAACTTCGGCATTTCCACTCAAATGTTTTTTTAATTATTTTATTCTTGTCTAACGTTTGCTTCTAAACAATGTACCATGGAGCGGGTCCCTAAGTTTTTCAGCACTTTGTATACAAGGTGTAACACTTTTTTCAAGTATCTTTTAGATATTAAAAGTCAATTTGAACAAAAAATTCCTATGTTTGCAAAAAATTTAAGCGAAAATACAAAGCATATTTAATTTAAATAAATTGTTTAATAAAAGAAAAATGATACAGGGTGTGCAGGAAAATTAAAATATTAAAACTGTAAAATTGCTGTAAATTTTTAAGGATTAAGCAGTCGAAAATCCATATTAGTTCATAGGATTTTTTTATGCAGAATAATGACATTTATAATATAAAAAAATCTGGATAAAAAGTGGGACACCCTGTATGGGCGACAAAATTATAAATCCGCCTCTGATGAGAATGTACATAGTACCTGCTCACACTAAGCATCTGCTCTAAATTCGTATGACTTGGAGTATTTACTCCAAAATATTGAGAACCCTCCTGAGTGGTGAGGAAACTAGATAGCACATAAGTTTGTAATTATGTATGATCTTACCCGGTAAGAAAGAAACTACAGCAAGCTGAGCTGAGCGATTTTCCAGTTTGAGATTGAGATTGTGATGGTGGCGATTGGATAACTTGAAATGCTAAATTTTTGGTAAATATTTTAAAACAAAAAATTTCTCTCATATTTGGCTTAGATGTTTATTAATTCAAAAAATATAAATATAGATGAATATTTATTTTTATTATTATTTATTTCATCGAAATAAACTTAAATTATAAAATTAAATAAATAATTTATTTCTCAATCATTTGGCCTTATAAAAATAAGGCATTTATTTATAGTAAATTAGGTTGATTACTTATAAATAAATATTAGGCTTCTTTTTTTTCAGTGCGTTTAACACATCGGATTTTCTTAAAAAGTTATAGTTACAATTTTGAGAAAGAACGAATAAAAATTAAAAAGTCTTTAGATCAATCCCAAAAAGCTACTTTTTTTATTCAATCAAGAACTTTGGAGGGTTTTAATTAAACTAGTAAAAAAACCTTTAAAATTAATTAGTCGCTTGAAAGCAAGTTGTGGTAATGTATAAACGAAAACATGGTAGTTATTAGTAAATACGTACCAAGCAGCTTTAGATATCGGTTTTAAATTCCATTGTCAGAGCGGTTATTAACGTCAATAATAGCTCTTTATCTCTACATGTTACAGGTTATCACCTAACACACAACGTTCATTATTACTGCTTCGCTTTAATTATCTGAATAGGCCATGTAGGTATTGTATTTTATTATAACCAATTTGAACGCATGAATTACTAAGACATTTTTCGCAAATATTTTATGAATTCAGGAATTTGATATTTCGAAAGAAATTATAAATAAAAAGCTTTTAGGTGTTAAGTAATTGGCGAAAATAAAACTATTTAACAGGAGATGTAAATCTATCAAGCAGGTTAAATATTAGCGCTCCGCCTTTGACTCAACTCTGTTTGGGATTTAATAAAATCCTGGTAAATTGTGCCCGACAGGTGCTCCGGTGACAGCCAACGCCGGGAAATTGTCTCAACTCGGGTGGTATAGCCGCACATTTCACTCAAATAATTACCGATTTATAAGAACATGAGTTGAGTAAATCAAAAAGCTCACCTCTTAAAAGTGAGCCATCCGAATAAAAAATCTTTCGAAAGTTTCCCTTGTTATTGAATCCAAGCAGACCGATTCTTTCAAAACAACAATAAATCTTGAGAGACTATTTAAAATATCGAGAGTTTTCAAGGGAAATTTGGCCGCTACTTTTCAGCCATTCAGTCATCCTTTACGTTCAGACTTATTGCTGTAATCTACATAAATTTCCGTATTGCTTGTTTTATGGGGAAAATCGGGAGAAGTTGTCGGGAAAAGTGGAAGCATGTGGATACGGCGGCAGGTCGCCGATTCTACCAAAGGTCGCTTTTAAGTTAAATCAAGATAAGGGAGTCTCCGAGTCTGGCGAAATGATGAATGAGCCCACTCGTGGAGGACAAGACATCGGCCGAATAAAAACGAAACTAAAACAGTGACAGTCTTGCTTTTTAAAACTAAAATTTTAGAATTTACGGTCTTTCCTGCTGGGAATACACACAAATATGATTAACGTTCTTAAGCACCAGGAAATAATGGAACTCACACTCGGAATTTCCAACCCACTTTTTTTCAATTACTTATTTCTTATATTCTCAAAAACCTTCAAAAATACAACATGAATAATTTTCGTCTCTCAAGTATTTATAAATAACTATAATTATTCCAAGTGGAAATTACGAAATACAGGGTGTCCCACAAAAATCATTAAAATTTCTGTAACTTTTTAAAGAGTAGAAACAACATATCACTTCATAGTAATGTTTTTATTCAGAATCACATTTACTAGATACTAAAATTTTTTGCTGGAAAAAAGTGAGACACCCTGTATATACATTTTTAGCTTATAACTTAGAAATTCATTTATTCTTTTAAAGTAGAAAGGAAAGTAATTAATTTTTGAGTTTAAGTGTTCAACAACGATCATTAAGTTTTAAACTTTAATCAATGACCAAGGAACTTGAATTTATTCAGTTTTTCAAGTCTAGTGTTATTTAGAAAGACCTCCTCTACTGCTTCAGTTATACATTTTTTGGAATATAGAAGTAAGAAATTTCTGTAACTCTATTTTTCAATTAGTTTAATATCACTTTTTAATTGATTTGATGGTTTCCCTTCCTGGTCATTTGTAAGATAAATAGTATATAGTTTTATTAGGAGTAAAAGAAGTACTTTTTGTTTTGTGGCGAGCATGTAGGTTTTTAGGCTCGAATAGCCACAAAAAGTTCTTTTACTCCGAATAAAGCATGCTATTTTTTCTTCAAACGTCGAAATTTTAAAGTAATAATATAATAAATAATTTTAAAACTTAATTTACATACAACACACAATACAAAGTTAGTGTATATTGGGTTGCCTTAAAAGTAGTAATTTCTACTCCTAGCTAGTACAATACAAAGTGACCATAGAATCAACGAACATAAAAGTGACATTTTAAAGCCTGTCAAACATCACAGAAGACTGTACTTTAATGACGTTTGAAGAAAATAAATATTTATGCAGTTTTACTAAGGACTGTATGTGTAATAAAATAAATAAAAATTGCGCTCCTACAATTTTTTGATTTCGATTAAAAAAATAAAATCCGAAAAAGTGACTGATTTTTTAATATTTGTTTTAATTTTTTGACTCGTGGTCAAATTTTGAAAAACCATTTTATACAGTTTTACTAACATTGATATTGAAAAAAATATATAATTTTACTTACTGTGTAATAAAATATAAAAAATTGCGCAATTACATTTTTGTTTTTGAAAAACTTTTTATGCAGTTTTACTAAGGACTGTATGTCTAATAAAATATAAAAACAATGAGGCCTTACATTGTTTTTTTCGATTAAAAAAATAAAATCTGAAAGAGTGACTGATTTTTTTATTTTTTTGCCTCCTGGTATTACGGCAAATAATCTAATTTTTTTTTTAAATATTTTTGCGTTTACCAAATAGTCATAGAAAAAGGATAGTATTCTACTCGCGAGTAAATAGCCCTTACTCATTATTGGCTATCATTACTCGCTCGTTCAATAATATATAATTATTTAATTTTTTTTAAATTTTATACAGTTTTACTAAGGACTGTATGTGTAACAGAGTATAAAAAATTGATCACTTAATTTTTTTTTGTTTTCGTTTAAAAATACAAAATCTGAAAAAAGAGTGATTTTTTTCATTTTTCTTTTAATTTTTTGAATCCTGGTCTGATTTTGAAAAAACTTTTTATGCAGTTTTACTAAGGTCTGTATGTGCAAAAAAAAAAACAGGAAAAAGGCGCGAAATTTTTTAAGAAATTCTTATTGCGTTTTAAAAGACTAAAAACTGTAAAATATACAATTAAGTAGGTTCAATGTTAAATTTATTCATTTTTACCTTCCCTTAAAAACTAAATTATACAGGGTGTTCATGTTTCACCAAATGTCACATCGGGTTAGAAACTAGAGCCTAATCGAAATATATCATGAGGATTATTTTTAGTTTGGAGTTACAACGTTTTGAATTTAGGTCACCGATTTTTGTCAAAAATTACAAAATCGCGAATTACATTTTAACCAATGAGAGTAGAGATTTAGAAAAATTATCATTAGAAACCTAAAATCTTCCTATTTCAATTGACAACAACAGAATACAAAATAAAATGTTAAAATGTTAAAAAAGAAGTTCGCAAAGAAAAAAATTTAAAAAAAAAAATTGTTTCAGTTTTTGAAAAATTGGTTTGGTTTTTTAAGTTTTCTGAAACTTCTTTATGTTCTCAACAAACAAACTTTTGAAACCGTAACGATTTTCTCTCACTTTCCAAAGTCCTCTGATACTTCTATGAGAACTAGTCTAGGGGTGAATAGATTATCAAAATTAAATACCCTATAAGTGACTCCTGAAGGAAGGTCAAGTGTTTTGTAAGTTTTACGCATGTCCACCCACCGATGGTAATAGACTGTACCCAGAAAGAAGACTTCTTGTAGGAATAGTAAGTGAAGAAAACGATCTACACCTTCAAATTTTTTCCTGATATATTGAGAATATGAAGAACTTTCAGAAAACTTACAAAACATAACCTTAATACAACTTTTCTTGGAAAAAAAAATCAAAAACTAAAAATTCTTTTTCTCTGCGATCTTCTTTTCAACTCAAAAACTAAAAAAGAGAGGCCCCTTTTTTCGTTTTATGTCAATTAAATTTCCTTTAGTTTCTAAGCCCTGATGTTTGGCGAAACCTGAACGGAACATCCTGTAGGTATTTCGTCATTCCGGATTTAATTTCTACTCTCCCCTCATGTCAGCGAACGAGGAAATAGCGACCACGAATGTAATTGTACATAAATTATAGGATTATTATCCTCTTCTGTGCTTTAAAAATTATTTCGTCCCAACTCCCAAAAAGGCGCTTAAAAACAAACTTGTTGAATGGAACTTCTGCCCGATAGGTGATGTTGCCCTTGGTGTTGATTTTAAAGATGTAATTTATAGAAATACCATTATTCCCAGTATAGATCTTTGTGGGACATCGATGTTCGTATGCCCAGTTTCACTTAATTTGCCGAAATTATTGTCTGTTTATTAGGAAACTTTTGCTAATTGATTAAAAATAGCCAGTGATATTAAGACATTCAAGTTTTTTTTAATAATTTGCAAAATTCAAGAAAGTTTGGTTTTGCAATTCGATCAGGAAAGTCATGAAGTGGTATCAGAATTATTTTCTCAGATATTTTGGAAAAGATTGGTAGAATCTAAAATTTTTTGGGGTTATGTTTATTGCCCCTTTTATAAATTAGAGTTACTCTTGAGATTTTCAGTTCTGTAGGAAGTTCTGCAAGCCGAAAATATTTGTTGATGATGGAAATGTATTTTTGTAATAAAATATAGGAGTAAATTAGAAGTTGGGTAGTTAACGTAGTTTCTAGTTAGGTATTGAAGCACAATGTACAAAAGGTTGTTTCAAAGATATATTCTATTAGGACGAAACTGCGGACAAGGTAAGTGTATTATCGAAGCTTGTCTACTGTCATTGCTTTCACCCGTTCGTAATTATCTTTCAAATTTGGTCTGGGATTTGGGGAATTGCTGACCGAACATTAAAACCACCTTGGCCGCCATCCGCCAAATACAATCGTTCGGAATGAGTCATTGTAGATTGTAGACGATCTGACAAATCGAAAACATCACAGCGTCGTTAATAATTTATGTCTGAAAGTGGGCTTTCAGCAGATAATTAAAATGCATATCCTGAGGCCGTGCTTAATTACTTTGACCAGCGTCCGAGAACCAACCTTTGAACACGGCGTGCGCGTCCTCTTTACAAAACGGTTGGTTAGTTAGTCACGCCCGAGGTTCAAACTTGTAACTCTTTGAATTATTAAGAAATCGCTCATATAAAAGCGACCGCGACCACTTCACTAATTGAAATATCTATTTCGTATTATGGGCGAGCTGAAAGGGATGAAATTGTAGCCGAAGTTGCAACCGTGACGTTAACTTTAGCATTAACACGAGCATAATTGTTAAATGAGAAACGGCGAAAGCTTTAAACCCAATTATTGCAAATCGGGTTGAAAATTTAGTAATACTGAAAGTTTACAAGTCATGTTTCGGAACATCACTCAAGTCCAGAGAGTACAAGTCCGGTGAATCCGGTGATACACACACCTCTATCGTTGCCATGGTGATAGCCGTGTAGGCGCCATCATAAACACTCATTGTTGTGATGCGGTGGGTAAGGCCATGCCCATGGTAAGTGGCCGGACGTCGTAGGGGAGCCGAAGCTCCTGGACCTAAATTGGATTTCATCATCAAGCCTGGGGGTGGATAGGTGAGTCAGACGAGACCCTAACCAGTGATGAGCGGAAGATAAAGGAACATTAAAAGAGGAACTACTTTTCCTCACTCCTACATTCTACTCGACACGTGCACTGACAGATTCATCGACCAATACAGGTGCCAAGCCAAATAAGTTGTCTGGAGGGAATTCGATCACGTGCCACTTTCCTCACCTTCCACAAAATAAGATTAATAATCCCCTTTTTGTACAATTTTATCACAACCTTAAACAAGAAGAATATACGACAACCCAAAGTTCGATTTGGTCGGACGCAATGTCAAATCGTATGGACGATTGCCGCTAACTGTGGGGGTTATCCTTGAATCACTCGACAAGATCTCGTATACAACATGACAACAAAACACTCTTATTTTTTGCATTTGAATGTCAAGGATCAAGGATAGAATGATGGAAGTCGTTACGAATTCGTGTTGAATCGAGCGTATGCTTCCGTATCGGATGGTCGCATGTGACCAGTATAAAAATGAAATAGTATAGGGTATGACCATGCCAGTCTAGCAGCGCTCACGACTCATTCAGACGAACGGCACTGATTTTAAAGAATATCGGACTCATTACTCAACGCATCTTGATCCTAACTCAAGAATTCAGCTGCCACTTGGAACAGGAAAGAAAAGCAAGAGTCGCTTACTATGGGCAGAAATATTTACAGAGCAGTGAGTGAGGTGGGTCCCAATGAGTAAAGAGTCGTGTGCATTGCTAAATCGGCACGGCCAAACCATAAATGTTACTGCTACATGCGCGTTGATCCTTTCGACCAAAAAACTTGAGCCCTATTATGTAAGCCCCATTAATTTTTCAATTACTTATTATCAACTTTCCGTTAATTATAAATTTTTGACTAGAATACAGAGATGTGAAAATCAAAGGGCTGCTCAAATTGTGCATGTATTAGTAATTAAAATTTAAACGTGGGTAAAAACATTATTAAAACGGAGTAAAAATGTGGGGAAAAGAATAAAGGAAAGTGAAAGTGGGAGTGATGTAACCTACAATTATTCTAGTTGCATGGACGTAAACATTGAAAACAGCCGTGAAACGAAGATAAATTACGTTTTGAAAAGATGAGTTTTTAGAGTTCATCGACGTGAAGTCGGTATGAATTTGCGAATACATCAAAGTCTAAAAAGCTCACTTTTCATTATCCCCCCTACGTTGGAGTTCTGACCCCCAGCGCACAAGTGGCGCCCCGGAGTCGGGAAGAGGCTGCGGCACGAACGCGAAGGTGTAACTAAAAACATTTTTCACGGGATTCTTTCCCCTCGTTCCCGTAATAACAAGTCGTCGGGAGCGGAGACAGACGAATGGGATGCGGGATAGACGATTACTTACAAAGGAAGGTGGCCCTGTTAAGACAATCGTTGTTTACGAAAAGCGAGATGAGCCAAAGATAAATATTTTACGTGACGTTTCGCTCAAAATGGAATTCCGATGAGCAGTAAATACACGTACAGGTTTATTGCTCCTAAATCATAGTTATTTATATTTTGACTTTAGATCAAAGACAAACACCTAAATTTGGAAAACCTAGGCGATCCTCATTAAAACTGGTCATAATTTCAGAAAACGCAATTGTTAACTCGATAAAATAGGATGTAAATATCAATTTGACACTATTTTATGCAGTGAGCACTTTTTGGTCTTCAATCATGGCCACTTGGCAGCACGTTGACTGCAGGAACAACACGAGTGACCCGGTAAACGCTTAACTGACACGTGAAATATGATGACAAATTTTTCAACGTCGCTTTTATTTATTTTTTTTTAAGATCAATTAACCTCCGCGATTAATCTACTAAGAGGTATAAATTTCCCACCGTAGATGAAGTAATAAAGTTATTATTTATAGAATGACGCCGAACGTTCAAAGGTAAACATTCTAAATATGTCGCACATGGGAATAATTAAGCTGTAATGCATAATAAAATGGGCAATTGAATGATTTCACAAGATTGTCGTAAAGGAAGCACATGCTGCTTCTTTAATTGCCCTTTTTTAACTTTAAAGTATAACCTACTTTGAAGTAACTAATACCGACAAACCATCTCCAACGTTAGCAATAAATCAGCGAAAGTATCATTAAACCATCAATTTACTAAATTAGAATTTCAAATATAGTATTATCCTATATTTACACTCCATTATTTTATGACCATTGAAAAATTTAAATACCTCAAGGGAAAGGGGTATTAAGCCACATTCCACCAGAATTTTGTAGACAATATTTTGTTGTTCTGTTGAAACTCCGACCCTTTAAGGCCTATTTTCTCCAGCAAATGCCCCCCTCTTATAATCCAGCACTCATCATTTCCCACAACGGATTACATTATGTCCATCAGTAGCTTGAAGAAGCTACAGCCACATAACCTTACATATTGGAAGGGAGTCGATGCTAACAGCAGTTGGTAAGAACTTCCAGAAAGTGAAATCTAAATTTAAAAAATATGATGTCCCTTTCTTCAGCTGTATGAACCACATACAGAGTAACTATTATCTATTATCCGCTCCCCTGATGCAGCTATCTCATCAGGTGAAGAGGAGGTGTGGAGAAAAATGTCAGCTTCCTTTTCGTAGTCCGAGTTTTTTTGGACCATGTACAACATTACCATTTTCCCTTGACCAAAGAATCAGGATGTAGAGAAACACCCACTAAAGCCAAAAATAAAAAGGAAAAACTCCGGTTTTGATGTATACTTTGAGAAGGAGATCTGCTTCTTCCATATTTTTTTAAAAACGTTACACGTTTGTGTAAGATCCCTATGAGGATTATCAATAAGTCGATGTCCTCACCAGTGAATAACCATACATCGTAAGAAGAGGAAGTAGCTGTAGTGATGATTAGCATCTTCAACTGCATGAAACGAACTTTGTTTTTGTAATTCTCTTGAGAAACCTGATCTATTGTTTTTCCATCAAAGATTATTTCCGAAGATAAGTATGACAAGGCTCTGCAAAGACGCTCAGATTTCTTCAGATCTTTTTATGTAGCATTTGTTGGGTATCCATCGAAAACTACAGCTACGTTTGAGCCATAATGAGCAGTCACTGGGTGTACCTGTTACCTACTTAACAAAATGATGAGCTTTTAGGTCATACACTTTTATGAAGTAGATGACTTCCATCCATGAATAGATGAATAGTGACATTGGGGTTGATGACAGCTCGTATGTGAAGAAATCCTCCTCCGACTGTTATAGGACATAACACTAGGTTAGAGGATTGACAGTGACCTTTCTACCTTTCTATCACAAACAGTAATAGTTTGTACAACTCTTCAGCTGTCTTCAAAGGGATTTCATATTGTGTTTACGTTTGTATTTTACTTACTAGAAGTCCTTACCAACTGCTGTTAGCATCGACCATCGACTCCCTTCCAATCTTTAGGGCTATGTGATGGGTGCTGGAATATGTGAGGTGGCACTTGAAGAAGAAAATAGTCCTTTAGAATTGGAATTTCCACAGAACAACAAAATATTGCTAAACATTCTCAAGTTCGAAAAAATCAATAAAATTTCAAAAGCTGAGTTAGTCCTTCGGGGTTAAATTCACCAAAAGTGATAGGTTCAAAAGTTGCTGTATTTTGGATTTTTGACAAGATTGGGTTCGGGGCTCGAGGTCGAAAACGTTAGTTATTCATTGGGCCAACATCATAAACAACTCAGTAAAAAATCAGAACCATCAGATCTAACGCAAGGTATGTTGTGCATCAATAAGGCCAACAGTCGATTTTTTTGCGGTATATCGGAATTACTTTTTGAAAGGATCTTATATTTTTACAAAATTTTAGCAAATCGTGTTTCATCAAAGTAAAACTAAATATTTTGAGCCAGTCTTGCATATTATGTTTAACACCAGAGTTACGATCTTTTTGTGATTTTTGATCAAAAACTGGAATCCAATCGAATCCAAAAAAAAACTATTTTTGGTCTTTTGTCAAAATGGAGTTTAAACAAAGACATATTCTAGATAAAATTTTTTTGGGGCTACAGAGATAACACATTTCTTTTTTTTTGGTGTTTTTAGGAGCAAAAGGTTTTTATATCAAAAAAATATTTTTCCCTATCTTTCATAAATTTAGATTTAAAGTTATTTTACGTTTTTAGTGGTTTTTTCGATAACGTCAAAAAATTCGCTAATCTGATGACGCATTCTCCAAAGCAAAGGTTTGGGCACTATTGTACCAACACAGGATCCAAAAAAATCGTGGCCTTCTCAACAATTTTCTGTACTGATCTCCTCATTTCAAGTTTGTGTTTCAACACAATATTCTGTGCACCTCTAGAAAAAATACGATAGTAGCCTAGGTTTTGTAAAATTTCGAACCTCAATGAATTTTGATTAACTCAAAGTTTTGGACAAAAAGAATTTTGGGAAACCTATCTTTGATTTTTTCGAATTATGATTAAGTTCCTTGATAGTATTGAATTTGAAAACAATTTATTCTGATGCCCTTTTCACCTTTGTGTCCCAAAAACGTGTAAAACTTCGGTTTTTTGGATAAAATTTCACTTACAAATTCAATTTCTGAAAACAATTCATTTAAACTCATAACTGCTTGCTAGAACCAGTTTTGTACATAAAGGTTTTCAAAACCTTGAGATTTTTTTCTGATAGAAAAGTAAAATAGTAGTTTAACTGATACTAATATTAAAAAAAAGTAATAATAAAATATGATCATTTAAATGCAGTGACATTTCCTTGAGTAAAAGTTGGAGTTTTAAGAGCCGAAACACTTGGTGTGTATTTTGCACTCTCCTGTTTATCATCCATCATCATTATTGCGATTTAGTTTATTAGAGTAAAGTTAGAGTCGCTTCGTTCACCTAAGTTCTTACGTATAATTATTTAGATTCCTAATTGTCTCTACTCGCATTTAAGAGTACATTTATCATGCAATTACCCTCAAACTTTATAATCCCCATTGCGTCCTTACTTACCACAAAACAACTTTTTCAGGAGCGTAAAATCACGGAGCATGGAAATTACCTGAAAATAAAGAAATTTGTTAGGATTTATATAAAGTTAGGAGGATTTAAATTTTAAAGTTAATTAAGTGAATTTAAATAAGCCGCAGAGTTAAGTTATAAAGGTTGTAGATTAGACGGTATTATTATCCACCTTGTCTACCTCTGATAATTCTCCTGTATTAACTTAATTCGCGGCTGCTGTTGCTCCCTTGTTTAAATTTCATAAACACTTGCTTCTGCCGTAAAGTTAATTACTCATTTAAATTTGGTGTTTCATGGTGTGCACTTTGTAAACAAATATTTAATCATTTAAAATATTGAAACCCAAATAATTATTTTTGGTTTACATGTAAGTCGGTGGCCTTTCTACAGCTCGTTATGGTGTCCCAAGGTTAAATTAATCGAGTGAAGTGGATAAAGTTGTTTATTAGAGCAGACGCAGCCCACAGACTAATATTTATTTTAACCTGCCCGTAAGAAGAAGAAAAAGTGTCTTCCATTACAAAGTTGTAGGTTGTGTTTGTGAACAGGGCCGTGAGGGTTAAAGTTAAACACATTCGACGTACTTTGCCTAAATGACTGGGGCGTAATTTAAATTGGAATAAAATGTTATAATAAGGGCTCGAGTTGGATGAAATGAGCTCAGCGGCAGTGAAGGATAAGTTTCACCGCTTTATACAGTTCAGGTGGAGGATAATGGAGGTGGATAGGTTTCAATTAACCTCCAACCCACCCCTTGTGACGAACTCACTATCTCCAACTTCTTCAAAGGGGAATGAGAGTTATAGAATAATCCACCGCGTGTCTACCTCCACTTCACATCCTGCTAATAGAGATGCCTCAGCACCGAATTGGGTTGGAGTTAGTTATCTTAGGTATTCAATTACCACTCAAGAACTACCTAAACCATACCGGAACATCTATCAAGAAGATTGACACTGGACACGGGATGCCCACATTTCATCAATCGCCTGTCTTATGTGGGTGAACAATCTTAATTTCAGATATTGTGTTAATTCCTTCCTTTAATATAAGCTCTCACTTTAAATCCCACAACCCTTAACAAACTCATCAACTATTCTATAGATCTAACCTACATTCCTTTACAATAAAAACAACATTCCATTCCACTAATTTATTATAATATTATTAAAGGATTACTAAAGTTTACTTACACTCATGGAGTTGGTTTTTTGTTACACAATTAAAACATGGTGATCAATAAATTTAGATGGACTCGCAATTTCTGAGAATGCATTTCAAAAACTTCAGGTAATATAAAAGATAGCAGCTGACTATTAATAATATTTCCTTTTATGAACAACTATAATGCGCGATTTCAGAGATCAGATACGACCTCTGATGGTCATTTGACAACGCTAGTGGAGTATTATAGTGCAGTTACTAAAATTATTAAAAACTCAAAGCACAACAAAGCTTTTACTCGTCTTCCTTCATTTTGTTAAAAAATTATATCAAAATAGCGCCATCTATACGTAATCTAAATTCCCAATTTCTTTTCAATAAAAGGATAATCAAAATGGTGTATATACACTACACACCCAAAATTGGTGTGATAAGATTGTAAACCAAAAGTTAATGAGTTAATTGTTTAATTTCAATTAAATTCCCGAGTGGAAATATATTAGTATGATGTAGGGGTGTAAGCTATAAAGCTGTGGAAATAATTTCCTCCCCAGGCTCCTTTGATATTATAAATAATAATGATTAGAATAACACCTTTAGTTGGGAGGTAGTTTTCTTGTAAAGGGAGCAACTCTTGCGGAACACCGCACCACCAGAGAGCTGGCGGCGGTCTCTGCAGTTCCACGGAAAATTAGCTTACTTGTTACCTCGTCGCACCACTTACTAAATTAATCTATTAAATTAACGCGGTGTGTGGTACGCGACTGTTCCTGTCACCTCAATAGCGAGAAACACCTCGGCTTCTTTGTAATTTAACCGCTAGAAATTAATTTCTGTCTTGCTAAACAAAGCATGAATTTAGAAATAATGTTTCTGCAATTTATAAATGTTGCTTTGCGAAAGAGGATAATGAAATGTTAAGAAATTCTTTTTATAAAATTCTTACTCGATTAATTCAGCCATAAATAATTTTCACACATTCCTCACTAAACACAACTATAAATAAGTTAAATCAAAATACATATTCAAAATCTTAATTTTGCTAAATCTGACCCCAAATAACAAAGATCTACGTTAGTGAAGCCTAAAGGGGTAACAGTTACCGTTGCAAAAGATTTACCCCTTCTAGCAGCCATAACGTAGATCACTAAGTAACGACAATTTTTATAATTCGCTCGCAGAGATATCAGTGTCGACCCCAAATACTTCCTATAGAGTATTCACCCAATAAGGATTTCCAACCTAATATGACACTGAATCAAGTCAGCGACGCTGAATTTTCCCACTGTTGCTGGAGAATTGTAGAAGGGATGAACTTATCTTTTGACCCTTACGGTTTGTAACAAATTTCGAATATTCGTACGTTAGTTTACCACGAGTGTTTCGACAAGGTAAAACATTTTTACAAGGAATTCCTTTCAGAATGTACTTGTTCGGACGTCTTTGGCACTTTCCTAGACTTCCTCGGTAGTTCTTCAGAACTTCTTCATGACTTCTGGGACTTCAGAAACGTCTTGCAAATTGGTTTTTATGTATTTACCCAAAAACTATAAGAGTTGGTGCTTTAAAACGTATGGCAAAGCTAGAAAAAATTAATAGTGCATAATTTTTGATGCCCGTGCATGTTTCGTAAAAGTTGGGATATCTTCGGTTTCCGAATATTTTAAATTTACTGGGGACTTCCACGGATTTCCTTGGGCTTCTTTATGATTTCCTCGGGCTTCCTTAGGATATCGTCGGACTTCTTCGAACTTCCTTAGAACTTCTTTGAGATCTCCTTGGGACTTTCCAGGATTTCCTCACGCCTACACAAGGACTTTCTCGCATGTCGTACCCCTAGATTATAAAATCCTTATACGATTTAAGATAATATTACGTGAAAATAAATTATTAAAGATATCTCAAGGATAGGATGCATGAATTTTGACATTCCACGATAAGTTCCCATTTTCATTACATATTTGGAACTCATTTTTGGATTAACCATTTCAGAGCCACCACTGATGCACCTTTTTACTCTTGCTTTAGATCTTCCATGTTAGTTATTCATCGAATGGAACCAAAAAACCAATAGACTGATTCTTTATATATTTCTTGTATATCGTCGTATATTATCCATGAATTCACAATAGAAGACATCAGTAATTTATAAAAAACGTGGATATGCATTCATAGTGATAGGTATATACTTTTTGATCCGACAAGTCCACTCGTCCCACGAATTGATTATAGAAGATAATAGCTTTAGGACATTCAATCTAAGCATGTTCACCAGTTCAGAGTTTTCTTCTAGGTACTCCAGTAGATATGTATCATAAGAGTTCAACATTAGCAGCAGGTTTTAAGTATCTTGCTTTGACATTTTTTCATTTTAAATTTTGCGATTTCTCATGTACTCAACAATTTGGCAGATGTGAAAATCCAATCAAACCAGAAGTACACACCAGGAGATAGGATAACGTTTTGTACTAGATAGTTTTGTTATCACACGTTGTATATGTACCTGGTGAAAGAGTCAGATCTGTCGCACATTTCCCGATTCTTATGGGTTTCAGTGGAATATACATACTGTTTTAGGGAAGGTATTCTTTTGAATTTGAACATTGTTTCATCAATAGACTGTTGGGAACTTTCTGTTGTAACTTTCTGAAAAGTATATATCAAACATCAAACTACTTCAACTAAGTAGCATGTCTCAGATGCTTTAGCTGGCTTTTCAGGATCATTGTAATACATTTTTGGTACTAAAGATGAACATCGGCTGCGCGCTATAGGCCTTTTTATGACATGAGACTCGTTCTTTGATCATTAATATTTTATACTCTTCTTCGGCAACTTATCTTTCGAAATCTCCGCATTGGACAGTGTGAATGCTGATTAAGTTTTTCTTTAGAAAAATTGTTTTAATTTTGATAAATAAAGATCTCCATTTTTTGACCAAAAATGCTAAAAATTTGGATATTATGTTCGGAGAGTATATTTAAATTTTTAAGTAAGCTTTTTCAAAATTAACCTGAGGTTTTTATGCAAAATTAAAATTGCGTTTGACGTCGGTTTAGATCTAAATTCCTGTATAAGTTGATACCACGAATTAATATCAGCGTCATAGGTTAAATGAAAACAGTATGTGAGTACTCTATCATAAGAAATTTAGATTAAGAGAAGCGGTATTGTTTAAATTACATGAATAAATTAAGGTTTAGTAAGGTTTTCTCAGTTATTTACCGTAAATATTATTTAATTCTAAACATTAAGCTTTGGAGATTTATGTGTTATGCAAATCCGCATATATTGGCTAGGTGCCTTTTAGTAAATTAGTTTTCCTTGTTTATACACAATTTGTCCAAATTTCGTGCACTCTACACGTAATTGCATTATCAACGTTAAAAATCAAAGCAAACATCCCTGAAAGTACGCACAAATAAATGTTTACAATAGAAAATTTTTCAAACTATAGAATTTATTCGGAATGTTTTGTTAGTTTTAAATTTTGCATAAATTGAATCGAATTCAATCTGCCGCATTGCATCCTCTCTATACGCTTATTTTAAATATTATTTATGCTGTTCTTGTTGGGTAAATATTTAATGTTATGACACGTGTCATTTTTGCATCTGCTTAACGAACACAGGTTTATTACTCTGATTGAATTTCAAATATTTTAAAACAAACCCAATTCAATTTTAGAAATAATTTGTTTTTAGTATCCAGGTTAAATTATACTTATAACAAAATTTACAAGAAGAAATATCTACGATATTCAATGGCCTGCGTGTTCACCTTACCCTATCTTTTTTAGCTGTTTTCTTGTGTAATATCAGAAATTTCAGGTTTATATTCATTTATATTTTTGTTTAATTTTTATATTTTCTTTTATAATAATAATTTGATTTGTGATTCGTGAGTTTCTAGTGTGAAGAAAACCTGGATTCTCTCACCGTTTTATTTTATTTTTCTGCGTTTTACAAATTGAAAATATAGACACAGGTGCATCTATTTCAGTCGACCATAAAACCACATTGTGCAGACATTAAACATCGATTAATTTATGGGCGAGATTTCGTCACTTGATGGCTACGTATTTTCGGTTGTTTAAATTAAAGTTTAAGCAGTTGCGTCTCGTCCAACTAAATTTTATTATTTCCTATTAATTATCCCATTCACCTAAGCATTTAATGCGCCGTCGTCGTAATGTAAGCACAAATGTAAAGTGCTATGATGAGAGAAATAAGCTAGCCTGTGTTGGGACACCACATCGAAATAATCCTCTTTGATGCTACAACCGCTCACATTTTCAGACTAACACAGAAGTGAGTTTTAATTTTATAATAAAACAAAAAACTATTTTATTATTCCAGTTTTATTTTATACATACCCACTTCCGGTATTTATATCTTTACAACCCCCGTAAAGATCGTTTAGTATAGCCGCTAGTACTACTGTATCAAGAGTCTATTAGATAAAAAGGTAATGATGGTAAAAACGCCATGACTTTGTAGTAGACTCTTGATATCCTTGATATTTCCGGTATCGGTCAATCGGTCGTGGCGATAAAAGTTCGACATTGATGAAAGAAGCTATTTATATCTTTAAAATCGACATAAAAACTCACTCAAAGGTGGTTATCCCAGTGTATCCAAAGTTCATTACATCGACATAGCTTGTTTCATCGATGCCGAAACTATTTTACTACCTAAATTCAGTATATCGAAAGTCCACTTCAAAGTCATAGTCTTATTACGGGTGTTACCTTTTTATCAGAACCGATTCATCAGCTCCGGCGTTTTGGTTAAACCAGTGTATCAGTAGTCCAATAAATCGACGTAGCTTTTTTATATTACATTACACTTTTATAGCGGCGACTGATTGATTGACACTGAACAGGCTATTGAATGTCCACTACCAATGACTGTTGGTAGTGGACAGGCTCATCTTTCCATTGGTTCCGGCATTAGCGTTTCGTCGATTCCGATGTTTTAATCCAGTTCCAGCCTTTATATCTTTTCAATGGTCGAAATGTGCTTATACCGGTGAAGTCCATTAGATCGACAATTTTAACGTCACGACCGATTGACCCAGGATACTGAAGTATACTACAAAATCATAGCCTTTTCATCGGCGCTATCAGAAAAACTGATTTATTGACTCCGAATGTACTTCCGTAATTTATATCTTTACAATCGAAGTAAAGGTCCGCCCAAAGGGGTTTATCCTAATGTATCGAAAGTTCATTAAATCGACATAGCCTTTTACATCGTTTGCGAACATTAATCGTGAAAATCGATTGATCGACAATGAACACTATTTTACTAGTTAGATTCAGGATTTCGAAAGTTCACTAAAAAGTCATACTTTTCTTATGGACGCTAGTTTTTTATCGACAAAACTGATTCATCAACTCCGACGTTTTAATGCTGTACCAGGTACCAGAATTATTATATCTTTACGATCGACTTATGTGGTTATACCTGTGTATCGGGAGTCCATTAAATCGACGTAGCTTTTTACATCGGCACTTTTACTGTCACGACGGATTGATCGACACTATACACTGTTTTACTGGATAGGTTGATGATATCGAATGTTCATTATCGATACCTTTTTATCGACACACCCCATTCGTCGATTTCCACGATTTACTGCAGTTCTGGCATTTAAATCTTTACAACTGACATAATGGTCTGTCCAAGGTGGCTATACCAGTGTATGGAAGTCGGGGTGGAAGTCCATTAGATCAACAGTTTTATCGTTCCGACAGATTGATAGACACTGATCATTGATGTTTAACTACAAAATGATAGTCTTTTCATCGAGCTATCAATTTATCGACAGAACCGATTCATCGACTCCGACGTTTTAATATACATACTTCCGGCATTTATATCTTTTTTTCATTCGACGTAAAGGCGCGCCCAACGATGATTATACTAATGTATCGAAAGTTAGATCGACATAGGTTTATCGTCAAAACCGATTGATCGACACCGAATACTATTTTACTGGATAGATTCAGGTTATCGAAAGTCCACTACAAGTTCATAGTCTTTTTATGGGCGCTACCGTTTTATAGGCAGAACCGATTCATCAACTCCGACATTTTGATCGACTCTGAAAACTATTTTACTGAATAGATCTTGGATTTCGAATGTCTACTACAAAGTTATAGCCATTTCATCGGGTCTACCTTTTTATCGACAGAACCGATTCGTCGACTCCCATGTTTTGCTGCAGTTCTTTACAGTCGGCATAAAGGCCTGGTATACCAAGAGTCTAATAAATCGACGTAGCTTTTTATATCCGCAGTTTAATCGTCACGACCTATTGATCGATACTGAACACTGTTGTACTGGATAGCTCCAAGATATCGAATGTCCACTCCAAACTCAATAGCTTTTTCGGCGCTACCTTTTTATCGACGGAACCGATTCATCAACATCAACGTTTTAAAGAAGTTCCGGCGTCTATATCTTTATGATCGACGTAATGGTGATTACACCAGTATATCTGGAATCTATTAGATCGACACTTTCTTTCATCGTTGCCTCACTTTTATCATCAAGACTGATTGATTTACACTAAACACTTGTACTGGAAACATATAGAATATTGAGAGTCTCTCATAAAGTCATAAGCTTTTACCAACAGAATAAAAAAATCCAGGATATTGAAAGTCCACTACAAAATCATAGCGTTTTCAACAGTGCTACCTTTTTATAGACAGAATTGATTCATCTACTTCGTCGTTTTAATGCAGTACCAGCATTTATATCTTTACGTTCGATGTTGGTGGTTACCAATATATCGGGAGTTCATTCAATCGGTGTTGCTTTTATCGTAACAACTGATTGATCAACACTGATCACTGGATATATCTAGGACATCGAATATCCACTACAAAGTTTAATCTTTTCATAGGTGATATCGTTTTATCGACAGAACCGATTCATCGACTCTGATGTTTTTATGCAGTTCCGGCATTTATATATTTATGATCGACGTATTGGTTTGTCCTAGGTGGTTATATCAGTATATCTGGAATCCATTATGTCGACACCTCTTTTGTTCGTTGCCTCACTTTTATCATTACGACTGATTAATCTACGCGGAACACTGATGTTTACTGGATACATAGAATATTGGCAGTCTCCGATAAAGTTATAAGCTCTTTACTGACAGAATCGATTCATCGACTTAATAATCGAAGTAATGGTCCGTTCAGAGGTGGTAATAACAGTGTATGGGAATCCATTAAATCGACATAGCGTTTTTCATCGATGCCACACTTTTATCGTCACGACTAATTGATCGACACTGAACACTGATGTTTTATTGGAAACATCTAGGGCATGGAGAGTCTACTGCACAATCAAAAACTTTTTATGAGTGCTACCTTTTTATCGACATGACCGATTCGTCAACTCCAACGATTTAATGCAGTACTAGTATTCACACCTTTACGATCGATGTAGGTAGTTATTATTCTACCAGTCTATCAGGAATCCAATAAATCGAAGTAGCTTCTTACATCCGCACATTTATTGTCACAGCCTATTGATCGACACTCAACTCGATAGATCCAGGATATCGAAGGTCTACTACAAACTCATAGCTTTTTCATCGGCGAAACCTTTTTATCGACAGAACCGATTCGTGAACTACATTTTTATGCAGTTACAGCACTTATATCTTATAATCGACCCTGTATACTTTACTGGAAACATCCAGGTTATTGCGAATCCTTTGCAAAGTCATAAGCTGCTCTTTCATCTTGGCCACCCTCATGCTCACATTGTGAATGTGAACTATATTTTTTTTGACTTATAAATGTTAAAAAGTACTGTAACGATGAAAAGGACTTATCCAAGAATCGGGATTGTTAACAAAAAGATACTCGATTGATAGGTCTTGTCTATAAAACAGTAAATTGAATGGAAGTTTTGATCAAACGTTTTTTAGAGCGATCGATGTAAAGGCTGGGATAATAATATGGTATATTCGATGCAAAGGGCTTATCGATGCTTTTGTTAATGAAGTAGTGGTGTAGATGGTTAATAAAATATATAGAAAAGTTAAATCGATGGAAAAGTAAAAAAGTGAAACATTGTTTGATTTGCGGTAATGTATATGTGGTATCTGTATCGAAAAATCGATTTTTTGTAATAAAAATGTTGTTGGTGAACGGTAGCTATTAATTTGATAATAAAATGAAAATATGTTTAGGTAAATGGTTCGGGATGAAATTTTAACTAAAAGTTGCACCGCGGATGCACATAGATTTAATGCAAGTGAGTCAACGATCGTCGTCGAACGACATATCAGCTCATTGCACCTTGTCGCAAATGGACCCAACGCTGCCTCATGACTCAATAACTTCTTTAAAATGTAAATTACTTCGCATACAACTTCCTCCGCTCGTTTGCATGATGGCGCACCGCGCCAGTTAACTTTTTTATCATCCATATTACCGCAAATTCTATTTAAATACAAAATGGCAATAAATTTCATGGGACGCTTAGCACATATTTAGAACACTATTTGATTCGATTTATGCACGGAAGAGGGAAGTGATTGTTGATGGCATGTGTTGCGCAGTAAACATTCGTAAGAGTTTTGTCGTTTTGCACTACACAGCCCACACCTTGGGGGCTAAAGCGCAATTAATGGGCGACAAAGATTTTAGTATGCAAATTGGTATCAGTGCGGTTGCTATGGCGATCGCACCGCGCTTGGCAGGTGAGGGTCGCCTTATTCATTGTCTTGCTTATACATTCCACCATTTATTCGACTGTATTTGATATGGGTTTTCTGAAAACGCGTCCTCGTTTTACGACCAAGGGCAGGCGTTAATTTAATTGTGCAGAAGCTACTAGACCTTTGCGCTCTCTGCAAGAAGAATAAGTGATCATAATTAAGTAAGGGCCGTTTTGAAATCTCATATCCGCAAATTGCGAATTTTAAAACCTCAATAAACTTTTAAGGTCCCCGTTAAATTAAGGAATTCGATTACAAGTCCCTCACCTGCACCTATCAGCGCCCATTATGCCCCTCCTAATCTTTTAAAATGAGTCCGCTTAATCTAATAACGGTCATCATTAAAACGGGAAGCGCGGAATAAATTCAACTGTTACGGTTACTGCCTCATAATTACCGAAAGAAAATTAAGCAAAATTGATAATAAGAGAACTTTCCCTTTTCCTACCCTGAGTGCGCTGTCTTTTCTCTTCTCCTAATTTAGTTAAGAGGCGACGAAAAGGGGAATTCGTCTGCAACTTTGTCCTCCTGCGTAAGGTGAGAGAACAGTTGATAGGATTCTCCTCCTTTGAGGTCAGTGCGTGCCAACCCTAGGGGGCTTAATTAAAGAGTTGTTGCTATAGTTACTAATAGTGACCTGAAGTACCTAGGGGTAAACACCGACTCATTAACGCCATCGACCTGAACCGGACGAAACTCTTGACGCAGGTCACATGTAAATTTCGAAACCTGCCACTCGTTTCACGACCCCTTGCACGAATTTTACTCTAAAATTATCTAATGAGTTTGTACAGTCTCCAACCCATATTTATGTTTCCAATTTTATACACACAAAGAAAACCACTAAATTTGATTACAGTTTCACCAATTGAATAAATGGGTCTAATAAAAACTCTTTTTTATTTTACAAAACCTTACAAAAATATGTCTTCAGTTACACGGTGTATTGTTTGCTATATTTCATATTTAAGAAAAAAATGTTATCGTGAATTGGCATGTTTTGCTGCCTAGTCTCTAAACTCTTTTAATTATCTGAAATTTTTCAGTTTATACAGGGTGATTCACATTTATGTTAAAATCTCTCGGGTGGTGATTCCTTAGATAAAAATTAGAAAAAAAGTTCATAAAAACATATGTCCGATTCCGCTTCCTAAGAGAGTTACAGCTCTTCAAAGGTGCTGACAGAGAACAGGTTTTTGGCCATTTATTTCAGAATGGATACTAGTAATACATTCAAATTTGGCATAAGTCTTAATATGCATTGGACTCACGTCCATGATTTTTTTGAAATTTTTTTATTGGATCTAAGTGGTATTTTAAGAGATCGTTGGTGGTAAAAACAATGATAACTTTTTTAGTACTGCATTTTTATGAGACATTTTTTCAAAATATCATTCTGTAATCAAATTTACACAAAAATGGTGCTCTTATACAAATTCGATAGAATGAGCTGTTTAAGAGAAAAGTTCGTCTAAAGATGTGCTTGCCGGGATTGTTGTCATGGTTACCATACTAATTTTTTTTGTATACCTATTGTTTTAGCAAAATTATTCCAAACGTTATGGAACCTTTTTTCATAAATTATGGAATAATTTTGGTAAAATAATAGGCCTACAAAAATGGTAAGTATGGTAACCATGACAACTGTCCTGGCAAGCACATCTTTAGATGCACTTTTCTCTTAAACGGTTCATTCTATCGAATTTGTATAAGAGCATAATTTTTGTGTAAATTTGATTACAGAATGATATTCTGAAAAAAATCTCATAAAAATTTCAAAAAAATCATGGTCGTGAGTCCAATGCATATTAAGAGTTATGCCAAATTTGAATGCTTTACTAGTATCCATTCTGAAATAAATGGCTAAAAACCTCTTCTCTGTCAGCTGTAACTCTCTTTTAGTAAGCGGAATCGGGTATATGTTTATATGATCTTTTTTTTCTTATTTTTACCTAAGGAATCACCACCCGAGAGATTTTAACATAAATGTGAATCACCCTATATATTGTAAAATACCATTAGCTTTATTATAGTCAACGACTTTTGATGATTTAATGAACATGGAGGAGTAATTTCCTGGCTCTACTGCAGATCAGCGTGTCATGTAAATAAATTAGTTTTGAAATCTAAATTTATATAAAGTGAATACGGTTTTAACAACCTGTGTTATTGATTGAAAATATAGCTGGCGAATATATGAACCATATGTAGCTATATATTTTATATAAATAGGGGCGAGTGGGACCCTCACATGGGGTGGTTGGAGAAAAGCCGATCAGCTGTTGAGACCGGATTATAGCGGCACCGAAAAGAGCAATTGTCGCACCGTTTATCCCCGTGCTAAATTATTATTAACTTATCTTTGTTATGATAATGACGGATTTAGCGTAACACGTGACCATTATTTTTATTGCTAGCACTTGCACCTAAATTGTTTTAATATGTTAATCACGATGACTAACTCTAATCAATATTTTTATACCTACTACCTCCTCCTCCTTCTAAAGAATATCCTACGACGTCATAATTAGGACCTAGGTGTTCTAACTCCAAACTGACGTCATGAGTATTTTTGGTTGAATGTGCTTGAATCATTAATACAGTAAATCTATTCGAGAATAAAAAATAGGTAATGTATTGATTTTGGAGATTTGGTCGACTCATTAGGTGTATAAAGTTATGAAATGTAGCAATATTCCTTTATTGTGAGTTTTGGGAAGAATTGATGGTGGTATTATGTGTGTGAAAGTGGAGCAGGGTTTAAGGTTTTCGTTTTGGGGGACGGGAGCTAAAGTTGCCGATAATAGAGTTAAACGATTGTTCTGCAGCCCCTATATAGTGGATTTGAAACGAGGCCGCCCCAACCTGGCACGACCTGAGAATAGACCTGGATAAGCGATCCCGTGCTTGGTCGGACTGATCGGATTTTATAAAAGAGGCCTTTGCAATTTGATAAAGGCGGTTAGCCGGACCCATTGCCTGCACTCAATGACTGATTGCGAAGGTAAGCCAAGGGGAGATTTCAATTCTATATTACTTAAATTACAAATTCAGATTATTATGGTTCACAGGTCCCCGCGGTAATTGTTATTCCGATATTCCTCCGGCCCTTCAAATGATTTAGATTCAAATCAACACGACTTCTATTGTATTCTCTAATTTATTCAATTTGTTACAAATCTTCAAAGAAAAGAATTCAGATAAAAATTTTAAAATATTAAATCCAAGAAATTTAGGTACATATACAAATTTAACTTTAATACCAATCTTCTGTAGAAGAATTGCAGACAACGAATTCCACAGAAGCTAAGATACAATTGGTTAAATTGAAGAAGGATTTGTGACCTTTAAAAGATGAACAGTATTTATACCATCAACCTTCACTGTCCCCTTAAATACCTTAAACAGAATAACAAAAAAAAGCTAAAGCGAAGTTTTGTGCTTAAAGTCTATAAATATTAATAATTAAAAACCAGAAAATTAGTTACCTTTTTAAATTTTATTTCCTTAAATTCTTCTTTGAATACTTCAAAATGAAAAAATACGTTATTGTGGTTATTTCTATTAGTTTTACTAAATGAGTTAAATGTATACATATAAGAAGATATTGGTTAAAAATGAAAGATTTCCCCAGGCCAATGAGCACCAACGTGGTCACAGGAGCTACGAAGTTACAATTCGTTGATATTTAGAAAATAACAGGTAAAATATAAACAGGTACCTTGGAACCAATTAGAACGAACACGAGAAGACCTTGTTTAAGATGGCCGAAGAAAACCAAGGATGAGTTAAAGGTTCTTTATTTTATCTTCCATGTTGTAACTTTTTTACAGATAGAATCAAAGTATAATTAAATTTGGTGAGGAAAGATCATTGCTTGCCTCTTAATATAACATCACAATTTACTTAAAAATAGCTATTTGGAATTGGAAAAATCAAAACTTATCCTGGACTGTTATAAGCCCAAAAATACTACATTTAATCGTAATTTTTTTTGTAACATCAATGTGGGGAATTTTAACTCATATGCAAATAAAATCTCAAACTCAAAATATCATGAAAATTGCATAAGTTAAACCAAACAGTTAGTCATTTATTTTTTATAATAGAAACTGATATTGAGGAACTAGTTATTATGTAGTAAACTTTTTATAAACGTTTTGTTCAATAATAATATACGGAACCCAATCTATTTTTTTAGGTGCGTGAATTTTTCAAGGTACCCATGCTCTATGAGTCTTTAACATTTTATTGTTAGCAATAGTTTAAAAAAATTTACACAAAAAAAATCATGAAATTTTCCTTAAAGCTATTTTGGTGTATAAATTATCCAAAACGATTTGGCCATTTGAGAATAGAAAAGTGCCTTTAGTTATTATCTTTATAATTATCTACATAGTGAACAGAGTCCAAATTCTGAGGTTAAATTTATTTTAGGGGGTTCTCGGTCATTTCAGGTCGGTATCCCGCAGGGGAGCCATCTAGGACCACATCTATTTTTTGTTGTTTATAAACGATATACCTTCCTATTTCATATTGTGTATCCTTCAAATTTCTAGATTTTCTTTCAGAAGATCCAAATGGACCATTAGGAATTACAATAGCGGAATCCCGATATTCCGAATACCGAAGTTATAACCTCTTTTATCCGGTATTAAATAACCGGTATTAGAAGAGAAATACCAGTCTTTTGGTATATCAAATTAAAAAAAAAACAAACGAATGAAGTACTAATACCTGGCGCGTTAGAAACAGCCAATAGCATTTTTCAAGTAAGTATTGTCTATGATTCAATAGGATGGCCCAACGAAAACTGTTTTTGGTATTTTCATTCTGTTTTTGGAAAAACGCTAGGACAGGCCAATTTTAGTTTTCAGAAAAAAATTATAATATATAAAGAAAATTTTTAAATAAATAACTACTTTTTACCATAACGGGTGATTGACATCACCTCGATAATATCCAAGTCCAAGTGGATTATAGATTTTATTTTGAATTTCGTAGAGGCTACTGGTGCAAAATTTAAATATTCTTTTGTTTCAATTCTCACACTCTGGACACAACATATTTTGTATTTTAGAGTTCAGTTATAATATTAAGTCTTGTGAATAAAGCGAATGAAGTAACTTTTTTGTGGTTCATTTGTGCTGGGGCGAGCTCAAAAACCACGATTATCAAAGCATGGAATTGCATAAGTACGGCAAGATATGTTGCATGAGTATTGAAAGATATTGCATGGTATTGGATGAGCATGGCAAGATATTGCATGGTATTGCATGAGTATTGCTTGGTATGGCATGAATATTGCATGGTATTGCACAAGTATGATATAGGATTGCATATTTTTTTCCATGGCTCCGTCTGCTGTAAAGCTCCGGGGGCACCGCAGCCCCAAAGACGTATTGTGCCCATAGCATTGCATATAATTATGTTGGAAGTCTCAAGTATTTCATAGAGTGACCAACCCCTAGGCTGCGATAGACAATTTGGAATAAAGACCATTTTCAATGAGCATATTTTTGTTCCCAAATCTTGTACAAGATTTCACACAAAATATTTGTGATGGTGTAAATTTTAAATCCAATCATATTTTTTTCTAATTATAAGGCCTGCAAAAAATTGATTTTCAAATAGAACATATTTTACTTTCATTACAATATGTTGCATAAAATATGGTTTTGTTGAACAATGCTAATTTGCACGATCCTAAATATTTTATGTCAAATCTTTTATAATATTTGGGACCCAAAATGTGCTCGTCTAAAATGGCCTAATTCCGAGCCCAATTCCATCAGCTAGAGTTGAGTCTGAAGAAGATTTTTCGGCTTCGTCACAAATCTGCACAAAAATTCGGTATGGTATGAATGGCAAAACATCTGAATTTCCGAAATCTTCACAAAAAAATGGTAGGTCGCAATCTTGGTATAAACAACAGTATCCCGGTTTCAAAAATATCCAAATACCGGTATTGATTTTTTGTATGTAATTAAATTTGGAAAAACGCAAAAAGATCGTCTTCTGCCGAATTGTAAATCCGTTATCTGTAAATAGTGTAATAGTCTCTCTTGGTGTACCTTTGGAATCGCTTTACAGATTCACTGACTTGGGTCTTACTCTCAATTCAAATACTGAACACTACAACCATATTTCAAACAAAGTACTTAAAATGTTGGATTTCATAAGAAGAAATGCAGCACAGTTGAACAATCTGAGCTCCTCAAAATACTATTCTTTTCTTTCTGTAGAAATATTCTGGGGTAGAACTCTCCAGTATGGTCGCTTCAGTATAACATCCACACCCAAAAGGAATAAATTTAACATAAATTTCGGCATTATGTGTCTTCCAAACTTAATACTGTAACAGCTTCAGTGTTGACATTCGTAGATCTACATTTGATCTAATATTCCTATATCAAATATTAGGGTCTACACTTGAGTATCCCGACATTTTGTTCCACATTTTTCATAATTCATTTCATTTAAGAAATCTATTGGTACTTGTTTGCATCTATTTCTTCCTTTAATTTGTCAATTATGCAAGATATTGAAAAGAAGTTTTTTCATTTTAGAAGACCTTTCCAAAAATTCCATACTCGACCTAGGTTGTTCAAAATTTTAAAGTTACTTCCGGTTTCGCGTACTTCCGGTTTATTTTGGAAATTACGTATAATACCAAAAGATTCTTTAGTTTCACTTTAGTAGTTCAATTCATTTTCCCAGCAATGCACGAAAAAGCATTCTCGAAATAAAGATGTGGTCTAGGATATCCAAGAAACAATGGTTTTAGTTCACATTGTAAAGGAATATGTTTCATAGACCTGGAAAACAGTTGCAGCCGTTGGCGTTGGTTGTATCGAATGACAACTGCGTGCTTCAGGCTCTCTTTCTTAATAATACTTCAACATTGATAATAAACTTTCATCAATGAAATCGTTCTACTTTTTACACTTCGACTTTTTTTTTTCCATTTAACTATAAGATCGGTCACCTACAACGTGAGTTTATACAGTGGTATTTTTTAAGAGACCATTTAATTAATCGCTACTACTTTCTACGATGTCATCGAGGAAACTTGGTGGTCCACATCCGCATTTTGATCATTACCTTATTATCGGCAAGATAGTTTTATCAATACAAACGATGGTAGACTCTTATTCAGATTTTAATAAAAAAACAATCTGGCAAATTCTATTCCAAATTGTACTCATGGAACACTATTTTATTGAAAAATATGTTGATGAAAATTTTATAGTGGCAAGTTTCAATGGAAGATTAGATGAATTTAGTTAGTATAAATGATCGAAAAATTTGATTGGGGGCAGAAGTATTTGCAGGTCGGTTTTCTTCATCTCCCATTTATTTCTCATTTGCACATATTTGTGAAAAGCCGTATAATCTTTGCAAATGCGAAGATTGTTCTCGTGCTTTCACCTTGCTTCATTTGCATGTCATTACCTCCCTTTCAGCTCCACCTGGTCTCACTTTTCATTTCATCCCCGTCGGTAATAAGTCAACTCCCATCCCTTGTTATATTTCCCAGGTAACCTGTCCCGCTGTTTCATGCATAATGCATTGGATATTTTCCCTTATTTACGCTCCATGCCCAAACAGAGTCGTACATAATTTCCCGGTTGTTTTTCATCGCGCACCTCGTAAAAGGAAACGGAGTACTACGTGAGCTAAAACTATCAGCTATCCCAAATAACAATCGGCGATTTATTAAGTGGTGGGGATCGGGAGCGTTTTGTGTGTAAACGAGACGACGTCAGTGTTCCGGACGCAATTTCAGGATGTCGACACGACACCTGTGCTCAGTTTCCCTCGTTGACCGCAGTCCAGCGCCAGCCGCACCCTCCATTACTTTGCCATCCTCAGATTTTCATTAAGCACATCTGGCAGCACGTGTTCGAACACCTACACCCCCGGATGCCTGCATTATTCCGACCTTCCATTACAATGTAAATTTCTCCTGGACCTATTTACATGAGCGCTATTTGGATTTAGACTACCTGGAAATGGTCTATATTTAAATAGTCTGACCCATTTCATTAGTCTCTTTGTTTTCGCTTTTTGTCGTGACGAATTAGAAAACACCGTTATTCTTGCCGAAATGTGCAAGGCGCTTACTATTCCACACCGTTATTTATAGTCCCCTTGTTGCTTAAAATGTTGCCTTTACATCCGATTGTTTCACTCACTTACCTAGCAAAAAACAAATTTCTGCGTTAAATTTATTTATTTTCATGTATTTAGAATGTTCATGTTTTAGAGCTTTGTTAACTGACATGTTTTAATTTATTGCCTCTCAAATAAATTAACAAGTACAAAATGTGACTACGGTTTAATTGCTAACCTTTTTCTTTCCAACACAAATCCTTGTTTTCACTTTTATTGCTTGGATTACAAAACAGCGAACGCAACAAAAGATGATGTAAAAATAAAATATACCTTTAAAATATTATTTTTGACATAGCAGAATCAGAATTAGAGAAATTTTAAAGTTCTGGAATGCCTTTCATATACTGATTCCAGAATCGACAGAAAAATTGGAAACGAGTGTTTTATAGGTACTTGGCCGACGTCGTTTTCTGTGTCGGTAAATTTTAGAATCATTGAATCTCGTTCCAGAACGCCCTCTGTAGTGCATTCGCAGTTTCAGTAGCCAACACAGGTATTTGTGGTGTTTGATGATAAAAAGGCTTTTACTGGGGTTGCTGTTTTATGGTTAAACCGTTTATACGATAAACCCATTTGATAGACAGCACCTTTTAACCGGCAATTCTTTTTTATCATTCATTTTATCGAAAACCACTAATAATAACTTCTTATCAAAAATGTATAATTTGCCCTATAAAAGATTTTTCCGAAAAAAAAAATTGTCGATAGAGCTATGTACTATGTCGTTTCAAAGAGGTTACTGGAGCTTGATGCGTTTTGATGAAAAGATGGTGTGGATGTTTTTATTAGAAATTTCTATTTCAGGTTTATCGAAGATAAGTAAGTAGCAGATAAAGTTTTGCATTGTAATTTTTTACTGGTAGAAAATTTATGTTGGAGTCAGTGGTGTAATTACCTCTAGTGTATGCATTGTAGGATTTACTGCGTGCAAGCTGAGGCATGTGTGTTGTTTATGCTAATCGCAGCATCAATCGCCTATGTGGCTATTATTAACAGCAAGCTGACTTAAACATCCGTTACAGAGAGGAACACCTGGTCCATTAGAGAGTTTAGTTTAGTAGTTTACCTGGCACAGAACAAGGCCCAAATCTGCATGCGACATATGCGCCGACACTTGGCTCTGGATTATTCCCGGCTTTATGATCCAAACAAGCGTACAAATCTTTCAGGGAATACCGCTTTTATTACAATCACCACAAAAAGGGGATTCGGATTGATTTTTAAACGCTCTCCGCAGCGAAAGTTATCAAAGTGCAATTAAAAGAGTATTGAGGCGGCTGGGGGTGGCTTTTTAGCCAACACGTGATAACCGGCCTGCCCTGGTCAATATAAATCAGCAGACGAACGACGTGTCGCCTCCGTGGACATGGCACACACGTAATTAAACACGCTCGAACGTGAGATACGCAAAAAAGCTAATTGCTTTTCGACCCCCGGCAAATTGCAGGTGGTACAAATGTACGATATTACTAATTTAAGCAATAAAAAATACGACTAATGTATATCACTTGGGATGACATGTCCTCGAACCTTTTCATAATTACACCCTCAAAAACCAACGCAAAACATCAAGACCTTTCAAAAAAATATTTATGTATGCCTCTTTTATTAAACTAATTTTAACATCTTTCATATTCAAAACTCCATAATTATTACCTAACAACTTTAGAAAAGTTTTTGACGCCCAAATAAAATTGTTCCACCCAAAACTTTGAAATTATCTAAAGACGAATTAGAGTCCTTATTAGAGTTCGTGATAATATGTCCTGCATCCACTATCTCAAGCAGAAACTAGAAATATTCTGATAGATGTCATAACTCCTCAAATGATCTCGGTGATATTCCTCCAACTTTATTTAAATACATTATTGAAAATATGACTCCAATAATGCTCCAATATTTCTATCTTCATTGCGCACCGAAAAGTTCACTCCCATACTTAAGAAATTACATGATATTCCGAGGGCTACGACACGGTAAAATTTTTTGTGGGACGATGTGCCCAGACTTCCTCGGACTTTCCACATCTTCCTCTGACTTCCCGGGATTTTCACAATATTTGTGAGGCACGGGCATGTTAGTAACAGTTCGGAAATCATCGTCTTCCGAACATTGATTGAGACTTACTCGGATTTCCTTGAGAGTTCCCGGGATTCCCTAGGAATTTCTCAGACTTCCTTGGACTACCTGAGGACTTCCTGGAGTCTTCCCAAATTTTCTTCGGACTTCCCAAAAGTTCCTGGTGACTTCCCTCGTGATACTTTCATTTCAAATTATCGATCAATATCGGTGATGTTACTATTTTCTAATTTTTTTGAAAAGTCGATGTTTATAATTCTGAGTTAAATTTAGTATTTATGCTATGAGGACTTCGGCTATGAGAACCGCCATAAAATGGTTGGCTTGTATTTTGATATTTCTAAGACTTTTGACACAATGCATCATAGTATACTTTTGTGGAAGCTCTACAGTTAAGGAATTATGTTAATTTTCGACTAAATAGACAAAACATACACTCATATCGAACTCGAAAGTGGTAGCTTTAAAATTTTTCGGCATGATTCTAACTCATTCTGTATTTTGGAAATGATAAATTGGCGTTTTTCGACGTTGAACTTTGATAACTGTCCCTTGGTTACAAATAAAGAATATAAACAAATTATCGAAATTTTTGGCATGAACGTAATTTCTCAGTACTAGCTGTAAAGAGGAAACTTCAAAAAAATGAAGAATTTCGGAGCAGAACAGTTTTCCACAGGATATTGTTCCAGTTCTGTTTTACTGTCCAGTCATTTTCAATTGAGTTGAAGTCTAAAAACTACAATTATATTTTGGAAGACAGATTTCTCATTCCTTACTTTTGATTGGTTTGTACAGTGGTTTGGGATCAAAAGAAAGGTTTCTAGGGTTATAAAATTCTTAACGTTGTGCCCAACCATTTTTGCCATAAAAGACCCGCTCTGGAATTCTTTAATTTCTTGAAGTTTCTTCTCTTCAGCTAATATTGAGACATTACGTTTTCAATTTCCCTTTAATCTCTGATATACTTACAAAATAGAGCTGAAGCATGAATGTGAGAGAGCAAATAAGTAGAAGTAAATACAATGCAATCAAAACATCAACTTGCTATTTCCAGAAACCAGACTTAAGTTTAGAGACATAACGAAATCTTTTCGAGCGGGAAACGAAAAACACAATAAAACAGTCGCCAAAAACACGAATCTTTAAAAAATTTGTAAATAGTCGCAGTTTTGTTTTTGGACTCGAGTTTCTGTTTTGTGTCCACTTTGTCTGTTTGGTGGAAAACTGGCATTAAATCCCAGATCTTAGAATTAGTACAAATCAACCAAAAGCAAGGAATAATGCCGGTTTTCCACCAAACGGACAAAGTCCGAACAAAACAAAAACTCATGTGCAACATAAACAAATCTGCGAATGTTTACGACCGTTTTGAAGATTTCTGTTTTGGCATGTTCCTAAACCTAAGTCTGCACTGTGGAAACAACAAGTTGGTGTTTTTTAGGATTGTGTGTTGTATTAACGTTTACAAAAGCAAAAAAATGGAAATATTTTTCTTGGCCTAGTCTACTCAGTGGAAATGCAGTTTTGGATTATTTTTTGTTTTTAAATTAAAGAAATTTTCCTCCTGAAACATAATTGTAGTTTTTGGACTTCAAATAAATTTTTCCTTGAGTTTTTTAATTTAAGGACCGAAGACAAACTGGACTAGTCCGATTGGTGGAAACTGGCATTAGGAATGCAGCTATAACTTGGATTGCTACATTGGAAGGTAGAACCCAAAAAATAATGTGGAATTGTGAGCTTTCAAGATGTAAGGACATTTTATCTGGTGTACCCCAGGGAAATGTCTTAGGACCTGTATTATTCTTAGTTGACAATAATGAACTAGCAAACAGGTTAAATATATATAAAACTATTCGTTATGTTATAGACACTTTCTACATTATACTGACAAGGACCACGGTGCTTACAATTAAACATTTTACGCTGTAATGATTAATTATTCGATTGCAAGAATCTTGTGTTGTGACCAACATTATATGTTGGACATATGTAATCAATTTAATAAGTACTTTTGTTTTATTTTTATATTCTTATTTGTTTAAACAGTACTTCAAAGAATTTCCAAACTATTTAGTATTGTGGGTTTACCTGTTTTGGGAATGATGATGTATGAATCTAAATACATGGATAATTTCCTGCAGAAGAAAAAATGAGGTGACATGGAGGAAGACCTCTTAGAACCCGATGGCCGTAAGAACAACGAACAACATCTATCTTTGCTATCAACCACCACCAGAAGAAAACCTTATATGACCCGCCCGCCGGAAGCAACATCTTTTTGAACTCAAAAAGAACAACATCTCCATTTTGAACTGAACCACAAAAAGAACAAGGAAAGAAGAACATCTCAACATTTTTTAACACGCAAAAAATAAACAAACTAAGTTCGTCTGAGTTTTTTTCGATTTGGTATCAACCTTCAACCCTTAGTTTTAAGTACCAAATTTACCTACAAAGTCTTGGCACGGTCGGAACGACTTAGAGACTAGACCAAGCATACCCGACATTGAATCTCGAAAGTGTTACAACACTAGTAATACCAAAATTTAGATCTAAGGAATTCTTCAAAGTTAATGAGGCTCGTCTTAAAGTTGAATCTATATCTTAAGGACGAAGTAAATATTGATTGTTTCGAATGTGTATATTCTCGACTATCACATGGTAGTCTCTCTTAGGGCAAATCGTTTACATTAAATTGTGTTTTATTATACAAAATTGCATCGTACGGTCAATTATCCAGATATCTATTGTCAATCACTCTTATTGATCTCCACTTTACCAAGTCTTTATATTTAGGAATCCCGAATTTACACATGGAAGAACGATGAACTAACTGCACTAAAGTTTCAGATGTTCATGTACAATCACGCGCAAAGATATCAAGGACACAAAAGAAATATTATGACCCAATAACAAGTCTTCGCAAACACGGGATCACACGAAATTTGAAAGAACCCTACCCACATCTTAAGTCGTTTTCATTTCTTTCAAAATTCGTGTGATCTCGTGTCCGCGAACGCCTGCAAAGGGGTTCGAATATTTCTTTTGTGTCCTCGATATCTTTGCGCGTGATTGTACACCACAATACCAGATTTCGTTTCGGTTGTAGTTTTTATGTTTTACCGGAAAACGTGATATTCATTTCAAATTTTACTTTAAACAACATGCGCTGATCTAGCAGAAGTTTAGAGGTACTTTATGAATCAATTAAATGGATTGATTTTCGAAGAGTGCATTTAGTGATAAATTTGGTGATAGTATACGTTTATGAAATTTTATATGAGTAGTAGAAAAATTTATACGATTTTATTTTTAGACTTTGATCAAACGTCAGGGTATTGTAAATTTGGCAATCGGTTGTGAAGTGTTTCGTGAAAATTGCGAATGGTGAAATAAAAATGTAGCGTAAGCAGTTTAAAAGGATGGATAACAAGCCGAAAACACCTGGAAGCGATTATTATGAGACAGGAAGGCACTACAAAGGGACCGAAGAGTTGGAGCAAGCTCAGCACACTCGAGATAAACGAGCGCACACCTTGTTTTCCTATTATAAAAGAAAGCGTCCATTTGCATATCCTTCAAAGTCATAATGCGCAAAGGGGCCTTAATTTTCTAGTGGCCGAGCCCATATTGGCCCAGATGCATAATCGAGTGTTAATTAAAAGCAGCAGTTTCATAAAACTAATAATGCTTCCGCAAGTGCAGCATTGCGCCTCGGCTCACGTATTTGTAATATTAAATCGTCCATAAACAGTCGTCTCTGAGGCAATCATTTGAGATGCGACTCGGCGGCGTCGGCAATAAACCTTCCGAGTATTCCTCGATTTATCAAACTCACCTCGGTTCTCTAGTCTATCAAACACGCATAAAGCTCCAGACTCTGACTCAATTGGCGCGCGATTTTCATTAGAGTAATCCTAACGTGTTAAGCGGAATTTATTTGCACCGCGAATGCCAATTGCCACTGCACGTGCGACTTTTAACTTGTCTACGAGGTCGTCAGATCAAATTGATGGCAAGGTGGAAAGAGTTAATTCAAACCACGCACTGAGAATTATCGTTATGTTTATACCTGGATAAACTTTTCGACGCTTTTATTACGACTTATAAGATAAACTTGATAATAAATATTTCCTCATCATTTTCTGCTAACCTTCATTTATGACCTTACAAAATGTTGCTTTAAATATCCAATACAATGGTTTTTAGTGCACGCAGAAATTCTCCATATCTCTAGTAGAAGTGCTTCAAACTCATAAAAGCTCCAATATGTCTGTTGAATCAGGATAAAGACGAGTTTGATCCTGATTTTCCAGAAGCTTTCTCATCTAACGGCCCACATCTACTATCTCAAGACGATATCAATGATTTGGTTCTTCATCTAAATTTCCCCAAACAGCAGGCAGAATTTTTGGGATCTCGATTTAAGGGATGGAACAAAAGGGAAGAACAAAAATATGTTCCTTTCTGCGTTTGATATACATGACAAAATGGAAGAATGGTGTTTATTTATTATGCTTCACAAATAAGTTTTTTACATAACGAAAATGAAATTGACTCCTTACCAATAGGTCATTTTGCTAACATGAAAGACTCCTATGAAAATATGAAATTTATTTTGGAAAAGATTCAATTTGACGAATACTAATGGAAAATTTCTTCAAATTTTGAGCTCTTTTTACGTTCAGGACAAACTAGTTTTTCCTAGGTCAAACTAGCTTATTCGAACCGCGTTAGGACAAACTAGTTCAGCCTAGTCAAATCTAGTATATCCTAAAATAAAAGAGCAACTTCCAGGACAAATATAATTAAAAATTTTCTCTACTTTGATTCATTTGGAGAGGTTTCAGAAGGAAAAAAATACCAAGAGCTTATTTTACAGGTAGATGAAGCTAAAAACAGAAAAGAAGACACTATTACAATAAAGACGAGTAAACCGATTTTTTTCTGGATATTGGGGACGTGACAAAACGTATTACACAGAATAAAGAGAGTATGAAATATTTTTTGTCAAAACTGTATGATGTGATTGATTCGGTTCATGTAGCTATTAGATATGATGGTCGTAGCAGAATGTTAGTTGATCAAAAAAATATGTCAATGTTACAAAAAAGTTGATATCCCCGTATTTATCTATGTGCGAATTATGTTAACAAAAGAAAACAAATTCGATTAGTTTCAAAGCCGATTTTGGAGTCGGAAATAAACGTAGCTGCCAAGTCTATTGACTATCAGACTCAACCAGATGGCAAATTAAAATTTCTTATGGTTTACTAAGACCGTCGTACTAAATTTGTTTACTCCGTACATTGGCATCAAGAGCGAATTCGGTAAGACATCGGAAAAGAATTTGTTGATTATGTAGTAAATGAATTCGCTAGTCTTTGACCATAAACTAACCTAACCTAAAAATTGTACACGGAAAACTCAGACACAGCCAGAGCCACGATTCAAGACATGAGAATGTGACTATTTCCTGGTTAAAGATAATGAATCAACCAAATTGTCCGAGGGTATGTCCAGTTTACAAAGCCATGTTTGGGGTTAAGTCTGGAGTAGGTTTTTCTATAATAGCCATCAGAATTACTAAAAGATATCCAGAACGAAGATGACCTTCAAAAACTTTAACCAAATGACAATATTTTAAATGAATTATTGTAGGATGATGAAAGATATATTCAGAATGGTAGAAAAAGAGCTACTTGAAAAACATGTCAAAAGGGTGAAAGCGAATTCTGATAAATCACATCTGCCAGCAGAAATTGAAAACAACGTAACCATACCTATTTCCGATGTGAACAAAACCAAAGGAGATCTCATAAATATTATCGTTGTACTGTAGATTAATGATGGACTTTGCGGCTAAAAATTTTTACTATAGGAAGAAGTCACCGACGGTACTGTTATTTCATAAAGAACTGCAGCCACTAAACATTTAGTTGCAAACTGCTCCTCAACGAATAGATGTCAGTGTCAGTGTAAGAAAAGAACATACTTTCCAATTCAAAATGCAATCAAAGTTCATCTTGTAAAAACAAATAATTTTTCTTTATTTTATCTAAATTGTACTAGATTAAACTTTAATTTTAATTAATTTTGACTTGACCACCAGAATAGCCATATTGTTAGTCCTAATCAGTTTATACCGAGGTAAATCAGATTATCCTGGAGATTGCTCTTTAAATTTTGGATAAACTAGATTAGACTACGCTAAACCGCTTCAGATGAACTAGTTTGGCCTAGGAAAAACTATTTTATCCTGAAATCGTTTCACCGGTAACAATTATACAAAATTCTGTTGTTTTATTTTGAATGGGACAGTAGGGACCGGAAAGAGAATCTCTTAGTCGAGGACAGAAAAATATTAAAAATGCTTCACAAGTACAACCTGATGATACAATCTTACCACCTCTACATATATAAAACTTGACCTAATCAAAAACTTTGTGAAAGCAATGGATAGAGATGGTTCAGGTTTTTATACTTAAAAGATAATAAATACATTTTCCCAAAATCAGTGATGTTAAGATTAAAGAGGGTATATTTGTAGGTTCACAAATCAGGCAAATGATGAGGGATGAAATATTTAAAGAAAAATTTAGTGATATGGAAAAACCAGCTTGGGAATCTTTCATGGAAGTGACCTCAAATTTTCTCGAAAATCATCGATCAAGTAGCTATAAATATAATTATTATTTAGAATTTTTTAACCACTAATAAGGCTTTGAGTTGTAACATGTCCTTAAAAATGCATTTCCTTCATTATCATTTGGATTTCTTTCCTAAAAATTTGGGCTCCTTCAGCGATGAGCATGATGAAGGATTTCACCAGGATATTTGTCCAATAGAAAAACGATACCAGTCTACTGTACTAAAACTTGTTCCTAAAATTATCAGTTAAAAGTTTTCATGTTAATTACAAAAGTTGATTATTTGTTGGCTAGTTTAATTAATGGAAATGTAAGAAGGTTTTTAATCTTTTACAGGTAAATTAGTAAATAATGGTAAATTTAGGAAGTAAATTTGAAGTTGAAAAACGAGACAGAGTTGATTTATAAACATATCGCTGCGAATTTTCGCTTTCAAAAAGGCATCGCGCGGTTGAATTGAAATTGATTTATGAAGTGAAATTTTCCCGATCGGCTGCTTTATTGCTGGAATACAAATCGGTAAAACAAACTGTGCGATAAGCACACGTGTTGATCCGCTGCTCGCTTCGACGATCGCTCGATCGTCTCGTGTAAACACATGCATGGCTCGTGCGATTTTCCGATTTTGTGGTCACACACGTCGAACGCTGCCAAACTTTCAAACTTTCCACCAACTTTTTAGCATATGATTTATTCCGGAACGTAAACCATTACTTCCAGTTGCCTCATTTAATTTTTACAGCAAGGTAAAATTATTTCACAAATATTTTCCTACGTTTACAAATTGATAACTATTTTATCATTTTGCCAAATATAAAACATACACGCCCTATTTTTATCATCAGGAAAAAAAATGTAATACACGAAATTCATACAAGAAATATCCGATTTATTTGTATCTACATTAATTTTAGAGAAAGCGAATTTCTGATTATTTTTTTGCAAAATTTGGATTATTCTCCACCAACATCCTTTAATAATTATTCTTTTGTTTTTTTTTCAATTTGTCTCCAAAATCGAATAATTTTTACATCACTCTTCGTTTTTCAGATATGAAAACAATATGGAATTATCAAAATTGCGTCCAGAAACTTTCAATAGTGTTAAGAATTTTTTTTCGAAAGCTACTTGAGTTGCGATTTTGGTCATAGCTTTTTTCCAGTGCAACTTTTTTAGAATTTCTTTTTTTGGTACACAGAAGAGTCTAGTTGCTACTAATTTTTTCATTTATTGTTTTTGTAAGTCAAACCAAATAGTCATATGGTATGGTAGGAGTAAAATGGGCTCTTTTCAAAAAACGTTCGCTTAGCGGCGCGGCGTTTTTAACACAGATAAAAAAAAACTAATCGAAATAACATTCTTTTTCCAACTCCAATTTTTTACAGCGTTCTAAAAATTTCTTAAAATTTTACGTAATTTTTGGAGCGCTGCAAAAGGCTCTACTGGAAAAAAATGATGCCCAACACCGCAAATATCAAGCGAATTTCAAAACCAAGCGCTCCAATTTGCTGACTATCATCTTAATTAGTTTAGCAATTTTAAAATTTGGAAGTTTTCATGATTTTTGGGGAACACCTTGTATAATTTTTCTTACTTATTATCAATTTTTTATTTAAATCAATTATGGTTTATACTTTGTCTTTGCCAATTTGTCATTTTGAACATGATTGGCCGTTTTTGAATTAAGTGGACCCTTTTAAAATGTCTCTCGATAAAATTAATCTATCTGATTGGCTTAAAAATAAAAACAAAATCCAAAGAAAGAATCAAAATAAAACAAAATTTATACAGGGTGTGCCAAAAAAATCATTAAAATTTGAAAGTAGAATTAGTTCCTAGGAAATATTTTGTTCAGAATGACATTTAGTAAATAAAAAAAATCTAGAAAGAAAGTGAGATACCCTGTATGCTATAAAACAGTTGTTTTGTTACATCGAAATTTAAACCCTCCAGGATTTATAGTAGGTACTTAAATTCTTTTAAAGGCTTTGCGAAAAAATGATTATTATGAGTATTATATTTTTTGTGGACAATCTAAACCCCTTTTTTTCATGAGATATTTGTAAATTATCTCTGAGGCCAATACTTGAAAATATAATAAATTGAAAACTAGAATTTCTTTTTCATTAAAATGGATTTTTGTTTCTAAAATTTTTTGAACCATTTTACTAATCTTTGTAAAACTCTAAAAAATCTCCATTTATTATCCTTGAAAATTATCTTTATTTCACTCTTGGTTTCTAAATATTTGATAAAAATATTAAAAATCAACCCTAATAAGGTCCATACTTGAATATATTTTCTTTGGTAAATTGATAAATCGATATTTTTTTTCATGAAAATCAATTTTTATTTCAAATAATATTTTAGCCATTATACTTCAATTTATTCTTAAAAATTGTTTTTATATCGCCTTCGTTTGTGACAAAAATAAAAAACAATCATCATCCAGAAAATGTTGTTTGTTAAGAAAACTTCCCAAAAATAACTTGAGCATCTCTTAAATAATCATATAATAGCCTTTTGTTACTCTCTTGGCTAAATTCTTTTACAAATTTTGCAAAAAATTGATTATTATTATATTTTTGATATACAATCTGAAACAATCTTTCTCCCCAAATATTTGTAAATTATCCTTAAGCCCATACTTAAAAATATAATAAATTGAAAACTCAAATTTCTATTTCATTTAAATCGATTTTTATTCAATTTTAGTGATCTTCGTAAAATCCTAAAAAAGCTCCTTTATCCTTGAAAAATAAAATAAATAATTGATAAAATTATAAAAAAAAATCAACAACCAGAAAAAGTCGTTTGTTAACGCGATAGTCGACAAATTTGAATTGAAATTCGCTTGATATTTACGGTTTTGGTAATTTTATTTTCAGTGGAGCTTTTTTAAAATTTCTGTTTTTTTTGATACATAGAAGAGTCTTGTGGCTACCAATTTCTTCTTTTTTTTTTGTTTTTCTACGGCAGCAGTAAAAATTTGAAATTATTCTAAAAATAATAAAGTAATTGGGGTTGACAGATTATTTGGACTAATTTTAATTAAAATAAGATAAAACTTCTTGTATCCAACTTTATCGAATTATGCCTTAGGCATTAAGGTGATAGGGAGTCAAATGTTGAAAAAAACGACGTACTTATCTTTCATGAATTTTTTAAAGTGTTTCGAATTGGAATGTCAAAAAAATAAAGAAATACCAAACTAAAGTAAGAATTTTACATTTGCAATTTTTGTTATTTATGTATCTACAACTATATTTGTGTAATTTTGCAAGAAAAACATCAATATTTATATTTTTAATCAATATTTATATTTTTATTTTTGCAAAACTACGCTTATATAAATCTAGATACATGAAAAACAAAAATTGTATATACAAGTACAAGTCCTACTTAAGTTCGGTATTTTAATATTTTTTTTTGTTTCCAATTCGAAACACTTTAAAAAAATTCGGGAAACATAAAAACATCGGTTTTTCAATAAATGACTCCCTATCACCTTAACAAACGATCGATTTCGGAGCATTTTGATCCATCATCAGGTAAAAACGAGGGTAAAAATAAGAATCTACAATTTGTTGTAATTTCACGTATTTTTATATTGATATTGTAGAGCAAAATGATCTGAAATCGATCGTTTGTTAATGCCTAAGGTATATTCAGTAAAGTTGGACACAAGAAGTTTTATCTTACTTTAATTCCAAAAATAATATTATTTTCCAACGCAAGCAATAAGTTTTTTGTAAAGTGCTCGTTTTTCTGCTGCCGGATGATTATTTGGCTTGACTTACAAAAACAAAAAAAGGAGAAATTGTTAGACACAAGACTTTTCTGTGTACCAAAAAAAGAAATTTTAAAAAAGCTCCACTTGAAAAATCCTAAATCACAAATAGCAAAAGCAAATTTCAAAAGAAACCGCCCAAATTTCCGATAGACATGATATATTTTCAGTATATTAATTGAAGACAAAATTTGGCTGTTTGTAATAATAAACCCCAATCATTAGAAACATGTTGTATATGTCCACCAAAATGTATGTCATCAAAAATTATTCCCAAATCCTTTTAGTTCGATTATCTGTTTAGACAAACATTCTAAATTTTGTAATTATAATTGATTAAGGTTTTTTGTGAGAAAAGGAGATAATACAGCGTTAATTATTACTGAAACGTAAATAATTGTCTAGTCCATTTAAGAATAATATTAAGATCCCTCTGAATTAACGCAGTGATTAATAAATTTAATGAAAAGTAAGAGTCCAAAGCTAGACCCTTGAGGGACCCCGCCATAGGCAATACATTCTTTAGATCTAGTACTATTGCAATTGGAAGGAACGACTTGATAATACAAACGATCCAGTGATTTAATTCATAAAGAAGTAGTTTGTCTACAAGAAGTTGATCATGAATACAATTAAACGCCTTACTGAAATCGGTGTATGTCACATCAACTTGTTGTTGGTTTTCTAAACTGTTGATGTATAATGTGTTAAATTATACAGATTTGAGCAAGTTGAATTCGTAGGAAGAAATCCACGCTGAGATGTTGATAGTTGTGATTTAACATTATCTATGGTCATTTTCGAGGACAACTTTTTTGTATGGTCACATATCATTGACACAAAAGTCGCCAAAACACGCCAATTTATTCGAGTTGTTCAGTGTAGATGAGCTTCCATGGTTTAGGTTAGATTAAGTTTCCATAGTTGCTTAGTATCTGACTAAATATTGTAAATATTGATAAAAAGTAAAGAATGCAGCTGATTATAGTGTAATATTGTTGTAATAAAATAAATTGGTTTTCATTTTAGGTTTATCTTTTAATTTAATAAGTGGGAGGGAAGAGTAAAGAGCAATATTAACGATCATTTGTTGTTGAGTCGCACGGCAGTTAGGAGTTACTTTAATTCCAGTTCCAGGGGTAGATAGTGATCAGTAATCAGGTATTGTCTGCTCCCTGTGACGTCAATTGACAGTTCTTTCTGCTGCAGCCGCCCCTTACTTATTTTCTTATTGTATCCTTTGGGACATATCTAAGTGTGTTGAAGTAATGATTAATGAAAAACCGATGACAGATTAAAGCCTACACACGACACGTGCAAAACGCAATAAGAGAAAATAAATTTAAAATTAGTTATGCTAATGCAACATTTCGATCACGTGAATCCGCTTCATTACTTCTGGCTGATTGCATTTTAATTTACCGGTTCAAAGCATTATACTTCATAAATTCAGCGTATAAGCAGGAAGAAAGATAGGGAGATGGAAAAGTAAAAGAAAAGCGCGGCGGGGGCGGCGTAATTATTATTCGTCTTTCCAAAACAACAATAAAATATTAATAAAGTTTGAAGGGAAATTTTCTATAAAAAGCCATTTGTAGGAGAATACTTGTTCCCATTTCAGAGGCGGCCAATTTCTTTACGCATTATCATGGTGGATAGTGGAAACTGTAAGAGGGCGCATTTTGAGAAAAATCATCAATAGTCCAGACCGATTCACATATTAACATACAAATGTAAAGAATAGATTAGCAGTGATTTATATTCAAGCAGGATTAATTTAGAATCAACTCTAATTAATTAAGGGCGTTGTTTTCGAAAACATACAATGACATCAACTAAATTAATATTTTTTCGGCGGGTTACAATTTGTATCGAGTAAGAATTTTATGTTTTTTCCGCACAGCTGTTATTAATATGCACATCAGAGAAGCCATATTTCATCCTTAACTAGAATTCTTTAATGATGTATAACATTTTTCATGCGGAATATGTTTTTATTAAACATTTTTTGATTTTTTGTTATTTAATTCGATTATAATTAATTTTGCGTCTGCCGATAAATCTTTCAGGCGCGCTTTGCACTGTAGCCGTAGGTGGTAGACAAAAAAGTATAAACACTGAACCAAAATAAACCTTTCGGCATTTTACTTTACGTTTATTTTTAAAAGTGAAAATATCACAGCTGCTTCAGATATTAATTTAACAGGTACGATAAAAAAAATAAAAAAATCCCACACTGTGATCCCATTGTAATAAGAATAAGCTAAATTAGCAGATATCATTACGTGGTTCCTAACCTCACACCTTGAAGAATCAGCATAAAGGTGCATTCAGAAAGGTATCACAAGATGTGGAATATTTATGGCTACAAACTGCTGAGCTAAGAGATAGATTACGTGCTAATAAACATTGTTACCTTGGACTTTCATGACATTTATTTGTGCGTCATTTCAGATAACGAGCTTATTTTTATGGATTGGTTTCTCATTTATTAATTTGTTAATCACTTATTATGCTCAAAAAATAATTTAATTTTACTTTTCATTTTAAACAGGAAATATTAAATGTTTTATCTCACAGGTCACTCATGATTAAATTACAACAAAAATTACTTTATCACGTTTTAAAAAAAATATTAAAATGTAAAACTTTATAGGGTAAAAGCAGTTATTATTTTTATTAAAACGAATTTCAAAAAATGTCAATATTCCAGTTTTTTAAAATTATTTTATACAATTATATTATTCCTTGTAGTAAAGCATTTTTTTTTATTTGTCGAGTTTTATTTCTTTATCTTAAACCTCTGATTGCTTCATGTTTATATTTATTATTTTTCTAAAATATTCTCTTTGCAATTTAGCTAGGTATTTCATCATAAGTTCATTAAATACTTTTGTAAAGTTCTCCCAAATAATAATATTTTAGACAGGAAAATTTTACCATATTACTTTAATAATAACAAAATTTTTCATTTTCTTTAACCATCTTTTTATAATCCCAATTTTTTTCCAACATTGAAAATTTCATCAATTAAAATGTACGTTATTTTTTTCTCATCAAGAGTCAAAAACTGAATCCTGTGCAGCGATTTTCTAATTTTTTCCTAATCTTATTTTTTTCTTGTTTTTACAAACTTATAAACTTTGGACACGAAAAATACATCGATTACATTAATTTTTATTCGTCGTAACTCAAAAACTGTTAACCAATTTTTCCTAAGTAGGTATGAATATACAACTTTTTATACAAAGTAAACCATAGATTGTTACCATATGTGCTATTTTATTTTAGATGTTCAGGATATGAAAAATGCATTCATTACATTTTGGTCCTCTTATCAAAACTCAAAATTGAATCCTGTGCAGTAATTTTTCATCAGAATAATAATCCAATAGTCCAGGGGGCCTATTTTCCAACTCATTGGAACTTAAGTTCGAATGATAAGTTCGCATAATGCCGCGTACACACCAAGCGAACGAACGTCAACAAGCGAAGGCGTTCGCTTAGTATGGTCCATCAAAGGAAAATGAACGAGCGAATATATTGGAACGAACGCGGTGTGGACGGGGTAGCGAATGCTCATTCAACAACGGTGGGCGTTTTGCTAGCAAACTTCACCTTCGCTCGCTATCGTTCGCTTGGTGTGGACACAACGATACAAACAAACGAGCGAGATTATCGGCGAGGCGATTCCCTTCGCAAGCCTTCGTTCGCTTGGTGTGTACGCAGCATAACAATCAAATTGTATTTTTGAGATGCGTTCGAAGTTAAGTTACATGCGGTATTATACTTCGAACGATCATACTAGACAACGTTGTAATTTACCAAAACCAACTGTAGAACTAGAAATAAACCTGTAATACATTTGCCAATATTTCATTTTCAGTGGTACTCTCATCAAAAGGAATTCATGGAGAAGCGGTAAGTTTACTAGTCAAAAAAAGGTCTCATCAAATGTAAAAAAAAATAGTAACGAGCTGAAATTAGGTACCTACAGTTGTTCATTTAAACTTTATTAATAACAATTACAGGTCCACAAACCGTCGGCGCTTGCATCGTTCGGAATTTCGAAAAATGTATAACCTTGAATAGTCTTGCTTCTTGTAATTTCAATTATATGATAAAAATATCTTAAACCAAAAAAAAAATGTTTAATTTTTCTATAAAAAATGCCTGCTATTATTTATTCATAAAAGTTATTCGTTTTCCAGAAATCGATAGGTAAATTTTAGTTCTTCGAAAAAAACATCTTTCTCCCATTTCCTCGATTTTATATCGAACGTTAAACAAGAAGCTCTTGTAGGTTCATCAATATATGGAGTTACCAAATTTATCAAATATCCCTCAGTCGCTTTTTTTTAATTTATACATTTTCATAAATTTATTTTATGATAAATGCTAAAACGGTTCATAGGCCCTTCTTCAAAGAAGCTCTCGATATGTTGAGGACTCGACCGTTTTCTGCTAAGATTTCGGCTTCCCAAGGTCTTCAATTGTTACCAAATTAATTACTACGTCCATTTTTAACAACGGTAAAATAAAATACTATAAAAACTCCGGTTTACCGCAAAGCTTTTAGGGTCATAGCCATTCGAAGTAGTCCGATCAAAAAAGTTCATATACGAAGTAACTTCGAATGCACGAAAAGCACTTTTTACGGTTCATTCGAACATTTGACATAAGCTCGTATTCGAACAATACACAATACACGACACGCGATATGATATCGTATATGACTTTTATCATTTTATCCTTGTCAGTCAAATGCAAAAATAAGAGTTTGTCCTTACCATGTCGTATACGATATCTTGCGGTGTGATTCGAGAATAACCCCACTGATATTGTGACGTAAATATTTTAGATAAAATATTGGAATGTAGTTTTGTGTGTCCATTTTTCTAGAAAGTTACCACAAAAGGATCCCAAAAAGTACTAATTTTAATGGAAAATTTGTGAATTTTTTGGGAAGTTAATTAAAAAATAGCTAATAAAAGTTGTTAGAATATTCTAATGTTGATATTTCGAAAAGTTTTGGTCACAAACGGTTTTGAAGTTTGGATTTTCTTATGGAAACATAATTAATATAAAATTTCTTTGAGCAACATTGGAAAAATTGGTAGATTATCAGAAAAATAAAAAAACAACATACCGTTTTATCCTTATTTTTTTTTGGTTTTTGAATATCATGAAATCTGTATTATTATATCTACTCAATACTCAAAAACTGTCCCACAATTTTCATTTTCCTAGTCTTAATTTAAACGTAAGCACCGCTTATAAAAATAATTTTTTTAGAAAAATTAAGCCATGTACTTCCATTTTATCCTTTTTTGCCATGAGGTACTTTTTATATATTAAAAAAGTATTAGGATAGAATATTAAGATGTGAAGTGAAATAAAAAGTTACTTGAACATTTTGTTGATTTCATCTACAGGGTGTTTTACAGGACGTGGAACTTTACGGGTATTTTTTCTTATTATTTATTGGATATAGAAAGTCAATTAAATAGAGGAATTAGTGCTGATTTCATGGTGTATCAACTATCAACAACTCGTCTTCAAAACAATTAAATTTGATAAAATCTTTGGCTGCCCATTGAAGGGAGAGGTATGTTATGATTTTTGGGGTAATGATTATACTTTATCCCTTGGAATAATTATTTTATATATTTTATTTTCACAGACCGGTTTCGGCTTTTATGCCATCCTCAGTGTGCACGTTAATTGTTCTAGAAGCAGAATAGCAAGATAGGTGTCATTGTAATTTTAATAAATTTTGTAATTTACGTTTATTATTTTGAACCTTGTAATACTGAAATTTTTGTGGTTTATTAATTTTGAGATTTACGTTGATTATTTTGGACTTTTTAATCATTACCCCAAAAATCATAATTAAACTTGACATCGTCTTCGCGCTATCTTGTAAAAAGAAGAAAATGCAATTTTTCAAATGCCATAACTTTTTTATTTTGGATTGTACCAAAAACTTACTTTGACATTAACAGACTTTCTTTGCACTATTCACTAAGTTACTGCATATTTTCGTCAATCGATGAAATAAACTAAATTTACATACAATATTTAGAATCAGTGTTTTTATGTGTAATTTGGTATTAGCAATTCAAATTAGTTATTTCCGCAAAAAATAGCACAAAGTGATATAACCTCAACAACAACTAATTGTCATATAGCAACAAACCCAATTATAACGTCACTTAATTAGTACCGCGCCCGGCCGCAAGAGGGAGATAGCTTAGCTTGAATAACTAAAATTATTTTTTATTTTACCAACTAAAATTGGCCCAAAGAGATGTGAAAACGAATCTGTAATATTTTTTTCCATTTAATCGACTATCTGCAATAATAACAAAAACAAAGATACCCAGGCGGTCCGACGTCCCGTGACACACCCTGTATATTTTATCTTATCTTGCCTAATATTCTTTTTAGCTCTCTTTAGGGATTTTTTTAACTGAGTATGTTATTATTTAAAAGAGCAAATTTTGAATGGCAGCTAAATAATCATCAGCTCTTTTCTGGGTCAAATATTATAATCTCATATGCAGTTTTAAGTTTAGTACAGAGTCACAGAGTGTTCCGAAATTAGGCAGCTAAATTTTAGGAGGCAACCTACAATCAATTTGGTAAAACGCACCATTCTTTGACTTTAGACTTACTAGGGACTTGCATTTAAAAATAGCATTAGTTTGACTACTTTTATTCTACAATAGTCGTGGGTTAATTAAAATAAAAATTATGTTTTCTATTTTTATAAATATTAAAACAATTTTTAAGGGTAAATAACCCTTAAGAAGCGAAATCGGACATATGTTGATAGGAAGTTTTTGTTTTCTTAAAATTATTTATAGAATCACCTCCTAAAATTTGGCTGCATATTTTCGGAAGACCCTGTATGTACGTTTGCTTTTTTAAGGCTCAAAAAGAAGTTATATAATTTACAGATAGTTTAAAACTCATTTTATTCTTATGCAAATAACAATGTTATGAAAGAAAAACTGAAAATTCAGAATATCAGATTTTTGCAAAAGTTTTTAGCTCGAACTTCAAGTTAAGACTTAAGAGCCTATAATAGTGAACGCTCTATTGGGAATTTCGACTACGTTAGACGGCGCTATTTTGACATAAATTTTGTAATAAAATGGAGGAAGACGAGTAAAGGCTTTGTTGTGCTTTGAGTTTTTATTGCTTTTAATTAATAACTGCACTAGCTTTTATAACATTTTTGTGACTAAAAAATTGATGTACTCAGACATAAAGTTTAGATAAATAGGTTTTTATTTATTACTCCTCTTCTAGCTTTTCAAATGACCACCAGAGGTCGTATCTGAGGTGGAAGTTTGTAACTCCTAACATACCGAGAACGGTGGATTGATTACTGCATTTCTATGGTTACAGTTTCTGTCTCGTTTCCACATTATGGTTGTTTTTGTGTGTAAGAGAGAGACATAAAATATCGAGTGAACCGAGTTACAGACTTCCACCTCTGATCTCCGAAATTGTGAATCAGGGTGTTTGGTGTTTCTAAATATTGGAATGTGAACAAAAAATCAGTAAGCGATTGCTTGATCAAATCTAAGACATTTTATATTATTTGTAGGTGTTTTCAATCAAGTTTTATAAACATTTCAAAAAGTTAAGAAAGTACTCTTTATTTTGAGAGATTTTTATTTGACATGTAAAATTTATTTTCTGAAATTTAAAGGCAAAAAACCTGTTCAATTTGTATTGGTAACTTTTAGATTCTAAGCTTCTTATCAGATGGAGTTTTATGAACTACGCTTAATGAGTAAAAGTCATAGGAAAATTTACTTTTGGATTATATGCTCATGCTGATAAAAAGCTAATAGCTAGTAGTATCAGTTTTTATAAGCTAAAATAACTAAATAATGATTACTTTATCAACAATACACTTACTTCGACTTTCGCTTCGACATGGACTTTTCCTCGAATGCAATTCATCGACACCCCATTTTTCGACAACAATTTTTCATAGACAGAAACTTTTTATCAACACGACGAATTCATTTATAAAACCATTTCATTGATCATGAATAAAACTCTTTGACAATGTTGTTTCATCGGCAGACTTTGTATAGACTACCGTTTCATCCACGAAAGGTTCTTGCTGAAGAAAAGATAGAGTCAAAGAAAAAGTCTGAACGAAAAAAGATTGAATCGATGAAACACATCTTTGACGGTCTTTTCAAAGAAAAGTTCAAATCGATGAAAGGATAGAGAACCGATATTTTTACTACAAAAGAAGTCTCCATGAAACATCCTTGCTGAAGAAAAAATATAGTTGAAAGGTTTGGTCGAAAAAAGGTAGAATCGATGAAATACATCTTTGGCGTCTTTTCGAAGAAGAAAAAGAAGAAACGATGAAAGGGTAGAGAAACGTTATTTTGAAACTAACAATATTTTTAAAACAAAAGTAGTGTGGATGAAAGGTCCTTACTGAAGAAAAGAAAGAGTCGATGAAAAGGTCTAGTCAAAAAAGGTAGAATCGATGAAACGCATCTTAGATGATGGAACGGAACGTGATGGAAATGTAGAATCGATGATACGGTTTTACCAAAAAAAGTAACACTAAACCAAATTCTTGCATTCTACTTTATTCTTTTGATGTGGAAATATCTACCTTCCTAGTTTATTACAAATTTCCAGAAGTATTAAAACTAAGAAGGTACTTTGTATATTTCAGGGAAAATTGTAATATAAACAATTATTTTGGAAGGTAATATAATTCTTGAAGGCTGTATTAGAGAATAAATCTGGGGAGAACTATCTCTTATCATTGTTATTATTATTTATTATCATGGAAGCACCAGGAAAAGCTGCGTAATAATCCGTGGAAAATAATTTACGTTTAATACAAAAAAGATGTTATGTATGTGCAGGCTGTGACGTCAATGTCTTTCTCTATGGACCATATCGGTGCGATAACCCTGCCTGACATGGAGGGTGTTATTCCTTATCTACCGGCTACGACGCTCACAGGTTTTTGGACTCCGACATTTTTTACGCTCATAATTTAATTGCCTATATAACTTGTTTATGGCTAGTGGAATTTTTTGTTTTCCCTGAGAAATATTTGATGATAAGGTAGAATACTAAAACACATGTCTAAAAATTTGTTTTAAATTTGAGTTGGATATTGGAAAGTCACCTCAGTGGATGACAAAAAGATACAAACGGTTGTGATGAGAAAGAAAAAACTTTTCATATACGTCTATTATATATTAAAGTTTGAGAATCTGAGTTGGATTTATTATGCCTTATCCAGGAAAAACACGCCGCAAAAAATGTGCGCAACGGAAACTGGCCAACTTTTTCCCCCATAATAATACCTGGAATATATTCCTATTTTAAGCCAGGCGGCCGTTTTTATTTTGCAGGTGCACGCGTTCCTCAAATATAAATACTTTTTTATTGGTTCTAAATTTGTCCTCCCAAAATTACGTCTGCAATAAAAACGAATTTCGCTAACTTGACTTGCTTTTCGGGTTTTCTGATAATAAATGAGCGTGCGAAATAACGGAATACTTTAATATCGAGACGTAGGGAACACCTGCGATACATTTTTACTACGGTATATTTCATTTGGAACAAGAATGATTTAATTTTTAACGGCCCGCAAAACGTCATTATTTTAGTTTTTCTTCTGACTTCCCTACTCCTTTCAAAAGGAGATATTAATCTCGCGACACAAATGAAGCGCACTTTTTAAATCGGTCTTCACGCTTTTGAATATTACACTCCATATAATATTGTCAAAACTTTTTTCTTCACTCATCATTTTTTCATTTCAGTTTTAACAAATTTTATTAATTTATAAAGGAAGGATCAATAAACCCTGCAGGATCACGTAGGTCAGCTCAGGTCCTCCAAAGATAAGAGCAATGTAGACTGTTTATCACCAAAACGGCCATTATATTCGAGAATTGAGAGTAAAGTCGAAGGTTGATTATCTCTACAGAAATAAACTTTCTGAAAAATATTCTTCATATACATGTTTTCAGGAATAATACTGCTTTTTAATTCAACTAAAATTTGGAAAAATAACAATTTAAATACAAATAACCAGGTATAAACTCAGGTAACTAAGACACACCTACTTTCTTAAAGAATGGATCCTACTTACTTAAGTACTACCGCCATATTGGTCATTTCCTACTTAAGTAGGTAGGGGAACGTTCATACGTGAAAGCTACTCTCTTTTAAAATAAATAAATTAAAACTGTGCGTTAAAATCATCACGAGGAAATCAAATGGCTGAGCTAAACTGGTTTTATCAGAGAATGTGTGTCGGATTTCTAAATAATCCGGCCTATCATTTTTGGATGTAAAATAATTGAGATATTTATGTGTTATGGTCATTGATCCTTCGACCTTTTCTTTTAAGAGCTTCTTTTGGCTCGATGCCGTTTAATTTTACAATCGACTTGTAATAAAATTTGTTGTTCCTATTTAAGTATATTTTTAACTCACAAATTTTGCCTTTCCAATTTTATTGACCTCTTGTTTTTTCGTATTTAATTCAACCACAAAATCGCATATTTCATATCGCACATTTATTACTTTGTTTACTACATTTCGGTATAGCTTTTGTTTAATTTTATTAATTTTTAATTTCGTCGAAAGACAATAATTGTTCAATAATGAACTGTGGGGCGGTTCGTTAAGTTTTAAACGATTTTAGTTAATCCTACTGGTTCTATCAAACATCTTCAAAGACTATCATTTGTTAATGTAAACAACGATAAACAGGATCATTAAAATGATTGAATTTTTAACCAAGATACTAGCCAAGATATTTATCAGAGATGTCAAACAAAATCAGATAGTTAATGCAATTTAATTTAGTATAAAGTGTATTCAATTTTCCGAAATTTTAATCTTGGACTTATCAACCTCAAAAATAATATATACATTACCTTTCAAATTAAAGAAATTTTACTCAAAATATGAATTAAACAATTAAAAACTTTTAAGAAAACTAAAAAAAATGATAAGTTTTTAAAAATGTGAGAAACTCTAATCTTCCACGTAGTTCATGTACTTGCAAAAACTCGAAATATAAATGTTTTTTTTAATAAAATGAAAGTAGAAGATGTCTAAATAAACCTGAAGATTTAGATTTAGAGCGTAACCAAAAAGGATATTAAAAGGTAGATAAGATTAAAAGTGAAGTAATATACATTTCAAAACTTGAATTATTAACCAGACGAAAAGAAGGTTTTATTTAGAGCTAAACTTTTTAAATGTCAGATGAAAACTCTGAAAACAAATCTCGATTAGGAAGACCTTTCACTTCGAAAACGGATAAAACTGTGCAATTAGTTCCAAAAGTGGTTAGGTCTGACCAATGGATGAATACCATAATAATCAGCAATGAGTTGAAATTGAGTCCTGTCTTCGTCATTTTGGCTGAAGATTTGGGCAGAAAAAAATGAGTTTTGTATGAAGATCTTTTGGGTTGCATTGAAACAGATAGGAATGAGCAAATCTAAGATCAAATGGTCATTTGAATTTTTGACAGCTAAGCCGTTGCGTTGTTCCCAAAGAGTTTGTGCCTCAGAAGCAATATTACTACCACGAGGTCATTGAAAATTTGAGGAAGAAACATTCATGTCAAATCAGACAATTCACCACGACCAGATCAAGAGCATTCCAGTGGATTCTCACTTTAGTTAATAGTAGGGGACTAAAACGGTCATAAGGGATGATATATGGTAGTAAAAAAGTAATGTTCTAAAAAATGTCATCAAATTAATCTTCTGTTCATGTATCAAAAATGTAAACCGCCTTTCATCTTTGCCATTTTAATAAAATTTAAAGGCAAAAAAAAAACTAGAAATGAGTGGGAATGAAGAAGAATTAAAGATATTTAAAACCTAAAGAGGTAATTTTACCAAAAAATCATTAAAACAAAAAGGTCGTAAAAAGACATCTGTAAGAAAGGTTTTTCAAATCAATCTTTAGTTTATTTCTTATAATTTCATTAGAATGAGCTTTTATAAGTAAATCTTTCACCCGCTTCTTATAAAAAACGAAGAGGTTGAAAAGTTGAAGAATGATAGTAATGAAAATTAAAAAAAGTAAAGAAGTAGACCTATTGAAGAAGGGCGAAAGATACAGATGGTATCATAGCTTCTCTACGAAGAAACTTTTACTAATAAGATTTTATTCATACGATCTAGTAAGGTATTTTAAAATTCCGCTCGCCCTCTCGTGGTAAAAATATGAACTTGTATATTCGGTACATATTTTTTTTTTGATTTAACGCATTGGTAGATGTTTTTTGAGCATTACTAAAACCTTAAATAATAAATCTATTTACCTATGTTTTGTTGAATATGTAGTTATAATGTACATACAAGAATTATTATTAACCACAAGTTTTGTTACTGACAAGTACCGAATATCTTTCATATATAGCGTTCTCTATACGTAGTTAAAATTTCTAATATTTATCACAAATCACAAGTATCATCCCTTTAGATATTAACGTGTCAACAGTGAACACCCTGTATATATTATCATCCAAATCTCCGTAAGAGTTTTCTTCTACCCCTGTATATATCCTATGAGTAATAAAAGAATCTGAACAAAAGAAACCTCTGTATTAACCATTGATTACGTAAATCAGAGGTTATTTAAAAACAGAAGAAATAGGATTGCGACAATGAGATCTTCGAAAAATGCTACATCCCGAAGAAATTGATAAGTAGATTTTCTAAAAACGTGACCTTATAATTTTTTTATCCTTTAAAAAATTCTAACTAAAGCTATAATAACAAAAAAATATTCCAAATAAAATTTAACATTTTCAACCAATAAGGTCTTTCCAGGTAACTGCTCTGAGTAGTTCAGAGTTGTTCCGAACTAAATGAGTGTGTTTCAAGCATTTTTCCAAGTAAATTTTAACTACACTGGAGTGAGTTGCTATGAACTAGTAAAAATAAAATCGCGCTCGGAACTCCTGATTTGTTAACATAACCACAAAAACCGAATTATAAATTATAACATAACCAATGAGAACGCGAATCAGAACCCCCACTCCCCAGAAGTAGTTCCACGCTAAAAATTGGGTAGGTACTCTAATGAAATGCTTCAGAGTAGTTCACTAAGATCCGCCTGGAACATATTCGAATAGTTTGGAGCTACTCTGGACTTTGGACTACTCAGAGCGGTTACTTGGAAAGCCTCTAGTACGAGGAGTACGACACCCGAGGAAGTCTTCGTACACGCTTAAGGAAGTTCTGGGAAATTTCAAGGAAGTTGCCACCAAATGTTAATTAATGCGAAAGTCGCAAGGTAATACCGGTACGTGAAAATGACTAGAAGTCCCAAGCGAATTTAGGAAGATGATGATTCGAAGTGTTTCGGAACATTGACGTTTCGAAAAGTCCAGGGAAGTCCGAAGAAATCCCGGAAAGTCAGATCAAGTCCCGGAAAGTTCGATTAAGTGGTGTAAAATCTTTGACAATTGCAGGAACATTATTTATCGTGTTGTATCCCTTGCTCTAGTTACCTAGTTTTTGCGTGAACTACTTTAGGACGCATTCAGGTTTAACATTCTTTGGGTGAAATTTATATCATTGTGCGTCCAAAGTCGTTCAGAAATAGCAAGATTACACGCGTTCAAGAATGCGCCCAGAGTGTACTCGGAGTGTATCCAATAACAACCCGACGCAGACAGAGTTAAAAATTACCCCGCATGCGCAATTGCGCTTAGGTCTCACGTTTTAAAACAGATGCGATTTTAAGCTTATGAAGATTTGTTTACAGCATTTTTCACTTTCAGAAAATATGACGCCCGAAGCGCACTCCTGATAATCACGTCACAACACTGTACCCAGTGTGCGCTCTACCCTTACGCCGAAATCCTGAACGCACCCCAGTGGTCAGGAGTTCTGACTTTTATCAACAAATACTTGTTGTTTTTGGTTCTTACGTATTCGAAGCAATCTTCTAATTTGAGTAATTTGTAGTAATCTACTCTGAAGCAGTGCAGGAAAACCGAACCGGAACCGAACCCTGGAACCCCGTCCAAAATTGAAAACCGGAAGCGGAACCTTAACCCTTAATCTAAAATTTTCGGAACCCGAACCGGACCCTAACCCTTAACCTAAAATTTTCGGAACCGGAACCTTTTAAAAAATATTGGGTTTTGGGGTTCCAATTGTTTATATCATATCGACTATCCACCACTTTATTTTCGGTCTAAAATTTTATTTTGATTCAACTCGCACGTGTGCGTTTTCTTCTTATTGTGCGAGCAGACGCCCGATGCTTTTATTTTTCTTATAGTGTACGATTTCCGGGTACGTCTCAGTCTCAACCTCAACTCAAAACCATAAAAAATAAGTTAGATTGTTTATAATTTATATGCTTGGAAGTTAAGAACATAGACAGCTATAATAAAATCTGGGAACGTTATTTTTTGGAAGCGTATTCCGGAATCGGGGTTCCAATTTTATTTCGGAACCGGAACCGAACCCTGGAACCCCGGTTCCAAATTTTTTTTTAAACTTAAGCCGTAACCGAACCCTTTCATTTTTTTTAATGGAATCGAATCCAAAACCGAACCCTTCGAAAATTTTCAGGGTTTTCCAGCACTGCTCTGAAGTAGTTAAATGTGTATATTCCTCTTAAACGTTACTATCTTTTGTGCCATCAGTAGTTCTAGGGACTTATTTTTTTTTATTTTCAAACAATTTGGTCCTGAGGTGGGATTTTGTTTCTATCTTGATATTTATCAAGCTTGATAAAACTCAATAGGGGGTTATTCTCGAATCACACGACACGATGTGACAATCCTTGTCATTCAAATGCAAAAATAAAAGTCTGTCCTTGTCATGTCGTATACGATGATGCGTCGTGTGATTCGAGAATATCTCCCCTCTTGAGATTTATCAAGCTTGATAAATATCAAGATAGAAACAAAATCCAACCTCTGGAACTAACGCTTCCTCTCAGGGATATTTCGAAATACAATCATGGCGGATATAAACAAACGAGAGTATACAATTTTATTGTTGTATATGACCTAGCACATGATTGCTAAATCTTGCTATGGACTTTCTGGCATACCATAGAAATTTGGTCGGCCATAAATCACTTCATACATCTGTCGATCTTTCCCAAGCTTAGGAGCTGGTTTAAACCGCCAAGAAACAACTATATATACATTCCTGTTCTTCAACATATAACTATACATAAGATGTTCTACCACATGATATCTGCAATAATAAGGTTCCAACGGGAAATCTTTCAAATATGTTCTATCACTACTTAGTATGGTTGGTGAGTGGTTAGAATAGACTCATTAAGTGAATTGCATGTATCGAAGCGCCTGCGTGAAATACTTACGGCTGAATCAAGAATTGTTTAGTAGTATTCAGGGGTCGTATTCCTAAATCTCACTGAGTAAGTGTCAATCTTATCTTTCTCGGAGCGCATGCGTGAACTTCCCATTGATGACATTGGGTTCGTTGGTAAGAATTTTAGGCATGCGCTTCCAGAGAGGTAAGATTGACATTCACATTCGTAATAAGGCCCCTGGTGGTAAGAAGGTCCAACCCGCATAGGATCGAATACCGCTTACGTGAATGAGAAGACCAACTCCAAACATTAGTAATGAAAGAAGAAGATGAAATTTAAGAAACGACTCCTCAGTGTGCAATAAGTAAAGCGTCAATTATCGTTGGTATACATTGAAAAATTTTTAATGTCCTGGCAATTAAAGTAAATTAAGTGTAAGAGCGTCTAATAAAATTGAAAGTATAATTAAAGAGTTTCTTAAAATAGGCCCACATGGTTTAATTAGAAGCATTTAAGCAAATTGCTTTGTAAGCGAGGCAGCATCGCATGAAGGTTTGAGGCTAGAAGCTAAATGGCATAATGGCAAGTCAAATTCGAGTCCGTAAATATTTGCTGGAGGAGCGATGCTCGCGCAAATATTCGTCGTATCGTAAGCATCTACCTTGCGCACGAAAATTGGCGGTCGTACAAACAAAAACAAACCTCCCCCACCCCTGGCAATATGGCGCCAAAGAAGACACATGTTCTTGTTTGCATAATTGCGCGCCATAAAGGGTGTCATTGGTGTAGGGATTAATTTTGAAGTTGCAGGTTGCAGTGCTTTTTGGCGGTTGTTCTTGGAGCGGAGGATTCGCGTAGGTTAGTTTACCTTTTCTTTGCGGTTTCGCTTGCTTCCTTCGACCACGTGCTCCACCAGGTGCTGCAGATGCCATGTCGACGATGTCACGCGTCTGCCGTCGTCTCCCATCAAGTACAACAAAAAGTTTGCACAGTCACAGAGTCAGGAATTATAAATAATTCACAGCGCACAATAAATTATGAAAAATAAGAAGTTGGAAAAGACGCGCGTCGCCGGTCGAGCTCCGTTCCGTTCCGTGGTACACATCCGCACCCCCAGCTGGCGTGAGACTCGCCGGATTCACCTCGGTAGCCCGCGGCGATAAACATTCATCGGATGTTCGCCATTGGCCGCACCGCTCGCTTCCTATTGGCGCCCACCTTCTCAGGTCTACACCTACCTGCACGTTTTATTTACGTAAATTCTTCTCGCACACCTACAATTAACACTCAAGGACAAAAGCGCTTCTTTCAAGGTCACTCATGGGGTGCGCAGCTTGCCGAACAGCTGATTCTCTCGGACATTTCATCTGGAGCGTGGATAGGTCGGTAAAAAGTGCGGCATACTGTTGATGCCATGCGGCATGCCATGGTGAAACGTCAGGCGGGAATCGCTAAGGATAGAGGGGGACAAACTCACGTGCGCCAGATTTCGTCTGGCGCCGATTAAAATTCCTTAAAAAGACTCAAACTTTTCAAAACAACAATCCCACACATCGCTGAACAAGACTTTCCCACATATTCAACCTATTTACGACTTGTAAGAAAAACTACCACAAACCACCAAATTCAAAATATAATCTTTAAATCAAACAGCTAGCGTCATCTAACAACAACATCGAGAACTACTGAAGTCGATATTATCATTTTCTATCGAATTCGTCTCTTGAATTGACTACAATATGTGATATGCCTATGTATGGCGTATGTATCTACTTTTAACAATACTTTTTCAATAATTTATATCGTTGGCTTAGTGCTTGCCTACTTCATTTATTTATTTACACTACTTTTTGCTAGAGGAAGCTGATCTTTTCCGATTTCTACGTATTCCAAATAATTTCACATTCGCATTCAAGAATTTGGACGAACGTGAACATGTAAATCGTGTAAGCTGCGTACACACCAAGCGAACGAAGACCAGCGAAGGGATTCGTCGATAATTTCGTTCGCTTGTTACGTTGTATCCACACCAAGCAAACGATAGCGAGCGAAGGCGAAGTTTGCTTGCAGCACGGCCGCCGTTATTAAATTTGAATGAGCATTCGCTACCTGTCCCCTGAGCGTTCGTTCCAAAATCTTCGCTTGCTCATTTTCCTTTGATGTACCGACACTCTGTTGGAGCATACCGAACGCATTTGCTTGCGCTCGTTCGGCTTCTGCCGCGTACACACCAAGCGAACGATCGTTAACAAGCGAAAGCGTCCGCTTGATGTGTACGTTTCAGCGAAGGCCTTCGGTGATCTCGAACAGAGTGTTCGTACATCAAAGAAAAATCAACGAACGAAGGATTTGGAACGATGTAATCAGCAAAAGCTAGCAAACATCCCCATCATTCGCTTGGTGTAGACACAAAGCCACAAGTGAACGAACGATCGAGATTATCGCCGATTCACTTCGCCAGCCTTCGGTCGCCCTAGTTCGCTTGGTGTTTACGGTGGACGAGAATATTTCAAGACGAAAGTGTAAAAGCCACTTTTCGATCGGACCATCCCGAAAATTGTTATTCAACCCCGAACGTATTTTTGATTCCACCCCAGAGTGTCCGAAATTCAACTAAAATTATACTAAATTGCTCTGGAAGACCAAATTCTGCAAACCAACCTGGACTACGATTCTCAAATTAGAACAAAATACGAATGTTATGTGATAGCGTTACAGGGTCACAAACTAAGAGAGACAGAAAGGATGTAAAAGTGAAGTCAAGCTACCAATGGAAGATAGAAGATAGAAGATAGTGATAATAAAAATCAGTTTAAAGAAGATGAAGAGCCACAGATCAACCCTGAGAAAAAGTCAGGAATTAACTCTAAAGATGGACAGAAGTTAGAAGAATCGTTAAGTGACGAAGAATACGAAAATGGGAGTAAGTCGGACAGCGATGAAGAGAAAAATTCTGAACAGACATACGAAAGAATTTCGAGAAATCGGTCGAATTTAAACAAACCCAAATACTTTGAAGATCACGTCATGATAATGGAGGAGTTTATGAATCAAGTGACAAAGGACCCGAGACCCTAGAAGATCTCTTTAAGAGTGAGGATTGAACTGAATGGAAGACAGCTATGCATCATGAAATTGCTTCATTGAAAAAAAGTCAAATTTGAAGTTTCACAGATGTTCCACCAGGTGGAAGAGCAATTCCATGCCAACGGGTTTTTCGACTGAACAAAAATCCTGACGGTAATGTTGACAAGTACAAGGGAAGAAGAAAAGGCTGTTCATCAAGAGCTTTAGTTCAATCCAGCAGCAAAGATGGTATAAATCGTTCGATTCTCAGCATTGCAGAGAGGAGAAATGTACCTGATACAATTTGACGTATCAACGATGTTTCTGTATGGAGAACTTGAAGAAACAGTTTTTATGAAATAGACACCAGGATATGAAGGCAGAACCAAGAAGGTATGCCAACTCAAGAAGAGCCTTTACGGTCTCAAACAAGCACCTAGATGCTCGAATAAACGTCTTGGACTTTTATTCAATAACAGTGATGAAGGTTTTCTTGCAGCAACAGATCCACATAAGATAAAAATTTTTATTGAAGAGTTGACGTCTGAGTTCAATATTGTCTCGAAAAAAGCAGATTACAGAAGACGTTTGCAAAGAAAATTATAGAACGCTTTAATTTTTCAGAATGTAGGTTTTCAATACTCAAGCATGCAGAAATTTCCACACCAGGGAAATATGACAATACATTAAAATTTCCTTACAGCTAGGTTTGATGCTAGGCACTAGACGACTAGCATATTGTGTAGGATTTTTATCTAGCAAACTTTAAAACCCAAATTTGGAGGATGTCAAAAAAGTTAGAGTTTTCAGGTTCATGGCAGGGATTCTGGATCTGGGAATAGTATATCAAAGCAATATGGATGTAGGTTTTTTGGAGGTATACAGCTATGCAGATTTCAGAGGGTGCATAAGGACAGTTTGCTCAACCTCTGGAGTTATCGTAAAATATTCAGGAGGAACAATTTCCTGGTTAAGTCAGCAACAAGCAGTTGTGGCAACTTCAACAACCCAAGCACAGATCATTGCAGCGAATGGGAAACAGACTTTCTAGAGGGATCAAATGACTCAAGGAGGTTCCCATAATTCAAGTTGAGCAGCAGCAAGACTGGCTGAAAATCCAGAGTTTTACCGCAAGACCCAGCATATTTTAATTAAACATTTTTTCATCCGAGAGAAAGTAGCAGAAAGAAAATTTTAAGTTCAACAAATTTCTACAGAACATCAAGTAGCAGAGATGATGACAAAACCATTGCCAAGAACACACCTAAAGATTATGATAATGGACCAGTCACAGCAATTATTTCTTTCTTTGATACATTTTTTAATTTAACTATAATTACAAAGGAAAATAAGTTTGTTTAATTTAACTTGAATTAAACAAAAATTTAGTTACAAATGTAATAATTTTTTTTTCTTCAAACGTCATTAAAGTACAGTCTTCTGTGTTTGACAGGATTTAAAATGTCACTTTGTATGTTCGTTGATTCTATGGTCACTCTGTACTGCCTAGGAGTTGAAATTAAATTTCTACTCCGCTTAGTCTGCCAACCCAATATACATGTCGTTTTGAAATTAAACAATGTTAATTATAATTAACAATAAATTATAATTTTAAAAAAAGTACAAATAAGTTTAGGCAACACAACATACACTAACATTGTATTGTGTGTTGTATGTAAATTAAATGTCAAATTTTTAAAATTATTTATTATATTACTATTTTAAAAATTTCGACGTTTGAAGAAAAAATAGCATGTTTTATTCGGAGTAAAAGAACTTTTTGTGGCTCGCATGTATCCGCGGGACTCGCAAAGCTCGTCCCGCAAACCTACATGCTCGCCACAAAAAGTACTTCTCTTACTCCTAATAAAACAATATACTATTATATCATCGTTTAACTGACATGAATGTCTATCAAAAACGAATAAAAGACTGAGGGTTTTCATTTAAATAAATCGATGATGACGTTATTGCTAAATCACCAGTGACGTCATTAACATTTTATTTATGTCAACAGATGGCATTTTGTAAACTAAAATAGACCTGTGTAAGCGATTTTCTCAAAAATATTAAATACCGCAGCTACGAATTTTGTTTCAAACTTTATCATCACCCTGTATGTATTTTGAAGTGTGTGTTGGTTTGGTTGCATCATTGGCTGGTTACGATTTCCTTGTCACTAAGATTTGCTTTAATTTTATTAAAAAAATAGTATAATTACTTAACTATTTTTAACATTATTGGAGATTCAAATTAATTTTTCCCTCTCAAAAATAAACATAATAAATAATCAACTTTGATTGCACGCCAAGAGATGGCGCCGTATTTAGCGCTAATAGATGGCAACAAAGCATTAGTTTAATATGGTAGCGGGTGAGAGTGAGATGATGTTCTCCAGTCGTTTTAAATTCGAATTTGGCGCGGAAACCCCCGATTCCAATATTCAAAATGTGATAAAAATATTGTGCATAAGTTTAATTATTAGTTGATCAAAAAATAAAAACGCGCCGGATTAAATTAAGTGAGTTTTATAAACAATTTTGTTACGATGACCGTTGGCGGGTCTAAGATGGTGTCTCCTGTTGCAACAACGCAAAAAATTATTGTAAGTTTTTTTTAAAAAAGCTTTTTTATCGTTTTTTTTTATACATACAAATAAAAGCACAAACCCTTATTTTAATCATGCATCTAAATCATGCTAATATTTATTTTTTACGGTTTTTACTGAATATTTAGGGGTAACGAAAGTTTACGTTTTACGCATGCTCCTCCATATTTGTTTAAGCTTATTTTGCGTAGTAGAATTTAATATTTTTTAAATCTATCATCATTGCTTTTATAAGAACTTTACGATTGATTTTGTTGTGAAATACACATTTTTTAACCATTTACGAACAAAAAATTTATAATATTTATGATTTATTATTAAAGATTTAATTAATTAACGAATTATTTCCCGTATTGGTCGTTTTTTGGGCTTCGTCGTCCTGGTTTTTTGCCTTTCAACTCCATACACCCCCCCACCCCCAAAATAAATCCTGGGTGCGCCACTGGTAGTAGAGGTTTTTATGAAAATACGTTGATTTTTTATTATATTTGCCCAGCATTTTCAATTAGAATATTAATTTTATACAAAGCAATTTTCTTGGTGGAAAAACTATTTTTATGATAGTGCAAAATCTGATTTAAGCTTTCCTGAAGTCCTGGATTAATTTGCTTATTTTATTTCAAAAGTTTGATTTAGTGAAATTATTGCACATCATAGTACGCTGCTAGATGTGATGAAAAGTGAATAAGGCGATAAGCTAGCCATTGTTATGCTAATATTATGTAGCTATACACTTATTTTGTTTGCAAATATGTAAATTAGATGTAATTTGAAGAAAAATTAGGGTGTTAACTTTTGGATTAATTTAAATTAATGTTAAAATAGGTAATGTTTTTTTAATTATTATGATTTGTACGAAAAAACAGGTTTTTTTCTGTTTGAATTTCCCAAATTAATAACTCAAATAATACAATTGATTTGTAATATACAGGGTGTTTTTATTAAATTGAATCATTTAAAAATTATTATAAAATACCAGGTATAAACGACCGGGCTGAAGTTAAATTTAAATGCATTCATTTCTACATTCATATTTTTTTATTCGAAAACAAAAAAAAACTTAAGAGCTCAATTTTTCTATATTTTGTCACACCTAAAGTAAAACTGCATAAAAGGTTTTTTTCAAAATCAGACAAGAAGTCAAAAAATTTAAAAATGAATGAAAATAATCATTCACTTTTTCACATTTTATTTTTTTTTCGAAAACAAAAAATGTAAAGGCTCAATTTGTAATTATATTTTATTAGACATACAGTCCTTGGTAAAACTGCATAATAAGTTTTTTCAAAATCATACCGATTTGTCCTTGGTTTTATTTCATATGTATGATTAAAGGTAAAAAATAGACAAAATGTTTTATTGATAAATAGTTTTATTTTTTTTTAATTTATAGGTCGTTACCAAAAAAAATGTTGAGTACGCCTGCGTGAGTGACCATTCAAAATTTAGAGATTTGATAAAAGAACAGTCAAAACTTTTGAATGTGCGGAGGATTAGAGCAGGTTCCAAGAACTTCTAAGGTTGGTACTTATTTTTCAATATTTTACTTCAATCAAAAAAAAATTAAAATTAAAAAAATTATTGTATTCATAATCATCATAACCAATTTTTTAAAATTTGGTTAAAATACAACAAAATATAATTATATTTTTTGTTATATTCTAGGTCGTGGGTAAAGTACTTCCTAAAGGCTTTTACACGACTCAAAAGGTTAGTGGTATGTTTTTTCAATAATCCCTAAAATTATTTCAAAATTATTTTTTGATTTAATCTCCAACCCCAGGCGCGATTTTTGTTAATCCGGTAAATTTTACTGGATAAACAAATTAATTTACCACGTGGTAAAATAAAAAAACAAACAAATCGTGGAGTGGTGTAAGTTTAGTGTAAGAGTTATGAATATAAAACACAAACATAAGGTAAATCGTTTTGGTTGTAAAAATCTTAATTATTCCATTAAATCCATAACTAATTTTGTAACTCAAATTTTGTTCCAAAATCTAGAATCAATTGACAGGACTTTTCATAATGTCGGTAAAATTCAATACCAAAGAATTTTTTTAAATCATAGGAACGACCTTTGAAGTTTCTGGTGATAACTTGGATTTCGGTCATAGTTTCATCATGGGATGAACTTCAATATATGTTATTTTGTCTTCTTTTGTCTGCTGGAATCTTCGCCGAAAAAAGGCTGGTATTTTACTAACGTAAAGTTTCTGCAGAGCTATTAACTTTTTTTTTCGATTTTCATATCGTTGTTTCGGTGAGGTGAATCCAAAGAATAGGACCACATCGAGTCACCACATATCCAGAAGGAAATCACAAAAATGTCTACTCTATCCTTGGATCGGATTTATTTCAAAAGTATGATTAAAGGTAAATACTCAAAATGTTTTATTGATGTATGGTTTTTATTTTATTCAATTTATAGGTGGAAGACTTCAACATGAGAAAAATAGGTTACCAAAAAATGTGCAGGGTGCGCGGTCGTTAGTGGCAATTCGAAATTTAGAGGTTTGATAAAAGTGCAGTCAAAACTTTTGAAAGTGCAGAGTATAATTTAAAATCCGTTATTAAAGAACTAAGTTCAGAGAGTGAAGTGTTTAAGAAAAAATTCGTTCCGTAATCCGTAATAAATTAAGTGCTGGACTAAAATCATTATTTCTTGGATCTCATGAGCAGCTGAATGGATTAGAGCAAGTTCCAAGAACTTCTAAGGTTAGTATTTAATAATTTTTCAATATTTTACTTTAAAAATCAAAAAGGAAATATGTTTAAAACATTATTTATATTCACAATCATCATAACCAAATTTTTAAAATTTGGCATAAATAGAACAAAATCTAATAATATTTTTTTTAGAATTTCAGGTCGTGGGTAAAGTACTTTCTACAGGCTTTTACACGACTTAAAAGGTTAGTGGAATTTTTTTTCAATAATAATCTTTAAAATTATTTCAAAATTATTTTTTGATTTAATTTCCAACCCCGGGCGCGATTGTTGTTTATCCAGTAAATTATACTGTATAAACAATTTAATTTACCACGTGGTAAAATAAAATAAACCAAATCGTGGAGTGGCTTAAGTGTAGTGTAAGAGTTATGAATGTAAAACACATAAGGTAAGTCGTTTTTGTTGTTAAAATACTAATTATTCCATTAAATACACTAACTAATTTTATAACTTAAATTTTGTCCCAACATTTAGAATAATTTTGCGAGACTTGTTATAATGTAGGTAATAGGTAAGATTTAATGCCCAAGATTTTTTTAAATCATAGAAACGACCTTTGAATTTTCTGGTGATAGTTTCAACATGGGAGGAACTTCAATCTTCAATATATGTTATTTTGTCTTCTTTTGTCTGCTGGAATTTTCGCCGAAAAAAAAGGCTGGTATTTTACGAACGTAAAGTTTCTGCAGAGCTATTAACTTTTTTTTTCAATTTTCATATCGTTGTTTCGGTGAGGTGAATCCAAAGAATAGGACCACATCGACTCACCACATATCCAGAAGGAAATCACAAAATTGTCTACTCTATCCTTGGATCGGATTTATTTCAAAAGTATGATTAAACGTAAATATTCAAAATGTTTTATTGACGTATGGTTTTAATTTTTTTCAATTTATAGGTCGAAGACTTCAACATGAGAAAAATAGGTTACCAAAAAATGTGCGGAGTGCGCGGTCGTGAGTGGCAATTCAAAATTTAGAGCTTTTACAAAAGTGCAGTCAAAACTTTTGAAAGTGCAGAGTATAATTATAAATTCGTTATTAAAGAACTAAGTTCAGAGAGTGAAGTATTTAAGAAAAAATTCGTTCCGTAATCCGTAATAAATTAAGTGCTGGACTAAAACCATTATTTCTTGGATCTCATGAGCAGCTGAATGGATTAGAGCAAATTCCAAAGAACTTCTAAGGTTGGTAATTAATCATTTTTCAATATTTTACTCAAAAAATCAAAAAAGAAATATGTTTAAAACATTATTTATATTCACAATCATCATAACCAAATTTTTGAAATTTGGCATAAATGGAACAAACTCTAATTATATATTTTTTTTAAATTTCAGGTCGTGGGTAAAGTACTTTCTACAGGCTTTTACACGACTTAAAAGGTTAGTGGAATTTTTTTTCAATAATCTCTAAAATTATTTCAAAATTATTTCTTGATTTAATTTCCAACCCCGGGCGCGATTGTTGTTTATCCAGTAAATTTTACTGGATAAACAATTTAATTTACCACGTGGTAAAATAAAAAAAAAACCAAATCGTGGAGTGGTTTAAGTGTAGTATCAGAGTTATGAATATAAAACTCAAACATAAGGTAAGTCGTTTTTGTTATTAAAATCCTAATTATTCCATTAAATACACTAACTAATTTTATAGCTTACATTTTGTCCCAACATTTAGAATAATTTTGTGGGACTTGTTATAATGTAGGTTAGATTTAATGCTCAAGATTTTTTTTTAAATCATAGGAACGACGTTTGAAGTTTCTGGTGATAACTTGGAATTCGGTGATAATTTCAACATGGGAGGAATTTCAATATTTGTTATTTTTTCTTCTTTTGACTGCTGAAGCTTCGCCGAAAAAAAGGCTGGTATTTTACGAACGTAAAGTTTCTGCAGAGCTATTAACTTTTTTTTCAATTTTCATATCGTTGTTTTGGTTGGGTTGAATCCAGAGACCACATCGAGTCACTAAATATCCAGACGGAAGTCCAAAAGTTGTCGACTCTATACTTGAATTTATTTCAAAAGTATGATTGAAGGTAAAAAAGAATGAAAATGTTTTTTTGGTGTATAGTTTTAATTTTGTATTGTTTATAGTTCCAAGACTTTACCATGAAAAAAATGGCTACCAAAAAATGTGCTGAGTGCGCGTTCGTGTGTAACAATTCAAAATTTAGAGATTCTATAAAGGTGCAGTCAAAACTTTTAAGAGTGCGGAGCATAATTAAAATTTTGTTATTAAAAAGCTAAGTTCAGTGAATTAAGTATTTAAAAAAGATTCGTTCCGTAATAAATTAAGTGCTGGACTAAAATCATTATTTCTTAAATCTCATGAACAGCTGAATGGATTAGGATTAGAGCAAGTTCCAAGAACTTCTAAGGTTGGTATTTAATCACTTTTCAATACTTTACTTTAAAAAAATGTTTAAAACATATTAATACTCACAATGATCATAACCAAATTTTTAAAATTTGGTATAAATAGAAAAAAATCTAAATATATTCTTTTTTGTATTTCAGGTCGTGGGTAAAGTACTTCCTAAAGGCTTTTACACGACTCAAAAGGTTAGTGGTTTGTTTTTCAAAAATCTCAGTAAAATTATTTCAAAATTATTTTTGGATTTAATTTCCAACCCCCGGCGCGTTTATTGTTTATTCAGTAAATTTTACTGGATAAACAATTTAATTTACCACGTGGTAAAATACAAAAACAAATCGTGGAGTGGGTTAAGTGTAGTGTAAGGGTTATAAGTTTAAAATACATAAGCTAAATCGTTTTTGTTGTTAAAATCTTAATTATACCATTAAATCCTTTAACTAATTTAATAACTTAAATTTTGTTCCAATATCTAGAATAAGTTTACAGGACATTTCATAATGTAGGTGAAATTTAATACCCAAGATTAGTTTTAAATCATAGGAACGAGCTTTCGGGTTTCTGGTGATAACTTGAAATTCGGTGATAGCTTCAACATGGGAGGAATTTCAATATTTATTATTTTTTCTTCTTTTGGCTGCTGGAAGCTTGAAGAGTTATTAACTTTTTTTTCAATTTTCATATCGTTCTTTCGGTGAGGTGAATCGAAAGAATAGGACCACATCGAGTCACCACATACCCAGAAGGAAATCACAAAATTGTCTACTCTATCTTTGGATCGAATTTATTTCATGATTAAAGGTAAAATATAATCTAAACGTTTTATTGTGGTATGGTTTTATTTTTTTTTCAATTTATAGGTCGAAGACTTCAACATGAGATAAATAGGTAACCAAAAATGTGCGGAGTGTGCGGTCGTGAATGGCAATTCGAAATTTAGAGGTTTTATAAAAGTGCAGTCAAAACTTTTTAAAGTGCAGAGTATAATTTAAAATTCGCTATTAAAGAACTAAATTCGTTCCGTAATCCGTAATAAATTAAGTACTGGACTAAAATCATTATTTCTTGGATCTGATGAGAAGCTGAATGGATTAGAGCAAATTCCAAGAACTTCTAAGGTTGGTATTTAATCATTTTTCAATATTTTACTTAAAAAATCAAAAAAGAAATATGTTTAAAACATTATTTATATTCACAATCATCATAACCAAATTTTTAAAATTTGGCATAAATAGAATAAAATCTAATTATATTTTTTTTTAAATTTCAGGTCGTGGGTAAAGTACTTTCTACAGGCTTTTACACGACTTACAAGGTTAGTGGAATTTTTTTTCAATAATAATCTTTAAAATTATTTCAAAATTATTTTTTGATTTAATTTCCAACCCCGGGCGCGATTGTTGTTTATCCAGTAAATTATACTGTATAAACAATTTAATTTACCACGTGGTAAAATAAAATAAACCAAATCGTGGAGTGGCTTAAGTGTAGTGTAAGAGTTATGAATGTAAAACACATAAGGTAAGTCGTTTTTGTTGTTAAAATACTAATTATTCCATTAAATACACTAACTAATTTTATAACTTAAATTTTGTCCCAACATTTAGAATAATTTTGCGAGACTTGTTATAATGTAGGTAATAGGTAAGATTTAATGCCCAAGATTTTTTCAAATCATAGGAACGACCTTTGAATTTTCTGGTGATAGTTTCAACATGGGAGGAACTTCAATCTTCAATATATGTTATTTTGTCTTCTTTTGTCTGCTGGAATTTTCGCCGAAAAAAAAGGCTGGTATTTTACGAACGTAAAGTTTCTGCAGAGCTATTAACTTTTTTTTTCAATTTTCATATCGTTGTTTCGGTGAGGGGAATCCAAAGAATAGGACCACATCGACTCACCACATATCCAGAAGGAAATCACAAAATTGTCTACTCTATCCTTGGATCGGATTTATTTCAAAAGTATGATTAAACGTAAATATTCAAAATGTTTTATTGATGTATGGTTTTAATTTTTTTCAATTTATAGGTCGAAGACTTCAACATGAGAAAAATAGGTTACCAAAAAATGTGCGGAGTGCGCGGTCGTGAGTGGCAATTCAAAATTTAGAGCTTTTACAAAAGTGCAGTCAAAACTTTTGAAAGTGCAGAGTATAATTATAAATTCGTTATTAAAGAACTAAGTTCAGAGAGTCAAGTTTTTAAGAAAAAATTCGTTCCGTAATCCGTAATAAATTAAGTGCTGGACTAAAATCATTATTTCTTGGATCTCATGAGCAGCTGAATGGATTAGAGCAAATTCCAAAGAACTTCTAAGGTTGGTATTTAATCATTTTTCAATATTTTACTCAAAAAATCAAAAAAGAAATATGTTTAAAACATTATTTATACTCACAATCATCATAACCAAATTTTTAAAATTTGGTATAAATAGAACAAACTCATCTAATTATTTTTTTTTTTTAAATTTCAGGTCGTGGGTAAAGTACTTTCTACAGGCTTTTACACGGCTTAAAAGGTTAGTGGAATTTTTTTTCAATAATATCTAAAATTATTTCAAAATTATTTTTTGATTTAATTTCCAACCCCGGGCGCGATTGTTGTTTATCCAGTAAATTTTACTGTATAAACAATTTAATTTACCACGTGGTAAAATAAAAAAAAACCAAATCGTGGAGTGGTTTAAGTATAAGTGTAAGAGTTATGAATATAAGGTAAGTCGTTTTTGTTATTAAATTCCTAATTATTTCATTAAATCCGTTAACTAAGTTTATAACTTAAATTTTGTCCCAACATTTAGAATAAGTTTATAGGACCATTCATAATGTAGGTAAGATTTAATACCCAATATTTTCTTTTAAATCGTAGAAGCAACCTTTGAAGTTTCGGTGATAGTTTCAACATGGGAGGGACTTCAATATTTGTTATTTAGTCTTCTTTTGACTGCTGGAATCTTCGCCGAAAAATGGCTGGTATTTTACGAACGTAAAGTTTCTGCAGAACTATTAACTTTTTTTTCAATTTTCATATCGTTGTTTTGGTTGGGTAAATCCAGAGAATAGGACAACCTCGAGTCACCAAATATCTAGACGGAAGTCACAAATTTGTCTACTCTACCCTTGGATTTATTTCAAAAGTACGATTAAAGGTAAAAAAGAATCAAAATTTTTATTGAAGTATGGTTTTAATTTTTTTCAGTTTATAGGTCGAAGACTTCACCATGAAAAAATAGACTACTAAAAAATAAATGTGCGGAGTGCGCGTTCGTGAGTGACAATTCAACATTTAGATATTTTATAAAAGTGCAATCAAAACGTTTGAAAGTGCGGAGAATAATTAAAAAATGTTATTAAAGAACTATATCAGTGAGTTAAGTGTTTAAAAAAAGAATCGTTCCGTAATAAATTAAGTGCTGGAGTAAAATCGTTATTTCTTGGATCTCATGAGCAGCTGAATGGATTAGGATTAGAGCAAGTTCCAAGAACTTCTAAGGTTGGTATTTAATCATTTTTCAATATTTTACTTAAAAATCAAAAAATGTTTAAATCATTTATATTCACAATCATCATAACCAAATTTTGAAAATTTATATATATAATTAATAAATAGAACAAAATCTAATTATATTCTTTTTTATATTTCAGGTCGTGGGTAAAGTACTTCCTAAGGGCTTTTACACGACTCAAAAGGTTAGTGGAATTTTTTTTCAATAATCTCTAAAATTATTTCAGAATTATTTTTTGATCTAATTTCCAACCCCGGGCGCGGTTGTTGTTTATCCAGTAAATTTTACTGGATAAACAATTTAATTTACCACGTGGTAACATAAAAAAAAACCAAATCGTGGAGTGGTTTAAGTGTAGTGTAAGAGTTTTGAATGTAAAACACAAACATAAGGTAAGTCGTTTTTGTTATAATGTAGGTAAGATTTAATGCCCAAGATTTTTTTAAATCATATGAACGACCTTTAAAGTTTCTGGTGATAGTTTCAACATGGGAGGAACTTGCCCAAGATTTGCTTTAAATCATAGGAACGAGCTTTGAGGTTTCTGGTGATAACTTGGAATTCGGTGGTAGTTTCAACAATGGAGGAACTTCAAATTAGGTATCTTGTCTTTTTTTGGCTGCTGGAAGTTTCGCCGAAGAAAGGCTGGTATTTTAAAAAACCAAAGTTTCTGCAAAGCTATTAACTTTTTTTTCAATTTTCATATCGTTGCTTCGGTGAGGTGAATCCAAAGAATAGGACCACATCGAGTCACCACATATCAAGAAGGAAATCACAAAATTGTCTACTCTATCCTTGGATCGGATTTATTTCAAAAGTATGATTAAAGGTAAATAATGAAAATGTTTTATTGATGTATGGTTTTAATTTTTTTTCAATTTATAGGTCGAAGACTTCAACATGAGAAAAATAGGTTACCAAAAATGTGCGGAGTGCGCGGTCGTGAGTGGCAATTCAAAATTTAAAGCTTTCATAAAAGTGCAGTCAAAACTTTTGAAAGTGCAGAGTATAATTATAAATTCGTTATTAAAGAACTAAGTTCAGAGAGTCAAGTTTTTAAGAAAAAATTCGTTCCGTAATCCGTAATAAATTAAGCGCTGGACTAAAATTATTATTTCTTGGATCTCATGAGCAGCTGAATGGATTAGAGCAAATTCCAAGAACTTCAAAGGTTGGTATTTAATCATTTTTCAATATTTTACTTAAGAAATCAAAAAAGAAATATGTATAAAACATTATTTATATTCACAATCATCATAACCAATTTTTTTAAATTTGACATAAATAGAACAAACTCTAATTATATATTTTTTTTAAATTTCAGGTCGCGGGTAAAGTACTTTCTACAGGCTTTTACACGACTTAAAAGGTTAGTGGAAATTTTTTTTCAATAATCTCTAAAATTATTTTCTGATTTAATTTCCAACCCCGGGCGCGATTGTTGTTTATCCAGTAAATTTTACTGTATAAACAATTTAATTTACCACGTGGTAAAATAAAAAAAAACCAAATCGTGGAGTGGTTTAAGTGTAGTGTAAGAATTATGAATATAAGGTAAGTCGTTTTTGTTATTAAATTCCTAATTATTTCATTAAATACACTAACTAATTTTATAACTGACATTTTGTCCCAACATTTAGAATAATTTTGCGGGACTTGTTATAATGTAGGCAAGAGTTAATCCCCAAGATTTTTTTTAAATCATAGGAACGACCTTTGAAATTTCTGGTAATAGTTTCAACATGGGAGGAACTTCAATCTTCAATATTTGTCTTCTTTTGTCTGCTGGAATCTTCGCCGAAAAAAAGGCTGGTATTTTACGTACGTAAAGTTTCTGCAGAGCTATTAACATTTTTTTTCAATTTTCATATCGTTGTTTCGGTGAGGTGAATCCAAAGAATAGGACCACATCGAGTCACCACATATCCAGAAGGAAATCACAAAATTGTCTACTCTATCCTTGGATCGGATTTATTTCAAAAGTATGATTAAAGGTAAATAATGAAAATGTTTTATTGATATATGGTTTTAATTTTTTTCAATTTATAGGTCGAAGACTTCAACATGAGAAAAATAGGTTACCAAAAATGTGCGGAGTGCGCGGTCGTGAGTGGCAATTCAAAATTTAAAGCTTTCATAAAAGTGCAGTCAAAACTTTTGAAAGTGCAGAGTATAATTATAAATTCGTTATTAAAGAACTAAGTTCAGAGAGTCAAGTTTTTAAGAAAAAATTCGTTCCGTAATCCGTAATAAATTAAGTGCTGGACTAAAATCATTATTTCTTGGATCTCATGAGCAGCTGAATGGATTAGAGCAAATTCCAAGAACTTCAAAGGTTGGTATTTAATCATTTTTCAATATTTTACTTAAGAAATCAAAAAAGAAATATGTATAAAACATTATTTATATTCACAATCATAACCAATTTTTTTAAATTTGACATAAATAGAACAAACTCTAATTATATATTTTTTTTAAATTTCAGGTCGTGGGTAAAGTACTTTATACAGGCTTTTACACGACTTAAAAGGTTAGTGGAATTTTTTTTCAATAATAATCTCTAAAATTATTTCAAAATTATTTTTTGATTTAATTTCCAACCCCGGGCGCGATTGTTGTTTATCCAGTAAATTTTACTGGATAAACAATTTAATTTACCACGTGGTAAAATAAAAAAAAACCAAATCGTGGAGTGGTTTAAGTGTAGTGTAAGAGTTATGAATGTAAAACACATAAGGTAAGTCGGTTTTGTTGTTAAAATACTAATTATTCCATTAAATACAGTAACTAATTTTATAACTTAAATTTTGTCCCAACATTTAGAATAATTTTACGGACTTGTTTTAATGTAGGTAAGATTTAATCACCAAGATTTTTTTGAAATCATAGGAACGACCTTTGAAGTTTCTGGTGATAGTTTCATCATGGGATGAACTTCAATCTTCGATATATGTTATTTTGTCTTCTTTTGTCTGCTGGAATCTTCGCCGAAAAGTAGGCTGGTATTTTACGAACGTAGCTATTAACTTTTTTTTTTAATTTTCATATCGATGTTTCGGTGAGGTGAATCCAAAGAATAGGACCACATCGAGTCACCACATATCCAGAAGGAAATCACAAGATTGTCTATTCTATCCTTGGATCGGATTTATTTCATGATTAAAGGTAAAAAATAATCTAAACGTTTTATTGTGGTATGGTTTTATTTTTTTTTCACTTTATAGGTCGAAGACTTCATCATGAAAACAATAGGTTGACACAAAATGTGCGGAGTGCGCGGTCGTGAGTGGCATTTCGAGATTTAGAGGTTTTATAAAAGTGCAGTCAAAACTTTTGAAGGTGCAGAGTATAATTTAAAATTCGTTATTTAAGAACTAAATTCGTTCCGTAATTCGTAATAAATTAAGTACTGGACTAAAATCATTATTTCTTGGATCTCATGAGCAGCTGAATGGATTAGAGCAAGTTCCAAGAACTTCTTAGGTTGGTATTTAATTATTGTTCAATATTTTACTTAAAACATCAAAAAAGAAATATGTTTAAAACATTATTTATATTCACAATCATCATAACCAAATTTTTAAAATTTGGCTTAAATAGAACAAAATCTAATTATATTTTTTTTTTAATTTCAGGTCGTGGGTAAAGTACTTTCTACAGGCTTTTACACGACTTAGAAGGTTAGTGGAATTTTTTTTCAATAATCTCTAAAATTATTGCAAAATTATTTTTTGATTTAATTTCCAACCCCGGGCGCGATTGTTGTTTATCCAGTAAATTTTACTGAATAAACAATTTAATTTACTTCGTGGTAAAATAAAAAAACCAAATCGTGGAGTGGTTTAAGTGTTGTGTAAGAGTTATGAATATAAAACACATAAGGTAAGTCGTTTTTGTTGTTAAAATACCAATTATTCCATTAAACCCATTAACTAATTTTATAACTTAAATTTTGTCACAACATTTAAGTTTACAGGTCTTTTCATAATGTAGGTAAAATTTTGTTTTGATTGGAAGAATCCAGAGAATAGGACCACATCGAGTCACCACTTATCCAGAAAATTGTCTACTCTATCCGTGGATTTATTTCAAAAGTATGATTGAAGGTAAAAAAGAATGAAAATGTTTTTTAGATGTATAGTTTTAATTTTTTATTGTTTATAGTTCCAAGACTTTACCATGAAAAAATTGGCTACCAAAAAATGTGCTGAGTGCGCGTTCGTGAGTAACAATTCAAAATTTAGAGATTCTATAAATGTGCAGTCAAAACTTTTGAGAGTGCGGAGCATAATTAAAATTTTGTTATTAAAAAGCTAAGTTCAGCGAATTAAGCATTTAAAAAAGATTCGTTCCGTAATAAATTAAGTGCTGGACTAAAATCATTATTTCTTGAATCTCATGAGCAGCTGAATGGATTAGGATTAGAGCAAGTTCCAAGAACTTCTAAGGTTGGTATTTAATCACTTTTCAATATTTTACTTAAAAAAATGTTTAAAACATATTAATACTCACAATGATAATAACCAAATTTTTAACATTTGGTATAAATAGAAAAAAATCTAAATATATTCTTTTTTGTATTTCAGGTCGTGAGTAAAGTACTTCCTAAAGGCTTTTACAAGACTCAAAAGGTTAGTGGTTTTTTTTTCAAAAATCTCAGTAAAGTTATTTCAAAATTATTTTTGGATTTAATTTCCAACCCCCGGCGCGTTTATTGTTTATTCAGTAAATTTTACTGGATAAACAATTTAATTTACCACGTGGTAAAATACAAAAAAAATCGTGGAGTGGTTTAAGTATAGTGTTGGGTTTATAAATTTAAAATACATAATGTAAGTCGATTTTGTTGTTAAAATCTTAATTATTCCATTAAATCCATTAACTAATTTAATAACTTAAATTTTGTTCCAAAATCTAGAAAAGGTTTACAGGACATTTCATAATGTGGGTAAGATTTAATGCCCAAGATTTATTTTAAATCATAGGAACGAGCTTTGATGTTTCTGGTGATGACTTGGAATTCGGTGGTAGTTTCAACATGGGAGGAACTTCAAATTTGGTATGTTGTCTTCTTTTGGCTGCTGGAAGTTTCGCCGAAAAAAGGCTGGTATTTTAAAAAACCAAAGTTTCTGCAAAGCTATTAACATTTTTTTTCAATTTTCATATCGTTGTTTCGGTGAGGTGAATCCAAAGAATAGCACCACATCGAGTCACCACATATCCAGAAGGAAATCACAAAATTGTCTACTCTATCCTTGGATCGAATTTATTTTAAAAGTATGATTTTAAAGGTAAATAATCAAAATGTTTTATTGATGTATGGTTTTAATTTTTTTCAATTTATAGGTCGAAGACTTCAACATGAGAAAAATAGGTTACCAAAAAATGTGCGGAGTGCGCGGTCGTGAGTGGCAATTCAAAATTTAGAGCTTTTATAAAAGTGCAGTCAAAACTTTTGAAAGTGCAGAGTATAATTATAAATTCGTTATTAAAGAACTAAGTTCAGAGAGTGAAGTGTTTAAGAAAAAAATCGTTCCGTAATCCGTAATAAATTAAGTGCTGGACTAAAATCATTATTTCTTTGATCTCTTGTGCAGCTGAATGGATTAGAGCAAATTCCACGAACTTCTAAGGTTGGTATTTTATCATTTTTCAATATTTTACTTAAAAAATCAAAAAAGAAATATGTTTAAAACATTATTTATATTCACAATCATCATAACCAAATTTTTAAAATTTGACATAAATAGAACAAAATCTAATTATATATTTTTTTAAATTTCAGGTCGTGGGTAAAGTACTTTCTACAGGCTTTTACACGACTTAAAAGGTTAGTGGAAATTTTTTTTCAATAATCTCTAAAATTATTTCAAAATTATTTTCTGATTTAATTTCCAACCCCGGGCGCGATTGTTGTTTATCCAGTAAATTTTACTGTATAAACAATTTAATTTACCACGTGGTAAAATAAAAAAAAAACAAATCGTGGAGTGGATTAAGTGTAGTGTAAGAGTTATGAATATAAGGTAAGTCGTTTTTGTTATTAAATTCCTAATTATTTTATTAAATACACTAACTAATTTTATAACTTACATTTTGTCCCAACATTTAGAATAATTTTGCAGGACTTGTTATAATGTAGGTAAGATTTAATCCCCAAGATTTTTTTTATATCATAGGAACGACCTTTGAAGTTTCTGGTAATAGTTTCAACATGGGAGGAACTTCAATCTTCAATATATGTTATTTTGTCTTCTTTTGTCTGCTGGAATCTTCGCCGAAAAAAAAGGCTGGTATTTTACAAACGTAAAGTTTCTGCAGAGCTATTAACTTTTTTTTTCAATTTTCATATCGTTGTTTCGGTGAGGCGAATCCAAACAATAGGACCACATCGAGTCACCACATATCCAGAAGGAAATGACAAAATTGTCTACTCTATCCTTGGATCGGATTTATTTCAAAAGTATGATTAAAGGTAAATAATCAAAATGTTTTATTGATGTATGGTTTTAATTTTTTTCAATTTATAGGTCGAAGACTTCAACATGAGAAAAATAGGTTACCAAAAAATGTGCGGAGTGCGCGGTCGTGAGTGGCAATTCAAAATTTAGAGCTTTTATAAAAGTGCAGTCAAAACTTTTGAGAGTACAGAGTATAATTATAAATTCGTTATTAAAGAACTAAGTTCAGAGAGTGAAGTGTTTAAGAAAAAATTCGTTCCGTAATCCGTAATAAATTAAGTGCTGGACTAAAATCATTATTTCTTGGATCTCATGAGTAGCTGAATGGATTAGAGCACGTACCAAGAACTTCTAAGGTTGGTATTTAAAAATTTTTCAATATTTTACTTAAAAAATGAAAAAAAAATGTTTAAAACATTTATATTCACAATCATCATAACAATTTTTTTTTAAATTGGTATAATAGAACAAAATCTAATTATATATTTTTTTAAATTTCAGGTCGTTTGTAAAGTACTTTCTACAGGCTTTTACACGACTTAAAAGGTTAGTGGAATTTTTTTTCAATAATCTTTAAAATTATTTCAAAATAATTTTTTGATTTAATTTCCAACCCCGGGCGCGAATGTTGTTTATCCAGTAAATTTTACTGGATAAACAATTTAATTTACCACGTGGTAAAATACAAAAACAAATCGTCGAGTGGTTTAAGTGTAGTGTAAGGTTTATAAATTTAAAATACATAAGGTAAGTCGATTTTGTTAAAATCTTAATTATTCCATTAAATCCATTAACTAATTTAATAACTTAAATTTTGTTCCAAAATCTAGAATAAGTTTACAGGACATTTCATAATGTAGCTAAGATTTAATGCCCAAGATTTGCTTAAAATCATAGGAACGAGCTTTGAGGTTTCTGGTGATAACTTGGAATTCGGTGGTAGTTTCAACAATGGAGGAACTACAAATTTGGTATCTTGTCTTCTTTTGGCTGCTGGAATCTTCGCCGAAAAAAAGGCTGGTATTTTACGAACGTAAAATTTCTGCAGAGCTATTATCTTTTTTTAAATTTTAATATCGTTGTTTCGGTGAGGTGAATCCAAAGAATAGGACCACATCGAGTCACCACATATCCAGAAGGAAATCACAAAATTGTCTACTCTATCCTTGGATCGAATTTATTTCAAAAGTATGATTAAAGGTAAATACTCAAAATGTTTTATTGATGTATGGTTTTATTTTATTCAATTTATAGGAGGAAGACTTCAACATGAGAAAAATAGGTTACCAAAAAATGTGCGGGGTGCGCGGTTGTGAGTGGCAATTCGAAATTTAGAGGTTTGATAAAAGTGCAGTCAAAACTTTTGAAAGTGCACAGTATAATTTAAAATCCGTTATTAAAGAACCAACTTCAGAGAGTAAAATGTTTAAGAAACAATTCGGTCCGTACTCCGTAATAAATTAAGTGCTGGACTAAAATCATTATTTCTGGGATCTCATGAGCAGCTGAATGGATTAGAGCAAGTTCCAAGAACTTCCAAGGTTGGTATTTAATAATTTTTCAATATTTTACTTAAAAAATCAAAAAAAAATATTTAAAACATTTATATTCACAATTATCATAACCAATAAATTTTGAAAATTTGGTATAAATAGAACAAACTCATCTCATTATATATTTTTTTAAATTTCAGGTCGTGGGTAAAGTACTTTCTACAAGCTATTACACGACTTAATAGGTTAGTGGAATTTTTTTTCAATAATCTCTAAAATTATTTCAAAATTATATTTTAATTTAATTTCCAACCCCGGGTGCGATTGTTGTTTATCCAGTAAATTTTACTGGATAAACAATTTAATTTACCACGTGGTAAAATAAAAAAAAACAAATCGTGGAGTGATTTAAGTGTAGTGTAAGAGTTATGAATGTAAAACACAAACATAAGGTTAGTCGTTTTTGTTATTAAAATCCAAATTATTCCATTAAATACACCAACTAATTTTATAACTTACATTTTGTACCAACATTTAGAATAATTTTGCGGGACTTGTTATAATGTAGGTAAGAATTAATGCCCAAGATTTTTTTTAAATCATAGGAACGACCTTTGAAGTTTCTGGTGATAGTTTCAACATGGGAGGAACTTTAATCTTCAATATATGTTATTTTGTCTGCTGGAATCTTCTCCGAAAAAAAGGCTGGTATTTTACGAGCGTAAAGTTTCTGCAGAGCTATTAACTATTTTTTTTTAATTTTCATATCGTTGGTTCGGTGAGGTGAATCCAAAGAATAGGACCACATCGAGTCACCACATATCCAGAAGGAAATCACAAAATTGTCTACTCTATTCTTGGATCGGATTTATTTCAGAAGTATGATTAAAGGTAAATAATCAAAATGTTTTATTGATGTATGGTTTTAATTTTTTTCAATTCATAGGTCGAAGACTTCAACATGAGAAAAATAGGTTACCAAAAAATGTGCGGAGTGCGCGGTCGTGAGTGGCAATTCAATATTTAGAGCTATTATAGAAGGCAGTCAAAACTTTTGAAAGTGCAGAGTATAATTTAAAATTTGTTATTAAAGAACTAAGTTTAGAGATTGTTGTGTTTACAAAAAAATTCGTTCCGTAATCCGTAATAAATTAAGTGCTGGACTAAAGTAATTATTTCTTGGATCTCATGAGCAGCTGAATGGATTAGAGCAAGTTCCAATAACTTCTAAGGTTTGTATTTAATCATTTTTCAATATTTTACTTAAAAAATCAAAAAAGAAATATGTTTAAAACATTATTTATATTCACAATCATCATAACCAAATTTTTAAAATTTGACATAAATGGAACAAACTCTAATTATATTTTTTTTTTAAATTTCAGGTCGTGGGTAAAGTACTTTCTACCGGCTTTTACACGACTTAAAAGGTTAGTGGATTTTTTTTTTTCAATAATCTTTAAAATTATTTCAAAATTATTTTTTGATTTAATTTCCAACCGCGATTATTGTTTATGCAGTAAATTTTGCTGGATAAACAATTTAATTTACCACGTGGTAAAATTAAAAAAAACCAAATCGTGGAGTGGTTTAAGTGTAGTGTAAAAGTTGTGAATATATAAAACTCAAACATAAGGTAAGTCGTTTTTGTTATTAAAATCCTAATTATTCATTATTCCATTAAATACGCTAACTAATTTTATAACTTCAATTTTGTCCCAACATATAGAATAATTTTACGGGACTTTTCATAATGTAGGTAAGATTTAATGTCCAAGATTTTTTTTTAAATTATAGGAACGACGTTTGAAGTTTCTGGTGATAACTTGGAACTCGGTAATTATTTCAACATGGGAGGAATTTCAATATTTGTTATTCTTTTGACTGCTGGAAGCTTCGCCGAAAAAAAGGCTGGTATTTTACGAACGTAAAGTTTCTAGAAAGATGCTATTAACTTTTTTTTTCAATTTTCATATCATTGTTTTGGTTGGGTGAATCCAGAGAATAGGACCACATCGAGTCACAAAATATCCAGACGGAAGTCTAAAAGTTGTCTACTCTATCCTTGAATTTATATCAAAAGTAAGGTTGAAGGTAAAAAAGAATGAAAATGTTTTTTTGATGTATAGTTTTAATTTTGTATTGTTTATAGTTCCAAGACTTTACCATGAAAAAATTGGCTACCAAAAAATGTACTGAGTGCGCGTTCGTGAGTAACAATTCAAAATTTAGAGATTCTATAAAATACATAAGGTAAGTCGATTTTGTTGTTAAAATATTAATTATTCCATTTAATCCATTAAATCCATTAACTAATTTAATAACTTTAATTTTGTTCCAAAATCTAGAATAAGTTTACAGGACATTTCATAATGTAGCTAAGATTTAATGCCCAAGATTTGCTTTAAATCATAGGAACGAGCTTTGAGGTTTCTGGTGATAACTTGGAATTCGGTGGTAGTTTCAACATGGGAGGAACTTCAAATTTGGTATCTTGTCTTCTTTTGGCTGCTGGAAGTTTCGCCGAAAAAAGGCTGGTATTTTAAAAAACCAAAGTTTCTGCAAAGCTATTAACTTTTTTTTTCGATTTTCATATCGTTGTTTCGGTGAGCTGAATCCAATGAATAGGACCACATCGAGTCACCACATATCCAGAAGGAAATCACAAAATTGTCTACTCTATCCTTGGATCGGATTTATTTCAAAAGTATGATTAAACGTAAATATTCAAAATGTTTTATTGATGTATGGTTTTAATTTTTTTCAATTTATAGGTCGAAGACTTCAACATGAGAAAAATAGGTTACCAAAAAATGTGCGGAGTGCGCGGTCGTGAGTGGCAATTCAAAATTTAGAGCTTTTATAAAAGTGCAGTCAAAACTTTTGAAAGTGCAGAGTATAATTATAAATTCGTTATTAAAGAACTAAGTTCAGAGAGAGAAGTGTTTAAGAAAAAAATCGTTCCGTAATCCGTAATAAATTAAGTGCTGGACTAAAATCATTATTTCTTTGATCTCTTGTGCAGCTGAATGGATTAGAGCAAATTCCAAGAACTTCTAAGGTTGGTATTTTATCATTTTTCAATATTTTACTTAAAAAATCAAAAAAGAAATATGTTTAAAACATTATTTATATTCACAATCATCATAACCAAATTTTTAAAATTTGACATAAATAGAACAAAATCTAATTATATATTTTTTTAAATTTCAGGTCGTGGGTAAAGTACTTTCTACAGGCTTTTACACGACTTAAAAGGTTAGTGGAATTTTTTTTCAATAATCTCTAAAATTATTTCAAAATTATTTTTTGATTTAATTTCCAACCCCGGGCGCGATGGTTGTTTATCCAGTAAATTTCACTGTATAAACAATTTAATTTACCACGTGGTAAAATAAAAAAAAACCAAATCGTGGAGTGGTTTAAGTGTAAGTGTAAGAGTTATGAATATAAGGTAAGTCGTTTTTGTTATTAAATTCCTAATTATTTCATTAAATCCGTTAACTAAGTTTATAACTTAAATTTTGTCCCAACATTTAGAATAAGTTTATAGGACCATTCATAATGTAGGTAAGATTTAATGCCCAATATTTTTTTTTAAATCGTAGAAACATCCTTTGAAGTTTCGGTGATAGCTTCAACATGAGAGGGACTTCAATATTTGTTATTTAGTCTTCTTTTGACTGCTGGAATCTTCGCCGAAAAAAGGCTGGTATTTTACGAACGTAAAGTTTTTACAGAACTATTAACTTTTTTTCAATTTTCATATCGTTGTTTTGGTTGGGTAAATCCAGAGAATAGGACAACATCGAGTCACCAAATATCTAGACGGAAGTCACAAAATCTCTACCCTTTGATTTATTTAAAAAGTATGATTAAAGGTAAAAAAGAATCAAAATGTTTCATTGAAGTATGGTTTTAATTTTTTTCAATTTATAGGTCGAAGACTTCACCATGAAAACATAGACTACTAAAAAATAAATGTGCGGAGTGCGTGTTCGTGAGTGACAATTCAACATTTAGAGATTTTATAAAAGTGCAATCAAAACGTTTGAAAGTGCGGAGAATAATTAAAAAATGTTATTAAAGAACTATATCAGTGAGTTAAGTGTTTAAAAAAAGAATCGTTCCGTAATAAATTAAGTGCTGGACTAAAATCGTTATTTCTTGGATCTCATGAACAGCAGAATGGATTAGAGCAAGTTCCAAGAACTTCTAAGGTTGGTATTTAATCATTTTTCAATATTTTACTTAAAAATCAAAAAATGTTTAAAACATTTATATTCACAATCATCATAACCAAATTTTGAAAATTCGGTATAAATAGAACAAAATCTAATTATATTCTTTTTTATATTTCAGGTCGTGGGTAAAGTACTTCCTAAGGGCTTTTACACGACTCAAAAGGTTAGTGGAATTTTTTTTCAATAATCTCTAAAATTATTTTTTGATTTAATTTCCAACCCCGGGCGCGATTGTTGTTTATCCAGTAAATTTTACTGGATAAACAATTTAATTTACTACGTGGTAAAATAAAAAAAACCAAATGGTGGAGTGATTTAAGTGTAGTTTAAGAGTTATGAATTGAAAACACAAACATAAGGTAAGTCGTTTTTGTTATTAAAATCCTAATTATTCCATTAAATACACTAACTAATTTTATAACGTAAATTTTGTCCCAACATTTAGAATAATTTTGCGGGACTTGTTATAATGTAGGTAAGATGTAATCCCCAAGATTTTTTGTAAATCATAGGAACGACCTTTGAAGTTTCTGGTGATAGTTTCAACATGGGAGGAACTTCAATCTTCAATATATGTTATTTTGTCTTCTTTTGTCTGCTGGAATCTTCGCCGAAAAAAAGGCTGGTATTTTACGAACGTAAAGTTTCTGCAGAGCTATTAACTTTTTTTTAATTTTAATATCGTTGTTTCGCTGAGGTGAATCCAAAGAATAGGACCACATCGAGTCACCACATACCCAGAAGGATATCACAAAATTATCTACTCTATTCTTGGATCGGATTTATTTCAAAAGTATGATTAAAGGTAAATAATCAAAATGTTTTATTAATGCATGGTTTTAATTTTTTTCAATTTATTGGTCGAAGACTTGAACATGAGAAAAATAGCTTTCCAAAAAATGTGCGGAGTTCGCGGTCGTAAGTGGCAATTCAAAATTTAGAGCTTTTATAAAAGTGCAGTCAAAACTTTTGAAAGTGCAGAGTATAATTAAAAATTCGTTATTAAAGAACTAAGTTCAGAGAGTGAAGTGTTTAAGAAAAAATTCGTTCCGTAATCCGTAATAAATTAAGTGCTGGACTAAAATCATTATTTCTTGGATCTCATGAGTAGCTGAATGGATTAGAGCACGTTCCAAGAACTTCTAAGGTTGGTATTTAAACATTTTTCAATATTTTACTTAAAAAATGAAAAGAAAAATGTTTAAAACATTTATATTCACAATCATCATAACAAATTTTTTTTAAAATTGGTATAATAAAACAAAATCTAATTATATTCTTTTTTTAAATTTCAGGTCGTGGGTAAAGTACTTCATAAAGGCTTTTACACGGCTCAGAAGGTTAGTGGCATTTTTTTAATTTCTAAAATTATTTCAAAATTATTTTTTGATTTAATTTCCAACCCCGGGCGCGATTGTTGTTTATCCAGTAAATTTTACTGGATAAACAATTTAATTTACCTAGTGGTAAAATAAAAAAAAAACCAAATCGTGGAGTGGTTTAAGTGTAGTGTAAGAGTTATGAATATAAAACTCATAAGGTAAGTCGTTTTTGTTGTTAAAATACTAATTATTCCATAAAACCCATTAACTAATTTTATAACTTAAATTTTGTCACAACATTTAAAATAAGTTTACAGGACTTTTCATAATGTAGGTAAAATGTATTGCCCAAGATATTTTCTAAATCATAGGAACGACCAGAGTTTTCTGGTGATAACTTGGAATTCAGTGATAGTTCATCATGGATGGAACTTCAATATTTGGTATTTTGTCTTCTTTTGACTGCTGGAAGCTTCGCCGAAAAAAGGCTGGTATTTTATGAAACTAATATTTCCGCAGAGCTATAAGTTTGTTTAATTTCATATCGTTGTTTTGGTGGAGTGAATCCACATCGAGTCAACACAGATTCAGAAGGAAGTCCCAAAATTGTCTACTCTAATATTTATTATTAAAATAAAAAACTCACTCTATTTTAAAGACATTTAATTAGCCAAAATTTAGGTTGACGAAAACGTTATGGCTAATTAAATATCTTTAAAATAGAGTGAGTTTTTTATTTTAATATTAAATATTAATAATTATGTTTTCGATGGTTCTATCACATATTAATTGTCTACTCTATCCATGAATTTATTTCAAAAGTATGATTGTTTTAGGTTTCTTCAATTTATAGGTCGAAGACTTCACCATGAAAAAATAGGCTACCAAAAAAGTGCTGGACAAAAATTTTGTTGGTATCTTATCATTTTTCAATATTTTATTTTAAAAATACAAAAAAAATGTTTAAAACATATTTATATATTCATAATCATCATAACCAAATTTTTAAAATTTGGAATTAATAGAATAAAATCTAATTATATTCTTTTTTAAATTTCAGGTCATTGGTAAAGTACTTCCTAAAGGCTTTTACACGACTCAAAAGGTTAGTGACATTTTTTTCTTTAAATTTCTAGAATTATTTCAAAATTATTTTTGATGTAGTTTCCAACACCACAAGGTTTAAGAATAAGAATTTATAATAATAAATACATTTATTAAAAATATAATCATGTACAAAATACTGATACAAGTAATACTGATAAATTTTCAAACGGTTTAAAGAATAGGAAAATTTAAAGGAGTTGGTAAAACCCGTTGCTCCTGCAGCGGTCCTTCAGTTTCCTCTTTTAATAAATCTGGAGGTAGAAATCCAATCAAATTTTCTGCATGCTCTTTCAGCAACCTAATCCTCTCACTTTCTATCAATTTTCGCCTAAAAACAAATAAATTAAGTTTTCCAAAAAGCAAAGACTGTACCAAATTAAAAATCAAATATTCGCAGCAAAGTTAAATTGATATCTGAATAGTCATCGGTCATTGAAAATTTATTTACCTCTTTTCTAATTCTGCACGTCTGTTTTCTTCGTACTGTATAATACTCTGCATTTGCTCAGCCTTTTTCCTTCGATTTTCTAAAATTGATTGTTCGACATCTTTTCTTATTTGCATCATTTTTAGCCTTCTCTTTTCATTTGAAAGCTGCTCCAACCTGTTGTCTTCAGCAATTTTAGCAATAAGCTACAATATCCAGAAATTATTATAATTCTTTTAATTTCTTAAAGAATAAATTTACCTGTTCTTTATAAGCGGCGTCTTCAGCTGCTTCTTGTCTTTCCCTTTCCTTCTTATTTTGCATTTGCTCATGTAAAGCTGATAAAGTTTCTAGTCTAGTTCGCAGATCTTTTTCGATCTTTTGTTTATGCTTTCTGTCAAATGCTTCTCTTAGCTCCTCTTCATTCAGTTCCAAGATTATTTGCATTTTTTCTTCTTGTTTTCGCTAAAAATTTTCTTTTTTAGTTTTACAAAAATGATAAATATTATTTTTCATTCAACTTTATTAATTTTTTTAAAAACCGTGCAAAAAAATAAATAATAATTTTTAAATGAAAGTGAAGAATATACATTTTCTTACTTTCTTTTTTATTTACAAGATTTTACATTTTCTAAATTTTTTTCAATCAAAACGTAAGAAAAAAATTTATGTCAGCTACGAGCTTTATGCACAGGGTGTTCCGAGGGGTGTCCCATTTTAATTGATCCATCCGAATATTTTGAAAGTTAAGTGATTTCCATAAAAATGTTTCAAACAAAAGTTGTAGCGTTTCGAAGCATTCTTTAAAGAAATCACTTAGTTTTCAAGATATTCAGCCGGATCAATCAAAATAGGACAACCTGCATGTTGAGAATAAATGTTTATTTATTTTAAATTGCCTTTCAGCTCGCCTTTAAGTAATAGTCGAGGATCTGACCATACTGAAGTCTCCCTCATATTATATATCCCTTGGTTTTTTGTTGAATAGGTAGTTTTTTTATGTACTCAAGAGTGGCATCTTTTTTTAAGTGCTGAAACTTGACCGAAGTATTAAAAAATGACCACTTTTGTTACCGCTTTTTGAACTCTATCTCTCATAAAACATACCTCAACATTTGTGCCAGTCGATGAAGAGTGTTAAGCAAATTGATAAAAAAATATGATGCCACCCCCAAACCTGACAGGAACTGAGTCAGCAACTTGAAAGTGGGAATCATTTTAAAAAATAGGCAACAACATTTACGAGACGTCAGTAAAAGTGGATTCCTATTTTTGAAATTGATTCCCACTTACGAGATGTCAGTAAAAGTGGTTACCTATTTTTGAAAATAATTTCCATTTACGAGATGTCAGTAAAAGTGGTTACCTATTTTTGAAAATGATTTCCACTTACGAGACATCAGTACAAGTGGTTACCGATTTTTGAAAATGATTCCCACTTACGAGACGTCAGTAAAAGTGGTTGCCTAATTTTGAAAAGGATTCCCACTTTCAGGTTGCCACCTCGGTTCCTCTCAGGTTTGGGAGTGGCAGCACATTTTTTATCAATTTACTGAAGACTCTACATCGAATGGCACAAATGTTGAATTATGTTTTATGAGGGACAAAGAGTTCAAAAAGAGGTACCGGAATTGGTCATTTTTTATTTCTTCGGTCAAGTTTCAGCACATAGAAAAGATGGCACACTCTTGAGTACATAAAAAACTACTGATTCAACAAAAAACCCACCTATGTTATCTGACTTTAGAGCTGTCGGTTCTCCTACTATAAAACTCCCGCCAGAGTTCAGTGGTAGTTACAGTGCGCATTGCGTTTTTGAAATTTTGATGTTGAAAAGTAAAAAAAATTGGACAATTTCTGGGTGCGCCACTGATAATTGGTAAATACAGGTAAGTTGAAATACTTACTCTTTCTTGATACATTTTTCTTCCCATTTCATCGCAAATCTTTTCTTTGATTGCTTCTTTATATTCCTTATCAGCTTTCCTGAAAAATTAATTAGTAAAATTATTTGAGGCATTAAAATCACTGAATATTTATGTAGAAACAGTGGCGTAGCTACAAAAAGCTACAAATATTGGGCCCTTCATTAATACAGGTTGGAATATAATAGATCGAGTATTATATCCATTAAATAAAAATTGGATTAGTATGTATTTACCTTTTATGCTCCTGTTCAATTTTGTCTTTAATAAACTCTTTAATTTTCCTATCCTCCTCCTCAACATTTTGTCTTGACCGAGATTTCCATATCTCTTGTGCTTGTTTGAAAGCAACAATCTCTTCCTGAGTTTTCATCATTTTGCAATATTTATTATATTGTTCCCTGAAAATTATGCAGAGCGTAACATACAATCTAAAAAATAAATCATATCTACCTTTCATCTTCCTCATGTATTCTTTGAATCAAGTCATCAATAAACTTCTTCTCCCTTAAAAACTCTTCGTACTGGAATTTCTTAGTAACTTCCTGATAAATTATCTGATCCTGTAATTCCTGCTTATACTTGAGTTTTTGATGTATTTCCTTTTCTTTGATATGTTTATTGTGCTCATCCTCCAAGATTTTGGCTTGATATAATAAATTTTGGGCTTCTTTTTCTTTAATCTAAAATTTTTTTATTAAAGTAATTTAAAATTTTATTAACAATAGTTTTTTTTACTTGTTCTTTAAGTTTCTCAACTTCTTTTTCTTCAATTTGTTGTTTTAACATTTTGGTACAGTAAGCTTGCTTCAATCTTCTTTCAAGTTCTTTTAATTCCGGACTTGTTTCTCTTAAAATTTGCCTAAAAAATAGTTTTATCCTGCAATTCTGTATAGGAAATAATGGTAACGTTTGTTATATGGGTTGTAATGTGTAATGGGCTGTTTCCATGGTTACCTTACATATACTCACTATAACGGATTTGAACAGATCAAACTTTACCTCAATCGCATTTCATTATATTCATCTCGTTTCATTTTAACCATTTCATGAGCAAGTCGCTCTTCTCTTACAATGGTTTCTTCACGGATAGCTTTATCAGCTGTCTTCTTTGCCATTTCTATTTCTTCATCAATTTCCTTTTGTTGTATGTGGAGGTAACGATTGAAATTAGAAAACTTGTGTTTTTTTTCCAATTGAGCCCTTGCAAGCTGCATGTTATCAAGAGCTTTACGTTGGGCCATTTCCTCCGCTAGTTCGAGCTTTTTTACAGAATTTAAAGCCTTTTAAAGAAATAATGATTAATTTTTTTAATAATACATTTTATTTACTCTTACCATTTTTAAATAAATATTGTAGTTGTAACGATGGTTTATTTTTAGTAAGGTGGTTTCTTGAGTTTAGTTCAATTTTTTCGGTAAAGAATGGAGGAAAGTTTTAAAGCGATGCACAAATTAGTGAAAAATTAATAAAAGGAGTAACATACGGGAAAATAAATGATTTTAAAATTAACCCATAACATGACTTGTAGTAAACAAATCATGAAAATGTCACTAACACATGTTTGTGTCGGAGAAACATAGAAACGAAAATTGTGGAGTCCAGGATATTATGCAACCCCTGTGCATGATCGACAGTATGTTAAAGTTGCATACAGTTAAAGCAGGTTTTACTTGAAAATTTGTAACTACACGTAAACTTCGTTTTACGCCGTAGTTCCGTTCCTAGAGACACCGGCGTAAAATGAACACGCATTTTTCGTGCTTTCTTCGCACAATGTTTGGGTTCTTTATCACTATTGTCGCCCATAACCATAATGAAACTACAAATTGAATATTCTTTTAATTATTAACTCGGAAAATGGATTTTAATCCCAATAAACTTATTAGAGTTGGCCCGTTAAAACAAAGACCTAGTTCAAATCCCAGACTATGGAGATATTTAGAAATTTACGTCACCTGCCTGATAATAATCTAAACTTTACATCCGATTATACTCTGTTCGCCAAAGGGAATACATAAAGGGAATTAAAATGGAGCTAAAATCAAGAAAAGGGGAAAGGGGGAAAGTGATTTGTATTTAAAGTATATAAATGGTATGCCAAAAATAATGGAACCTGCTTTAAATAAGTCTAAACAAAACAAGATGCCAAAAAACTCAGCAGGAAATCCATCAACAGCATAAACTTATACTACCAAAACGTCGGCGGACTTAAAACAAAAATTCAGAAACTATCTAAAAACATTTATGCACGTTTTCACCAACGATTACAGCGCTAGTTGCTAGGTATTTTTAAAAAATACCTAGCAACTAGGACTTTTGTTATAAATAATTTTAACTACTTAATTTTTATATATAATTGAACTTCTTTTAACTGCAATAATTTATATTTAATTTTTTTTTATTTGTATTAAAACAAATATAATATATGTGGAATTGCTTTAAAACAATGTTTTTGTGTCTTCATTTCGTGAAGCCTCGATGGTTCAACGATTAGGTGGCTCGGTTCGAATCCCGCAAATCCCACTTTAAGTTTAACATGGTTTAAGATAATATTAATGTATTATACTTGTGATTACTTACTAGAAATGGCCTGGTAGCAGCTAATTACTACATTGTACTGTCCAAGCAAAAAAATGATATTTTTTGTTTTTATTTACTTATATCTGATATATATTTTATATATACAAATTTACATAATTTAGACATAATAACCTATCCCCAAATATGGCTGACATCCTGACATGATTTATCCCTAATTTCTCTCTAGATTTTACATATATTTTCTTACATGTTATATATATTTTACATAAATAATACATCTTATGGTTTACTGGGTATGGTTTTTGGAACTTCCAACAACACATCGACGTACCAAACTCTAGGCATGAGTTTCTAGACCTTGTTTTCTCTAACGTGGACAATGTCTCTACATCTACTTCTCTGCACTTATGATGCAATTCTGTGCAAATCTGTAAATCCTTACAGGAAAAATTTTTAAGGTAACCATGGAAACCGTCCATTACAACCCATATAACAAACCTTACAGATATTTCCTGCAAGGACTTACAGATTTGCACAGAATTGCACCATTAATCTCTAACATTAGTGAACACCATTCGGCCTACGAAATTACTTTATTTAATGATATAAGTGATGATCTTAATTACGTTGAATATGTCTTAGATTTTAAGAGTGCTAACTACATGGCGATTAATGATTGCATGTTCAATTAACTGGGACCAGAGGAAAAAAGCTGCACATGCAGTTTATAAATCCTCTGGCGAATATAAGGACTTTTTAACTTTTAAATCCTTACGAACTGAATGTAAAAAACTTACATATCTCCTATGTTACAGATATCGAAAAAAATATTTCAGTAAACACCAACAGCTTTTGGAAATATGTTAATAATCTAAAGGAAACTAATAATTTGCCTAAATGTGTACGCTATAAAAAGTTCTCTAGTAATAATACTTTAGACTCAGCTAATTTATTTGCGGACTTTTTTCAATCTGTCTACCATTGTAATCATAGGGATGCGCCCACTTTTTATTACAAATATCAAGTTGATTACAACTCATTTCTTAATGTTGGTATCAATCAGGTATTCCATGAAATCAAGTCTGTTAAAGATACTATGACTTGCGGCTCAGATGGTTTATGTAACTATTTGATTAAACGTTGCGTCTTTACAATTTCGAGACCAATCTATCTACTATTTAACAGATCTATATTAGAAGAAAGATTTCCTTTGATGTGGAAACGAAGCTTCATTTGTCCCATTTTTAAAGCTGGAGATCGAAATGATGTTCAATGCTATAGGGGAGTTTCACTACAATCCACATTTCCTAAAATCTTAGATAAAATTGTTGCAGCTCAACTTTATTGGTTAAGTCGCCACATCATTGATATAAACCAACACGGTTTTATAGAAGGCCGTTCTACCGTAACAAATCTAGTAGCTTATCATACGTGTATCACAAACGCCCTCGAAAGCCATAGTCAAGTCGATGCGATTTACACTGACTTTTCGAAGGCGTTTGATCGCGTAATCCATAATATCTTAATTGCTAAACTTCGGGCCTTAGGTTTCAACATAAGTATTATAAATTGGATTGGTAGCTTCTTGAAGGATAGAACATAACGCGTCAAATACCATTCGTCTATTTCTAGGGACATTTTTGTGCCATCATGGGTTCCCCAGGGAACTCACTGTTGTACAATTTTGTTCTTATTATTTATTAACGACATTGGTGAATACATAAGAGACTCTAATTACTTGTTATTCGCAGATGATTTAAAAAATTTTAAGACAGTAAATTCAATACATGGTACTTATCACATTCAATCTGATATAAATAATATTTTAGCTTGGTGTCTGATCAACGATTTACATTTTAACTTTGATAAATGTTTTCATATGACATTTTGTCGATTGAAAGCATTGATCTCTTTTGAATTTTAAATTTTCGATAATCTCGATCCACTGAGTACAAGAAGAGTTTTGGCTGATTTATCGTTTTTGTACAAAATTGTTAACGGTTATTTAGATATGCCAGAGTTGTTGAAAATGTTACATTTTGTTTTTAAAGTTTATGGGGTATCCACAAGGAGTTTGGTCTTATTGAGACCAAATATACATTTGACAAATTATGGTTATAATAGCCCTATAATCAGAATGGTTAGAATAGTTTTCATCTAATATAAGTCAGTTTTAGCGTAATTTGGTGAATATAAACATGTTGTGTACCTACTCGGTCAGGACGATAGGCGTCGTAGTTAAGGTGACAAATAATTAAATTTGCAAGAAACAATTTTAACTACTATACAACAAGTTTATTTGGAGAAAAATACTAACAGTTGGTTTTACAAATATACAGTTACTAGGTTTAACCGACGATGTTGTTCACTAGAACTTGGTAACTTGAAAGAGTGTTTGATGAAAGAGTGAAAGAGTAGAAATGTGTCTCTGTGTCTTGATAATGAGTGAAAGAGTGAAAGAGAGTGAGTTTTTCGTGTGCAGCCCTTTTAAGGGTGCTCGTAGTCGATGGTCTCGTAGTTCGTAGTATCTCTCTGATTGGTTAAACTCACAGGTACTCAAATTAAATATGTTCAATTACAAAATTCTGCTTAATACTAGAAATACCTAATTTAGGGATTTAAGATAATCTTCCAGGAACAAGGTCGTTGTAAAGGAAGTGGAAGGTAGACATTTCATAGAAGGATTAAGGAAATGATAGCAATAAATATACAAATTACTTAGAACTAAATTACATACAAAATACTAAATTAATATTAAAAATGTTAATAATCATATTGTTTATGATAACACACATGGTACATGTGGATGGGTACACAACAAACACAGGACTATTTGTAAATATTTGTTATGAAAAATGCTACCTTTATTTTTGCTTTTTGGTACATATTTCTTTTCTTGTATATCTACTTATAAAGTTATAGATGGTAATTTCTGCACTTTTACTGTTGAGTTAAGTTATTATTTTTACAACATATAAAATTATTATAATAAAATTTATGTATAAAGGGAGGTCAATCCCGTTGATGGATTAATAAAAAAAAAGTTTCTACGCCGGCATCAACCGGCTTAATTGTGAATCGGCGTAAATCGAACCGGAGCAAAACGATGTTTACCTGTACTTGTAATCTGTACCGGATATCAAGTACGCGTCAAAATTATCACTTTTTATATTTAAATGATGTTATGTTTAGAATACTTAAAATTGAATAATTGAGTCTAGGACACAAATGAATTAAAATTTACAAGAGTCTAAAGATTTTTTGGATAATATCGATTCATTCATTCATGAATTTAAGCGACATGCGATTTTGATTTTGAACTGCTCCAGCAATTATTTTATAGTCCTGGGTGGACACTGCAACTTGATTAAAGTTTTTAATAAATGAGAAATATTAGCAAAAAGTATAGGGCATTTTTAGGTTAAACACTACACGCATAAACGTTTTGAATATTTTTAAACAATTTAATAAATATAACAACATAGAAAACAAAAATATTATATTTACGATAAACATATTTAAATTTTTTATCTAACATTTTCACATACACAACAAATTCCAATACATGGAGATAATAAATACATTAGAAGAACGTTTTATAAAAAAATATATATTACATAATCATTCTTAAGTTTAAAGTAGAGAAATTACATTTAAAAAAAAGTCCTACTTCACTTTCACAATATTATTTTAAAAACTAGACCATTTGGGAATTTGATGTAGGATAATTTAATTTTCCATTTGGTTTGTTTTTAAATATACGTCGGTATTTCATGATATTTCATTTGTATTTTTAATTATTACGAAAATAACAACAAGTGCATTCATTTTTACAAGTGTATTTTTCATGGATTGTTTTCCAATATTTTATACTTACGTAAGATAAGGCAGTATTGTGAAGCCTAAAAATATATACAAAACGAGGAAATATTTATATAAAAAATAAAATTTATAAAAAAAATGAGGTACATTTTTAGAAAATAAAATAGTTTGCATAAAAGTACATTATAACATTAAGTACAATCACTTGATGACTTTTTGTGGTACTTGCTTTTCCTGGAATGTGTTTTGTCTTTTCCATCATCCAATAAAATGCTTTCATTTTATTTCGTTCCTTCAATTCTTTGCCCACCAAATCGCGTATTCTCGTATTATATTCGTTTAACCAACGTTTCTGAAATTTTTAGTAGTGCTTGACTAGTGATGTTCAAGTGAAATTTCAATACTTACATGTGGAACGGTAAGTAAATTTAAATTAATTAATTTCGGTTCATACGGAACCAAAGTAACGTCTTTAAATCCAAGAAATTTTTGACCAGATATATGTTTTAACCATGGTTTATTAACTACCTCCAAAATGTTTTCTAATCTCACTCCAAATTCTCCTTCCAGATAATATCCAGGCTCTTGAAATAAAATATTTAAAAATATTCCAGTAGAAACTACGATATATTTACCGTTTGAAAAGAAATATCCTTCCACGAAATAATCTTTTCGATTAAGTGAATTGTAGTTCAAATTGATGGGAGCTGGAAATATAAAAGTTGAAGCAACATTAATTTTCTACACGCAGGAAACAAAATTTCCACAAAACTCTCATCGCAAATAGCTGCTCTTGGGGATGAGATATTTGCTGTTTGAAGGAACGCGTGCAAATTTTGTACTTACGTTCATGTACTCCCAAGAAGCTTCCTATTCCATGTCCCGTCCCATGCATATAATCCAAACCTACTTCCCACAATGGACTCCTCGCTAAAACATCAGCTACTGATGTAGGTAAGTTTTCAGGAAAAATTAAAGAAGATAACTGTATGCTTCCTATGAGGACTCTAGTGTATGCATTAATTTGTTCCTCGGTTGGAGTTCCAAAATGTAACGTGCGAGTTACATCAGTGGTCCCATCTGCAATTATTGTAGATAGTTGAGCTATATTTAACAAGTCTTGTTGAAAAATTTACCGTAATATTGCCCACCAGAATCTACTACTATAGTACTATTAACAAAAATAGTAGAATTAGTTGAAATTGTCGGCTCGTAATGCGGTAAAGCGCCATTTGCTCCAAAAGCAACAATTGTTTCAAAGCTGTTTCCTAAACTAAAATTTTGCTCGTATCTTATATCATTTATCGTTTTAGCCACCTCAATTTCGTTCCACACATCGCCTTTTTCTACCTGAAAATATTTAAAATTATCATATCTATTGATATCTTCTTAAAACTTACTCTAGATTCCAGATATTCCAAAAATTCGCACATCGCCGCCCCATCCCTAATATGCGCTCTTTCCATTCCCGCGATTTCAGTAGGATTTTTTTTAGCTTTTAGCATGATAATTGGTGAAGGCTTGTACACTCTCTTTTTATTCTTGACAAGCGAAAAGATTGCCATACTTGCTCCCAAACTATATGCACTAGCAGAAGGAACATGTATGTACTTCCAAGCTTGTGAACGTGTTGGCACATCAACCCAAATATCTTCATAATTTTTCACTCTGTAAGATATGATTTAAATAAAGATTTACCTTTTTCATTAAATACAAACTCATCATGTTTTCATCGAATTTCGTGTATTTTATAGGCTAGACCGTTTTATTTACACACCTAGTTTTTTTATAGGATAAGGAAAATAATGGACTTGTCTATTTGTAAACTGAGGTTTTCTGATGAAAAGGTTCTATCAAATATATTTGTCGATTAAAAATATTTTGGATACAATTGAATTTTTAAAGTAAATGAATCGTCTATTTGGAAGACAAGTTAAAAATATTTCTTACATTACAGAATGGGTGGTGACTCCCAAATCAGTCCTCAAATGTTTATCAACTTGATTATCCACCAATTTTGTCTTGTTCACGTATAGAATTACTTCGTCCTTGCTCACAACCACATAACTTCTTACAAAAGGGTTGTAAGGAATATCTCTTCCTCTGATATTTAATAACCAGGCTATCTCTGGCAGAGAAGTAATAATGGTAGCATTGACTTGCAATTCATCAAGTTCATTTCTAACATCTTCAACCTTTTCCCACCATTGTCTTCCCGCAAACTTTATATCCAGCACAAAAGCGCCCTTCTCCACAACAGTACTATTATGATCTACCCAAATTTCATCTATTAGATTAACGGTTATGGGAACTAATTTCAAGGAAGAGTGTTCCAGCTCTAGTTTTAATTTGTTCCAAACTGCTGCTGAGATAAGTTTTGGATCTGCACCGATAGTGGCATTTTCTGGTAGTTCTTTGATTAACCATTCCGATTTTGTAGGAACATTTCTCTGACCCTCACGCATTAAAAGCCAATCACAATTTAATTGATCATCAGCTTGCAAGTGATATCTTCCATCAACCCAAAGAGCTGCTTTATCTAGAGTTATAATAGCATCACCGTCACTTCCACTAAAACCCGAGATGTATTCTCTGCGTCGATCGTATGGAGCTACATATTCAGTCTAGAATAAATAAACATATTGAATTCATAATTATTATAAGGATTTTTTCATAAATTTGGATAGTCTTCAATTTTTGTCTAGATATAAAAAATATAAATGAGTTTTAGTAAAATCCAATTATAATGGAAAAGACCAATTTAGAAAAAGTATTAAAATTTTTTGATTAAGTGATAAATAATAAAGAATTACCTGATGTTCATCGTCAGATGTTATTATATAAGCATCTATGGGTTTTTCTCTAAGTTTATATTCTTTCTGCATTATTTCTCTTAGGGCCAAAAGCCTAGCAGTTGTGTTTACTCTGCTGGAAGGCTGTTTAATTGCTCCTCGGTGTGAACATGCCTTTCGTAGTTTTCCTGAAGATCGGTTTTCATCATAAGAAGAACAACTCAAGAAAAGTAAACCTGAAAGTAATAATAACGAATATAGTCTTGAATGAAAATTGTGGTTGCTTACAATAGGATATAATAACGAGATAAGTTGAGAGGAAGTTTTTAAAGGATTGCAAAAGATTGATGGGATATAAAAGTTAGGTGGTTTGGTATTAAATTTTCTAAAAAAAGGAAAACTTATATTCTAATTTCTTCTAAAAGCTTCCGTTAAAGATACGTTTAATATTATTAAAAATATTTCTTTCAAAGTCTGTGCTTTTAAATCGTTGCATGTTGAAGGCAAGTGCATCCATTGTGCGATAAAATTCCACAAAGACTGAAAACGTTTCATGGGAGCCTGTTTATCGACGATCCTTACATTTTATCCCGGAGGGGCCTCAAACCTTTATACAAGCTTGAGCTTAAGACATCGCTTGGGGGATGTCCGCCACTGAAACGATACCTCTACTCGCTCATGTTAATCTGATAACATGTTGACGTCATTCTGGAGCAATTCCCACGCTGCAGACATACTTTCAAGAATCAATGATCGACCTTGACCTTCTTCAGGAATGCAGACCTACCCCAAAGAAAAAAAACTAATTTGAACCAATTTAAACTATTTAAAAATAATTTGAATATACAATATTTCTTTTATATGGGGCATTAAGGTGGTTTCATTTTCATTGTTGAAAAGTTATTCAACCCTTTGTTTAACATCAAAGTTTATGAAAATTTCTCTTATTTCTCATGCTAACCTAATGAGTTGTTGACGTCATTTTCCAATAGCGCGCTTCCTCCATTAAAACATCTCATTTTACGAGCTGTGGAGCCCTTTTGGTACTATTCTTCCAACCATCTTCTCAAAACTCATATCAACCTGATGACGTGTTGACGTCATATTTAGCTTTAAATCCGCCCCCGCATTTTCAAAGTGATGGGACAATTGATCTTTGTTTTCAAACTCATCAATATTTTGATTCTTGAAGTCTCCTTTGAAATAGCTGTGAAAAATTTTGTTATACGTCTACAGATTTTGTGGAATATTTTCACCTTTTAGCATAATAAATAATAATAGGAGTAATTATTATTATTGTTGTTTTAATGGCCTCTTTTGTTTGAAATACTGTTTTAGTATGGATTTGTTTACTTTAAGATCTTCTTGGTATTATGATCTCCTGGTGGGTTGTTGACGTCAGTTCAAACCTGGGCCGCCCCTTGCAAGGTTTAAAGACCCCTTGTTTATCAAGGTGAGACGTTCGTTGAACCCGACTGTTTTGTACAGCCAGAAGTGGTAATGTTTGCTTTTCAACCTTATGCAGCCCTAATACTCCATTTACGTCATGTGACTCCCGCTCAGGGCCACCTACCTTAGGGCTAAAAATACGAATTAACAGAGGGAAGCGAGAATCGAGAATAGGAATAATACTGAAACTTAAAGCTCAGAAATGAGTGGGAATTTAAAATATAGTTTACAAATTACAATATATTTTTCATGGCTAGGTCGCTAGGTGACGATTTATTAATTGTACAAGATGGGTCCTCATACGTGAAAAAAAAGTCAGAATAAGGCGCTTACAAATTTAGTGTTAGTACTGCTTCTAGGTCTTGAAGATGTGAAAATTTACATTTAAATAAGGCTTTAGGAGTCCGATTCTAAGCAATGTCCTTACTTGAAGATAATAATTGTCATCAATACGAGTATCGAGTATACAGGGTGTCCAGAAATTAAGCGGCCAAACTTTAGGAGGCGATTTTACAATTAATTTTAAGAAAAAAAAAACTTAAAGAAAAAAAAATTAAAGAAAAAAAAATAAAAAAAATTTAAAACTGAATAAGGAATATTAGTATAAAAACAAAAATGATTTCAAGTTAACTATAAAAAAGTTGCCGTTGTTTATAACCCCAACCCTCGTTAAAACTACCCTTTCAGAGCTTTCAAAAAATCTGAAAAAAAATGAGAAATTATATCTTAAACGTATTAGCCTTCACACCAAATTTCAAATCTTTATTACAAACCGTTTTCAAATAAATGACAAAAAACTAGTTTTAGTCACAATAGTTAAAGGGCTGTAGCTCCCTTAGGAAGCGAAATCGGACACATGTTTATAACAAGTTTTTTTCTTAAAATTAGTTGTAGAATCGCTTCCTAAAGTTTGACGGCTTAATTTCTGTATACCCTGTATATTTCTTATAACAATTTCCCAAAAAATCCTTAAGAAATCTATCCCTTATCAACTATCCCTAAACCATTAAAAATTAAGTGCAGAATCTTCTTTGTTCGGATTTATTTAGGATGAGAATTTTCATTTCCTTGAGTTTTATTTTTATAGGCTAACCAGTTGATTCCTATATGCTTCGTGCTTCTTATAAACCCATTGATAGTTCAGGAAAACGTGTGCATTCAATTTGAAAATTGATGCTCTTATCGTTTTCTGAATTTAATTTTAGTCATTCATCCAAACTCTCAGGAGATATGAAATGAGAAGCCTTAAACAATCGAAACCTAAGTGAACATGGGCAATTGGAAATATTGACAGAGTTGGGGAAGTATAAATAATAAGTAACAAAAGACTTAAAAATGTACCTAAAGGTATCTTAAAGTTAGTAGGTGATAATAAAAGTAGGTACTACAACTTACTTCAGCTTGCTCCTGCAGATGTTGTATTTGTTTTCATCGACTTGATTTTAGAATAAAGATAATTAAAGAAAAATTTATTATCAAATAACAAAATAAGCGGTTGGTCAACACGTTAGAAGTTTAAGAAGATTGAAGTTTCTCACTCAAACCAAATATAAGGAAGATAGGAAATATGTTGTAAGAAAGATTGACTTTAAATTGTTCCTAATGGCTACAAAGAGGATTATTTTCTTTATTGCATATTGGTTATAATTATTATAATAACAAAACCTGTTACCTGTTTATTGTTTATGCGGTTCGAATTGGAAAGATAAAGTCGTGAAGCTGTTTCCATTTATATGTGAATCGTTCGAGTTTGACTGACCTCCAAAACTGGGGGATGGGAGCGAAAAACGCATTTACTCGTTCTTGGTTTGAATATCATGAGTAGCAGGCTGTCATGAAGAAAAGAAGTTGGGTATTACAGAAGTAGCAGCACCATTTTGTCGTCGATAGTGGTGCCAACACGATATGCATAATTACCACGTTGTGGTATTAGATGACCATGAAGTAGAGATGGTAAGGTAGAATATTCAGGGTAGACGATCAAAATAAAAGAAAAAAGGGGAGAACCTCCACCACAAAACAGAAACAAAACACAAACACCTATCGTACTCGTGCTACAAAGCGGACATTGCAAAATAAGGCCCGCGAAATACCAGGTTGTCATAATGTTGGAAGAGGTATAACACCGCATTCCTGCCATACTCCACATCCCTGAGATCGTTGAACGTATTTTACGATTTTCCTCAAATTTAATTAGCCCATCACATATGTGAATACAAAATATAGTATTTCCACTAAAATTAAGCAATTAATGCAGTATTTATAATGATTTTTTTGGCACATTGCGCAATTTTTCAATTGTTGAGAATTCTGATGCTGAAATTTGCTTGTTTTTAATCATTTTAGCGCGTTTCTTAAGAAGTGGAAGGCAAATGAAGCTTTGTAAAAATTAAAACTCGTTTTAGTGCGCACTCATGCGTGAATTTATTGGAAATCGATTCCATATGAGTATCAAGGTAGCAGAAGTGAGCAAGGGTGTATCGGGCCACGAGAATCGCGACTTGCTCACTCGCGACGCTACTGTCACGAATTTAAAAATTAGAGATAACCGGAATATTTACAAGAAAACAAATATGGAAATATTATAGTAATCATTGTAACAATTCTGATGATATAAGAAACATATTATGATGCCAAATTCCTATTCTCCATCAAAGATTTGAAGTGTTACTTATAATAAGAAAACAGTTGAATACCGTTAAATATTAACAACTTTATCAAGTTTGGTGATGCATCTTTAAATCGAGAATATAGGACATTTAGGATCTTCTTTGTGTTTTAAAAAATTGCTTTACTTTTAAATTGAATATTCAATGAGTAAGATTATCCCAAAAGCTAAATCCAATTTCAAATTTATCCTTATCATCGTTGTTTTGCTTATCTCCAGCATAAGAAAACGTTATTTTCTTCTGTTCAGCTAAATGTTTTCTTCCGGAAAATCTTATATCAATTTTTTTATCCAGGATAAACGGGGATAAACTATATACTAACTTACTTGAGCTAGGAATCTTTATATGTCTATAGAGATAATACATAAAATTATTTATGATAGTAGGAAAAGCTATATATGAGACTGTTGACTTTAGAAAAAGTTTGGTCTCTGACACATACAATATAATATTTATTCATCAAGTCTTAAGTCATATGGCAATCGGAAGTGTCATCTCGTTAGAATGGTAACGGGTAATCCAATACTGTTCAAAAACGTTGTCCAACCCAACTGGCCATATCCACACAATCCACAGTTCTCGTATGTGCTGTGATGTAGAAGAATTTTTATAAATATACCTTATTCGTCTTTGAGATGAATAAAAATGATTACATGTTAAAGGAAACTTGAAATAGGTGTGCGGTGGACTTGATGTGGCTTCTCTTTCTTCCTAAGGGCGTGGCAATCGAGGGTATGAAACTGTATCAGGCTCACATAGCCCAGTGAGGGGTTCAACGAAGCACAGCTTTATCGTGCCAAGCACTACGTGGAAAAAGCTCCACCGAAAGCGCCAACTGCAGACAATTACTCGCCAATTTATTCAACCGATTGGAAATTGAAAATCGGTTTAACTATTGGCGTATCGGAATTATTGGCAAAAGCTTGTCATCGGTGGGGTTGAAAATATTGGAAAGGGCTAGGGCAGCATAAGTACGTGGGGGTACATTTTGGGGCCATCATGTCTATCGGAAATCGTTGCCGAAAAGGCGCTCCCCTATGCGCGAACCAACACCAAAACCATTTCATTTGTCTCCCTGTTTTCAAATGGCCTCGCCAACTCTACAGCTCAAAGTATTGGAAAATGACAGGAAGACAGAAATAATTGATGGTATTTTAGTGCATCATCAAAAATTTTAATAGTTTTTCCGCAACTATCACTAGAAAAAAAATATTACAAAAACTTGAAAAATACACAAATTATAACAGTTATTATTCCAAAATTTAAAACAAATCTTAAGAAAGACGTGTGTACCAATTATTAAAACTAATTTTTATAAATTAAAAAAAAAATTACAAAAAAATTACCAAATTTTTGAAAACTTGGTATACTCAGTTTTTGTGAAGATATTCATAAAAATTTGTAATTGAAAATTTTCTTTTGTAAAACAAATTGACTCAATATTGTTATAGGTATAGTAAAATTATGAGATTTGATTTATTAAATATAATGGGCTTGTCAAATAAAAGGAAAATATTAGGAAATTAATAATGCTTAAAAATTGTTACTTTAAATACACTAACTGTAAATATTTTTGCTATATTTAAAAATTAAAATAACGAAACGTTATTAAAGTAAACAACTTATAATTAAATAATATAATAAAAATGAATAATATTATTTTAAGGTCGAGTCGTTGTCCATCAATCAAAGTCTCGTGTCTCCTCTGTTCTTTATTCGTATAGTGTTGAAGTAAAGGGCTTTAACCCTCTTTCATCTCCTGCGGTCCTGGTGGTAGATTGACGTCAATTCTATTGTTCGGCCTCCCACGCATCAACCCTTTAACGAACGATTGCTTCAAGATGCATCAGAGCAACCCACTAACCTGTTATTTACCTGCATTTTTCCAACCACTTCTACCACTTTCATGTTCTCCTAATCGCCAAGATGTTTAATGTTCCCTCAAGAAATTCCTTAGCTTCCTCATGGGAATTCTATACAAATGCGTTTCATGTTAATCCGATTGACTAGAAAGTGCTTGATATAAAAACAATTGTTTTCTTCAATTTATACTACAGTTGTTTGTTCTATCGATCTCTATTTATAATAAAGCTCAAAGTTGGGGATATTCTTACTTCTTTTACAATTACACAGATTTCGGAGGTGTCTATATGTATAATGAAGTTTTTTTACATTTAAAAGAGAAATTCAAAATGTTTATCTATCAAAATATCTACTTTTAATGGTTTATTTTAAAAAATTCTCCTTGAAGCTGATTAAAAATTTCATCCAGTTACTACCACAATACATGGAAAAAACTTGTGTACCTGCTCGAATATGCATGCCACACCAATTGAAGCCTAGATTAAAAAGAATAGCTATTTCTTCAGTTAATATGCTGAAATCGTCTATACCTACATCTTCGAATTAAGATCTGAAGATCCAATACGGAAAGTTTAAATTCAACTTTATAGAACATGATATACCAACATCTTTAGAGCAACAATCATCAATATCACAAAATCATAGTATCACCACAATGGATAATTTAAGTGATTCAGAAAATATTTGTGATAGAGATTTATTGGGTTTGATTGAAAGAAGCTTTGAGCTTTGAGATGAATAGGTCGAAAAGAAACAGCCATCAGAAAAATGAAAACTTGTTAGTTCCGAGCATTCTGAAGATCAAAATGCCTATAAAAGATTTTCACTATAGAAATCTGAAAAAAGTGAAGAAGTTACACATCAAAACGTGAATATTGGTTTTCTTTACCAGCTAATTTCTTTATTAACGAAGAGAAAAAAAATCTGCAAAAAAAGCAGACAAAGATGCTGAGACATACAGTATAATCCAGCAAAGAGTTTTAAAGAACTAAACCCTTAGAGATGGACTGTTAAATGTTTCATTCAAGAAACCTTCGCTTGATGACTATGAAACTTATATATCTAAAAATCAGCCAATTAACCGAACTAGTGGTTGATGTATAAATATGTATATCCACACTTACTGATGAAATCACAAAAAATATTAGCACAGCTCATAAAAACGAATCAGAATACAATAAAAAAGATACATTACCAGAAACCATTACTGATGAGGATTTAAATAAATTGGCATCAAGTCCTAGGAGATAAGAAACTTGGAGAATTAAAATTGAAATTGGAACATGCAAGGCAACTGGAAACAAAAGTCTTTGATGATGTTATTTTAACTCGTACAAATAACAAAGGATTTTCAAGGCCTCTTATTACTTCATCTCTTTGAGAAACAAGTAAACCTGACAAAAGAATCGATACCCATGAGAATGGAGAAATATTACATTATTTTGCTGACGATGACAAATATTCACTTAAATTTTTGTTTCAAAATTATACCTAGATTAAATACTGCGTAATAATATAATCAGGAATTCTTAAACATGACTAAAAAAGTATTTAGATTTAGATGACATATTACAGACAGTATTAGAAATACAAAGTCTGATTCAAAAACAGAAAAAAAAGAATGAGATAAAACTATTTCAGAACATTAAAAAATTTGTACAAGTTTAGATTATTGTAATAAGTATATACGGTCTGATAAAATGATGATAAACCTTATGTACTCATCATTTCTAGAGGATTTTGTGATAAATTTTGCTGCTACCATACAAACTAAAAAGCAATTAAACTCTTTAACTGGCATTGACTCTTTTGATCTTCTCAACTCATTTAAGTACGTTATACATTAAGAAATATTACCCTGATAAAAACAATTACAAATAGAAGATAACACCTACATCCTAAATCTGTTTGCGAAGAGGTTACCATAGAGTTTAGTTCGCATTTTTGCCACATCTTGGGAAATTTTGTATTAGTTGATAGCACGTTTCTTAATGTCATTATTCTATGACATTTTTAAATTTTCCTTTTAAGTTAGTCTAGATACTTAAAATCCATCTAAATCTAAAGTAACTTTAAACATTCACAATTCAAGGAAATAATTCAAGCTTATTTTTTGAGGTTCAGAAACACTTATTAAAAATCTATTATCCATTAAACTAGTCATTTTTGATTGACATTTACGTACTACCAACTTAAAAAAATAAATTTTGCTACTCAGTATAGCACCGAAAGTGGTATTACTGCATTTAGTTCTTTACCAGCCGTAGTAACGAATTAAAATAGAAAAAAAAGTTTAAAATTTGTTTTTTTTTCCAACTCATCATTTTACTTTGATACTTAAAAATTCAGTTCATAAAACGTTTTTCTTTGGTCTAGTTACCATGTTAAATTTTTTAATTTATACTTTATGAGACTGGGTGATATTTCCACCTGGTATATCATTATTTTGAGCATAAAAATAGTTTTTTAATCGTTTTTTTTAATGAATTAATCCAAAGTTTTCGCCCTAAAGCATGCAGAGCAAAAGTGTATGTCAGTCACGAAGAGCGATAGTAATATAATCCCCCCTTTCCATCGGGAAACTCGTAATCCTTGCGCAACAGGTGGTGGAAATCTGGCGTGGAAAGCTCTAAACCAGTGACCCTAACCGCGGCTTTCACGAAGGTGGCGTCCCAACTACCCGGCGCTCATAATATCAAGGGAAGCGTCGTGGCGCCGGGTGCTAAACGTCGGGATAAACCGCACGTGACCCAGGATTAGACAAAGCCGCCAGGGGTTATCCAGAGTGTAGGCGTGGGAGCTTTACGAGAGATTCGAGTCACAGGCGACCAGATTGTCGAGGATGTCGACGCGTTATACAAATCCCTCTTAAACCCAACACTCATTTCTAGGCTTTTATACATATATACTCACTTTTATGTTTCCAAATAAAAAGAATATCACATAACAAAAGAAAATTCTTTCAGAAAGTATTTACATAATTTTAAACCAACTCTATGAACATATCGCAAAACTTATTTTGTTATTTCATTTTAACCCCGTTAAATAGTAGATAATAAAATATTGGCATATTGGGGTATTATATTTTTCGAGTAAATTATGCAGAAATAATTAAATGGAGATTGTTCTATTTTTACTAACACACGTGCTAGAGATGATAATTGAGGTTCTTTATTTTGAGTATTTATAAATGTTTAGACCCTAATTAGTCAATGAAGAATTAGCCTCAGGAGATAAAAACATTTTCTTCAATAAATGATCCACGACCTTCCCTAAATATGAAGATGGTGTTCTTAGATTAGTATTCTCAATAACCAAAAATATATTTTATATCTTTAAGATTTTTGGATTGAAAAATTTCTAGACTAATAAATTATATGTAATTTTTTATCCTAAAAGAAATCATGAAGAAAAGATGAGGATTTGAGCAACTACCTTGTTCGAAATCACATAACTCAATTGATATCTTGGAGTGAGATTGGAATTTCTTACCTAAAAAAACATGTCATAAACATAAAACTCCAATAGTAATCTAACTGCTCATGTAGAGCATTCGCATATTCTTCATTTTCAGAGGTGAATGGGCAACATATTAGCAGGCATGAAAATAATTTTAGTCCATTTTTAGATTACCCGATATGACTAAAAATTATGAGATTCTTAAAAAAAAATCTCCTAATACAGTGAACATATGATATATTCAACTTTGATAAAAGAAACTTTTGATTTATATGCTTATAAGCTTTATATGCTTATAAGCTTTATATGCTTATGGAAGCCTTGACATAGTCAACAATTTAATTTTCTTGTCGTTTGATATAGTCAACTTCCAAACATGTTACATAGAAATTAGAGGAGAGTAATAATGTTAAAATATTTGATATAGACAAAGTTATAAACTCGTTCAATTTAACTAGAAAGTATTTCCTTCTTATTCATGATATTCTCCTCTTGAGAATAATACGAGAAAAGTCAGTTCTTAAAAAAGTATGAAAAAGTACAATAATGTTATTACAAAATATGTTCATTTGATAATAAAAAATGTTATCGTTAGCGTTCAAATATGCTTCTTATTTGTAGGTGTAATTATTTTGACATTTGTAATTCTTTCCAACAAAGATGACTAAGTATATCAAATATTCACACTATTTAATATTATTTTCAACTCATAAAGGAGAAAAAGAAGCTGATTTTTTAAATATCAAAATTATATGGACTTTTTGAGCCTTGGGCATAAATCATAAATACATATTAAAATTTTATCATTTGAAATGCGGCCATAACGACGGATTACATGAAACAGTGCTCGGTTTTAATCCCTTATTGCAGTCAATAGAGTTAACTCAGTTTCAAAAAATTAAATATTTTCCGTGTACCCAAGTAAAGTCGGGCAAACGAAATTTAGTTTTGACGCATAGGTTTAACGAATATACATACAGGTCCGTATGTATTGCAACGTGATTGCAACTAAGCCAAGAAAAGTTTTACAAGTTATCATACAGAGACAAATATTGACTAAAACATTGTTGTTCATTTTTTTACAATTTTCAAAACAGAATAGTAAATGTTCTGTTATGTGCAATTAAAATAAGGAATAAATAATTAGTGAAAAACAATCATTTTTTTTATTTTTAATTGGTGCATTAAGGGGTTAACTGTAATCAAGGGAGTTATATATTTTTTGTCATACTTATCAGTTTAAAACTGGTTTTAACATAAACTTTTTCATGCAACCCACCTTTAGTAATTTTTTATTACATTTTAAAATTATACTTTACCAACTGATATACAAGTTGATATAATTTTAATATTTTCAAAATGCTCTAACTTTTTAACGAATGGAAATTTGAAGAAGCACATAAGTTTATCAGAAATTGGAGTATTTTTTTTAAGAAAAAAAAATAATTGAAACCTGGGTTATACAGGGTGATGATAGTTTTCAAAATATCGTAAAAAAAAACAAATAATGCGGTTTTCGTTTTTGTTTTAATTCGAAAACCGATCTAGTTAGACGTTTCTAACAAATACATTTACCACGTTTCTGTGCAGTTTTGAAAATGTATTGAATACGCTTCGAATAAGAATATATAGACACATTTTTACAAAGAATCCGAAAATGTTATTAGTTTTGTTATATCTCTCAGGAAAATAAAAAATTAGTTCTACTCAGAGTATGTATTTTTATTATATTCTAAAAATATAAAACTTTAATCTACAAACCAAAATAAATTTTGATATCCTGGCTCTTTTGGATACGTTGCTTTTAAGTTTATAGACTAGCTTTATACAGGGTGTCCAAAAAATAGCGGACAAGCTCTTCGGTATGTTGTTGAAGACATTTCAGAAATCCCCCGAAAAATAGTTAAAAAAATATAGTGGGAAAGATATGAAGGGTGAAAGTTTGGAATTCAACTTCTTCATTTTTATGAAGTTTGAAAAACTACTAAGTGTCATGTAAAGTTTGGCTTCTCTTTAGTCGTTTAGTTATAAACAAGTGTGGTGCGTTTCAAATTTACAATTTGAAAGTTAATAATTTTGGGTTGTAGTATAAAGAAATAAGAAAAAAATAAAAAAAAATTCAAGGCTCTACGACTTTTTGTTCAAAAGATATGAATTTTTATATAAAATATGGTATTCTGATAAATTAGTAAATATGTATTTCGAAAAATTCATATTTCGCTTAATTATTAAAATTAAGAAATAAAAATTCGTACAGATATGTTCGTAAAACTTATCGATATTATCTTATTAAATTTTTTAAAATTTAATTATTTTTAAAGTACATTACCTAGAAAAGTTTTGATTTTTTTGAGTTTTTGGGGTGTAAATTTTTTTTGAGGGGTGTAGAGGGCAAGTGACCCCTACATTTCATCCATTTTCTATTATCTTTCATTTGCGGGGTCGATTTTGAAAATATTGTAAAAAAAAATTTTGGAGATATTTTTAAGGCTACGGGCTTGAAATTTTTCATGGAAATCGATTTTTATTGTTTTTCTCAAAAACTGTAAAAGTTAGCGATTTTAAATTTTTACCAAAGGTAAACACCATGGATAGACGCATTTTAAAAAATATTTGGTTAAAATCGGCTAAACAGTTTTTTTGGAAAAAATTCGCAAAGTTTTCTCAAAATTTTGGAACAAAGACGGCCCTGGACGACGCAATTTTAAACCGAAAATTAAAACTTTTACGGCATTTGGCGGGGGAGGTGTCGCTGCAAATTTTAAGCTATCAATCGTCTGGGTGGTGGTAATAGTTTCGAAGATATTAATTATTTTCTGAAAAGTGAAAAAATTCAGGCCGCAATTTTGGCTCCAAACGGAAATTTTGCATGTTTTAGCAACATTTTCGGCCATAACTCGATAACGAAAAGAGATAACGAAGTGATTCTTTTTTTGTCGTAAAATGAACATTGAAAGCTTTCAGAAAATGTATATTACGCTGGGGCAAAATAAAATTTGAGGGGTTGAATAGACCGAAACGCGTCAAAAATTACGACTTTTTTAAATGCGATCTTAAAAAAAATAATTTTTCTTTATTTTTTGTAAATTTAAAAAACCCTGTGCGTGGGCAATTTTAGCTCCGGAGGTAGATTTAAATGAACCTTTAAAATCGCAAATCGGTTAAAAAATGGCCCGACGGGAGCCACTCGCCTCAAAATTCAAAATTTCCAGTTGATTTAGGCATTCCGAACCCCTTCGAAAATAAAAATTTCCTACGCGCTACCCGTTGTAGAAATTATTCTTTTATAAGGCAGTGTAGAAAAATTTAATGATTTTTGGAAAGTGTGGGCTACAGTGGTAGTACCAATCGGCCGCGTTTAGCGCAATTTTTTGAACATTTTACGTTCGATTTTTTTCTGAAACAAAGGGTTCAAATTTTGCGGAGTTGATTTTTCTGCTTATAAATATGAATGTAATAAGCAAAATAAAAAATATCGCACCGTAATATCCAACCCCTATCGAAAGTTACGAATTTTCAAAGTCCGCGTCGAAAAAGCAAGAAAAACGAAATGCAAATTTAAAGGCCCCAAATTAATACAAAAAATCAAGATATCAAAAAAAGGGCTCGGATCGCCATAATAACGTGTATCTAGTTTGTAAATCGAAAACCCGCTATTTTTTTGCACCTGCTGATTCTCAAATATAAGGGGTACAGTTTGAGCACATTTGCCGCCCGATAAACGTTAAATTTGTACTCTTGGCGTCTCGGCGCCGGGGCGCCACACGGTTGCTCCTGGAGACTTAAAAATGGCCTGGGTTCATCCCCAGGATGTGAGAATAAAAGGGGCCAAATTTCGTCGCTCCCCTATAAAACCGGACGGGGGTGCGATTTCTCAAATTTGACGCGAGAAAAATCGACCGTTTTCGAGAACTTTTTTCAGAGCGTTAGCGTGCTCGGAAAAATTTTAGATTCTAACCCCGCTTAGAATCGGCATCCCTCTTCACGATGCAATCAGAATTTTTAAAATCTGACTAAAAAAACTGCCCTTTTAGCGGCTCGTCGCAAAAAACGTCCGAATTTGGGGTAAAAATACAAAAGGGGCTGTATCTCCGCCCCCTTAATAGATAGGTTCGGACGGGTCAAAACCATCTTGTATAGAATTTGGTCCTCTATAACATACTAAAATTTGATGCGATTCGGGGAGAATTTCAGACAGTGAGGGGATGAATTCAATTTTTCGTTCGGGGGGGGAATAACTTTTTTCGGGGCGCTCCGAACGAAAAGGGACATTTAAACTTTTTTCTTAAAATTTTCTCTTCTTTATACATGCAAAATTTCAACTCTATACGAAAAAAAAACATTTTACGTTTCTTACGGTTTTAGTATTATAGAAAATATTTAAGTCAAATTTGGGAATTTTTGAAAAATGTTGAATGCGTTTTATTCGGGAAGCCATTTCAAATCGATTGCGTCCTTTTTCTTTTTTGAAAACCAAAAAATAAGGAAAATATTCCGAAAAATGACAAAAAAAAACAGCAAAAAGACGGAAAATTTTGATTTTGCTCGTGTGACGTTAATTTTTAAGATATCTTCATCGTATATAGATACTCACCGTCTCCGAACGTGGTCCCTCGTCGTCACGTGCAGCGATTTTTGAGGTTCAGAGCGCCTTCGGAGGAGTACTTTAAAATAGGAGTGCGTTTTTTCCCGTAAAAAATCGTGTTTTTTGTTTTGACCCCGAATCCGTCCCTGGTGGTATTTTTGAACGAAAAAAAATTCTATTCGGTGCGGCTCGACCTTCTCTTTGAGAATCCGAAGAGAAAATTGAAAAATTTTACTTAGTTTTTATTTTATCGTCGAAAAACGGGCAAAAAAAGTTGCGGGGGAGGACTCGGAGGCCCGTTTGACCCCTTAATCTAAAGGGTACGCTCTGGGCGCCGTATAGCTTCGAAAGAGATTTTTTCGCCGAAAACGCCGGTACGCGCCTTTATGTCGGATTTCGAGGGAACATATGTTTAATTTTCCCTCAAAGTGGATTTTTTATAAAAAAAAATTTTTGTTTTGACCCTGAATCCGTCCCTGTTGGAAGTTTTGAACGAAAAAAAATTTTTTTTATATGCGGCTCGTCCTCCTCTTTCAGAATCCGAAGAGAAAATTGAAAAATTTTACTTAGTTTTTATTTTATCGTCGAAAAACGGGGAAAAAAATTTTGCGGGGGCGGACTCGGGGGCCCGTTTGACCCGTTAATCTAAAGGGTACGCTCTGGGCGCCGTATAGCTTCGAAAGAGATTTTTTCGCCGAAAACGCCGGTATGCGCCTTTATGTCGGATTTCGAGGGAACATATGTTTAATTTTCCCTCAAAGTGGAGTTTTTATAAAAAAATCTTTAATCCGGTCCTGGAAAAAAACGGCGCCCCGTAGAAAAAAAAGTTTAATATAAAAAAGATGCGGACGGATGAGGAGAAGAAAATAAAAAAAAAATTTCGAAAATCGCCCCGGCCGTTTTCGAGAAATTTTAAAAAAACACTTTTTTCTTCAACGCCCTGTAGATCCTTCAAAATTTTTCCGATCGAAAAATGACATTTAACTTTTCGTCTTGCAATTTTCTCCCCCTTCGGCTCGCAAATTTTCAACACTCCCCGAAAAAAAACACCTCCCCATTTTCTTACCGTTTTAGTATTATAGATTAAATTTAAATCGTATTCTAATAACTTCACAATTATTTTTTTTAATTGAGGTTATGACAGCTAATTTTCAATTTAACGTAGTGGAAAGCTTATACGCCATTTTTTGAACACCCTGTATTTATTGCTCCATAAATTGGCTGTCCTTATTTTACATTATTAATTAGCTCTGGACTTTAAAAATGTTTTTTTTTAATTTAATCACTTTTAAAATCAACAAAGAATTAAAAATTATCTTTTTTATAAAAGACTATAACTCACTTAAAATTTATGAAAATACAATTAATATGATTAACTATTAACTGTATATAAATTATATTACTGTTTATTTAGAATTTATTTTATTTCTATAAAATGTATTAACGTTACGTATGATATTTAATTAATTTTATTTAGTAAATGAATGCAATATTTTGATTTAATTTCGAATGAATAAAATATATTTTAGCCTGTATAAACGTATTTATTATTAGTTTGTTCATTGTTAATTATAAAACTATAAACAAAGTACTTAAATTTAATTTATTCTTTGAAATTTCCTATTAATATATTTTCCTGCAATAATTTTTAATAATTAAATTAAAATTAATTTTTAATAATTAAATTAAAAATTTTATTTCCAAATTCATGGTATGGTAGATACATTATAAAATAAACATTTTTAAATTACTTTAAAATGAACAAAATATTTTAATATATTATGCATTTTTAATTTACAAATACACTCATTACAGTTTTTGATTTATTTACACAATTCTAAATAATCTAAAAATAGGTCTTCAAATAAGTTTTTGGTGTTTTGATTAACGGAATTGCAATATCTTGGCGAGACATTTTTTTCTTAGCGCATGATAAAATTGCAACCGCATGTCAATGACTGAAATAAGTTTTGTGCGTAAACTTCCGTTTTAAATTCATATAAATTGTTGCAATTTTTTTGAATATATTCATTAGTGTTTTTCAAGTTCTACAAGACCTAAAATGCCTTTCCCAACTGTTAAAAGAGAACCTGCAGCCAATCAGTTGCTTGAGTACGCCGAAAAACAACAAGTAAGTCAATTTTTTATTTTAAAAAATAGTTTTTAAATTACTTAAAACCCAGCTAAAAATTTAAAATGACATATTTTCTATAAATTTAATTAAAAAATTTATGTGTATGGATATTTAAAAAAAATTGCATTTTTTGTATTTTTTAGTGAGGAATTTCCTATTATTAATTTTACTAAATATTAAATTTCTTTAAAAAGATTAAAGTACAAAAACTTTGTTTTAAGTTTTATAACGATATATGCTTATTTAAAATAATTTGTTGCTAATAAATTCTCTTTTTATAAATTATAATAATTATCTTAAAAGCAATACAGAAAATGTGAAGCAAAGTAAAGTGTATAATTAAATAGGTTCGGATAAAACGAGTGGATTAATTACCTATCTCACTAAAGCTAATTTTTTTCACTTTTTATAAAATTACCTTTTTTCTTTGTTCCTGAATTTTATTTTCAAAATTAGATTGTGAACTAAAAAGGTATAGTAATTAAAGAGATAAAAGTATTATTTCTAGTTTTGCATTAAATCCTGACTAAACTAAACATATTTTAGGGTGTGAAACAAGCAGCAACAACAACATCGGGCAACCCAATTCCAGAAAAAGATGCCAGTCTTACAGTGGGAATCAAAGGACCTATCCTTCTCCAAGATATCCCAAATATAGACGAGCTAGCTCATTTTGATCGCGAACGTATCCCTGAAAGAGTGGTCCATGCAAAAGGTGCAGGAGCTTTCGGGTACTTTGAAGTGACCCATGATATCACTCAATACACTGCAGCAAAGGTATTCTCAACAATTGGAAAACGCATTCCTATAGCAGTGCGATTTTCGCAAGTTACTATGGAAACGGGATCTGCTGATACAGTTCGCGATCCAAGAGGATTTGCGGTGAAATTCTACACGGAAGATGGTATTTGGGATCTTGTTGGTAATAATACCCCAATATTTTTCGTAAGGGATACAATTTTATTCCCAAGCTTTATACATACATTAAAACGAAACCCGGTTACGAACCTACGGGATTGGGATATGTATTTCGACTTCTTCTCTTTAAGAGCAGAAACTACTCACCAATTTATGGTGCTTTATTCTGATCGCGGAATACCTGATGGTTACAGGTATATGCACGGTTATGGATCTAACACATTTGCGTTTGTTAATGCCTTAGGAAAAATTTTCTACTGCAAGTTCCATTACTTAACGGATCAAGGAATCCGTAATATATTTTCTGATAGAGCGAGACAAATTGCGGGGGATGACTCCAATTATTCAATACGTGATTTGTATAATAATATCGCGAAAGGTAATTTTCCATCGTGGACTTTCTATGTTCAAGTTATGACTCCTGAACAAGCCAACGCGAGTCCTTTCGATCCATTTGATGTTACCAAAACATGGCCTCATGCCGATTACCCTTTAATTCAAGTTGGAAAATTGGTGTTAAATAAAAATCCCAGTAATTATTTTGCGGAAGTTGAGCAATTGGCTTTTAATCCAGGAAATTTGATTCCTGGAATTGAGCCGAGTCATGACAGGAATTTGCAGGGAAGATTGTTTGCTTATGCTGATACTCAAAGGTATAGGTTGGGGGCGAATTATAATCAGCTACCTGTTAATTGTCCGTTTAGGGTGAGTAATTTTAGTAGAGCGGGACAAAATACAGTTGATAGCCAAGGAGGTGCTCCAAATTACCATCCTAATAGCTTTGGAGGACCTGAACCCGACGCCAGAGCTAGAGCTTTATCGCCCAGTTATACTCTGGTTGGAGATACTGTTAGGCTTGATACTGGTTTGAACGATAATTTTACTCAAGCCAGAGTTTTGTATCAACGAGTTTTACCTGAGGATGAAAAGGCGCGATTGGTTGATAATATTGTGTACGATTTGAGGAATGCCAATGCGGTTATTCAGGACCGAATGGTTGGGAACTTATCGAAGGTTGATGGTAACTTAGGAAGACTTGTTTCTGAAGGATTACGGCGTAATAATAATCCTCATGCGTATGCCAGTATTTAAAAATTGTAATCAATGAATTTATGATTAAAATTATATGAGCATTTAAAGAGTGTTTTTATTTGTAAAAGAATCTAACACAATCTAATTCTAAACAAAAGCAAAAACTTACTTTGTTGCAAAGATTAGAAACTTAAAGACCAGGCGAACATGGGTTGTAAGAGGCAACTGTGTCTAAAAATGCGGAGACCAGAGAACAGGAGCAAAAAAGAGGTGATTTTCCTTCTAATCGCTAGTAGCAAGTAATTGGTTGTCTATTGCATCAACGTGTCTCCTCCAAATAGGTTAAATTTTTGGAAAGGGACATATAGTAGTTGACCAGTCGTATATGAAGACGAGATTACGCCAAATCGTCACTCACACCATGTCAGTCCATGACTGACAGAACTTGCCGGAGTCGTTCTCCTCCACGATCAGACCACCATAAACGACAAGAAGTGCTTGAAACATTCCTTCTAAGTTCTCTAATTCTCCATTAATTTATGCAAAAATTATCGGAAATTAAGCAGAATACTTAACAAAGAAGCAGGACGAAGAGGAGGACCTTGAGAAGCGGTGAAAGTATTCAGTGAGGAATTCCAAGCATTCGTTTTAAGTAAAGGGGTAAGACAATAGTGAATTCTGGGTATTAGGAGGACATGAGTTTTGAAGAGATGAAGATATTATTCTCAAGTGTTGAGAGGAGGAGGGTGGGTGGATTCATGGAGTGTGTGGCGTTCTTTCTACACGTGACGCGTGGATCGTGTGGGATTTGTAACAGAATTGCATAGAATGAAGAAGGTTCAACACACGCATGATTACATATCCTACGCACGCATCGTATTTATTGGTATTGGGCTTACAATTCTCTTTCATGATCAAATAAGTACTTGAACAAGTTTTAAAGACAAAAAGTAAAATAAAAATTAATAATGGTTTGTTAACTCTATGATAAGTTACTTTAAGTTACTCCAAGTATAAATATAGACTGCAAAGAATTAATTTATAAAATACAATAAATTTATGTGTGACAATTGTGGGAGGAAGTATTTAGTATTTAATCCTCGTAGCATTTATATCGAGTACAAAAATAAAATTAGGAATTGCTTTTTGATTGCGAAAAGGGAGCGGAGCTGGGTGCAGTTTAATAACCCAGATTTGCCGCAACATTTCTAAATTAAAAGTGTGTTTAGCTTCTTTTAACACGCACTTCCTTGATTTTTATAAGATAAATGTTGATGATAACAAATTTTAATTATTATTTTTTATAGGTACCAAAATATTGAAATGGAAACAATGTTAGCAATGATACTTAAATTCATTATATAGGGTGATCATTTGAAAACGATCCACCCTAAATAACATCAGTTTGATGATATATATGCCTTTTGCCCTAGCCACCTTGACTTTAAAATTTTAAATTGTAATGTTAATGTTTTGAATACAATTGTTTTTAAGTTTACAGTAAAAGCATATCCATGGGCAGATGTGGAATCAGATCACAATCCTATTATAGCTACCATAAAAGTCAAACTAAAGAAGGTCCAAAAAAGGAACGAAAACTTAAACTAAAAACAGACCAAATCAGATAAAGTGCTAAGATAAACATTAGCAAAAATCTCATTCAAATCATGCAAGGAGACATAGCGGTTAGAAAAGTAAATGAGGCATGGGACAGCATAAAGGAGCCTTACTGGACGGAAATCAGAACGAACTAAAAAACAATACTCGGTACTCGGTCTCCCAAAGAACAGTGGATGACAGACGAAATCCTGAAACTCATGGAAAATAGAAGACCATATACAGGATAGGATAGAGATAAATACAAAGAAATGCAACAACAGAGCAGACAAAAAATCAGAAAGCCCATCAGATATGATTCATTTAATCTACATAAAAAGATCAAAGAGTTTACTGCATGGGAAGGAAAAAGCAAAATGGTTTAATAAAGGATAAGGACGGAACGATTATAGTGGATATATAGAGAAAAAAAATCAAAAGGTCGGAGGAATATATACAACAACTATTTGATGACACTAGAAATGAAAAAGATATAGACGAAACTACAGAAGGCCCCCTAATAACAACTGAAGAGGTAAGCCATGCTAGTAAAAACTCTTAAGATAGAAAAGCGGTAGGCCCAGATGAGATTCCAGTAGATTTCCTCAAACTAATCGACAAGTTGAACATCCTAGTAAACCTATACAATACCACTTATAAGCCAGGAATCATACCTCAAAATTGATTAAAATAAACCTTCATTCCGATACCGAAAAAGCAAAACGCAAAAGAGTGCTCAGATTACAAGACTATTAGCCTGATGTGCCATACATTGAAAGTACTCCTAAAAGTTGTTCATAACTGCATATACAAGCAGACGGATGTCAGCGAGACACAGTTTGGATTTCGTGAAACCTAGGGTACAAGAGAGAAGAATTATTTAGCATGAATGTCATAATACAACGATGTCTTGACATAACAGTGACTTATACATCGGATTTATCGACTGCGAAAAAGCTGTCGACAAAGTTAAACACGAAAACTTAATGAAAATAGCACAACAAAAATGCCTTGACTGTTGGTGCAATTCTGAGCAAATCTACAGTGAATTCAAATAAGATTGAAGATTGAAACCATTGACATTGCAAGGTAGGAAACTTAGGTTTTTCACAGTTGGCGACACTAGATGAATGCGTTGTGCTCCGGTGAAAAAACTATATTGAATATTTTAACTGCACTAATTTTAGTTTTGAAAAGAACTGTCTTTTTATAAGATTTGTAACACACTGAGAATTGACTTGAAAATATAAATAATAAAGTGACAGATCAGATTTAAATTTGAATGTAAATTTACAGGTGCACAACTTAGCAAGTTTAAAATCACTACAGAGTATGTTTGGTTGCATAGTTGCGGTTTCAGTCTTTTTTGAATTCACTGTATAAGCCCTAAAAGGAAACATCTGTAAGGTTACCATGGAAACCTTCTATTACAACCCATATAAAAAATCTTATAGACCGGGAGATGCTGACAGATTTCAAGTGACGATTTTCTCGTTTATGCCTTTGAGAGGACTGAAAGGTATAAAAGTGCTGATAATAATGAGGAAAAATTTGAGCGGTCCCCGGTCATCTAAAAATCCTGTAAATTTCCACAACATTTTCCGGCACTTAACCTCACTTCGGCATTCGCTGACCTTATGCCATTGTTTTTATGGGCGATTCATGATGAGAACTTTCATACTTTCATTTGACAGCAACGAGAAAATCGCCGAAAATTTTCCTTGACAACTTCTGGTCATCATTTAAACCCTTTGGTCACCTGCAACCCATATGCCTATAATTTTCCGCTGCTAGAGTGTATTTTAACTTTGTGTTAATGTATATGGCAGCGGCGACAAAATCGTCTCAAAATAAATATTTTTTGAGCAAATGAAAATTGAATTTTTCATATGATGGTCACAAGGGGACCGCTCAAATTTTTCCTCATTATTATCAGCACTTTTATACCTTTCAGTTCTCTCAAAGGCATAAACGAGAAAATCGTCTCTTGAAATCTGTCACCATCTCCGGGTCTATTACAGATTCTTCGTGTAAGAACTTAAAGATTTGCACAAAATTGCACCATAAAATGACATCAGAATAATAAAAAACTTGTAATGGAATCAGAAAGCTCAGATAAACATGGAAGGGCATGACTCGGAAGAATTAGATATCCGTAGAGGAGTGCGACAAGTCTGCATACTGTCGCCAATTCTGTTTAATATGTATTTAGAGTGCATATTTAGTGAAGCCATTAGCGGGGACTCTGGGGGAGTAGTTATAAACATACAAACTTTAAATAACGTGCGATACGCAAACGATATCGCGATAATAGCAACACGCATCCAAGATCTCCAGAAAAAGATGGTAGACATAAATACTGTTGGTGAATAATCGAAAGAATGAGAAGCTACCACTACTTGAGAACACGAATATATTGACCTTTGTCAAAATGAAGAAACTGTTCATAGACAGAAACCTCGACCTAGCCCTACGAATCCGAATGGTACGTTGCTGTATCTTCCCGACATTGTTGTATAGCATGGACGATGAAGCAAGACAACATTAAAAGATTGAGTCATTCCAAATGTGGATATATCGCTGCATACTCAAGGTACCCTTTTAACTAATGAAGAAGTCTTAAGAAGAACGCATAAAGAAAAGAAACTGCTACTAACCACCATTAAAAGAAAACTCGAGTACTTGGGACTTATTATTCAGGGAAAGCTACAGTAAAAGAGATCCATAGGGCACCGCAGAACGTCCTGGTTGAAGATCGTTCGAGAATGGTACGAAAAAACATCGACGGAACGAGTAGCAGTTTCGAAAATTAGAATAGCTGTGATGATTGCTCCGATAGGAGACAGCACCAGAACAGAAGAAGTTTTTAAATGTCCCCAAAGAAAAAAATCCAATGGCGAAAGATCGGGACACTATCAGACCTCTTCGTCCGATCCATCTTCCTGCAAATCGGTCATTTAACCACTCTGTTACTGGTAAAACATAATGTGGCGGTACACCGTCTTGTTGAAAGTATACATTTTCTTCGTCAAAAATCAAGAAACATGTTATACTCCTCATTTTGTTGCTTTTCTAAATTTTCTGTTACAAGAGGATCAATTATATACTCAAGGAGTAAATATCGTTCTACATTTACTTTCATAAATATTGGTCCTATCGTAGCATTTCCTAAAATTCCAGCCCAAACATTGATTTTTTGAGGAAATTTTTCAAAAATAGCAAATTATACACTTGCTAGATAATCTGGAGTTATTATCACAGTAGTCTAACTTTAAGCCAAAAATATAAGCCTAGCTTGAAAATTTTCAATGTATTCAGAAAATATTTACTCTATATAATTTAGTCCTAATAAAGTTCATTACTCCGCTTTTCAAGTGCAGCACCCAGTTTTTATTCATTTTTTACTTTCCTGTTGTAACATATCATTTACAATTTTATGGGGTGCGTTGATATTTCGTTCCCCAAATTGACTGACCCTATTTTACATTCTTTCTGTGATAATAAGGTTACCAACTGCAAATGGTGTAATATGCTAACTTTATTACCTTCTTATTCAGTTGCTACGTAAATGAGGTCCCTCGTTTCAGAACGGCGATAATAATGGCCTACAGACGCTTCAATGCACATTTCGAAATGTCAAGCTAACGAAAATTAATTTCATTAATAAAATGTAGTATTAAACTATAAAAATAACTTTACGTAATTTGTATAACACATTTTGTATTCATAATTTTTGTGGCTAATTGCCACATAACTAAAAAATTGTCTACTTTTTCCATCGGATCCTTACTAATTTTGTACAAAGTGCGAATTGATATCGGTTTTATTGTGAATTTCGATTAGATGGCTACTTTAACAAAAATTTTGCAAATCAAAATGGAGGAAGGCGAGTAAAGGCTTTGTTATTCTTTGAGTTTTTGTTAATTTTAGTAACTACAAGCACCCACGCATAAAATCTACATAAATAAGTTTTTATTTTTTACTTCTCTTCCAGCTTTTCATATGACCACCAAAGGTCGTGTCTGATCTCCGAAATCGCGAATAGCTACAACAAATCTGTAAGTGCACAAATCTAAACAAAAATCTTTACTCAATTTCTTGTGTAAATATTTACATGCGTGTATAAATTGATTTATTAAAATTTTCGCTTTCAAACATAATATGTCCCAATTAATCAAATTTATATTCATAAATCGTTACAACTTTCAAATATTTACTTCATACGCACCAGATCTGAAGCGTGCTAGACATTACTAAAATATGAAATTAAAAATATCTAGAAAGATAATAAATACATTTTAAAAATAACCAACACCTTAGAATTAAAAATTCACACCCGAGTTAAAAATAATCAAGTACAAACTGATGACTAAAAAAAGCGACAGGAAAAAATACATTTTTTTTTACTTTCATCCTGAATTTTCTTTCTTTCCTTTCTATGCTGATTACATCCAAAAATTTCAGGCGATATTTAGACCAAGGATTATTCCATCAGTTTCGAAGAAGATTCGAAATGTTTCCTTATTAATTTTTTTCACCCGATTCAAACTTGATTTGCCGTAAAATGTGTTGATATTTTTTTGGTCATTAACTATTTGGGTCACTACCATCGCTTTTACATGATGACGCATTTATAGCCGTTGCCGTCCAAAATAGATGCACTTGACTCACAAATCACAAAATCCATTACGCAAACTTCAAGGAAGAGAATAGTTTTTTGCTTACAAATATTTGATAACCATATTAAATATGGATTCTGTTTTTTACTCTCCGTTTTCTCCTACAGATTAACGTGAAATGACTTAAAATCCTCAAAAAAATCAACCAAAAGTACACATTGGATCAGACCTTACATTGATAAGAATATTTTTAGACTTTATTGTAAAGTTTTTAATTGAAATAATGAAAATGTTTTCTCTTGTATATAAATTAAGAAAAATCATTTGTGGCATCATTAAATTTACATAAGTTGGTTGAATCAACAGGTGAAATTTGATTTTATTAGTGCTCTAAAAATTTAAACTTTTGGAACGTATCCAGGAATAATGAATGTATATTTACATTGTAAAAATTACCAAAGAAATATTTGTTTATGTTTCAATTATAAGTACATAAATAACGTGATTTTCTTTGTTTGAATTATTGAATTATATACGATTACTACGTTTTTTTTTTATTATTAAAAAATTGTATTTTTTTCAAAACCAACCTATTCTATGTATCTATCTATCTATTTCAATAGTAACCAAGTAAATCCTTTTATTTTTAAATATGAACCAGTTCCCTATAAAAATAAAATTTTTTACATCTTACCTATAATATAATAATAGAGTAAAACCTTCATTTTTGCAATGATCACTTATTTTTAATTTTACACATTAAAATCTTTATTTGGTAAGTTTTTTTGGAATTTGCGCGTGTTGGTTTAACGTGTGGGACGCGTCGCGCGAAATTTTCAGTTTTCAGGCTGAAAATGTAATCAGGAATGGGAGTTGCGCCGAGGAAATCGCGAATTGGAGCCCGAAACCTATTTAGCGCCGGCTTGAGCGGCGCGAATGCAAATGTGATATGCGGAAAAGATTTTCTAGGACTCGCTTCACGCATAATTAGGTCCTTTGTTTCTTTTGACTAAATACTGCATTTGCATCATTAGAAAAAATAAACACACAGTGTTTTATCAAATTTCTAAACTATGCAAGCTCTAGTCAAAGGCATAGATGTCAAAGGAAGTTCTTGTTTTAACACACCTTCATTTTATTTAAAATAATTACCATATCACCATTTTACCAAAAAAGTGGGGCTACAAAAATAATTTTTTAGTTGTACGAGATTCTCAAGATTTGCTATACAATTTTTTGCACTTGAATTTCTGAATGCAATTGGGGATATGGCGATTCAAATTAATTTAAAAATAGGTAACCACTTTTACTATGATGTCAAGGTTGACCTTGAGGTCAGCGGCATAACAGCTGACATATAGCAACTAACCCACTTATGACGTCATTTCAAGAGTTTCACGCAAGCCGCAAGGGGAGATCGCTTAGCTTGAAACGCCAATAAAATCAAAATAATTTAATTTTTCAGCAGTCAACTACTTAAACAGTATTAACCACGAATAGATTCTTCAAAACATTTAAAAACTCTAATCTATAATCGTATGCATTACGACGACATTAGTAGCTTTTACAATAATTAAAATATGCCTTTAAATATCTGAAATATGCTTTGAATTTTTCAAACTATGACATAACTAGCCGGATTTTGTAAATAGTTTAAATAATATTATATAAAAGACTTCCGAAGGACGAATTTTTCAAAAAATAAAAGTATGTATTAGATCTAAAAAATAGCTGATATTCGCATCAATTTAAAAAGCGGTCTTTATCAATAATAGATCGTTTATCCATTGTTTGTAGCATCGTTGAAGACACTAGCATGTATTCAGCGACCGTGATGAAAATTTTAGAGGCGTCGTTAAAGCAAATCACGTCTTTAAGAAAATATTTCTTTTGAAGAAATATTTTTTAATCACGTGTTTATCGTTAACGACGCGCCGTAAACGTCGCAACGTCTCTAAATTTTTCATCACGGTCGCTGAATATACGCTATAACCTTTTATTTTCGGCGAATTTGAGCAAATAAGTATAAAATAGGTGATATTTTGCGTATTTAAACGATTACTATTTGGCCTTTTTTGACCGGCGAGATGTTAGCAATAAATTTTCCAGCAATAAGAGTTTTATATGTAATTCTCCATAAAAGGTTTTTTTTTTAAACTTTCAACTCATAAGAAAAATAAATACACGAAATTAAAAATCAAAGGGCTACCGAGTGGTCGTTGTTTCTTTTGAAAAAACAACGTATATTTATTATTTTTTAAAACATACTATAGTGTGTCCGTTTGGCCAACGTAAATTGAAGAACTGGCGAGAAGTTAGCCATAAAATTTCTAGCCACAATTTTTAACATGTATTTTTCCATATAACTTTTTTACTTTACACTGTATAACAAAACTAATTATACATCTGGAAAGCTCAAAGAATTATCTATGTTTCAGAACTATTGCCTATGCTTGCCTCATAATAATAAATCCGTAATTTGAAATTAATTAGGTAAGTACCTTAGGAAACCAAAAACACTTAAATAGGTGTAACTTTAAAAAAAAAACTAAAATAAAACAATCAATGGAAACTGCATAAAATTCTCTCTATTTCCATATATGTATAATACAATGCCAACCACTAATTATTAACGTATTAATTAACCAAAAACACTAATTTCTAAGTAATTTTTATATAGATAGATATTTGATTTCGTCCTAATTGTGGAATAACAATAAAACCACTTTTAAAATCTGTATTCAATTTTGAAAGCACTGAAATGTAACACAATGCTGGCAACTAATTATTGACTTATTAATTAACCAAAAATACTAAATTTTGGTTCTAATGGCTACCAATAACCGGCCATAAAAAAGTTATTGGGTTCATTTGATGGGGAATCTAATAATAAGCTTTACAACGGTGTATTACTCAATGCTAGCCAGGCTAGCCTCATCATGATACTTGTTTAATTGAACTTACAATAAAATCACAGCGAAAATCTTTGGTAGAAAAAAACTAAAACCGCTTTTGGAATCTGTATTAGATTTTGAAAACATTGATGTATAATACAATGCTAGCCACTAATTAAAGACTTATTAATTAACCAAAAACAATAACAAACAATTTTTTTGACAAATAGTTCGAGTAAACAATTATCCTGCCAAGGCAAGCATTATGTTATAAACCGTTGGAAAACTGCTTAAATTTCCTTTCAAATGAACTAAATAACTTTTTTATGGCTCATCATTGCTGGCCATTAGAATCAAATTACTCAGAAATTACTGTTTTTGGTTAATTAATAAGTTAATAATTAATATCTGGCATTGTTTTATATATTAAAATGTAGGGAATTTAATGCAGATTCCATTGATTGTTTTATTTTAGCTGCTATTTTTCTTAAACAAAAGTTACACCCATTTAAGTGTTTTTGATATTTTAAGGTAGTCACCTGGTTAATTGCAAATTGCGGAATTATTATAATGAGGCATTTATTTTCATTAGTACTGTAATGTAGACATTTCCTTGAACTCTCTAGTGGTATAATTAGTTTTTTTTTGTACAATGTAAAATAAGAATAATATGATGCTTTTTCTTCTTATGGAGAAATACATTTGATATTTTAAGGTAATCAGATATTTGCAAATTGCAGATTTATTATTATGAGGCAATCATTGTCAGTAGTATATATCTTTGAGCTTTTTAGTGGTATAATTAGTTTTGTTATACAAAAATAAAAAAGTTATAATGCTTTTTCTTCTTATGGAGAAATACATGTAAAAAACTGTGGCTGGAAATTTTATGGCTATCTCCTCGCCGGTTATTGAAGAATGATATAGCTACTTTACTTTAAAATTTGAATTTCATGAAAATTAAAAACTAAGGTCAAGTTTTTTAATTAGCAATTAAGCTTGTTCCAATTCGATAACATAATTGCAGTATCTATTTATGACTAGTCATAATTAAGTAAGTTTCAAAGCGAAGTTTCTTGCATTTTTTAAAAGGTTTAAAAATAATGTAAAAAAATCGTCAGTTTAATGCAGAACTATCATAAGTAAAAAAAAAACACTTTTCGGGAAGAGGTATTTTTAATTTATTTATATGTTAAAATTTAGTGATGTGTTAAAGTTAGGCTTTCTAAAGACTAGTTTAATTTATCGAATTTCAGTTTGGATGTTTCTGCATAAAAAGCGTTATATTCTGAACCGAGTTCTGAACTGTAAATTTTAATTTTAAAATTTGACTTATATTTTAATTATGTATCATAATAGTAACAAAAACAGTAATGTTTCGAAAAGTACACTTAAGAGGATAGTAGCAAATCTAAAAATTTGATTATGAAATTTGGCTGAAACTTGACTTTTTGGTTATAATAAAATTTTCACCCACTTTTGACTGTTTTTAGAAACTACGATGAAACAAAAAGTTATAACATATATTTTTTGTACCACTTTCGAAAAAGTTCTTTTATAATTTTTAGGGAGTTTTGAAAAATAGGTAAAAATTTAAAATGAAAACCTATAAGAATACAACAAAAATACATAATACAAAAAAAAGAAAAATTAAAGGAGGGGAAAGCATCGGCGGAAATTTAAAATCAATCACTTAAATTTTCCGACTACACCCTTATATTGAAACTTCTGATTTAAAATATTATTTCTAAAAGTTTATTCCACTTTATTTCTAGTAAATATGATCTAAGGAGCTTGAAATTTGAGATTAATTTTAAAATATTGGAAGACAGCCACTAGATAAATTCTCGTAAAAGTTCATTATAATTTTTCAATAGATATTAACTAAATCTTAGAAAACCATTGTTTATTAAAACTTCAATATACGCGTAGTCGGTAAATCTAAATTTGCTTTAGATTTCTTAAACCAAGACTTGATTAAATTTCCGTTTGGTGTTGGAGCTAGAATTGTATTGCAGATTCGATAATTAGCACGATACAATCGACAAATTTATATGTAGGAATGACTGTTTTCATAAGATGTTTTAACACAAAAGGCGTTATGCGCCTTTGAACACCTCCACTGTAATTAAATTTCAAAAATTCAACAACTTATAATAAGTTACTTATTATGGTATTTCCATGGAAGCAAATATCATACACAAGTCAAAATCGCCGTTTTTAAAGTTCTCATTGTATAAATATTTCCTGGTAATAGACCGGAAGCTCGTGACAGTTTTTGGTATCCGATTTCATACAGCATGCCTTTTCGAGGAGAGAATATTTACGCTATAATAACAAAGAAAAGCGGGTGCTAAAGCCCTGCACGCTTTCCGATTGGAATTGCATTTCCATTATCCCAAAAATGTTGTTTTTCTCTGATTGCTTCGTGTTTTAGTAAAAGATAGTTAAAGTAAATGCAAGTCCGGAAAATTATAGGTATGCTATTCGCACGGTCCCAAAGGGCTCAAACGGTCATGTGATCTTGTAATAAAAAATATGATTTTCCGCGTTTCCATACTGCCAATGAAAAGAATTAAAGTTTGCGTCATAAAACCCCCATAAAAAATGGCATGCGCCCCTCGTTGGCTCAAGGGCAGTGGTGTAGTCCTAAAATAATGACTCAAACTGACTTGCTGCTCGCTTACCGTTTATCTGCATGTATGGCGGGTGGCGATCAGAAATTATGTTGTGCGTAATGAGTTGCCTATCATCATAATACAGGGTGTCTATAAAAGGTTGGATGTTACATATTCCTGAGACCAAAATAAGATTTTTTTTAAATTACTAAATATTTTGTATTTGTCGGATAAATAAAAATTATTTCTACATAAATAATTATAAGAAAGTACTAAAAAAGTAAGGGGACGCGCTCCCTCTCTTGAAAAAAGTGAGGGGGCGCCGACCCCCCCGCGCTACTTGTTAACAAAAATGCTGGAAAAGGACCCCAACAGCTTTTTTTAAATACACCAGAATTTATTATTAAATACTGGGTGTTTCTAAAGTGGTGGTCACGGCTTTGGCTGGTTATAGGCGAATTTTACTGCAGCGCCCCCTGTGGGAGTAATTGGCAAAATATACAGGGAACGTCAAATATTTGAATTTAAAGTTTTGTGTATTTATTCAAAATTGTTGTTATGAATACTACAAATAACAATAAGAGATCATCTCATACTACTTGTTCTGTTGTACGCGAAAAAACCATTTCAACAAAAACATAAATATAAAATTTAATAAATTTCCTTGAGAATCTTATGAGGTAAAAAGGCGCAAAGCGCAGATTAAAAGCGATAAAAGAAAGTATAAAATTTACTATTATATTTGTGGTATATTTGAAATTTTTATTATATTATTTACTCTAGAAGCTGTGGTGGAGTTTGGGAACCAAAGAAACACGATGTAATTTGTAGTGTGGTTATTTTGTTGAAAGTTCATTTAAAACTATATTTTTTGATTGATTGTTGGTAATAACGGCTTTAAATCTTTCTACTACTTGTTCCACTTTCACTGTAAGTTTCATTAGTTGAAATCCCAAAAGAACGAAACACAGCAAAAAAATCAAAAATTAAAAACAGTGAAAATATAAATGTAAAAATTGCACAAAGGTCATGTTTGAGCTTGTCCGGTTTTAGAAGACTGATTTTAAGCATTTGTTGAAATACGATGGTATTTCTGCTTCCTTGGATAAACTAAAGTTACTTATTATTTTTTAAAGGAAATATTTTTTGAGTGTTTTTCCTTCCATATATTTTATTTGGCCACATTTTGCAGTCGGCTTATATTCCAACCACAAGCAACCTCAGTTTTAATTTGTTATGCTGTCTTTCTCGTTTCTTTTAAACTCAATAATGGTCAGCATAAAAAATTTTCACTACTTTTACTTTTATGGTCAAAAAATATTGGGGAAAATTCAAAATAAATCATTTTCTCCATTATAGCTCCAGCAACAAACTTCCTTAACAAAACGAATTAACTTTAAATACAAGAAACACATATATTTAACCGCACTTCACAACAAATATTTATTTTGATTCCCTGTATTTTTTGCACCGAAACGCCGCCAGGGGGCGCTGTTCGCAATATACTACAAGTAAAAATAAGTAAAAAGTTCGTATAAACATTTGTCCAATACTCAGTACTCGACTCGTCTAAACTTAAACCTTAATGTTTAACAACTTGAATGGATTTTGCTAATTTTGTCGACAAAATTAGCAAAAAAAAGCCTTTACAAAATCGCTGTAAATCGTTGTCGCAAGGTTAAGATGTGTGATAAGATGTTTTTTTATTAAAACTAGATTCACCTTCTTTACTTCCCCTACTGTTTGAATTAGTCCTCCTTACTCGCCCGTTTACTCTACCAATATAAACACCCTGTATATGATTTACGAACTATATTAAAAAATTTGATAATTGCTATTGAAGGACATAATCGGTTCTTATAAAAAAATACGGTTTATTCGTAAAAGTTAGCGCAGAAACTGTAATTAAGTAAGTATACACTATCTGATTCATCCTAAGTAAAATATTTGTCTACACATACCTGAAATAATTTTTGAATGGGATTTGAAAGGTGATATAAAATATAAATTACAAATAATATTACGGTTTTAATAAATTAAATTTAAAACAATATTTTTACAGGTACAAGTTCCAAACCAATAAAAACATTTAACAAGAAATATATCAATATCATGTACATACATAAATTAACAATATCGAATACAAATTGATATAAAAAAAAAACATAAAGCTTTTACTTATTAAACGGTTTATTTACCTAGAATCATCGAATTTACTAATCATTCTTCACCTATGTCTTTATATATTAATAAATATTTAGGGCCTGTTTATAACAGTTTCATTGATTTTTTATTCTATTTATAAAAATGTACAAGAAATTCATTCTAATAAAAATCTTTTGTATTACTGCTTAATTCATTTAATAATCACTAAATTAATCTGTACAATTAATAATCTACAAGCTAGTTACTTACCATTGATTTAATAAATATCATAAAATATACAAAAAATGTGCAGATGAAAGTATTTAATTTATTAATAATTTATAATTTAAAGATTTCATTCTCTACTCCTAATTATTAATAAAAATGTTTAAATAGTATCACAACTGATATACAAATATTTACGTGTTTTAATTGATCGTGTGCCGTTTGTTAAAAAAATATAAATATCTTAATTATCCTAATTTTTATAAATAACCCGTCTTTATAAAACAAAGACGGGATTGTTACCTATAATTAAAATTATCTTTATACAAGATTAATGAAATTAAGCAGTAATAAAAAATAAAACAAATTATTTACAACTTGCACTTTTTCTCTCCGAAGAATCACAGAACACACCATAATTCACACCATAATTACAGCTTATTAATCTCGCAAGTCTCGATATATTACATAATAACGTACAATAAATAATTTCCGTAAAGGTTGGGAGTTTTGTGGAAAAGAGTTTTTAAGTTCAGTCAAGGAAACAATTACTAATATACTCCGCACTAATTAGCGTCTCTTTTATTAAACTGATGCTTCTCTATAAAATGGATTTACTCCTTTAACTGGAAGGGGATGAGCTTCGGTATTGAAAACCCATTCGTCAAGTGATAGAAGACTGTCGTCGGAAAATAACAGGTACAGATACTAAAATAAAACAGAAATAAATACGCTTTAAAACGCGTTGTATTTTTCTAATACCTTCAGTGTTTCTGCCAGGAAAAAGCTTTGTTGGACATCATCTTGTACTGGATCTTCGGAATACACATTTTTTAGCCCCGTGTAACCACCGCTCACTCTACAATGTTTTTCTAAAGCCTAAAAATTCATAATTAAAAGAAAACGTGGGGTTTGTATAGTATAAAATAGATATTTACCTGTACAGCTTCCCACCCCCATTCCCGATAAATCGGATCTTTCGTAAGACGATACATGTAGAAGTAGGACTCGATGACTTCCGGTCTGAGAATGTAATACTTCTCGGAACTCTTGAGTGCTCTAGCTTCAGAACCTTCGGAAAACCTGAACGATTCAGGGCCCAATTTTGTATGAGTCCTAACATAGGATTCGTGACAAGTGCTTGTGATTCCTTTCGCGACTTCCATGTAACGACTGGACAAGTCGTTCTTTAAAGTTTTCGCTCCCAGTCCCAAAAGTCCGCCAGAAAAGCAAGCTAAATGATCCATTTTATGTTCGGGTCTATCGAATTTCAATTCTGCAAAATACATAAGGTTGCCGGCGGATGTGAAGAGCATGTGATGTAAAATTGCTTGCATGGCGTCGTCAAACATTTGACGTGCTTCATTGTCTTCTTTATTCGATTGTATCCACGCTTTCAATAAATATTCATAAAAGCTATCCCCAAGGGCTCCCATTGACATGTGATCTACAATACTCATAATAAAACCTTTAATGTTTTGTTTACTAAACACTTACGTTGGCCCCATTTTCCCGTCTTTGGATTAAGATAGTTGGGATAAAGGCCTTTCGGTTTTTCCAGCCCTTGTATGAACTGCCTTATATGATCGACCTTTTGACGGTACAAAGGGTTGCCGGTGACGTCGCTGAGGTAAGCGAATTCCAAGTGCAACGTTCCAAACTCTGAGAGGATGCTCGAACCACCACTAGCCCAACCGTAGTTCTTACTCGCCTGGAAAAAACCGTGTGTGATTAAAAAGAAAAAGGCACTAATGGAAACCACTCACCCCTGTTTTAAAGTTTACCAACGCGTTTGGAATCCCTGTTTGAGTTTGGAAGGCTGGGATGAGTTTATCCGCGATCTCTTTGGCTTTGTCCCTGAAGAGCACGTCTCCTGTAAGAGCGTAGCAAGAAAGAAGACCACCGACGAAACGGATGTTTGATTCGAAGACTGACACGTCGGAAGTCTACAATAGAAGCACATATAAGTACAAATGTGGTATACAATATGTCTAAATGAACGGAAAGTGATTTCATGTACAGCTTTGTTACTTATTGTTGGAAAATCACAATGACGTGCTTCAATGGGAATTTACTAAATGCCCTTTTACTACTAGATTCACTCTCAGGCTTGGCTTTTATTCGAATTATTTTACTGTAATTTTTCTTTTATTAGAGGTTCTAAATGGTACAAAAGTTTCAATATTTATTGACCAGTCGCTTTTGTATTTTACATAAAATACTGCTTGATTGTGGAATTTAAAACAAAGAGTTTAATAAAACCCTTTTTAAATGTCAATTTAGGGTAATTAATTATCAGTCGACTGCTTTAAATTGGATAATGATTTTTTTATTATCCTCTACTTGCATTTATTGAACAATGTAATTTCCGAATATAAAAAAGGCGTTCGAACAATAAAAGATTAAAACTGTTTATTGTTTACTATAAATTTCGGAAAATACAAAGGTGCTGATAATAAACATTTGTAGATGATGTATAATATGTGTAAAGTCAACTCATCACGTCTAGAATCACTGCTGTGTCCATCCATAGCCTTTGATCAATAAACTTTGAAATCCAATCAAAGTGTCATTAAGGGATGCTATTACAATCAACAATCACTTCCATATAATTTTTAATTAAATTATAACATGTTGCTTTGGGGATTTAATTACTAAAAATTTTGTTTAGTATAAGCTTAAAGTTCTCCAGTGTTTCTAAATCACCGATGTTGTAAACCAATTCCTCTGGAGTCTAAATAATGCATTTAATGCTCCAGTAACATATAGATTAAACTTAATAAATCTTGTTAAAATTTGATTTGCCGTGTTAATGCCAATTCAGGAAAGGATTATGACCACAGGGGATTATTCCGGCTTATTCTATGGATTCTCCGATGCTATTTTTGATTGTCCTTGACTACTGCTTTATGTATAACTTGCAATTTTTCTGCAAACACCTGTCATAGTTCATTAAGCTTGCTTCAGTTTCCAAGTCGATAATTTCATCCTGTGAAGCACTTCCCCAGTTTTTCCCAAAATTTATATTTCATTTTATTCAATTTTTCAACTTTGCTAATGTGGTAAACATAATCTAATGAAAGGAAAAATAAGTACAAAAATTGCTTCATCGAATATTTTACACTGACAAATTTTATTATATGTATCATATAGTATATTTAATCATGTTAAATAAATAAATTCAGGGATAAAATACTGAAACATCAAAGAAAAAATTTTAAACCATAAACCCACCTACTGCACCAAATAAATTCCGGAATTAACATGCTGGAAATTTGCCTGTAATCTTCTTTCAATATTTGTCATTCATGTATTAATTAAGCTGAAGCCAATCAACTAATTACATTTCATTTGAACATTGGCTTGAATTTTTATGATAATAATTTCGACGGAATTAAGCGAAACGAAAGTTTTTTGTAATTAGTTGGGTGAATTTAGCGAGGTTTTTGAACTCTGCATTATTAGCTTTTTTAGTTTTGAAGCTATAGCCGATTTTTATCACAAATCACAAAATCGCTAATTACATCCTAACCAAAAAAATACATTAAAAATCCAAAACCGCTTCTTCAATAAAATCAAAATGAGAAAAACATAAAAAAAACTTAATTTTTTCCAGTTTTTTTTTTCAATTTTTTTCCTAGATAAGACCCATTATGATTGTGATCTTTATTAATTTTCTGAAACATGTGCATATTCTCAACAAACCAGGGACAATTTTGATGTCGTAGCTCTTTTCCTTCACTTAGCAAAGCCTTCTGAAGTTACTTCTAACATAAGTTGTCCTGAGCATAGTTTGTCAAATAGGCTGCACGGTATATCATAGGAGGTGGATAGTTTGTCAATTAGGCTATAAGGGATACTTGATGGAATGCCAAATATTTTATAACACTACTGCAATTAGTAGTATGTGAACCGTGTATCATCTTATGTGGGTTTTCTCAAAACTAATAAATTGTTACTGAGTAGGGTGACCATTTTTGTTTAGCTGTAATCCAGGACATCAGAAGGGGGTGTTATTGAATGTTTGTTTAGACAAATATCATGTGAGTACTTTATAGATGTTTAGTGTGCTTCATACGCCATATCGAACAATTTCGAAAAATCATGGTTTTTCTATTATTTGATACTTCGATTAAATTCAGGATTTTCTACCCTAATATTATTTTTCAGCTCTTTTTTTAGGTTTTGCTTCCCAAGAATGGCTATACTTTGAAATACAAAATTTGTACGATGGTTGCCCTCAGCGGATTCCCTGGAGTGTCATCTCTCATACTCCTTTAAGCATCCATGACACACCTACATGTATAGATAGGGTGACTTTTGTTTTGCTGAATTTCCCGACATCAGACTTCCGGATGGAGGGGTGTGTTGGTTTAAAATAAAATAATTCACTACTCTCAAAAATTAATAGTCAAAAGAACTCATTGGAAATTCTATGAAAAAAATAAAGAAAGTAATAAGGATGAGGTGCTATTATTGTCCTTCATCGAAGACCTCCAAAAATTCATATCGAAAAATTCTGAAAAATTCTTTGGTATGTACTTCGATGTAGTTCTGGATTTTCTTCATTATTATTGTTTTCAGCTCTTTTTCTCTTAGCTTTTGCATCCCAAGTTCTTTGAAATATAAAATTTGTACGATGATTATACTCAGTGGATTCTGAGGAGTCTCTCATCTTCTTTTAGGCATCCATGACATGTATGTATAGACCATTTCTGTTTTGCTAAAATACTTGACATCAAATTTCGGGGAGGGGTGGTATTGTGCAATTGATATTTGCAAAATTTATTAAAATTACAAAACCAAATCATGAAATTCTCCCAAATAAAATAAAAAAACATTCCTTTAAAATAAGAAATCACATTGTTGAAAAATAAATGATAAATTAGGTATAAATTCAAAACTTCAAGGAAGAAAATCCGGGAAATTTTACAGGACGCTTGCCGGGACATTTTCCGGGAGTGTTCCGGAAAATCCGGGACGAAGAGTCACTCTAAGTTTCTGCCTTTTAAGTTAGGTCGGCAGAATTTACGTATAATTCCTCTTCTTATGACAAAAAACTCGATTATTTTCTGCAGAAAAATTGTTCCTTTAAAATGTAGTGTTTCCTATAAGATATTAACCATTTTAGAAAATAAGGACTTAAGTCCTAAACTTCTAAAATAATGAAATTAATGAAAAACAAACCGCTTCATCTGTAGGATACTGTATAGCAGAAAATAAGGATGCAGGTCGCAAATCTTTACCTCTGATTATAATTTATTTAAATTAAAGTACCTAGATCGGAAAGTTGTCAGTTGCAAAAATGTGGATAAGTTTTAATGATATGTAAATGAAATAAGAAGATATGATTCCATAATTACCATTGAATTAACGTTAAGCTCCGTGGCAATCCATTCTCTGCCCTGCTTGAACTCCTCGTTGAGTCCCATTATGAAGAGCGTATCTAACCCATCTAAGATTGTTGCCCCGAGAGGCATGGACCCGAAAATGCTGGCGCTATGGCCCCTCTTGCTAATAGGCCTTAGCTCGTTTTTGCCCCAAGCATAGCGCACATAGTTGTCCCATGCGTGCTTCATCATCTGCAACCAAAGAGAACATCTATTTAACCAAATAATAGACTCATAGACTAATTCAAGAACACGAAATAAATTAAAACAATGCTTAAATTAGGGTAATAACTGTAATAACCGAATTGATGTCACGCTATCTCATAATCACCACGCATTACGCAATAATAATTACCCTGCATTTTTTCGCGGGTGGTCGTTTTGGGCTTAAGTACTCCTAAGGTTAATTTAATATCTTAATCGAGTTCGCAATTAAGAATCAGGATGAGACATCGTTTAATTAACCTTGCGTTTCGAATTGGGATTATGCATTTACGTTTATTAAACACCGCTTGAGTTTGATGGCCACAATTTGCGTGACGACTACATGCAATTTACCGGCTTGAGACTTATTTGTTTTAATAAATCTTCGAAGGTATCAAGAAAAAACTTCATCCAATTTTTAATGGCCATTTGGGACTTTAATCTTATTGCAACTATTAAATCAAAACTCTGACTTATAGGCAGATTCTGGTCAAAATTAAAGGCCTTTAATTAGAAGCAAATAATGTAACCATGGAAATTGTCCATTACAACCCATATAACAAATTTAAATTTAAAGACCTTTAAACTTAAATGATTTGACCTGAATGTGGGTATTATATTTTTAATTAAAGATTTTAATTTTTCAAGTAAAACAATTGTATAATCCACCTTATATTCACAGTTTAATGTTCTCATTTTCTATGTGTACTCTGCACTCATGATATCTAAAGTCAACTACAACAATCAAAACCCAAGGTTTTTCTTTAAAGAAGTTGAATATATTTTAGTATTTTAATATGAGTTTATTGGGAATTTTAGGAAAGAGCTATTCCATTATCGACGAATTTGTGAAACTGTGAAGCTAGTATAAAATTCATCTATTGAAAATATCAATATCAATATTTGATAATATCTTGACCATTTAACCATTAAAATGAAAAATTATTTAGGAAAATATCTTCTAACTGAATTTTAGGAAAGAGCTCTCCCTCTGTCCCCAATGTGGGGTTACCCTAAGGGTTTCCAATTAATACCCTTATTCTGGTCAAATCATTTAAGTTTAAAGGCCTTTAAATTTAAATTTGTTACATTGGTTGTAATGGTCAATTACCATGGTTACCTTAAATGTTTCTAATTAAAGGACTTTAATTTTGACTACAATCTCCCTATTAAACTATAAATACTACAGGGGCCTAATCCTTATTTTCAGGGATATAATATCCAATGGGAAAAAAGCCGTGTTTAAGCAAAATACTAGTTATTTATTGATTGTTTTGGAAAATTTCTATAGAGACGTGCTGTTTCTCCTATAGGATATTTTATCCCTGAAAATGAGGATAGGGGCCTGATATACTTTTGTGTAACTTTGGTAATTGAGTAAATAAATAAGTTTGTTTATGTTGCAAGTAATGCTTTGAATATAACTATACCTCTTTAATATATTTTTGCATAATAACATCATCCCCTTGAACGTGCACATAGCTGAGATTCCTAAAATAACCATCACTAATGACATTATCTTTAATATCGCGAGTAACCGGATTTTTCGTCTGCTTTGAAAAGTAAACCCCGGTCCAGGCCATAACAACGACCATGGATAAAATTCCGGAGGTGGCGGTTTTTGACATCGCAAGGGCTTATTTAAATGGGGTTCACGAGGAAACACAATACAACGGCTGCAGAGAATGGGGGCCGTTCCGCATCCTCTAATTGATGAAACCGCGAGCTCAGGCAAGCTAGGAATAATCCTCGGAATAATCGGAGTCGGGTGCATGCACCCGAACAACTCCGCTTATCAATTATCAGCTGAACATGAATTATTTGTTATGCAAGATTATTTTGACACGCGAAATACGAAAATATTTTCATTTGACAACAAGTGTTACAAAATTTTTGCAATTGATAAAATGATCTCATTTCTAAATATGTACAAATTTTATCAAAAACATTACAAAAATAAATCCTATTAATTTCCATCTCTTAGGGTCACTGCTATGGATATAAAATTAAAACCGTGTATACTTGTTTCTAGTAAATATTAGTTTTGGTGGTGCGAAATATAATTCGATGACCGTATGAAGGAGTATGTGGGAGTTACACGAGTTTCTAAGGAAAGTACTTCTGCTTTAATTATTGCTCTCCACTCAAAATGACAAAAAGATAATGAACAGTAGGTTCTAGGTCCTTATAGCTCGTAAGCTCTTCAAACCAACTAAGTATTTTGTGTAAAACTGCTGAATAATAGTCACTCAACATCAAATTAGTCCTCAAAATAATTATTGTTTTTTCTTGCTAGTTATGTTAAAATTGTGACTATAAATTAAAATATTCAAAAAACTGCTGTTTAATACAAAAAAAATTCTATAAAGTAGTTTCAACCTGATTTATTTCAAAAAAGGTTCCTTTAGTCTGCTTATAACGATCTGCGAGTGTACATCAACAACCATAACAACAATCAAAACCCCAATCCCCAATAAACTGATACAAGAATATTTTTTGCCTGTTTTCTAAAATATTTTGGTATATTAGAATTAGAATTTATTTATTAGAATTTCAGAAATACATTTTGTACATTAATTCAAGTCAAAATTCATTAAATATAAAATTACAATTAAAAAATTAAACTTATCACTATTATAAAATTAAAAATCAGTAATTCTTAACCTAAATTCATCCATGCTATACGGGCATATTTTTATTAAGATTGACTTTATGCTTTTTTTAAATTTATTTATTTACACTTAGGCCCTTCATTGTATTTATTAGTTTCGCATTGTTCATTGTTCATGATTAACGACCTTAATAATGCTATAAAAACTCTGAAAAGCTATTGTCTTGATCAAATGGTTTGAAAATTTATAGTGCCAGCCATTAGAACAAGAGTTGATTATTTCTAATTTGAATTTAGAATACTTAGAAAATTTGAAATTCAATAGAATGTCATGATATGAATAATAGAGAGCGTACAAAAAGTTTGGCAACGCCCATTTATTTTTGAAATGAAGCATTTTTGAGAAAAATCTTTACAACTCTTAGTGAGCCACTATTGAGGAATATTTCCATGACCGTCACCAGCAAGGTGAAGGTCACGCGTTAATCACTTAACTTTTTTTAAATAGCAACCACCATCCATTTCTATTGGATATTATGGGTGTAAACCATACACAATACACTTTCATAGACATGGCCTTTTCATCGAAAGTAATCATCGACACAGACCTTTCATTGACATTAGTTTTTCATCGACAAGGGCGTTCATCGACACTACTTTTACATCGACACACACGTTTCATCGACAAAACCTTTCTTCGACACTATCTTTTCATCAACAAAGCTTATCTTCGACAAAATGTTTCATGGACACAGACGTTTCATTGACATTAGTTTTTCATCCACCAACCCTTTCTTCGACAAGTACGTTTCATCGACACTACTTTTACATCGACACCGACGTTTCAACGATATTACCTTTTCATCGACACTACCTTTTCTTCGACAAGGACGTTTCATCGACATTACCTTTTCTTCGACAACAATTCATCGACACTACCTTTTCATCAACAAATCTTATCTTCGACAAGACGTTTCATTGACATTTCTTTTCATCCACAGTAGGTAGTGTCGATGAAAAGGTAATGTCGATGAAACGTCCATGCCGAACAAAAGGTTTGTCTATGAAAAAGGTATTGTCAATGAAATGGTTGTCGATGAAACGTCCTTGTCGAATAAAAGGTTTGTCTATGAAAAGATATTGTCAATGAAATGGTTGTCGATGAAAGGTCTGTGTCTAATTGGTCTTGTGGATGAAACGTTCGTGTCGATGTGAAGGTCATGTAGATTAAACTGTTGTCGATGAAATGGACTGTCGATGAGATGAACTGTCGATGAAGTGGTAGCTCGCCGCATATTATTATTATTATTATTATAGGTTGCATTCAGAGGTTTATGGACCAAATTTTTTTCGATTTATTTTTTAAATTAACCATTTTTCAGAAAAATGTTTCAAATAAAAGTTTCATGATTCTTAGTGAAGAATTATTTAGAAATATTGCCATGATCTTGACTTAACTTTTACATTTTTTCAAAATAAAGCGGTGTTGCCGAACTTTACATTTTGAAAATATAAACTATAAACCCTTGTAACTTTCAAACTATTTACTTTAGAAAAATAAAAAATATGTTCCATAAATCTCTGAAAGCTAGCTATAATAAGTCGCAATAAAAATGGATGGTTACTATTTAAAAAAGTTAAGTAATTATCGTGTAACCTTTAATCTGCCGGTCAAGGTCGTGGCAATATTCCTAAATACTGCGTCATTAATGCCCGATTTCACCAACGATTCTTAAAATTTAGGCTAGTTGCTAGGTATTCTTTATTAAATAATAATATCCTATAGGATATATTTTTTACGATAGTATGGATTCAACTACTACTTGTTATGTTACTTTTAATGTTTTGAGTGGTAAGAAGTCTCGCAGCTTCTAAAAAGTATGTACTAGCTTTCGAAGATTTTTTTTATGTTATCTGAGTGATTGTTCTATTTATGTGTGCTCTTTATCCTAGATATTAGTATTGATCAGTTTTCCCTATACGTTTTACGCAATTGCATTTATCTATGTTACATTTTGCGTGACCAGTTCAGTATAATTTGGTTGGCTTATGATATTATTAGAAAAAGTCATATATTTTGGTTTTGCTAAAATCAAGGCTGAGTAAATTTGTGTCTAGCATTTTATTTTGTACAGATCAGTTTCTGCTATATTTTTTGCTTGTTGCCAGGTTTTCACTATTGAAAATCAGCACCGTATCATCAGCATATGAGATGGTGGTATATCTAGGTTTAATTAATGTAAAGGAGAAAACCACAATTACCTAATATTGAGGTTCGTTCTCTTAATTAATCTTTGAATAATGAGTAAGCAACACCTCTGATTCCGTTCTAGTTTTCTCAAAAGCATTTCGTCTGACTATCAAATGCTTTCGCCAAATTTTGTTGTTTGAGAGTATTTTATTTGATGTTATGTATTCGTTTAACCGTGTTCCTTCAACCTTTTCATAAGTTCATAATATGAAAGAAAATGGTCGATATTTCTTGGTTCACGTTGTCATCAGGTGATCGGATTTTAAAATTAAATATACCACTATACATGGTGTCCCGTTTGACTGTATGGGTATCTTTGTTATTATTGGAGATAGAAAGTCGGTTAAATGGACAAAGTAGTAGAGATTTTTTCGAATATTAGTAATGCATTTACAAAAAATTTGAATATCGCATCGTTCCAACGCTATCTTGAAAAGACAAGAAAATTCGATTTTCAAAATCAAAAAACTTCGTTATTTTCGGTGGTAACAAAAATTTTTTTTGACGTAATACAGACAATTTTTGTGTACAATGTAGTAAAACAAATGAATATTTTTTTTCACCACCGGATTGACCGGAAATGAACCAAACTTATTTTTTCTTATGGCATCCATATTGGATTTACACATATTCGGAATTAGTGTATTTTTCTGAGTAATTTGATATATCATATGTAATATTTTAAGAAAAATAGAAATAATTTTATTTTACTAACCAAAAATGGCCTTGAATAGTTGTAAACTGTTAATGTGTTAAGATTTATTTAGCATTTAATATTTTAAATAGTTACATTTATGTTATTGACAATTTACATCTCTTAAAGTCCAATGTTAGTTTGTAAAATCAAATTATTTTATTTTTTTTTAAATATGTCATATGGTATACCAATTTACTCAGAAAAAAATACCGATTCTGAATATATGTAATTCCAATATGGCTGCCATAAGAAAAAACTAAGTTTGTTTCATTTCTGGTCAATCCGTTAGCGAAAAAAAAATATTCATTTGTTTTACTGCATGGTACACAAAAAATTGTCTGTATTATGTCAAAAAACTTTTTTGGTACCACAGAAAATAAAGAAGTTATTGCCATATTTTAAAAATCGCATTTTCTTGTTTTTTCAAGGTAGCGTTGGAACGATGACATTCATTTTTTTTGTAAATGAATTATTAATATTCGAAAAAAATCTCTACTACTTTGTCCATTTAACCAATATCTATCTCCAATAATAACAAAGGTACCCATACAGTCCAACGTTAAATGGGACACCCTGTATACTGCTTTTTAAATATTTTTAAATGAAGTGTTACAAGTGTGCAATTTAAAATTTTTAAGTCGTGGTGGTTGGGACTAAAGGGATAAGATGTGGTGGAAATTTTTGTACCCCTTTCTAAAGAAAATTCTCAGTACGTTAGGCGTTACGAACTTCCATCCCTGAATCTTCCGATTTGCCAAAAGTAAGCAAGGAAACTTAAATCAAACTTTTTTTAATTAAAATTTTATTTGAAATGTATGAACTTTCCAAGTTAAAAAAAAATAAAAATTTTAACGCTATTTTTGTGAACTGTACCAAATGATAATAAAATAACCTTGGCCTATAAAACCCTGTGCTACAAATACCAACTTTTCGAACACTTAAGATTTTGGGGTTTGACCTAATTTTTTATGGCTAATAAATTCTGAAAACGAAATAATTTACCTGCTTTACATAATCGCGTTTGTTCCAATCGATATTAACGTGTCCACCAGAGGTGATATTATAAACCTTTGTGTTGTTGAAAAGTCTAGAAATCCCTGATGCACCTGTGCGGCCAATAGAGGGATTACTATTAACTTTAGTCAAACAAACCCCGGCAATTGCAATAACAAGAACGGTAGAAAGCCACGCGTTGTTCTGAACCATGATCACTAGACTAAAAAATAGGTTTTAAAATGGGAACTTATAATAGTTTATCTAAAACGCTAAATTGCTGTTAAAAACGAAAAACGCTGAATTTATCTTAAATCTCTGCTTATCGTATTTATTGCATTATTACGAAATATTTTAATAATATAAAAGCGTTTAATTCTTAATTCTGTTAACATTCCTAGGTTAACGACTTTTTTAATCTGTGCGTATGTGCGTTTGGAGGCGGGAGCGATGACTCAAAAAATCCCACGTGAACTTTGTACAGAATCGTGCGATGGAGCTTCACACCGCTTTTACAAGTTTAGAAGTGGCCTGTTTATAAAGTTGGATAACGTTTTTCTAGGAAATTGATCGTGGGGTATTTCAATGGCGATAACACAAATCGTGCTATTCTTCTGCAAAATTTCGATAGGATTTATCAGCAGTAACTGCATTAGTTTCACATTTTATTTGAACTTTTCGATTACAAATCGGGCTAATTAAGTAATGAAAATCATTACGAATACAGCAGGACCAGTTTATCAGCGGAAAACTATCAAATTTAAGGTCACTTTATTTATTTATAATCCATTTTAAAACATGGCGTAATTGATTACGGTTTGTTTAGCAAAAAATATAGTATTGTTATTTGGAAATGTAGTGGAGAGATAAATTTCTAATAAAACCAAAAAGGGATTTATATTTAGCAAAGATAAAATTAGTTCACCCCAGGGCTTACGTCGCCTCGCCGAATTTCATTAAAGCTAACCCTACTGCAAGTAATCTATAATTAAATTGATTTCCGAAAATCAATTAGAATTACCCGTTGCGATATTTCGCGATAAATTTACTTTCTATTCAAATTTTATTTATTTACATGCATTAGAGAAAATAATAACCGAATCACTCAAGTTTCAAGCAGATGGTAACAGTTAAATTTGGAAAAATCGAATATGATTAGGTTTCAGATGAAAATTTTGAAATACATAAAACGTAATCATTGACCATAAAAGTTTATATGAAAAAAATGTACTTAATTACAGTTTAAACTGGTTTTTCTATATTTGGTAATAAAAATTGAGTCTTCATATCCCATAACTGAATTCTTGCAATGTAACATTCTGTAGAATACATTAACTATATCGGGTGATGAAAAAGTATCCATTATTGTAGCAATAATATGGAATTAAAAAATGAAACTGCAATTTAAAATAATAATGAGAACTCGGGAACAATAAAAGTAATGTAAATTCGTAAGTCATGTAAAAAAGCAGTGGTAACATATTAAAATAAACAAAGCTGTCGTGAAGGCTTTAAACATTCTCATTAATATTTCATAAGGCTTCCTTATTAACACCAAATAGTTATGATAAGTACGATAATAACGCGGCAATAACCTATAATCACCGTCTTAGCTTTATAATTTAAAATTTGAATTTTCTTAATGAAATATGAAAGTGATTTAAATGACGTGCTGAATTTCAAGTTGATAAATGCAGACCCGTAAATTTCTTAATCTCAAGAAATGTTAATTTGATAAGTTGTAAGATAAATATTTGTCAAGAAAAAACCTAATCATCGCATCAAGAGGTAGAGGTGTTTATTTACAATCAAACTTTTATTCGCAGTGAAAGATTTTAAATAAACATGGCCAACGCTTCAGATACAAGACAAAATCCACTCGAAAATTCCATCAAAGCTCTCTTCATCACACGCCACTCCAATTGATGGTATGTGCATGTATGTGTGCGTTGTGCCAGTATGTGTTTGTACATTTGAGCGCAATCAACCTGGGAGAGGTGCTTCAAAAATAAAACTTTTGATTAAAAGTACTTTTAGCACTTTAAAGATTTAATAAGCTGTTTTACATTAGAAAGAATAGCACATTTTACCAGAATACTTAAGGCGATAGTCGGCTTTGTCCGCTTGATTTTGAAATACTCTTGATATTTGCGGTTTTGGTCATAGCTTTTTTTCCAGAGGAGCTATTTTATAATTTATTTTTTTGGTATACAGATGAGTTTTGTGGCTACCAATTTCTTCTTTTTTGTTTTAGTAAGTCAAACCAAATATACTCATACGGCAGCAGTAAATCGGGCTCTTTACAAAAATCGTTCGCTTAGCGGCATTTTCCCCAAAAATAAGAAATTAATTGAAATAATATTTTTTTTCCAACGCCAGCAAAAAGTTAAGGTATAAACGAAGAGTTCGACGTTTGGTTTTTTATTTTAAGTATATTTTTAAACTTTTTACAGCTGTCCAAAAATTTCTTAAAATTTTACTTAATTTTTGGGATGCTGTAAAAAGTTTAAAAATATACTTAAAATAAAAAACCAAACGTCGAACTCTTCGTTTATACCTTAACTTTTTGCTGGCGTTGGAAAAAATATTATTTCAATTAGTTTCTTATTTTTGGGGAAAACGCCGCTAAGCGAACGTTTTTTGTAAAGGGCCCGTTTTACTGCTGCCGTATAAGTATTTGGTTTGACTTACAAAAACAAAACAGGAAGAAATCTCCATCTTGGTAAATTGTCAGTTTCTTATCTGGATTTTAGCTTGTACTTTGTACAAAAATGTAGTTTAGTATAAACAATTAGCACCAAATATAAGGCACTCTTATATTATGGACGGGGAACAATATTTTGGTGTTCAATGACAAATTCTGAACATAAATACTATCCAAAATATTCGCGTAACTATCTGTACAATTTTTGTATTCCATTAAATATCATCCACGGTCCATTTGTTCGATAAGAGACAAGACCTTATCATTCACACATCGTTTTCGAAACTACCCAATCGATGAAAAATTTAGGTCTATAAAAATAGTATTCCCACTTTATTTATAAAATAATTTCTTAGAAAATTTTTTCATCGACACTTCATTTTTGTCGACACGACCAATTCTTCATCGTCTAGAAAAGAGTTGATTAAAATGTAGTGTCAATGAAGTGGCTCTGTCGTTGAAACACTATTGACGAATTTCGATGAAGAGGTTTTTGTAGATGAAACGTCAGTATCGATAAAGTGGCCATGATAATGAAAAAGTTGTGTCCATGAGATGAACTGGTATGGTAATTTATTAGGTTGTATACAGTCATTAGGGGTGTAGTAGTAATACTTGCTAATAAGGGTCCCAAGATGGTACCGATACCAAAAACTGTGAACTGTGACTATTTGAACTTAAGCCATTTTTATTAAAATTTCATGAGACACAGTCGAAAGCTTTTGAAAAATCACAGAACTATCCTACTTTTTCTTTGCTTTCAAATCCAACTATTACCTCACATATCAGTGCATCATTTGCCAGGCATGCATTTTTATTTCTTCTAAAGCCATATTGGCACTTGTTTAAGATATTGTATATTTCAAAATAATCAGTAATTACCAAAAGTGGTCTATTCATTTTTCAATCAGTAGGCGAAAGCCCAAAAGTGACACCAATCAAAACAAAAAATAATATGATTATGAGTTATGAGTTATGAGTTATGGCAATATTCTGAAGAACATTGTATACCAAACATCGTTGTATTTATTTCTTTAAGACTTAAAACATGATGCAGCACCGGCTCGAGCAACGATCCAAGCACCGACTCAAGCATAAAATACAAAAACATTGAGTGAATTTAACTCGTGTAGCTCGATCCGGAATGGATTGGATTGAATCGAATAACGATTGGCTCGGTCTGCATTTTTTCGAAATAAACACATCGAATTGGTTCACTTTTTGGATAATTGAACTGAATTCTAAAACTATCCAATCCGACGTGTACATTTCGGAAAAAATGCTGATAGTCAACCGCTATTCACTTCAATCCGGATCGAGTTTCATGACATAAACGAAGTCATTATTTGTGAACATAGTACAGCACAGACTCCTGCACGCATAGGAAACAATGTGTTTGTCTTTAGTGCTTGAGTCAGTGCTTTGATCGCCGCTTGAGTCGGTGCTGCACCATGTTTTAGACCCTAAATCTTTTAAACCAGAAAATTTCTATCCGTCTCCATATTGGTAAATTGTCAGTTTCTTATCTAGATTTCAGCTTTTACTTCGTCCAAAAATGATGTTTAGTATATACAATTAACACCAATTATAAGACACTATTATAGTGGAGAATGGGAACAATTTTTTGGTGTCCAATGACGAATTCTGAACATAAATTCTATTGGAAATATTCGCTTAACTATCTGTTATTTTTGTATTCCATTAAATATCATTTACATTCTACATTTGTTCGACAAGAGGCAAGACATTTTCATTCACACGTCGTTTTCGATACTACCCAATCGATGGAAAATTTAGGTCTATAAAAATAGCATTCCCACTTTATCATTTCTTCTAAAATTACGTACAAACGATCTTTTCATCGACACTTTATTTTCGTCGACACGACCAATTCTTCATCGTTTGGAAAAGAGTTGATAAAAAGGTAGTGTTAGTGAAGTGGCTCTGTCGTTGAAACAGTATTAACGAATTTCGATGAAGAGAGATGAAACGTCAGTATCGATAAGTATCGAACTGGTATTGTATTCGTTGGGTTGAATACAGTTATTAAGGGTGTAGTAATAATACTTCATTATAATAATATGAATAATAATAACTTTATATGTGGTAACAGTACAAGAACTTTACACACGTCATGCCATAAAGAATACATAGGCAGCACATAAATACATGATGCCGTTTACAAATTACAGTCTAATTTGAAATCTAGAAATGGACCTAGTGAATAAAATGCATGTTTTATAAGAACGGATTTAATATAGGTTTTGAATTGTTTTGGCACTTGGAAGGTGATTAAATAATTTTAGACCATGACAATTTATGCAATTTTGGTCTAATTTTAAATGCAGAAATTTTGGTTTTAAATTTTCATTAAACGTGTAGGATAGTTTACATACTTCGTACATCGTTTTTTTTTCTAGATTTTCCCTTACGCAGAGCAGAGAATTTAGAATTACGGTAGCTGGAAAGTAAGGGTCCCAGGATGGAACCTTGTGGTACCGCATACTCTATATCTTGCATTTCTGAGGAGCTATTCTCAAGATTTACTACCTGATTTCTTTCTTTAAAGTATGATTCGCAAACTAAACCCATTCTTTTAACATTTATTTACTAAAATTTCCTGAGGCACACAGTCAAAAGCTTTTAAAAAATCACAGAACTGTGCTCCTATCTTTTCTTTGCTTTCAAATCCAACTATTACCCTAGATATCAATGCATCAATTGCCAGGGATGTATTTTTATTTCTTCTATAGTCATATTGGCATTCGTTTAAGGGATTTTCAACCTTCAAAGTTTTTATCTGTCAAATTTTTTACATTTTTGCTAATATTTATAGTTTTTTTGGTTCATTTAAAAAATGCTTTCATAGCCCGATTAAAAAGTTCATTAAGCTTCCCGTAAAATTATCAAGAACCCTGAGACTTTTTCGATCAGCGCGTAATTTTAATTATTCATAAATTTAGGCGCCATGCAAGTATAAGCAACAATAGTAGGTTTTTCAAAATTATTTTAAAAGTCACTGGAAGCTTGATGAACTTTTTAATCGTGCTATAGGAGCATTTTTTTAATAACCCATAAAATATTTGAAATATTAGCAAAAAACGTGAAAATTTTGACAGTTAAAAATGTTGAAAGTTGAAACCCCCTTAAGATGTTGTATGCTTCAAAATAATTAATAATTTGGTTTTTTTATTAGTTTCCAAAATTTTTGAAAATACTGGGTCAATAGATATTCGACAATAATTTGAAGTGATATTTGGATCACCTTTGTATATCTGTAAGACCTTCGATATTTTTAGACACCCTGACAATAATATTTTTTATACATCTAATCATTTTGTTTTTTACCAAAGTTTGCTCTGATAATGCAAAATCTTTTGCAAAACAAGAATTTTTAAAATTTCGATAACAGGTTTTCCATATTTTTGAGCAGATTTGTAATTTCATTTCAGGTTACATCTACGATTCTTTGGCTAAAAATTGTGGTCACAAATTCTTGCTTTAATTTTTAACTTTATTCACGTAGTTTATTGCCTGTGTACGTGCTTTCACATTTAAATTCCAATTCCAAAACCCAAAAACGTGACAAAAGGTACTGATGAATCCTCCAAAAATCATTTGTGATATTTTCATAATTTCCAAGTTGACATTAAATTTCCCAATGTTGTCTTGTAGCCTTTATTTTCATTTCGTTTTCATTATTCGACTTGATTTCTTTCCTAATAAAGCTGGATTTAAACTGGTCGAGCATGTTATACACCTCGTCACGTGAGAAAAGCACATTATGACCTCCTGGATCAACTAACGCACGCTGTTTCCGAAGATAATTTCTATTTTATTGCTGCAATACGCAGCATTAACCAGCACACTAGCTCAAGTTAAAGGAATTTTATAATCTTTTAATCGCCGTGAAATATTATATTAAGTAGTTGGGACCATTTTATTGCTTTTAAAACGATTAAATTTGATTTTATTAGCAGCAGTGTTATTTTAGTTCGCAGTACTAAAACTTGGTTGTAAACTTATTGAATAATTCGATAATTAATGGCTTAATCTTTGGACATAAATTAACGCTTTGTGGTTTATTTAAATACATAAAATTCCCAAAAAGAAAACGTTTAACAATACAAATTTTTTACTTGTAATATTTTATACTTTTCAAAATATAAATTTCGAATTTTATTTAAGAATACATAAAAGTAGTTTTTATAAAATTGAAAAGCTGTCACAATTGAGAGTTTATTAAAAGGAAATTTGAGATTTAGAAAATAACAAAAATAAATAATCGTATGATGTATGTTTTCATAAATAAATTGTGAAATGTGGCCATAAAAAGTTTATCATGAAGAAAATGTATGATTGTCGCATGCCGTGATAACCCGGGAGTTAAACGTTTGATGATTACAAAAGAAACGTAAGGTTTGACCCTAACACGTTAAAAACGGAAAATGGCACACGACGCACTTATGTGATTAGATAAAAGTTGAAATAATTTAAATTTACATCGACCACATAATCATGTTTTAAATTAAAGCGTATTGAGTTTCCCACAAGTTATTAAATCAATGTGGGCTTTAACGGCGAGGAAAAAACTAGAGGAAGTGTGTTTCTTTAAATTTCATGCTCTCGTAACTATCACCCGCGTACATCTGAAGCTCGCATATAATTTTCTATATGTAAATAATATGAAAAAGGGACCGTAATGCGATCCTATCAATTTTAAATGCACTGCTGCAGGAAAAAAATCTTGAATTGGATGCTGTATCCGTCGGTATACTCTGTACTCGGTGTCTGTGAAGAGTAATGCAATACAAATCGATGCAGGCAACAAGATATCCTTCTGCATTCCTTAGATTGCACCTTTTAAAAATAAAAGCCCAAAAGATCATTTACCCGTATCATATCTTAAGTAAAACTTTTATGTTACAAAAAATCTAAATTTGTACTCATATCACTTTTCATATCACGTTCTTATGTAAATCAAAAACGTCTCTCATCCTATCCTACGAAATTGAGCAACCTTTTTTTTTAAAAATACGTGACAAATTATTAAGAGTATGTCTCAATCTTCAAAAGAAGTCGAGACCTTCATTTACTTCACACTTTACACCAAGCATAAACACATTTCTGCTCAAGTTACTTTTTTCGAAACACTCTTCAATGATTACTTGTGCTTTTGAAAATAATTTATTTCACAGCGTAAGAGATTGAACTAACTATGGTTTATATTTTAATCCCCATTTCCAAAGTTCAATTAATCTTATTTCAATTGATGTCTCAGCATCATATCAATCATCATACCCCCAGAGCATAAACAAATATTTTCCCGAACACATTTTCACTCCTCATCCTTCCCACTTATACCGAATTTTGTTTTTTTACCAGTGTTTTATCGAAAAGTTTTCTCTATTCCTCTAAACCTTTAGATTATACATCATTTCATTGAGAATATATTTTTATCAATATTGCCTTTTCATTGGATGAAAATCATCGAAATGGAGATTTTCATCGACGCATATATTTAATTGTCACGACACGACCATTTCATCGACAAATCTTGTATTTCTACAAAAACTGTTTTCAAAAACTAAAAGGTAAGGTCGACGAATCGTCATTGTCAAAGAAAAGTCGATATAGCGGTCGATGAAAAACATTATCAAAGAAATGTTTTTTTATGAGAAGGTTGTGACGATGAAACGACTTTGTTAAAGAAGTATTATCAATAAAAAGGCCTTGTAGAAAAAATAGATCGGTCAATCTAAAGCCCCCCTGAGATCCTCGAAAAAATAAGAACACATCCACCTTCTAATGTTTTTCGAAACTTTGATCAGAGAAGTGGAGAAACTGGAATGTTAGTTGCAGACGCTGGTTCAGACCGTAGTCGTCCACGTTTTGACTATCAACACGCAGGAACAAATTCGAAATGCATTGAAAGCAGATCCAAGAAGCAGAAACAGAAGTATTTCCAATGAATTGGGGGTATCAAAAAGTGCACTGTTATTGGGTTCTTTACAAAAGAAGCAAGGCATCCATGGATTTCACTTTACTAGTCGAAGTCCAAGCCCTCACGCCAAATGATTTCCCACTTAGGATAAATTACCGAAACTGGTTACTGGGTCAAATAGCAACTAGCGGGTCTTGTGGGCAGAAGAAACAATTTTTTCGAGAGATGGCTTTTTCAACCAACACAAGAGTAACACATTTGTAAGCTATTGAAAATTTAAAGAATCATCGAGTTCGTTTTAGTGTAAACGTGTGGGAATCATTTGGTGGACCTAATCATATTACTCCTTCGATTGAGTAGAAAAAACTTTTTGATCTTTTAGATGAATGACCCGGAAGATCGTCTTAATGATCTTCCTTTAGCTGGATTTAGAAATATATGGAGTCAGCTAGATGATGCTCCGCCACATTTTGTAAGGGAGAATGGCAGGACAAGGAATATCCTGGAAGCCAACTAGATCGCAATGGTCCTCTACTTTGGCCACGAAGAAATCGAAATCTGAAGCCACTGGACTTTTTTTGTGGGGTCATTTCAAATCTTTTGTATACCGTACTCATGTGCTCAATGATTAACAGAATCCAAAATTCTGCCCCAACTGTAAAACCTCAAAGGTTTAACAAACCGTGCACAAATTTGCCCAGACGACAACATTTTGACCAATTTTTGTAGGTGTTTTTTATTTATTAGATACAAACATTCAATTCCCTTTCTTTTCTTCATAGCACATTTTGTTGCCGAAACTTACGACGTTAGGTTTTAACTGTCAGTTTTATATTCAGAAATCAAATGTGATAAGTTTCAGTGAAATTCAAAATTTATTTAATTTATTCACCTATTATTATTATTATCAAAGATACCTTAAATTACAAACCTTTATCACTGTTGCCAAATTTATCTTTTTGTTTTTAGTTAAAATCTCTTGACATGGCCAATAGAACGGTAGTCGTTGAAAAAGTTGTATATATTAAAGAACATTTTCGACAATCAGAACCCGTTTAAACTGTCGCTTATATACAAAGCGTCCCATAAATGGCGGAAGAGCTCTTCAGTACGTTGTGGAAGAACCTCTAGTGATCCTCAGAAAAAAAGTAATTCGAAGATTACTATAGATTCTTCCATAAGGTATTGAAGAGCTCTTGCTCCATTTATGGTTCAATTTAAATGGGTTCTGACAACAGCCTTCTGTGACGTTTGACTGGTTTTAACAAGTCATTTTTATGTTCGTTGGCTCTATGATCATATTCATACATTTCCGAGGTAAATTATACATACTTTGTACTTCCAAGGAGTAGAACTTGCATATTAGGCAACTCAATATACATTAACAACATTACATATGATGTAAGTATGTAACTTAAAAGTCAAATTATAAAATTATTTTTTACATTATTTTTTTATAAAGTTCGACGTTTGAAGAAGAAATAGCATGTTTTATTAAGAAGTATTTTTTGTGGCTAGTATGTACGTTTGCGGGACGAGCTCTACGAGTCTCGTGTATACATGCGAGCCACAAAAAGTTCTTTTACTCCTAATAAAACAATACTATTAATAGATACAAATTTTTCAACGACTAGCGTTATATTGGCCACCTTTACTAGGAATAGGGGATTAAATTTTTCGACCGGGTATCCATTGTAATTCATTTTTTAAATTAAAAAAATAACATTGAAACTTGAAATTTTAAACAATAATTGTAAATTGCTGTAAAATTTTACTAAATTGTGTGCTATGTATTCATAAAATTTAATTTATCGTAAAAACTAAAAATGCTTACATAATAAACAATTTAAAAGATAAACACGCGCTTAAACTAGTGAATATAAATTGTTTTATATTTATAATTATATGCAACCAAACAAGCAGTTTTAGCAAACTTTAATCATTTTATTTATGTTGGAATAAAACGATAATTAAATGAAAGGTAGTAAAATTTTAAAATAAAACAAGTGATATTTTGAGACCAGAATAACCACATTAATAATTAAAAGCGAGGCTTGTTTGTAAAAAGCAATTAGTAACCTACTTAATTTATTCAAGAAGCGTCTCTCTTTTGTTCCTAAACAAACAGGGCCCGAATTAATTCTACAATGCGTACACACCGTAAAATAATCTTTTGAATACCCCTAATTTAATTATTTTTAAACTAAAATACTTATTATAAGCAGTTTTTTAATTATTATTTTCTCAACTACACAAAAAGTGCAAACAATACCAAATCAAAATTTAATTAATTTTAATTTGAAGTTTATATTTATTTCCAATGTGACGAATGTGATTAAATTACCGTGAAAAGCTTCAACCAAAAATAAATATTTATAAAATTGTAATAAATCTTTTTTTGAAACTCAAATATTTTAATTTGTCTTAAGAATTTTTTGTGAACTAAAATTAAATTACATCATTTGCAAGTACGTCTATGAAAATGCTGAAGTGTTCTTATTTGCATTCTCCGGTGCACGCCTATTAAAATTTCATCATTGCAGAATAAAAAAGAAAGAACTAAAAGGGTCTACACAAAAAATGGATTAGTTTTAAGCTCGGTGTTTTCCCGAAATATCTATTAAACTTTTTAAAACTTTAAGTAAAACGCTTTTTTTGTTTTTTAATTTAATCTCAATTTTGTTACAGAATTAAAACCATTATCCGGAGTGAGTATAAGCAAAAGATAATTTATTGGAGCTAAGAGTTTTAAAATTAATTAAATTTAAACGTTTATTTTTTTACGAAAAGCAATTAATTTTATTATTCTATTAATTATAAAATAATTGAAATTATAATTTAATTCTAAAGAATAATTAGTGATATATTCAGTTTGATTGTGGCTGATGGAAATCAATTCGATATTGAAGTTAGATTTTACTATACTTCGTTTTTTTAATTTCCTAACAGCAAATTGAATTTTATTTGAGTATACATGTATAGGAAACAGGAAGTTTAATTAGGAAACTACCATTAAATTTTAAAATGTATGTTTATTGAGAACCATATACTGAGCAAAATTAAACGTTTGCATTTAAACGTTTTTTTTTAATTAAAAAAAAACCTTTTTAAATTTTTATCTAAAATCTAATCTAAATAAGATTACAAACTAGGTACAATCACGGTCAAAGATATCGAGGACACAAAATCAAAATTCAAACTCAATAGCAAGCGTTCGTAAACACGAGATTTCAAAGGACCTGCCCTCGTCTTAAGTCGTGTTTATTTCTTCGTTCGTGTGATCTCGCTTCTGCCAAAGCTTGATATTGCGTCAGAATATATCTTTTCTGTCCTCTATATTATTGAGCGTGATTGTACCTAGGAGGAAACCAAAATAATTAATTTTTTTGCTTAATCTGGTATACTAAAAAAATATTTGGTATGACATAAAAAAATAAAAGATGGTAAAAAAATGATGTTTTAAAATATTTTATTTAAGTTCGTTGTTAATGCATCAATAAATGTAAATCTAATAAATAGGTTTTACTCTGGGTCCAATGATTTAGATTGAGAAGATACAGCAATTTTTGAAACATTAAAATATTATGAAATTTTTTTCGAAATTTTGTAGGGTTTATTAAAGAATTATTCTTATGAATATCTAAGACTGATCAACACATTAAAGGACCTTTCAGGATCATGTCCGTTAAGACAAAATTATTACCTTAAAACGAGGGGCACGACATGCGGGAAGTCCTTGCGGTGACTTTCGAACATTTACGAATGCATGTGCGTCAAAAATAGTGCCGGGAAGTCCGTGGAAATCCCGTGAAGTCGGAGGAAATCTCGAGGAAGTACATCCTTGTACAATTTTTGTACCGTGTCGTTTAGGAAACATGTATTTACATTGACGTATACCTGTGGGCATGTCAAAGTGTGTATTTGTGCGTGTGTGTATAGAACAAAACAAAGCCAATTGTCTAAGAATATATTAAAATTACTTGCAACATGAACCGTTTTCTTTTTGTGGCGTTCAACTGCTCTGAACAGTTCGGAACAGTTCCAGAACATACCACACTTGATATTTTTGACCAGTTTATCTGTTACAGAGTTGCATCATTTTGTACCCCCCCCCCCCCCGCCATTGCATCTACCTAAAATCTGGAACAAGAGAGGGGAAGTAAACAATCAATTGATAATGGCTTATTTGCAGGTTACTTTAGCAAGTGAATTTTTGATTTCAGAGTTAAAATTGTTTAGAACGGTTTAGGACAAAATTACACCAGAAGCATATTACTCCCGAAAAGAATGCGGCTATGAGCACAGGTTACAAGTGTACTTGCTCCAGTGTTACATGTACAGTAATAGCCAAAATTAGATTCATACTTCGTGTTTCACAGCAATTCTCATGAAACCTGGTTACCTGGTTCATTGGTATACCGATGGATTTCAGAGATGTGTGTCCGTCTTCTTCGTTATCTAGCTCAGCTCCTAAAGAAGATTCTTGGATATATGATGGTGCCAGCCCAATTTGGGAGCAACTTTACGTGTATCAAAAATATTATGGAAATCCCAAGCAAATTTCACAAGATGAGGAAGTTAAGGTAAGTTCATGAAAATCTCGGAGAAGTCTCAAGGAAATTTGGGAAACTACATTATAAAAGGAAGTTCTTGTACATTTTTTTACTGTGACGTACCACTCGCCTCAAATATTAAATAATATAAAAATATTGAAAATTAGTGTTAAGGACTGCGAAATTATTTTGAAAAATCTAAATTACCAACAAAATATTTTTTTAAATATTTTATACATACTGATAATCGTTTATTAACTTTCAGCAGCGTACTATTTATAAAAAGTAAAAACCATCTGCAAAAGTCGAAAAAATTTGAATTTTTCGTTGGTTTTTCCAGTTTTACCTGTTAGATAAATGTGTATTAGTAATCAACTAGTATAAGCAGATTCCAACATATAGGTACTTTTAATAACATAGCACTATACAAAAATTTAAATTTTAGAAAAGTTAGAAATTTGAATCTAGTCATTTTGAACTTTTTATTACGGTGCTAGAAAAATTTGCTTTGCGACTAGTAGTTTAGAAGTTAAATCCGTTTTTGTAAACCTAAAAAACTGATATGAAAGTCTCCTTATTTGATTCAAAGTAAAAAATGTTTTTTTTGTATTTTTTTATGTTAGATTTGGGGGGATTGATTATAATTTCGCAAAAGTAAAAGCCTTCCTTTGTAGACGTTGGTCTGCTGATTACGATAGAATTAGAATTTTTGCCTTGCGACCAGTAATTTAAAAGATACCCCTTGGACTGTTTAATAAAATCTAAAAAAAAAATTACAAAAACATTTTTAATTTTACCTTGACCCCCCTATCCCAATTTTCGAAGATAAAATCAATAAGTAACGAGTATTTTGCTTGACCACGCTTTTTCTCATGTAGGATATTTTATCCCCGAAAATGAAGATGCGGCCCCTGAACCCCTATCCTCATTTTCGGGAACAAAATACCTTATAGGAAAAACAGTACGTTTTTATGCAAATTTTCCAAAACAACCAATAAGTAACGAGTTTTTTGCTTAGGCACGCCTTTTTTCCTAGAGGATATTTTATCCCCTAAAATGAGGATACGGCCCCTGGTAGATTTCGTTTGATAATGATAAAGAATCAATCAACAAAAGTGCAATCCAAGATTATAATCCATTTTGATTTTTTTGAAATTTCGAATTTTATCATCTAAGTGTGTTCTATAGTGTTTCGGCTGCTGATTACAATGAAATTTAAAAAAAGTACCACAGCCAGTATTTTGAGCAGTTTTTACAACATTTCCCCGTTTTAAATCTTTAAAATATTCTCTAAAAATATGAAACTCCCCAATGTTCGCACTTTCAATTTGATGACCCAATTAATAGGAGTATTTTTGGTCATCGTTTTTTTAACGCGAGTTTAGCTAAAATATTCCAAAGTATTGTAATTATAGAAGTCACTTATTACATGCAATTTTGATTCATTAGATCCTGCTTGTACATAAACAAGTTTCTTGCATTACATCTAATTTTACTGCATGTAAATCAAACAATAACTAGTCTTGCATTACACCGGCCAACGGCCACCAGCACAGTGAATTGGTTAAATTTATTAATCCACGGACGAAATAAATTATTTCACTTCTGAAAATAGAGAAAAATGCATGTTCCCTTAGTTCCCAGTTTGTTTAGGTGAAATCATTTTGATTTACAGTTCGCGATTTGTCTGGGGAAGATTTATACTGATAAGGTGGGTTTCGCGAGAAGAGTTATAAATCTGTCAGGGAGGGCCTTACGCACATATGATCTATAGCAGTACTTGATTCTTGGTACTTGCCCCTTACCACCAAGGCGCGGGAGAGGTGCGTTTATGGATAAGCTGATTGATTGCGGCACAATTTAATGATACCATCATTAAAATTTGCAGTAATGCTTTATTTAATAGACGCTATTATTTTGCATATTTTTTCTTGGGTGGTCTTTATAAAAATGAAATCATCCGGTCGCTTGTTATTACTGAAATTATTTTTTTGTGTCATAAGAGCCAATTTGTTATTTTCCGCCCCTCTAGTGCAATTATCGTCGATAAAATATTATGTGGTAGTGCTGAGATAGCAGAAATATAACAGATCAATGATTTAAGGGGGCGAAATTTAATACACTTCTTTTTGCGATTCAAAAAAATCCAATAGACCTTTAATGGATATTTAATGTTTTTATAATAATCGCACTAGTCACTTATATCAAAACTAAGCCAATTTTTAATATTTCCTATGTTTTTATATGCATTAATGCATTTATTTGACATTTTAATTAATTTAAACCTTTCTATAAACAAATTAGTTTTTGAAATTTTCTCGATCAATGTATAAAATTTATTAATCATAAAAAAGTTAAAAAGCTTTAGAGTTTCGTGCAAGGCACGTTTTATTCGCTTTAAGCCTAAGTTTTAACAAATATTTACATTGGTTTACTAAACAATGTACCAAGTCTTGCATTACTATCAACTAGGCACTACTTCCCATGCTTTACATTTCACGAAAATTGAGAAACCAGCAACATAATAGCAGTAAATCTTAAGGATCTTTTAATTCAAAGATACTGTAGAAACCTCTTCAAATATAATGTATAGTCCATTTCATTAATAGAACACCTTTTCAGCAGGAATTCCGACTCAAATATAGACAGGTCTTTCAATTGTGTCTTCGTCTAACAACACTAAAAGCACTTAGTTACAGTATGACTAAATAACTAAATGCATCTAGTATTGTTAGACGAAGACGCAATTGAAAGAACTGTCTATATTTGAGTCGAAGTTCTTCCAAAAAAGTTGATCTATTAGTTGATCTTTTAAAGAAATAACACACTAAACAATTATTTCCAGTTCGAAAGATACGAAACATCGTTGTAACTGACGTTAATTATAGTTTTGCGAAAATACTAATTGCTTACTATAATTACTAAAAATGTTATGGATAACCAGTGGCTTAAACACCTTTTCAAATTCTAAAATTATATTTACCCTTGAAGTAATAATTATTAATAAAAATAAATTAGCACTCACCTGGATGTTACCTGTGATTTAAATTATGTAGCAGTAATTTACATCATTTCGTATTAATAATTCCACATCTTCTCTAATTAAGCAATTTACATTATAATTACCAAGCTTACTTCGAATAACAACAATATCGTTAATTTGGGAAAACAAGCAAAGTTTGTGTACACAGAATGTATTAAAGTTCAATGTGAGTTAAGAACACAATTAATTTAAATTATTAATTGGAAAACTTTGCGGAAACCCTTAAAATTAATTTTAAAAAAATAGCTTGCCGAATACTAAAATAATAAATCCGTCACTTTTCGAAGCGAATAAATTTTACTTGGGAGTATAAAATTGATCAGAAAATAACACCCGAGTGCGTTTAATAGACCATAAACATCAATTCCTCGTCTGTTGCCTTTCAGTTGAATGCATTCAACGATAGGGACGTAAATAATTTTTGTTATTCCACCGTGCTCAAACGTCTACGAAAATAAAATGTGTATTTCCTTGGAAACCGAAGGCGTATGGAAACAAATGTATGCAGTTTCCTTTGTCTTCCCAAATTCTTCACTTGAATATATTTGATTAGTAAAATTTTTGTATCGACAGTATTTGTGGTGATAAAAGTTGAAAAGAAATCATCGATTTGTTATTGAAGTGAACGCATCAGTGAACAAGATTATTACGTGCTGCGACTATTCAAGGCTTCGAGGCCATAGGATTATTATTTGATGTCGTATTTATTTACCTATAGAGTGCATCTATCTAAAATATAGAATTATAGAGTATCTCGGTACTGCACTTATACTTATACTAATCTAAGTACCATTTCAACGCGACGATCATTACTTTCGAATTATTCTCAGAGATCTGAAATCATCATTTTCTTCGAACTTCATTTTCAATTCAAAGACAAAACTTTAACAAAGTCCCTCTAAATAAACAGTAATCTATAACGCAAGATATGTCTAGATAATAGTGGAATGATAAAATAGTTGATATTTAAAAACTTAAAGAAGCTGAATTTCTGGTAATACTAGCTGGTAAAGTAAAACTTTTAGCAAAACTAAAGAGCTTAAAGAGATTTTTCAGAAAAAGTTTTTAAAATTTGATTTACACCAACATCAAGTTGAATGATTGAATCTTATAAAAAAAATGTACAAAATGAACATGTTCAACAGTAAATCCACTGTTCAGGATGTTTTGATTCACTGTCCACAATCCATGTTGAAGGGTTTATTTAGACGATTCTAAAAACACTGGTTACAAGTTATAAAACATCAAACTTCGAGTAAAATTGCAGGATATTAAGGTAAACATACACACGCGGGAGCTTTTTAATTCCTGCATTTACACTTATTGAGGTTCCAGAACGAAATACAATGAGTGCGACTTGAAACAATAATATAGATATTATAGGACGCCTAGGAGTTAGGGGAAAACCAAATAATTAGTTAATTCGTACAACTAATAGGCAACAGGTTGTGATCATTGATCAAAATATTTCTGCACCGTGGAGTATAACAAACTGGTGTTCCTCGGGGACCGGTTCTTGATCTCTTATTGTTCTTGATCTACATAAATGATATTTCAGGTCTAACATCAGATGACGCAGTTGTTTATGCTGATGACTCTATTTTTAATATCTGGAAATGATCACTAAGAAAAAATGGCAAATGAATCTTCGGAAGAGTTCAATGAATGGTGCATAAATAATGGGATAATAGTTAATTCAAAGAAACGATTCTTGATGAGATTTTTACCTAAGAATGTAAAACCAATGTTGAGTCCACTAGTAAATATTTGGAAAGATTCCATAAAACTAGTGAAAATCATTAAATTTTTAGGAATAATGCGATTTAAATATCTTAGCAAATAAACTAAGTTTGGCGACACACTTAGACTAGCATACTTAAGATTAGTTCAATCTAACCTCTACTGTGGGCTAATATTTTTGGGGAAACTCATCACACATTAAAGTATTTATCCTCCAAAAAAGGATCTACCCTGTCTTTACTTCTTCATCGAAACAAACGTTTCATTGACATTACCTTTTCATCGACAACCGTTTTATCAATACTACCATTTCATCGACAAACCTTAACTTCGACATTGCTTTCCCATCGACATAAACGTTTCACCGATATAAACATTTAATACCCAGTTTTACATAAGAATTGAAAACTATTGTAGATATTATGCATGATTAAGTTTTTTTGTTGATTCATTTAAAACATTGTGAAAAATCATGAAATCCAGCATTATGTCTCAACTTTTTCGTTTTTCTTGATAAATTTTCAAATTTCTTTCATATTTGTAAACTAGATTACTAAAACTAAAACCGGTCTACTGATTTTGTGTTGCAATTTGGTGCAGAAGTTAAGGTACTTTTCAGTGGCGGATTTACCTATGGTCCGCGTCAAAAGAGCCCCCACCTGATGAGGGGGCCCAAAAATAATTTTTATTTTTGCAAATTAACAAACTGGTGCATACTAGCCACAAGATAAGAAAAACGAAGACACTATCAGAAGAAACTGCAAAAAAAGGCCGACACTTTATGTCAAAATTTGTTACGGTTTCTGTTCCATTTGCGTTCACGTACTCTTCTAGTTATTCTTTATTCTTCAAATATATTTAAAGTCAACATCAACAGAAATTGATTAAGAAAATTTAGCTGATAAAGAGCATAATTAGATTGTGATAATCGAGAGGATGTTGCACCTTGGTCCCCAAAAAGGCCAGTTCAGGCTAGGACATTTGGTGTAATAGAATTGTGTCGCAATCGACTCAGATGTAACTGTACATTGCGCAGAACCATCCGAGTCGATTCTAAAAGAATTCTAGTATACGAAATTTGGTAATCTAAACAAGCCTTAGTGAATAAGCCAAAAAATATCGGAGATATAACTTCTTTAAATCCAATATATTATATAACGTTATTACGGAGAATTAAAAGAACATGATTTCACCAGGTTACTAGTTAGTTTTTCGGATACAAAGAAATCTGAATACTACTGTGTATGCAAGTTGTTTTCCCAATCAATACTTTATAACCGGTTTCCAAAATTGGAAAACGGATTCCGTTTCTTTGGAGAATCATAAAATTCCCTCCAATCGCATATGTGCTATGTGTAGTTTATTCAAACAGCGTTCAAAAGCTACCAGAATTGACAAACATTTTAGATGCAAATAAAAATGGAAGAAATTTATTGGAGAGAATTAAAACACAGAATTTTGACAATAAAATTAGCTAGTTTGGTATTGGGTTTGGGGGTCAGGAAGAGAGTAATATTTATCTCATTCAATTTGCGATGAGTTTATATTACTTATGCAAGATCCAAGATCACCTATTAATTGAAATTTAAAATGCAAACTGTTTTTCCAAATTTTTGATTCCATACCTGATATTTCACATGTAGATCAAATGACTCTTATTGTGAGGTATTTTCCATTTTCTTCCTAATGGAGAAGCAGAGAAGGGTTTTTGTGTTTTGTCTAAATAGAGCGACATGACAGTTAATATCTGGAAGAAAAGGTGATTCAGGGAACAATCTTACGATAATGTCGCTGGTCAGAATTCTCAGGTCTTCAAGTAGATTAAAAACATTTTAAATTTATAGAAAGGCCCTGTATTTAGTAGCGCCAAGAGCCCCAAAATTCCTAAATCCGCCAGTGGTACTTTTGGGCAATTATATATTTTTTATAGATTCTTGAATGTCTTTTCCAGTTGTCCAAATTTAGTAGAATGACTCTAAAACTTCAAAAAATATTGTTTGAACTAGGACTTCTATTTTTGTCTATTAGGAAATGACTCTTAAACTTTAAAAAGGCGTTTATTAAAACACTTATCTTTAATTTTTCCACACGAAATAATGACTTGGTTAATTTTAAACAAATACTTTTAGATTTAATTAGTGTAATTACCACTTTGGTGTGCATTTAATCTCGGTTTTATTTTTTTTTAATATTAATAGGACGATAAAGTATGAAAAATGTAGGATTTTAATAGAATTATTTCGTAATAATTCTTGTGTTAATTTTAGCGATTTAAAAGTCGGCGGAAAGTTTGGGCAAATTATGCTGAACGGTTTAAAAAGCTCGTACAGCCCCATCTAATTTGGAGCAAGCTCTTTGCCGGAACATAAATAAAATTTGCGATTCGCGCTAAATTTGCACTTTTAAATAACACCCACGCCGAGTTGAATGCTTGTAATTTGCATATTTGCAGGTTTATTTCCTTCACAAATCTTATTTTTTCTAAATATTTTAATTAATTAATTAATTAAAACACAAGTCAGACAATATCAATGATTATACGACAGCAAGTGTGTAATTAAAGTAGAGTAGAATAGAAACCAACGAGCTTTGGTTGTACAAAATGGCTCGAATTTCACCCTGCCTTGTGTTCCTCATGCCATCCCTCATTAAACCCAGACATACGAGATATATATTGATCCTCAGGATAATACTCTATTAGTTAATTTTAGTCGCTTTTTTATCCCATAATACAAAATTCAAAAGAATATTTTTTTTAATTTCCATCAATTTAAATAAATAATCTTCTTCAAGAAAAATTCGAGGAAAACTTTATTGAAATTTAAAGTTTTTAATAAAGGGCAGCGAAAAATTCTTTACCAAATTAATAACTGAGCTTACAACATGCCGGAAGGAAAAATGCTCGTAATTAAAAATATTTTTTTAAAAACATTTTTGTTTAAATTAATTAAATTATACACCTAATGATTACTTAAAATTAGAATTTAGTAGTTTTTAACTTTCTTTTAGTTGTGAAAAAATGTGTCATTAGAACACGAGAATTATAAATTATAATTGTTGCAATTAGAAATTTTCTGTTGATTTGACGGTAGATTTGTGGAAGTTAACGCTAATTGCATTCGTTTATTAACGGAACAGGGCATGCACTGACGGCCCATTAAAAACGTAATTACACCACTTTACCCACCAACCCTTATCCCACCTTTAAATATTATGTAACAATCCTCTTATCCAGTAATTAAAACTCATTAACACTCTCCATTTACAGGATTCGTTAACATTACAAAATGCTATAAAATGTTTATAAAGCCAAACACATTCACACCTAGAAAATTGTGCAAACATAATTAAATTTTAATAAAGCATAAGTTTATTAATTGCAAGGGTGAAATAAATCAAGTTTTGTGGGCAGAGACTTCAGGGGCACACACGGTCATAAATCAGACGTTATAACTTAGCACCTCTTTAGAAATGGATTTAAATAATTAGCATACTTAAGAAGGAAGGATTAATTAAACTATGATGTTTCAATCTTCTACTTTACTGCTACTTTTCTCGATGCAAATTTCCTGTGAGAATCATCACACCATCAAGCCATTCGTTTTTAATTGTGAATAATTTACCTATTTAAAGAAAAGTTATAAAACAAAACGAAAGATTATAGCAGATTATGGGTATAAATGTAATGGAATTTAAAGTTCAATTATGTAATTATAAGTTAAACATATTTCCTTATAGCAATCAATTATATTAGATATAAATATACAAGGTGATCATTTGAAAATGATCCACCCTTATTAACTCTAGTATGACGAAACACGTCAATTTTGATTTCGAGGGGGAAACTTAATTACGTATAAAAGTAACCGCTAGGTGTCTCTAGTTTTGCCATAGGCACCTTGACTTCAAAATTTTAAATGGCAACCCCTAACACGCAATACCTCATTTTAAAATAAATTAAAAGGACTTTAAATTGGTTTGCAAAATTTTGAAATCGGATCACCACATCACAAGTTATAACTAAAAATGTCAGACCTGAACAACAATTTTGGGGTAAAATTTGCCCCCTAGAAATCGGTATCATTTAGTATAACATATTCCTGAGACCAAAATTGAATTTTTTAGCCCATATTATCTCTATTCAAAAACAGTTTGCTAAGGCGCTTTATTTTTTATTAAACAATCTTAAACCTAACCTAACCAATCAGGCAAATAAATTGGTTAGTTTTATTTTGTAATTTTTTATGTTTGTTGTTAGATATTGTTCTTTTTGTTGTTAATAAATTACCAATGATAAAATTACAGTCCAATTTCTGTATTGATTATCAAAAATATTTCAAAAAATACACTTTGAATTTCAAGAAAAGAAGTAGCACTCAATCAGCAATAATAAATATTATGAACTGTATTTATGATCAACTTAAGTCAAATGAATATGTAGCAACAGTTTCTATTGATTTATCAAAAGCATTTGATACAGTGGATCATAATTTACTTCTGGTATTCTTAGATCAATCAGTTATCAGAAGAATTGCCACGAAATTAAATGCATTATATTTAACCTCGTATTTAACAAACAGACATAATATAACAATCATAAATACATTTTCAAGTGATAAATTATACAGGGTGGTGATTATTGCTCACCATTGGTATATTTTAAAGTGGAGGAGCTCGATTAAATTAGAATAAAATTGCTCATTTTTATGGCCATTAAAAATCTGAAAGAAAATTTAGAATATTTAAACTCGTTGTAAAGTTATGGCAAAAAAACCAAAAAAATGTGATTTTGGAAAATAATTTATATTTACCAAAACATTACTGCTACATCAATGAAATTTGGTACCTTTAAATGACGTAAAAATATTTTTTTTGGCCTCCCAGATTCGAAGCCGCGATATTTCAACTTTTTTATTTCTTATAGCCGCCATATTGGATTTTTACATCATCCGATAATAATATAATAAATAATAATACGTTTTCAGATTACTAATTAACTTTTTCGTTGATCGTTTATTAAGGAGTATTTTTAATGTATACAAAATCATTCATTAATGACCCCTATTAATGCATGATTTTTGTTTAATGAATGATTTTGGAGGTGCCCTCTGTTGATGACGTTTCTAACGAAATTTTCCACGAAGTATACTACAATTGAGAATATAAAGTTAGTTTAATTTGTTTTAACCTAATTAAAATTATAAATAAAATAAATACTTTTAATTTTAAATACACTTGCAATAATTGGTACGCCAATACATTTTATATTTATTTTATAAAAGTGAGGTTATGTACAGATCAAGTCATCATTAATTGACTATAGAACTCTCTGATAATAGACAACCCTGTTCGTTTAATTAGACTTCGGTTATGATCGTATTTTTTAATTGTGACATTTCGAAAAAGCTTGTAAAAAAGATAGTTTTTTCTAGTTAATCATATGCACGATCAACGAAAAAATATTGTAACCAACTCGTAGGTTAAAAAGCGATTAATAATCGCCCCTTTTAACCAACTCGTTGGTTAAATAACTATTAATATGTTCCTTTAGAAAATGTGATAAATTTAAGAATTTGTATAAAAAACAAATATGGACAGTTTCCATGGTTACCATAAAAATATCTCCTCAAAATTGATCTAATAATAAAGTAAATACTAATAATAAACAAATGACGTGCAATGAGAGCATTTTATGTAAATAACAGGTGTAAGTATTTGCTTTTTTATTATGTATTAGAATTTTGATCAAATTTAAATACATTTGTGGCGATATTATTATGGTAACCATGGAACGGTCCATAAAACATTGATTTCATTTGTTTTTTATACAAATTTTCAAATTTAACACATTTTTAAGGGAACACATTAATGTTAATTAGCAATTTGAAAATATATTATTTATCATCTGATGAGCTCAAAATCCAGTATGGCGGTTATAAGAAATAAAAAAAAGTTGAATATCGCGGCTTCGACTCTAGGAGGCCAAAAATTTATTTTTTGACGTCATTTAACTTTAAATCACATTATTTAGATTTTTGGCCATAATTTTGCAATGAGTTAAAATATCTTAAATTTTCTTTCATATTTTTAATGGCCATAAAAATGAGCAACTTTTCTTTAATTTAACTCAACTTCAATTTATCTCTTCCACTTTAAAAGATACCAATGGTGATCATCGAAATAATCACCACCCTGTATAGAAAAATAGATGTTCCTCAAGGTTCTGTTCTAAAAGACCACTTCTTTATTTAATTTATATAAAAAAACATAAATTCTTAGGATTTAAAGCTCAGTTTTTGTTGATAACACTATATTTTATATTATTGCATTCTGGATTGGATAGTATTAATTTGGAAGAGGAAATTAATTTGTAAGAGACAAAAAAAGTATTTTTGTAATAAGTTCCTTTTCGTTGGAATTAATAAAGTTATTTCCCAAAGAACTTTTTAAAAAACCGATTTTACTAAAACCCTAAAACGAATAACAAAAATGTTCATTTCATTCATAAAGTCCTTTGAGCCTATAAACTTTTTTTTTAATTAAAAAAATATAAGAATATTTTTATTTAACTTATAAAGAGACCCAATTACTTTTCCGGTTATTCTAATTCGTAATCAATCAACCTTTTAATAAAAAGTTAATCTATTATGGTGGTTTTTCATTCACATAGGAAGTTAGCGTGTTTATGTAATATTACTATTATCAAAAACATAACCGCATCCTATTTTGCCTCTATAAAAGCAGAGAATTATTTGTGAATTTGTAAAAGTAATTAACAATTTTTCAAGAGCCTGTTCACATACAGTTGGTAAAAATGGCTCCACCTTCAGAAAGAGATCCTCATCAAAATCAATTGGAAGACTGGTATGATGAACATAAGGTGAGTAAAAAATAATTAAATTTTTGTCAATTTTTTATAATGCTGCAACCAAATTTTAATTTTTTAATTACAAATTTCTTTGCTTAAATATTTGTACTAAAACATTATTTTTTGCTGTTATTTCCATCCGTTTTTAATAATTATAACTTCTATTTTAACAGATATGTACAGTTGCTCCCAGCTGGAAGTAGGACAAAAGTAATCACGATCGCGTATTCTTTGTCCTACTTCCCGCTGGGAGCAACTTTACATGTCCTAAATTATTGATTGTCAATAAGTTTCCGTGTTCTATTTTGCATGGCATTCACCGTATGAAACATATTTTCTAAATAGATTTTTTTTAAAATTTTCGATAATATTATTTTGGTTGGTAAATACAGTCGAACTTTGTAATAATGAGCACGGATATAACAAGTTCACGATTATAACCATATTTTGGTTTGGTTCCAATGTATTTCAAATCAAAATCTCACGGGTATAAAAAAAGTATAACTTTTTTATTTAAAAAACCAAAAAAAAAATTGATGATACATGAATTTCACAATTTAAGGAATATCAACTGTTTATGATTTATTTTATTTCCTTACCAAGGTATTTTATTTATAACAAAACCCACCCTACCCCATAATTAAAATGTTATTTATAACAATGTTTAACCACTATTAATATGTTTCGATAACATAACAGCGAGCTGTTAAATAACGTTTTGGATAAGTACGTAATAGGGTCGAATGTCTACTTTAGTTACATTTCTAAATTTTGGAAAATTCTGTTTGCCTTTTCAAAATATGAGGAGTACTTACAACTAATAATTATATTATCACTTTCTTGAGTTTCCATATTTTTATTAATTAAATTGTAACACAACAAGATCTTCAAATTAAATTTCAAAATTTAAGGTTATGTCAACGTAGGTTTGCGTGTGAAAAAGTTAATCACTTTTTAATTTAATAATTGACGTTTTTTGTATGCGTTGTTATGCAACCAACATCGCATATTTTTCAACTCATTTGAGTGAGCAAAAGTTTTTAGCTCACTTGTGATTAAAAGACATGCTTTACCCACTAAATTTTGTTGAAAAGTGCGACTTTTAATCAAGAAAATGGAAAAAACTATTCTTCTTTCTTGATATTTTTCATTAAACTTAATTTTGTTATTTTTTTTTCATTTAATTTTTGGTATTTTTTAAAGTAGTAAAAAAATGTAGTAACGTCAAAATGTGCAAAATAATAAGTCAAAAATGTTTTCTTTTTGTAACGTTTTACAACAATTATTTAAAACATTGGCATTTTTTATAAATTTGAATAGCAGAAAAAATTACTTTAAACTAGGGTAACTAATTAAGACCTACTTAAGGTTATAAATAATTTAAAAAAAAGTAGGCAAATTTTTGGTTAAGTGTGCAAAAAAACTATTTTGAAAATTTTCTAAAAAAATGTTTCTGATAATTTTTTATTTCCTAGTTAATTTATTAAAAATAATACTTAAAATGCCATTTGGAAAATCCATAATATTTTAGAAATTTATTATGTTTAATGAACGGTAAAATATAATAATATAAAAATATGGAAAAATTGAAAATAAACTTTACGCATAAGAAGATTTCTATTTTCATAAAATAATTTTCCAAAATCCAATTACTCAAACTGCCCTTGTAAACTGTCACCTAATCCAAAACGTACCTGAAAATAAAAAAATATATATAAGTTATAAATATTTAAATACATTAAATTATATAAAAAAAAACAAAATATTTCAATTTTGATGATAAGACATGTTTTTCAAATTAAATTTATAAAACATCAAACTTTTTATAAAACTATAAATATTTTTAAATTTTTATTAACTTTCGATAAAATATGAAAGACGTTCACTAAAATGACTAAAGTTCCAGGACCCAAATATTCAAAATTTAAATTGAAAATTTTAATCAATTTAATATTTCTTCTGAATAATTTATAAACAAGATTAGTAATATTTTTGTGTTTTAAGGATTTGGGATCAGCTACGACAAGCACGGGCATTCCAGTAACTAACATAACAGCGAGCTTAACCGTTGGTAAAAACGGCCCTATACTTCTTCAAGACTGGCAATTATTGGATGACTTATCTCACTTTGCAAGGGAACGCATCCCCGAAAGAGTAGTCCATGCTAAAGGTGGCGGTGCTTTCGGTTACTTCCAAGTAACTCACAATATTACTGATTTGACTGTAGCTAAAGTTTTTGAAACCATTGGAAAGAAGACCCCTATTTCGGCTCGATTTTCAACAGTCGCTGGTAATTTAGGGTCTTCCGATACAGTTCGTGATCCTCGAGGTTTTGCGTTGAAGTTTAATACTGAGGATGGCCCATGGGATCTTGTTGGGAATAATACGCCGATTTTCTTTATAAGAGATCCAATTATGTTTAAGCAGTTTATTCATTCGCAGAAGAGAAATCCAGTAACCAATACTCGAGATTGGGATGCGTTTTGGGATTTCATTTCGTTAAGACCTGAGACTACACATCAGGTGATGTTTTTGATGTCTGATAGAGGAATTCCTGATGGTTTTAGGCATATGCATGGCTTTGGATCGCATACTTTTAAGTTTATTAATAAGGATAGGGATATTTGTTTCGTTAAGTTTCATATGAAGACTGATCAAGGGATTAAAAATATTTTGGGTCCTCAAGCTAATAAACTTGCCGGAACAGATCCTGATTATTCTTTAAAAGATTTGTATAATAATATTGCTGATGGTAAGTTTCCGTCTTGGACAATGTATATTCAGGTAATGTGCGAGGCGCAGGCTACGAAGAGCGGTTTTGATCCATTTGATGTTACTAAAGTTTGGCCTCATGGTGATTATCCTTTGAGACCTGTCGGGAAGCTTGTTCTCAATAAGAATCCGAGTAATTATTTTGCTGAAATTGAGCAACTTGCGTTTACACCTTCGAATTTTATACCTGGAATATATGCTTCACCCGATAGGATGTTGCAAGGGAGGTTATTTTCTTATCATGATGCGCATGTGTATCGACTTGGGGTTAACTACTCGCAACTTCCAGTTAATAACGTTGCCGAAAAGAGGAATTTCCAACGCGATGGTGAGGCTACGATTGATAATCAAGGGGGTGCTCCCAATTATTACCCTAATAGCTTCGGGGGGCCACATTCGAATAAAAGGGCTGAGAAATATGATCTACCTTATAATGTTGAAGGAAATGTTGAAAGGTACGACTCGCGCGATGAAGATAACTACTCACAACCTAGGAACTTTTGGCTTAAGGTTTTAAAGGACGATGAGAAGACGAGGTTGATCGAAAATATTTGTGAAGGGCTTCGTCAAGCTCAGCCTAAAATACAACGGAAAGTTGTTACTAATTTCTCTAAGGTCGATGAAACGTTCTCTAAACGTTTGGATAAATGCTTACATCAACAAACTCGGGCTAATATCTAATCCCAGCATAATCGTAATCGTAAATTTAATCAATAATAATGTAATTTAAAGGTTGGTTTAGACGTGTGAGCATGGTATGGGCATAAATCAAACGTAAAGGTAGAACAGCTATGCAATATTAATTCAAATAACAAACCTTCATCGACATGCAATAAATATTGAGTTGTATTAGGAGATGCGATTTAGACTCTGGAACGCCTACAGGCAATCAGATGCTTCAATAAACTGCATTGGCAGGAAGTCTTGTAATACCATGTGCCATGCTCTACCCGCATCAATAATCAAACAATAATAATAATCGTCTTTTTATTTTTAATGTAGTTATAATAAAATGTTAATATTATTCTTCTCCTCGTGTACTTTGCTTTGAATAAATTTTATTAGCATCAACCTTTTTTGTTTTTTTACCTTTACAGTTGTTTACTCAACTTTATATTGTTATGAATTTATGCTAATAAATATAAAAGTTATAAATATAGACTTTTCATTTCAAGTGCAAAATTTAACCTTAAGGTGAACATATATGTGACTGGTAAAAAACTGTGAGTTGATTGAAAACTTGGATTTAAGTTTGGTCCTTAAATATTTTGAAGATTAATGAGGAATGATGTTGGTGGTTAGGAATGTTTGTAATGTTTAGTTGCAAAGTTTAACGCACGATTAGTTAAAAACAAACGTACAAAACGAATTCCAACTGTTTAAAGAAGGTCGCTTTACACGAAGAACGCATTATAATTCATGACATCACAAATACCTTTTAAAAGTGCTGGGTTCGTACCCACTATAAAAGCTGATTTATCGTGGCCCAGCAATAACAATGAGCTCAGTCGAGCTGGGGCTATTTTCTGCGTGACGTTCGAACTTGTTTCGTGATTTAGGCAATCGCAAGATGCTAACAATTGATTAACTCTGGAAAAATCGATTTCTCGTTTATTGCTTGGAAGTACTGTGCTTCGTTTAAGAAAAAAAGGCTGCACGGTATAAATAAATTTCTGGTGTCTACATGTGAAATTTTTGCTTTTAAATCTAACACGTAAGAGCTCCCTACGTGTTAGCACAGCTGACGTACAAATATTTCCCTAGTGTATTCCAATCCTACGTTTTAAAATATTTTCTATTAGTCCTAAAAACACCAGTATAAATGGAAGGAAAACACCTCTCACAATTCTATTTTATTGTATTTTTTTTCCTACACCAACTTCCTGTATTCAAAGATTCGTTAAAATGTATTAGGAAAAAATATAAGGACGGGGGTGGAAACAATTATATACATTTAACAGTTAACCTAAGGCAGGGGACAAACTAGCGATGCTTAAGTGTATACAATAGTTTTTAGTGAACCGAACGCAGCGAAAAAGTGGAAAACGTCGATGTGAGCGTTTTCAGTTCGTAGCGAAAGCGTTTGCAAAAACTTTTTCAAATGCTATACATCTTAGCTTCCGGTAGGTTCCATAAAAATATTGGGGAACTCGGGGCGAAAACGAGGACTCGCGGCGGAACGGTATAGTGGTGGGGTGCTCGCTACAGCCGACGGAAACACGCGAGCTTCGCGCACAACTTCAGTTCGTCTGGCTTGTGGTATCATCATAAAATTATGTAAAAACGGTATGATGGTTAGGGAATAGTATGCTGTGTATGACGTCAGCCGAGTAAAACTACATACCACACGCTAAAACGAAATTTAAAACTTAAATGATCTTAACCTCACAATTCATAAGTTGTTTACATAAATATGTAGTAACCACACTTTTGAGCATGGTTAGTGATTTGACATACCACTCCATCATACTATTTCGTTCATGACGTCATTAAAGCCACGCGAAAATGAATGGTATGTCAAATCAACATACTTTCATGATACCAAAGCCACGCGAAATTCCCTAATATATGTTTGTTTCAACATACTTTTGACTGACTTAAAGTCTATTAATAACTCAAATCTAACAAACATAACGGCCACAAGACTGGTGTTCTAAAGAACATTACGTCGGGGCTCAATGGGGTATGACACGTTCCGCCCCTGATAAAATACAAATTGAATAGACACTTTTTATTTCATCTGCAGATGGTACCTCGTCCCGCCCCGGGTTCCCATAGGCAGGGAGCGAGACAAACGGCCGATGAGGACAAAAAATTGAACGAAAAGGCCGGTTTTAACGATACTATATTGTAGTCTGTGATAACCTTTAAAAGTTGTTGTTTGACCTTTTGATTAAATTTGTTAGTATTAACTAAGTTGTTAATTAAAAATTCGATAGCTTCCGTAAAACAGTTTGAAGAGGAAAAAAATAGCTGGATTTCGTAATAATCTTTATTGCTTAATCACCAATCATTCGCTAACGTTTCGCACTTCATTCGAAGGCTTCAACAGAGCTCTGACTAACAATAAGTCAAATATAAGCAACAGGTCCAAATATAGTGGTTTAGATCTTGACAAAAAAATTTAACATTAATTTACAGTTTAAAGTATATAAAAGTTCTAAGTATAATCGGCGTGCGTGATTTACAAACCGCATCCTATTTAAGCTTATAGGTGAACTAAGTTGTTAATGCGCAATTTCTTATATTTAAGTGTTTGTAGCTCCTGAAGATGATGTCTTATTAGTATCGAAGCATGTAGCGTTAAATTGCGGGCTATTTTTCTGTAATAAAGTTGAAGTTTAGGAATCCTCAAGTGTTTTCTTGAATATTCAAATAAAATGTCAAATAAAATAAATATCAAATAAATATCAATGACTTGATACCTAATAAAGTTTAACGATATAGTTTTTGCCAAAAATGCCATAATTTCCCAAGAAACGGAAACTTAAAAATTTATTTGAAAAGTGGATATCATTAAATTAAATTTGTTTATTATGTTTCTCCTTTGAAAATAAACACTTTTTATTTGAAATATTTTTTAAAAACAATCCTAACCCCCACTATTATCAACAGACATTTAATTTTAAATATATAGTCTATTTTGCTGCTAAATTTCATTTAAACTTCATAAAAGTACTATACAGGGTGTCCCATTTGACGTTGGACTGTATGGGTATCTTTGTTATTATTGGAGATAGAAAGTCGGTTAAATGGACAAAGTAGTAGACATTTTTTCGAATATCAATGATTCATTTACAAAAAATTTGAATATCGCATCGTTCCAACGCTATCTTGAAAAAACAAGAAAATGGGATTTTCAAAATCTGACTATAACGTCGTTATTTTCGATGGTACCAAAATTTTTTTTGAATTAATACAGACAATTTTTGTCTACAATGCAGTAAAACAAATGAATATTTTTTTCGCCAACGGATTGACCGGAAATGAACCCAGCTTATTTTTTCTTATGGCAGCCATATTTGATTTACACATATTCGGAATTAGTGTATTTTTCTTAGTAATTTGATATATCATATGTAATATTTTAAGAAATATAGAAATTATTTTATTTTACTAACCAAAAATGGCCTTGAATAGATGTAAACTGTCAATACATATGTGTTAAGATTTATTTTACATTTAATATTTTAAATAGTTACATTTATTTTATTTACAATTTACATCTCTTAAAGTCCAATGTTAGTTTGTAAAATCAAATAATTTTATTTTTTTTTTAATGTGACATACGGTAAACCAAATTACTCAGAAAAAAATACTGATTCCGAATATGTGTAAATCCAATATGGCTGCCATAAGAAAAAAATAAGTTTGGTTCATTTCCGGTGAATCCGTTGGCGAAAAAAAAATATTCATTTGTTTTACTGCATTGTACACAAAAAATTGTCTGTATTATGTCAAAAAACTTTTTGGTACCACAGAAAATAAAGAAGTTATAGCTATATTTGAAAAGTGGCATTTTCTTGTTTTTTCAAGATACCGTTGGAACGATGCGATATTCAAATTTATTGTAAACGAATTAATATTCGAAAAAAATCTCTACTCTTTATCCATTTAACCGACTTTCTATCTCCAATTATAACAAAGATACCCATACAGTCCAACGTCAAATGGGACACCCTGTATATGTCAAATTAAGCCCCATTTAAAAATAAATATCTGTTGAAAATACTGGGGGTTAGTTTCGGACATATTATCGTATTTCAGGTTGGGTCAGTTCAGGTTAGTTTAGTTTGCGCATAAACATCTTTCAATCTTTTCTCTTCATCGACCTTGTTTCTTTCGGTCAATCTTTTATCGTTCGGCCATTTTACTTTCAGATTTTTGTCTGCGTCGGCCATTTTTGTTCAGCCATTTCTCCTTCGGCCTTTTGTCTTTGTCCGTCTTTTATCACGTCGGCCATTTGCTATTCTTCATTTTCTCTTTCGGTCTTTTGTCCTAGTTCTCCTTATATCGAAATGTTGCATTTTCAATTTCAAGATAAGAAGCGATCTCCCTCTTGCAGCCGAATATGGAACTAGTGGGATGACGTCAAAAGTAGGTTGGTTGCAATCACGTTGTCATGGTTGCTACATAACTGTCAGTTGTCATAGAAGTTACGCCTCTGAGGTAATTTTTCGACAAAAATTAATTTAAATTGTCAATACAATAGTTTTCAATAAGAATGGTCACGCTAGCGACCCGAACGTAGGGACATGTTGGAAAACGTCGATCTGAGCGTTTTTAGTGCGTAGAACACCTTTGGAAATGCTATTCATTTTATCTTACGGTAGGTGCCATACGTTCTGGTCGGGGCGTTTCAGTTTGGAAACATTTTTGCATGAGTTGGTTAAGCTAGCTTGACATTATCGAGCGACAAAACACACGTCAGCGACAAGATATTCTGTCGCGGCGTTACAAATGAGTTTTCTCCCGACAAAAAATCGAATTTACCAATTTATTAACTGTTACATGTATGACTGCAAGTCGGATTTCATTATTCATTATAGTCAATTAGTTTTAATTATAGCTTAAGCTAGATTTGAATAATTGTCTTTCGTGTAAAGCTTTCGCTTGAGGCCTAGCAATTAAACGCCATTCGTGAGGAATTATTCAAGTCTTTAACTTCATAAATTCATAACTCAATTTAGTTTTGCAAAAATTTAAATCAAATCAATAATTCCGGATGTACTGACTAGGGTTGGTTCTGAGTTCACAGACACAGGATTTTTATTGTGCGATATTTTTTATTTACGATACAATCTGAACCGAACGATTCGCCTGAGGTGCTCGGAGATGGGCCCGAACCGACAACCCCGAATCGAGATTGAAGATTTTAACTGCCGATATAAAATATGTAGCGATGTAAGAGGCGCTATCAAATTTAGGCATGCTGCGCCCTGCTATTTCATTTTTAATACTTACCGAGCGGAGTTAAATAAAAAAACCAGCCAAGCCGGGGCTAATCAAAAAGGTTCATTTCATATCTCACGCATCGAACTTGTTTAATGCTCGCTTTTTTATTGCACCAAATTCTCTGCAATGGACCATTTTATGATCAACATGAAATTAGCTTCGATTTTAACAATCAATTCATTCATAGCACAAAGTACCGAGCATATGTTTAAGGCCTGGCCCCCATTAAGATTTTTAAAGATTATTATAATTGGTCAGTACTCCGATACTCCAAGGTCGTTCTCGTTAGCAATATCTTTAAGCGATTATTTGCATTTAATTACACCAGTTTTTGCATTAATGAAAGAAGTCAATTAACTTCAAACCTTAACAGTACTCACTTGTTGATACAATCTAAAATTAGTTACCAACTTTTTAATTACTTTTTTGTTTGTGACGCTTAATTGGACTTTGCTAAAATTAAATTGTCTTAATAAGAACCTCGGGATACACCCATAAAATAGCTTTTATATTTTCAGTTTTCTTTTGATAATACTAATGTTGATCAAAAATTAGGCCGCATTTAGCCTGCAACCTCGTTGCTTGCACATCGCCAAAGATGCTCGCTGCTCATTTACATTAATGCTGCAGCTGCGACGCTCCATAGAACAGTACGGTACAGTATAATACAGAAAGGAGAGCGAGCTTCAAGGAACCGTTTGGCGATAATCGATATGACGCGGATTAAAGCACGAAGCCTGGCGAGGAGCTGGGCTGCAGCATGAATGCATCAATAGAAATTAATAGGTTTGTTTCATATGCGAGCAGCGAAAATCTTTGACGAGGCTAAATGCCGCCTTATTTTTCTTTTAAATTTGTATAAATAAAAAAATGACACATCAGTAAATTTTAAAATTTGTCTGTATAATTTGGTGTGGCTTTAAAATTGATAAGCATGTTAATAATACTTGACGTTCTTAAGAAGGAAGGTGTCATAAGCAGCTTTACGACTCTTCGAAGATAAAAACGTGCTAATCTCTTCTGAGAATTGCACTTCAGTAAATTCTCTAATTAATCGTTAATAATTATAAATTAGGTCACAATAATATCGGCCAGCTTTCAATCATGTAACGTGATAAATCAAGGTGATTTGGGTGTAAGTTTTTTGGTAGCCAAAAAATATTACCCCGGCGCTTTAAATCTCATCTGGGTGTATATAAATTATTCCGAGGTACCTCAATAAGACGTTATTAAGATTGATGCGGGTTTCGTTACATTGTAGAGGTTTTTGAACACAAAAAACGACTTTTGAGCGCCCGATGCATTCAGAATGACCAGCAATAACAATGTCATCGCAATGCAGCTGATGACCTTGTCTCCTGCTGAAAAACCAGCCCCTCCCGTTTTCATGCAGACATGCACCAGAGCTGGCAACATTTTTTTACCAGTTTAAGAGATATATGGTCCTAACTTAACGACAATTTAATATCTTGCTGCTTTTACAAGAATCCTGATAATTGTTTTTAAATTCCTTTAAAACAACCAAGGTAATCACTTTCATATTCGTACAAGATTCTTCGGAAATTCCAAAATTCATCAATAATATAATTTTTGAAAAGCAAAACAAACGTTTTAATTTGTCTTGTCTTCTTGATCATTTATTAACCATATTGGATGCTCGTCCCTATACTCCCTTTTTTTAAGTTCTTCCGAAACATTCCTATCTTCACAATTTTGATATTTTAAGATTGGTAAAATTGCATTGGTTAATTGAAACCATAAAATTTTTAAAAAGGATTTACCATATGAAAATTACTGTTTATTGGCATTGGAATTTTCTAAAAAAAAGTCCTAGTATTTTCAGGAAACCCAAAATTTATGTATTCCTTGACAGTATGTTTGGATTATTTAAAGTGATTAATATTTTAGTTGCTTGTTGTTTCAAAAATATTTTATGAATATTTTTACCAATTTGGGAATTCCAGAGCAATAATCCCCTATGCAAATCTCTGCGTCTAGTGTTTATTTAATTTCCCTGAAGTATTAAAAAAGTGATTAAAGTACAAAGCGAGTAAGCAACAAAAACCACACGCCCAACAAATGAATTAGTTGTGTGCTGGATTTGCATTACATCCTGCAACAATGGACGTTTATTTTTCAACTAAAGCAGAGGTGAGGTGTTTTGCAAAACTGTAATTTCCGCATACATTACATTTCAGCAAACAATTTATCAGGAAAAATAATACCTTTTGTAATGTTTTTTTATCAATTCAAATGGAAAGCGCGAGTTTCAGAATTTTCATAACAACGAGTTATTTTTAGAAAAATATCTAATTAATATAAAAACGCCACACAAAAGCCAAACACTGTTAGTTTAAAAAGCTGTTATTTTAATGCAGCATTGTTACTCCTAAGATTTACCAACATTAAGGTCACCCAAAAATTAATAATTATTTCAGTAATTACTCCCACGAATGTTTTACGGTTAGAAAAAAGAAGAGCAATGACAATACCAGAGCAAAAGCAATTCGTTACAGAGGATGGTCGCAGTTGCAGCCCAAACAATTCGCTCGAAATTAATGAACGGTTGTGAGTTTGAATTGGATGTCCCGTTTCTTTAAATCACCTGAATTTAGTGGTCTGGCTTCGTCTTTTTGGTCTTCCCATTAATCTTTCTACTCAACGAAACCCCGACGACATAGTAAACCAGGAATTAATCCCATAAAGTCAAGTAAATTGCCATGACTTTTGGTGAGATTAAAACTGGAAAATTTATTTATTTACCTCAATTGTACACTACCACAATCATCATAAAACAGAAGAGGAAAAGGATGAAATATTGTGTGTTTTAAGGAATGTAGGTACAATTTTTCATTCAGTGATTTTATTAACCTCGAAGTTTTAATGTAAAACATTTTTGAATTATTGAACCATAATAATAAATATTGCTGCAAAAATACTGTTTATTCAGTTACCTCTATAAATTTACTTTTGCCACAAACGATTTTTCCACTCATTCGTGTACTCGAAATAATGGTCCTGAATGATTATCATTATCATTAAGAACTTCACGGGTAGAGATGCCAATATTTTGTAGTAAATGTTCTTCATCATTGGATTCTAGGGAACAATTTTAGTTATCACCCAGAAACTTGCTTCTTTGAGAATCGAGATGAGGTGACAAAGGAAAAAAATGGAATTTTACTAAAAAAATTAAAGAATATTTTTTACAACCAATTCCTTATTGGAATTACATTTTTTAAAGTTCTTTTTGTAGTAATTGGATTTTAGGAAATATGGGGTAGGCCCTTGAGATGAAAGAAATTGAAATGACATTTGTGAAATAAGTATGAAGAAGTAATTAGTCTGCTCTGATGTGGAAGAATAAACAGGCATTGAACGTAGTGGAATTTAAAAATACGTTTACATGATGCTTTTATCTTGAAGCTTGAAGTTATTCAATCTTTGTCAGTAAGAGTAAATGCGACCACCCACACAATTCTCCTCGACGATACATATTCTCAAAGCTCTTGCTTTTATGCACTTAATTCAATATTATTAGACACTCAGCCTTAAAAGCGTTTAATAATAAATTTCAAAGTATAGCTTTAAATTTTATTTGCCATAAAGTAACTATCCCACATTGTTTTCTTATCAACTATAGCTGCTGAAATGGAATTTAAAATTATCAACAAACGAATGATTTATTTAACAATAACATGCTTGTTTCGAGGCTTGTTTGTAGGGAAATTTTCAGCACGTTTAAATTGATGTATGAATGCAGGTTGTAATTTCAAAACAAATTATGATAGAGCTAGGGGACCCAGTCCCTGTTCTATAACCATGTAAATAACCAAATTAGAAACGCTAATTAATCCTACACCAATTTAGTCCCGAATTGGCCGCAAACATCATCAAACGCCAACAAGACCCTACAAACTTTAAATTTCTGCGTTGGTCGAGAATCAAGGATAATTAAAACATACTACCCAAATTACTACTTTGCCACAGCAATTATTTCAAGTTTAGATTTAATAATGTCATTAAAAACCTTACAATTAAATTTTAACGCTTTCCTTTCAATGTTCTTGAATTGTAAATTTATAAAAAAAAAACGATTCACAAAAAATCTAATTTAAAATTACACTGGTCAACAAAATTTTGTAACAAGAAAATTCAACGGAGAAATTTCACGCCATCAGTAAAACATTTATATGTTCGTTATTTTGGTTTTCTTGTAAGGCACCAAAACAAAGTCTGGGTTCTTCACATCTGTTTTATTAGATGTGTGGTGCTTCTTACTGGAATTCGGAATTTCTATGATTTGGATGGAACCCACAGACATCTGCTAAAAAACCGATCCAGCGCAGCGAAGAACTACTACCCTACCCAATGTGTCTGTTGAATCAGAGGAAGAAGATGATAAAATGTTTCATCCCCATTTTCAAGAAGCTCCTTCATCTAACAGACCACATCTACTATTTAAGAAGATCTCAATGATTTGGTTTGATTAAAATTAGTGGAGATTATTGTACTTCTCTTAGGATTCCAATTTGGATATATAAAATTCTGTTGTTTTATTTTTAAATGGGGCAGCAGGGACAGAAAAAATCACTATATTAGAAAAGACTTAAGAGAATCTCTTACTCAAGGATAGAAAAATGTTAAAAAATCTTCATTACTACAACCTGGTTAGTTTATTAACACATCTATATACAAAACATTTTGAAAGTAATTGATGATGCTGGATTTTTATACGCTGTTAGCGATGAGCACGGTAAAAGGAATTCACCAGGATATTTCCACAATATAAAAACGATACCAAGGCAAGTGGAACCCAAGTATGCTAGCGGACTAAGGCCTAGGTAACCAAGACACGTTCCTAGTTCCCTTAATTTTAGGGCCCGAAAATTTGGTTTATATGTTATATGTTCCACTTGCTGAGGCAGAATGACTTCTGGCCCACATGCATTTTCAAATTAAACTATACTGTCTAAAAAATAGGGACACAATTGTAATGATGCCTAGGACCCGTCTTTGCTTTAGTCCGCCACTCACTGTTGGGCATTAAAACAGGACTCAAAATAGAGAAGAAAATCATAAGGCAATATTTATATTTTATAGAGATATACTTATACATGTATTAAAATTTCAATCTCAAGTCTACTGTACCAAACTTTCTTCCTAAAAAAATCAGTTAAAAGTTTTCATGTTATACACAAAAGTTGACCAGTGTTATTGAACTGTAGTAAGAATGTCACCTCGAGAAAATAAGGATCGAAGTATTTTTAATTTTAGAACAATCTTAGACCATTAAAAATTATGTTTTCGAAAATTTTCAAGGTTCTACATTAATTTAATTTATCTGACTTAAATCTTGAGGTAAAAAATAAGTGAAACTCAGGTTGCATCCAAGGAGCATTCAATTTGCTTGAGTTCTCGTAAAAGGTAACTCCCATGGCGACCAAAGCTGAGATGTTGTCGCTTTTGCTGTGTTTCCGTTTCAGTCTCAATTTATTTGAGATTCGTGAAAAAGTTTTCTTGATGAAAATACAATAATCTTATTTATGAGTTTCTCGTGAAAGGGAAACATTTCAAAGGGAATAATCTACGACAAACACTTCAATTGCAGTGGAATAATTTAAATGATTTTATTTCTCGTCTCCTTTGAAATTTTCTACCAAAACCCTTTTATGCGATCGCCTTGCAAGCCTCCAGCATTTAGCTCAAGAAAGGTATATGACCCTTTTAAAGTAATAAAACCGCACTCTTTTTACTTGCTTCACCTTTTTTCTCACTTCGTAAAGCCACCTACTTTAATGAAATTAAACTGGAAATAAAAAGAGCTTGGATTTGCGAATAGAGGCTGATATAGCGATAAGTGGTTTCGAATAATAATTTATGCGCATTAACTGGCTATAAATCGCTGGGAATAAACAATAAACCATATTAAACTCGTAGGGAATAATAAATAAGGTTGATAAAATTTTAATTAGGATCTTAATGGAATCTCAAATCGGGCGTTTAGAGACTCAAAACCCGTCCAATTTAACGGTTTATTTGCTGCTCCTTTAATTTAACATTTATAACTAAAACAATGAGTGATTAAATGGTATAACGTATAATCGTGCAGCTTGTTATTTTCTAATAAGACGTGATTGTAATATTAACAACCCATTACCTCTCTTAGATATAGCTTTATTCAGCATGAAATACCTGAAAGCCTTGATGGGGAGCAAAAAATATTTTTATCAACTTTATAAAAATACTGCATATTACTTTAAAAATAACTTTAAAACAGGAAATGACATATACGTCGTTTTAAATTTTTGCTCCGAATATTTTTGTAGATAATAAATATACCTAACCGATAACCCTAATTGACGTAATGATTCTTATCAATTACATCTGTGCGTTGCACATTTTCATATCTGAATTTTATGAAATAATTTCCTTATCCTTTTACTAGAATTTCTGTTTCAAAATAATGGTTCGTCTATTGTCTATTGGCATGAGTATAATAATGCAACTCCATCAAATCTTTTACATTTTGAGTTTCTTCCTAATAAAAATGATTTAAATTCTTTGGGATAATTGCTCTAAAAAACTTTTGCAACTTTTCCTACAACCGCCTAGGCAAAGTCCTTAATGAAAATTTAATAAGGTACAAGGTTCACGTAATCATATGTACCCTTGAAGAAACTAAGACAAGTCCTGCTCTTCGAGGTTTACATCTCTTGCAGATGAATGAATATTACAATAAATAAACGAATAAGGAGAGTACATTCCTTAGGTCTGCCTTTGTTTTAGTGATGAACAATTCCAAACTGCAGAGTGATGGATGCTGCGTTTCTTGCTTATTAGCACTCATCAGCATCACATACTGCTTGCTTGAGCCCCAAATAAAAGCCATCTAAATTTGTTAGTATCAGTCTACACTAGTATATGGCACCAATCGTTTTAAAAATTGGCATAGCCATCTAATGTTCGTATCGGTCTACACAAGCCTTCATTGGGAATGTTTGATGGCTCTGCTTTTTCTACCAAGTGGAATGCTTCCGGTAGTGCTTTATAAGCCAAAGCTGAAGGTGTAGCAATAAAAAATTCGTCCGATCGTATTGAAAGGATCCAAACAAGCAGTTTGTGATGCTGATGAGTGCTAATAAGCACGAAACGACGCTGTGTTTCGTGCTTATTAGCACTCATCAGCTTGTAATAGTTGCTTCGCCACTAAAACGAAGGCAAACCTAAGGAATCTACTCTCTTTATTCGATTATTTATTGTAAATAACGGTCTGTCATTATTAATGTTTTATTTTGAGAAGAAATAAGTATAAAGAAGGGTCCAAAAAGTCCCAAGTTTACGCTGTTCCATGTTCGATTAAAAGGTTTCTACTTGTCTGGTATAAATCCACGAATTTACGACTATTTTCTGACCTACTTCGATAGTTTTGAAATGATGTAATGAATGTTACAATTTCGGAAATTTAAAATAGTGAGAAAGAGAAATTATAGAGGAAGTTCCTTGATTTGTGGTTTGAAGAAGGACGAGGGTACATATCTAACATCTGAAAATGATGTTTTTAAATGTTATTGTTTGCAGAGTTTTAAAACACGCTGTCTGGGTTTGCTTGCACATGAGGGGGACTAAAATTTATTGGTGTTGGGCTGCGCCTGCTATAAATTACGCGAGACTACGCCTTCCGGAGCGTTTACGGTTCTGCTAAGAAAAAATTACAGACACTTTCGCGTCTTAAAACAAGATAATTTAAAGGGCACCTTAAAGAATAGATTACGGCCGCAAAATTTCCAGCCCGGTGTTTCAAATCTGAACAAAAGCTGCATTAAATTAATTATTTTGATCCCACGCAAATGTTTCCGAGTTTTGTTTGTTTTGTTCCAACTTTCAAGGATTATGTCCCCTTAATAAACACAACAGAAAGGTTTTCGTATAATAAATTCAATGCTTGAGGTTGGTTTTAACTTACTTGAGGTTACCCTAAAAAACCATTATTGTATAAAACTTTATACATCCACAGGTTAAATTTATGAATAATGTACCTACTATTTTTTAACTATTTTAACTTCGGCATCTCAATAATACACCAAACGAAATAAACAGATCTCTTGGTGAGAACTCGCGTTTAGGTTGTATTTTTTTTTGGATTGAAACATTGACATTTTAAATGAATACTAGTAAATCATCTTACGAGTTATTTTCTAGACCCTAGATAAATTTTCCGTCGGAGATCATAACAGGGAATAGAAAATCAATCCCACTTTTCTGGAGCTTCGTTGCGAATCACTGATATTTAATGCGGACCGCTAGAGGGCGCGCGAGTTTGGAAAGAAAAGTTTCCCCAGTTAGAGTATTATTTTTTATTCTTCTGATTCTTTAGGTTAATATCTATCTTATATTTACCTTCTGCAAACTTGCGCTGACAAAATTAGAGTGATCCAAAGTGTACTTTTAGGTTTAGGTCATTATATTTTTTTATATTCCCGATTTTTTTTTTCATACGAGTGGGTTAAATGGAATGACTTAAAAATCTTCTATAAACTTATTTTTTGTAAATCACTTAACACAAAATTTACTAAGTTCGTTTTATGAAAATTCCAACCTATTTCTGCAACATGATGCGAATGCAATTAGAGCAAGCTTCTAAAAGAATTTTATAAATAGAGTGGAAATGAAGATTTTCGGTGTAAATAGAGGAGTATGGAGCCGTTGCCTAATTAAAATTACTCGGAAAAGAACTAATTTGCACAAACACATATCTCGAAGCTCCCCCGTTGTGGGCGTAAAGATGAAAGCGAGTTTTTTTTTCTGAATGTGATATTAATTCTCTTCGCTTGGTTTAAAAGTGCATAATTTAAGCAGCTGATTAAATATTAATGTCTCATCTGCATAGCAACAGTGATTCGCGTAAAATTCCAAACTTGCGTTATTTACATCAAGAGGATTGTTTAAATTATAATTTCTGATTCAATGGGACGTGCATAAATTAGTAGATTCCAGAGATTTGGGATTTCAATTCTGACCCACTCTAAAAATTTAATCCTGCTTGAAAATACCGGAGCGAGGATTAATTTATTTTTAATTTGTCACGACATGCATTTCTAGCCTTCACGAAAAATAAACTAACAAACTTTATACATATCATCGGATCAAAATGTGGGATTGGGATTGTATTTTGTTCAGCGACGTGAAATGGAATTAAAGGTGACGTTTCTTTCACGTTTCTCGCGGCAAACGGTTTAATCAATGGGAGGAATCGTAATAACCAGTTTGGTTTCGTGGTCGGTCTGTTATGATTCGAATCGGAAAAAGAATTATTATCTGTAATATTTAAACACTTTTTTAGATAATTTTTGTGTTACGCGCTTCTAAGCTTGCTTTGTCACGCTTTTCCGGTTTTTTTATTACATTTCCGGCCAAATGATTCAAGGAACAAGGACATGTGCATCCACTTATGTAACCACTATTATTAAAATTGATAAGAACAACATATGTATACAGGGTGTCCCATTTGACGTTGGACTCTATGGGTATCTTTGTTATTATTGGAGAAATTGGTTAAATGGACAAAATAGTAGAGATTTTTTCGAATATTAATAATTCATTTACAAAAAATTTGAATATCGCATCGTTCCAACGCTATCTTGAAAAAACAAGAAAATACGATTTTCAAAATATGGCAATAACTTCGTTATTTTCGGTGGTACCAAAAATTTTTTGACATAATACAGACAATTTTTGTGTACAATGCAGTAAAACAAAAGAATATTTTTTTTCGCCAACGGATTGACAGGAAATGAACCAAACTTATTTTTTTCTTATGGCAGCCATATTGGATTTACACATATTCGTAATTAGTGTATTTTTCTGAGTAATTTGATATATCATATGTAATAGTTTAAGAAAAATAAAAATTATTTTATTTTACTAACCTAAAATGGCCTTGAAAAGATGTAAACTGTCAATACATATGTGTTAAGATTTATTTTACATTTAATATTTTAAATAGTTACATTTATGTCATTGACAATTTACATCTCTTAAAGTCCAATGTTAGAATGTAAAATCAAATAATTTTTTTTTAAATAAGACTCAGAAAAAAATACTGATTCCGAATATGTGTAAATCCAATACGGCTGCCATAAGAAAAAAATAAGTTTGGTTCATTTTTGGGCAATCCGTTGGCAAAAAAAAATATTCATTTGTTTTACTGCATTGTACACAAAAAATTGTCTGTATTATGTCAAAAAACTTTTTTGGTACCACAGAAAATAAAGAAGTTATAGCCATATTTTAAAAACCGCATTTTCTTGTTTTTTCAAGATAGCGTTGGAACGATGGGATATTCAAATTTTTTGTAAATGAATTATTAATATTAGAAAAAATCTCTACTGCTTTGTCCATTTAACCGACTTTCTGTCACCAATAATAACAAAGATACCCATACAGTGCAACGTCAAATGGGACACCCTGTATAGATACGTTAAAACCAATTAATTAAAAAAACATTGAACCAAAAAAAATAAAAGCAAAAACCATAATTTTTGCACAATCATTTAAATTGATTTTTGTGAAAATATAAATGGATTCAATTCTCCTTTGATATATTCAACAACATCCAAGGAACATAAAGTAAAGGTCTAAAAAGATATCTAAAAACTACCAGTTTTTTGAGTTTCAATTATTCTCACAAACTCAAATTAAGAGGAAGTTGTTGTGGTGTATATAAAGCAGTAGTAAAAAATACTCGTGACTAATCAGACTTAAATTACCGTAGTTAATTTAAAACGCACTTTTCCATGAACTTTCTCTAGGGTTTTTAATTAAGTTTTAAACGACACGGTGGTTAGTTGCTTTTGAGCAAAGGTTGTGTAGATGATTGATTCAAGGTATTAATTACAATTATGCATGCTTGGAGGGAAATAAAATCCGCAACATAACCTATAAAAGTGTCACTTATCATGCATGCACTTCATTGGAGTACTGCTGATCTTGCGGTTGATGCTTATGTGCATGAATTATTCACAAAAGAGGCGGAAAGCTCATTTGTTAAAAACTAATTGTTCATATAACTTGGAAATAATTGATTAACTACTCATTACTTATGAGCCTTCACATTTAATTATGATAAATTGGAAATCAATTTTTATATTTATGAGGTAAACAAATTAAAGTTTTTATTGATATTTTCACTTTTTATCAAAAATGACCTGGTAAAGGCGCCTACTAGGAGAGTCCTACTCATTAATCGTTGGATCGGTCCTAGATCATGTATGAACACACCAAATGAACACAGAACACCATCATACAATGTTTGAAGTTCGTTCTGTGGTTTTTTTAAATATAGATCTTATTTTTTATATGTTCAAGTTACATTTAACTGAAATGAACAAATTGAAAATAAAATTTGGTGGTTTCACATTTTATTATTATTTTCGAACAATATGAGTAGGTAAAAAGTACATATCAGGAAATAAATAAGATTTAGTATTATGAATAACTGTACGTGAATATTTATCGGTAAAAGGTATTTTAAATAAAGCAATACACTGAGTTTTGAGAATTTTAATGTTTTATTAATGCGAACAGGGAGTAAAAGCAAAAGCTAAGTGAGGTGTCTTTTTAAATTATGGCTTCTTTCAAACCGCTACCGATCCACATTCTCATTCTTTGCTTCTAAGCCCGTTCCATAAATAATTCATATCTTGATTATTGTTTAAAAATGAGCCAACAAGTGATTATTTAAGCATTAATTATCAAGGAAACAAAACATTACTTTTTATTTTAATAAGTTTTAACTTATTTAACTATCAACAACCTAAAGTTTTCCTCATACAGGGAGTTCATTTGAAAATGATCCATTCTAAATTTTGGAATTGTCCCTCGAGATATGTACAATAATCATTTATCATGACTTGAATACTTTCAGGTGGTGTTTTAAATACAATTGTTTTAATCCAATGGAGAAAGATCGGGAGACCGTGCTGGCCATTATATCGGACCTCTCGTCCGATCAATCTTCCTGCAAAGCGGTGTTTTAAGATTTAACCACTTTCTTGCCGGTAAAACATGATAGCATGTATTCAGCGACCGTGATGAAAATTTTAGAGACGTCGTTAAAGTTAATCACCTCTTTAAGAAAATATTTCTTATGAAGAAATATTTTTTAATCACGTTATTAACGATAACGACGTCTCCAAATTTTTCATCACGGTCGTTGAATACACGCTGATGTGTTGAAAGTATAAATGTTCTTCCTCAAAAAACAAATTTTCTTCCTCTTGTGAATTTTCGAAATTTTTTGTTATAAGTGCATCAATTTTATTCTCAAGAATATCTAAATATCGCTTTCCATTTAAATTTTCTTCCAGAAATATTAGTCCTATTATAGCATCTTTTAAAATTCCTTCGTTCGCAAATTCAATCTTATCGAAATAATTGAGTACCTACTAGATGCATCTTATAGGGATGAATCTTGTCAAATGATCACCCTGTATATTAATGCTTCGAAGGTTTAATTTAAATATGTTTATAATCATTGCAATTTCCATATTTATTGAAAAACATTAAAATAAATAAACATAAATAAAATTCAATTGAATTGATATGATTGAGCACTGTTATTATTTTAATTAAAATATGTACATTGTTTATTTTAAATATTTATGATAACATTATGGCTTGAAATTTTACTGTAATTAAATATAATTGCAACTTTCCGATTGTATTATCTATTTTAAACAATTTTAAACATGTATTTTTATTGGATGGGAATCGTTGGTGGAGAAAGAGCATTTAAAGTTGGAATGGCGGTAATCCGTTCGGCTTGGCTGTTCAAGCAGCAAGAGGCATTCTCGTTTTTCAATGAAAAGTTCCGTTTTTCTCGTTTTTGGGTATTCACTGTAGAATGCACTCGGTTGGAAATACTTTTTTTATTATTTTATTTTAGATGAAATTCTTGGAGGGCAAAATTCTAATTGGGAAACCTTTTTTCTTCTTCAATTTTTCAATATAAAGGGATATTTTCTAATAATGTTATCAAAAATGTAGTTTTAAATTAATCAACCTGCGCCCTTTATGTCGAAGTCCGTAATAATTCTAAAGGCTGTTCCGATATCAGAACCAAGTGGATTAAAAAAGTAAACAAAAAATTTTGAATTTACTTTGTAAATGGTCGTTTTAAAATATTTTAATACAATCATCTATACACACTATAAATTTATTTACCAGTTTTCATGGTGGAATAAAAAAAATTATGGAAAATTAAACAATAAGGAGGAAGCAGTTTTTTTTTTAGTATTTCTAGTCGAACTCGGTTATAACGAGCATCAAAGGACGGCGAATCTTGCTCGCTATAACCGTTAATCGTTATCACCGTGAAAAATTAGCGTAGGTAACTTTGGTAATTGATTTAATGAGAACTTTCAAAATTAAAAATAAGAATACGTTCATTCCCTCAAAAACTCCATTCTTGAAATGCAGGATGTTAAAAGTTTACTCATTGTTTTCAATTTTATAATTACATAATATCTACATGTTTTTTTATAATTTGCACAAATTTTGACCAAAGCTTTCTCTTGGCAGTAGTTTGTAGTTTTTAGATAAAATGATGAATATTCAAAAAAAAATTCAAGTTTTTTCGGGGGCATCCACCTTCTTCACCGTCCTAAATTTTTTGGCCGACGCTTTTATCCATAATAAAATTCACTAGTTTTTGCTTTTATATTGCAAAATAGGATAATTTACCTTCCGAGGGTCAATTGTATTTTAAATTTTACGTAAAAGTGGTCCTTATTAATCTAATTGGGAATTTTAACTACCAATAGATGGCACTGTTGGCCCTCTGTGGCAAATATCGAAGCCAGTGTTTTTTTACAAAGTTTTTAATATTCTTCTAATTTTTATTTCAAATCAATATTTAAAATGGGCAAAGTTACTACTGTCGTTTTATACTAGTTTCTAGTTTGACAGTTTCACAAATTCCCCCACAGGAGCAGAGCTCTTTCCTACAATCGAGAATAACGATTTAGACAAATGACGCAGGTAGTAATTATTACCTATGTTAATTAACATATTCGAATCCTACGGGTGGCAACATCAATTTTATAAATGGAAAAAACGAAAGAAATTCGCCAAAAAAAATGAAGTCGGTATATCCGTGAAAAACATAAGAACCGAGAAATTTTTAATTAAAATCCATAGAAACCAAAATAAGTATCCAGATTTCCTCCTTATATCCGTGAACTCGTTATAACCGTGCTCGTAATAAGCAAATTCGATGTAGTTCGAAAATTGATTCAAAATTCACAAAATGATTTTTTACAAAAGTTTCAAAATTTAAAATTCTTAACCCTAAATAGCGTCTGAAATTGTTACGCCACTTGTGTGGCATTCATTAAGCATTATCAATTATAATAACAAACTTAAGTCACTTAATAAGCGTTTTCTCAGACTTGTTCCAACAATTTTTCTAACTTAATTTTATAACAAAATCAAGATGCGATAAGTTTAATATTTTTTTTAATATTCCAAATAACTGTTAGTTAAATTTACGAGGATATAAAAACTTGCAAGTTTTTATTACAAACAATTTTAAATTGAAAATGCAGGCGTGTTGGGTGACTGTTCGTCCATGTTCATTTTTAGTAAGCATTATTGAATATAAAATTCAATGCTTACAACGAGAACCTCCATATAATATGAGTTTTACGAGCACGAGCCTGCATTATTTACATGATAACTTTGCCATCCTATCACAAATAAAATTACGCGTTTTTGCCATCACTGTTTTAACTTCAAACAAAGAAAAACCATGTTATTTAATATTTTCAATAAAAATAAAGATAAAACACAATTTGAACTATATTTCTGGTAAAGTTTTACTCGTATACGAGTGCATTATTTTATTTTGACATGTTTTTCTTAAATGCATAGATGTTCAAAGTTATAAATCAAAAAGTTTTATTTTAAAATTCAACCCTTGCAAAATAAGTGTAAGTATTGATTCTGCTTACCAGAACTAATTGATTACACCCTTTACACCTATTTCCTAGGGTTTCATGAGCTTCTAGTACAACCCACATTTATTTAATTATTGACCTGATAATAAACCTACTTAGTCTTTTTATTTTCCCAACAATTTCTTTTGTTGCGTTAAATGTGTTTCAATGAAAATTCCTTGTTCCTAATACCTAAACCTTTTATTATTGTATTATCACCGTTTCCAGGTTGTTGACGATTTAAGTTATAAAAATAACTAGCGAAACCTTGATGGTGAACTATTTTTAGCTCGTTTGGTTATTATTAAACGAATATTCAATATTTAAATGAATAAATCAAATTAATTACTTCCCAAAGGACTAAAAGCGTACCGCAATCGGAAAATCAGGAAGGCGGTTTTCATTAATTAAGATAGATCTCATCTGTCCCTTGTTCCTTCTTCTCTAAAATCTATAAAATTCGATGTGAAAAGTTGGATTGGAGAGTTGGAGATGAGACTGAAGAGGAAATATAAAAGTTCGCAAGGATTTGTTTACCAAAGTTTCCAAGTAAAATTGTTAAATTAAATTTCATTGGATTGCTTCAGTGGCGAGTGGTAAGAGGGAATTTATCAAGATTATTAATGCCACTGACAATGGGATAATGCGGGATTACATTACAGTCCCTGGATAATTTTGTAAAGACGAAGATTATTAACAATTTTGCCCTTCATTGATTCAAAGTTAAAAGTATAATCATATTTTCTCGGATATTTTATCATAATAATCAAGAAATTGTATTATAAGCTTTTTTTATTTATCATTTTTTGCAGAACTCTAAGTAAGTAAAAATAAGTAGTAGCATTTTGCTCGCCCTCTTGCGGCAAACAAGTGAACCTATCAGTAAGGTACTCGACACCATTTTCTGCGTATTAATCCAAAGTAATTTAACAGTTTTATAAGAGTGTGAGGTGATTATAATGGGCCAAATTTGCAACAAAAACTGTAGTATTTTCGACTGATACTACCTCACTTCCGCCATGTTTGTTTACATGTAGAGCACCCTCTTAAACTTTAAAAGTAACTTCAACATTTTTTCATTATTATTTTAATTTTTGTTTGTTTTATTGTTTAATTAAATAAAAATGTTATCATGAAGTTTCAGTTTTATGATTTATAAAATATAATTTACAGTTATAATAACTTTTTTATGACTCAATAAATTATTATTATTTATTATTATTTTAATTTACGCAGTAATTTTTAGCAGAGAATTTTTAAAAATAGTGCAATAATACTTTTTTATTAAAAATATTGAATCTTTTGAATTGCATTTTTACTAAGTAGATGAAGATGTAACTTAAAAAAACTTACCAAAAGTATTTATTTTAAACGTACGATTTGGTACCAACATGACTATAGACTTAATTAACAAAGAAATAACTTTTTGCAGTTTGTGAAGCGTCTACTGAGGACTATACTATGGTATATTGACGTATGAAGAAAAAATTAGTATGTTCATTAGAGAATATTATATTTGGGAAAATTTTCTTTATAAAGTTGAAACAAAAAAATTAAATCCAATCAAAAAATCTATAGTTGACAATCACCAAATTCTGGATGTTTTGTTTGTGGTTCACGTCGGGTCGTTAGTAAATAAAAAAAGACCTATGAAGAAGTTTTGGAAAATTAAAAAAAAAATACTAGAAAACTAAAACTTAATGTGACTTATTCCGGTTTTCCAACAAACGAACAAAGTGTCTATCCTAGTACCATAGAGTATTGTTTGGTTTGATATCTTTCTCGAAAGCCGAATGTTTATAAACTCAGTCTGATTTGTGAAAACAGCCAGTTGGTGTTTTGTTTATGTAGTCTTTTTCTTTCTATCCCCTCTTAAAATCTCTTAAGAGGGATCTAGTCGAATATCTTTATATCGAATTTATTTGCAATTCCATGTAAATGCCGGACATGATAATGGTAAAACTGTAATAGTTAACTAAAATCGGTTTTTAAATTTTAAAATATTGCCCTTTAAGTTAACATTTCTCGTCGAGATTTTTTACTTATTTTTTTAATATGGTAAATATTTCTTATCAAATATGGTCAAATATTAGGTGTTTTAAAAGTCACTGTAAATTTTTGCACATTTATTAAAACGACAAAATCTCGTCGAAAATATTTTATGGTATTCATCTTCTTCAAATTTAGAGAAAAAAAACTAAGTATCTTTTTCGACTACAAGTGTCCAAATTGAGACGCCACCTGCCAAGAATTTAAAAATTTTATTAGATATCTAAATATACGATTCTTGATGCATCTTACTATTTCCATCTCTTCATGAACTTTACAGCCATTCTCAATAAAAAATTACATGCTATGACTAGATCCCTCTTAAGTGCAAGCAAGTAAATACAAAACAATTGCCGAAATTTTTGGCATAAGCTCGTCAGGAATTGAAAGAAAATTAAAGAAAGTAATTTGTCAGGAAGGAAGGAAATGAAGAAGTTCGGTAGAAAATGACGTACGATAAGAATAAACCCAGAAACCTTTCTTTAGAACCCAGATCAAAGGTTTGTAACCCTATCTCGTTAGCTACTTTCCATCTCTTCTTACTTACAAAACAACCCATTTCGACATAAGCGAGACAAAATTCGTTACAATGGAAATATATTCAATAATCATCATTGTCGGTACGTTAAGACGTTACAGACGTCCCTCTCAAGACAAGACAAAAAACAACCACAAACAAGGAACAACAAATAATCATCCACAACCATAATTGTATTTTCTGGATTTCAACTGAAAATGACTGTTGAAACAAAAATCGAACAGCAACACTATTTGTTTAAGTTTTGTTTTTATTTTCGGTGCTTCAAATTTATAAACAGAACACAAACTCGAGTACTTCGTTTGGTGAAATTTGGTGTTATCTTGGAGAAAATCTTCGAAAACCAAAAAAGAAAGATTACACTAGTAAACAAAATCGAACTTTTTTCTGTTGCATGATGTTTTTTAACTGATTCCTACTAATTTCGAATTTAACTTCAGTTTTTATCTAACAGCGCGAGTCTTTGAGATACAAGCATCCCCTAGAATTTAACTTCTAATCGACAATTTTTACGAAAGGGGGAGTAATTAACAAGATTTTATAAATCTATCGCGATGTCATCATCCAGAAGAACTTGTGTAAACAATCCAAATAGTTTTTGTTTCATTTGTGGAGAGTACATGTTCAAAGAATATCGTTTGAATGTGTCTGACTTTGTAAAACAAGCCTATATGGACTGCTTTGGCAAGCTATTAGAAATAAATATCAATCCCTGGATGTCAAATTTTGTGTGTAAATGCTGTGTAGTCTTTGCGTTTATGGGCAAATAAAAAAGATCCACTTTTAAGTTCGAAAGTCCATTGATCTGGCGAGAACCATCAAATCATCATGATAACTGTTATTTTTGTGTTGTGAATATTACGGGAATAAACCACAAAAAAAAGTTCCTAGTGGATTTATCAGTCAGTACCACAGTCCCAAACCAGTATGTCCTATCTAATAACTCAAACATCTTCAGAAGATAGTGATGATAGTAAGGATGATGATGATAGATTGGATGCAACATAAGCATTTAACTACATTTCCTCTTCAGCCATTTAGATCATTTCCCTGAAAATCTGGGCGATTTAAGTAAAGAGCAAGGAGAACGCTTCCATCAGGAAATTCACATTATGGAAGAGCGATACCAGGGTTAGTGGAATCCAAATATGATGGCTGATTACTGCTGGAGCTTTCAGAATTGTACTCCTAAGTCGGCCATGCAAGAAAATCCCATAAAAGAAAGTTTTGTTCCAAGTAGTTTTGTGATAAAAGATTTTACCTTGAAAACGGATATAGTTTTGTAAAAATTCATTTCCTTCAAATATCAATAACTAGAGCTGCAAAATGGACAAATTTAGAATCAGTGAGGCAAATACACTAAGAATTGGGTATAATACTTCATGCAACAAAACTACTGTTTGTCAGTGCTATGTTTTCAGCTTTTTATTAATGTTTTGCAATTTTTAGTAGATATATATTATTTCCCAAACTTGTAAAGCATTTTTAGTTCGGCTTTTGAAGGTACCTATACTACAGCCACGAAAGTTACGCTGTAGTATGCGAAGTAGTATGTTCTAAAGGTGTACAATTTAATTCAGATTTGGTGACTGTGCAGGCCAATCCAGTTTTAAAAGTGCACATGAATGTGGTTGATTGTGGCAAGGAGCATATTGTAGAAATGTTAATTTTCTAGATTGGTGTCTCCATAAATAAGGGATAATGATGGCTGCAGCACTGATTCCAATAAGGATTTGTATTTGTCGCGGTTTAAGCGACATTAGCAAATGAACGTTATTTCGGTACCATCAGAAGCATCCCCATATCATAGACCTGTCTCTCCCCCGTATTTCATAGACTCAGAACCGCTTTCTTCTGGTGACTATGAGCTGCTCTGAACAGTTCTGAAAAGTTCCAGAACATATCTCTATTTGACCAGCTTATCGGTTCTAGAGCTGCCCGATTTTGTAAACCCTCAGAGCATCTACCTAGAATCTCGAATAAGTTGCACTTTTAGGGATGAGGAAGTAAACAATCCAATGTGACATTGATTATGGGTTATTTGTAGGTTAGATTAACAAGGGAAGAACCAATAACAAGCTAGATGTTCTTTTTGCTTTCAGAGTGCAAATTGTTCAGATCATTTCAGGATGGATTAAATCAGGAATATTTTATTCCCAAAAACAAAGCGGCTAGGATGAAATTCTTCGCCTTCACGTTGCGTAAGTAGCGTTGGGCAATACCAGGACTTTTAAACACCTTTAATGCTGCGTACACATCCAGCGTATGCGGGCGAAAGAAGACTAACGAAGGGAATCGCCGATAATCTCGATCATCATAGCGAGCGAAGTTTGCTCGGAAGTTTGCTAGCGTTTGCCGATTACACCGCCAAACCCGTTAACCATCCAGACCGCGTTCCTTCCAAATCCTTCGCTCGCTCATTTTCCGTGGATGTAACGATACTCTGTTGGAGCAGAGTGAACGCCTTCGCCTGCGATCTTATGTTTTCGATGAAGCGTATACACCAAGCGAACCCATTCGCTTCTTAACGTTCTTTTGGGTTCGTTCCCTTGGTATGTACGCGGCTTAAGGGACTCCATTTGGTCGGATGTAATATGTAATTTGGTCACATCGGAAGGTAAATCGGTTGCTCGGCATCTTCCATTAGCTCCAGCGTCCGACCAAATCGGACCCTGTAAGGCTCCTTCCGACCAATTGGAATCCTTCATCCGACTGCACCACTATTACTGCAATGTTTCAAACCAAATAGAAGTACTGCTAATCGATTAGTTTTATTAGTTCCTGAAATAAAGTGATATGACTATTTTTTCTTTTGATTAACCATTTTATGCTGATTTTTTTCCTCTTGTACTCGAACTCCTTCGTAGCTAGTGAACGGAATCGTTACACCGATTGTTTGCCGTTAATATTAATTTGTTGATAGCCTCTCAATGCGAGTATCAAAACTATACTGATAACATTAATGTTTTAGTGCAGGAGGTGCGAAGAATCGGTTGCTGGTCACTTTAGGGGTTAAAATAAAATCATGCTAACTGTAAGGTGTAGTGCCTACTTAGTAATATGGTATATTGGTGCATACAACATTAATTGCATTTGTTCATACTATATAACTAAAGGAGGTTTGCTACAAAATTAGACTCTTTTGACCAAACAATGTTTGATCGATCTTACGATTTTAAATGTTGGTGTTGATGAATCCACTTTGTCTTGTCATTCGAGTGCTGATCGGCCTTCTTGTTTCTTCTGATAAGCCATCAGTAAGCTCAAATGAAATTTTCTTACGATTTTTAATAGATTCGAGTATCAATTTTCGATCTACACGTTCTGTTCGTATGCGCGTTTCCGCCTGCTACAATTTTATTTGTAGGGAAGCCTTTGCAGTTTATTTCGAACATTTTGTGCATTTCATAGGTTTGGAAATCTCCAAATGAGATTTTCCAAATTCGTGTAAAAGCTGAAATTTTAGATGTTCGCTAAGGTTGCTTTTTTCGGCTTCGGAAGAAAAATGATTAAATTATAACGATTCCTGAAATTCTAATCGCACACAAATTCTTCTTTTCGCTATGCGCAGATACAAAAGACTAACTCAAAATGTATCGTCATTTGACAGATGATTTGGACCATTGTTGAGGGAACTTGTCCATTATTTAAATAACTTTTTAAGGTTTACACCTAAAAGATAACTATTAAAAGCTCGATTAAAAGATGACTAAATTCCTCTAGTTTCTAACCCCGATGTTTGATAAACACGTCGGAACACCCTGTATATAAAATCCAATTCTCAAAACTCTCCAATCCTCTAAAATGAAAGAGAAGATATAGTAAATTTGTCAATAAGTACCTACCAATATTCTTCAGATTTTTGGGCAGGGTTGGGCTTTAGTCTTTTTACTAGTACACGTCATTTCCTTGAGAATTCCCCCAACGACCACTTTTTCAGAATGTGCTATTATCCAATAAATAATCAAAAAACCTTTATAGGTTTTAAGGTCAACAAGGTAGTTACAGAGTTGTATTTTTTTACATTTTCGTGAAGTAAAGTTTTAAAATTACAAAAAAATCTTAAATCCTATTGTGTTATCAATTTATCATATCGTCAAATCTGATAAGATAAAATTCGTGCAAATTGCATCAACTAACTTTTTTTAAATAAATGAATGGTTTTTTGTTGTAATTAATAATTAATTTGTTTACATATGGAGATACGTGTTTATATATCATGACTAAACGTATTCAAAACATGTAAACAGAAAATCGCACGTTGCATCTAGGTTAAGTTAACAGTACTTTACCTCTTTAACTTTGTTCCTCTTTTCCTTGATGTTTGGATCGGAATCTTCGCCGTTGGTCACAACAGGATAATGATCGCTGATACCAGCAGGAACGGTAATAATCACCGACTCCATGAGCCCAGAGTCACCCTCGACTTCGCGCCCCACGTTCTCATCCACCTGATTAAAGCCTTCGACTTTAGTCGTCGACGATGATTTAGCCTTAACCCCATCAAAATCAGGTCTTTCTAGGACTTTCAACTCCCCATCCTGCTCGATTTTAGCCCTCAATTTCTCCCTATCGTCGATTATGTGGGGGTCAACCTGGGAGTCCTGCTCCGGGCCTATCAGCCTCCGAGCCTCGCTCTCGTCGAGGTGTGGAGGCGGCGGAATCAGAAGCTCTGGCCCCGCTCGTTTTATTTGATCATACACTTTATAAACGCTGTCCGCCGTGCTGTTTGCACCCCTGAACTCCGGAAGGAAGAAGAAAGTACCGAAACACACCAAACCGAACGTGAAGATCACTAATAAAATCACGTATTTCTCCCGTGGCCTAAACGATTTACGAAACAGCTGCGATTGCATGCCATTTATGTGTCTTTGGTAAGTCGGTAAAATACCGGTGGCGGTCATCTTCACGCGCCGTAACTTATTTTTTCACACGCGCCACCTTAAACGATGCGCCATTAATGAGAGCACACTGACAGTGGCAAGGTAGGACTCTTCCCTTCCCAGATGCTCCAGGTGATCGTACATTCTCGGAATCACCCTCCTCAGCACCATCTACAAGAAATATTCCCAAACACCCAATAATAGATATCTACGTCACAAATTAATAAAAATATAATAAAAACAATATCAAAAATATATATTTTATAAAAATTAAAACAAAAATACTATCAATACTATCAACATTAATAAAAATAGATTTTTCATATTTCATTCAAAAATATTTGTGGTTGATTAAAAAAACAAATAACTTATAAATATTATGGAAATAAAAACTAACCGTATTATCTAATAGCATGTGATGTATTTTGTTTATGTGAATGCACATAAACGATAAGAAAGTGTAACAACAATAATTTAAACAACTCACCTTAGGCAAACATATATACAAAATGGCGTCGTAATTCACCACCAACTATACAGTAATAAATGCCAATAATTATCTTCTTACCGCAATTCAAAAACGTTACACTAAACTTTTAATATAATAAAACCGTAATTACTAATAATAATTCTGGGATAATAATCCAATTTTATTTAAAATTATAAACAAAAGCAACCAATCAAACATAACTGACGTGAAGTACTTCAGAGATTTCCGAAGATACCCGATCAGAATATGACGTAATACAGGGTGTTATTTTTTTCTTGCATAAAAAAATAAAATTTATAATTTATCACCTTATTTGTTTATTTTAAAAAGATTACACTTAATAATTTTTGGTACGTTTCTAATTGTTAAAGAAACTCTAGTTTTTCTTTCTAAAACCTGACCAATGTTATATTTATCACAGCAGTTCGGAAGATTAACACAAGTATCACTTACAACATCTTCGGTTTTTTCAATCACAGTATGCATGTATTTTTTATATAAATCGTCTTTTAATATAACAAGGCTTCGTGGTTCCAATAATAATGAACAAATGTTCCTACGGGAGTTATCCTCGTCATTAATAAATTCTAGGAATGTATGAGATCCACAACTTATAGTAGATATAACTGGGGTAAATACTGGTCCATCAAAATGCGGCATTATTCCTTGACCAGGTAAATACTCGTTTATTAAACAGTGATTTGCTTGCACCACCAGGTCATCGTTATTCGTAAAAACTTTAAGATCCGAGACTCGTTTCATAAACACCTCCAACCACCCTGGAATGTTTTCTTGAATCATACCTTTTATATGCGGCACACCTACAAAATTGCTATAAAAATCTAATAATCAACGTAACATTTTTATCACCTCCATAATCTTGTAATCTTCGATTTGATAAATAAGTCCATTTTGGTTTAGGTGCTTCATTAATGCGTTTTAAAAGGTAGTTTTCTTCATCTTCCGTAATAAAATTGGGAATGTAATACACAGTCTTTGGGGCTTCTTTTACTAAATATTGTTTAAAAAATTCCTCATCCATTATTTCACATATATTTTGAGTTAAATCACTAGATTTTTACTAAATAATTGTTATTAAATTACTTTAAAATAACAGGAATAAACAAAATTACTTGCACTTTACTTTTGAAATTTTGCAGTGTCTAAAACCTGGAGAAAGTTGACAGGTGTGTCATTAACGACCCTTCTCCCGGCAGCCGTTTCCCCCACCAAAAAACCATCTAAAAGAGATTTCGCATAACTTTCTTGATTAGGTTAGGTTAGGTTAACCAAAAATTTGGCCTCAGCGGGCTTATTCTGCAGCCTTATTCTTGACCCGGTCGACACGATGTGGCCGACCAGTTTTATCATTCTGTCCTATTATTTTTCCATGTAAATGAAAAGGACAGAATGATAAAACTGGTCGGCTACATTGTCTCGACTGTTCAAGAATAAGGCTGCTGGGCCCGTCGAGATCGTGTGGTCGACTACATTCATCATTCTGTCCTTTCCATTTACATGAAAAAATAAAAGTCTGTCCTTGTAGTCTCGTCGATGACACGATCTCGCCCGGTCCAAGAATAAGGCTGCAGGACATCGATTCCTGAAATCTCACAGTGAATCTCAATCTCATTTTTCTCGAAGCGCATGCGTCAAAATCTCATCGGCGAATCCAAATTCTCTTGGTTTGAACCAGGCGAATCAAGATTCACAGGTGAGATTTTGACGCATGCGCTCGAGGAAGGTGAGATTAACATTCACTCAGGTGAAATTCAGGAATCCAGCTCATGGGAGGCTTATTCTTGGGCCGGTCGAGATCGTGTCGTCGACGAGACTACAAGAACAAACTTATTTTTTCATATAAATGAAAAGGACAGAATGATGAAGGTTGACAACACGATCTCGACCGGTCCAAGAATAAACCCACAGTTCATTAACTTCTTCAGTTCTTATATCACCCATTCAAAACGATATATAGGGTGCGTTCCGAGTGGAACATGTGCATTTTCTAGTGCATATGCTAGATACCTGTAAGATATCATTTGTCTTTGGGTACATTCCGATTTCCGAGTGTAACATATTCTGCATATGCATATGTTGCGTTCTGAGTGAAATGCGCGCATATGCAACAAACTCACTCGGAACGCTTTTTTGAAATTTTGAACTGTCAATCATCAGTCTGCAGCCGTACCCTGCTTTCGAGTTGCATTTTTCAAAGCCCCAGTACTTTTTATCTGGGGTTTCTAAGAGCGTGATCAACACGAACACAAAAAAAAATGTTCCGTGAAAACAGATATGCGCAGCGCAACCTTATAATAAATTTAACCTAACAATCCTAACAAAATTCAACTTTGACATACAATTTGACAGCTGCACCGAAAAGCCCCAGTAAAATTTAGGTGCATGATGGGTAAGGGGAATGCACATTTTAGAGCTCGTAGGATCTTCGAGGTCTTGACAACTAGAACGTATTAGAGCGTGATGAAGTGCGCCGTGGCGCCCAAAACGTGTAACTCGAGAGCGCCATTATTCTTATACCGGGCGAGATCGTGTCGTCGACAAGATTAATTGGACAGACTCTTATTTTTTTCAAGTAAATGAAAAGGACAGAATGAATGTCGTCGACCACTCGATCTCGACTGGCCCTGGAATTGGTTAGAGGCATTTTCATCTGGACGTGGATTCCTGAAATCTCACGCAGTGAATGTTAAATTCACCTTCCTCGAGCGCATGCGCAAACCTTCAATCAGTGAATCTCAATCTCACCTTCCTCGAAGCGAATGCGTCAAAATCTCATCAGCGAATCCAAATTCACTTGGTCTGAACCAGGCGAATCAAGATTCACTAGTGAAAGTTTCCGCATGCGCTCGAGGAAGGTGAATTTAACATTCACTGTGTGAGATTTCAGGAATCCACGTCCAGATGAAAACGTTTCTAGAACCAAACCATTTATGATTAGTCATTGGAATGCGGTTAATAAAATATGATAGAAATCGAGTCGATGTAATAATTTGCATTCATTATTTTTTATTTTGACCAATTAAAACTAGCAATAAAATCTTAAAAATTTATTTTTTTTCAAAATATTTAGTAGTGGGAGAAATTCTGACTCAAAATGGCCGCTAACAACACATTCGACGTTTATTTAATCTTCTTCTTAATCGCACTAAAGTTTTGACACACCCACAAAACGTCAAAAAAACATAACCTAATTTATTTTTAATTTTAAAAATTGCAATGAATCATTTAAGAAGATCTCTTAATTTGTTATATTTTAAAAAAGTGCACGGTATTAAAACAAGTTCCAACAAAAATATAAGTACCGCCATTTGTTGCAATCAAATTAAAAACGATGAATTTTCAGTGTATATTTTTGATAGAAACACGAAGATTTTACAAAGGCAACGAGCTGCTGATGCAGTAGACTCGAATCTATACGATTATATCAAAGAAGAAATAGGTTTTAGGCTTGCTGATAGAATATTCGACATTAAGCGCAAGTTTAAATTAGCAGCTGATATAGGTTGTAGTCGCGGGTATGTCACAAAACATGTGTCGCCTGATTCTATAGAAGAAATCATTTTATGTGATACAAACCAAAAAAATTTAGACAATGCCGTTGTAGCTGAAGGGGTGAAATTTACTAAAAAAGTATTAGATGAAGAAAATATAGAAGTAATATCGTAAGTAAATTAACTTTATGTAACTAAAAATTACGCGTTTATAGTTTGCACCAGATTCTTTAGATTTGGTAATATCAAACCTCAACCTACATTGGGTGAATGATCTTCCGAAGGCTTTTAAAAAAATTCTCGAAGGATTAAAGCAAGATGGAGTGTTCATGGCTTCAGTTTTTGGAGGCGATACGCTTTACGAGCTAAGATCATCATTACAATTAGCTGAATTAGAGAGAAAAGGTGGTATATCACCACACGTTTCACCTTTTACAGAAGTTCGAGATATCGGAGGATTACTGCAAAGGGCCGGGTTTACTATGCTCACCATTGATACGGATGAGATTGTCATTAATTACCCAAGCATGTTCGAGTTGATGTGGGATTTAAAAGGTTGATATAAAAAATTTTTGTGCAAACATTCTAGAATTATTTTAGGTATGGCTGAAAATAATGCTGCACTAAATAGGTCGATACACTTACATAGAGATACGCAATTCGCAGCTGCTGCAATTTATCAACAATTATATGGAAAGCACGATTTAGATGAGGGTAAAACTCATGTTCCCGCAACATTTCAAGTATAATTATTATTCTAATAAAAAATCGGTTTTAAAATATTATTTCAGATTATAAATATGTTGGGTTGGAAGCCACATCCAAAACAACCCAAACCTATGGAGCGAGGAACTGGCGAAATATCATTAAAAGACCTGCATAAATTAGATGAAATAATAAAAGAAGTTGGAACTATAAAAACGAAGGAATAACAAGACGATTATTTTAATAAAAATACATTAAATTACCCTAATATAGGTGTACAACTTGTTATGTTTTAATAAAAAATTAAATCCCTAATGTGGTTTTGGTACATGTCCATCGACATAAAAATTTCTTGTAGCTCTAGGCAACTCCACCTCTAAACCATCTAAATCTTTATTTAAAATAATTTGGCAACCTAATCTTGAATTTTCTTTGAGATGTGGTGCCATATCTAGAAGATCATCCTCTTGTTCATCAGGATCGGGGAGTTTACTACAATAATCCTTATGCACATAGACATGACAAGTCGTGCATGCTAAAGACGCTTCACAAGCACCTTCCATTGGAATTTGATATCGATGGGCTAAATATAAAATATTATCACCTACTTTCCCTTTTATAGGAACTTTTTCCCCAGCTTTTGTTATAAAAGTTACGTTTACTCTAGAATTATTAGTTTGGTAAATTTAATTTACTTAAATTAATAATACTTACATATCATCATCTGATTTTGGGTCTTCCCATTCATATTCACCATGATTTAAAGCTATAATTAATTTATTTATTATTATTTAGACGGGGACAAATTTTTAGGTTAAAACTTACATTTTGATGAATGTAATAGTGAAGTTAGTATTCTAAAATTTGATTTAGGTATATAATATTGAAACAATTTTTGAATCATGTACATTTTTACTGCAATTTACCTGCTTAATTTTCAAATTTTTAGGTTATATTTTATTATACAGGGTGTTCCAAAAACCTAATAAGACAAATTGAGCATTACCGATAGAGGGCGCTTTAAATTGCTTAAAATGGAGGGCAGGTAGTGCTTAATATCGAAGGAGTTTGAAGAGTCGAATTATGTGGTAAAAGGGAAGATGCTGTTTAAACAGCATTTAATATGTCATGTTCAATTGAATCCGTTGGCGTTGCGGCGTTGGTAAGGGAATATTCAAAACCCAATAAAGGAAAAGTTGTCGCAAAAATATTCTGTTCTCGAAGTTTTCAATTTGGCGAAGTTGTAGCTGATAAAACATACTCGTTTTACATGTGTTCAGTGGTTATTGTGATACCACCACAGCATTTTTTTAAGCCAAGAGAAGATGAAAGAAGACACAAGTCTGGATAAAATACGAGAAAGAAGTAAACTTTAGAGGGAATAAGGGTAGTGGATTAGGTCTTCGTCGAGAATAACTTTCAAACGATGTATTTACTTCAGAAAAAAATGTTTCAAATAAAAGTTGTAGGAAATTTACAATCACGGAGAAGCGACTAAAGTATGTCAGACTTTGAAAGAGGCGTGGCTTAATGGATCGATTCTGTACACACCCGTAAGCTTTTACGAAACGTATCTACGCGGTAACCGTCCATTACAACCCAAATAACAAATCTTATGTACGTTTCCTTACGGCTCTTACGAGAGTACACAGAATCTACCTATAAGTCGAATTTATCAATCGTAGTATAGTGGGTGAGTCGTCCACTTAGATAGCATTACCAGGTGTTCTTTGGAGAATCTAGAGGGAGTCCCTTCCTCAACGTCGCTGACTTGATTCAGTTTATGTTAGGTTGGAAATCCAATTCTTTAGTTGAATGTCCTTTATCAGCTTTTCATGACCTTTTGCTACGTAAAAGCTAAAAGTACCCTTTGACTGAAATAATGAGCTTCACTATAGGTTTTTATAAGTAACATTTGATTCTTGGGCTACTGAAAAGCTTCAGGCTTCAAGTCACTAAATTCGGGAAACTACCTGCTTTATTAAACAATACTTTTTCTAGTAGGTATTAATTTCTCGAATGCCTTGGTTTGGTGGTTTCTGAACAAAACACTTTTGACCCGATCGATTAAAAAATTTCTTGATGTTCCAAGACTGTTATGGGCTTCATAGAGGAATTCCTGATTCCGTAAACGATCACAGAAATAATTAATCAAAAAATTAACCTTATAAGGCCGGATTAATACTTTTTTATTGGTAATCCATCAGATACCGAATTTTAGCAGTACTTTTTACATTATCCTGAGGACCTCACCGAGTTTTGACTCCTCTATTACTAAGTAGAGATCTGTTACATCTGATTCTTGTATTATGGTTATAGATGTTCCCATGTATAATGAACTTTTGCTCATTCTCCTTTATATACAATACACATTTTTAATAAAAGGACTCTGAGCGGTCCCCACAAGTGGGAAATGTCCGCAACATTTGACTTCGCAGAGATGTCTCAGCGAAGTCGCAACGAAAAAGTTAACACTAATAGGAGACCTATTCTATGAGTTCGAGTGCGACGGGGTGTTTCGTATCCTAAAGAAGTTCGACTCCGCTACGATTTCCTTTGTTTTTGTAACTCTCAATAAGATTACAACGCATAAGGACTTTCAAAGAAGCCAGAAGCCCCAGGGACTTCACTCCGTAATGGGATTTTCTTGTGAAATCCCGAAAACTTTTTGCGACCTCTCAATACTATTACAATGAAGTACTCTTAAAGATATCAAAAGGAGTTCTGTGGTTACTCTAGAATGATACGGATTTGAAGGGCAAAAAGCCTGTAAACAATACTGGAGACTTATTCTTGGGCCCTAGCATATCGTGTGGTCGACGAGACTAGAAGGACAGACTCTTATTTTTTCATGTAAATGAAAATGACAGAATGATGAATGTAGTGTAGTCGACAACACGATCTCGACCGGCCCAAGAATAAGGCTGCAGATCCGTAAACCATATTCTAGGGGGATAGTGCGGTCGGCTCTTCTACTATTAGAACATTAGCCGAAACAAATAGATTATCCTAATCAATTTTGAAGACACCTACTGACCATGCCCATGTCACCTTAAAGTTATATCAATTGAAGACCCAAGAACCAAACTGACCCATCGAAACGTCCGTCCTTCTTCTTGATTTCTTAGGGTGAACAAGTCATTTAATTTAAACCTATTTCTGTTTGATCACCGCATTGTATCTGCCTGAGCTCTCTGATTCATATGTCCAGTCCTGTTTGATAGTCCTTACCCCTAAACCCTAAATTGTTGATCATCGGCAAAATGATGCAATACGCGAAGCTAAATCAGAAATGCACGATGTTCCGTATTAAGCATTTTCGGAGGTGATTTCGTTCGCTAATGTAAAAGACTGTTTTAGACGGGCACAATTTGTTACCACAATTTTATTTTGGCAACACGTATTTGGTAACATTTTAGCCCGTCTAAAAAGGCCTTAAGAGCACTGGTTATAAAGAGTGTGGCTTATTCTTGTGCCGGTCGAGATCGTGTCGTCTGCGAGACTACAAGAACAGACTCTTATTTTTTTAATGTAAATGAAAAGAACAGAATGATGAATGTCGTCGACGACACGATTTCGACTGATCCAAGAATAAGCCACCAGTGCCGACTTATCCGGGGCCGAGAAATCTAATTATCCAGTGCCGAGTTATCCGGTACCGAGTCCTCCAGTACCGACTTGGAATTGCCGAGTCGTCCGGTGCCGAGTTGTCATGTGTCAAATTGTCCGTGTCCCGGATAATGTGAGCACGTAGACCGGACTTTACTTGTAACAGATACACAAATAATATTAGCGATTCAATTTTTTTTTATTTATTATAGATACATTATTATAACCAAAGAACTTCATAGAGGTTATAACGGTTTAATTTTTCCCGCCAAAAATGGCATCACAAGTAGGTTAATACAAAGCCTTAGTGAAAGTTATATGGCAACCATGACAATGTGATGGTAAGTAACCTACTTCTGACGTCATCCCATTAGTTCCGCATTAGGCTGCAAGAGGGAGATAGCCTAGCTTGAAAAGCCAATATTTATTAATTAAGGCGGAACATCCTGAATACTGTCTACTAAATTTTTTAATGTTATTTTTAATAATATTTTCACATTTTACAGAAATTGATTTAAATAAATAAATACTACTAAATTGCTTTATAGAATGTATTTTGGGCTGCATATAATATAATTTAAGTATTAAGGATGATGCTATATAACTTTCATAAAAATATAATTTATGTATTAAAAATTAACAGCAGTATTCTGCGAAAGAAAAGTGTTTGGTAATAAATTTTTCATTAGTTATTACATCATTTTTTCTCGGGATTAAATATTTTTTTTTCCGATAATTAAAAATTTAAGTATTTCATGTAGATTTTTAAAAACGCCCAAAGGGAATAAATGAATGAAGAGATATACATTTTCTATAAAAGTTTAAGCTTTTATGTTTCCGTGTTTTTGAAACTATAATTTGAAGCTAATGAAAATAATTAATCATTAAATAACTGATTGTTATTTTTTCGTTTCAATTAATTAGTGTATTTTCGATTTTCTGTTGTTTGTTTCTACTTTCCTGTTTTCTTCCAAGAAAATTGTTTATAGATGACGCCGTCTCTGTATTTGAAAAGTAGTATAGTTTAAGGGTGAGCGAGGCGAATGTACGTGTATTGATCGTTAGAAATTATTAAAAATAATTGCAGGGAGTATTTGCAAATATGTGTTTTGTAGTGTCGTTAGGTAGTGAAAAAATAGTTTATGATAGTGGAGGATAGGAGTTGAAGATTGGTATAAGAAAAATGAAAGTAAAAAACCGAAGAAATAGTGACTTCTACTGGCAGGTAAGTTTGTCCAATTAATGGAGGGTTTGGGATAAAAACAGGTTGTCCTTGCTCACCGGAAGATATTCAAGTCATGTAAAAGCCAGTTTGGTACCCCGATTCTCTACTATCTACTCCTGTTTCGAGATAAAAGAGGAAAGTCCCTAGCAACGGCATTATGGGAGACAGGTCAGTCGCCAGGAGTCGTTGGGAATGCTCCTGCTCCCATGCGTCCCGTCCTCCTCCTCCTCACTCTTCCGCCAGCGCAGAAAGGTGGGAAATAATCGTTTCGAGTTAGGCTCTGAGTTCCGCGAATTCTCTTCTCGAGGGCACACAGGGTGGCGCGAGATCGTTGTGCACCAGGCGGCCGGCCTCTTTGATGTCCCGTTTTAGGGGCAATGGGGTCTGCCGTTACTCACGAAGACGCTGACGCTGAAGACGATCCCGAGGATGACTGCTCCAGCAGAAGAACCTCACAAAATTTGGTAAGCGTCTCAACCGAGAGAATTTAATCACTCGAATTACCTTTGACGTTTATGATTGATTGAACGAGGTGAGCGGAATAATCCCAAACATCAATCAGGAACTTCCACTATTTTTTTGGACGAATTATACCTAACTATCATGTCTCACCGATAGCATACCTTATTTAGGCTTCAGAATTTTTATTTGTAATTATGCAACTTTCTATCTTTACTTGATTATTTAGTCGTATACATTCAAAATTGTAATTGTTAAAGTTGAAAATCGAAAATCCTATATTTGATTCTAATATGATTCTAATTGGTTCAACAAACATACACCTTCATTAATGCAATTTTAATTAAATTTTGCCCGATTTATAGCAAATTATTCAAGAATTTATCATTTTGTCAAGGATAGACTAATTTTAGGATATACAAGAATTACAATATTTGTGGTAATTGGTAATATTTGATTCCCTTGCGCGATTTTATGTTTATTAATTATAAAGCTGCAATCTAATAATCCGATTAGTTTGTTTTCGTCGTTTCTTCCACATAAAAACCGCAAGTGCAAGTGTTTTCTTACCAACCGAAAGTAATAAATACTCCCGAGGGATTAAAAGTACTTTATTGCATGTAGAAAAAACCCTCAGCTCTTTTTGATAGTTTTGCACCAAAGCTTAAAGCTCAAATTTTGTATAAATATATGACGTCCATTACATTTGTACACGTTGCTGCATTACCCTGATATCTCAAAAACCGCCATAAATTGTTGACAACATTTTAATAACTCATAAAGTTTGAATTTAATTTTCCTTCTAGCTGCATTTCTAGGATAACAAAGTATGGCTTTTCAAGTAAGCGATTTCCCTCTTGTGGTCGAATGCTTAACTAGTGGGATGACGTCAAAAGTAGGTTATTTTTGCCATCATATTGTCATGGTTGCCACATAACTGTCAGTTACTGGACTGCACCGATGCTTTGCACTGTCCTTCTTCTGGCGTTATTTTTGGCGGGAAAAATTAATTAGAGTCGCCAATTACACGATCAAATATTAAATGATGCTTTAAATCTCTCAGAAAGCAACTTAGGATAATCCCATTCATTAAAAATAAGTCGAATAAAAAAATAAAATATTATTTTACTTTTGGATTGTTATTAATTTAGAAAATTATCAGAATATTTTCTTTTTAATTTTTGTATAAAAATGTACTAGCATTAGTTGATGTGAAATATCAAGGTTCATTATTACAAAAACGTAAGGCAACTGACAAGTTAGCAAACGAAATGTAAATTATTCTCTGCAAATACCAAGTAGATCCACCTTCAGCAAATAACACATAAACCAAACTAATTACTAATAACTACATGTTACGAACTAGAAACTAAAATTTGTTCCCTGAACGTTTGCTGTATAAAAATAAAGACAATAGTCTTCATTTTGATAAAGTTGCAGAAATTACCAAATAAATAAATTACTCATTATTATTATTTTTTTAATTATTACAATATTTTTGGTATATTGTCCTGTAAACCCCAGCCATTGGATTGTGGTTCCTAATTTTACTAATCCTGGTTTATTTTTTTTTTTATTTTTGAATGGGTGTTACTTGTACAGTGAATTCAAATAAGATTGATACCGCAACTATGCAACCAAACATACCCTGTAGTGAGTTGTAGTAAGTTGGTGTACCTGTTAATTTTCATTCAAATTTAAATCTCATAGAGACTTTAACCAAAGCATCTCTGAGCACTTTTTCTTCGGGTATTTCTCAGTTTGTTGCAAATTTTGTAAAAAAACAGTTTTTTTTTTTTCGCCCACTAAAATGACTCGCGATGTTTTTTGCACCGGTGCATAGCGTATTCATTCCAGTGTAGCCAACTGTGGAAAACTAAGGTTTTCTACCATGCAATATGTCAACAGTATAAATCATTTTTAAAAACCGTGTATTTATACTCATAGGATTTTTCCTAACTTTTAAAATCACAAGTCCCTGTTTAATAAGTGTACAAATAAATTTAAATCTCAGTATTCGGCCAGTAAAAGTTCCAAAAATCCTTCTCTGGATAAATTTATTTGTAATTTTAGGGTGTTACATTTAAAGTAAGAAAGTTGATGTAATTTCTGGTGATACCGGAAGTGAAATTGTAATTTTTTTTCAGTTCAATAAATGCGTTTTCTTCTGACATATAACATAGTAAAATTTCAAATTTATATTTTCATAATCTCCCGAGCAAATCGACAATAAAAAAACATAAACAGTAAGTGTCTATCCAGGGGCATTATTCTTGAATCTAGCGCGTGCACTGACCACGGCTACAAATGGGCGGATAATTTTTCAAAAATAATCGTTTTTTGCTAATCCCTCTGTAAATTAACCTTTTTTCGGTTAAAAAAAATATTTAAAAAACGATACGAAAATTTTTTAATACAAATCGGAAACCTTTAGAGACCCGAGAAGTTGGTCATTTTGGTTTTGGTTTATAAGCTCAAATTAATATCTGCATATGAACCTTTAGTTTTTACTTGCTTCGGAGAAATACCTAATTTAAATTTGTGGGTAACATGTTTTAAATACGAATTATTTTAGTGGTATTTTGTAGGAACCGTTATTTTGGATTTTTTTAAAGTAAAAAAATGCGATTTTTTCGAAGAAATAAATTTAATTTACCTTTTAATAGGCCTTTTGCTCTCATCTCGTTTAAGTTCTTTCAAAATAAAAAAGAATAAATTTTGAAAAAAAAGAGGAAAAAATCATCGTAAACAGTTTTGACTCATGTTGCATTAAAATGGGTTAGATTTAATTGCACTTTAAAATAGATCAAAATAGCTTTGTAAAAAATAAAGAAAACTTTATAAAAACAAGTTTCACTTAGAATAAGCAACCTTAACATTAATTAAATTTGACAAAACTTAAAAAAATATGGTATACACATCACAGGAATTGACGTATATTAAGTTGGAAATACATTTCTAGCAACCTGCAAAAAAATAGTGGGGGAATTTGTTACTTATTTGTTACTATTTTGTTACAATAAAAAAATAATTGTACCTCAACAATTTTTCGGGTTATATCCAAACAGCTGACTTAAATTTAAAGTTAGCAGTCATCGCGATAACTTCACATTAGGGCATCCAAATTTGCTGCTTTTAAAGTACTTTAAGATGCACTGGTTTTTTTTTAATAATTTTTTTTTCGTCAAAAAAAAGTAAAATGTAATAGGTTCATAAAGAAAAAAGCAATAATCGATAAATTAAACTTGTACTGAGTATATCCCACCTAAATTTGATTTGTTACGTTAATAAAAATCATTTTTACAGAAAAGTATGGCGTCATATTTCCTAGAACGCGATTTACGCCTCTCTCTACCTAACACAAGTTTTGATGTTTAGGCAAACAGATATACAAAAAAATTAGTAACAAAATACGAACTGACTTAAGAATGATCAGTAATGCCAAAACAAGTTAAAAAAATAAAAAATGTTGGTGGCAGCTAAAGTAACAAAATAAAAACAAAGTAAGTCAACGTTATTTTCTGTTATTTTATAATATCGTTGTAAGTTTTGATGTTTAGGGGATACATATACCGAAAAAAAACAGTAACAAATTACGAATTGAATTGAGAATGATCAGCAATGCTAAATCAGGTTAAAAAAATAAAAAATGTTGCTGGCAGCTAAAGTAACAAAATAAAAACAAAGTAAGTCAACGTTATTTTCTGTTATTTTATAATATCGTTGTAAGTTTTGATGTTTAGGGGATACATATACCGAAAAAAAACAGTAACAAATTACGAATTGAATTGAGTATGATCAGCAATGCCCAATCAAGTTAAAAAAATAAAAAATGCAGCTGGCAGTTAAAGTTACAAAATAAAAACAAATAAGTCAACGTAATTTTCTGATATTTTTATAATATTGTTGTATGTTTTACTAATTATGGGATACATAAACTGAAAAAAAATAGTAACAAATTACGAGCTTACTTGAGAATGATCAGCAATGCCAAATCAGGTTCAAAAAATAAAAAATGTTGCTGGCAGCTAAAGTTACAAATTAAAATAAAAGAGTAATTAAACCCAATTGTTTATTTTTTTATATTTCCTAAAAACAAGAACTTCTATTTTCAGATTAGTTTCGGTTTTTTAAGTCCCATTGCCTCTTCGGTGACAATATGCAATATTGGTGCATAATATCTAAATATACTTAGTTTTTATTTTGTTACTTTAGCTGCCAGCAACATTTTTTATTTTTTTAACTTGCTTTGGCATTACTGATCATTCTTAAATCGCTAATTTTTTATCTGTTTCCCTTTACATAAAAACTTAAACCAGTGCATCTTGAAGTACATACTTTAAAAGTAACAAATTTGGATGCCCTCATGTGAATAGTCACCAAGTTATCGCGATGACTGCTACTTTAAATTTAAGTCAGCTGTTTGGAGATAACTCAAAAAATTTTTGAGGTACAAATTTTTTTTATTGTAACAAAATAGCTGCTTTTTTGTAATTTTTGAATGAACAGGAACAAAATGCCCAAATTTGTTTTGAGGAAATAAAACTATAAAAGTATTATGAATATATTTTTTTCAGCATAAAATGACTGAAATTCATTAACTTCTTCAAATTTCAATAATCAAATTTTGAAGAATTGTATACCATAATTTGGGACAGAGGTAGTAGTTTTTAACGTTTGTAAATAGTTCTAAATGATGTAACGCACTTTAAAAAAACATCCTTCACATTTTTAAAGCTAACAAAACTTATAAAAAGTAGTTTTGCACTTCATGCTTTACTTTTAAATAAATATCATACGCTTTAAAAAAGATTTACACTACAGAAACGATGGACAACCACTTTGAAACGCAAGTACATACATTCCCGTAACGTAACGTAAGCTAACCTAACATAAACTACGATATTTTAAATAAAATACAAACCTGTGGATATTTACAGAAAACCTCTGATAACCTACATACATATATCTTATAAAAAGTGCACTTATAGTTGAAAGCTCAAAGTTGAAATTTATTTTATCCAAAGTGCTCACCATTCATTTTATAATAGTGTGATTAAAGTTTAAAAATACTTTTTCAAAGTTAACACCTGTTATTTTAAAGTAGTTATTTTATAGTTTAAATCATCCTTATTCCTTATCCAAAGTGCAAATTAATCATTTTATAGTTTGTTTGTCCAAAGTTAAAGCTACTTCTTTAAAGTGCAAATATTCTTTCCCCATGAAAATTAAGAATCATGAAAATGGGCGCTCCCCGTTTTAAAGAAGATTAAAAACTCATTTTTGTACATTTTCACGTAGAAAAAAATACTTCTAGTAATTTACCAATATATGCCTAGAAATTTGTAAAATGGAATCTAGAAAGCTAAAACCATCATCTTTGAATTGGTAATACAGAAATGGTTGATAAAAAAACCGTACACAAAAAAAAAATTAAATTTTTTTATCAGTTTTTGAAACTTTTTAGCTACCGAAATGTCTTCTATTGAAGAATCAGCTGCATGATCGATTTTAGTGTGTTGTCCTGCACGCTCACAATCTACAATCATCACCAATAATTGTATTTTTGGCTTCATAAGTTAGTTTCTAAGTAAATCAACATTTGGTCCATGATACCAGAAGCCATAACAGGAGAAATCCGAAGTTGTTTTTTAATAATACTGGTTTAATCTTAAAACAAATTATTTCAATTGAGTTTAACATTTTTTGATGAATTGTGTATGTGTCTGCTGTGATTTGTGGTCCACTTAATAATAACGGCCAAAACCTCTTGGCTTCCTCAATTTTTTAGAATTGGTCCTTTCCGAAATGAAATTGTTTTTTTCTGGAATACAATTGATGCTTTCTGAAATACAATTGATTCATTCTGAAGTACAAATGATGATTCTGAAATACAATTGATGCGTTCTGAAATTAAATGGATTTATATGAAATACAATTGATGCTTTCTGACCCTAAAGACGAACGGAACACCCTGTATAATTTTTAAATGAATTGAAGAGTACCCTACCTTTATTTTTAATTATTTGTATATTGATTTTGACTATTTTATCGTTTGAGCAATTATATTTTTTGAAGTTTAGCAAAAGTTTATTAAATGCTACTTATTATAGCAATTTATAATTAAAATTTTAAAAGATGGAACATTTAGATATGAAAAACATCCTCGCTTTTAGATAGATGATAGATAATAAAATTAATCACTTTCTATTAAACATGTAAAAACGATTATTGATTATATTTTTTGTTTTATACGTGTATATTTTGCAACAGTGTGTGCTTACATCAAGTAAAACCTAAAAAATTCTTATCGCTACAAATTGGATTAGCAACTTTTTTACCTTCGAAATGACGATTATATCCTTTAGTGATTTAATTTGAGCCTGCAGTTTTAACAAACAAATTTCGTCACGTCGATTTTATGTTAATTACTTGATAATATATCTGATATATCGTAATTTTATATTGAAATAGAATTCTATTTGCTTTATAACCGACTTATTTATCACAATTAGTGGACATTGAAATTCTACAGGAATTCATTACCAATAACACATTTATACTCCATAAATTTAAACTAAACGAAAATTATTTCAAAAATATAAGTATACATAGTACATAGGGCTTGAAATTTTGGAAAATGAACCAAAGAAACATTGATTTAAAATTTTTCTAAAAAAGTAGTTAACATTTAGGGGAAATTTACAAAAAATATATTTGAAATAATTAGTTTTATTTTGTGAAATCTAATTTTAAATAGTAAAAAGCCATTAAGGTTACAATTAAAGTGCAATAAACTAAAATCTTATCATATTATTGTGAAAGATAGTGTAACCATATATTAACTAATTTTAATTTAAACAAGTAATAAATGTGTTTAATTTTTAAAGAATTCTCTGGTTAAATTTCAAGGAATTAATGGCAAAACCAAAGTTCATCCAAAACGACAACATCGCACAAAGACTAAATGAATCATACTACATACTAAAGATAATTTAGGATGATTTAAATTACTCTTTGTGCCAGCTTTAATGATAATGCATCATAAATAAATCATTATTGAGAGCTTAGATTTAAACAACACTTTCATTAGTTAAATTAGCCAATCATGATCCTTTTCAATGCAAGGATTAGGTAACTATAACATTCAGAAAATTGATAAAACAAATATCACCAAATGTATTTAGCAGATTTACGCAATCATCACATTTTTATAAAAAAGCTTTACGTTTTACAGATTTTTTGAATAATAAAATAGAATATAATATGTAGAAAAAGTTTCATTGAAAACTTATTAAATTAAAAAAGTTGTAAAACACAATGAAATGAAAAATCGCTTTTCAGTAGAAAATGATTAATTTTAAATTCCCAGGTAATAAAAATTAACCTGTTGAACGATTTTATACTTGAATAACCAGTAAAGTTAAATAGTTACTTTGAAAAAATAGTAGCTGAATTTACTGTTAAAAAAGTTGCAAACAGACAGGCTGTAAAAATCTTAAAAAAAACCAATTACTTAACAAAACTTTAATTTCCAATATGTAGGCTCGAACAAAATATCATAAAAGTGCTAGTAAAGTACTTACCACAATCGTAATCGTTTTATTGAATTATTTAAAATCTCGTAAATAAATAAATAAATTTGTAGGACTTCAAGGTTCCACATTGTTCTTCTGAAAATAACAAATTAAATTGGTAACCTAAGATTATCCAGTAATCTGTAATTAAAAAAATACACATTGTTATATTTTTTTCTTTTATAAGAATTATTTTAGTTTGTTTACGAAAGTCCTGAATATACTACTAAGCTCAAGCAAGCTTGAAGGTGATTTAATAATAAGTAAACACTTAATTTTCCAAATTTTTCTATTAAAGCTAGTCAATTTTAAAGCATGTATTAAAACTATGGATGATTTGACATGACGTCAATTTGCTCTTACAATCGTGAATTTATATTTACTACGGTCGGTCTAAACTTACTCAGTCATAATCGGGAGAGCCGCGCTAGTATACAACTCGAGCGTATCGCCATTTTAGCGTAATTTGCAAAATACGACGGGCAATGTCAGGACGGGAAAGTCATTAGACCCTTAGTGAGTGCCCAAGTTCCGCAAGGGCTTCTAATAGGGACGCTCAATTTTTTTTAGTGCCTAGTGAATAAAAAAATCACTAAAATGTCTAAAAGCACAAAAGTCCGCCAAAGAAATATTAGCAGGGTAAGCTTAATTTATTTTTACTTTTAAAAAATAAATTAAATGATTTTTGTACACTTGTTTCCCTTATTTATTTATGTAGAAAATTCTTATTGATTATTTCTAACTTATAATTATTATCATGCAGCGTCTATTTTGTTATTAATTTATCGATTTGTTGTTTAGGTCAGTTTAGTTGCACCAAATTTTCTCTTTTGTTTTGCTTGTTTAAATATAGATTGGGAGTTAATATAGATCGGTTGTTTTATACACATGACACATGTAAATGCACTATGCATGCTAAAAAGCTTTATCTGCAAAAAGATAATACGCCTTAATTAAAAACTCATTGTCATTTTATGCTAGCTTGTTATATTAATAATATTATAATATTTATAACCTTTAATTGAATATATTAGGATCGATGACCGTTACAATAAAAGCGCACAAATCAAAATCGATTTTTTCGATTATGTACCTTCCGTTGAAATTTTTATCATGTTAGTACTTTTGGTTTCTGAATATTATCACTCTTTTAATGCCTAGGCAGTAAAATACTTAAGCAAAACGCAAGAATAACCGACTTATTTTGTGATAATTTTGGTACGTCCTGTAGTTATAAATATTTACACAAAGAGTATCATCTGGGATTTTTAAATAAATTTAATTTGATAAATGTAAATTGTAACAAAATTTTCACAAAATACCAAAATATTTATAAAATAACATTTTCGTAATAAAAAGAACATAAAACATTATTTTTAATTTTTCTATTATTTAAATGTCTGTGATTAATTTGCATAGAATGAACAATCCTTGATCTTGGTTGGTGTTTGGTTGCTCAGCAGTTTCCAGTTAGCCTTAACACACTAACCGATTGCAAATAAAAACATCAGAAACAAAGAAATTTATTGAAACATAAGTCAGTTAAGTCACGTTTATTGACAACGAAATTGTAGATAGATGATTTTTAAACAATAGTAAAGTAATCATACTATAAAAATAATTTATTAAAAATCAGACCATTTAAAATAAAAAAATGCCCTTTTTAGGTTTACTGATGGAAGAATCAAATAAATTGGTGGTGGTCATTGCGCGCATTTAAAAATTGTCAAAATTTATGAAAAAATATAATGGCTCACCTTTAAAGATTTTGGTCTTCTCGGCGGAATAAGAATTTTTACTCTACCGCCAGTAGTTGAAAAGATATACAACAACTTTTGTAACATTAAAAAATAAAAAAAAAACTGCCCACTTATCTTATAAAATAGATTCGAATTCGCGTATAACTGACACTAGTGCGATCTAAAACCTGATTTTGAAATTGCTACATTATGAAAAATATAGTAAGCATAGCTATTTTTCACCTGGAGAAGTTTTTCCATGGCTGTTCTGAGCTTAACTCATTTTTTTTTTTCAAAATGAAACCTAATTTTAATAGAATCTAAATCCAGCAAAAAAATAACAAAAAAACTAAAAAGATATTATAATAGGTTTTTAGATTATCAAAATTGTATTGAGAAGATACATTAAAGACCTATTGCACCATTGACACTTAAAATGTAAGGGGAACACTTAAAATCAAAATTTGACAGAAACGCAAGGGCAGACAAAAGAAAAATTCCCAAGTGTTCCTACGGCTTAAGGATTAGTAGTGCAAACGGCCCTAAAACTTTAAAATCAATAAAAATAGTTAAATGCATTCGAACTCGGTTATAACGAGCATCAAGGCACCTCGTATTTTGCTCGTTATAACCCTGATATGATATTTACCTGCTGTTATTCTAATTTGATATATACAGGGTGTTGTGAATTGATTTTTTGATGTCAGCAAGATACTACAAACCTGGTCTCATCCAAAAATATTAGCACTTATTTTTTAGTCTTTTTTTAAAGTTGCAATTTAGGTTTTTGAGGGCCCCAATAAGAGAGGGCTGCAGTACTATTAGACCTTATATAAATCCGTCCCTGTTCTGCTAGAAATAAATCCGAGTTAATTGAAAAATTCCAAGGGGAACATTAAAAAAATTAAGATATTGTAAAAATTGCACTATTTTACTTGTTGAAATTGTAAGATGACTTTTTGTAAAAAATAACCAGTTGGGCTAATATTAATTTTGTGGTTGATTTGAATAAATTAAAGAATTCTCCAAAATTGAAACCGAGTTCATTGAAAAATTCTAAGAGGAAAGAAGAACATTAAAAAAATTGAGATTTTCTAAAAATTACATTATTTAGCTTGTCGAAGCTCCAAGATGATTTTTAAAAATTTATAAAAAAATAACCACGTAAGCTAGAATTTATTTTCCGGCTGATTTGAGTAAATTGGGGAATCCTACAAAAAATAATCCGAGTTTATTGAAAAATTCCAAGGAAAACATTAAAAAAATTAAGATTTTGTAAAAAAATTTTAATTGTTGAAATTGTAAGGTGACTTTCAAAAATTTGTAAAAATATAACCACCTGGGCTAATATTAATTTTGCGGTTGATTTCAATAAATTAAAGAATTTTCCAAAAATGAAACCGAATTCATTGAAAAATTCTAGAGGAACATTAAAAAAATTGAGATTTTCTAAAAAATGCACTATTTAGCTTGTTGAAGCTCCAATATGATTTTTAAAAATTTATAAAAAAATAACCACGTAAGCTAGAATTTATTTTCTGGTTGATTTGAGTAAATTAAGGAATTCTACAAAAAATAATCCGAGTTTGTTGAAAAAGTCAAAGAGAACTTTAAAAAAATTGAGATTTTATAAAAAATGCATAATTTTTACTTGTTGAAGCTGTAAAAGAGATTTTAAAAAATTATCAAAAAAAAAACAAAGAAAACTAAAATTAATTTTGAACTTGATCTGAATAAATTAGAGAATTATGTAAAAAATAAATCCGAATTTGCTGAAAAATTCCAAGGGGCACATTAAAAAAATTGAGATTTTATAAAAATATTTTACTTGTTGTAATAGTTGTAAAATGATTTTTAAAAAATTATAAAAAAATAACTAAGCGAGCTAGAATTACTTTTGCGGTAAATTTGAATAAATTAGAAAATTCTGCAAAAAGTTAACCAGAGTTTGTTGTAAAATTCCAAAGGTAACATTAAAAAAATTGAGAATTTGTAAATATTGCACTATTTTACTTGTTAAAGGTGTGATTTTTTTTAATTTATAAAAAATAACCAAGTAAGCTATAATCAATTTTGTGGAGTATATTAGAGAATTCTGCAAAATATAAACTCTAACCTGTTGAAAAAATCCAAGGGGAAAATTGAAGAAATTGAAAAATTGCACTATTTTACTTTTTGAAGCTGTAGTCATTTTTAAAAATTTATAAAAAAAGTAACAAAGTGCGCTTTTAACACTTTGATATCTATTCTGTAACCAGGTGAATCAACACATTCGCATGCGAAAAAAAAGAGTGGGAAAATGTGAATATAAAGTGTAAGATAGAACATAATTCTCTCGGTAGAAAAAGTTAATGAATAGGTATCTTGGTTTCAAAAATTACTATGGGGGCTCAGGATACTACAAAACTGGTGTCATCCAGTATTAGCACTTGTTTTTTAATTTTTTTTAGATAGTTTTAATTTAGGTTTTTGGGACCCAATTAGACCGTATATAAATCCGCCCCTGCAGCAACAACTGAGTAGTTTATAAATTAAATAAAAAAGTGATTGTAGAACAAAACCTTAAGGAACACCTATTTTAGTATAGGTGCAGAGTGTCTCTGAATAACTGTGCCATTTTTTGGGGCTGATAGAGTAAGTGAAACTAAGCATGTTTTAAATATAAAGTATTATGCGGAAACGCTTCCTTAAAAAGTTATACCATTTTGAAATTTTTCAAAAAAAAAATATGTTTTCGTAAATGAAATAAATATTATAGGTGATATTAAAATGAAATTTTTTGAACATATCTTTTTTGTCTTTATGTTTTTAAAAACTCTGAAATTACTGGAATAATCCTTGATCAATGTTCTACAGTAAATGTAAATTTTATAATTTTTAGCTAAAAATATAAATTTAACAAAAACGACTGGATTACAATAATTTTAAGCAGTACCATTTTCATTTTTTTGAAACATTTCTAGGTGGTTTAACTTTTTAATAAAACATTTCATTATACATCAAACATGCTTTACTCCCTCTATCGCCCAAAAAAATTGGCATGGTTATTCTGGGACACTCTGTATAATACATCACTTAAAAATTTATTTATGATTATTATATTCGGTCTATTTGTTAAATATAATGGAATTAATTTCCAACCATACCTGATTGATCTAAGAATTTAAAGAAGTAAATTGTATCAAGTGCCTTTGATAAATCAAAGTCCATAATATTTATAATGCTGATTTAGCGGTAGTTTTTCTTGAAATCCAAATTCTCGGATCAAATAAATTATTTCCATTAAAGAAATCTACAATTCTTCTAATATTTATTTTTTGTAATCTTTTTGAAAATACAATACAGAAGTTCGTCTGTAATTTTCAATATTTATAGCTTTGTTCCACCAACGAGCTTTCTACCCGTCACGAAACCGTAACAAACTTTTTACCATCCAAAGTCTATCGAACAAGTTCATGTGTTGTGATTATAAGAATGGGATAAGAGCGACATATACACTGTTTCTTGGCGTGTGTCTAAATTACGGCACAGTACGAAGTACGAACGCATATTTTCTATTGCGCATGGCCGTGATCGTCAATTTACGGTTTTTCGGGCTGTTTGAACAAATTTTATATGTATAGAATAATGCTTCAGGCATATTTTATTGTTTTTTTTGCTAAATTCAGATTGTATTAAAAAATACGTTGGGTTAAGATAACCATGAAGAAGTTCTCGAGCTGAAAAGCAACTATGCCCATTCTCTGGCTCCTTTGAAACTAAACAATTTTAACTTAAAACTTTATTTTCTAAAACTTACTTTTTAAGATATTTCCTCGAATTTATGATGGGGTTTCTCAGAGTTTTCCACGTTGTATGCTACAAAAACTCTTAAAATACTTAACATTTTGTTTCTAAATAAAACCTTGAAAGATGAAATTGCGGTTTTCTTTTACAATTGCTTGGAAATGTTTACGTTAAAATCTAATTATAGAACTGCAGTAGTCTTTATACATATTAAGACTTATAACCACGCTTTATGTTTATTTAAGGCTTGAAAGGTTAAAAAACGATTTATTTTTTGAGAGTTCGGAAATACGCAAACACGCAAAGATGAGGTTGAAGGAAACTGACGATCTGAAAATTTGCAATTTCCGGAAAGTATTGGCTTGCTCAAATATTTGAGTTAATTTAAACACTTTGATGTTGCCAAGACCGTCTTTTCTCAATTTTTAAATCTAATAAATTTATTAAAAACAATTCTTTCACAGCTGAAATAAAATAAAAAAATTAATCAATTGTTAATCTTGCAATAATTGTTTTTTTTTAAATTACATTATGAACAGAGGATTGTTTTAAGTTAATAACCTTTCGATATTAAACACAAATTCAGACTTGCTTAAACGAATGTGGTGTATAAATCATAATATATTATAAAATATAAATTTTCGGTGCATGTAAATATGAATGCATTTGTTATCAGCATTAATAAAATGAACGAAAGATAAAGGTATTTCGATAACGAAAGTAAATATAAAGCAATTTTTTCTAAATTTTGATCCAAAATTGTGTAAGACTTAATTAATCCAAACTATGGGCGGCCATTTTTCCCGGAAATTAGCATCATATGTTGTTTATTAATTTTAATTACATGTATGTACAACAAGCAATCGAGTCGTATTCTATATTCAGTGCTTTGTGGTTATATCAATTACATCAATTAAATATTTATATCACGCATACTTTTATAAAAACATTAAATTTTTTGTGTATATTTAAACCTACGATTTTTTAACACAACAAGTTATCGTTTTTAAGATACATAATTATGTAAAACATATAAATTTATTATTGTACATCTATTTTGGTTGGTGTTCCTCATAAATGCAGTGGTGGACTCAAGTTTTTCATAAAAAAATCTAAAATTTCAGGACTTAATTTGTGTCTAAATTGGGTTTTTCCACATTTTTGTCTCAAAATTAAAATGATTTTTCTTTGGCTAAAAACTTATCTAAGGTACTTTCCAAAAGCCTAAAGCCTTTTCTTAAAACACCACATGAAAACTTTAGTTTAATAAATAAATTTAAAGTTTTTTTTTGAGAATTTGCTACAGGGTGAGCTAAAATGATTGTGGTTTGATATGTAGGCAACCAAATTCGCAGGTTGGTATAACTGAAATCTTAAAAAGAAAATCTCCTAGTAATCCAATGGCGTAGCAAATTTTTTTCCAAAATCTCTAATTTAACAGCAAATGTCAAATATTGAAAATGTTTTTCTTCATTTTCGAGGCAGTTGCTAACACATTTGTTCAAATTAATTTTGATAAAAACTGACGTTTATGAAATAGACGGTAAAAATTACACCTACGCCTCTGCTTTTGTGAAGTCTAGTTACTTTGTTTTGATTTTGACATAATTTTGTGTTACTATGAACTTGAAGCAAACAAATTCCCCAGATTTTTAGGCGGGAAATTTGATTTGACCACAATCATTTTAGCTCACCCTGTATTTAAATATTTTCCAAGTTTGCAATTTCAATAATTTTCTTGAAAACTACTGAAATTATCAACAACAAAAATATACCACCTAGATTTGTTTTAAAAAATATTTACTGAAAATCGGTGGATAGTTTTTTTCCATAAAAAATCGCAAAATATTTAATAAAATTTGGACACAAATCCGGTCTTGGAGAGTTTATTTGAAGATTTTCAAATATTTTATTAGAATGGTCGGAAAATAAAATTCATTCCTTAAATTTTGAGCCCTTATTTGTATTTGTACCGCGAATAGTTTTCAAGAAATTTTTTTATGAAAAATCTTAATTTTCTGAAATTTGACTTGAAAAACAAAAATGATAACAAAATGATTCTTATTTTGGCTAAAACTAATCAAAAGCCCGTTCCAAAAACATACAAAACTTTAATTTAGTGAATTTAAAGTTTTTTTTTAAGTTTCAGATTTTAATAATTTTCTTGAAAACTAAAAAAGTATCAATACCAAAATTTTACACCAGCAACATATGGCACCTAGGTGTATTTTAAGAAATATTTGATGAAAATCGGTCGTTTGGTTTTTTCCGTAATAAAAATATTTCCTAAAATTTAGGTACAAATCCTGGCTCCGGAGAGTTTATTTAAAAACTTTCAAAATGTTTATTAATGTGATCGGAAAATACAATTCATTCCTTAAATTTTGAGCTTTTGACGTTTTTGTACCCCGTATAGTTCTTTACAAATTAACTTTTTTCGGAAAAATCTAAAATTTCTGGACTCGAAAGTGAGATTTTACACATTTTTGTTCAGAACTCAAAAACCAGTGAAAACAAAATTATTCTATTTTTGGCTGAAAACTTATTTAAAGCCCTTTCCAAAATTATGTAAATCTTTGGTTTAATTGGTGAATTTAAAGTTTTTTTTTAACTTTTTCCTTTATTTTGTGCACCAAAGTTTAAAATTATCATTCCTCTTTTTATAGCAATGTTTGTATTAATCGTGAAAAATATAATTATTATTGTATTCGAAAGTTGAAGGACATTATCAATGTTAATCACCATGAAAACCCATTAAAGGGTCAAGTCAGTGGCGTAGCCAGGAATTTCGGTCAGCAGGGTACAGATTCTAAAAAGGCACCCAAGCGTGGGTAAGAAAGTGATCGTCGATGTTCAAGGTCAAGATCAATACTGAGTATACAGGGTGTCCCATTTGACGTAGGACTGTATGGGTATCTTTGTTATTATTGGAGATAGAAAGTCGGTTAAATTGGCAAAGTGGTAGAGATTTATTTGTACAGGGTGGTCGAGATAAAGTGAATAGTCTAAATATCTCCAAAAGTAAGAGTTTTAGAAAAAAACATTTCAAATAAAAATTATTTGGTCTTGAAGGGACCACAGAATGAGAACAGTTAGTTTTCACCTGGAGGACTTCTTCATGGTCATTCTAAACCTAACTCAATTTTTTCAAATAAAAAAATATATTTTTTTATTTGAATCTGAATCCAGCAAAAAAAGAAGAATTTTTTGCTGGTTCTCATTCTGTGGCTCCTTAAAACCAAATAATTTTTATTTGAAACGTTTTTTTCTAAAACTCTTACTTTTGGAGATATATCCACTGTTCACTTTATCTCGACCACAATGTATATTAATAATTCGTTTATAAAACATTTGAATATCGCACCGTTCCTGCGCTTTCTTGAAAAAACTTGAAAATACGATTTTCAAAATATGGCTATAACTTCTTTATTTTAGGTGGTACCAAAAAAGTTTTTTGACATTATATAGGCACTTTTTTGTATATAATGCAGTAAGACAAATGAATATTTTTTTTTCGCCAACGAATTGACCGAAAATGAACCAAACTTATTTTTTTCTTATGACGGCCATATTGGATTTGCAGATATTAGGAATCAGTGTATTTTTCTGAGAAATTTGGTTTATCATATGTAATATTTTCAGAAAAATAGCAGAGTTGGGTAGTATTTCAAATAAAAGTATTTAGCATTTCAAATACTTTTTCAAAAAATATTTAGTATTTTCATATTTTCAAGTAATAGTATTTGAAATACTTTAACAAGTCTGAAATATTTTTTAGATTCAGTTTTTACAAATCTAAAGAAATAGACAAACATATGAGGGTTTCGCATATGTTTATTATTTGTTATTTGTGTTAAGCGTGTTTATAATTTTGTTGTTTGATTTTGGGTTCAGTAGGGTCTTGGTTGAACTCAGTCCTGAACTTAAAAGTCTGGAATTTGGTATTGTTTCAGTTTATGAGATGTTTTGATAGGATAATTTTGACATATGAAAATTTTATTATTGACCCTGTTTGTAAATATTACATGGGGATCAAATCATTTAATTAAAAAAAACTGAATTGCTTACACAATCATCAGAAGATAAAAGTGAAATCCATTACTTGTATTCTTTTTACCAACTTTGCTCGAGAAAATCATCTTGTATCTCATTTCCTCCTATAGAACTACAAAGAGAAGAAACTGATTTGCTCGAGCAAGTTAGTCAAATCATGGTAAAAAACATACCTGTCTACATATATTTTCAAAAAAATTGTATTTTTTTAACTTTAAGATTATTTTTTAAATTATAATATGATTCGATATAGTATCTATAAACAGTAAGTATAATAAAAATTCTGTACTTTAAAGTTTTTCAATCAAAATACTTCATTTATTAAAAAAAATCCCTAGCTTAAATTAAACGAACAATGAGTTCATTTGAACAAGTATATCGATATTTCTTTTGTATTTCAAATAATAAAGAAGTATTTCAAATATTTTTATATTTCAAATACTTTTTGGTGTAGTATTTCAAATAAAACTTAGTAAAAAAAGTATTTTGTATTTCAAATAAAATAAAAAACAATTTCTCAGAAAAAAACACTGATTTCAAATATGTGTAAATCCAATATGGCTCCCATAAGAAAAAGAAAGTTACCCATACAGTTCAACCCTTGTTTATGTTTATATAAACAAGGGTCTAACGTCAAATGGGACATCCTGTGTAACACAATCAAATTTACTCCAGATGTAATGTTTTTTTAAATAACAACATTTTTAGAATTTTAAATGTTAAAATGTGATCTCTAAAATACTGAGGCTTTGATAAATAAATAAATTTTTTAATTATTACAAAAAAAAAGAAAAACTATGCATGCAGGTTGTTGCAAAATTCGACCTTCAACGGTTAACAGGAGATAGACATAAAAAATGTAGTTAGGACCCAATGTGTTTTTTTTATGAAGCCTCTGTGTTGTATGAGACCTGGACAGAATGTTACTTTTCTACTTAATATTTATTGGTAGGAAAAAACAACAGCTTTTACGAACACCTTTATTAAGTGATGCGTTGATAACTGGTCATGAACGGTGACACTTGTGAACAAAAAGAATTCCTACGCTGTCAGCCATTTTGTCCCATGAGGTTTTTAATGTTTCTAGTTGACGATGCACTTAGTGGCACAATTTCAATTTACGATGGTGATCTAATACAATAAGCCCTGAAGAAGACAGCAAATCACTGTCGAAACGTTGGCAAGTTGTAGATTGACATCACTTAATAAAGGTGTTCGTAAAAGCTTTTGTTTTTTCCTACCTATCAACTATACTCGAACGTATTTTCAATCGAATTAATATTTATTTATAAAAATATATTAATTTATTTAAAGTTGACACATTTTTGATTTTGGGTGACAATTACAAGTAAGAAAAAAAATAGGGTTTTTCCCTGGTCTCTCACACAGTGCTGTGCGTACTGGAGAGCAAAAAAAAAATAGTTCTTGTGAAATGTTTGTTCATTTACTATCAAATTTTCAGGAAAAAAAAAACAACCAGATATTTTTAGCTTATAATTTAAAAAATATTGAATCCCAAATAAGGTGAAAATTACCCCCTGACCTTCCCACCCCTGGCTACGTCACTGGGTCAAGTAATAGAAGTGTATGATATTACAGTGATGAATATTTTTTTATAATTTTGACTAAAACATCTAACTGTTTTATGTACTTACGAATAATGTGGAAAAAATATTGCAAGTGATAAGTATTAATTTATGACCAAAAATCTACGCGTTACCTTAAAATATGTAGGAGTTACTCATCATGAGAGCTTTCACAAAACGAATTTTTACTCAAAAAAACTATTTTAAATTTCACTGTCACAAAAAGCTTTGCCAAAAATTGCCATGCTTATTAAGAAGCTTAAAATACATGAGAAAAGCTCCTCGCAGCATTCACCATTCTAAAATAATAAACAGTTTTTCTTTAATATTAAAATAAACATGTTTTATTAAAATTCACAAAAATGAAGAGATGTTTGCTTTAATTGTGATTTAAGAGAGTTTTGTGGACAATTTTAGTATGATTTTTAACATGATTAAAGCTATATTCAATATCCAATACGATAATAAAAACCTAATAATAATAAATTTACCTGAAATTTATGCAATTATTTATTGCTGTAAGCTATAAAGGTTCTGTTTAAAATTCTAATTACATAAAAGTTGTATTCTCTTTAATAATGGGATCAACCTTTATTTTCGCATTTCCGCATTTTTTAGTGATTAAGTTGATTTCCTAGTAGTTTCAGTTATCATTAAAAGAGTAATTTATAATTATTCTTAAATTCAATCAATAAACAACATCTCGGCAATGTGACATTTTTCTCGAATGTATTATTGGGTTGATTAAAATCGGTTTGCTGTAAAAACAAACCGTGCTGATTATTTTGTTCAGTCTTGATCGGTCTCTTAATTAAACATGTTTGTTCGACGTAAGATCTAGAAATGGAAATTGCTAAAAGTGTAAGTAAAAGCGTTTGGTTTTTCCTTTAAAAGTAAAAAATGTGGGGAATTAACGCCTCTTTATTACGTAAAGTGACATTGCATCTGAAGCAGGCCAAGGTTTGTTGTGGAATAAAACGTGCGAGTAATATTCGTTGAGTTTAGAATTTTGTATTAGTAAGTTTCCACTAAATTAGATTATTTAATTTCTAAACTACTCGAGTAATTAAACACGAGTTAAGTTGAAAGATAAGTTTGTTTTCTTTAAATACTTGAAATTGTAGAGAAGAATGTAATTATTAGTATTACGACCCAATTTTAATTTATATCGCAGATTACACTCTTGTAAATAAGACTAAATCGATAATGACTGTGTTCTGTATACTAATATACTAATAATACAACAGTTTTACGTAATTATTTTAGATAACTTGTTTTTCAGGAATGCTATTATCGATATTTTTATTTAATTAAATCATTTACACATGGAATGTTCATTATTGTGGTTTAAAGATTTTTACATACAGCCAGAATTTATCTATAATTTTGAAAAATTTCCAGAAATCTTTCAGTAGTGAGATTTTTTTAAATAAGCTCACATTCGTGCATTTATTCGATGGAATTTTCTCAAACGAACATTTTTTGTTATAATTTGAAAATATATTTTTTTTCTATTTTGCGTCTGTAAGCAAATCACTCAAATCAGTTCGGTTATACCCATAAACGAACTGTTTTTAGTGCGTTTATATATTTATAGCAGTGAAATGTATTTTTTCGAAGTTGGCAGCACTGAAATTTGTTAATTTCAAAATGGCAGTTACTAACCAATTTTTAGGTTATTTCATGAGTTGACAAATATCACATCATACTGGAAAAATTTCTAAAATTGGAAACTGAAAATTTTATTTTAAATAGGGGTAAAATAGAAAGAACTTGTTCATTTCATATTTTTAAATTTATCAACTGTTTAAATTGAAGCTAGTTAATTTGTATTTCTCTCTGCAAAAATGGCTACTATTTGTGATGGTTCTAGAGAATTTTAAATATTAACTAGTGTTGGAAACTGCGCTAGGTTTTTATTTATTACTCCACTACTAGCTTTATCAAATGGCCACCAGAGGTCGTATATGATCTCCGAAATCACGAAAACAGTGAGTGGTGTAAACTTTTGGAATAAATTCATTAAAACTAAAACAATTGATTTTAAAGTTTCGGATAATAGACTTTTGATTTAATAGGACACTTTTACACCTATTTTTATTATTTATTTTATAATTATTTTCAAAGTCATATCAAGGTCAATATTGTGTTTTATTGGGTATAAAAAATGATTTAGACAAATGTTTTTCAAAGAGCAATAAAATTTTAACCATGAAAATAAATTTAAAATAAGTACAATAATTCTCGCTTTAAGTTATAAAACTTTTATCCGATACTTTTTTTTCGAAAAGTTTTAGTTTTAAAGAATTTATTGCATTACTTTGCCGCTCACTTTATAAATTTTTTTTGTTTTCCCATAGAAAAAACATTAAAGGATTTTTTAAATAATATTTTTCCGCTACATTTTTTGGACACCTTGTATAACACAAATTTTAAATAAAGATTAATAAGTGACGACTCTCAAATTTATGGAATACTTTATAAAATAAAGTGTTATTTATCAATATCTAAAATTTGGGTACTCAATCCTAAAATATATAACATTTAGCTAATATAATCAAGGTTAAATTATTGTAATTAATTTTCAATCACTTTAAATCAAAAGAATGTAAGGCAGTTAATTAAAGGAATTATTTTTTATCGAAACACTTGATATGTTGTTACAAAACGTTTATTGCGAAAAATTTCAAGTACTTTTTATATTATTGTGCATTTTTTAGCCGAACGAACGATATGTTTATTAGTTTATTTGCCAATTTTGCAGGATTTTGAAAAATGTTTACATGTCATTTATATTTAGAATAATCTAAGCCAGGTAAATAAAAATAACGTAACGTAAATATTTTTATTACGATCAGCAAGGACTTTGCCCTAGTAAAACTAAAAGTGTATGCGCATGCCCAGAAATAAACCTTTTCACATATTCATAGGCGCAACCTGGATGGGGCGGAAGGGGGTGCATTTGCTCCCCCTTGCAGAACCAAATTTCTCAAATTTCCCAATAAATATAACATAGTTTCACATAAAATATTTGGTTAAATGAATTTACAGAATATTCGTGATAAAACTTCAGGGTTAGAAAGTAGATCACATTTTATCTTTTTTACTTTAGGATTCATCTTTGAAGTATGGTGCTATAACTCAAAAGCCTGTTTATATTTTTGTACCAAATTTTGGTAAAACGAAAAACTATCTATAATGAGGAAGCTATGACCAAAGAATTAAAAAATATTAACAGTAATGGCCAATCTCACCGACACAACTTAAAATTTAAGAACTCTTTAATGTCTAAATTGACAGGAACACAATACAAAATCTGTCAATTCAAAATTTAAGTACTATAAAATTTAAGTATTATAACTAACCTAACCTAACTTTTATATACAATGGTAAAGTTGCTCCCAGTTGGAAGTAGGACAAAGAATACGCGATCGTGATTACTTTTGTCCTACTTCCAGCTGGGACCAACTGTACTACTTAGAGGTCTAAGTCGTGTCGGTGAGATCGGCCATAAGTGTATTTTTAAGGCCCTTAAAATACTCTTACTTTACAGTGAAATTACTCAAAAACTAAGCGTAAAATCAAAGCGTAATGTTAAGCTTACCATGATTTGATAAGTTATAAAATTTGTTACTATAAATATAAAAAACTAAAATTTCTATGACTAATTATTATGGCACTATGAAACGTTGTTTTTGTGTAAAAGTAGACCAATTGCCAATTTAAACGTAGCAACAAAAAAACTTCTGTATCTGAATCCAGCAAAAATTTCTTCGTTTTTTGCTGGATTCGAATTCAAATAAAAAAAATATGGGTTTCCGTTTCAAAAAACTGAGTTAGGGTTAGAATAACCATGAAGAAGTCCTCCAGGTGAAAAATAACTGTCCTCATTCTGTGGCCCCTTTAAAACCAAGTAATTTTTATTTAAAACGTTTTTTCTAAAACTCTTACTTTAGGAGATATATCCACTGTTCACTTTATCTCGACCACCCTGTATACAATAGTTTTCAATTATTATGGAAAAATGTGTATATCGCTATCATTATTTGTTTAAATTACGAGTAACATAAATAACGGCGTTTTGTATTTTAGGTCACCGATTTTTGCAGCCCCCCATCTTTTTCAATTAGAAACAACAGTAATACATAAATCCTTACCAAAATATTGAGAAAAATAATGCAAGGAAAACAATATTTTTTTTCAGGTTTTCGATTATTTCTAAAAAAAAATCTTAATTAAGGCGATAGATAGTCAAAATTATTGGTATTAAATTTAGGTGTTTTCAATAACGTTCCCGTTTGATTAATAATAGAGCAAAATCCAAACTTTTAATAGCAAATGAAAGAGCGGATTGTATACTAGGCTTGTATAGAAGCCGTTTTGCTTTATTTTGTCCCAAAGTATTAAAAATAAATTCCTAAAGTATCCAAAAGTATGCTCCACTTTAGACTGTATTTTCGGTGTTAATTCTTTTTTCTTTGTAATTTCTGTTTCTGTACGTGCCTAAATTTATGTATTATTTAAACAATTTATTTTGAAATTTATAAATATATTTAAAGATACTGCCAAGGGATGGTTATTTGTAAGACGGGTTTTAGTAATTTTTAATGTAAAAAATGCTGAAATATTCATCTTAAAGATTAGGGGAATTGTTTATTAATAATAAATCATTTTTCCATTGTTTGGGACATCATTTTAGGAGTAAATACAGTTTGTTAACTTATGGGCGTTAGAAACTAATATTTCTCGTCACATTTTTTTCTTCTGAAACCAAAATATTATATCACTATAAATCATGAAAATTTAGAAACCCTAGTTCTTATTTCCTTCACTTACCAAACCGCAAAAAAAATGAAACAAATTTGTTGTAAAAAACCTGCAACTTATTGAAAAATTATCCAAAAAAATGACCAACACAGTGAATTTATGGCAACTTAAGGAAAAGAACTATGAACTTAAAAATTTTTTTGATGTGTGATGTGTAAATAATAAACTAGTTTTACAAGACAAAAACACTCTTATTTGTTTTTTTAGACATAATCAAAAAACTGAAAAAACGTTTTTTATCATTTTTCTTTGATTTCTGAATTACTGTTGTTACCAGTGGAAGAGGATCTCTAGCAAAAATGGCTAACTTAAAATTCATAACGCTGGATCTAAGAAATATAGGCCCCTACATTTTTAGTATTTTAGGGTTGATTTTGATGTATTTTCGTAGCCTTTATCCTAAAGTTTGATCATTTACGGATTGGTCACCCTGTATTTTTTATTATAATAATTTTATTTAAATAATAAATTATTCATCAATATAGTTTTGACTGGTGGATGCCTATTTATGTTTTTATCTCGGTTTTTATTCGTGAAGTCTAAATGTTTAGATTTTGCTTCATTCAGTTTGAATTTCCAGATTTAGGTCCATGTAGATACTGTATTACAGGCACACTAAAGTTTTTCAGTCGATTTAATTCCATATTCTCCTACTGCCAGAATTCTAGTATCATCCGCAAAAGTGGCAATGATGGCGTCTTTTATTTCTGGTATGTCACTGGTATATGTGTAACAAATACAGCAGCGGGCCTAGTAGACAGACCTGAGGTACATCGACCTGTATTTCTTTTAGTTCGCAGTATTATTCTTCCAGTGTAATACTAAATATTAGAGATTTCGACATACTGTTTTGGAAGAATCTTATCAAGCTTATGTAATAAGTAAGCTCTCGTGCCAGATCTTGTCGAACCCCTGTGCAACGTCAAGAAGTATTGCTGAGCACACTTGATTTTCTTCCTAAGCTTCTTCTATTATGCTGGAAATTATGTGCTTTCTCCTAAATCCAAATTGGTCAGGAATCATCTGTTTTAGTTCGATTATTGGTTTTATTCTTTTCAGAAGAAGTTTATCAAATAACTTTGAAATTAAAGGCAGCAGACAAATTAGTTTAGTTAGGGGATTTTCTTGGTTTGGGTAACATTCTCACTTCTGCCACTTTCCAACTCATTGGAACATTATTTCAATCTGAAGGCTGCAGTTACTGAGATACAGCGTAAAGATTTCATGGATTATTCACGATTTTTCTTCCCAAATCCATGCGAGCTCTACCGGTCCGCATTAAATTAATTTTTTCAATATTTATTTTTTTTAGTATAAAAGTCATGTGAAATTATTGTCTTTCTGGAATAAACTCAACAGTTGCAGGAGAACAGCAAAAAAGTAGTGACATATTTTTTCTTATGCTATTTAGTGGAAAATGGTTAAAATAAACACCCAATATTTCCCTGTCTGCTTTATACATACAAACGTATGGAATATTCTATTTATTTTCTTATTTTGAAGAGTTACAACAAAAGTTTAAGACAAAAGTTTTTTGATTATTTTCGATGCATATTTTGTTTTTACACATTTCTTTTTGTTTCTTTGCTATGGCAACTTTGTGTTTTTAAGTAGCAACCATATATTTTTTTACGAATTTCAAAAAGTGCATATTTTTCTGAATATCGGGATGCTATTTCATCCCAACAAAAAAATTAAAAAAATATATTTTTAGAAAAAAATTAAATGTTCAATGTTTATTTGGATCACTTGAAGGACCGAAAAACTGCCGAAATGCGTAAACTACCTTATGACATGTTAGTAAGAACAATTGTAAATTTTAAACACAGATAAGTCATTGCCTGGCAGTAAATGAAAGCCAATTTCAAAATCTAAGTTAATATTAATGTTAGCTAGTTATCAGTGTAGTATTTAAAATTGTTTTGGGTTTACATATTTGTATAAATAGAAAATATTTTTTTTTTTTTTCTAAAAATATATTTTTTTTAAATTTTTAAATCGAAAAATATATGGTTGCTATTTAAAAAAACAAAGTTGGTTGCCATAGCAAAGAAACAAAAACAAATGTGAAAAAACAAAATATGTCAAAATATGCATCGAAAAAAATCAAAAAAAAATTGTCTTAAACTTTTTTTTGTAAGTCTTCAAATAAGAAAATAAATCGATTATTCTATACTTTTGTTATACCCTGTATATTTTTTTGTAGTTTACAACTTAAAAGTGTTACAAAAATATTACTCATTTTTAAAAACTTCTTAAAAAATAATAAAGCAAAGAAGGAAATTATACGTTTTTGTTTTAACCCCTTTCTACTAACAATAAGTAGCACCACAAAATATGTTATGACTTATGTTATGTTTTCTTTACGTTTAAAGGCCTTTGGACACCGGAGGTAACTTTGCTCATAACATATGTTTCTAGAAAGGTTAGGGCCAAATTTAAAATCTAGGACATCATTCGTTATTCGTTATCAACAATTTTTATGAACATGTTACAATTCTATTATAAAATTTAATAACATTTTTGCTGCTAACTTTTTCAATAACATTTGTTTTCAACATTTCTTATTATTTTCAAAAACATGTTGTCAACAACGTTCTCAACAACGTTGTCAGCATTTTGCGATTGCTCTGGAAGGGGTCCGGATCAAAGGATGTTAATAGCATGTTGATAGCATGTTGACAGCAAAACATGTTAGCACCAAATATGTTATCAACATGCATTAAGCCTTTGTAAATAAAAGTTGATATCTCCATGTGATTTAAGTTATGAACATTGTTTCTGACATGCATTTATTTACATAGATATGATGAATATTGATAACATTTTTGCTATCAACATGTTATTGTAACATTTTTGGTGTGTGGGCATCTTATTCAGTCAAAGGCGCGCCATTTTTACGAAGTACTGTCTTTGCTACTTTCTTAAAATTGTTGACTTTTCACAAGATCTTTACAAAAAAGCAAATATCCGCCGAATTTTAAATTTGACCGCTTAAAAATACGGACTATCCTCTTAATTATTCAGTCAAAAAAAAATAGTATATTGTTTTATTAGGAGTAAAAGAAGTACTTTTTCTGGCGAGCTTGTACATTTGCGCGGATACATGCGAGCCACAAAAGATTCTTTTACTCCGAATAAAAAAAAAACATGCTATTTTTTCCTCAAACGTCGTTTTTAAAATAAAATATGTATAATAAATAATTTTAAAATTTGACATTTAATTTACAAGCAATACACCATACGATATTAGTGTGTATTGGGTTGCCTAAAATGCATTTCTACTCCGCCTTTCTAATCCTAGTTAATGCAAATAATAACCGATTGTAACCAATTTACTTCGGAAATGCACGAATATGATCATAGAGTCAAGGAACATAAAAATGACTTGTTAAAGCCTGTTAAGCGTCTGATAAGGCTGTACATGACGTTTGAAGAAAATATGTTATCACTCCTTGTTTTTTGTATTTGTATTAGATTCTCAAACAGTTGAAGGCACACAATTTTTACTCTTTATGGCTTCTCACAAAGACAAAAAAACACAAAAACTTATAATACACCAAAAAATTGAAATTAAAAAAGCCTCTGTAGAACTCGAAGGTTTAAGGAAAAGTGATACAACTGGTCCTAAGCCTAATAATTCATTATATATATATATATTATTATTGTGATTATTTTAAAAACTTAAATTTAGAAATCATAAAAAAAGTATTTTTGGTTTCTTTCGCTAGTAATAAAGTGGTTAAAAAACAGGATCAGTGTTGTGGTTAAATCAAAATGAATATTTAAGTTTAAAATATTTCAAGTCCAATAAACAATAATATTTGAAGGTGACATTTTACAATTTAAAGTTATTTACATCTATCCACCCATCAATCGCTTGGGTATCATTAATTTTATTGCAATATAGGTACCTATAATAATTTCAATAGCTGTCTCTAACCGATTTTATTATTTTACAATAAATATTCGATCCTTGGCACTAGTTTTAAAAGCTGCGATTTTACTATTTTATTTAATTTAAATAAGCATTACTCAAAATTCATGAAGATGATGAATAGCTCCGAAACCAAGTGGTGTTTTAAAATAAAACTTATTTTGGAAATTAATAAATTTTTACTTTTTTTTCGAGCGGAAAAACTAATATACGTCGTTTTTATTGTTTTATTGATCCCTAAATTTTTTGTATTAGTATCGAGCACGTGACATTTTTAATGAAACAAGAAATAATCCTAAAAGCTTTGGATCAAATGTAATTAGAACAAAAGTACGTATAATGGTAAAGCAAGCTCTATTTTTATCTTAATCTGTTGCACGCGTCTCTCTATATTAGAAATAGTGGGAGGTATACATTTTTCAAATAAATACCCTATTTAATTATCATTTTTACAAAAATAGCTCCTCATGCTAAATTGCCTATTTAAAAAATATCTGCTGTAAATTCCCTTTACAAAGAAGATAAATTTTAATAAAATGAAATGATGCGATTATAATAATCCATAAAATAATATCTCGTTTAATAATGTTTCAGTTATAAAATAACATTATTAATAGAAGCAATCACGTGTGGCAGCACGTGACTGCACCCAACATATCTTTCCACAATGCTTCGATATGTAATATTTATGTTTATTTTTATTACATAATGCGATGAGTTAAATTATGCATTTTAATCAACAATTTTAATTAAAACTATTGTTTTATTTGCGTTGTCCTGCTCAAATTAATCATTTTGTTTACAGATAAAAATTGATATAAGAACTATTTCCAATCGAGATAATTACTTCGTTTTAAAACCAATAATCATCGAGTACTGATTAACTCATATCTATTTGCGAGAGCAGTTTTTACGAGTTTTATATCGAATTATACCAGCTGCCAGACATTATTGGTTATTTATCCTCCCACATCTTATTGTATATTGATACGTTCAAAAATATCAATCTTGTCATGAAAGTTTAAAAAAAAAACAACCTTCGTATCTTAAACTTACTTGGAAAAACCATATAATCGAAGCGAAAAATTGACGAGAAATTTTGTTCAACCGCAAATCGTGTTCTATTGCAGCTTTGGACTTGAAAACTCCAAATACAAAATAAATTGATGTACAAGAGCATTCTATCAAAAATAATTGGTTTATATTTTCTATATCGTGATATTTAAAAATAAATTATTTTTAGTCATTTTAATTATTATAATTCCCTACATTTTATTTTTTAGTGCTTTATAATAGAAGTGGACGTCGTTAAAAGCTGGTTTAATTACAAGGCGTGTTAGCATTTAGCGTTAATTCAAAATTGTGCGACTAATCACCCTCTAATTCAAGCCACTAATTAGTGTAAACATGCCTAGTATTTTAAATACTCAAAACATTCTTTTAAAAACTGATGTAAAATGTAACCACCCTAATTTTTCCTCATGATTAACTCATTCACAAAAAAATGTCGTAATTTAAGATCTTTGATATCTCCTATTGTAGGCATCGATTTTCTTTATCCCGCCTCCGCTTTTACCAGGAATGCAAAGAATTTCATTTCAATGAATTTTACTAAAGAAAGAACTCAAAGAAGATTTACTCCCATCTTAGTATAATGAAATACACCACATAGTTTGAATGTAAAAAAATAAACTCATCAAAATATTTTTTTAAATACTGATGTTCATAAAAATAAAATAGGCAATTTATTGATCACCAAACAAACCAATAAAATAAAGGTCCGCCGTTTGAACTTATTTTTTTATCAAAAGGTCTTTTGTTTTATTCCTCTTCTCACATCTGGTCTTGTAATCTCAAGCTTATACTTGACCCAAATATCAAATCAATTTGCAGAGCTAATTACTTCAAAGTTTTTCTTAAAACTCATAATTGCAACGAATTTTTATTCATTTTATCACCAGTAACTTTGCTAGAATTATGGTCTCATACATAGTATCTACCTAAATGACATTTCGGATTTAGATTTTTTCTTCCATAAAAATATTTTTTTCTGCATTAAACAAAAATTCGATACTAATTTTTTGTATTTTTTTCAGACTGATAGTGAAGTAGCTTGCGAGGAGGCTGCCCGTTTAACAGTTGAGCAACAAGATGGGGAGTATGAAGATGAATACTGTGGATACCATGATATTCCTCCACCACCAGACGGGGGATACGGTTGGGTGGTGGTATTTGCTAGTTTTATGTGTAACATGATAGTGGACGGTATAGCCTACACATTCGGTGTGTTCTTAGGAGAATTCGTGAATTATTATCAAGAACCCGCAGGTAAAACAGCATGGGTAGGTTCATTATTATCGGGTATGTACCTAAGTGTTGGACCAATAGTTAGTGCTCTTACGAACAAATATGGGTGCCGCGCCGTTTGTATTGCAGGTAGTTTAATTTCCACCGCCGCGTTTGTTTTGTCAATTTTTAGTCCGAGTGTTAATGTTTTGATGATAACGTATGGTGTGATGGGAGGAATCGGTTTTGGTTTGATTTACTTACCGGCGGTGGTGTGTGTGGGGTATTACTTCGAAACTAAGCGTTCACTAGCGACAGGTATAGCTGTATGTGGTTCTGGAGTTGGCACATTTGCTTTTGCACCACTCGCTACACTATTGTTAGATACGTATGGTTGGAAAGGTGCTAACTTAATCCTTGCTGGTTTAATTTTGAATTGTGCCGCGTTTGGAGCCTTAATGAGACCTTTAGAATACCCCAAAGAACCAGAAGATAGCAATTTGCTGCAGAGAATGGCTGAAGAAAGAAGAATACAAATGGAACGGGGGTCTATTGGTGGTTCATACTTTATGGTGCAACTCCCCGACGGAACAATGGAAAAACGTCAGAAACAACCTTTAAACATCGACCCAGGGGTTCACTCCAGTTTCAACTTGGATCAATTAGGACCTGGAACTCCAATGACTACAATCCCCACAGTACCCACTCTTCCTACAATCACCGAAATCAAAGCGCATGACATGACATCATCTCCATCAACAGATGGTAGCAATGTGGAATTACTCAAGGGTATTAAAAATCCTAGAGTGGATGAATTAAAACATGAACAGGGTAAACGAGAGACTGGTGGAGAATTTTCCGAAAATCGCTTTCCACGTAATGCTAGTCAACCGGCTTTCACAACGCATGTTCAGGGACTACCTAAAAATGGTTCTGTACCATCATTTGATAGAATTAGAAAACCTTCTGTAGGCGAACGTTTCAAACCTACTCTTAACCCAATCAGGTCTTCCTCTAGAGGAACAATGAACTCCAATGGTGATATCAGGAGGAACAATCGATCTACCTCATCATTTCTTGGAAGTAGGAATAATAACAGTGAAGTAAGTAAAAGCAATTAATATAGCTTCATCATACATCCAATTTTTTTTGCGAGATGTAATCTTTGTGGACAACAAATTTATCGACGCTGTCTATTTAACAATTCCTTTCATGATAAATAAGGCCGTTTTATCGATGCAAACAACAATCGACGATTCAAGCTAAGCGATCTGTTTTGTTTACGAAGTGACGTCATAAGTGGGTTAGTTGCTATATGACCGTAAGTTGTTAAGGAGGTTATCCCACTTGGGGCGACGTCATCCTAAAGTCGGTTACCTATTTTTTAGAGAGAAAAAATTGAATCGTTAATAAAACGATCTTGTTCACGAAAAGCAAATCTCAATGAATGTTCGTCTCAATCAAACCGTAGAATGTTTTCATTATAGTCTTAGCGATAAAAATATGGCGCCCACAATCTACTATACAATAGTCGTTAGATTAGAAACCTTTGTTCTTAAAATCTTAAACCAGATTAATGCCGGCACGATTATAATGTCGATGATAATATTTTTTAATGAAAAGACTGTGTCGGTGAAACAGTAGTCGATCAAATGTCCCAGTCTATACAATATACAAAACGTATTGTTGAAGAGAATGTGGATAAAAACGGTAGTCTATAAAAAAAGGGATATGGTCTATGTCAATATAAAGTAATTGTTTGGTCAGGTTAGGTGATGTAAGATATTAGATCAAAAGGGCAAAAAATGCAATCGACTATAAGCGTCAACAGAGATGTTTTTAGAGTGGGTAGAAATTTTAGTTATTTTTTATTCCGAGCGATTAAAATCAGCGGACCAGGATTAAATAGTTAATAAAATATAAAATTCGCTTCAGGCATTATTTTTTAATTTTGATCGTCATGACTATCCACCTGGAGGCCCCAATGCAATCTACATACATAAAATATTAATTGTAATATTTAAAAATAAAATTTCCATTAGTAATTTATGTTTTTATGAATTTTAAAATGATAAAAATAATTTCTTTCTAAATTTTTATTAATTTAAACTTAAATCGGACATACATGAAATATGTTTCATTCATAAAAGATTTAGAAAAGCATTGGGAGACACCTAGGCAATTTTATAAAAAAAAGTAGGTAGAAAATAGAACAAATTTCACAATCTGGATCTACTCCAATTCAAACATCATCTCTTAAGTTTTATTCCTTAATGATATTTAAATATTAAATATTAGTCGATTAAATACCTAAATGATTATTTTGTTAATTTATTTTACAAGGCAATTTATTTTCTTGCAATTTTGTAAATCTGAATTTATAGAAACTCCAATAACTGTATACTTGGCCAAAATTTTAATGCGTAAATTTCACATTTGTTTTATTTTAGTGCAGAATATTAACTAAAACTATTTTATTTTTTAGGATACGGATAGTTTAGGATACACATCTTCGAAAATGTCGTTAGCAAGAGAACGACCTCAAATTGTACGCCCTATGTCCAGGAAAGATATTTTTTACTCCGGATCTGTGGTTAATTTACCCCAATACCAGTCCCAAAAATCTTTAACTAGTTACCGACAAAGTGTACTTAGTATTCCCAGACCCAGTAGAGGAGAAATGCAAGATGGTGAAAAAGGAGGCGAACGTAAGTTACTTACACATTTTTAAAAAATATTCCTTTATAATCGGTTTTATATTTTTTGGAATGACCTTTGAATAAGTTTTCAGTCAAAAAAGAATAATTTTGTTATCACTTTTGGTTTTTAAGTTCTGAACAAAAATTTGTAAAATTTCGAGACCAGAAATTTTAAATTTTTCAGAAATAAGTTAATTTCTTGAAAACTATACGGGGTACAAAAATGGTTAACTGCTCAAAATTTAAAGAATGGATTGTTCTTTCTAAATATCCTAATAAAGTGTTTGAAAGTCTTCAAATTTTAGCAAATACATTGCGATTTTATTATGGTAGAACTAATCGACTGATTTACACCAAATATTTTTTAAAATACATCTAGGTGCTATATGTTTCTGGTATAAAATTTTGACGTTGATAGCTTTTTAAAAAAATTATAAAATCTAAAACTTGGAAAATATTTAAATAATCAAATCTTAAAAAACCCTCAAATTCACTAATTAATCATTAAGTTTTATATGTTTTTAGAAAGGGCTTTAAATGAGTTTTCAACCAAAATAAGAATTTTATTATCACTTTTCGTTTTTGAGTTATGAACAAAAATTTGTAAAATCAAGTCAAATTTAGTCAAGAAATTTTAAATATTTCAGAATAACGTTGATTTCTCGAAAAACGTTACGGTTGAAAAATCGTTTAAGTGCTCAAAATTTAAGTAATGAATTTTATTTTTGATCGTTCTAACAAAATTTTCAAATATATTTTTAAATAACTCTCCAGGACCGGATTTGTGTCCAAATTTTAGAAAATATTTTGTCGTTTTATTATGGAAAATCTAATTGACAGATTTTCACCAAATATTTTTTTAAATACATCTAGGTCTTATAAGTTTCTCGTATAAAATTTTGGTCTTGACACCTTTAGTAGTTTTCAAGAAAAGTATTGAAATCGTAAACTTGGAAAATAATAAAAACTTAAAAAAAGCTTTCAATTCACTAATTGAATTAAAATTTGATGTATTTTTGAAAAGGGCTTTAGATAAGTTTTAGCCAAAAAAGAATCATTTTGTTAGCACTTTCAGTTTGTGAGTTCTGGACAAAAATGTGGAACATCCCAACTTACAGTCAAATTATAGATTTTTTATAAATCGGTTGATTTCTCAAAAAAATGCACGGGGGTACAAATTAAATGAATAAATAAATTACCCTCCAACCCCTTTTGACCCATCACTCTTTAAAATTAAAAAACAGATCGTCAAATAATAAAACTAAAAATTCATGATAGATTTTTAAATAGTTTTTCACCTAAAAAATCTGAATAATTTATTTTTATTATCATGTGCGGCTTTCAATACCTAAAAAATATAAATGCGCAATATTAACGCTTTTTTATTATTTTATTTTGTGGCAGTATTTTCCATTATTTGTTATTATGATTCATCAATGAGTTCTGATGGAATAAATCTAGAATTCTGTAATAGTTTTGGCACTTATTAGCCACTCTTCCTATTAAAAACAAATAAATTATAATTATCTATTTTTAAGACAACTAATAGTTAACCGCCTTTTTTAAAGATCAAAGCTAAAAAATGTTAAAATAGATTTTTATTATTATAAGTCTCGAGTGCTGAAAACTTTTACTACTGTTAATTTACAATAATATTGTACATACAGGGTGAGTCGAAATTAAACCGCCAAAATTTTTAGGCAGATTCTACGACCAATTTTAAGATAAAAACTTAATATAAACATATGTCCGATATACCTTCCTAAGGGAGTTGCAGCCCTTCAAAGGTGGTGTCAAAAAGAAGGTTTTTCCTCGTTTATTTGAAACCACTTTGTACTAGAAACTTCAAATTTTGTGTGAACCATACTACACTTCAGATATGTTTTCATGAATTGTTTGAATGTTTTTGCAGGCTTTTATAGGGTAGTTTTTGACAGGGTGGGTAATAAAAACAGTCATAACTTTTTAGGGGTTCATTTTTTTAGATTTTTTTTATCAAAATAATGTTTATCAAACATTTTCAGACAAAAAAGGTATTCTTGTGCGAACTCTGTAGAATGCACCATTTTGGAGAAAAATGCAAGTAACCACGGGCTTGACATTTTAAAGATATTTTACGGTAAATTTTTGTGCGTAGGTATTTAATTTTTTCCACATTACCCGCCGTTTTATTATTTGGTAGCTAAATGTATCTTTATTTTACTATTTTTGATGTTTTTAATAAATTTAGGGTTGCTCTCCCTTAAAATGTGGAGACCACCTTTGAAGGGATGTAGCATGTAGCTCCCTTATCTTAAAATTGGTCTTAGAATCTGCCTAAAAATTTTGGCGGTTTAATTTCGATTCACCCTGTATATTAAAACATATTTATAAATCAACACTCAAAGTTGTTTTAAAATCACCTGATTGGCGATTCAAGCTTAGCCATATCTCTCTTGCGGTCGGGGGTGGAACTAATGATATGACGTCATATGTGGGTTAGTTTCTATATGACAATCAGTTGTTATGCCGCATTTACATTATATTTTTGAAATATTTTATGTTTAATAAAAGTTATTTATAATATAATTGCATTTATGTCGAAACTATACTGCAAAAGGTTAAAAAAATTTATGACAACCTTAAAGGTTAAAATACAATCTCAGAAAATTTTTTATGTTTTAAGTTTGCTTTTCTAACTATAATATTAATTACAATTATATACCTTATTTTATGCACTGCTTCCAGACACAGATGCAGGTGTCGTTTCATCCAGTTCCATAATGTAACTGCACGATGCACGTAACTACAACGTACCTACCGCGCCCCTATTTTGCTTGGCAAAATTTAAAAAAATGTAGTTTGCAAAACATTTCCTACACATTACAAGAAAACATTACATTGATTTTATTTAGAAACGTTTAAAATATATTACAAAACATCTTATATTTAACTATTTGCAAGATTTCAATGTTTCATTGCAACGTTGCATTAATGTTGCAATGAAACGTTTAAAATACGTAACGAAACATTACATGTTTACTGGAATTTTCCCACAAATTTATGTAATAAGTCTAAATCTAATTTTACAATTTTTATGATTAGAAAAAAACGTATTTATCAGCATTTTTTCTATTTTCAGAGTATGATTTGTGTCCATGTTTGGTCTTACCAGAAAGTTTCAAATCGGCGTTGGCACAAATGATGGATGTGAGTCTCCTGAAAAATCCAGTATTTATGCTTATAGGAATTTCAAACTTATTTGGTATGGCAGGACTGTACGTTCCTTTCTTTTATCTCGTCGATTGTGCTAAATTAGATGTAAGTGATTATAAAAGTAGTTTAGAAATATAGTAACGGAATTATTTTTTTCCAGGGCATTGATAGCAATAGTGCTTCGTTTTTGCTTTCAATAATAGGTATTACCAATACATTTGGTCGTATTGCTTGTGGCTACTTTGCTGACTTCCCTTGGGTGAACGCACTTTTAGTAAACAATATTTGTTTAGTTATTTCGACCATAGCTGTATCACTGACGCCACTTTGTCACACTTATGGTGCTTACGTTACCATGGCAGTATTTTTCGGCATTGCTATTTGTAAGAAATTTTACTTTTAAATAATCAATTTATTAAAAAAATTGTTTTAGCTGGATACATTTCGTTAACGTCGATTATCCTAGTGGATCTCTTGGGTTTGGATAAACTTACAAACGCCTTTGGTCTCTTAATTTTATTCCGTGGTGCTGCAGCAATTGTTGGATCTCCATTAGCAGGGGCCTTATATGATTCGACAAAGTCATATTCCATCCCATTTTATGTTGCAGGTGCATTATTCGCTGTATCAGCCATAACGAGTTTTTTAGCTCCATGTCTAAAAAGATTCTCCCCAGAAAATGATGTGCCTATGACTGGTGATGACACTCTACCCCCAATTGATGAAGACGAGGAGGAGGACGGCCCGATCACAATTCGGCAAAATAAAAATATCCCTACGATTGTAACTCACAGTCCAGGTGATAGGGAAATCAAACAGATTGAATCTGTTTTGTAAACATTTTTATTATATTACCATTAAATAATTTCTGTTATTGGCATTAAATAATTATTTTATTATTATGTAAATAAAACAAACACAAATAATTTTTTAATCGATTGGAAACTTTAATTGCATTTTAATAATATTTTTTATTAACGCCATAATTTCATGATATTATTTTATATTTTTATCGATTATTAAAACTGTTAAAGTTTTCATTTATTATAATTTAGAACAAAACTAGCATTACACCCAATTTTAATTGAAAACAAATAATTATATTTAAAAAAATACAAATAATTTCTTTTTAAATATACATTTATTTTATTTTCGGTTAATTTATTAAATTGTGATGGTTTAAATTTGCGTGTAAAGTTAGTTAATTAAGACAAAACAATTGATTTTACGTGATAGTATTTCGTGAATGTGTAAGATAGTCAATAAAAAGTGAGCCATTAAGTTAACCACAAAGATTTAATCATAACAGTGAATGTAAATAATCGTTATAAGAAAAATGCACAAGTTGCTTTTATGTTAATTCCAAGAAGTGATAAATTTAGAAATTAAAAATATTTTATTAGAGGCTCAAACATTTGCGTGCCAAAACTGGCCATTCTTTAAATGTTAAAAAATTTTATTATCTTGATCAAATTAAGTATGTTGTTCGTTCGATGAGGTTTTAAAATTTTATTCAAGCGTCTGTTAGATTAAGCTGTTAAGTAATATTTCGCTGATTGTATTTTATATTAATTTTTGATTTAACTAAATTTCTAATTATTAAAAAGTAATTGTTTAGGAAAAAATAGTACCTGCACACCTTTTAAAGAATATATGTTCTTTTATTTTGTACACTCAACGGAATAAAGTTGAATGTGATCTCTAATAAATTATTGTATTTATTTAACCCTTATTATAGTGAAAATCCAGCTTTTATAATCGATATAGTAGCTTTGATCCAACAACGAGTTTGCTGACAGTCATGAAACTGTAACAAAACTACTTGGATGGAGTATATGCGCTTGCGCCAACTTTTTACCGTCCAAACGATATAGCATTGTTGGAACACGATCCCATGAACTGCCCAAGTTTGAATGGAACACTAACAGTCGGAACAAACCGAATATGAAACCGTTTGACATTGTAAATTGTTTGTTATTATCTTAATTTTATAACAGGTAATTGTTACCTCATGGGCCTTGGGTATTTATCGGAAAAAATTTCGGTAACATGTCCATCCAAGCCTTGGTTTAGTCTCCGATGAGAAAAATAAATAAAAACTGTTTTAGAATGATCTATAAAATGCTTGTAGATCATTTAGAACAATTATAACCATTGAGATAATTTGATGATTCCTTCCAACGTTATTATACAAAATACAAGTAACATGAAAAAACGGAAGTGTATCACCTCAAAGTTCGGAAATCTTTTAATAACATCAGACAAACACCAAAATTTGGATGCTCTTAATTTTTTTCTTTCCTTTAGCTTCATTATGGTTTCGGATTTAATGACCACTATTATTTCCTTGTTTGTTGCATTAAAGTTAATGGGAAAAATGATACTTTCATAGTGAACCTAAAACCTAAAGAATCTTTTACCCGAAACCGGAAGTAAAAATAATTTTTTAAATAAATATTAATAACAAAATCTCTTGAATTATAAAAAAATTAAAACACTACCACATATATTTTTTGAATTTTTCGCTTCGTTTGCTAAAATTTGGTCATGTAATATAACATACTAATATTTTTGGTTCGATTCGGGGTGAATTTCGGACAGGAAGAGGTGTAAGCAGTTTCGGACTGGCCCACCGGGCAATCGGACAAATGCCCGGTGGACCTTCCCAATTGCTTGTGGTGGTCCCTAATACTTCCCTGTCAGTGACTCCAAAAAAAATCTAATCTTTTTGAATTAATAATTTTTTTAATCTAATAAAGATTTAAAATATTGCAAGATGTTTGAATTTTAGTTGTATTTTCTATTTCAATTTTTTCTTAATTTTTTAAATTAAGTATGTGACTGCACAAATGTTAGCATATTACTTCTAAAAAATAGGAAGATTTACCCAAAAGTATTTCCATTAAAAATCAAAAATTAATGCATTTAGACACGATTACCGATTACCTATCAAACTGTTTAAAAAATATACAGGGTGTAACAAAAGTAACGCGTAACACCAGTAACTGTTTAATTATAATGTAATAAAAATCATATTTTTAAATTTTTTGTAGTTACTCGTGGCGTACTATGTCGTTTTTTTGCACCGAAACTCATAAAAAATCAATTTTAATCTTAAATTATTTTGGAAAAACTTTAATAACTAATAACTCTAAAACACGGTGCAAGATTTTTCAAAAATTCTTTATGCATCTTGCATCATTCAATATAGGTGATTAAAATCACATTTGTCAATACTTTGTAGTTACTCAGTGGCGTACCATGTCGTTTTTTGCACCGAAATTCATAAAAAAAAACAATTTAATCTTAAATTATTTTGGAAGAACTTTAATATGTTAAAATTTAGTGATATGTTAAAGTTAGGCTTTCTAAGTGCAGTCCATATTCCAAAACATAATTTTTCCTGATTTTCGAAGTGAACGATCTTGATCCCATTTCCCTCAAATGCCCATTGAAACCCTATAAAAACGTACCCATTTTTAAGGAAATCACTTAGTTTTCACGATATTCGTCAACTGGAATAATTAAAAATGGAACACCCTGTATATATAAATAATAGGTCCAGATAGGGCGAGTTTTCCAAAAGATTGGGGACCCCAGGCACATGCTAGCCCGGGTGGCCCACAATGAGCCAGTTCGACACTGGGTGTAAGCGATTTTCCGTTCGGGCAGTAACTACAAATTTTGGGTCCTAAGGCAAGAATTTTCTAAGGCCCCTGAATGGAAAGTGGCATGAAGGGGAGGCCGGGGAGGTGGCTACAGTATCCATGAATATGCGCCGCAGCTGATATTTTTATGTTCAAGGTCATTAATTTTTCCATTCTGTGTTTCACCAATATCTATATATATCTAAATTTATATAAAAAAATACCCAGCTTGGGTTTTTCGGGGTCCCCGAACTTCAAAGGTCCCGTTAAGGGGTGGTGGTTGGGGGTACATGACAAGTCGACGTATGAAATCTCGGCACTTCATGACGACTCGGCAATTCCAAGTCGGCACCGGGACAATTCAGCACCGGATATCTCGGCACCGGACAAGTCAGTACTGGACACTGGACATCTCGGCACCTGGATAACGCGGCACTGGGTTGGTCGGAACTCGGAGTAAAAAATCAGTTTCATTGCCGAGATGTCCCCGGGCCGACTTATCCGGGGCCGAATTGGAATTGCTTAGTCGTCCGATGCCGAGTTGTCATTTGTGGAGTTGTTCGTGTCCCGAAATTTATATAAAAAGGGCCCACTAAAGGTTAAGGGGTGCTGGTTGAGGGGGGTCCGAACTTCGATAGGCCCGAAGTCGGCTGCCTCCTCTGTCTCATGGTAGTTACGCCACTGCGTTAGGGATTGTACTACGTTTTTCTGAGTGATCCTATCAAAAAGTTGTTAAACGACTTTGAACTGAACTGAATTTTTTCTCCATCCACATACAAAATTACATCAATCTAAGGTTTTTAAAACGTTGATTTTCCTTGCATATTTTTCTCATCGTCGGCGACGTTAACTTTAAAACAGCGCAGCTTCCATCAGTTAAAAACTAAAGCGACGAAAATTGGCCCCTTTTATCCTTATATCCCGAAGTCCAAAGGCACCAGAACATTCAGCGTAGAATTTCAGCGTTTGTTCGGGCGGTAAATGTACCAATGCTATACACGTTTCAGGGCAAGTTCGGCGGATAATGGAAAAAACACGTTTTTTTTTATTCTCAATCTAAATTCCTTTTTTCGAGTTAAAAGTTAAAAGTGTCGATTGCAAAAATATCAAACGTAGAAGTGTCAAAGCGCAAAATTGTCGAATCGCAAGTCCGTAAAAGCGACTACCGTAAAACGCATAACCATGAATCATACTGGAATTAAATAAAATTTGTAAAACAATAATAAATTGTTTAATAATTTATTTAATTATTTTTGGTATGTTTAAAATACAGAAATAAGCAATATTTTCTTATTATTTATTTATTTTTTTGGGGTTGGCAACGCAGAGAGAGATGGGCATGTGAGAGCATTCCCTCTCTGTTTTTTCAAGGCCTGTAAGACCCTATTGAGAATAATCAACTTCAAATTGAGAATAATCAATTTCAAATTGGAAATAATCAATTTCAATTTGAGATTTATTATTAGTTTCACCTAAAAAGAACATTTTAATTTAAAGATAAAACAATTTTTTGAAAAGTAGCTTACATAGTCAATTAACGCAAATGAATTAAAAATGACCTTGGATTGGATTGGGATTGGGATTGGATTGGGATTGGATTGGGATTGGATTGGGATTGGATTGGGATTGGATTGGGATTGGATTGGGATTGGATTGGGATTGGATTGGGATTGGATTGGGATTGGGATTGGATTGGGATTGGATTGGGATTGGATTGGGAATGGATTGGGATTGGATTGGGATTGGATTGGGATTGGATTGGGATTGGATTGGGATTGGATTGGGATTGGATTGGGATTGGATTGGGATTGGATTGGGATTGGATTGGGATTGGATTGGGATTGGATTGGGATTGGGATTGGATTGGGATTGGATTGGGATTGGATTGGGATTGGATTGGGATTGGATTGGGATTGGATTGGGATTGGATTGGGATTGGATTGGGATTGGATTGGGATTGGATTGGGATTGGATTGGGATTGGATTGGGATTGGATTGGGATTGGATTGGGATTGGATTGGGATTGGATTGGGATTGGATTGGGATTGGATTGGGATTGGATTGGGATTGGATTGGGATTGGATTGGGATTGGATTGGGATTGGATTGGGATTGGATTGGGATTGGATTGGGATTGGATTGGGATTGGATTGGGATTGGATTGGGATTGGATTGGGATTGGATTGGGATTGGATTGGGATTGGATTGGGATTGGATTGGGATTGGATTGGGATTGGATTGGGATTGGATTGGGATTGGATTGGGATTGGATTGGGATTGGATTGGGATGGGATTGGATTGGGATTGGGATTGGGATTGGATTGGATTGGAATTGGATTGGGATTGGATTGGAATTGGATTGGGATTGGGATTGGATTGGGATTGGATTGGGATTGGATTCGGATTGGATTGGGATTGGATTGGGATTGGGATTGGATTGGATTGGATTGGAATTGGATTGGGATTGGATTGGAATTGGATTGGGATTGGATTGGGATTGGATTGGGATTGGATTCGGATTGGATTGGGATTGGATTGGGATTGGAATGGGATTGGATTGGGATTGGATTGGGATTGGATTGGGATTGGATTGGAATTCGATTGGGATTGGATTGGGATTGGATTGGGATTGGATTGGGATTGGGATTGGGATTGGATTGGGATTGCATTGGGATTGGATTGGGATTGGATTGGGATTGGATTGGGATTGGATTGGGATTGGGATTGGGATTGGATTGGGATTGCATTGGGATTGGATTGGGATTGGATTGGGATTGGATTGGGATTGGATTGGGATTGGATTGGGATTGGATTGGGATTGGATTGGGATTGGATTGGGATTGGATTGGGATTGGATTGGATTGGGATTGGATTGGATTGGATTGGATTGGGATTGGATTGGGATTGGATTGGGATTGGATTGGGATTGGGATTGGATTGGATTGGATTGGATTGGATTGGATTGGGATGGGATGGGATTGGGATGGGATGGGATGGGATGGGATTGGATTGGATTGGATTGGGATTGGGATTGGATTGGGATTGGATTGGATTGGGATTGGATTGGGATTGGATTGGGATTGGATTGGGATTGGATTGGGATTGGGATTGGGATTGGGATTGGGATTGGATTGGGATTGGGATTGGGATTGGATTGGGATTGGATTGGGATTGGATTGGATTGGGATTGGATTGGGATTGGATTGGGATTGGATTGGGATTGGATTGGGATTGGATTGGGATTGGATTTGGATTGGGATTGGATTGGGATTGGGATTGGGATTGGATTGGGATTGGGATTGGATTGGATTGGGATTGGATTGGGATTGGATTGGGATTGGATTGGGATTGGATTGGGATTGGATTGGGATTGGATTGGGATTGGATTGGGATTGGATTGGGATTGGATTGGGATTGGATTGGGATTGGATTGGGATTGGATTGGGATTGGATTGGGATTGGATTGGGATTGGATTGGGATTGGATTGGGATTGGATTGGGATTGGATTGGGATTGGATTGGGATTGGATTGGGATTGGATTGGGATTGGATTGGGATTGGATTGGGATTGGATTGGGATTGGATTGGGATTGGATTGGGATTGGATTGGGATTGGATTGGGATTGGATTGGGATTGGATTGGATTGGGATTGGGATTGGATTGGATTGGAATTGGATTGGGATTGGATTGGAATTGGATTGGGATTGGGTTTGGGATTGGATTGGGATTGGATTCGGATTGGATTGGGATTGGATTGGGATTGGATTGGGATTGGAATGGGATTGGATTGGGATTGGATTGGGATTGGATTGGGATTGGATTGGAATTCGATTGGGATTGGATTGGGATTGGATTGGGATTGCATTGGGATTGGATTGGGATTGGATTGGGATTGGATTGGGATTGGATTGGGATTGGATTGGGATTGGATTGGGATTGGATTGGGATTGGATTGAGATTGGATTGGGATTGGATTGGGATTGGATTGGGATTGGATTGGGATTGGATTGGGATTGGATTGGGATTGGATTGGGATGGGATTGGATTGGGATTGTGATTGGATTGGATTGGGATTGGATTGGGATTGGATTGGGATTGGATTGGATTGGGATTGGATTGGGATTGGGATTGGATTGGGATTGGATTGGGATTGGATTGGGATTGGGATTGGATTGGGATTGGATTGGGATTGGATTGGGATTGGATTGGGATTGGATTGGGATTGGATTGGGATTGGATTGGGATTGGATTGGGATTGGATTGGGATTGGATTGGGATTGGATTGGGATTGGATTGGGATTGGATTGGGATTGGATTGGGATTGGATTGGGATTGGATTGGGATTGGATTGGGATTGGATTGGGAATGGATTGGGATTGGATTGGGATTGGATTGGGATTGGATTGGGATTGGATTGGGATTGGATTGGGATTGGATTGGGATTGGATTGGGATTGGATTGGGATTGGGATTGGATTGGGATTGGATTGGGATTGGATTGGGATTGGATTGGGATTGGATTGGGATTGGATTGGGATTGGATTGGGATTGGATTGGGATTGGATTGGGATTGGATTGGGATTGGATTGGGATTGGATTGGGATTGGATTGGGATTGGATTGGGATTGGATTGGGATTGGATTGGGATTGGATTGGGATTGGATTGGGATTGGATTGGGATTGGATTGGGATTGGATTGGGATTGGATTGGGATTGGATTGGGATTGGATTGGGATTGGATTGGGATTGGATTGGGATTGGATTGGGATTGGATTGGGATTGGATTGGGATGGGATTGGAATGGGATTGGATTGGGATTAGATTGTGGGATTGGATTGTGGGATTGGATTGGGATTGGATTGGGATTGGATTGGATTGGATTGGATTGGATTGGATTGGATTGGATTGGGATTGGATTGGGATTGGATTGGGATTGGATTGGGATTGGATTGGGATTGGAATTGGGATTGGATTGGATTGGATTGGATTGGGATTGGATTGGGATTGGATTGGGATTGGATTGGGATTGGATTGGGATTGGATTGGGATTGGATTGGGATTGGATTGGGATTGGATTGGGATTGGGATTGGATTGGATTGGATTGGGATTGGGATTGGATTGGGATTGGATTGGGATTGGATTGGGATTGGATTGGGATTGGATTGGATTGGATTGGGATTGGGATTGGGATTGGGATTGGGATTGGGATTGGGATTGGGATTGGGATTGGATTTGGATTGGATTGGGATTGGATTGGGATTGGATTGGGATTGGGATTGGAATTGGATTGGGATTGGATTGGGATTGGATTGGGATTGGATTGGGATTGGATTGGGATTGGATTGGAATTGGATTGGGATTGGGATTGTGATTGGGATTGGGATTGGATTGGGATTGGATTGGGATTGGATTGGATTGGGATTGGATTGGATTGGATTCGATTGGATTGGGATTGGATTGGATTGGGATTGGGATTGGATTGGGATTGGATTGGGATTGGATTGGGATTGGATTGGGATTGGATTGGGATTGGGATTGGTATTGGGATTGGGATTGGGATTGGGATTGGATTGGGATTGGATTGGGATTGGAATGGGATTGGATTGGGATTAGATTGTGGGATTGGATTGGGATTGGATTGGATTGGGATTGGATTGGGATTGGATTGGGATTGGATTGGGATTGGATTGGGATTGGATTGGGATTGGATTGGGATTGGATTGGATTGGATTGGGATTGGATTGGGATTGGATTGGGATTGGATTGGGATTGGGATTGGGATTGGGATTGGATTGGATTGGGATTGGATTGGGATTGGATTGGGATTGGATTGGATTGGGATTGGATTGGGATTGGATTGGGATTGGATTGGGATTGGATTGGGATTGGATTGGGATTGGATTGGGATTGGATTGGGATTGGATTGGGATTGGATTGGGATTGGATTGGGATTGGATTGGGATTGGATTGGGATTGGATTGGATTGGGATTGGATTGGGATTGGATTGGGATTGGATTGGGATTGGATTGGGATTGGATTGGGATTGGATTGGGATTGGATTGGATTGGGATTGGATTGGGATTGGATTGGGATTGGATTGGGATTGGATTGGGATTGGATTGGGATTGGATTGGGATTGGATTGGATTGGGATTGGATTGGGATTGGATTGGGATTGGATTGGGATTGGATTGGGATTGGATTGGGATTGGATTGGGATTGGATTGGGATTGGATTGGGATTGGATTGGGATTGGATTGGATTGGGATTGGATTGGGATTGGATTGGGATTGGATTGGGATTGGATTGGGATTGGATTGGGATTGGATTGGAATTGGATTGGGATTGGGATTGTGATTGTGATTGTGATTGGGATTGGGATTGGATTGGGATTGGATTGGATTGGGATTTGATTGGATTGGGATTGGATTGGATTGGATTGGATTGGATTGGATTGGATTGGGATTGGATTGGATTGGGATTGGGATTGGATTGGGATTGGATTGGGATTGGATTGGGATTGGATTGGGATTGGGATTGGGATTGGGATTGGGATTGGGATTGGGATTGGGATTGGATTGGGATTGGATTGGGATTGGAATGGGATTGGATTGGGATTAGATTGTGGGATTGGATTGGGATTGGATTGGGATTGGGATTGGGATTGGATTGGATTTGATTGGGATTGGATTGGATTGGGATTGGATGGGGATTGGATTGGGATTGGATTGGGATTGGATTGGGATTGGATTGGGATTGGGATTGGATTGGGATTGGATCCCAATTGGATTGGGATTGGATTGGGATTGGATTGGGATTGGATTGGGATTGGGATTGGGATTGGGATTGGATTGGGATTGGGATTGGGATTGGATTGGGATTGTATTGGTATTGGATTGGGATTGGGATTGGATTGGGATTGGATTGGGATTGGATTGGGATTGGATTGGGATTGGATTGGGGGATTGGATTGGGATTGGATTGGGATTGGATTGGGATTGGATTGGGATTGGATTGGGATTGGAATGGGATTGAATTGGGATTGGATTGGGATTGGATTGGGATTGGATTGGGATTGGATTGGGATTGGATTGGATTGGGATTGGATTGGGATTGGATTGGGATTGGATTGGGATTGGATTGGGATTGGAATGGGATTGGATTGGGATTAGATTGTGGGATTGGATTGGGATTGGATTGGGATTGGGATTGGATTGGATTGAGATTGGATTGGGATTGGATTGGGATTGGATTGGGATTGGGATTGGATTGGGATTGGATTGGGATTGGATTGGGATTGGATTGGGATTGGATTGGGATTGGATTGGGATTGGATTGGGATTGGATTGGATTGGATTGGGATTGGGATTGGGATTGGGATTGGGATTGGATTGGGATTGGATTGGGATTGGGATTGGAATGGGATTGGATTGGGATTGGATTGGGATTGGATTGGGATTGGATTGGGATTGGATTGGATTGGGATTGGATTGGGATTGGATTGGGATTGGATTGGGATTGGATTGGGATTGGATTGGGATTGGATTGGGATTGGATTGGGATTGGATTGGGATTGGATTGGGATTGGATTGGGATTGGATTGGGATTGGATTGGGATTGGATTGGGATTGGATTGGGATTGGATTGGGATTGGATTGGGATTGGATTGGAATTGGATTGGGATTGGATTGGGATTGGATTGGGATTGGATTGGGATTGGATTGGGGTTGGATTGGGATTGGATTGGGATTGGATTGGGATTGGATTGGGATTGGATTGGGATTGGATTGGGATTGGATTGGGATTGGATTGGGATTTGATTGGGATTTGATTGGGATTGGATTGGGATTGGATTGGGATTGGATAGGATTGAATTGGGATTGGATTGGGATTGGGATTGGGATTGGGATTGGGATTGGGATTGGATTGGGATTGGATTGGGATTGGTTTGGGATTGGGATTGGTTTGGGATTGGGATTGGGATTGGATTGGGATTGGATCCCAATTGGATTGGGATTGGATTGGGATTGGATTAAGATTGGATTGGATTGGGATTGCATTGGGATTAGATTGGGATTGGATTGGGATTGGATTGGGATTGGATTGGGATTGGATTGGGATTGGATTGGGATTGGATTGGATTGGATTGGATTGGATTGGATTGGATTGGATTGGATTGGATTGGATTGGATTGGATTGGATTGGATTGGATTGGATTGGATTGGATTGGATTGGATTGGATTGGATTGGATTGGATTGGATTGGATTGGATTGGATTGGATTGGATTGGATTGGATTGAGATTGGATTGGGATTGGATTGGGATTGGATTAAGATTGGATTGGATTGGGATTGGATTGGGATTGGATTAAGATTGGATTAGATTGGGATTGGGATTGGATTGGGATTGGATTGGGATTGGATTGGGATTGGATTGGGATTGGATTGGGATTGGATTGGGATTGGATTGGGATTGGATTGGGATTGGAATGGGATTGGATTGGGATTAGATTGTGGGATTGGATTGGGATTGGATTGGGATTGGGATTGGGATTGGGATTGGGATTGGATTGGATTGGATTGGATTGGATTGGATTGGATTGGATTGGATTGGATTGGATTGGGATTGGATTGGGATTGGATTGGGATTGGATTGGGATTGGATTGGGATTGGAATTGGGATTGGATTGGATTGGATTGGATTGGGATTGGATTGGGATTGGATTGGGATTGGATTGGGATTGGATTGGGATTGGATTGGGATTGGATTGGGATTGGGATTGGGATTGGATTGGATTGGGATTGGGATTGGGATTGGATTGGGATTGGATTGGGATTGGATTGGGATTGGATTGGATTGGGATTGGGATTGGGATTGGATTGGGATTAGATTGGGATTGGATTGGGATTGGATTGGGATTGGGATTGGAATTGGATTGGGATTGGATTGGGATTGGATTGGGATTGGATTGGGATTGGATTGGGATTGGATTGGATTGGATTGGGATTGGATTGGGATTGGATTGGGATTCGGATTGGGATTGGATTGGATTGGGATTGGATTGGGATTGGATTGGATTGGATTGGATTGGGATTGGATTGGGATTGGATTGGGATTGGATTGGGATTGGATTGGGATTGGATTGGGATTGGATTGGGATTGGATTGGGATTGGATTGGGATTGGATTGGGATTGGATTGGGATTGGATTGGGATTGGATTGGGATTGGATTGGATTGGGATTGGATTGGGATTGGATTGGGATTGGATTGGGATTGGATTGGGATTGGATTGGGATTGGATTGGGATTGGATTGGAATGGATTGGGATTGGGATTGGGATTGTGATTGGGATTGGGATTGGATTGGGATTGGATTGGGATTGGATTGGATTGGGATTGGATTGGATTGGATTGGGATTGGATTGGGATTGGGATTGGGATTGGATTGGGATTGGATTGGGATTGGATTGGGATTGGATTGGGATTGGGATTGGGATTGGGATTGGGATTGAGATTGGGATTGGATTGGGATTGGATTGGGATTGGAATGGGATTGGATTGGGATTAGATTGTGGGATTGGATTGGGATTGGATTGGGATTGGGATTGGATTGGATTTGATTGGGATTGGATTGGATTGGGATTGGATGGGGATTGGATTGGGATTGGATTGGGATTGGGATTGGATTGGGATTGGATCCCAATTGGATTGGGATTGGATTGGGATTGGATTGGGATTGGATTGGGATTGGGATTGGATTGGATTGGGATTGGGATTGGGATAGGGATTGGGATTGGGATTGGGATTGGGATTGGGATTGGGATTGGATTGGGATTGGATTGGGATTGTATTGGTATTGGATTGGGATTGGGATTGGATTGGATTGGGATTGGATTGGGATTGGAATGGGATTGAATTGGGATTGGATTGGGATTGGATTGGGATTGGATTGGGATTGGATTGGGATTGGATTGGGATTGGATTGGGATTGGATTGGGATTGGATTGGGATTGGATTGGGATTGAATTGGATTGGGATAGGATTGGATTGGGATTAGATTGGGATTGGATTGGGATTGGATTGGGATTGGATTGGGATTGGGATTGGGATTGGGATTGGGATTGGGATTGGTATTGGGATTAGGATTGGATTGGATTGGGATTGGGATTGGATTGGGATTGGATTGGGATTGGAATGGGATTGAATTGGGATTGGATTGGGATTGGATTGGGATTGGATTGGGATTGGATTGGGATTGGATTGGATTGGATTGGAATGGGATTGGATTGGGATTAGATTGTGGGATTGGATTGGGATTGGATGGGGATTGGATTGGGATTGTATTGGATTGAGATTGGATTGAGATTGGATTGAGATTGGATTGAGATTGGATTGAGATTGGATTGAGATTGAATTAAGATTGGATTGGATTGGGATTGAAGTGGTATTGGATTGGGATTGGATTGGGATTGAATTGGGATTGGATTGGGATTGGGATTGGATTGGATTGGATTGAGATTGGATTGAGATTGGATTGAGATTGGATTGAGATTGGATTGAGATTGGATTGAATTGGGATTGGATTGGGGTTGGATTGGGATTGGATTGGGATTGGGATTGGGATTGGGTTGGATTGGGATTGGATTGGGATTGGATTGGGATTGGGTTGGGATTGGATTGGGATTGGATTGGGATTGGATTGGGATTGGATTGGGATTGAATTGGATTGGGATAGGATTGGATTGGGATTAGATTGGGATTGGATTGGGATTGGATTGGGATTGGGATTGGGATTGGGATTGGGATTGGATTGGATTGGATTGGGATTGGGATTGGATTGGATTGGGATTGGATTGGGATTGGATTGGGATTGGATTGGTGGATTGGATTGGGATTGGGATTGGATTGGATTGGGATGGTGGGATTGGATTGGGATTGGGATTGGATTGGGATTGGATTGGGATTGGATTGGGTTGGATTGGGATTGGATTGGGATTTGGATTGGGTTGGTTGGGATTGGTTGGGATTGGATTGGGATTGGATTGGGATTGGATTGGGATTGGATTGGGATTGGATTGGGATGGTTGGGATTGGATTGGGATTGGATTGGGATTGGATTGGGTTGGGTTGGGATTGGGATTGGGATTGGGATTGGATTGGGATTGGGATTGGATTGGGATTGGATTGGGATTGGTTTGGGATTGGATTGGGATTGGATTGGGATTGGATTGGGATTGGATTGGGATTGGATTGGATTGGATTGGATTGGGATTGGATCGGGATTGGATTGGGATTGGATCGGGATTGGATTAGGATTGGATTGGATTGGGATTGGATTGGGATTGGATTGGGATTGGATTGGATTGGAATTGGAATTGGATTTGGATTGAGATTGGATTGGGATTGGATTGGATTGGAATTGGATTTGGATTGAGATTGGATTGGGGTTGGATTGAGATTGGATTGGGATTGGATTGGGATTGGATTGGGATTGGTTTGGGATTGGATTGGATTGGGATTGGGATTGGGATTGGGATTGGATGGGATTGGATTGGGATTGGATTGGGATTGGATTGGGATTGGATTGGGATTGGATTGGGATTGGGATTGGATTGGGATTGGGATTGGAATTGGATTGGGATTTACAAAATTACGAGCAAAACGATTAAAATTATTTAAGATTTGGACCAGGAGGTTACGATGTGCGAAGAGGTATTTTACTAAACTAAAAATTTTCAAATACCTCCTTGAATATTATAACCTCCTGGTACGAAACTCAAAATTTACAAAATTGCGAGCAAAACGTAATTTTAAGATTTGGTACCAGGAGGTTATGATGTGCGAAAAGGTATATTAATAAACTGAATTTTTTTTCAAATACCTCCTCGAATATTATAACCTCCTGGTACAAAACACAAAATTTACAAAATTTCGAGCAAAACGTAATTTTAAGATTTGGTACCAGGAGGTTATGATTATGATGTGCGAAGAGGTATTTTAATAAACTGAAATTTTTCAAATACCTCCTCGAATATTATAACCTCCTCGTACAAAACTCAAAATTTAAAAAATTGCGAGGAAAATGTAATTTTAAGATTTGAAAAATTTTGGTTACATAAAATACCTCTTCCCACATCATGGTACCAAATCTAAAAATTACGTTTTGTTCGCAATTTTGTAAATTTTGAGATTCGTACCAGGAGGTTATAATATTCAAGGAGGTATTTGAAAATTTTTAGTTTATTAAAATACCTCTTCGCACATCATAACCACCTGGTCCAAATCTTAAAATTACGTTTTGCTCGTAATTTTGTAAATCCCAATCCAATTCCAATCCCAATCCCAATCCAATCCCAATCCAATCCCAATCCAATCCCAATCCAATCCCAATCCAATCCCAATCCAATCCCATCCAATCCCAATCCCAATCCAATCCAATCCCAAACCAATCCCAATCCAATCCCAATCCAATCCCAATCCAATCTCAATCCAACCCCAATCCAATCTCAATCCAAATCCAATTCCAATCCAATCCAATCCCAATCCAATCTCAATCCAAATCCAAATCCAATTCCAATCCAATCCAAATCCAATCCCAATCCAATCCCAATCCAATCCAATCCTAATCCAATCCCGATCCCTTAAAATAACGTTTTGCTTGCTATTTTGTAAATTTGAAGTTTCGTACCAGGAGGTTATAATAAACGAGGAGTTATTTAAAAAATATTAATTTAATAAGATACCCCTTCGTACATCATAACATCCTGGTACCAAATCTAAAAAATATGTTTTGTTCGCAATTTTGTAAATTTTGAGGTTCGTACCAGGAGGTTATAATAATCGAGGAGGTATTTGAGAAATTTTAATAGAAAAAACTACCTCTTCGCACATCATAACCTCCTGGTACCAAATCTTAAAAATACGTTTTTCTCGCAATTTTTTAAATTTTGGTAGCAGGTGGTCATTTTAACATGTTTATGCAACTTCTTGTACTGTATGTTTGGTTGCCTATATATTATTAAATTAAATTTATTTTTTAAATCTATCATATAAATAGTACTCCTATTGATAAGACATAAGGATTCTTTTCTGATTTGAATTTAATATTAAATATTTTTTTATTTATTAAGAATTGGAATGAATTGGCAACTAATAGTAAATGTGTTCTTATTTTTATTCTAATAAAATAAATAAAAACCTGTTAATTTTTTTTACAAGTTTTTGATTTTTCATCTTGTGTTTTTATAATTTTCTTTTTGTTTGTATCACTTTTTAGTTTCTAAATTCTTCTCTTATTGTTTCTGCTGTTGCGGCGCCATCTAGCAGTAAGAGGCCAGAGGACGGCAGTGGATATGCAAAAAATTGCATAACGTAAATGAGACCCGTACGATATTTGTATACAAAATATTATAGGCAACCAAACATACAGCATCTAAAGTGGACTATATCGTAAGTCTTTTCAGAGCGCTACCAGCAATCCACTGCAGTCCTCTGGCCTCTTACTGCTAGATGGCGCCGCAACAGCAGAAACAATAAGAGAAGAATTTAGAAACTAAAAAGCGATACAAACAAAAAGAAAATTATAAAAACACAAAATGAAAAATCAAAAACTTGTTGTAAAGAAAATTAACAGGTTTTTATTTATTTTATTAAAATAAAAATAAGAACACATTTACTATTAGTTGCCAATTCATTCCAATTCTTAATAAATAAAAAAATATTTAATATTAAATTCAAATCAGAAAAGAATCCTTATGTCTTATCAATAGGAGTACTATTTATATGATAGATTTAAAAAATAAATTTAATTTAATAATATATAGGCAACCAAACATATAGCACAAGAAGTTGCATAAACATTTTAAAATGACCACCAGCTACCAAAATTTAAAAAATTGCGAGAAAAACGTAATTTTAAGATTTGGTACCAGGAGGTTATGATGTGCAAAGAGGTATTTTAATAAACTAAAAATTTTCAAATACCTCCTTGAATATTATAACCTCCTGGTACGAATCTCAAAATTTACAAAATTGCGAACAAAACGTAATTTTAAAAATTGTGTACCAGGAGGTTATGATGTACGAAGAGGTATTTTATGCAATCAAAATTTTTCAAATACCTCCTCGAATATTATAACCTCCTGGTACGAAACTCAAAATTTACAAAATTGTGAGCAAAACGTAATTTTAAGATTTGGTACCAGGAGGTTATGATGTGCGAGGAGGTATTTTATGCAACTAAAATTTTTCAAATACCTCCTCGAATATCATAACCTCCTGGTACCAAATCTTAAAGTTACGTTACGTTACGCAATTTTGTAAATTTTGAGTTTCGTACCCTGGTATTTATTATAATATATTATAATAAATATTAATAAATATATTATAATATTATAACCTCCTGAGGAGATATTTGAATAATTTTAATTGCATAAAATACCTCTGCTAATCTAGAAACATTTTTTCTTGTATATTTTTCAACCTTCATAATTTTGTATGTACACATTCTCTGTTTTGCAACACCTTGTATATAAAAAACATACAACGCTGAAGTTCTGTGATCATTTTCTTCACAGCTTTATTCGTAGCTAACTTCATTGCGTTGATAACTTCATTTCGTAGCTACTTCATTGCGTTGATAACTTCATGTCGCAGCTAACTTCATTTCGTTGATAACTTCAATGCGTTGATAACTTCAATTCGTAGCTAACTTCATTGCGTTGATAACTTCATGTCGTAGCTAACTTCATTGCGTTGATAACTTCATGTCGTAGCTAACTTCATTGCGTTGATAACTTCATGTCGTAGCTAACTTCATTGCGTTGATAACTTCATGTCGTAGCTAACTTCATTTCGTTGATAACTTCATGTCGTAGCTAACTTCATTGCGTTCATAACTTCATGTCGTAGCTAACTTCATTCTGATTAATTTTCTAAATGGCAACACCGAAAAATCCCAATTATTTTATGTAACCAAAATTTTTCAAATCTTAAAATTACATTTTCCTCGCAATTTTGTAAATTTTGAGTTTTGTACGAGGAAGTTATAATATTCGAGGAGGTATTTGAAAAATTTCAGTTTATTAAAATACCTTTTCGCACATCATAACCTCCTTGTACCAAATCTTAAAATTACGTTTTGCTCGCAATTTTGTAAATTTTGAGTTTCGTAACAGGAGGTTATAATATTCGAGGAGGTATTTGAAAAAAATGAGTTCCATAAAATACCTCCTCGCACATCATAACCTCCTGGTACTAAATCTTAAAATTACGTTTTGCTCGCAATTTTGTAAATTTTGAATTTCGTACCAGGAGGTTATAATAGTCAAGGAAGTATTTGAGAAATTTCAGTTTATTAAAATACCTCTTCGCACTCATAACCTCCTGGTACCAAATGTAAAAATCCCAATCCAATCCCAATCCAATACAATCCCAATCCAATCCCAATTCAAACCCAATCCAATCCCAATCCAATCCAATCCCAATCCAATCCCAATCCAAACCCAATCCAATCCAATCGGAATGGTCCGACATGTTTCTCTTTCACTCTAACAGTGCTACCAACAATCAAACCTAACGAGACAAAAATAACTAAATTATAGATTTTTATATTGTAATCACAAATATTTACACCATTTTTTTATAATAACGAATAACTTTTTTTGTATAAAACGATTTATTACTTATCTTAAAACTAATTAATGTACGATAAATATTAATTAGGTCTTAGTCAAATAAAAAAAAACTTAAAATCTTTGTTGAAAATTTTGTTGCTGTTGTGTGGCGTTGTTGTACATCATTTGTTGTTGATGAAATTCTTGCTGTTGAGAAATTGGAACACCCTTAAATAATAAAATTTAGTAAAATAATAAATTTAAGTTTTAGACTTGTGGTGTACCTGTTGATTAACTTGTCCTGGATGAGTAGGTGCCAGTCGCACTCGTTTAGCAGGATTTTCTACATTTTGTTGTTGCTGCTGTTGAGGAGCCTGTTGCTGCTGTTGTTGTTGCTGCTGCTGTTGTTGTTGCTGCTGTTGTTGCTGTGCTTGCCGTTTACTTTCAGCTTTATCATCCTGATCATCATCAGTTAAAAATTCTCGTTTTGGGTATGGAATAGGACATCCTGAATTAATTTTGGTTTAAGTTCATAAATAAAATAAAAATATTTTTACCTGCAAATACATCTTGTGTAGGTAAAGGTTCTTCTGAGAAATAAGCATCCTGCATAGCCTGTTCAGACGTTATTCTCTTATTTGGATCCATCAATAATAAACGTTGCAATAAATGAAATGCCTTACTATCAGGTTTTATTTTATGTCTGTCCATATATTTTATTAATGAGCAATTTACGTAACTGCAAAATAAAAATTTTAATTTACAGTTTTAGTAATTAGGTTTATTTTACTTGGATTTTTTGAAATCTTTAATTAAAGTTGGGTGTTCAGGCATTTTTCTAATATCTTCCCAATCTTTTTCATGTGGAAATCCCATTACATTAAATATCCTATCCAATTGATCATGATGGTAAGGATTACTGGTTTTAATATCTTCCTGGCGACAATGAAAAATTGGTTCTGATGTTAATAATTCAGCAAAAATACACCCAATTGCCCAAATATCTAAATATCAATTTGTAATTAAAGTCTAATTCAAGTAAATAATGGTAATTGTAGTGAACTAAGAGGAAAGCTACTATCGGTGTACCACTGGGTACTATATCTTATATACAGGGTGAGTCAGACCACCCGTAACAGCCTTTTATCTCGAAAACAGTTTGTCGCACATAGGTAGAATAAAAATTTTAATCACCAAAGTGAACCCAAAGAATCCATTGGTGCACTTATTATTTTCCGGAACAAACCGGAAGTGCCCGGAACCGGAGGTAACTTTGATTTTTTAAATGGCAACATAGGTCAAGTATGGTATCATTTGAAAGGTCTTTTAAAATGATGGTAGTGTTTTAATTTTTCCATAATATAAGAAACCATTTGTCACTTGTTTGCTTATGTTCTTTCGTTTAATTTGTTAATTATGCAAGACATTAAAAAAATATTTTAATAAAAGTTGTTTCTTTTTAAAAGACCTTTCAAATGATACCATACTCGACCTATGTTGCCATTTAAAAAATCAAAGTTACCTCCGGTTCCGGGCACTTCCGGTTTGTTCCGGAAAATAATAAGTGCACCAATGGATTCTTTGGGTTCACTTTGGTAATTAAAATTTTTATTCTGGGCGACAAACTATTTTCGAGATAAAGAGCTGTTATGGGTGGTCTGACTCACCCTGTATATTGTGTATACTTGATACTACTTATTATTATTCTTAATTTTCTGTTATGTTTATGAAATATTACTAACATAAATGAATCTATATAGGGTGTCCAGAAATTAAGCGGCCAAACTTTAGGAGGCGATTCTACAACTAATTTTAAGAAAAAAACTTAAAGAACAAAAGAACAAAAAAAAACTGAATAATGAATATTAGTATAAAAACAAAAATGATTTTGTTAACCATAAAAAAGTTGACGCTGTTTATAACCCCAACCCTCCTTAAAACTACCCTTTCAGAGCTTTCAAAAAATCTGAAAAAAATTGAGAAACTATATCTTAAACGTATTAGTCTTAACACCAAATTTCAAATCTTTATTACAAATCGATTTCAAATAAATGACAAAAAACCTAGTTTTAGTCACAATAGTTAAAGGGCTGTAGCTCCCTTAGGAAGTGAAATCGGACACAGTTTGTATATAGGAAGTTTTTTTCTTAAAATTAGTTGTAGAATCGCCTCCTAAAGTTTGGCCGCTTAATTTCTGGACACCCTGTATATTTTGTATACTTGATACAACTTATTATTCTTACTTTCTGTTTTCTGTTATGTTTTTGAAATAAGATAAAAACCCTTATACCAGAATATCTTTTTCTGTCTGGGTTTCACCTTTACTATGTAAATATTTCCTTACTATTAAGAAAATCTTGTGTAATTGATCTTTAATTTATTTATAAACACATGTATTTTCTTAAATAATGAATAAAAAAAATACCTATGGCCTTTGTGTAATGTCTGGCTCCAAGTAGTAACTCAGGAGCCCGATACCAAAATGTAACCACGACTGGATCCAAATCAGCCAATGGTTTTAAAGGTGCATTAAAAAGTCGTGCAAATCCCATATCAGCAATTTTTACTCGACCTCTTTCAGGACCTTCACCCATAACTAAAATATTCGCTGGCTTAAGATCCCGATGCAAAACCCAATTCGAATGCAAATAATGAATCCCATCTAAAATTTGATACAGTAAAGACTTCACCATTCCTTTAGGTACCATCACAGGCTTCTTATTAGCTTTTGCTGCACGGTGGAACTTAATAATATGCCATAAATCATGCTCCGCAAAATCAAACAATAACCACACTTTACGATCATTGTGTGATAAAAAAACACGAATCAAATTAATAACATTGGAATGCTTCAACTCACGCAACAACTAAAAAAATAAATAATTACTAAATTTCCATTAAATAAAAATATTTACTAACAGCGATTTCTCTGCAGGCACTCATAGACAAACCAGTTCCTTCGATTTGTTTAAGAGCATAATCCCTAACATCGTTCCCACCATCTCTTCGTCTCCCTTTATACACGTGTCCATAAGTTCCTCTCCCAACTTTACAACCTTCGTATTCAAAAAGGTCCTCGACTTTAACCCTTTCATTCTGAGTTTTCACCTTAAATTCGTAATCCATCATTAATCCAGTCATATTACACAAAATCACTCAGCAAACTAGTAAAAATAGAAGTAGAAGTCAATTAGGCTTCTATAAGTTAAATTAATAAATTATTTTGTCTATTAAATTGGTGTTTTAGTAAAGGATTTTTTACAATTTTGTTGTTTTGAATTTTAGGGTATAAATAAATATGGCGGCTTAAACTCCGTTCTTTTTCCTTAAGTAGAAGTTGCTTGATTGTTTATCATTTATAAAGCGATTTTCTGATCTCAAACACGTATAATTACATTTAAATAGTAAATGTTTCTAATTTCTAATAAAAATAATGATTCTATAATTGCTTAATTTTAAATTTTAATAAATTTTAAAACGAACGTAGCTAGAATGTTTACTTTTATTTCAAATGTCAAAAGTCTAACCTTAAAATGTGATTTATTAAAAGTTAAAAAATGTTTCGTAAAATATTGTTATTAATTTTGTTTTATTCGTTTTCCGGTAATGCAGAAGAAACTAAGCAGTTTAACCCATTAGGTCCTCTGGTTCGTTGCTCATTTCTCTCCTGGGAATTTGTCAAGTGCGATGATCCTTTTGACTTAAAAGGCAATAAAACATCGAAAGAAGAGTCTGGAGGATTCGGTTGTGTTAAATTTGGTGGAATGCGTTATGAAGATGTTGAACGGGCAAAAGTTTATTGTAAAGTGCTTGATAATATCGAGTGTTTTGGGAATAGGACTTTTGTTAAAGAAAATGTGCCTTGCATCAAGTATTCGGAACAGTATTTTACCACGACGTTGCTCTACAGTATTTTGTTAGGGTTTTTGGGAATGGATAGGTTTTGTTTAGGGCAGACTGGAACGGCAGTCGGCAAATTGTTGACTCTTGGTGGTGTTGGAATATGGTGGGTTGTCGATATCGTGTTGCTGATTACAAATAATTTATTACCGGAAGATGGTAGCAATTGGAATCCATTCATTTAATATAGAATAAGCAAAATAATTGTTTGTAAATATGTATTTTTGTATATTATTTATGACTTAAATAAAGTGTAAATATTTCTATCTACTGGTTTTATTTATTATGTTATAAATTGTAAAGGTTGATTCAGCTTAATTATAAATTAATAAAACTAGAGTTTAGATGTAAAGAAAATTGTTTATTTTATTAACATTTTAATGTTATAAGATAAAATTTAATTGGAATTGGAGTTAGGTCCTCGGCGACGTCCAAACTGTGCTACAACATTAACGAATCGTCTGTTGTATTGGATACGTCTTTTAGCACGACCGGTCTTCTTCTTTTTCTTTTCTTGTTTGTCAACTTTTGGGGTTTGTCCTTTTACTTTACCTGAAAACAGAATAAAAAAATTTAAATTAAATAATTCGTTTTGGGATTATAAAGGCTGTAGCCAGGTAAGCATGGGCAATGTGCCTATGCACCGATTTTGCTAATTTTTTTTCAGAGATTTTAACAAACATTAAGTTTCCTCAAATTTTGGCTTCGAAATGTACATGGTCTTCTTTAAAAAAAATAATATTGATTTTTTGAAAACAATTAATTTCTTGGTAATAGTTGTTGGAAATTTTCCTGGAATGAAATATATTATAGAGATGCTAAATTTTTTTTTCAAATATTCCTTATATGTAATATGTATTAATCCCAAAATTATCCGTTGGGTATAACATAATAATATTTATAAAAGTTTGGGCTTGAAAATTTTCTGAATTAAAATAGTTTAATTGATACGTTACATAATGTCAACGTTGTCAAATTGTTAACAAATTTTATAACCTTTATTACATTTATATGTATTAGTATAAAAAAATAACTATTTTAAACTTTGACATATTACAAGAATTCCAACATTTTTTTCTAAAAATTAAGATGTTATACCCAAGGGACAATTTTAAGATTCATACAAGTGATAGAAGTAGATTTGAGGAATATTTGACAAAAAAATGGTGATTGTCCCCCTAGTATAAAATATTTTTTTTTATTTTATTTTCCTATGAACCAAAATTCATAAAAAAATACCACAAGTATTTAGCGTCTCTATAATGTATTTCATTCCAGGAAAATTTCCCACTACTATTACCGAGAAATTTTTTTTTTTTTTCAAAAAATCAGTATTATTGTTTTTTTAAAAGACCATGTATATTTCGAAGCCAAAATTTGAGGAAACTTAATGTTGGTTCATAAGGCATCTCTGAAAAAAAAAACATTGCCCATGCTTACCCAACTACAGCCTTTATGAAAAACACACAAACAGAAAGATTTTTACTTCTGGGCGATATGGGATCTTTGAAATGCTTAACATGTATAACATTTCTCAAAAATTTCAGTGTCCAGCAAATGGATGCATGTTAGTGAATTACGAATATTTTTTTTAATTCTCTAATAATTTGTATGAATCTTCCTAAAATACCCTAGCAATCTAGAATTACACCAGGATACCTCAAACAGTTCATAACATATTTTAGCAAGTTTCTAGGAAAGCCAGAGCTATTAAAAAAGCTAAGATTCGCTGGAACTTGCAATAAAAAAAGTATTATTATATTATGGTTCTTAAAAAAAAAAACAATTGATTCTCCATACAATTATGAAGCCCAAAAAATGACATTTACTAAAAACAAATCCAGATCAGATACTTTCTGGTATAAGGAAAAGCTTTACTTTTGCATAGGCAAAGCTATAGAACTTAACGTAACTTCAATCAATAAATACTCATTACATTCTTATAGAAAAATAATTACCAGCACGGGCCAAAGAACCATGGACTTTGCCTCCAAGTAATCCAACATTCAACTCAATGTCAGTATTTTCAAAAGCAGAAACTACGGTATCATCATTAACTGGAACTCCTGCAGCATATAAAGTGATATCGCCTGCTTCTAATTCTTCCAAAGCTGCAATCCTGTTCTAAAAATAAATGTAAATATTAGAAATTAAGGGTATATTACACAAACAACGTTATTTGAAAATCTGCTGCTCCAAGCAACGTATAAGTTATCTACGGTTTATTCCCATTTTAATTCCTAACCGCACTTTAACCAAAGATTGTAAAAACATAAATGCAAAATACTTGTGTGAAATTAGTAATAGACTCCAGCAATAGATGTTTTTTCATATAAAAACTAGTCTTTTTTCAATTTTTTCTCTCATAATTTGCTTCAATTGAATATACTAAACCTGAGAAATGCATTATCAAAAGATTTTAATAAATTCTAAGGGTAGAAACCACCCCTAAATAATTTAGCAAAAAAAGGTTTATTTTTTTAAAATTTTACTTTTACATTTGTTTCTTCAAATAATTCGAAGATATCAAAAATTTGAGTGGCAGTTATTTTTTGTTTCTTTGCAATTTAAAGTTTTGCGATTTATCAATATTACCATATGTATATGTACTATTATATTCTTCAAAAACCGAAAAAGGATTTATTATTTATATTTTTTTGTTTTAAATTATTCATTTAAACAATTTTAAATAACATAAAAAAATTGGATGGCAGTAATTTTTTGTTTTTTTTGTAAATTGTGTTTCCACTATTTCTCAAAGTTGAGTAGCGGAACTTTAAACATGATTTACAACAAAAAAATTGGATGGCAGTAATGTTATTTAAAACTGTTTTAATAAATGACCACGCAAGAAAAAATAAAACCTTTTTTCTGTTATTGAAGAATGACTAATTCATGTACATAATAGGATCAACGTTGATAAATAACAGAACTTTAAACACGATTTACAAAAAAATAAAAAATTACTGCCATCCACTTTTTTGATATGTTTCTACCCTTATAATTTATTAAAATCTTATGAAAATGCATTTCCCAGGTTTATATTATTCAATTGAATCAAATTATGAAACAAAAAATTCAAAAAAAAAACAATTTTTTATATTAAAAAACATCTATTGCTAGTTTCACACAAGTATGCAAAATACACATTAATATCGGCGATAGTGTTATACCTGGTTTAACAGAGTTGTAAAAGCGGGCTTTAACGTAAAATATTTTACATGTTTTTAATTGTTTGAATCTTCCTAAAATATCCCAGCAATTTAAATTACACCGGCATACCTCAAACAGTTCAATATATTTTAGCAAGTTTCTAGGAAAGCCAGAGCTATCAAATAAGCTAAGATTCGCTGGAACTTGCAATATTTAAAAGTAATAACTGATTTATTAATATTTCTTCAAACATCAGAAAAGTTATGAACAAAATAATTCATACAGTGAAGAACTGTTGCCCACTAAAAATGGGTGATATGTAAGATGGAGCGATACGAAAATCACTAAAACTGTGATTTGAATGAAGGTAAAAATCTTATACGTGGTATTAAAATGAAGGTATCGAAATGTACTTAAATAATTGAGGAACATAATAAATAATTTAAATCATACCTTGAGAGAAACGATTGTTTCTGTGCCTTGGCACTCGATAACATGTGTTGACAAACCGCGAATATGCAACTGCATGGTTACTCCTTATCTGCAAATAAAAATTTCATAACATTACATCATAATTCAATTGATTATTTAAAAACACTATAATAATACTTACAATAAAACAAACACTACAGTTACATTAATTAAATACAAAAATAAGACCTCAGTAATCGGTAACATGACACAAATGTTACATGCTTATAAAAATCAAGCAAACAATGACAAACTCAACTTAAATGGATTAGATTAGCAAATAAAATACTAAATAAAGTAAATTTTTGTATGATACTTCCTAAAATACTGCGGCTATAAAAGCACGAGTACCTCAAACACCTCACATGTTTGTTCTAGCAAGTTTCTAGGAAAGCCAAGCGTATTGTTAACACAGGGTTCGCTGGAACTTGCATGATTACTTGTTTTGCATCAAAAAATTACACCAAAAAATTAAATTAATTAAAAATAAATACAAAAATATTCTTACGTACCTCGCTTTGCAATAACCTACAATAAAAAGACCTCTTTCTACTAAGGAAACGGATTATCTAAAATGGCCGCCGAAATGTCAATTGTCATGTCACACTTCCTGTGGAGGGAAATTTGAATTTTTAATTAAAATACTCGAATAATTATAATTTGAAAGCCAAAATAATTGCAATAAAATAAAAAATATTATACTTATTGTAATTTCTTTATTTTAAGATGGGAATGCACGTTTTTTATATCTGCTTATAAAGTTGCATACTCGAATGTATAGTTGGTTGCGTATTGCTAAAACCACGCTAAAACGAACATAACCGACGTTCTGTATCTATCTTCACTCTTAATTAAGTGTAAAGCAAGCGGCCGATTTTATTAAATCCCCTCTCTTTAATTTAGGTACCGCCAACTTCTGGCGGTTTCAGTTTTGCCAATCGGTAAAACTTTTTGTTGTGTTTGTTGGAGTACCACCTGTTGACCTGTTGTTTGGTTAGAGTCGCTCCGGACGTTCGTGTGCGTGTTTGTTGGAATTTTTGAACTTTATACGTAAAATAAATTATTTAGACGCTGTTTTAGTGCATATTTTATGTGATTTTTGTGTTGACATTGAAAGTGCATTACTGTTTAATAGGGATTATTGATTAAAACTGAGCAAACTACAGGTGAAAGGTGAGTTAGGATAATATGCGCTTGATTTTGGAATTTATGGATTCATTGGTATTTTTCGCAGTTATTTCTGAAACCTATTTTATTTAATTAATTTTATTGATGAGATTTATAATTAACAGTTACTTAATGTAATAAACCTCATTTTAATTAATACACCCTGTATATGATTCATTGACACAACCCTAACATTTTTATTTTGTGTACAGGGTGTTGCATTTTTATGGTATACCAAATACTATGTTTTTTAATATTTAACACAGTACAGGTAAACGTCGTTTTACGCCGGGGTTCCGTTCCGAGAGACACCGGCGTAAAAAAAATCGGCGTAAAATGAACAAACATTTTTCGTGCTTTTTTCGCACAATTTTTTTAATTTTATAATAAAATAAAAAATATAATCATCTTTTTATTTTTCTTAAAAACAAAACGAAAACAAACTCGGAATATCCCACGCCGGCACCAACCAGCGTAATTGTGAATCGACGCAAATCGAACCGGTGCAAAATGACGTTTACCTGTATATGATTATACAGAGTGTGCTAAAAATCTATAGTTATCTTCTCATATGACATCAAATATGACGTAGATATTAAAAAAAAATGTAAATGGCGTCAATATTCGGAATCTATAGGCACTAGAACGTTTTCAGGAAGATTTTGCCACAAATTGTAAGGGTATAAAGTATGAACCGGAAGGAAATAAGGAATAACACGCGCGGAAGGTACATGCTTAAGGAATGCCGGGGAGGTCTTGAGAAAATCCCGAGGAAAGTCCCAAGCAAATTTCGGAAGATGATGATTTCCGAACTTTTACGAAACATGTAAAGTTGCTCCCAGTTGGAAGTAGGACAAAGAATACGAGATTACTTTTGCCCTACTACCAACTGGGACCAACTGTACATGCATGAAAAAATAATGCGGTATTCCGTGGAACTCCCGGGAAGTCCGAGGATATCCTGGAAAGTCCGAGGAAGTCCCGAGCAAATGTCGGAAGACGATGATTTCCGAACTTTTATGATACATGCACGTGATTTATAAATAATTCGGAAGTCCTTGAGAATCCAGGAAAATTCCGATGTCCTTGGAAGCCCGGGAACTTTCAAGGAAGTCCGAGGAACTCGTCAGGATGTCGGAGGAATACCGAAATCCCAAACAAAGTTTGGAAGACGATGATTTTCGAACTTTTATGAAACAGGCACGTGAACTATAAATAATGCGGAAGTCCGTGAAAATTCCTGGAAGACCGGGAATAGCGGGAAATCTAAAGGAAGTCCGGAAAAGTCCAAGGAACTCGTCAGGATGTCCGAGGAAGTCCTAAGACCCAAACAAAGTTTGGAAGACGACGATTTCCGAACTTTTATGAAACATGCACGTGCTGCATAAATAATGCGGAAGTCCCGGGAAGTCCATGAACATCCCGGAAAGTCCGATATTGTCCTCGATAGTTCGTGAATCCTGGGAAGTTTTAAGGAAGTCCGGAAAAGTCCGAAGAACTCGTCAGGATGTCCGCAGTCCCAAACAGAGTTTGGAAGACGATGATTTTAGAACTTTTATGAAACATGCACGTGCATCATAATTAATGCGAAAGTCCGATATAGTCCTTGGAAGTCCGGGAAAGTCAGGATGTCTGAGGAATTCCGAAGTCCCAAGCTAATTTCGGAAGATGATGATGTCCGAATGAAAATGAACGTGCATGAAGAAAATAATGCGGAATTCCGTGGAACTCCCGGAAGTTTCAAGAAAGTCCGAGGACATCCTGGGAACTCCCGAGCAAATTTCGGAAGACGAAGGATTTTCGAACTTTTATGATACATGCACGGGAATCATAAATAATTCGGAAGTCCCGGAAAGTCCGTTATCGTCCTTGGAAGCCCGGGAAGTTTCAAGGAAGTCCGAAATCTCCAACAAAGTTTGGAAGACGATGATTTTCGAACTTTTATGAAACATGCACATGCATCATAAATAATGCGGAAGTCCGTGAAAATCTCGGAATTTCCGATATCTTCCTTGGAAGTCCGGGAATCCCGGTAAGTTTCAAGGAAGTTCGGGAAAGTCCAAGGAACTTGTCAGGATTTTGGAAGAAAAAGATTTCTGAAGTTTTACGAAACATTCACGTGCATCATAAATAAGTCCCGGGAACTCCGTGGAAATCCCGGGAAGTCTCAAGGAAGTCTGAGGATGTCTTGGGAAGTTCAAGAAACATTCACGTGCAGAAATGATGTGGGAGTCCAGGGAACTCTCAGGAAGTCCAGGGAGTTACATTATAAAATGAAGTTCTTGTACAAAAAGTTTATACAGTTTTTTGTTGTAAGAATTAAATTCTTTTTTAAATAAGACATGTTTTCCAAAATGATAAAAGGATTTTTTGTAGTCCCAAAATCATAGGTTAATTTTAATTGGTATTTTGAATTAAATTTCGTTTAATTCAGGTAAAGTTGAAGAAGATGTAGGTGTAATCATGATTAGATTCGTTAGTAATCTTAATGTTTATTTGGAATTGTATAAAATTTAAATAGCATTAATTTATATACAGTTAAACGCAATTGCAATTATCACTTTTTTATTAGAAATAGTGGGAATCGAGGTGGGAATTGAATCATAAATGTTTAAATGTATTGGATTGAAGGAAAAAATGTATAATAAACTTTCAATTTCCGGCTCGGTTTCCGCTAATTGCAACATTTTACGTTATTTAATTTTAATATGTCGGGTATTAATTGCGAAATTGGTCTGATAGCATGGGTAAAAAGAAAATGACGCCCCATTTAATTTGAAAAACTAATTTAATTGATTAATTATGTTTATTTGATTAATCAAGTCTTAAGTAGAAATAATTAAATATAATTAGTTAAAACTTGAAGTTTGAAGAATGAAATGTTTTAGAGCGTGATTTGAAAAATATCGACTTTATGCTCGTCATCGTAAATTGAGTTAGGAAAAAGCGCATTTTATTACGAGGTAATTCTATTGTTTCAGATAAAGCACTAAGAAAACAAAGCCGTACATTAAAAATTCTTCTATCTTTCGTGAGAATTTCTCGAATTAAAGTTATGTGTGTTATTGGGTAAAATCAAGAGGATATTATGCAAACGTTTCCTGATTAATTACGTATTACAAAAAAATAACACGAAAGAATAGCAATACCTAGGGGAAAATTCTAAATTTAACCTAATATATTGATCATACTTCAAGTGATTAGATTGCATAATGAGTAATGAGCTGTTTAAAAGGGTGTGATAATCTGGGGATTATCCTCGAGGATTATCGCACTTAATTACTTCGCTCGAAAACTTCCAAAACCTATTAAATTGAGCCTATCGATATACTCAGTATTTTTAAAAGATAAATTGATTTTTTCGGAGATTTGCTGATATTTAAAATATTATTCTACAAACGTCAAAATAAAGTACAACCTTCAATGATGCTTTGGCTACGATCCGAATGGAGCATATGCAGCATATGGAACATGCACGGTGATCCGAATGGAACTTCACAACCTTATAGCAGTTAGTTATTTAATTTTTGTGTTTATTTATATTATCGTAATATACAGAAACTAAAAATTCAGTACTTTTACTAATGAGGAAAAAATAGCATTGACAGCCGGGAGAAGAGTGTTTGGGCCGAAAAGCGGTCCGAATGAACTTGCTGCATATGCGCGTACACCACAACGTTGTCTACTTGCAAAATTGAATATGCTCCACTCGAAGTACACCCTTTATAGGCCTTAATAAGTAATTTCTCTCTTAGTTGTGTCTATGATCCTGTTCGTATCACTTCGTACATTTCCGAAGTAGATTGAATATACTTATTAATGCCTAGGCGAAAATATGGGTACTTTTTCGCCGCGTCAAGAAAATTATTATAATGTACATCAATTTTGGCGTTAAATAATTTGCTGCTGTAAAAAAATCGATTGAAACACATAAAAAAATTACCGTATAGTTTGTACGTGTACATAAGAAGCTGAAACTGAATATTAAGTGGTTATTTAATTTAATAAAAAGCTAAGTATGATAAGTAGGATTTTTTTTATGAAAGTGATTTATTGCATTTTCAAGACTTACAAGTATACAAATGCAATCTTTTGCATAACAAGCGGAACCCTTAGAAATGAAAAATTGCATAACTATTTCAACAAGCACGTAAGTAATTTACCTATTTATTTAAAACGTGATGACAAGCAGAAATTACTTTTTATAAAAAGTTAAAACCACCGCTAACATTTATCAGAATTTTAATATTTGATTGTTCTAATATTTTTGGGGTTTTTGGTTTTTAAATTTACTACTTGGCTAAAAGCTGAAAACCGTTTGTTATTCAGAAATTTTGCTTTAAAACAACAATTGTATCTCCAAAAAGTTGTTATTTTTTATCAGCTGTTGAGATTAAGAAGATTGGAAAAGTATATGAAAGTGATAATCTTCGAAAACTTTGAGTAACACCACTAATAATTTAAAACATACACATTTCCATTCACATCAAAGTTACACAACTCTTTTGCGAGTATATACAGGATGAGTCGAAATTAAACCTCCAAATTTTTTAGGCCGATTCTATGACTAAAAGCCACCCCTGTTTAATGCAAAATTGGCATACAACTTCGTACATGTTTTTAAATAACTTCTAAACCGTACCAGCTGTGAAAAAATTAAACAGATCAAAAATTTTCAGAAAAAAGCAAGGAACTAGAATATCTCATTTAAAATGTTAAGTGGGGTAGCACAAAAAAGTTATGGCATAAAAAATGGGGTCTATACCCTCAAAATACAACCCCCCTGCATTTTATTTCGATATTTGATCAAATTATCTTAAAAAATAAAGAAGTTATACTCAAAAAATGAAAAAAATATAGAAAGTTTGACACCCCATTACTAAAAAATAGAGCACTTATGAGAAAATTTTTATTCTTTACTTTTGTCTTAGAATTGGTCAAGGAATCGCCTGTAGAATTTCTTCGCGAATATTTAGAAACACCCTGTATAAAATAATTAGTAGGTACAGTTGGTCCCAGCTGGAAGTAGGACAAAAGTAATCACGATCGCGTATTCTTTGTCCTACTTCCAGCTGGGAGCAACTTTACTTTGATAATATCAGGAATATCCCCCAACAATTATTGTTTGTGCTAAAGAAACTAAATTCTTAGTTATGTTTTTCGACTTCTTCTTTCAATAATATTGTCCTGATTGGATAGATAAGCATGGCTTCTTTAGAAATTTCATTTATCCCAAGAAGATAACTTTATCAACATTTATGAACTCGAACTAATAGCTCTACTCCACCCTGTCCTATATGAAATTAAATAAGTCCCAGCCTAGTAAACTCGCATCGATATTGAAGTACGCATCAATCAACTCAAGCTTGTTCTTAAACGCTTCGTTTCCCATCACCAAGTGAAGCATTAAGTTTCTGACAACTAAGCGGAGGAAAACCTAAAGATACGTTCTCACAGAGTATAGCGGAATTCTGATAAAAAGAAAAACTGAAAAGGAAAAGTTGTCAGGTATTGCAAAAGTATGTGGAAGTGTGAATGGAAATAAAACGTCAGATTTGGATATGCTATTCCCAGCATTGAAGACTTGCATTCTACATAACTTATTATGACTTAATTTGCAAGTTTTTACATTCATCGGTCACAAAGGTTCTCAGAGTTCAACTATATTTTCCCTACAGAGGTTGGACTTAAAAGATTTCTGCTTTATTTTCAATGGATAAAGAATTTTAGGAAAAAGTTAAGTTTCATTCGCAAAAATATGGATGGGACACTAGAACCAGGAAGGATTACTTTTTAGTGAAGAATGGGCAATGAAGGTCTTGAAGTCTACCCATCTACTACATTCAAATTAAAATACAGTGATATTAATTTCAACTTGATGACATTTGTTAAACTGCAATCCTATTATAACAAAATAGGAAACTTGTTTTGAAGACTCTACGAATTTGGTTTGAGAAATAAATGAAATCGTACTGAAAGAAGTGGGTTTCTCAAAGGCTTTCGAGATGTAACCAACTTGTTACAATGTGATTTAATCGAAATTTCACTATAGCGGTTTTAATCATGAAAACAGTAATTCCTAATGTGTGGTTGTTGCATAAAATTCTTAGAATATAAAGATTGTACAGTTTTTGTAGGAGCTACTCATATTTTTAGTTTCCTAGTAATTAGTGTACCGTTCGATTTGGTTGTATGCGTTACAATTCGTTCGGTTTTTATCTGGAACAGATCATGGTATTTCATTAGAATCAACCGTCACGTCGAATCAAAATTAACATAAATAACAATAAGCAACAATTAAAAAAATAACATTGTCCGCAGAAAGTACAGCTACAATTCCAAGACGCGGTGCCACACTCCTGCACGCTGAGGTATGCGCATACTGAGCCAAGTTTGGTTTTGAGTAATAAAATGGTTCAATACACAATTAAAGGTTTTTAGTGACAAGCTAAGCAAACAAAAAGCGGGACACGGTGCGCAGTGTCGTTGAACTTAAACACACATGACATGACGTCAGAGTTGGTACTTCGTGCGTGCTTGCCGCGAAATCTTAAAATGGACATAATTTTATTTGGCACGACTCTGCACAGATTCGCACAATTCAAGCTGGCCTTGATCTCCGAGAAGAGTTTTGCATAATAACACACCAAGCCAAGACACCGAGACCGAAGACCGACCCATTGGTTATTACATATTCCGACAATGACAAGCCCCTGGCCGGTTTAGGGTATCACTGTATCATTCAAGCAAAGACAAATAAACAAGAATTTAACGCCGCTCCTACTTTCAACTTAACGTAAATTGTTTTGATGGACCTTGCTTGGTGCAGATTTGTATATGTCTGATTGGTCGATGGGAAAATAAATCATGAGGGTACCTTACCTTGAACTTACATCTTGACTTTGATAGACTTGATTAAATTTTAACCGTAGCCCAATTCTGGAAGGAGAAAACGCACGCACCAATTAAATATTTATCAAAATAATCAAGAAATTAAAAAAGGTCATAACTATTAATATAACAGGAAATTATGGTAATTCATGTGATTTGCTTTATGCTTTAGTAATTTGCTATTATAGAATTGGATAAGTTTTTCTTATGCAAAGCTCCAAACTTCATCAACAAAGAAGTACAATTTTGGCTAAAGGTCAAAATTTACATTTCAATCTTGATTTCTGTAACCAAATACAGATGGCAAACATATTTTAAGCCCTAAAACTAAAAAGTTTTACTGTGTTACTGGATGAGTAAAAACAATCTACACTAACAAGCTAAAAAATATATTATTTCACAATAAATTGGCGGAATCGTTAAAAAATAAAAATGTATGAAACATTAAAAGTGCCTATTAAATTTTCCACTTAAAAATGTTAATTTAAGCCGACTTAGAAAGCCAACTTCTCTGGAGATGGTGATATTAATTAACCGTTTTTATTATGCCAATTATCATTAATAAAAGCCTTTTAATTTATAAAAATATGATTTTTTTTTGAATAATATCCCAATTGGCAGATCATAACTACGCACAGATTAGATTTAAATAAATATTCGTAATTTTTGTTTAATATTTATAAAACGTTATATCACATTTGAATATAAATGTAATAAATTAAACATTAATAATTAATTAAAATGACGAAGAGGCTTATTCTTAAGCTTTTAAGCGTTTTTACAAGCACTACAAAGCGAAATTATATTTTAATGCCAAGGTTGGTAAATTATCTAAAGGAAGTCCCGAAAAATCTCCCGGCAGTCTAAGGAAGTCTTTTGAAGTTCGAAAGAGTCCTCAGAAAGTCACAAGCAAATTATGAAATATGCAGTTGCATCAAAAATTATACGAAAGTCGGAAGAAGTCCGTGGAAATCCCGGGAAGTCTCGAGGAAGTTCGAGAACATTCTGGGAAGTCCCGAGCAAATTACGAAAAACGATGATTTCCGAACTTTTATGAAACATGCATGTGTATCATAAATAATGGGGAAGTCCGTGAAAATTCCTGGAAGTCCGATATCGTCCTTGGAAGTCCGCGAATCCCGGGAAATCTCAAGGAAGTCCGGAAAAGTCCAAAGAACTCGTCAGAATGTCCGAGGAAGTCCTAAGACCCAAACAAAGTTTGGAAGACGATGATTTCCGAACTTTTATGAAACATGCACGCGCTGCTTAAATAATGCGGAAGTCCCGGGAAGTCAATGAACATCCTGGAAAGTCCGATATCGTCCTCGGAAGTTCGGGAATCCTGGGAAGTTTCAAGGAAGTCCGGGAAAGTCCGAAGAACTCGTCAGGATGTCCGAAGTCCCAAACAAAGTTTGGAAGACGATGATTTCCGAACTTTCCGAACACATGCAGGTGCATCGTAAATAATACGGAAGTCCGTGAAAATCCCGTAAAGTCCGATATCGTCCATAGAAGTCCGGGTAATTCCGAAAAACTCGTCAGGATGTCTGAGGAAGTCCGAAGTCCCAAGAAAATTTCGTTAGACAATGATTTCCGAAGTTTTACGAAACATTCACGTGCATCATAAATAATGTCCGTGGAAAAGTCTCGAGGAAGTCCAGGAAAGTCCTAAGAAGTCCGAGTAACTCGTCAGGATCTCCGAGGAAGTCCTAAGCAAAATTCGAAAGACAATGATTTCCTAACTTTTATGAAACCAACCCCTGTACTCTGATAAATAGAAAAGGCTGTTTCGTACCGCTGAAAGTTTAAAAAAGGATGGGGGGATGTCATTGAAACAGTGTATGAGAGCGACAGCATTATTTCGTTTCGGTTCGTTTCTTGATTTCTATTTATCAGAGTCCTGGGGCTGCACGTGCATAAAAAATAATTCGGAAGTCCGTGGAAATCACGGGAAGTCTCAAAGAAGTCCGAGAAATTCCTAAAGAAGTCCGGGAAAGTGCTAAGGAAGTCCGATGAACTCGTCAGGGTTTTTAATTTACAGAATTTATCCAAGTCGAAGGTCATTACTCAAAACGTCAGCAAAGTCTGTTTTGAAAATGTCAATCTCTTCTAATGTTGGTATAATTGATTTTTTTTTATTTCAAACGCATTGTTTGTATATTTTAAAGTATTTTTTCTCTATCGTTACTTTAATTTATTTATTTTAGAAAGTTGTTGATTGATTTATTTTTTTGGTTGTTAGTTTAACAGTAAGGAAAAGAGGTAAGAAGCATAAAGCCATTAGACTCTTCTGAATAAACAAATTAGTACCATCATCACAATTAAGCAAATAAAGCAGGGGATTTATGTCAGCACGAGGTGTAAATTGAGGCTTTTCTTTCCTGACAGATCGTTTTGTATGTTAGGTCAGTGATGATTATACAACAATGGTCCACTTTGAGAGTCTCAATCTTCAATCAAGAAAAAAGTAAAATAAAAATTTAGGTTGCCCTTTGTTGGCGATGTGCAACTTGTCCATAAGAAGCAAAAGTTAAATCGTCATTTTAGCATCATGTGCTTATTTGAAAGCGCCCGGAAATTTGTCCAACTAAATGCGACCTTTTGATCCCAACAATCGTGAAAGCGACAAATCAAGCTTTACAAATATAGAAATATAGAGAATACACAGAGATAAGTCCTAATGGGATTATTAACCTTTAATAAAATTTATTGCGATTTATTTAATTTAATTTTAATTAAACATGCATATATTATCCGGTAAGGTTCCGGTCTTGGTTCCGGTTTAATTATAATGTGGACTAGTGACCGGAACCGCGTTTTATTCTACATTTTACTATTATTTCAAAACTGTACCTTTTAATCATTTTAATGAGTTATTTAATTTTCTTCGTTTCGTTCGTTTATTCTAATTTTTAAGGCGCGCCACGAAAGCAAAATTAAATCACTTTCGTCACTTGCAATTATTTTAAATAACCACCTTTTTTATTACCATTGTTTTGTTTATTAGTTAACTTCTAGTACAAAAGTAGCATATTTATTATGTGCTTTAATATTATTTACGTGATTATTACCTTGTTTACTTAAAAAATACAATTTTTTATAATTTCATGATAAATTTGAGTATGCTCATAATTAATTTATTTAAAATATTTTTATTACAATACAAATTTTTTTTTTCAAGATTTTTGTTAAGAAATTTTGATTAAAAATCGTAAAAACATTTCTGGTCTTATGCAGATTTTTGACTTCTTATGGTTTGTTAGAAAATCTAAAAAAAAATTTTTTCCTGAAACTAAAAAAATGGAGGTGCATCTTATATCATGCACCAGAAGCAAGAGTTTTAGCAAAACTTGGAAAATCCCTGCAAACAATAAGACATTTATAAAAAAGATTTCATTACTTTTGAACGTGATCTTTCTGTGATTTTTCAAAAAAGTATTTTTGTTTTAAAAGTCCAGTATTCCTAGAAGAAAAACAAAACTCGAATAGCGTTTGTTTAAAAAAATGTATCCAGTCCTGAAAAATGTCAAAATAATTACGATTCAGACAAATCTCGTCCAATTTTAGAAAAAATTAACTCTGTAAAAACAATCAAAGTGGAATACTATTATACATTTTTTTCTATTGATCATTATAAATTTACATATATTTTAAAACAAATCGTTAGTTTTGAAAGTTGCTCATAAATTTACTTTACTGGAAGTAATAAAAAACAAACTATAGGTAATATTATAAAAAATATTTAATTAGTTTTTAACCTGCGCAATTTCTAAAAGAGAACGTGACAATCCTAGACCTATAATTTAGGCGTTTGAATTTTGAACGTGATCTTTTTGCGATTTTTCAAAAACATATTTTTGTTTTAAAGGACTAAGTTCAGTATTCCTAGAAAAATAACAAAATTCTAATAGTGTAGGTATATACACGTTTTCCAGTTGTAATTTTAGAAAAGATCAATTCAATTTCAGAAAGCTTCAATTGAAATTCAGAAACGTGAATTGTTTTTCAGAAAGTATCAATTGTATTTCAGGAAGCATTATTTGAAAATCAGAATTCGACAATCTAATTCCAGAAAGAATCATTGTACTTCAATCAAAGTAAATTTTGCAGTAGACATTTTGGATTGCCTATAATATCTTAGCCACCAACACCCATGTCTTTCAAAGATACAGGAGCTGCATATTCAATCTTAGTGTGTTGTCCTGCACGAGCACAATCACTACTAACAATTGTATATTTGGCATCATCAGTAAATAATAATTATAAGTTATAAGTAAACCAACATTTGCTCAATGGCTCCAGAAGCTAATATAACAGAACAAATCCAAAGTTATCTTTTGACAATACTGCTTTCATATTAGAACAGATTATTTCAATCGCTTTTAATATTGGTGAAAAGGACCTAAACGTATTAACATTGTTACTGATGTGTTGTTAAATTGCCAAAGCACAACACTGATACCGAATTACAACTAATAATTTCTGAAACTCAACTGGAAGATGTAATTTCAGTGCCTCAGTTTGTGGAAATTAATTATTGCAGCTCATGTGGAAGTGGGGCATGTCGATCGGTGGCCGGTCACAATGGATGTTCCGCAAGGATCCATTCTTGGGCCTGTATTGTTTACATTGTATATTAATGATATCTCTCAGTTTCTTCATGATGATTTCCTGACGACATCATAATTTTACATTGGTGAAGTTGAATTAAAGTGCAACGAATATTTTAGAAAATTAAACGTGTGATTTTCATTTAACGGATTATATATGTATCTAATACCATTAAGACTCATTTCATGCTTTTTCATACAAAGAAGAGAATAACTGCAAAAAAACCCAACTATAACGATAACATAATTTAAATATCCAGTAAAGTCACATTTCTGGGCATTGAACTGAGGGATAATATTTAGACTGGGCCGATCATTGTTCTAGGCTAATATGGAAATTAATACATCTTGCTTTAAAATACATTAGTTTAAACATTGTTTAAGTCTCTCACAAGGAGTACGACACTGTATAAAATTTTGTACAAGGACTTCCTTCTATAATGTACTTCCCCGGACTTCCTTGACAGTTGCAGAAATTTCCTCGGATTATCCAGGACTTTCCGCGACTTCCTCGTTTGTACTTTTTAGCGTTTTATTGGTTAATGGTATTGTCAGCTAATAACTGTGCCAAGTTTTTTGGGATGATAGAGGGGTAAACTAAGCATTTTCGAAATATAAACTATAATATACAGGGTGATTCAAAACTATTCCGCATCCTCTTAAGAGCAGATTCCTCTTATAAAAATAAGAAGAAAAGTTTATATAAACATGTTTCCGTAACCATAAAAAAGTTATGACCATTTTTAACCTAACTCTTCTTAAATCTACCCTTTTAAAACAGGCAACAATTTTGAAGAAATTCAAGAAAACGTATTCTAACTGTATTATGATTCATACCAAATTTCAGAACTCTATTTCATTTCGTTTTGAAATAAACGAATAAAACCAACTAACTGACAACAGCTTTAAAAGGCTGTAGTTCCCTTATGAAGCGAGATCGGACATATGTTTAAGTAAACTTTTCTTCTTATTTTCATGTGAGGAATCTGCCCTTAAGAGGATGCGGAAAAGTTTTGAATCACCCTGTATAAACCGGACTGAAGTTACATTTAAATGCATTCGGTTCCGGACACTTCCGGATTATTCCGGAAAAAAATAAGTGCGCCAATACATTCTTCGGATTTGCTTTGGTAATATTTTTTTTATTTCGGCCATGTACGACAAGACGTTCTGAAAATATAAGGGGTGGACGGGTGGTCTGAGACACCCTGTATACAAACAGTAATTCCGTTCGAAATACAGACAACATTTCTTCTACCATTCCAAAAAATTTCGTCGAAATCAATACACCTTAATGACCTTTGCCGCTTGTCTCTAATATCTAAAAAACCCTATACAAAATCAAACAGTTTGCACAAATTGCGCAAATTATTTCAAACATGTTTGAATTTAAACCACAGTTTGTGCAACAACTCAAACATCGCCATACTCTGTCAACATGTTTGCACAACACCCTCTGTTGCGCAAATTGTTTGATAGTGTATGGGGCCTTTATAATAGCAAGGAGCAACAAAATCTTTGTCACTCGCTCCAAGCAACTCATCGGAAAACGTCAACTTTGCAAATGTAAGCGACAAATGTCACACTTTAGATGTAGTAGAAAATAGTTATATTCTACGATCGTACAAAAAGTAGGTTATTTATGATCAGTTGGTAGTGCATAAAGTCATGCTTTCTTGCACTAGTGCACAAAAACGTTATTTAGTGCAAAAAGTACTTCTTTTGTGCACTAGTGCCAAAAAGCATGACTTTATATACTGACAATAATTTCAATTGAACAAAAAAGACAAGTTTAGAACTGTCAATATTTCAATGATCACTGGACTAGTTTTGCACGATCGTAGAAAAAATAATAAGATTTATGACGTCATCAAAGTATGCAATCGAAAATACATTTTCGCGGGAAATATTAATTTCGATCGCCAATTCTTTAATTAATGGACCTATTTTACCCTATAATAGCATATTGTTTTTGATGCAAGTGCATGTTTCGACAAAGTTCGGAAATCATCGTCTTTCCAAAGCTTGGTACATCCATGGACTTCACAGGATTTCCTCAGACTTCGTGGGACTTCCTTAGGACTTCTTTGAGAGTTTCCCGGACTTCCTTAAGCGTGTACAAGGACTTCCCGGGCATCCTCGGGACTTCCCAGGATTTCCTCGAACTTCCTTAGGACTTCTTTGAGACTTCCGGACTTCCTTAAGCGTGCATAGGGGCTTCCTGGAACTTCTTTGAGATCTCCCCGGACCTCCTTAAGCGTGTACAAGGCCTTCCTCGCGTGTCGTACTCCTCGGTCTGTCATCATTTAAGAAAATTTACTTTTCTGAGATACTTTATGCAATACGGATTACTTTTATGGGGAAGTTCTTCAAACTTACATACTTAAAGTGTTTTTAACTTTTAACCCAAAATCTAATAATTAGAACCTTGATTGGTTTAAGTCGAAACTAAATAAAACAAATCCACATAACTTGACCGAAAATTAAAATATTAGACTTCCCGAAAAAGTTAATTTATGCTCTACACAGAAAGGTTTTCAAATACTAAGCACCAAAATATTCAATGTACTACCCAAAGATCTTAAAAGTGAAAACCATAGTAGTTTTTACTAAAAAACTTAGTTTATTTATAATAAATTCTGTACCTCCCAATTATTCAAGATGTACTTATTTTGTAGTACTTTCAGAAAATTTAAAATAATTGGTTTTGAGGGGTTCGTGTATTGAAACTATTAGCATCGTAAATATATTTTTCCACGAAGTAAAAGGTTTAAAGCTTTGTCATGATTACAGCTAGTTTCTTACAAAACAAATCGTCTTGTTTTGTTAAATAATTGCTGGGTGATTAAAATTGGTGTTAGTGAGTGACGCAATAGATCAAACACCTGTTATATAAAAAGCAATAAAGTAAGCTGAATGCAGCTCATGAAGACCTAGTTTCTTAACATTTTTTTCTTTGGAAGCGTCTTAAGAAGGTATGCGAGGAAATTACTAGTCTATAATAAGTCTGTAGTAATGGCCTGAAGGCGAGGAGCGATGTGTGTCGGGTCGGTACGGGGAAAGGGCCAGTGGGTCTCACCGAAGACGAAGACGTCTCTTCAGGTCAACAAGATCCGAGACCTCCTCATACCACGACCCGATGGCCGGCATTGCGTTACACCCATAGGATAAAAACGGTAAATTCTGGTCGGGCCTTGCCTTCGTACCCTTGTAATTGAAATAATCATAAACGAGACCAGAATCTTCTTCCTTCACCATTATTTCCACTCGTTTCGTTTACACGAAAATATTTTTAATTATTTCATAAAACCGCAATAAAACGTGAATTCCATTAACATTTAACAAGGACACCTTTTAGTTATGTACGCAAATTTTTCACGGCATCCATATTTATAACTTCCATGTAATTTCTATTACATAACAAATTTTATTATTAATCAAAATTATATTATCTAAACTACAAGTTGAAAATATTTTAGCAAATCGTTCTTCTAAGAATTTCAACTCCTTTACAATTTGCAAGACCTTCGTTGTGCCCTTTTTAACCGTTCATCGCCCTTTTTTGCCTGAGACAACAATTCCTGAAAAAACCTGTCCAAATATTCCCTTCATTTAAGGGGTGTGCTCCCAAGAAGTTCTGACCCTTTTTTATCAAAATTAATGTTTCACAGGAGCATCGTAGAAACAAACTCTTCTTTGCTATAGCAGAAAGTTAACCAAGAAAATTTTTGATGTGAGAATTTTTTCCAAAAAATCTACAAAAATGTCTTTGGGTGGTTTTAATAATGTTCAACGATTGGCTGATGTATTGGAAGGTAAAGCAATGATTAAAGTCGATGTACTCTGGTGTGAAATAATGCGTTGCACACTCATACTGGAAGAAACCTTACGGTTTAGTAACTGTAACCTGCGGATGCACTTGGATGGCGCGTTCCGTGTCCGGGTGAAGATAAAGCCAAACCGGCAGTTATTTCACTTATCTCTCATTGAATGCATGTAATTCGCAAGATATTCATCCGATTATTCATTCCCATTCAGAACCGCAACGAAATCTCTTCATGTAACTTATTAAATGTGTTATTAAACCATAACACGCCTCTTATTTGCAGATTTATACTTTAATTGAAATTATAAACATGCTTAACCTGGATTTGTCATCTCTTCATTTTCGCAGAAAAGCAGAATTTCACCTTAGGATGTGAGTAATTTAACAAAAGTAGGGCAAAAATTCCAACCTTTGGAGAAATTCATCAAATAATTTAGATTTTTATAGGAATCTAAAAATTGACCTTGGAGTAAGGTTAAGGTCTTCTGGAGTAAGAAATTTTATATGTCAACATCTGCTCTGTTTTTCATCTGGGATATATTTAGTTTCTTGTTAACGTCTTGCACGTGGTGCACCTTTGTTTATTAGCTCTAAATGTTTTTGCTTTTTCATTCCCTTTCCAAATATGGCTATTTTTAAAACGTTTAACTGTAAATTATTTTGATTACCAATTAATGACCTCACAAATTACAAGAAATAAACGTTAATTGGGAAAATAAACTAATCAAATTTGATAGATTTTTAAATGGGCCTTTATTCAATTAAATGCTTCAAAAAATGATAATGCACAATACAAATCGCATTACTTCAAATAAAGTATGTACATGAAATTTGATGTTGAAATTTGGACATTTGATATTTAAATCTAAGATTTGTCTCTTTATCAATGAATCATAATTACTGCAATAAGATTATAAGCTGGATATAACAATATCATTATAGTGAATCATGCTATATCATTTTTATCCCATTATTCATAGAATACTTATAATAACAATCGAATTAAAATTCCTAATGAGCAATTATAATATAAATTACGTGTTCTAATATTTTTTGTAACTGAAAACGCTCTAAAGAGCAAATACATCACCACAAAATGACATTGGTTAGAGTTGTTTACTACCATTTCCTTCCGGGCCTTTTTTATACAAACACGTCAAAATCATTGACTGAAAAAAAATTTAAACTCAGTGAAAATTGAAGTACACACTTGAGTGTTTCAAATAATATTATTTTACTTAAACGATTGGTAATTAAAACACTTCAAAAAGTTTATTCTATAAAAATTAACCTTTCATTCAATTCAATTAACACATCTTAGTAATGGCAGTTTCTAGCCATAATAAAGCGGAGAATAAACTTTTTAATTACTACGCCGTGATTGTTTCTTAATAGACACTATAAAATTCTTGAAAGTTTCGAAAGAAATATTTTACGGTTTATTAAACTAATAAACTTCGAGAACAATAACCGGGTATATCTTATCTGAAAATTACAATTAATTAAGTTTAAAAAGCATTGTGGAGAAACCGTGTTCGTGCGACAAATGCGTCTTTAATTAGAAGCTGCGTGAATTCTTCGCCCCCTGTGTATATTTAGCAATCCCTGTTAAGAAAAACGCGACGGAAATGTGTTTATTTATACGAGTTTCATGGAACTTTGGTTTGGTAAGCTAAAGGGATGCTGTGGCTCACTCTTGTTCGCGATGTCGTGGCGCATGTTACCAAAAAATAAAGAATAATTTCAAGTGATTTTTTTTGGATTTCTATAATGGCTTTACTTATACGACAAGGATATATCATTAAAAGTATGTACTTTTCTAATTTTTATAAAATTTCAGGACCCGTATCCTTATTTTTCGGAGATAAAATCACCGGCGAGAAGTTAGCCATACAATTTCCAGCCACAGTTTTTTACATGCATTTCTCCATAAGAAGAAAAATCATTAAAACTTCTTTATTTTACATTTTATAACAAAACTAATTATACCACTGGAAAGCTCAAAGAAATATCTATATAACAGTAGTACTGCCAATACTTGCCTCATAATAATAAATCCGCAATTTGCATTTAATCAGATGACTACCTCAAAATATCAAAAACACTTAAATGGGTGTAACTTCTATTAAAATAAACTGACAACTAAAATAAAATAATCAGTAGAATCTGTATTAAATTCCCTACATTCTCATGTATAAAACAATGTCAGCTACTAATTATTAACGTATTAATTAAGCAAATACACTAATTTTTGAGTAATTTTTGGTTCTTATGGCTACCAAAAACCGGCCATAAAAAAGTTCTTGGTTCCATTTGATAGAAAATTTAATAAGCTTTCCTACGATATATCACACAATGCTTGCCTCATCATGATAAATAATAATTTAAACTTTTAATTAAATTCGCCGCGAAAACTAAATAATGCATTATCGTGATGAGGCTAACATTGAGTGATACACCGTTGGAAAGCTTATTAAATTTTCTATCAAATGGAACCGATAACTTTTATATGGCCGGTTTTTGGTAGCCATTAGAACCAAAAATTACTCAAAAATTAGTGTATTTGGTTAATTAATACGTTAATAATTAGTGGCTGACATTGTTTTATACATGAGAATGTAGGGAATTTAATGCAGATTCTACTAATTATTTTATTTAAGTTATCACTTTATTTTAAAAGAAGTTACACCTATTTAAGTGTTTTTGATATTTTAAGGTAGTCATCTGATTAAATGCAAATTGCGGATTTATTATTATGAGGCAAGCATTGACAGTAGTACTGTTATATAGATATTCCTTTGAGCTTTCCAGTGGTATAATTAGTTTTGATATAAAATGTAAAATAAAGAAGTTATAATGATTTTTCTTCTTATGGAGAAATACATGTAAAAAACTATGGCTGGAAATTTTATGGCTAACTTCTCGCCGGTGATAAAATCCTATAGGAAAAACAATATGTTTTTAGCAAAATTTTCGAAAATAACCAACAAGGAACGAGTATTTTGCTTGACCACGCCTTTTTTCCTATAGGATAAAAATCTCCGATAATGAGAATACGGCTCCTGGACCACTATCCTTATTTTTGGGAATTTCTATGTAAATTGGCCAAAACAACCAATAATGAACTGGTATTTTGCTTGAACACACCTTTTTTCCTAAAGGATAATATATTCCAAAAATGAGGAGGTTTCATATTTGCTAACAAAAATACCATTGGTATTATTAAATTGGGATTTTTTTGTAAACAGAAATAATTTCTTGAACTTCGTTATTTTATCGAAACGTGAAATTAATGCTAATTTTTTTGAGACTTTTTCTAGCAATAATTTTCTTGCACATGCCGCTTAAATTATCCTTTTCAACTCAAACATTTTATTGCAGCTATTATTATTAAAACGTTTTTTACGACGTAAAATTCAAAATATCGTCCAGGAGCCCAATCCTCATTTTCGGGGATAAAATATCCTAGAGGAAAAAAGGCGTGGTCAAGTAAAGTACTTGTTACTTATTTGTTGTTTTGGAAAATTTCTAAAGAAACGTACTGTTTTTCCTATAGGATATTTATGAGGAGTCCAGACACCAAATACTTTAAAATTCTGATTTCCAAAAATACTTAGTTTTTTTGTAAACGTACTTTTTTCATTTTTATTCTGCAGGTTGGGAGTTTTTCTAAAATTTCAAAATACAGTGGATTCCGCTTAATCGGACCACATCGGGACCACGGGCTTTTGGTCCGATAAAGAGGCTGGTCCGAAAAACCGAAGTTAATTTTTTTTCATAATTTTAAAAAATAAACGGAAAACGTAAAATAAAAGAGACATTTACATTCAAAATAACTTAATAATCATTTATAAATGTAACATAAATTAAATTCGTACATAAAAAAATATGTACAATTATTTGATGATTATTTTGAAAATACGTATATTTTTTAAGAAAAATATAAACTCAAAACAGTATTTAGGTGGTTCCTATTCAAAAAAACTTAAAACTAACTATTTTGAATACTAAAATGATGGCAAAATAATAATTTTAATATCATGTGAATTCGCTTTTATTTCAAAATTAAAAATGTGCACTAAAATTTGCTTTAAAATGCCTATTTTTGGTAAAATTTTCAAGAAAAAATAGTCCAATTATATCCATAAATTGGGATCGGGATTTGATATTTTGGTCCGAATAGCCGGTTGGTCCGAATATCCGGTGGCCCTATTAACCGGAATCCACTGTATCTTAAAAGATTTATTCTACAAATCGTCAAATACTATTTTTTTTTCAAAATTGTTTTTATTTTTCCAGAATGGAGAATGGAAAAGTCTATATTATTGATAATACAATTTTGTTGGCTCAAATTTTATCTTTAAAAATGTGATAAGTTATTTTTGTTTTTTAAAAAACTGTTTTAATGTGTTTGATTTAGATTAAATCAACACCATTATTAACTTTATCTATCTAAAACCATGTGATATATTTTTTAAATTTTATGGTGAAAAAAATAGATTTAGATAACATTTTAACTGCTTGCAAGTTTTTTTCCTTAGAATTCTGGAGATACTGAATTTTTAAAAATAGTTTATTATTCAAGCTGCGAGTAATGATACCCATTATTCACGAAGTCCGTAATAGGTCTGAGTGAATAATGGCTATTTTCTCGCGAGTAGAATACTATACTTTTTCCACGACTTTTTTATTTTACGACGCTTTTATGAAAATTTGATAAGGTTATTTTTCGTATTTCTGACATTTCTTTACACGTAGCGCCACCTCTATATTGCAAGATTAACTGAAACACCGTGTTGAAATGCAGCTATACGATTGGTCAAAAATGCGTTTTAACATCTAAAAGTTCGATCTTTTATTCCGTGTAAGATATTCTACATTCAAATAACATTCATTGATTGATTTTCATCATCAGTGAAACTTGATGTCATGGAGCATTATACTCCTCTAAAACGCGGAATAATTATGTTCCTGTTGCTCGATTTCTTATTTTGGTGATTTGGATTGACCGGCAAAATCGCCTGATTTAACTGTTCCAACCTTCTTTCTTAGAGCTTATTTGAAGTCTTGCGTTTATGTGAAATGTGAAATAGCAAATATATCGCCGAAAGCCAGCTTAATAGGAAAAATTAAAAGGTCCAAATAAACATTATTCACACACATACACAACCGATTTTTTTCATTTACAAAAAAAGTTACAGCCTTAGGAAATCGAGCGATTACTTTTGCGTCACCCTGTATAAGCAAGCATACTTGAATATAATTTGGTAAGGATCGACTGCTCATTTGGTATGTTCAACCACGCGCCAAAATTTCGAGGACATAAAGCCCAGCATTGTACAATATTTCGAATAGAGTTAATACTGGGTTTCATTTAAATTAAATAAAAACTCTTACTATATCGGTGTCTGGTATAGACCCCAAAATTTCGACTACAAACTTTTTATAGATAATCTTGTAGAATCTATTTTGAATGTTAGAGCTTGCCACGGAACCTAGGTGACTTTAATATTAATTTAAACAAACCACCTAATCCCGCAGTTGTTGCTGTAGAAAACTCGAAGAAATCACAAAATTTTCAACAAGTCATTGATCAGAATACGCGTATAGGAAACACATATACCTCTCCTGGATCACATTTACGTATCCAGTTGTGATTTCGTCATTGAGTCAGGTTCACTCTCGTTTGAATGAGACGCAGATCATGTAACTCTGTCTAACATCAAAACGGAAAAATACTTTTCATAGAGATTTACCAAAAATTTCAAATATGAAAACTTAAAGATCTACCATTGGACAAAATTTTCAATTAATCAAATATAAATGAAAAAGTCGTTTTAATGACTAATCTTCTGTCTGATCTATTTAAATGTCACATGGTAATTTCTTAGGTAACTAAGCCCCCTGCAACTTGGCTAATATATAATTTAAAGGTAATGATCGCTAAACGTAATAAAGCTCTACAAACATATAAACGATCTTCAAAAAAGCTTCGGATTTCACATTCTAAAGAAAATTCTTGAATGTGAACATGGTTCTCTACAATAAACATAGTCTACGTTTAGAACGCTGTGATCCAAATAACATTATGTGATGCTGATGACTGCTAATAAGCACGAAACGTCCATCACTCTGCAAGCTTGTATAATTGCTTCTTTCTACTAAAAAGGTATATAAAAAACAGAATTCGTTTGATTATTTCAATCTTAGATCTACATCATCAATTGCAAACTTTGTTAGTAAGATTAATCTATTTTTCACTGTGTATTCCTAAATTGTAAGTTTCTTCAATTGACGCCGTAAGGTACTATGATACCATAACAGATTTGCCCAACAAACAAACTTTCAGTTTTTCCCAGTGGCAGCAGAATATCTGTATACAGTCATCATGTCAATAAAAATAAAGTCATTTAGACTTGATGGAATATCCATCCAGTTTTTAAAGTTATGTAGCCTTACTTTCTAAAGTATATTTTACTTGTAATAAATTCTTGCCTGGGTGAGAGAATATTCCCAGAAGTTAGTCAAAGACCTGAGACCGATAAGTTTACTTCTCCCATTCTTTCTAAAATTGTTGAAAAGATATTTGAATTCCCACACCGTGAACACTATTAAACGCAAACTTCTCCTGCCTATATTAAAATCAATTGGTATTGATACTAAAAGGACCCATAAACTATCAAACAATTTGCGCAATTGTGGGTGATGTTTGAGTTGTTGGACAAACTATGGTGTAAATACAAACATGTTTGAAATTATTTGCGGAACAGGTTTGATAGTGTATGGCCGATTTTGATGGCTATAATTTGTAAATATTTCCATCCTACTTGGTTCTTTTGTTGCTCCTCTCACAACAATCACAACATAATAAGTGGAGTTTAACAACAACTGTTTATTAATTAAAATGGCCTCTTCCAAAAATAAGGAATTTTCGAACTTAAATGAAGTTAGAGCAACACTCGACCTGGACGATGTTTGCGCAACAAGACTGTTTGATAGTGTATGGACCCTTTTAGGGGTTAAGTTTTGTCTCCTCCTGCTTAGTGAATAGGCCTCAAAAAGTGAAAATACACTGACTTGTGTATTGTCTCTTCATAGTGATGCGGCGCAAGAGTCTATACTTGGTCCGCTGTTATTCGCAATCTACACATTTCATCTTATGTCTGCAGTGGAATCTTGCAAATATCATTGTTATACGGACGACTAATAAATACCAATCTCGCTAATCTAAAAAGCTTTGCGAAAACTTATGAGCTGATAATAAATCCAAAGAAAAACGGAACTAATTTAGACTTTAAAAAATAATATCTTCCTCTAAAATCAATATTCAGAAATCGAAAATTTCTTAGAAAAAATGCTAAAATTATTTTGTGTGTCACTAACTCTTTCGGTTCTAAATTATTGTGACACTGTTTCTTATCATTTCTTCGTTCGAGAAGACGGTTTCCCTCAGTTGTTACCCACTGCCCGTTCGGGAAAACTAGTTGTTTTTTTACACTTCGAATGACAACTTAGTTGTGATATGCACATAAGTACAAAAAATTGAATTCAATTGTTAAAATAAGGTAACAGGAAACAGGAAAGCCACAAAATATTACAAATTTTGTGGAGATTACCATGTAGAAGAGTACTACGGAAGAATTCAGATCGCATTTACGAATGTCGACAGAAGTTGACATTCGGAAATACGAATTTTTGAGGTTATGTAAAGCCACTATACACACTCCGAATCGTTCGAGACAACCGAGTTAAATGTAACACTGCGTCACTGACACCATTAACTCGGTGTGATTTGTTATCTTCCATGAACGCACCCTTAAATCCATATATGTTTCTGTACTGCGAAAAGGAAACTTTTTTCTTTCAAAAATTTAAGTTCAATACAATTTCAGTAAACTCAGTTTACGATACGCATTAATTTTTAATTTTCATACTAGTGTCTATTAACTTTTCTGGTTGTTCGTTTTTGTAATTATGTATTGTAAAGTTGGGATGAAGCATACAAGACGATTTATTATTGTTATTATAATATTTTCTAAAATTTGATCTCATAAGTGGTAAAGCAACTTATTTTCTAAAAATTTTCGTGTGCTGGAAAATTTTTTGCTGACGTTATTTTATCTTGTGATAAATTCTTTTTTTTTAAACGTTGTGTTTGCATTGGATTTAGGAAAAATCCACGTCATTAGGTTTATCTAAATCGAGTTGATAATTTTTTTGAATTATATGGGTAATTATCATTAATAATTAAAAAATCCATTATGGAAACTAGAAACCATTTGTGTTTTTTTTAAACTGTCCTCAAATGTAGGTTAAAAAACCGTATTAACATTTAAAGAAAATCAACGTACGAAAGGTTAGTGTTGATTGTAAATAATTGTTGAGCATTGTAAAGTGTTCATAGGAAAAAATGAGACCCCACGTCAATAATAAATATTATTAATTACAGTATAACAATTGTGTGCAACTCGCAGTTTATTTCAACTAGAAATGATTAAATTACAAACAAGAAATTCCAATCAACTCGCTTTAACTCATGAGAATTGAGAATACGCTGCTATTTAAGCTGGAATGCGATTATGTATACCTAATACCTATATCCCGACTAAAGTTATTTATTAACATAAATAATTTAAATTTAATTTCAAATAAAACGACCTGTTTCGTTACGTATTCATTATCGACACAGCCTAATAAATTTTAACATTCCTAAAACTTCTCGCCTAGAAGCACTTGCTGGTTGCTGGTCTACATGCTAGAACTTTTTTTTTCGTGACGTGACCGTTCATTATAAAATGATTTTTATATTGTTTGAGCAAACAAGGTCTAAGTTGATCACCTTGCTGCTCGACCTATCTTTAGATGTATTCCAAAGCCAATAAAGAGATTAATGGCGTTTGCGATTAGTTTTGTCTTTCTTAGAATGCAACATTTCTGCTCTTTAATTACACCCAGCTTCATTAATATAAGGAAGTTGAGGAATATTGAATATTTATTGCTACAAGCCACAAACAAACAAGGTTACTTTCAAAGAATTTACTGAGATATCGGAAATGTATAATAATTTACAAGATTTAAACGTATTAGATTGTACTGCAATATAAGCTCAATAATTTAATTACGTTTTACACGTTTATTTTCCATGAGGAAGCATAAACCTCCGGGTTAAGTAATTCCAAGCTTTTTAGAGGATACTCGGGAAACCTTTCAACATTTTTATCTTAAGTTAAATCCACAGTTTTCTGCAGAAAATCCTGTTAACTCATCAAGCATTTTTCTGGTTTGATTGGATTACAATGTTTATTTATTTTTATAAGTAAAAAATGTATAGTTTCTTAAATGTTCATCAAATTGAAAATGGATAAATTAGATTAGATTATATAGGAGGGCGATTGGCTGCAAATGAACCTTACCGAACTGCGACCATTTTGATCTTTTGTTCAACCCTTACTCTAGTGGACTTCTGGGATATCTAAATGCTTAATAAAGCTGCTAGATCCTTAGGAGGCATAGCCTTGACTTCGTCTGGAATTAGAGTTGTCCAGCCAAAGTGATCAAATCTAGTGCGAGCCAATGCGTCGCATTCGCAAATGATGTGCTCCGAAGTTTCATCTTCTAGGCCACAGAATCTGCAAGTTTTAATTTCTGACTTAACCATTTTGTTGAGATGATACCTCAATGGGCAGTATCCAGTTAAAAGGCCTGTAATGAGCCACAGTTCGTTTCTGCTTAGGTTGAGAAGCTTTGTGGCTTTCTTGGGCGAGTATTCAATGAATTTCTTCGCCTGTCTTGAACCCGGAGTATGACTCTAGCGGGAAATTATACTATCCCTTTCCCACCGTATGATCTCCTCCCGTAGATGTGTCTTGTTCAGCCCACTGAATGGTTCTGGACCACTCGGTGTAAGGTTTGAGGCCGATCTCGCTAACTCATCAGCAATTTCGTTGCCTTCTATTCCCTGGTGGCCAGCACCCACATTAGGACAAGCTTGTTTTCTTTTGCCAGTTGCTTCAGGGATTGTCGACAATTTGGACTCAAGGGTGTGGGCCTTTAAAGTCCGAATCGTTGCCTGACTATCGGTCAACATGTATATTTGTGCTCCTTTGAGTCTCCGTCGTAAGCACTCCTGGGTACATAATTCCACAGCCAGAGTTTCTGCCTGCGTAATGGTTGGGGAAGTTCCCAAGGCCATGGAAACCCTATATCTGGGTCCATATATGCCTATACCTGTTCCTCTATTGGATTTGGATCCGTCCGTGAACCACAAGGATGCCTTGGGATCCAAGTGATTTAACGTGTGTTTTACCATATGGCGGTCTTGGACAACCACTTCAAATGGAGTTTCAAAGTCAAAACTTCTCGGCATTATATCCGATGGTTTAGTTATGAAGTCTGGTTTCAGAGATTCCAGAATCTTCAAGTGGCCTTGCAGGTTTCCACTTTTAAGGTTTTTGTTTTGGGAAATTCTTAAGGCAGCTAGCGGAGGGCCTGCAGATGCAGTGGAGAAAGGTCCAGCATTACCTTGAAAATGGATAAGTACTTAGTATTCCTATAGCAGTTCTGTTTTATCCATAGAGTCCAGAATTGTTTCCACTTTTGCTATAGTTAGTCTTCTCATAAATTACATTTTTTTAAAAGAATTTATATCAATTTTTTTCTCTTAACCGCCCACTATGTATAAATGTTTTTCAAATTAATTTGAATGTTATAAACGTGTGTGTTTTTTCTTGATTATTTAGGTAATTTATTAAAGGCACGCTAAGTGAATATTACTAAAATTTGGAGATTGTGGGTGTTGGGTGTAATCGTGGGCGAAGCTTTTAAACATCCTTTGCTGTTTAAACATTATTAAACAAATTGAAGTTGCACGAACTTCCTGCGGCGTGAGGTGTAAAAAGGATTACAGTACCTCCCATTGATTCTGTAAATTCTAATGATGTCATTTCATTTGGTTCAAAAAGGAGTGATGTCATCGCGTTTTTTTATTTAATGCATATTTCAAGAAACGTGTTTATTATTTAATGACTTAATAAAAACACTCAATTGCAATTAATACACTTACTTTTTTTATCAAAAGATTGAAGTGTTTAGGTTCGACTTGAGACTTGAAAAATAAGTGCAGTAATAGGTAAATATGTGCATGCAAATAAGCGCGTGATTGTTGAAGAAATTTCGCGGCCAGCACGTTGCGTTGCTTCTGTGGTAATAGAAGAAAAGGTTAAATTCTTTCCAAAGGCGTTGCTGTGTTGATCAGTCACGACTTTGAATCTGGGATGAAATCGTGCAAATTCCATTTTATGCGCAAGGAAATCAGGTGGATTTTTAATTTTTTATAATGCTAAACGTTCGCTTCTGAAGATTATCACCTTAATTAGAATTCAATATTTATCTTACGCAACTTACATCTCATGAGAATTAAAAGTGAAAGTAAAAAATTAACATACATTTATAATATATAAACAGTTTTTACCTAAAAGTCAAATTCATCTGAGTACCTAAAAATAGCAGGATTAAACGTGATTAACGGGAAAAGTGCATTCGGTTAAATCGATAATTTTTTGGCAAATATTTACTTTTTACTTCATAATTTAATGCACTGTAATATTGTGATAATAAAATTGTTTGTTATAAATATTTATCTAAAAAATAAAATGACGTATTAAATTCTCAAATGACTAACTACCATGGGAATATTACGTGTAAGTGATGTGTTTTACGTAAAAAGTGAAATCATATAGTCATCATAGTAACTTCTAGGGAAAGATTGTTTATAATTTTAATATTCGAAAATAACTTTATTTAATGGAATTTCAGTATTTACGACTATAAGTAGGAAATTTTCCACTGTTACAGAAATTTTTTCTTGACTCTATCCACAGATTTTTACTCCATTCACATGTACTCAGCAGACATTCTTTGATCAACGGACATTTGCTCGGCAGAATATTTGTTCTACAGAAAATTTACTTGACAGAACAATTCGTCAGTATAATGCAGAACTATCCTAAGTCAAAAACCACTTTTTCTCGGGAGGAAGTATCTTTTAATGTTAAGGGGGGATATCAGTATAGGGAACTAAAAAAATTGATGTTATTTTGGGACGAATTTGTGGGTAAACAGTGTACCGGAATGAAAATCTGAGCTCATATTCGAATTTATTAGTCTTTAAACTTCAAAACTAAATTCTTCTCGGTGCTGTGGCCTTTCCTTTATAGGTCTGAACGAAAATCAAACTTAAATGGTGGGATTTCTCCAAACAGAACGAAACGTCTGAAAAATGTGGGGGTTTAATTTTTTACTACATAAACAAATCAATTTTTTAAAAATATTTGGACTTTCCTAGCAGAATAAAAAGTTATTTACACAGCTTATTAAAAACTAATGACATATTTTTATTTATTTGTTAAAGTATGCACTTAAAAATCTCTGTAAAAACTATTAAATAAAGTAACAATTGTTTTTTCGAGGATCCTCCACTTAAATCACTTAAGTTATGTAATGGCTTATCGTTTCCAATTTAAATACACTTTAAATTAAAGTTTTTAAATTTTTAACTTAATATGTACAATCACGTGCAAATATATCGAGGCACAAAAGAAACATTGTCAGCCAATAGCAAGCCATCACGACACGAGTAGACACGAAAGAAATGACTTAAGATGCGGGCGGGGTCATTTCAAATTTCGTGTGACTCGTGTTTCCCAAGGGCCAGAATATGTCATTTATGTCCTCGATATCTTTGGGCGTGATTGTACTTATTAGGAATGTAAGGAACAATATTTAATTTACGATGTATGAGATTATATCAGAATTTTGAAACTGATCATGTTTGTTACAAATATTTAAGGAGTTAACAATAAAGCTCGTGTGTAGTTGTACTGATAAAAGGTATTTATTCAATCGATTACGTGGTCATGAAAGAATGTCAATTATTGTGCAAGGATCGTGTAAAATAACGATTAACTCATTCCAATTTTTCAAAACCACAAATCTTGTCCTTTTAAAGACAATCTTTAATTAATAATCTTTATTTATAAAAGACATTAACAATTCTATCCTCGACCAACATTGTATTTTTAGTTTAACTTGCGGTGTATTGTATTTAAAATTATTATTACTACCATGAATTTTTTGCTGATAATATTATTTGCATAGACTGATAAACAATTGGGCTCTGGCAAGCCTTGAATGTTAAAAAATTCTGATTACTAAATTTAAGCTAATTAAAAGTTGATTAATGTTAGGAATTTACTTTTACGAGGTTTTATATTCATTTATTACAATCGTAATATGAGATAATGTCATACAATAAATTTTAAAACGTAGTATAAGATATATCTTGATAAATTCACTTTTATTTTTGCAATAATTATGATAAATTTTGGTATTTTTTTCTCGCAACTATCGACGCAACTGGTTGCTTGATCCACCGTGAAAATATGCGAATTATTAATTTTATTCTAATTATAATATTGATATTGTGAGTTGAAAGCAAATAAAGATAAAAATTTTACAACGCTTTTTAACAATTTCTATTAGTTCTGTGTAGAGATTAGAATCGAGTTTGTTGCAGTTCATGTTTAAAAGAGTGCGCGCTGTTGAAACATTTTTACAACATTAATTCCTGATTCTCGAGTTATCGGATAATAACTTTAAATGCAATAATAAAAACAAGGAGCTGTGACATACTTATATACCTGTTGACCGTGAATTCTTGTGTGCTTGTCTACGGGGCGCCTGCCTATGTTTACTTACGCAACCAAACGCATTTTTGCTGATTAAACCTTGAGGTAAAGAAGGGATTCCTTAGATGACTATCTTTTTGCTTTCGTATGATTTATTACCTGCAATTTATGCGAAAATTTGTCTCCAGAGGCCATAAAGGTCGTTAGTTTTTATAGAGGAAATTGTAAATATTCACCTTCATAAAAGAAGTTTTTACAAGTAAAAAACGTGACAATTTTATTTTGTTAATGTGGGAGTTTTATATTACTACTATCATAAATTTTGTGAAATTTAAAACCTTAATATCCTTTCCAATTTTCCTACTCTGAGCGTTGATTGAAGTATTAGGAAGATAGTCCACCACCGTGTTGAAAAGCGTATACGAGCAGTCCTCAAGGACAATCTGATTTCGTATCGATAGGTGCTGCCCCGAGTTCCATTCGGATTTCGGCTGAACTATTCTAACATTTTTGAGTATTCAAGGCATATTCTAGGTGGTTTTCTGGGATAGTCTCGCTTCTCGCAACGCTCTCGCCTAGTTACCGGCAATTTATGATCCCTCGTAAATTTAGTTTTCCAGCTGCATGTGCTTTGTCTCCTCTTTCAGAACTTTTTGTTATCAAACAATATCAATTCGCAAAGTGTAAAAAGGATATTTTTTAAATTCTTCTTAATAAGTGTGTTTAGAAGATTTGGAATTCTTTTTATATTTTGAAATTTAATGTTTTTTATACAATGTATCTTGAAACAATAAAATAAAAAAAAAATAAAAAAGCACATCTCCTTTGGCATTTAAAAACCTTAATAAACATGATAATTTGGATGTTATAACTTAAAAAACGGCCCAAATCGTGTTGCAAGAAAAATCGCTTCTAAACAAACACCTTAAAAATTAATTTATTTTTACAGTTATTTTTGCTCTAATTTTTAACACTTAAAATAAAGTAAACAATGTAGCTTTCATATTTTTTATCCGATTTAAATAAGAGATGAATTTATTTTAATGAGTAAAAATAAAATTACAAAAAACATTAAAAATGTATTCGTTTTATTGGTTGAAATTACACTTGGAATTATTTTTTTACTCTTATGTTGTCATTTGAAAATCAAAAGATCTCGGATGTTTTCAGAAAAAAGAAAAATCTTTTAATATCCAAATATAGTATTTAGTCAACCATTTAATTTGATATATCACTTATTTAAATCGGATAAAAAACACATGCTAATACGTCGTTGGTCGTTATTTTCGTGCTCACCTCGGTATAATATTTTAGAAGATTGAATTGATAATGTGGAGTATTAATATTAATTACTTCTAATTTATTAAAAAAAACTAAATGATTCTTTATTCATCACATTTCATGCCATTTTCTTGTATATTTTGTTACATTTCAAATATATGTACCTAATTTTACGAACACAATCAATATTAATAGAAGTAAAAATTAGATACCTTATAAATTAAAAAAATGTACAAGATATGTAGGTTATTATTCTTACTGCCACAATCTGAACCTTTGGTACCTTGTTGGTTGTTGGAGACTTTTTTAATAGAAATAAATTTTATATGTGAACAAGTATACATATATTAAAATTTGCAATTTGAAACTTAATTTTTTGATGTAATTCTATGGAATAAAATTTAGAAAAAATCAAATATCAAGAATCAAGTCTATTAGGTATGGTTTTTTTTGTTATGAGATATGTTCCACCGAAAATGTTAATTTTACACATAAATACACAATTAAAGAGTGATTCGAAAAAACAACAATAAAAATCAAAATTTCAAAAAAGTAGTCTGCACGTTCGAAAAAAATTTGTATGTGCAAAAGTCTTGATCAGAACACCCCGAAAAAAGATAATCCACCCGAAGGTATTTTCGATTGGACCCCCCTAAGTGCTGTAAACTATCTCGAATCTCTTCAAATTTTAAAATATTGCTAGACAAAGGATAAAACTCCGCAAAATTTTAACCCTTTGCTTCAGAAAAAATCAAACGTAAAATGTTCAAAAAATTGCGCCAAACGCGGCTGATTGGTACTACAGTTTCCAAAAATCATTAAATTTTTCTACACTGCCTTATAAAATAATAATTTCTACAACGGATAGCGCGTAGGAAATTTTTATTTTCGAAGGGGTTCGGAAGTAATGCCTAAATCAACTTGAAATTTTAAATTTTGGGGTGAGTGGCTCCCATCGGGCCATTTTTTAACCGATTTTCAATTTTAAAGGTTCGTTTGAATCTACTTCCCGAACCAAAATCGTCCACGCATAGGGTTTTTTGAATTTCCAAAAAATAACGAAAAACTATTTTTTTTAAGATCGCCTTTGAAAAAGTCGTAATTTTTGACGCGTTTCGGTCTATTCAACCCCTCAAATTTTATTTTGCCCCAACGTAATGTACATTTTCAGAAAGCTTTCAATGTCCACTTTAAGACAAAAAAGGCTTAATTCGTTATCTCTTTTCGTTATCGAGTTATGGCCGAAATAGTTGCAAAAACATGCAAAGTCTCCGTTTGGAGCCAAAATTGCGGCTTGAAATTTTTCACAAAATAATTAATATCTTCGAAACTATTCGATCCACCAGGACGACTGATAACTTAAAATTCGCACCCTCATCTCCCCCACCAAATTCCGTGAAAATTTTAATTTTCGGTTTAAAATTGCGTCGTCCAGGGCCGTCTTTGTACCAAAATTTTGCCAAAACTTTGCGAATATTTTCCAAAAGAATGTTTAACCAAATATTTTTTAAAACGCGTCTATCCATGGTGTTTACCTTTGGTAAAAATTTGAAATCGCTAACCTTTATAGTTTTCAAGAAAAACAATAAAAATCGATTTCCAAGAAAAATTTCAAGCCTTAAAAATATCTCAAAAATTTTTTTTTCGAATTCTTTCAAAATCGACATCGCAAATGAAAGATAATAGAACATGGATGAAATTTAGGGGGTCACTTGCCCTCTTCACCGGCAAAAAAAATTTTACATCACAAAAACTCAAAAAAATCAATTTTTTTTAGGTAATGTACCTTAAAAAATAATTAAATTTTAAAAAAATTAATAAGACAATAACGATAATTTTTAGAAACTTATCTGTACGAATTATTGTTTCTTAATTTTAGTTATTAAGCGAAATATTAATTTTTAACAATACACTTTTACTCATATTTTAGAATGCCACATTTTCCATAAAAATTCATTACTTTTGAACAAAAAGTTGTAGAGCCTTGAATTTTTTTTTCTTATTTCTTTATACTGCAACCTAAAATTTTTAACTTTCAAATTTTTAATTTGAAACGCTGCACCCTTGTCATTTCACTGCTAATTTCGTAAAAAGCTTTTTTATATTTAAGAAAATGTCCAGCCATGGTATTTATATTTAGCAAGAAAATTTAAATTGGTAACTTCTATAGTTTTTGCAAAAAAAATAAACAGATTCTCGAAAAAAATTTCATGTCTTAAAAAATCTTAATCTAAACAGAAAACTTTTTTAGAAAACACGAGTTTGGTTGAAGCCCTCCTCTAGAATTCAAAAATATGAGTTGTCAGAAAATGATTATTAATTATTAGCATTTATTATGTAGTTTACCAGCAGGTACAATTTTTTGATAAAAAGCTACTCTTTTTTTTATTATTTGGATTTAGAAACATTAAAATATACATATTGATAATATTTTTTATAACTTGATTTTGATTTTTATTTTATATTTCTGTTATTTTTCCGTTTTCATTTATTATAAAAGGTAGAAAAAGTAAATACCTTTAATTATTTTAAAAGAGTTTACTTAATTAAAAATGTAAAATACTCCATATTCCCGATTGTTTCTCTTGTCTCTTGTAGATCGTTTTTATGGAATTGTATGGAATGTCCACCGCGCTACCTGCTCATTCCTTTAGTCCCTGAACATCTGTTGTCTTTCAACTGCTTTGAACGCACGTGTCTTTCAAACATTTCAAATTCTAAATAGCCTAGTTTCACACCAATCTGAATACAGATCTAAAAACTTTTTGTACCCGGCGATAGAGGGAAAACGACCGACGCGCTGCACAGCGGCCGGTACATCGTCCGCATACGAAATTGTCCATAAGGTGGACTATCTTCCTAATACTTCAATCAACGCTCTGAGGGCTTTTATGTGTATAATTTTGGTTTGAACCATATTGAATACTTCAATAAGGGTCATTTTAATAGCAGTTCGCGCAAAAATCCCATTACGTATGTAGGTGATTTGGTTACCAGTGGTGAATGTATAATTTTGTAATTATTCAGGAATTAAAATTATGTTTATTTAATTTTTTTTAATTACAAGCATTTGTAGAAGATATGGTTATAATTTTCGTATTAATCACTGTTTTCAATTATTTTCAGCGCCTTAATCTGAAATAAATTACGTGCTTTTCCTCGATAATTTAACTGTAACATTTCGCAATTAATAAAAAGGCGATTTCAGAGCCTTTTAAGCCGCGCAACGAAATAAAATGCCATGTTTAATTCTTCACGTATAATTAAGTCATTTCAAGTTCATTCATCTGACATGTTTCATGCCTCATTGTGATTAGATTAACTGCAATTTTTTAGATAGTGTTGCTGCAAAGTTCACATGGCCAGGTTAAATGGTGCTTTGCTACTTCCATAATTATTGTTATTGCTTGCATACCAAATGCAATTCTCCTTTCACTCACCATATTATACTAATTTATTATTTATTGCTATTTGCCTGTTCGTTATTATTACGCCTAGGCGTCTCATTTTTATTTTAACTTAACATTAATCATTATAATGATTTATTTTTGATAAGTTATACAATTATTTTTATTACTTTATTGCAAAATCTAACTATACATATACAGGGTGATCATTTGCAAACGAGCTTTTCTTGAATATTTTTCCCTTGTATAACGAACGATTCTCAACAAAATAGCGTGTAGCGTGTACCCGACTTTTTCAGCACCCTGTACAAAAAATAAATACTTATGGTTAAGAATCGTTTTCTAAATAGCCTCCTACGGGCTCATCGATAACTCATAAACTACTTTATATTTTTGTACCAAAATTTAGTGGCATTTAAAAATATTGATAATAAGCAAAATAAGAGAAGGAAATTAAAAAATATTAACAGTAAATGTATTTTTAAGGGCCCTAAAGTTCACCTACTTTTATTATTAAAAATTAAGGCATGTTGTTAAATTTCTCCGAATTTGCTAAGCCTTGAAATAAATTGGTACCATAAACATGAAAAACAAATTTCTATGACTGATTTTTCACTCACACGAGCTCTAGCGGTCCGCATTATTGACTGATAATTTGCAACGAAGTTCCATAAAAGTGGATTGGATTTTTTATCATCGTAGCTCCTCAACAAATCTTTTTCCTTTTTTAAGACAATTTTTGTGTAATGATTCTTACATTTTTATGAAGTTTCAAGCAAGATGAATAAATAGGATTTTTATTGAATTTTTCTAGAATTATTTTGATTTTTTACTTCTCTCCTCATGTAAATAGATATATTATAATTAATTGTGAAGAATTTTTTAATTCTTCCTTCAAGGATATTGAATTTGTATGCTTTTCTACTTTTATGTTTTCTCCTGAACTATAAAGAAGGTCTTGTACTTTTTCCAGTACACTCACTTGTAAATGAAACCACTGACTTTTATTACTTACAGTATTAAGTTTCGTGAAACCCTCTAAATGCCATTTACATACACACATTTACAATGCAAACTAAAATATTTAATGAAATAAGTGACTTGCTTACCTACAATAAAAATATGCACAGATTTTATTTTTAATACTACTTTAAGTTATATTTAGAAACTCGCCAGATATTTTTTTTATATTTTGCTAAACTTAATTTTGAGTTTGAATACCAAAAATATAACATAATACTATTTTGATTTGAATTTTTTTTACTCAAATCATGGATTTATTAACGTTTTTTGTGATAACTTCGAAATAAATCGATAGAAAAAAATCGAAAAGGTCGTATTAATTAGATTTCATGAAAATACAACAAATGAAACAGTTTTCAAATTTTTTTAACGAGAAATAAAAAAGTTATAACACATTTTGCGTTTTTTCGGAAAAATAACATTTTTTGTGGCAATTTCGAAATAAATTGATAGAAATAAATCGAAATGGTCTTATTAATTAGATTTCATGAAAATACAACAAATGAAACAGTTTTCAAAATTTTTAACGAGAAATAAAAAAATTATAACACATTTTGTATTTTGCGTTTTTTCGTAAAAATACGGTTTTTCGTGATAATTTGGAAATAAATTGATAGAAAAAAATCAAAACTGTGTTACTAATTAGATTTCATGAAAATACAACAAATGAAACAGTTTTCCCAATTTTTTTTTAGAAATAAAAAAGATATAGATTTTTGTATTTTGGGTTTTTTCGTAAAAATAACATTTTTTGTGATAATTTCGAAATAAATCGATAGAAAAAAATCGAAACGGTCTTATTAATTAGATTTCATGAAAATACAACAAATGAAACAGTTTTCAATTTTTTTTATAGAGAAATAAAAAAGTTTCAGCACTTTTTGTATTTCGCGCTTTTTCGTAAAAATAAAAAAATTTTGTGATAACTTCGGAATAAATCGCTACAAATTTTTTGAAACAGTCATATTTATTAGATTTCATGAAAATACAACAAATAAAACAGTTTTCCCAATTTTTTTATTTAGAAATAAAAAAGTTATAGATTTTTGTATTTTGGGTTTTTTCGTAAAAATAACATTTTTTGTGATAATTTCGAAATAAATCGATAGAAAAAAATCGAAACGGTCTTATTAATTAGATTTCATGAAAATACAACAAATGAAACAGTTTTCAATTTTTTTTATAGAGAAATAAAAAAGTTTCAGCACTTTTTGTATTTCGCGCTTTTTCGTAAAAATAAAAGTTTTTTGTGATAACTTCGGAATAAATCGCTACAAATTTTTTGAAACAGTCATATTTATTAGATTTCATGAAAATACAACAAATAAAACAGTTTTTATTTTTATTTATCGAGAAATAAAAAAGTTATAGCAGGTTTTGTGTCATTTAAAAAAAAACTTTTTTTTCGTAAAAATAAGGTTTTTTTGTGATAACTTCGAAATAAATCGATAGAAAAATTTGAAAACGCCCTTACTAATAAGATTTCATGAAAATACAACAAATGAAATAGTTGTCAAAATTTTTTATCGAGAAATAAAAAAGTTATAACACTGTTTGTATTTTGCATTTTTTCGTAAAAATAACGTTTTTTTGTGATAATTTCGAAATAAATCGATAGAAAAAAATCGAAACGGTTTTATTTATTAGATTTCATGAAAATACAACAAATGAAACAGTTTTCAATTTTTTTATAGAGAAATAAAAAAGTTTCAGCACTTTTTGTATTTCGCGATTTTTCGCAAAAATAAAAGTTTTTGTGATAACTTCGGAATAAATCGATAGAAATTTTTTGAAAAAGTCATATTTATTAGATTTCATGAAAATACAACAAATACAGCAAGTTTTGTCATTAAAAAAAAACAATTTTTCGTAAAAATAACGTTTTTTTGTGATAACTTCGAAATATATCGATAGAAAAATTTGGAAACATTTTTATTTATTAGATTACATGAAAATACAACAAATGACACAGTTTTCAATTTTTTTTATCAGAAAATAAAAAAGGTCAATCAGTTTTTGTATTTTGCGTTTTTTCATAAAAATAATTTTTTTTGTGATAACTTCTGAATAAATCAATTTAAGTAAAAAAATATTTAAAACTTTATCATTAATTAAAAAAAAAGATAGGTATATGACCTTAGTGATCTTTAAACTTTCACACACTTATGTCATATCTTAATAAAAACTTTTGCAAATTTTAATATTTTTATACTTCTTAATGTAAATAAATACAAATTTGATTTAAATCCCCTGCTTTCACCAAAATATTATTTTAAGCATTTAAAACACGAATGTATAATTAATTTCTTTGGAAAGCAAATTAAATAATTCATTAAACTTGCTCGTACAACTTAATGTTTATTTATAATTTAAAGCAAACTTTTGGAATATATTTGTCACTTGTCCTTTCTTGCTTAAATTAACATTTAATAATTTAATTATTTTATTAACAGTCTAGACTTTACAGTGACTTTTAAGAAAATGTTAACAAAAACAAATATTCTTACTCAACCAGGACGAAAACACAATTTATTAAAAAACAAATAAACTTTAGTAAGCTGCAAAAATATGAATTTGAATTGTTCAAGCAATTTTATGACATTAATTACCTCAAATCTTTAATAACAATTTTTATTAAGTTAAAAACATCATTTTATAATTATACAGGGTGTCCCGTTCGTGGTTCACCAAACGTCAAGGTTAGAAAGATTTATATGCAAATTTTATCAAGAAAAAACCAAAAAGGTGGGGGTCTATCTGTTATGGTTTGAAAGTTACAGGGGTTTGAATTTGCCATCGTCCGTTTTTGCCTGATATCAGTAAATGATCAATAGTTGCTTAATAATCAATTTTTATAAGCAAAAGTTAAATTTTGATGGCTTTTGAAACAGTTGTATTATTAAATAATGGCAAAAATGAAGGCGCACCTCAATTGTAACTAACTATGCTTTGAATCAATTCTCATAGGAATAAGTTTAGAAGGCTACAGTTAGTGCATAAAAAGAGTTAGGGTTTCAAAATTTTTCATAATTTCTAGAGAATTTAACGAATTTTTAGAAAATTAAAAAAAAAACAATTTTTTCTGGACTTTTTTTCTTTTCGATTTTTTTTTAATACTTGATAAACGATTTGTGTTTTATCATTGTTACCAATGGAAGGAGGATACTTTCAGCTTTAAAATTATATTTTTTTAAAATCTTTTTACTAAGTTTTTAAGCAGCTATTGACCATTTACTGATTTCTGGCAAAAACGGGCGATGCCAAATTCAAACCCCTGTAACTTTCAAACCATAAAAGATAGACCCCTACTTTTTTGGTTTTTTCGTGATAAAATTTGCTCTACTTTCTAACCTTGACGTTTGGTGAACCACGAACGGGACACCCTGTATTAATTGGCGATTCAACTTAACTATATCCCCCTTGGCACGGAAATAATGAAATGGCGTCATATTTGGGTTTGGTCGTTTGGTTTTGACCTAAAACTGACGTCATCGTAAAATTGCTTGCCTTATTTTTTCAATTTCAACCACATTACCAAAAAATCTGGATGTTTTTTTAAAATTTTTATTTATCTTTTCAGTTGGTAGTGAGGTGCATTATGAGCAAAACCGAGAAGAAACAACACCTCTCCGAACTAACATGACGCAGAGGGATGAGGTGCAAAAGTTCGAGCACGGCCGTATCAAGGTCCTGCAAGAGGAACGACTGCACATACAAAAAAAAACTTTTACAAAATGGATGAACGCTTTTTTGCAAAAGGTAAATTATTGGGGCGCGTAGTCACGGATATGACGGCGAACTTAAAACGTTCGTTTTTCGTGTAGGCGCCTTTAATAAAGCAATTTCTGAAAAAAAACATCTAAAATCGAATACATTAAAAACTTTAATTAGGAATAAAAAATGATTTATATGCAAATTAATATTGTGTAATTGGAAAATCATTAATTGGGGGCGTTATAAAAAGGTTACTGTTTAGAAAATAATTAAATTTATTGCTTGCATCATGATTACTGTACCAACAATTTATAAATCATAGAAATTAATAATCAATTAATTAAATTCAGGGTCAACATTCCTAGTGACTTTCTGAAATTTATAAATAATTTGTGTACAGTGACACTTTTGGAAATAAACATTTTACACTAATTTATTTGTTGACTCAAATCCGTATGATTCATTTTTATTACAGGCGCGATTAGAAGTGGACGACCTTTTTACAGATCTAGCGGATGGGCGAAGGCTACTAAAACTTTTAGAAATAATTTCAGGGGAAAAATTGGCAAAACCGAACAATGGGAAAATGCGGGTACATAAAATCGAAAACGTCAACAAAAGTTTGGCGTTTTTACACACAAAAGTTCGGTTGGAGAGCATCGGTGCTGAAGACATCGTCGATTGCAATCCCCGATTAATCTTAGGTTTAATATGGACAATTATTTTAAGGTTTCAAATTCAAGAAATTGAAATTGATGTCGTAAGTTATCTACTAAATTATAATTTTCAAAGATTCTTATAAACATTTTTTTAATAAAGGATGAAGAAAATGAAAGTTCTGAAAAGAAATCAGCCAAAGATGCATTATTATTATGGGCTCAGCGTAAAACGCATGGTTACCCTGGGGTCCAAATTAATGACTTCAGTAACTCTTGGCGAAGTGGTTTAGGATTTAATGCTTTGATACATTCACACCGCCCAGATTTGTTTGAATTCAGTAATTTGCAACCATCGAAACATATTGATAATTTAAATCACGCTTTTGATGTAGCTAATAATGAATTAGGAATTCCTAGATTACTTGATGCTGAAGATATTGATACCAATCGACCTGATGAGAAGAGTGTTATGACCTATGTAGCTTCTTACTATCACACATTCGCGCGAATGAAAAATGAAGTGAAAAGTGGTCGAAGGATAGAAAAAATTATCAAACAAATGTCTGAAGCTGATAAGATGAAGGTGAATTATGATGTACTCACAAGTGATTTATTAGAGTGGATTCAAATTAAAATACACGAATTGGAAAATCGTGATTTTCCCAATTCGTTAGAAGGCATTCAACAACTTTTACTTGCCTTTGGTGTTTACAGAACCAGAGAGAAGCCTCCAAAGTATAAAGAACGCAGTGAAATTGAGGCCTTATTTTTCAACATTAACACACAATTAAAGGAACTAAAACAACCGACTTTTATCCCAAATGATGGAAAATTACTTCAAGATATTGAACGAGCATGGGATCAATTAGAACGCGCAGAACACAGTCGAGAATTAGCATTAAGAACCGAATTACGACGGCAAGAACGCTTACAACAGTTAAGCATTAAATTTGAAAAGAAAAGCATATTACGGGAAAGTTACTTAAAGGAAATGATACAAGTCTTATCTGATCCCATATACGGTTCCAATTTAGCCAAAGTTGATGCAACAGTGAAAAAACATGAAGCCATTTCAGCAGATATTTTAGCACGAGAAGAACGCATCCACGACTTAACACAAATGTGTGAAGAATTAACCAGAGAAAATTACCGATACGCTGAAAAAATCAAAGAACGCGAAAATAAAGTTGTCAAAAAATGGAAGGATGTTTTAGCGCTTTTAGATAAACATAAAGTTAACTTAAATCATATGGGAAATGTGATGTCTTTACTTAGGGAAATTGACACAAATTTAACAACCGTTTATCAGTTGACTGCTGATGTCATGTCTGTTGATACTGGTGTGCATTTATTCGCAGTTGAAGAATTATTACAGAAGCATGCTCTGCAAGAGCTTCAAGTAACATCACTTGAGGAATCAGAAAAAAGATTAAAACGCTTGGGTGAAAAAATTGCTTCTCAATCACCAAACGAGGAAGAGATTCTTAAGAAAAAATTAAATGAACTAACCAACGCATTTAAAGATTTACAGGTACCTAATTCCCCCCACTTAATTTATTAATTAACTTATGGGTGTAACCTATTTTTTAGAATCAATGTGTTCTGCGAAGAGCTCTACTTGAAGAAGCCCGAAATTTCTACCAATTCCTACAAGATGAAGAAGAAGAAGAAGCTTGGTTAATTGAAAAGCAGCGAATTTGCTTAGCAGGAATCATTGCAAAAGATCTACCTGGTGTGTTAAGACTTCAACAAAAACATAAACTGCTAATGGATGAAATTAAGCTGCGCAAAAATAAATTTGATCAGCTGGATAAAACAGGCATGCAATTGATAAAGGAAAATCATCCAAGGACTGTTGAAATTCAACAACACATTGATAAGAATAAGAAAGAATGGGAAACTTTAGAGAAGTTAGCGAATGAGAGGATGAAGCGGTTGCAAGATGCTGCTGAAGCTTATCAATTTTATGCTGATGCAAATGAAGCTGATTCTTTCTTATTGGAAAAGAAATCGATTTTATCATCGAAGGATTATGGATCAGATGAACCAAGTGGTCAAGCTTTATTGCAAAGGCATAAAGATTTACAAGGCGAATTGAATGCTTATGAAGGTGATATACAAAGCTTAAATAATCAAGCTGAAAAATTGATTTCTTCAGGAATATCCAATCTTGATTTAACAGCTGAACCTGAAGTCTCTGAACCAGTCGAGGAAATAGTTTATGAAACTAAGTATGTCATCGTAATACAACTAATAAAATAAAATACTAATTTCTTTAATTTCAGATTAGTGCCAGTAGAAGTAGTTGAAGAAGAACCTGTGGAAAAAATTGAACACAGAACTGTAATACAAGAACGTAAAGTGCCTCAAGTTAAAGCCTTATACCCTTTTAACGATCATGGTCTTACAATGGCTAAAGGTGAAATAATGTATTTATTAAACAAAAGCAATCCAGATTGGTGGTGCGTTCGTAAAGCCGACGGTACTGATGGTTTTGCTCCCGCAAATTACGTCCAGGAAATTGAGCCGCGAATTATACAAATGAAAGTTAATAAACCAGAAAAAGTTAAAGTACTACAAAAAGTAAAGAAGACCAAAATGGTACCTCAACAAGTTCCAGTAAAAGTGATGAAAGCTCCAAAACAACTTAAACCAAAAGTTGATGACAGCAATAGCGTACCGAAAAGACAGAAGAAAATTAATGAAACTTACAAAGAATGTCAAGACATGGCGGTTAAAAGACATGCTCTATTAGAAGATGCTATTCGCTTATTTGGATTTTACAGAGAATGCGATGATTTCGATAGGTGGATGAAGGATAGAGAAAAATTGTTGAAAGTAGATGATCGTACACAGAATGTGGAACAAGCGGCCCGTAAACATAAGGTAATTATTTTTATTATGACTACATTTAGCTCGAGAAGGTCAAGCCAGCTTGAATTCGGGCTTGATTTGACCTTTTACATGTACTTCATGTAGAGGTCAAGCTGGGTTGAGTTGCTCGAGATAAACGCAGTCTATGAAGCTCGAATTTTTGTTTCATTTATTTTTTAGAAATTTGTTACTGATTTATCTGCAAGTAAGAAACGCTTGGAAGGAATTGAGGCTGAAATTAAAGAGTTCGAGAAACAAAATCACTCCCAAATTAAAGAAGTTCGAGCGAGGTATAAACAAATATTATCATCTTGGGAGAAGCTTAAAAAATTAATGGCTGAGAAGGAAAAAAGTCTTGAAGGTGCAAGTATCATAGAAATATTTGTAAGTGCTTGTGAAGAAGCTAAAGAACGGATGGAAGAAAAATTGACTCATCTAGATTCAGCAGTTTTGGGTGTGGATTTAAAAACTGTACAAGCTTTACAGCGGCGTCATGAACAGTTGGAACGAGAGATAACACCTATCGAGAAAACTGTTAATGACATAAATAGTTTGGCTACATCAGTAAAATCATCAAACCCACAAGAAGCCAAAAGAGTTGCCAAAAAAGAAGAAGAAATTAAAGAGTTGTGGGCGCAAGTTAAAGTTAAAGCTTTAGATAGACGAAATGGGTTAGAAAATGCTGTTGGTCAACAAATTTTCACCAATAGTTCTCAATCATTACTAGCCTGGGTCGCGAATATTAAAAAACAATTGAATGCTGATAATAGTGTAAGAGATGTTCAAACTGCTGAAGGTTTATTGAAGAATCACCAGGATTTAGGCGAAGAAATTAAAGCAAGGAATGATGAGTAAGTTGGCACAAATAAATATCTTATCTTAAAGATTTATTCAAAAACTATTTTTTAAGGTTCCAACAATTAACAGACCTGGGTGATAAGCTTCTTGTATCAAATCCAAATTTGAGTGATGTTACTGATAAAATTAATAGATTAAATGAAGAGCAAGCGGCGATTCAAAGAGGATGGAAAGAAAAGCAAAATTGGTTACACCAATGCTTAAAATTACAGAAATTTAATAAAGAAGCCGATAAAATTGATGCAGCCACTTCTAGTCATTTGGCTTTTCTTGAATTTTCGGATCTTGGAGTAAGTTAATGCATTAATATTGCTCACTTATATTGTAAATATTTTCAACAGAATTCCCTGGATGAAGTGGAAGCTCTATTAAAACAACACCGAGCTTTTGAAAACACTCTCATGGCTCAAGAATCTGGAATATCCACCTTCAATAAAACAGCTGATGTTTTAATTAATGAAAAGCATTACTATAGTCAAGGAATTGATGATAAACGTAATCAAGTGTTACAACGTAGGCAAGTTGTTAAGGAAAATTCACAAAGTAGGAGTAATGTGTTGGAAAATTCAAAGATGTATCAAGAATTCTGTGCGCAAGTTTCTGATTTAAAAGCTTGGCTTGCAGAGAAATTAAAAACGGCATCAGATGAGAGTTACCGCGATTTAAATAACTTAAAACGCAAATTACAAAAACATGAGGCATTTGAGAGGGAATTGCGTGCTAATGAAGGCCAGTTAAGACTAGTCAATAAAATGGGGCAAGCTTTAATAGCGCAAGATAGTTATCGTAAGGATGACGTAGCCCAAACTTTAAAAGATTTGAATGATGAGTGGCAGAAATTAGTAGGAATTTCTTATGATAAAGGCCGAAAATTGCGACAAGCGGAAAATCAGTATGATTACAATATCGCAATTGAAGACGTGAACATTAAATTAAATGAAATTGATAAGAAATTAAAAAGTACTCATGTTGGTACAGACATGCGTTCCTGTAAAGACTTGCTTAAAAAACATGAGATGATTGAAAGTGAATTAACTGTATGTTCCCATCGAGTTAAAGAATTAGAAAATACTAGTAAGGAAATGATGCATAATGATCATTTTGATTCAGCTGCCATTAAGAAAAAGGTGATTTCGTGCCAGAATCGTCAGCAATCCTTCAGTCCTTTGGCTAAAACGCGAAGGGAAGCTTTGGAAGAAGCCTTGAAGTTTCATGTTTTCAATTTTGAACTTGATAATGAGTTGCAGTGGATTAAAGAACATATGCCACAAGCATCTTCAGATGTGCTTGGACAAAATTTACACCAGGCCCAGAATTTATATAAGAAACATAAAAAGTTAGAAAATGAAATTGTTGGTCATCAGCCTGTTATTGATAAAACTCTGGAAAGTGGACAAAGTATCATTGGTCAACATCATCCTGAAGCCAATGTTGTAAGTACTTAATATAAATAAAATAATAGTAATCATTTTTCTAATCACTCGAAGGTAAAAGAATTGTGTACAACATTAAAATCTAATTGGAATGAGTTGAAAGATAAAGCTGCAGAACGCGACCAAAAGTTGGAATTATCTCTAAAAGCTCAAGAATATTTCTTTGAAACAAATGAGGTTGAATCGTGGTTGAATGAGCGAAAGGACATCTTGCAAAGTAATGATGCTGGAAGAGATCGTGATGCAGCTACAAAATTATTAACCAAACATAAGGTAAATTTAATAACTTTAGTTATTTTTCCCGCAAAAAAATACGTCACAAGTAGATCAATATAAAGCGAGTAATGGCAACTAACCTACTTCTGACGTCACCTCATTAGTTCGGCATTCGGCCGCAAGAGGGAGATCGCTTAGCTTGAAAAACCAATAATTAAACTATTTTCTAGGCCCTTGAATTAGGACTGGACACTTACAGCAACATAATTGCTGAAATGGGAAGAGGGGCTCAGGCATTAATACAATCCGGACATCCAGAGGCTAAAGCTATAAATGAACGCCAAGCATCTTTAGAACATCTAGTGAGATCATTGCAAAGAAAAGCAGCTATTAGGCAACAAAAATTAATGGAATCGCTTTTCCGACATGAATATTTCCTTGAATCTGAAGAACTTGAAAGGTGGATTGTTGAACAATATCAGCAGGCTTCTTCAGAAGATTATGGACAAGACTACGAACATCTTTTGGTAATTTATTATAAATCATGACGAGTTCACAAATTTAATTGAAATTTTTAGTTTCTACAAGCTAGATTTGATGATTTCAAACATTCTATTGAGGCCGGTTCAGAACGGTTTCGTCAGTGTGAAGATCTAGCTCAGAAACTTATTAATAATGAAAGCCCATACACTACAGATATCGAGAAGAAACAACACCAATTAGAGTGAGTATTACTAATTTTAATTTTCCAAGTTGAGAAGTAGTGGTAGCACAAGCATGATTGGTGTTGGACTAACTGTTTTAGGCTCGATCAGAGGTCAGATGATGTAGATGCAGTTTTAGACAAGCACTTAGCTATTCGGTAATTGTTTTAATGTACATATTTCCTGCTTATATTACTTTTAAGGTCAATTTTCTTATAAATTTCACTTATTAATTTTATTGTTGGATGGTTTTACTTACATTTTGCATCCCGCCACGATCTAAATGAAATGAAAACACATAAAACTAAATTTTTATAATTAAATTAGGGATTATTGGGAGAAATTGAAACAACAAATTGATAATCGAGATAAAAAATTAAAAGCTGCTGGAGAAGTCCACCGGTTCCATCGTGATGTAGGGGACGCAATTTCACGAATCCATGGTAAAAGTGCTAGTCTTGGTAATGAGTTGGGTCGTGATTTAAACTCGGCCCTTTCTTTACTACGCAAACAAGAAGCCTTCGAGAATGAACTTGTAGTCCTGGAAGCGCAATTGCAAGTTTTAATTGACGACGCCTCAAGAATCAAGGCTTTATATCCCAATAATAAATCTAAAGTTGAGGAAAAGCAAAATTTAATTTTAAGAGAATGGCAGAATTTGAAAGATTTTGCTGAGATTAGGAAAGAAAGGCTACAAGCTAATGTTGATTTGCAGAAGTACCTAACTCTTGTAAGAGATTTAACTAATTGGTCTGTCCAAGCAAGACTTGGAATGGAAGCACATCAAGAAAATATCAGAGATACTGCCAGAGCTCAAACTCTAAAAGATGAGCATGATGCCCTTAAAGGAGAAATTGATGCAAGGGAGGATTTATTTAATGATGTCAAGAATATGGCTACAGCCATGGATCAAACAGGTAAAATTATCATTGATTCTTAAATTCAAATGTACACGTTTTTAATGTTGGTAAATTTTTAATTATTTAAAGATCATTATGCGGCACCAGAAGCAGTAGAAAAATGCAACGCGTTATTCCAAGAACATGATAAACTCCATAGAGCTTGGCTCGAGCGTAAAATCTACCTAGAACAATTAATTGACCTTCACGTCTTCCTCCGGGAAGCCCAACTACTTGAAGACATCTCAAACTCTCAAGAAGTTGCTTTATTGAACATGGACTTTGGTGAATCGGTTGAAGAAGTAGCGCGTGCTTATAAAAAACACGAAGAATTTGAAAAAATCTTGAACACCCAAGACGAGAAGTTCGAAAACTTGCTTGAAACTGTAGATAAACTCCGTTCGCAAAATCATTTTGAAAGCGGTAAAGTAGCCAAATGTTTGGCTGAGGTTCAAAGTAAGCGAGAGAAAATTAAGGCCTTATCTTTTGAGAAGAAACGGCAATTGGAACATGCTTTATTGTACGCCGAATTCGTGCGCGATGTCGCTGATGTTAAGAACTGGATTGGAGAGAGGAATAAAAAATTGCAAGGTGAAATTAAGACTGGAGATGTGAGTAGCTTGGAAGATAAAATCAAGAAATTACAAAAACATCAAGCTTTTGAAGCTGAAGTAGCTGCACATTTAGGAAGAGTTAAACAAGTTAAAGAAAAGGGTGAAACATTGATTGCTAAAAATCATAGAGCTTCACAAGAAATTGCTAAGCAATTATCTGAATTGGATATGGCTTGGATGAAGTTGGCTCATGAAGTTAGTTTGAGAGGAAAAGGTTTGGAGGAAGCACAGGATATTTTAGAGTTTAATAATCAATTAGATAAAATTGAGACTTGGATACGTGATAAGGAAGTTATGGTGCAAGCTGCGGATACAGGTCGTGATTATGAACATTGTCAAGCCTTACAGGTAAATAATTAAAATCAATAATTTTATGGTTATATATTAAAATTATTTCAGAGAAAATTGGATGATGTTGATAGTGATATGAGGGTAGATGACACGAGGATAAAAACCATAAACTTATTAGCTAATAAATTAATCAAGCAGTCACACCCAGGTGTTCAAGAAAGAAGAGACAACTTTATTAAGAAATGGCATAACTTACAAGGAGCTTTAAATGATTATCGAAATAAGTTAGGCGGAGCAGCTGAGGTACATTTGTTTATCCGAAATGTGGCTGATACATGTGAGAGAATTAATGAAAAAGTTGCAAGTATGGAAATTGATGATGTTGGTAAAGATGTGAATGGAGTTCAAGCTTTACAACGCAAGCAAGAAGCAGCAGAGATGGAAATGATTGCTGTTGAGAATAAATTACGTGACCACGATAAAGAATTTCATAAGTTATCAGCCAAGTATCCACAAAGTGAGGAGGTTTTAACTGACAAGATGGAAGATTTGCATAAACAATGGGTTCATCTTTCAGAAGCAAAGAGGAAACGAAAGTAAGAATTTAAAACATGATTTTCTTCTTTGAATATTTTTTAGCGTTTCATTTCTTTGGTGGTTCTTATTAAAATTAATCATATTTTTTAGGTATTTATTGGATGATGCTTACACAAAACACAAATTCCTTTCTGATACTAAAGACTTGGAAATTTGGCAAGGGGAGGTGATAAAACGAATGGAGTCAAGAAGCAAATCAAACTCTGTTGCTGAAGCGGAAGCATTACTAGAATTACATAATGAAATAAAAGTTGAAATTAATGGACGTGCTGATGAATTTAACAAGTTGATTGCTTTTGGTCAAGATTTAGGAAATAAAGACACATCGATTCTTAAAGCAGTTGAAAGATTACAAGGTCTGCAGAAATCACTTCTCCACACTTGGAACCAACACCAAAATGACCTGTTGAGGGAATATCGCGTTCAAGAGTACAAAGAACAAGCAGAAATATTGGAAAGGTGGTTGTCTACAAAGGAAGCATTTTTAAACAATGATGATATTGGTGAAAATCCCCGTGCCGTTGAAACTTTAATTAGAAAACACCAAGATTTTGAAACTACTTTAATCCAACAGTTAATAAAAGTTACTGATTTGAAAGATATGGCTGATATTTTATGCAGAGATGAGAAATATGATCACACTGAAGTCAAAAGTCGTATGCAGCATATTATTAATAGAAAAAATAATTTAATAAAAGCCATGGAAGAAAGTAAGTATAATTACAAAAACCAACTTTTATTTTTATAAATAAGTGTCGACATAGGAGTGTTGTCGACTTTTTCTTTAGAAGTGTCAAAAGACGCGATTTTATCAATATCTTTATTCGTTCCGGAGTTATGGGCTGAAATGTGTCAAACTCTTGAAGTTTCAGTTCTTGGGTGAAATTTTGATCGGAATTTTTTAAAATATCACAAACAAATCGACCGATCGCGACGCGTAATAGAAGCTTTTTCACTAGAAAATTGGAAGATAATTTCAATGGGACCGAAAATTGTGCTCGAAATTTTCAAAAACCACAAAGAGGAAATTTTCTTCAAAAAGTATTTTAATTAAAAAAGTGAATTCATTCCATTTTTCAAATTCAATTTATAAAACTTGTTAAAATACCGAATTTTCTTTTAGGAAAAATAAAACTAGATGAATCAAAATCTCTACATGAATTCATAAGGAATATCCATGAAGTAGAAACATGGTTAGCTCAAAAATACCAAATAGCTAATGATGAAAATTACCGAGATCCAACGAATTTGCAAACTAAAATCCAAAAGCATGTAGCTTTTGAAGCTGAAATCTATGCTAATAATAATCGCATCCAGGATATTTTACAGGAAGGTCAGACATTAATTTCAAACGAACATTTTGCGAGTGCTGAAATCCAAAAACGAATTGAGGAATTGGAGTCAGATTGGAAGCTTTTACAAGAAACTTCTCAATTAAAGAAAGATAGATTAAGTGATGCTTATCAGGCGTTATTATTTAATAGATCATTGGATGAGTTTGAGAATTGGTTGAGTGAAATTGAGCAGCAGTTACAATCAAGAGATTTTGGTAAAGACTTGGCTTCGGTTAATAACTTACTGAAAAAACATTTAAGTGTGGTTAATGATATTGAACAACACGGGGAAAATTGTGAAGCCATTAATGAGACTTGCGAACAATTTATTAAAAACGAACATTTTATGGTTGAAGATTTACAAAACAGGGCGCAGGATTCTATCACACGATACCATCAGTTACAAGACCCCATGCAAGCAAGAAGAGATTTATTAGAAGCTTCTAATATGTTGCATCAATTTACTAGAGATGTGGATGATGAGTTGCAGTGGTTAATTGAAAGAGAGCCAATTGCTGCTTCTAAAGATTTAGGAAATACCTTGACAGCCGTTCAAAGCTTGCAGAAGAAGCATCAAGCTTTGGAAAGCGAGTTATTGTCACGAGAACCAATTGTTGGAAGTTTAGTTTCTAGAGCAGCACATCTAACTCGATCAGGTCACAACTCAGCTGATTTAATTAATGAAAAGGCAGTACAACTTAAAACCAAACTTGCACAAATTCGTGATTTAGCTAGTATCCGAAGACTGCGATTGCAAGATGCATTAGAAGCCCAATCGGTAATAAAAAATAAAAATTTGTATCTACAAATAAATAATAAAATTTCTTTTTTTAGTATTATGCAGAGGCAAGTGAAGCTGAAGCTTGGATTAGAGATAAAAAACCGTTAATCCAATCAGCTGAAGTGGGTAAAGACGAAGATACAGCACAGTCCTTGCAAAGAAAATTGGAAGCAATTTCTTGTGAAATACAATCACACAAATCAACAATCCAAAGGTTACATACCGTGTCTAAAAAGTTAGAAGAACGAAATCATTTTGATGCTGAAAATATTAAACAAAAACAGGTTGGTTATAATTTTATAATTATTTTAAATTTTTCTACTGATATAATTTTAGATTCAAATTGAAAGAAAATTCCAAGAACTAGAAAATTTGTTGCAAGAGCGAGAAATATGTTTGAATGAAGCGCTATTGTACTTTGGTTTTATTCGTGAATGTAATGATGTTTTGGAGTGGATGGGAGAACAACAAGTGAAGGCCGGTTCTGAAGATTATGGTAATGATGTTGAACATGTTGAACTATTAATGCAAGCCTTTGAAACTTTTTCGACAAGCTTAAGTAATATGCGAGTGCAAGCTTGTATTGATAAGGGTAGTCAATTGATTGCTTCTGAAAGTAGACATTCAGCACAAGTGCAGCAAAAGGTTGAAGAATTAAAAACACAATGGGATGATTTATTGGAATTGGCACAAGCAAGAAGAGATGCTTTACATGGAGCTAAAAGGGTGCACATGTTTGATCGAACTGCTGATGAGACGATTACATGGATTAATGAAAAGGATACAGTGATTGAATTGGATAATTCTGGTCATGACTTGGAAAGTATTCAAGCTTTAGTTCGAAAACATGCCACTTTTGAGAGCGAATTGTTGGCACTTAAAGAACAAGTTGATTACGTTGAGAATGAAGCAAAGAATTTAATTGAAATGTATCCCGATACCGAGGAGCATATCCAAGTAAAAAGAGAAGACACTTTAGAAGCTTGGAAGGATTTGTATTCACGAGCTTTAATACGAAAAGATAATTTAAAACAATCTGAACATCTTCAAGCGTATTATGACCAGTACCAAGAATTTATGTAAGTACATTTTATAATTACACATTAATCGGTAATTATTTTTTCATTTTAGAGCGTGGATTAATGAAATGTTAGCGAAAATCACTGCTCCAGATCTACCCCAAGATGTAACTAGCGCAGAAATTTTAATTGAAAAACACAAAGAGTATAAAGTTGAAATCGATGCAAGAACTGAAATAATTAATGATTTCTTTAAAACCGGTAATAATATTATTAAAAAAGGGCACTTTTTATCCCATGAAATTCAAAATAGGATTAAAATTCTTGAAAGACGCCTGGACGTTCTGCATAATGTTTGGGGAGTTAGGAGCTCGATTTATGAGCAAAACTTCGATGTACAATTATTTAAACGAGAAGCAAATACTTTAGAAAATTGGTTGATTATCCGAGAAGGTACTTTGAAGGATAGTAAAGTTGGAGATTCAATCACTCAAGTTGAAGATTTAATAAAAAAACATGATGATTTTGAAAATACAATTAGAGCACAGGAGGAGAAGTTTAATGCCTTGAAGCGAATCACGCTTTTGGAGGAAGCTTTTGCTCTTCAGAAGGAGATGGAAGCTAAGGCACGTAAGGAAGAAATAGAGAGACAGGAGCTTGAAAGAATGGCTCAAAGAAAGAAGGTTGAAATGCAAAGAATTACTGAGCTGAGACGGCAAGAAGAACAGCGTGATCGTCAAGTTGAAGTAAATGGAAATAATGTTAATAATAATATTAATTCACATAAAACCCAAGAAATTGTAAATGAAACCCCTACATCAGCTTTAACCAAATCCAATTCTGTAGCTCATATGTTTGCTGATAGAATACGACGAGGCTCAGATCATAGCATAAAAAGAGCTGAAAGTATGAAGGTTACAGGACCTAAATTACCAAAGCGAACACCATCATTCACTACAAGAAGGAGGGGTTCAATTAGGAATAAAAATACACGTAAGTTTAATCTTAAATTTTTTTAAATCAATTTAATTGATGTAATTTTAGAGCCTGATCCCGATCTAATAGAAATTGAAGGTTTCATTGATAGAAAGCAGGTGTTAACTGCTGGAAAGAAAAAAGCGCAGAATAGGACTTGGAAAAATCTTTACACAGTGTTATGTGGCCAGTTATTGTGTTTCTTTAAAAATAGGGACGATTTTTGCGCCAGCAAAGCTTTATATGCCCCGCTTGTAATTCATAACGCAAATTGCAGTGTTGCTGATGATTACAGTAAAAAGAAGCATACGTTTAGGATTATCATGCTCGATCAATCAGAATACTTATTTTCTTGTAATAGTGAGAAAGAAATGCAAGGATGGGTGAACAAAATTTCATTCAGAGCAAAATTACCCCCCAGTCAACAGCTTTTACATTTTGAAGTACAAAAGGTTACTATGAAAATATTTGTAATTTGTATTATATTATTATTAAAATACTGCTTTTTTAGCCTGATTATTTGGATGTTGATTTGAGTTCACAATCAAGTCGAACGTCAAGTCCAGATGTAACAGATAATGTCGTGTTACGTCATGACCCCCAATATTCAAATGGAAATTCTATCCATGGGCATAGACATACGTTTGCAGGTAAAAATTTATTGCTTTCTTAATATTTAAAATAATCTTGTATAAATTATGAACTCACCAAAATTAAGACTATTAACAATTAAAATGTCGCTGGCATTAAATAATGCTTATTATATATAAACTAACAGGAGAGAGCCCGCCGCCATTACCAATCAGCCAGCCTCCGAATAATGTAGTGATGCGCCATCATAATACGCTTGAAAATAATGGAGAAAACAACGGTTAGTCTTAAATAAATAAATAAACTTGCATGCAAAATAGGTTTTGGGTTAAACTTGTTACATTTTTTATTCCATTATTGTAATGTTTTTATTATTTAGGTGATTCAAGACATGATTGGACTACAAATCGTCCAATGTCAATTCAAACTGGTGAAAGGAAGTCCTCAAGAATAATGGATTTGTTTAGAAAACGAAGACAACCATCATCACATATGTAAATTCCCCTGTATTTACTTACTTGTAATTTGTTTATAGTTTCTTTATTTTTAACTAGATTTGTAATGCCGCAAGTATTGTTAAAAAATGTTTAAAAGAGGTATATTTAAGAATATATTTGTAAATATCTGTAATATGAGTGTACCAAATAATGTTGTTGCAATTATAATTTACATTAAATATTCTATTATTATAATATAGCAAAAATATTAGATTGTATGTAGCAAATAATAAAATATAAATTATATTAATATCCAAGTTTTATATTTTTATGGGTTTAATTTTGATATTTATAGTATTTGGAACTTACAAAGGGTGTAACTCGAAAAAAGAAAAATACCACCACTCAATTTTTTTTCACATTGTTTGTACTTCAATAAACTATGATCTAAAGAAAAAAAAATTAAAATTAAAGAAGATGCCAAAGCTGTAGGAGGATTTTAGTGCGCGCTCGCCCGCATATTTATAGTAACTGCAACTTTCAAAGGGCTTATCTAGAAAACAGAAAAATACCGCCACTCAATTTTTTCCACATAGTTTGTATTTCAATTAACTATGATCTAAAGAAAAAAAAATTAAAATTAAAGAAGATGCCAAAGTTGTAGGAGGATTTTAGTGCGCGCCTGCCCACATATTTATAGTGTCTGGAACTTTCAAAGGGCGTAACTCGAAAACAGAAAAATACACACTCAAATTTTTTCCACATTGTTTGAATTTCAATAATCTATGATCTAAAGAAAAAAAATTAAAATTAAATATGATGCCAAAGTTGTAGGATTTTAGTGCGCGCCCGCTCGCATATTTATAGTAACTGGAACTTTCAAAGGGCGTAATTCGAAAACAGAAAAATACCGCCACTCAATTTTTTTCCACATTGTTTGTATTTCAATAAACTATGATCTAAAGAAAAAAAATCAACATTATACATTAACCAGATTTTTTTACATATTTTTTAAAATATTAGTTATTGCTGAATCTATTGCTAACTTTACACAAGTTAAAATATAAATTATATTAATATGCAAGTGTTATTATGGGTTTTCTATAAAATAAAATTACAATGACTTATTTAATAATGTTTAATTAACTATTACATTAGACTGCACCAATTATAAGCAATAAATTTAAGATGTATAATCATTTTTGTCCGCTGGCCTAGCGGGTGGTGAATGGTTGAGGTATAACAAACCACTGGCTTTTCCAAAAACAATGCTGCCGATACAAAAACCTATGCCAAAAACTAGATGGGCATTGAATTTGCGTTGATTTGCATCATACTGGGTTTTCCAACATCCCGAAGGTGAAGCTAATTGGTTGTAACTAACAGTTGGTAAATTTGGTACGTCGTGGTATTTCCTTTTTAGAACTGGAATTAAAAATTATTTCAGTCATAACACGATATGTTACGTTTCTAATAAATGTAGATGCAGAACTCACAAATTTCATTTAATAAATAATTTAACACCACACATTTACATTACTTTTAATTAACACCAGGGAAGTGCCTAAAATTTTTATCTAAATATTAAAAAAATAGTGTTACTTAAAATTAGACAGTTTACAAATATGAATTATCTACTGCTAGTACGGTTTTTTAATATTTTTTTAAAATTTATCATTTTTTTAGAAAACAACACAAAAACATATTTATTTTAAAATTTGGTTAAAGACAGGTTTATAAAAGATAGTTGAAAGAGGACCACTGAATTTCATTAAACTACTATACAGTATCGGACTGGACTAAATGCCCGGTGGTTTGTGGTGGCCCCTAATACTTGTCTGTCAGTGACTCCAAAAAATATCTAATCTTTTTGAATTTAATCATTCTTTTATTCTAATAAAGATCTTTCATTAAAAATTTTGCAATGTATAACAGAGATGTATGAATTTTAGTTTTATTTTCTATTCCAATTACTTCTAAAATATAGAACGATTTAACCAAAAGTTTCCAGGCTGAAACAAAAGTAACTTTTTAATGTAATGTAATTAAAATCATATTTATCAATTATTGTAGTTACTCACAATCAGTGGCGTACTATATCGTTTTTTTGCACTGAAATTCATAAAAAATCAATTTTAGTAACTTTAGAACGGTGCAAATCGAACACCCTGTATATAATAAATAATAGGTCCAGATAGGACGAAATTTCCAAAAGGTTGGTGGCCCCAGGCACGTGCTTGCCCGGGTGGCCCCCAATGAGCCAGTCCGACACTGCTATTATATTTTTTCACATTAGTCCACTTAAAAGACAAGTATGAAAGTGAGTTAAAAAAAAAGGAAGATATACAAGTAATGTAAACAGTCGAGTATAAATAATAAAATATCAAACTCTAATCATACACATTTCAGCACTCCGACAACGATTTACAGTAGCCATTTTGTAAGGGATTTTCAATTTTAACTTTTCTTTTGCAAATGTCATCGAATAAATTAGCCTCAACATTAAATGTATAAGTGGGTCATGTAGTAGAATGGTTTTCATCTGAAGTGAACCTTTCTTGCACAGTAAGTGATTTTACCCAAGCAATTACTATTCAACTTAAAAACATCGATTTGTATATCTACAGGAATTCAAATTAATTCATAAACCTTAGTTTTGGACAGCTAGTATAACATCGCGTGCACCAATCATAAACTAGGCTAACGTGAGTTTGTTAAAAGATGATTTCTGCGCAGGGTTCCCTTCAGATGAAAACCACTCTAGGTCATGTTACCGAGGTAAGTAAGTCACCCGAATATAGTAAACCAGGCTTAAGGATCGAAATTCATGTTGGCAACCCTATTAATAGTGGTAGTTACAAGACTCTTCTGCGTACGAAAAAAAGAAATTTTAAGAAAGCTCTACTGGAAAAAAAATATATGACAAAAACCGCAAATATCAAGCACTCGAATTTGCTGACTATCACCTTAATTCTCTTACTATCTTAAAATACAAATTCTATCATGATAAATTTCTCATTAATCAGCTTTAAAGTCTAGTAGCAACAGTTCATGTAACCAAGGGGGTCGGGAAAGATCAAAGGAATCAACTTTAGTCACAGTAGGCAATGCAGAAAAAATAGCAAATGCAATAGAAATTCCCGACTTATTTCAGTACACGAGTTTACATGGACAAGATAAGATTTTCATATAAGCACCAGTTCTTGCTTTGCTAGTTAAGCTTTAAATTTTCTATTCGATTATAAAGAATATCAAATTGTAAATCGTAAGGTCTGTCAGAAATTTTTTATCGAATTAATGACGATTAATGAAATTTTAAGTTTTAACGTTTACCTATTTCTTCAACAAAAATAACAGACTGATAACTGTAGAATATTTATTCAACGAGGCCCAAGGTCCAGTCTACAAATTCGATTACATAACAGTTACGTATCAAAGCAAATTCTTGTAATTAGAAGATTACTGATTAAATAAACCCTAGAGTTTATGCCAGTTTACTGTAAACTACCTCTAAACTTTAAATACATGTTATATAATACGTAAAATGATTTTACCCGAATTGGAGATGATTGATCTCACAAGTTTAGGTGCTTGTGTCTGCATTTTGAATAATTACACCACCTAAAAACATAATATGGTTTAAGAAATTATTTAATATAATTAATAATTTTACCAAAATTTTCAAAGAACGTCAAACGAGAAATAGAAATATGACATATGACAGAATTTGACATATGACAGGATGACGTAATCACAGAACGATTTTAAAAAGAAACGTGAACATAGTAGAATGCAGCGCCTTCCGTGGTTGTAGTTGGTATAATTGTTGGTAAATTTAATTTGCCGTATACAGGGTGTTTGTAATCAACTAAATAAAATCATGTCGCTTAACACCGACCTATTGGGAAATATGTATAGATGACGCTGTTTTCACATAAATTTTGTAAAAAATATGGAGGAATAGGTTAATAATAACTTTTCTGGCAATAAGTTTTATCGCTTATTTCTCTGTCAAATTACATCCAAATTGTTTGAAAATGGTGTCATCGCAAAGATCATTTCAAGAGTAATACAACGGTACTAAATTCATAGTTAGTACGTTTATAATTAGGGAGAAATTCATAATAAAGTAACATCAAAAGAATGAAATTTATTAAAAGAACTGCATACTTTCGAACCCCCTTTAAAGACAGACTTTAAAAACATTACAAAATAAAAACTACACCACTAAATAGTAAAGTTAAAGACGAATAAAACGGTATACAACACAAAGTTATTCCGTTCGATTTAGCCTATAAAATTTCAAAACAAAAAATGCCCTATTTCGACATTAACTAAAAATGCATTAATAATTTATACAAATACTCATTTTTTTCCCTAACGCATAAAAAAGTTAATAGCACCGTCTGAAAGACAATTGAAATACGAATCCGAGGGTATATAACTCATAGTTAGTTAGTTAGAAATTTGCAATTAAAATTTGACTTTCTCAGGCTTTAATTAAATACGTCATAAAACGAGTTTTCGGACTTGCATAAAAATGTTATCAACATCGTCTGAAAAACAGTTAAAATACGAATACGATAGTATCTTACTCATAGTTAGTCCGTGCGGTTTTAATGATGAAATTTGAAATTAAAATATGACTTGGCGGTGCGTTACTCTATAATTAAATGGGTCATAAAACAAGTTTTCGGACTTGCATAAAAAAGTTATTAATACCACCTGAAAGATAATTAAAATACGAATCCGAGCGTATATTACACATAATTAGTCCGTGTGTTTTTGTGACTAAAAATTGATTTATAAGTACCTACACATAAATAGGTTTTTATTTATTGCACTCCTTCTAGCTTTACAAATGAGCACCAGAGGTCGTATCTGAGGTGGAAGTCTGTAAGCTATACGATAGTTTTCGTACAACGAAAAAACCGTTTGTTAAATATGTTGCTAAGGTAACGCATTTTGTCTTCTTTCAACAAATAGAACACGTGCATAAGGAAGGGTGATAGAAAATCGGTCACCAAGCAACTAAGTAAACAAACGATTTTTTTCGTTGTACGAAAAGTTTCGTATGGCTTACAGACTTCCACCTCTGATCTCCGAATTCGCGAATGACACGTTACATACGATCAAGATTTAAAATATAATAAAAACACACAATTGGAGATTGGAGAGGCGAGAGGAAAAGTTATGTTAAAATATAAACTTTTTTGCTTTAATTTTTTTTTTTATTGCACTCCAACGGTTGTGAAACCTCGTTTTAAATTTAAAGCGCTAGAAAAAGCAGGTTATGCTTATACAGGGTGAGTCGAAATTAAACCGCCAAATTTTTTAAGCCGATTTATGGATATAAATAAATAGGGCCAAATCGACTTATTTTCAGGTATATATTACTATTACGGTCTTTTCCATTCAATTATGACTTATGGGGACACTCACCTAGCTCCAAGAGAATTTTAGCAATTCAGAGAGCTATTGTAAGGGTGATTGCGGGTGCAGGTTACTGTGACGATACATCGCAAATATTTAAAACTCTAAAAATCTTAACCTTGCCAGGAGCTTACATTTTAAACTGTCTGCTGCATATAAAAGAAAATATTCACGACATACCTTATTCTAACGTGCAGCTGGACACAAAGTGTGTAGTGGGAATTTTAAACTGTGCAGTTGGAATCATAAAGTTGTGCAGTTAATCTGGAAGACGTCGCCCCCCCCCCCCCCACCCGGATTTCAGATTTGTGCAGTTGGAAAAAATTCTTAGAATAAGGTCTGATTCACGAATATTCCTCCAGGGAACTTATTCACAATTATCAAACTCGGACTAATACTGACATTAATCGGACTACAAACGGAGTAAATTTTTATAGTATTAAGCTCTATAATAAGTTACCTCAAAATATTAAAGATCTCCCAATAAAAAGGTATAAACAAGAGATAAATAATCTATTGTTTGAAATGGCGCCATTTGACATTGATCAATTCTTAAGTTATAAATTCTTGTAATTTTCGTCCCATTTTAATGTATTTTTATTTAAATGTACGTACCCACTGTACTAAAATTTATATGTGTACCAATTTTATATTTTTTATCTTGTATATCCTGACCTGTGTAAACATGTATGTATTTAACACGATAGCCAAATAAACAAATATTACTAGTAAAACGTTGTCGGTGTGGTTATGGGATGTGGGTATACTCTATTTTTCAAATCTGATGACAACTTGGAATAAAAAAATCAATTTTTGGAGGTCCAAAATGACCAATTATAATGAAAGATTAAATTAAATGCATCTATTCTCTTATTTGAAAACAACTAAAATCTTGTACATTTTTCAATAAAATCGGTCATTTTGGATTTCCAAATATTGAAAATGTTTGTTATAAATATGTTGTTTTCTTAACAATAAATAAATTTAATGAACAAAAACGGTTGTAAATAGTGTAATGTACTTCTCTATTTAAGTGAATCGGCGTAAAACGACCTTTACCTGTTTAAAAATAAGTTTTTTTAATCCACAAAAATGTAGTAATGTAGATCTACCATGTACCCCGTCCCCAGTCTATTAAAAATCATTACTGGCCAAAGAAAAATTTGTATTTACCTATTATTATTTAGAAGAAACGAAACGAAATAGTATGTTTGCTGTAATTGTGATTGCCTATTGTTACTTACTTACTTAAAATATTTAAAATTTTAAATTGGGTCGTTCAGTATTAATTCAACTAATTTAAAAAAAATAATTTAAATAAAGTCCCAAATTGCTTTATAAATATATAAATAATTATTGTCTTAATTTTTTTGAATTATAAAAACTTTTTTTTTAGTTTAGTAAATGATTTTTTTAAAATAATGTTGTGGCATTTTGTTAATAGGTAATAAATAGAAAATATAATAATAGCGGTCACTAAATCAATATCAATGGTATCACCGCATAAAAGCAACAATTATTACAAGATTAAATAAACTAGGCATAAATAATTGCGAGAGGCTGTAATTTAATGATAAATATTTGTCTTTTCTTTTGCCACTTCTAGAAAAACTATAATTAAGTATTTAAATTTTCTATTTCTATATAATTAGAAGCAAATGGTTTTATTAAATTTACATTCACAAATTAAACTATTAATCGCGCGCTATAATCTGTTTACAAAATCAAGAATATCCCACGGCTCTTAGGTGTGGATATAATTAATTGCAGATTTTAATGTTTACATTTAATGCTGCGTTTATTTATAATTTAGAATAGTCTAATCATCAGTAAAAAGTTTTTGTTTATATAAACATTTTTTTGTTGAGAAACTTAAGACGTAAAAATAGATCTTCAGGGACATATTTATATCTACATATTGCATGATATTGCCCAAAATTTAGCATTTAGCATCTAAACAATATTTTAGTTATTTCATTACTTAATATACAGGATGAGTCGAGGTAAATGTGTAAAAAGATGCAAGAAAACGTAGAAAATGATAAAAAAATATAAACTTTTTTTAATGTGGAATCCTTACAATTATATCTCATAATCAAGATAAAAGAAAAGATATATATTTTTGATGTTTTTTGTTTGACCGAAAAGATACGAAAAAAAATTATAAAAATTAAAAAGAAATATGTACGAGCTCCATTTCCTGATACAGGATGTACAGTAAGTGAACGATCAAACAAAGTGAGCTGACAGAGGAGGTCATTTCTAATAAACATAACCACATTTTTTGTTATAAAATTGTAGATGGTTCAAGAGTTATTTCAGTTTTCATATTTTTTCAGAAATGTTGTATTGCGCTTACTACAAAAATAATTAAAAAAATTCTATGAGATGTTTGGTTACTTTTATTTTGTATTACGGTTCTTGAAGGGGGTTGTATACCGTTTCATCGACAATACACTTTCATCGACAATACACTTTCATCGACAGTCCGTTTCATCGACACGACTGTTTCATCTGCACGGCAGACGTTTCATCTACAAAACCAATTCATCGACACGGACGTTTCATCGACATTATCTTTTCATCGACAACTATTTCGCCGACAACACCTTTTCATCGACACAACTTTTTCATCGACACAGACGTTTCATTGATACAGACGTTTCATTGACCCAGACGTTTCATTGACATTCGACATTACCTTTTCATCGACACTACCTTTTCATCGGCAAACCTTTTCTTCGACAAGGACTTTTCATCGACACTACTCTTTCATTGACACTATTCTTTCATAGACACAGACGTTTCATCGACATTAACTTTTCATCGACAACCGTTTCATCGACTTTACCATTTCTTTGACAATGTCTAATGTCTCGTTTCATCGACTACAGTTTCATCGACACTACCTTTTTATCGCAAAGACATGTTTCATCGTCAATATCGTTTTATCGACACAGGACACAAGTGTGTGAGTAATTTATAAAAAAAATATATTCGTCATTTACCGTTTTCGCATTTTCCCAAACATTCTAAAATATTTTAAATGTCTGTGTCGATAAAACGATACGGGCGATGAGAGACTTTTGGTGATGAAACATGTCATTGTCGATGAAACGACATTTTCGAAGAATTGGTAATGTTGATGAAATTGTTTGCCGATGAAAAGGTAGTGTTGATGAAACGGTTTCCGATGAAAATGTAATGTCGATGAAACGTTTGTGTCGATGACCGTCCTTGTCGAAGAAAAAGTGGTGTTGATGAAATAGTTGTCGATGAAACGTCTGTCTCGATGAAATGGTCGTATTGGTGTAAAGGTCATGTCATGTCAGGGTGATTTAAAAATTAACTAAAAATTTTTATGATCTAAATATTTTTAGAATTTTTTTTATGTGATCGAAGATGATAGAGTTCATGAAAATGCTTTTATTGGAAAGGTACACCCTTCGAGGATAGTAACACAATATCAAAATAAGGAAACAACTAATAGAATTATCTTAATTAATTTTTTAGTAAGCGCAGTATCAAGATACTTAAAAAATACGAAAACTGAAATAACTCTTGAACCATCAACAATTTCATAAGGGAAAATATGCTGGTTATTTTGGTTGGAAATCATCTCCTCTCTGTTGTCTGTTAAGGCCTATTTATGCAGAGAGATTTAAGAATGAAGATTTAGGACTTAAGATTGAAGACTTATGATTTAAGAGATAAAGTACTTGGTTTAAATGAGACCGTGTATGCACCAGATTTAAGAACTATGAACCAAGACTTAAAATTTAATAGTTGGTGATATTCATAGCTTCGGTCTTACATGTTAAATTTTACGTGAACTGCGCATGCGTTAAAATACATTTAGTTGAAATTCGCTGTTTTTGTTTTAAATTTTGATTTATATCAAAACAAAATAAGAATTTAAAACATAAATAAATCATGAAGGAAAGAAGCCCGTATTTCCATTTTATTTTAGATTAAGTGTTAAATCTAGATGCATAAATCCTACTCTATTCTTAAATGATAAGTGATAAATGTTAAATTAAATGTTAAATTTGTCACTTTTAATGACTGTTTGATCGTCCACTTACGGTACACCGTGTATAAAATCTTTACTATTATAACTAATAAATAAAATGAGCAAAGAAATATATGTTTTGAATTTTTTTTTGGTCATTACAACGCTTCAAATTTAAAAATTCTTGAAAAAGCAGCGATGCAAAAAAAATCTTAAAAAATAAAAAATACCATAGTATATTGCTTTGCTATTTTTTCTTCAAACATCGAAATTTTTAAAATAGTAGGTAATATAATAAATAATTTTAAAATTTGACAATTAATTTACGTACAACACACAATACAATATTAGTGTATATTGGGTTGCCTAAAATTCATTTCTACTCCGCCCTTTTATTCCTTGTCAGTGCAAAGTAGTAATTTCTACTCCTAGGCAAAATAAAGTGACCATAGAATCAACGAACATAAAAAGTGACATTTTAAAGCCCGCCAAACGTCACAGAAGACTGTACTTTAATGACGTTTGAAGAGAAACTTAATTTTTTTATGAAAAATCCTTATAATTATTGGGAATTCCAGCTACCAATAGAGGGCGCTCCAGATGTAAACAAACATGTCGGAAGTGAGGTAGTGTCAGCCAAAAACAAGTGTGTTTATGTTTCAAATCTTGCCAATTATAATCACTTCACAAGCTAATAATAAGTTTTTACAAAAACTATTTAATTAATTTGAATTAAAAGACAGAAAATGGCGCGAATGTAAACAAGCGAAATAATGGCGTCGAGTACCTCCCAGTTAGGTTCACTTGTTCGCCACCAGAGGGCGAGCAAATTACTAGAATTCGCAATAACTAATAAAAAAATTTGGTAAAAAATATATTTTTGAAATTTGGCCGTTTCATCAATTTTTCCAATACGAAACAATGCAACGAATGTTTTTATTTTAAAACATTTAAACCACTTTAATTTTATTTATTTAAAGTATTAGAAGGCTTATCTTTAAAATTTACTTGCAATTATTACAATATTACACTTTACACTTATTTTCATAAAAATTTTGAATGGATTTGAAATTATTGGAAAGCGTTTGTTTCGAAAATTCTTATTAATTATGTGCTAATAACTCTTATCAATAAACAGATTATTTTTCATTGATCATAATATAAGTATGAGTTATTTTAAATTAACGTAATATTCTTTTGGAATTAAATAAGTTTTAAATTAATCGTTTCATTAATATTCATTTTAAAGGAAGGTGGAAAAGGTACCAATTATGTAACCATGTATCTTTCATTCTGAAATTTACAGTTACTCAATAGGAGTTCCACTGAAAATAATTAGAAAGCATTTCGCCTTTATAAAATCGTATGCATAATTTCTATATTTACGATTCATCCTACGCGATTCGGAAAAGTGCGTTGGCTTCATGAAACATTAAAACTAAAACATTATCATTTTCATGTGACATACATTTTGGATTAATAGTCGATTTATTAAATAATTCATTTGAGGTTGCTCAATTCCTCACAAATTTAACATAAAAATGCACAGAGGCTTTACTTCTAATTAAAATTTTAAATCCAGCTAAATGGCATTGAAATTCATCACGAATTATTTATTCAAATATTTTTTATAAGGAATTTGCATTCTACATATGGTGTTATGTAATTATAAAATGTAAATAAATTAATTATCACAATTATCAGGCAAAATTTTTCGATTTAATTGAAGAAATAAAAGTTATGATAACTTTAATAAAGTTCAATATGAATTTTGGTAAACACTAATATTTGTTTAACCTATCAATTTTATAAAACTAATAAAAGATAAATTTTGTTTGTTTATTCCTAAAATAAGAACATAATTGAAAAGAAATTTTTTAATAATTAAAGTGACTAAATTATACTATTATATCCTTGATTTAATTTAATTTTTACAGCCGTCAAAACAATGTAATTTATTGTAAGTCACTTAAATTTTTATATGTAAAAAACAGCAAATTTAAAGCAAGGTTTCATTTTTGTGGCCTTGGGTTAGGTCGGTTCTTTCGGCCCTGGTAATTACCAATTACTATTAATCCAGAGGCGGGTACTTGAATTTTGTGGCGAGCATTCCGCACCTTTCAAAAGGCGGTAATTCGGCCCAGATGCTCGTAATAATTGTAAAGGTAAAGGTTTATGGCAGCTGCCAGTTTACCTAGACCGTGGTCAGTTTTTCTTAACAAAATGACGCAAATGTACTCACTATTACGACGTTTATGTCGGGAATGATAATGATCACTGGGTTTATACTACCATTGGATTTTATAATTAATTCAATCTTTAGAACGTGCTTTGATTTATTAATGAACAATTTTTTATGTTCATTTTATAAGCTATTAAATTAAATTATTTAATTTTTTCTACATAAATCTTTAATTTATAAAAATATACTTTTCCTTTTTTATGTTCAAAGTCGGACCTTACCAGAAAAGTGTAAACGTTAAAAAATCATTGAAAATTTATGAAATTTTGATGTAGAAATAAAAACAAGAAATAAGTTCTATTCTCTTGCATAGTTTAACTTACATGATATTATACAGGGTGTCCCATTTTAATTAATCCAGCTGAATATCTTGAAAACGAAGCGATTTCCTTAAAAATGTTTCAGACAAAAATTGTAGCAACTCGAGGGGGACATTTAACAGTGCCATGAGTTTTTAATTGTTATGGGGTTTTATGGGGGTTTTATGGGAAAACATTTTTTTTCAAATGGGAACCCCCATTTTTTTATGTAGATTCGTAATCTATGGAAAATAATAAGAAAGTTTTGGTTGAAACTTTTTTATTCTAAAATTTCAATTTTTCGCTATATTCACCAAAATGAACACAAATTTTGGGATTTTCGATACAGTTTTACTAAAAAACTAAAGGTCTATAAGAAAACTCGCAGGAGTCAAAAAGTGCTTAAATTAAGGCAAGGATTAATAAAAAATATTATTTTACTTTATTAAAAAAAATAAATTTAAAAAAAGTTTATTTTATTTTTATTATTTTTTAAGAAAAATAGTATTTTTTTTTTACTTATAAAATTTAAAATAAAGTCACAGGTAATTAATTAATACAGTTAAAGATATTTGGATGTTTTATTAAATTACGAGAGCTGGTCTAAATAAGATGTTCGAATATTCCTCCATTTTGTTCAATACACATGTTTACTCGTGTGCGAAAAGCCAATGATACATTTCTCAACATTTCAGGAGTGATACTTCGAAAAGCGTCCGTAATTCGTATCATAATATCCTCTCTAGTTGTAGTTGGTCGTTCATAAACCTTATCTTTTATGTAACCCCATAAAAAATAATCCATTTTTGTAAGATCCGGAGATCTTGCTGGCCATTCGTGTACTTCACTACCAATTCCAATCCACATATTAGGGAATTGGTTATGTAAAAATGTTTTAACAATTCTGGCAGTGTGGGGTCTAGCTCCGTCCTGTTGAAACCACATTCGCTGTCTTAAATCTAGAGGTACATCTTCTAAACGAGTAGGCATTTCGTTTTGAATTATATTCAAATAAACATGTTGGTTAAGATTTTCTTCATAAAAAAATGGTCCCACAAGATACTCATCCACTATTCCAGCCCAAACGTTTATAGACCAACGCCACTGTAATCTATGATCTCTTTGCCAATGTGGATTATTTTCAGAATAATAATGAGCATTATGAAGATTTACTCCACCCATGTTGTCAAATTTTGCTTCATCAGTAAAAAGTACCCTATTAAAAAAAGGGGATCTCTTCTAACTTGATTCGTAGCCCATATGCAAAAATTAAGTCGGCGGATGTAGTCATCTTCTTTAATTTGTTGGGTTAAATGAACATGATATGGGTGTGATTTATGGTGTTTTAAAATTCTGTTGGCAGAAGATTTAGGAAGTCCATGAAGACGCTGAATTTTTCTTGTAGATGTATGTGGATCTTCATTTACGGAAGCTAATGCTATCAATGAGGGGAGCATCTTAGGACCAGTTTTACTACGTTTTCTTCTAAGAGTACCGTTTTCCGCTCTTTTCACGAGCCTCCTAATATTTGTATGATTTGGATGACGCAATTGTGGAAACCTCTCAGCATAAAGACGTGCTGTGTGCCGATAGTTATCATGGCATTCGCCCAAAACTTTTATAATATTCACGATTTCTCTAGGTGAATAATCAGCCATTTTATGAGAGACTGATTTTAAATAATCACAGTGGCTTCAATAACAATGAGCTTCTACAAAAAACTAATCTGTCACAATATAACAATTATGTGCGAAACACAAAGTAGGCTGAAAATGAAAATCCTTTATTTTTAGAAGCCTTCTTCCTTAATTGAAAAATATCATTTAACATATTAAATTGCAAATAAAATTGAAAAACCGTTTTGACACCTATTGTTTCCAACCTTTGACTTTATTTTAAATTTTATAAGTAAAAAAAAGTTAATATTTTTCTTAAAAAATAATAAAAATTAAATAAACTTTTTTTTTTAATTTTTTTCTTTTTTTTTAATAAAATAAAATAATATTTTTTATTAATCCTTGCCTTAATTTAAGCACTTTTTGTCTCTTACGATTTTTCTTATAAAGCTTTAGTTTTCTAGTAAAACTGTATCGAAAATCCCAAAATTTGTGTTCATTTTGGTGAATATAGCGAAAAATTGAAATTTTAGAAAAAAAAGTTTCATTCAAAACTTTCTTATTATTTTCCATAGATTACGAATCTACAACAAAAAATGGGGTTTCCCATTTAAAAAAAGAATGTTTTTCCATAAAACCCCATAACAATTAAAAACCCATGGCACTATTAACTGTCCCCCTCGAGCCGCTACAATTTTTGTCTGAAACATTTTTGAGGAAATCGCTTCGTTTTCAAGATATTCAGCTGGATTAATTAAAATGGGGCACCCTGTATGTATACATATACCGTGTGTACACGAAACTTTACCAATTCCAAAATAAAAATAAGAATACATTTATTTCTCCTTAAGCTCCATTCTTCAAAGCACAGGATGTCCCACTTTTTTTATATAGTAAATGTCATTGAAAAAAAATTCTTATTTTATTTTAATTTAAATTAACTTTGTATAATTTTTTTTTAAATAATGGTTTAAATTACTATATCGCAAAAAGGGTATCTTTATAATTTTTTCTATAAAACTTATAATTTATGAAAATTGGGTAGCAATTTTTTAATCAATCATGAGTGATAAATTAAGTTAAATTTTTTAAAATTATTTTTTTGATAAAACATGATAGCACTTTGAACGCCCAAAATGATATTTCCACTGAAGTTAGACTCACAAAATTAGTTTCATTAAAAAATGTAGACAATTTCCTATAAAATAGGCTTATTTAAGTAATATTTTTCTCATAGGAACTTTTTTGAAAATTGATTATAAAAAATACTCATTCTTGCCGTATAAAAAATGCCAAAAACTTGATTAAAAACTGCTAGTTTCCACAAAATTATAACAAAATTTTTGAGTTCTAATTAAATATTAGGATGTGATTAGGATATAATCTACATAATGCGAAAGTCTAAAATGAATTATGGACAAAAAAATAAATTTAATATAACCAATTGAAGTTAAAGTTATTTTTTTGGGGAAATATTTAATCGTACTTGAATAACCTAAAAAGGGTATTTATTGCAAAGATATGAATACAAAATAAGTTTAATTGTAAATTTCGTTTATTTTTTTATAAATTGAATCATTTAAAAAATAAAATTCGCAATGGGGACTTTTTTGAAATACCATTTAAATTTTTTTTAACGCTTTTATTTAAACTGATGTTTTTGATAAAAACTTGTATGCACTTTGAACGCCAAAAAATGACATTTCCTCAAAAGTTGGACTTACATTAGTTCTATTATAAAATTTAGACAATTTCCTGTAAAATAGGGTTATTTAAGTAATATTTTCAACATAGGAACTTTTTTGAAAATTAATTTTAAAAAATACTAATTTTTGGTGTTTTAAAAGTTCAAACTTTTAGTGATTTTTGGGATTCCTGTATATTTTTTTAATATCAATATTTTTATTAGAAACAAGTATGCTTTGAATTTTCTCTTAAATTTTTTTCCAGATATGTTAATTTTAATACCGGAAGTTTAAAAGGTCCCTCTTAGTTTTAAAAGCAATCAAAAAAAGCAATTAGGTAAGAAGAAATATAGTAGATTAAAATTAAAAAATAACGAAAAGATGGAAATTATATAGGGTGTTCCACAAAATTCATAAAAAATCAAAAATTTTAAACTTGCCGACATTTTTTTGTTCAGAATGACATCTACTTTTTTGAAAAACTTCATTTTGAACTTAAAATGGGACCTCATCTGGTATTGTTGTGGGTATTAATTTTTTGTACTCATGTTGCCACTTGAAAAACAAAAGTTGCTTATCATTTCTCGGATATATTTTGGAAAAACTTATCTTTTTTATAGTCCAGTAACTTTCATAATAATTTTGAAAAACCAACTGTGGTCGCTTAAAATTGGATGGCGCTTAAATTTTATGAAGAATTGAAATTATGCGCTCATCCAAAAAGTCATTAGGTTCTTGAAGATTTTACTGGAAGCTTAATGAACTTTTTAATCAGGTTATTAGAACGTTTTTTTTAAATAAATCATAAAAACTAGAAATATTAGCAAAAACGTAAAAATTTTAACAGTTAAAAAAAATACTTTGAAGTTTTTGTAACTCGCATAAAAATTCTAGAAAAGAATAAAGCGAATGAACGAAATTGGCCGAAAAGAATATTTACTCGCTATATCCGTAAAAAGGCTCGTAATTTGAATTGAAATACATAGGAACCAAAAAATGTATAATCAAGTTCGACTATATATTATTTTTGTGAAGTAGCATATGATATGGACCCACCCTCTAAATCAGTGGTTACCAATGTTTTTGACCAGGAACGACTAGGACTTTTTTCTTCGGTGCAGAGACCCCAAGGTTCAAAGCAGTGGCGTATCCAGAAATTTTCTTTGGGCGGTGCAGGACAAAAAAAATTTCGGGCACCGAGAAGCTACATTTTTTTATGACGCTTCCCATCAAATTATCAAGGGGGTTATTCTCGAATCACATGACACGATTTCGTTTACGACATGACAAGGACATACTCCTATTTTTGCATTTGAATGACAAGGATAGAATGATGAAAGTCGTATGTGATATCTTGTCGTGTGATTCGAGAATAACTCCCCAGGTCCCTTTAATTGATTCACAATAATCATTCAGTCTCTTGGTGCAAGTGTTAAATAACAACTGAAACGATATTTGGATACTTCAAAATGATCGGAGGATAGCGTTGCATATAAAATACATATTAATTGAATTTATAAAAAAATAAACCATTTCCCTTTTTGAAAAATAATCATAATAAGACCCAGACTGGACAATGCGAGTGAAAATATAAAAAAAGAAGCTTTTGGGGGGTGCAAAAAATCCGAGAATTTGAAAACAAACTTTCATCTTTTAGTTAAACATTAAACTAGGAATAATATTTCAATATATTTTTTATAATAGAGAACTTTCAATTGAAAATCAATGTGATTTTTGAGCTTGAATCCTTGTTGAGCAATTCTAGGGCTAAGACTGTTGCTTAGACTCGGTTGCACAGTTGAAGCTTAAGCTTCAAGTCACACTTAAACTAAAAATATGACAGAAATAAGAAATACAATAGGGAATCTGTCAATTTTTTAGTTTAAGTGCCTCTTCAACTGTGCAATCGGTCCTTAGAGTTACAGCTACACGAATATCATTATCACTTGCTTTTTATTTTAAGGAAAGCAGAAAACTCTTGTTCGTATAGATAAGTTGTGGAGAAAACCATAAGATATCGCAAGGCGAATCCCTGAACTACTTTTACACCGTTTCATCGACAATATACTTTCATTGACATAGCCTTTTCATCGAAATGGACGTTTGATCGTCATGCCCAATTCATCGACACAAACGTTTCATCGATATAAAAGTTCATCTACATTACCAATTCTTCGATAATTTCATTTCATCGACTACAGTATCATCGACACCACCTTTTTATCGCAAAGACATGTTTCATCGCCAAAGCTTCTCATCGCCAATATCGACTGTGGTCGATAAAACGACATTTTCGAAGAATTTGTAATGTCGATGAAACGGTTGTCGATGAAAAGATAATGTAGATGAAACGTTTGTGTCGATGAATTGACCATGACGATGAAACGTCCGTGTCTATGAAACGGTCGTGTCAATGTAAAGGTCATGTCGATGGAACCGTTGTCGATGAAAAAGCACTGTCGATGAAGTAGCAGAACGCACCCTGAATTGTAGGATACAAAATTGCTTTTTTTGTAGAAGAACGCTTCAAGCGCATTCTTACAATGGCTATCATTTTGGAATTCAATATCACCCTTCCGGAATTTCGGCTGCAACCTTTTCAATAGCTCTTGTGTATCTTTCAATTTGGATTTGATCTGGTTATATTACGAGAAGTAACAGTGGAATATATCAACAACCAGCATTTTCAGATTACTTTTGATGATGTCTTGTTTTTTTTTGTTATGATCATATCATCTTTACTATCATCGACAAGCGCTTTTAATGTCACAAATGCAGAATTGTCGTGTTTCGCTGACTTTAGGCACGAAATTTGTCTTCACACATAAATATGTTTCCAGAACCTTGAAACTGCAAAGTTAGTTTATTGAAATATGTGAAAATATCCACAAAATAAGCCAAATGCATCTGACTTTTCGAATCGGAAATCTATCCCAGTAAATATTTAATTTTCTTCTGGGCTATAAACAGGTCAATTTATTTTCTTAGTTTAAATAACCTTTCCAGCATATTGCCTTTCGATATAACCAAGGAATTTCTATGTATAAAAGAACAGTCTTATAACTTTACTCCATATTACATATTAGTTCATTATGTAGGTATTTATAACTTTATTTCGGGGACCGTTAATTTAGTTCTTGCGGAACCTGATGCTTCATGGACCACCGTTTGGGAACTACTGCCCTATAAATAGATAGAAGATTTTTTCTGATTACTAAGATATCCAACATGATGAATGTATAAACCTTAAGTTTAATAAAATGCATAAGAAACTATGGTGTTATATTTAAAATAAGAAAGATCATATCATTTCTGGTGAAACCTAAAATAAAATTGATATTTTTTTAGTCCAATAAAATTGTTTTTTTAGCTCATATAATTTACTTAAGTTTTTATATTCCTAAATAGAGATATGGCAGAGGTGGCCCTAATAGTTTCGTGAACACCCGGTATACTTAGATAAAAGCAAAAAAAAATATAAAAATTCCTAAATACAGCAAAAATAATCTTACGCTAATAGCCGGTATTATCAAAATTTGAAGTTTAATTTGCCAGGTTCAGTATTTTACCAAGTTGAAATGAATTTTAGCCACTAAATAGTCGTTAAATTCAAATGCTGAATTTCTTCTTAGATAAATTTGGTATATAGCACCTTAAAGTCTTTTAAACTAAACTTCCTGAAAATACATTTTGGATTTTGGAACACAATCCATGAACAGCGTTGCTCTCGGTAATTAAGTAAACCAGAGTAAAGGGTGAGTGGCAATGTCTGCTCTTGCTGTCGTCCATGTTACCAAAAATGGAACATTGTTTTTTTCTAAAATATTCTATATGGCATAATGTTCTAATATGGTCACTAAAAACAAAGGTTGTTACATCTGTTTTGATAATGATAAATAACTAAATTCGAAAAACAACTTCATAATACATAAAAACTAGAGTTGAAATTAGTGCCCGTAGGAGAATATAGATAAATGGTGTAAGTCGTTTGCAATAAAATATATGTCCGATTACCGGTCTAATTTATGTTTCCTATAAAAACTAGATTTTCCAAAGATTTTTGTTTGTTTTTAAAAGATTTATTTCTTAATTGTAATTCCAAATCTGGCATGAACTTATTTTAATAGTTCAATAAATTTCAATTTTTGTCAATAGGAGTTCATTCTAAATCTTTCGAATATGATTTGATAAATCAGATGATTTTGTATTTATATGCAAATATTTGTAGTTTATAAAGAATCTCAAAAACACCATTAAAGTTTTAATAAGCTTTCTGACTTTTAAGAATACTATAATCATTAAAATTATGGGCACACTTGTATGTTTTTTATTCTTTGAAGTTGATGTTGACATTCGCATTTCTAGTTTTTCCTTAATATCTGGAAAACCTTTTTTTATTACAGAAACGATAACGATAAGCAGTAATAGAAGAAAATATACGTTTTCTTCAAATCAGTAAAAAATCACCGCTTTTTAATAAGAGTTTTCATTTTCAGTATGATAATTTTAGGGAGCATCGAAAGAAAAACGCGTGGCCTGTAGTATTTGCTACTTTCGCTACTGTGCTAGTCTTAATATTGTCAGGTTTTCCACTAAAATTATGCAATTTTGAAAATAAAATTATTCAAATTGTCTTCCATAAATAAGACTGATATCATCCTAGTAGTATTATTACTTACGAAAAACTAAAAATAAACTTTGGGTGATGAAAACTTTTATAGTATTTCAATTCAATCGTCAATAATTTATTAATGTAATTTTTTTATTCCATTCGAATATGCGGTAATGGTATAAATAATATAGAGAATTAATGCCTACAGTTTTATAATAACGAGTAAAATGAAGATTTATATTTTCCATTTATAATTATCTTAGAAGTGATTGATTCATTTAGAGATTCTTTAATAGTTTTATGGTTCTTGACATCAATAATTATTTTATTGGTTTCCTATGGTGAAATTAAATTGATTAATTTTGGTTATCCTCGTAGTTAGTAAGTAAAATTTTAGGAAATGTCAATTTGGGCAATTGCGTTCAATTTTAAAGGCAATACAAGGCAGCGAAGTAATTAAATTATTATTTAACCTTGTCTAAATATTTACAGCAATTCCTGTTATTGTCTTGTACGTATCGGTTTCTATTATTTGAAGTTTGTATTTGTATTTGAGCGCTCGTAATAATCTAAAAGAATTGCATCATCTTGATGATTACGCGATCTAATTTAATTGCCCTTTAATCACTGCCACTTTGTAAAAATTTAGGAGTCATTTCAGTTCAAATCCTTATTTTATATCAACTGAGCTTTTATTTGTGCTAACAATTTAATAAAATAAAAAAACAATAGAATTACTGTTCATCAATAATTTTATTCAAGTATTTACTTACTCAGTAATTATTATAAAACAATTAACCTTAAATATAGTTATTAAAAAGAATACCATTAATTAAATATCTTAATGTAACTATTATTCTTTTTAAATTACACCATAAAAGTACTTATTACAATTAAAACAATGCTATTCCGTGAAAATTTACGAAATACACTCGCTTTCTATTTTTGGCATTTCAATACTTTGGAATGGGGGAAATTTTTGGAGAATTGAAAAAAACTGGTTGACACTTGCACTATAAAATGGATTTTTTTATGGGAGTCCTGTAAAAAATCTAGGTCATATTCGATTCAAAATCTAAGAAGATAAAAATTCAAAAGCATTATGCGCCGATATTTTCTTCTATAAAAAGTCTGTTATCACCAATTACCCCTATACAAAAAAGTAATTTCATAATAGTTATTTATGTCATAAGGATCGTAACGTCAATCATTATGGTTCAAGTCGTGAGGCGAGGCGAAGACCAAAATCGTTACCATGGTGATTTTCTTATGGGCCTCAAACCGATAAAGAACATCATCATGTCAATCAAATTGACACACGTAAAGATGACATTATGCAAGCAAATAAAATGATCCCAATTAGAGCATAAAGCACATTATATTACATTATTTTGCTGTTTCCCGTGCTACCATTTACTGTCATTTTCATAGACACTAGTTTGTCATCAATAGAACCTTTTTTATCGACTGGGCCAAGTCATCGACAACCGTTTCGTCGACACTAGAGTTACATCGACAGACCTTTATATCGAGGAGGACGTTTCATCGACATTAGTTCATCATCGACATTTATCGACAATACCTTTGTTCGACAAGGATGTTTCTTTATGTTCACCACAGTAGGTTTGTCGATTAAAGGGTAGTATCCTTGAAACCAGAGAGTTGAACCGAAATTCATTTCGTTCTGGTTTACCATTACAGCTTTTCTTTAAATAGTACGAAGTACCAAAAAGTGCAGATTAGTGATTTAGAACAAATTTTAACAATTGGCTCTACTATTCTTTAGTTAAAAAATTTGGTGATATTAAAATATTAAGTATAGTCTATAAAATATTCAAAAATAAATCAAAAGGGGTAAACCTTGCTAGCACAACGCTCGTACTAGGTGCTAGCAGTGTTAGGTACTACAGACTACTGACTCTAACACGTAAGCAGCGGAGTATTGTATTTCCACCACCCCCACCATTCAGGTTTCGCTGATTTGGTGATCGTCGGTCGGCCGGTGTATCGACAGAGTTTTTTCGAGTTTTGGCAGTTTTGTAGAACGCTTAAAACAGGACAGAGGACATCACCTACCAAATGGAGCACTGTCCCCCACAAAGGAGGACAAGTGGGAACCCTAGAAACAGTTGTCAATGAAAAGGCAATGTCGATGAAAACGTAATGTCGATGAAACGGACTGTCGATAAAATTATATTCTATGAAAAGGTTGTGTTGACGAAAGTCTAATGTCGATAAAAAGGTATACAACCTCGGTGCTCTGTAGCCGGTTTAGCTTCAACAGCTGTCTTAGTGGGTTTAATACAAAAAAAAAATAAGAAGTAGGGGGACGATGTCATGAAAAGCTCGGCGAGAATCGATGAAGATCCATCAATATTTACTATAAGAACTGGTAGTGAAAGACCGCGAACTTACATCAACTTTTAGGACTGGATGAAGAGATCTTCAAATTTTTAATTCTGAAGGTGGATCCTTTTATTTCATGCCAAAGCACAAATTTAAGGAATCCAAATTGTGTTAGGAACATAATCAAATAATAACTTAGCCCATAATTAAAACTTCACAAATTTGGAGTATTATTTTGTTAAATGTAGCTCCTGGTGTTTCCATATCTCTAGACTAATGACTGTAGTAATAATAGTGTTGTTGTGTACCTACTCGGTCAGGACGATAGGCGTCGTAGTTACGGTGACGAATAATTAAATTTGCAAGAAACAACTTTAACTACTATACAACAAGTTTATTTGGAGAAAAATACTAACAGTTGGTTTTACAAATATACAGTTACTAGGTTTAACCGACGACGTTGTTCACTAGAACTTGGTAACTTGAAAGAGTGTTTGATGAAAGAGTAGAAATGTGTGTCTGTGTCTTGATAATGAGTGAAAAAGAGTGAATTTTTCGTGTGCAGCCCTTTTAAGGGTGCTCGTAGTCGATGGTCTCATAGTTCGTAGTATCTCTCTGATTGGTTAAACTCACAGGTATGTTCAATTACAAAATTATGCTTAATACTAGGAATACTTAAATTACTTATATTAATGGGATATTTGGGAATTTAAGGCTAAATGGTTTTAATATAATCTTCCAGGAACAAGGTCGTTGTAAAGGAAGTGGAAGGTAGACATTTCATAGAAAGATTAAGGAAATGGTAGCAATAAATATACAAATTACTTAGAACTAAATTACATACAAAATACTAAATTAATATTAAAAATGTTAATAAACATATTGTTTATAATAACACACATGGTATATGTGGATGGGCACACAAAAGTGTCAAAAAATCAATTATGGATCGCATAATCTTAAAAATAGCCAAAAATTAGCCATTTCTGTTTTCTGACCATATTGGGGCACAATTTGAAAAACTATGGGAATTTATGTAGCTTCATAAGAAATTCAAAGTGAATTGTTTGGAAGAAGACTTGCCAAAGAAGCCACTCATTCCAAAAAGAAATTGCGAACCCGAACGATTGGTTTTGCAAGAGATCATCTGACTGAAAAAAATATCAATTATGGATCGCGAAATTTTAAATATAGCTAAACCTCTATTCCGTCTTCTGACCAGATTGGGGCACAAATGAAGGAAACTATGGGAATTTTTTTAGTTTTTCTTAACATAAGAAATAGTCTGATTGAAGTTGAATAGTTTGGAAGAAGACTTGCCAAAGAAAAGCCACTTATTCCAAAGAGATAGAGGGAACACCCTGACTTAGTTTTGCTAAAGATCATCTTAACTCTTAACTGTACTGGAAATGACTAGAGAAACGTAATTTTTAGTGATGAATCCAAGTTTTCTTTATTCTATAGTGAGGAAATGAAGAATGTTCGACGTCCAATAGGCAAAAAACAGACAAGAGACTGAACCCAAAATTCACAAACCTACTAGTCTAGGATGGTGGAGATTCTGCGATGATATGGAGATGCTTCTCTGGATTTTGGAAGAGAGCACTTTATCGTGTAGATAAAAACCTGGATAGGTAGAAGTCGAATATTGTGGAGTCCTATGTAGATCAAAAAAAAAATCTCTACATCATTTTTTTTCAATAGGATAACTATCCCAAACAATGGTTCAATTATGAAAGTATTTGATTACTATCCTAACATCTAAATTTCCTGACGTACCTTTTAGAAAATCTATCGGATCATCATAAATCGTATGAAAACTTAGCTCACTTTGTTTTGACAATATATCAGAGTTTTTTCATAAAACCCGGATGCGTAGTATAATACCTAAATAATAATTCATAGTAGTAAATAGTTTTTAAAGTATTTTAATTAAATAACACAAATTTATGAAATACTGAAATAGTTAAATTATTGCTGTTAAATTTAAAATTTTTATTGGCCCCCATAAATTTAATTATAAGAATTGCTTTGCCATAATCATATCTTATTCTGTCTTATAAAAAAATATGAACAATAAATCATGCAATTCAAACTAATAAACTTAAAAAAATTAGGCATATGTTAATATTTTTTAAAAGAGATAAAAACGTATGCTTGTGCAATAAATAAAATTTATGTGTGTATGTTGTTGAAGATATGCAAATATACGTTATCAACAAATTATGACTTTTTTGATTTTACTTGTAAAAAAATAATGATAGAAATGCAGTATTAAATAGGAAACATTTTTCTTCTCCATAAATTAAAAACACAACTTAACAATTTTGTAGGTTGGTTTTTATTACCCACAACTAAAATTAGAGGTTTTATCATTTATCACGGTTTTGTGTTAAATAATTTTAGTCGCGTCACAACTTCTAATCATTTGCGCAAAAATAACGTAAACGACATCACTTTTCTAGATAAAAATTTAAATACTACTTTCTATTATTTAAATTTATAAAAAATATTTATATAAAGCAAATTTTACATTAATATTTTTTTAAATACTGCATTTTTGCTAAATTTTTGCTGCATTTATGATTAATTTTTAATTTATAAAATGTAGGTTATTATAGATAATCTTGAGTAAAATTACTTCCATTAAATTAATTTTCGAATTACTTAATAAGTTAACAAATTATTATAGTGAATTTAATGATTTACACTTAGGTTATTCCATAATTAGCTTTCAACTCGTTTGAGATAGACATGAAAACGTGGAAAATCCGTTTTAAAATATCTTGCATTCTTCAATTGATTAATAGCGAAATCAGGTTTTTGGCAAAAAAATAAAGATCAAGGTTACTGCAATGCATAAACATAAGATACTGGTTAGAGATGTAAAGACAGCTTAAGACACTAAAGACATACTTAATGTACACATGCGTGAACCATCATTTCTTAATTTCTGCTTGTTACTCCTGCGAGTCCTTGAAGAATCATTCAAAATTCCAAATTAAAACCATGAATCATGAAAACTACAATTCCAAATAATGCTATTTTTTTAAATACACTACATTTTTGACTCAATTTTTAAATATGAACCATGCTCAATTAATTTAGTTTTAAATAACGACGTAAAAGTGTTGTAAATTTTAGATTTATTTGTTCCACCTTATGTAACTTGCTGCGACGAATTAGGAAATAATTTCTATAAAATGTTAATTTTTTCCTAGAAAAAAAGGTCAAGTTAAAGGTGATTTTGCCAATACAAATTAATGAAATATACACATTAGTACTGGGAATTGGAGGCTCGTCAGATACGTCACCCAACCTGTTCTTTGCTGTAGTGCAAAACTTGTTATTGTTTATTAATTCCCTTATTAACATGTGTGTCGATATAAATTGTAAAATATGCAAAGCTCACTTGTAAGTGCAGTTACTTAAGCAGTGTAACATGTAAAGTAAAAAGTTTCCCTTTGTAAGAAAACGATACGATAAGTGAAAAGACATTTGTTAGTTCCTGTTTACTCACTATTGCAATTGCTTCGATAAAATTTATTAATTAGGCCAATTTTCTTGATTCGAATAACTTCCTTGCAAGATAATTTTAACTTAAGCCTACAAAAATTGCATTTAATTATTCTGATTAAGAAATGAATAATTATAACGTTTTAATATTCATTCTTTAATCTAATACAAAACATTTCCGAAATTCTCGTTTAGTAACCAATAATTATTTCAAACCTAAAAGGGGTAATTATTGTTAAATTTGACGATTAACCTTAGACGTAATTATAGTTTAAGTAGTTGAGTAAGCTTCGAATTTAATTAAAATTTACCAAAATTGCCAAAATTGATCGATCAAAATAATACGTTTTCATTCCTAATGTTGCAATTTGATTACCGTTGGATTTATTTCAAAATGATGGCTCATGTCAATCGTCAAAAAATCCAGGGACATAACTAAATAGTACATGGCTATCCTTTCCAAAATTTGTATGTGGCTTTTATTTTATGGTACTTTAGAAAACCCCACTGTATTGGTTTTGAATAAAATTTCATTGAATTTGAAATTCTTCATAATATAAAAAATGATCATTAAAAATTTAAGTTTTACAAACCATTTCTTTACTGATAAGATAAAGTAAAAGTAAACATCCTTGATCATAACTAATATATTTGTTCTTCTTCACTGATAAAGAGCTAATGTATTGAACCAAAATTTGTCAATATTAAAATTTGCAACCTCAAACATTGATTAAAAGATGACTCCATTATCAAATTTAACCGTTTTTTTTTGGAATTCGATTTAGCTTTATTTATCTGTACATTTTACCTCTTTTATATTTAGTAACCGTAAAAATATGGAAATTTGCTTGTATAATCAACTAAAAAATTAGAAAAATAAAAAAGATTTAATTTAAGGCATTTTTATGATACTTCATATTCAATGATAATAATTCCCTACCACCCACAACACAGGTAAAAATCAGCAAAATTTTAAAGGGTATACTTATAAAATGGCGAAACCTGCAGGCGAAACCGTAAAATCATAGGTCTAATTTTTATCACAAGAATTTTATCGGTACTTTTTGCATTTTTAGGAACCTTCATTATATTTTTTTTCATATTCTTTTAGCATTGTTCTTTTATTGCCAGGGATTTTTTCTTCATTGGCAATTTCTGTTACATTTCAAGAAGCAAAACCCTGCAATTTTATGGATTATATTTATTTCTCAATGCCACTACAATTAGTGTAGTTTTTTTTTTACTTATTTTAATTTTTTAAGGCTAGCACATTTTGTAAAAATATTCTTTATAATTAATAAATAAGTATAGAGTATGGCTAAAATGATTAATGGTTTTATAAATTTAAAATTAGGTTTCCTGCTTTTTTTGATACAAGAATTCAAAAAATTTCTCAAGCAGTAATAACGATGTAAAATACTTATTTTTTTAAGTTTATAAACTTTTTATTTGTATTTGATAATTTTGTAACCATTATTGTGTAAAGTGGTTACGAATTAGGAAGTTCATGTTTTTTAAGCAAAAATTACACAGCATACAATTTAAGAAAAAAACATGACTATAACTTTTGTAAAATGAAGAAAACACACTGGAAATTAAAATCTTAAATTTGGTTGCTTTTGTATCACCCAAACAATATTTTATATTTTGTAAATTAGTTGAATTTATGAAAATTTTCCTCATTTTTGAGAGAATCGAATACACAAAATTTAATTTAAGAAAATAACTTGACCATCTTTTGGTAAGTGAAGGAAAATGTTGATTCTTTTAATTCCTAACTGTATGTTACCTAAGAACAACGAAAACCGAATTTTTGAGAAGAAATCCACTTTTTAGTAGGAAAATTTTTAAGGTTTTGTAAAAAGAATAAACATAACTAAAAAGTAAAAAATTTGAATACTATGACTCTTTTTCTCCATATTTACTATCACATGTCCAAAGGATGTAGTTGTAAAAATTATTTTAACTCCTTGCCAAGCAATGGTGCCAAGGGATCTAAAATATTTTATTACCTGGAAGAGATCCACATCCAACTTGACCTTGATTTTTTAAGTGACGAAAATTTAATTTTTCATGATTTGTACGTATTTCACAAAAGTTAATTTAAGAAGAAAATTGACTAATTTTTTATTAGATTAAAGACGTTTTTATTTAAATTCTACGATACCTTTTTTAGTTTTTTGACAAATAGAATATTTCTTGTAAATTCTTAATTTGATCAAATATGAGATTTACTTGTATCCAACAAACACAAAATAATTAAAATTCATACTATTCAATTTTATAATATAGTGAAACCATGAAAGCAAGAAATTTTTTTGAAGTTTCGTATCGTACCTATAGTTGAATGGTTTCATGGTTTAATTGGTTTTTATTGTATTTAAAAATATTATTTTTTTAAATATTTTTTTGTAAATTGAGTAGGTAATTTATTCAAGGATACTTTGTTTTCTAATATATACTTCGGTATATCCTACAATTGTCAACTTGGTTAACACCTACGAAGAGAGAAACTCCGAAACTATATTCTCGTATATTATATTCGAAAATCTGGATTGGATATGGATTAGTTTTTTTTTTAATTTACATTTAGAAAAAACCAAACCGAAACCCAAAAATTCTGTTGATTTTGAAATGTCTTTTGAGATTTTGTTACCTTAAAATAGGCTAAGAGGGATGTTTTTCAAAAAATTGGGAAGAAGCTTAAATTGGTGGCGCAGAAGAAAAAAAATAAAGTTTATTAAAAAGTCAATTATTTTCCAAGGCACCCAAAAAATTGCCTCAGATTTATACCTTTTTTTACATGGTCGAAAAGAATTTAGATATTTCCCAATTTCAGAGGCATAACTACACCTTTTCCAATTGTATTTCAGAAAAGATCAATTCAATTTCAGAAATCATGAATTGTAATTCAGAATAGTAATTGTATTTCAAAAAGCAGCAATTGTATTTCAGAATATTCAATTTAATTTCAGAAAGTATCAATTGTATTTCAGAATTGTCAATTGTATTTCAGATAAGATAATTGTATTTCAGAAAGCTTCAATTGTATTTCAGAAAAAGATAATTTTAGAAAAGACCAATTGTAAAATATTTAGGAAGCCAAGAGTTTTTGGCGGTGAGAATTCCGAAGTTCTCTTTTAACAATACTGCTTTAATCTCAGAACAGATAATTTCAATTGGGTTTAATATTGGTGAATAAGGACCTAAGCCAAATATCGTTTCTGGTGTAATGTTAAATTACCAAAGCACATTTTTGATAAATCCTTCCTCAATTTTTTTACAATTGGGCCGTTCTGAAATTAAATTTGAATGAAAAACAATTGATGCTTTCTGAAAAACAAAATTGATCTTGTCTGAAATACAATTGATTATTCTGAAATACATTTGATTATACTGAAATACAATTGATTATTCTGAAATACAATTGACTATTCCGAATTACAATTGATATGATTTCTGAAACTGAATTGATCTTTTTTGAAATACAATTGGAAAAGGTTAGTTGCTCAATTGTTACGTTTTGCAAGGACCTCTTTTGGAGAGCTGCAAAAATTTGTAATTGACCCAAAATTTTGCATTTACGACTATTCTGAAATAGAATTGATCTTTTCTGAAATGCAATTGGAAAAAGTGAAGTAATTTTTGGCAAAATTGACCCCCAAATTTATAAAACCCCGGAAAAACCATGTCTGTGAAAAAATTAGAAACAAATGGTAGAAATTTAAAAAAAAATCACCTTAATAAATAATAAAAAAAAAGATTTTATGATTTTGGGGACAAAAACCAAATTTTTTAAATAAAGTTTATTCAATTTTTTACAATTCACAAAATTATGGATCGAAAGCAAAATTAATATAAACTTCACCAATAAAAAATTTTGTAACTTAAAAATATTTTATCATTTGTAAACAAAAATAACACCTTGCATTGTCTATCTCAAAAGACCTACATTGACAAAAGATCCAAAGAAACGAGGGCGAATGGACGAATTGGAGAAAGAAAGAACAGACAATAAAGACCACATTGGTCAAAAATTCGACGCATTCAAAAGACCGAAAGAAAGAAATTGACCGAATAACAAAACTCCGATGTTGGAAAAATGCCGAAAGTAAAAAATCCAAACAAAAAATAAACCTAATAGCGGTAAAGTTTCCACAATTTTCTGGAATATTTTCATCATCTTTAATTTCAACATGGAATAAAATAAACGGGTTTCTCTTGTGTTCTCTCGGCATTTTTAAATACATCTCAACGTAATATCTTTAAATTGTAATAAACATGTATTTCCTAAGATGTAATCAACAGTTTCTACTATAGATCCAGTTCTAATTTCCGTAATTATACCCAAACCATTCGGATCACGTTCTAGTGGATCAAACATGTAATTATCATCTTCTTTCCAAACAGAGACAATTAAAGGTCCTTGGAGGACTATATTACCGCAATCTTCAAATAATTCTTTAAGTACAGGAAGCAATCCTAAAATTGATTCATCTGTTGAGTTTAATTTTCCAACTCCAGCGTATAGGATGATGACTGGGGTGTATAGCTGGATTTATCTAAAGCATAATTCGTTTGCTAACATTCATTGGATTAAAAGGGCGATTATTTAGAAGTTGTCTCTTTGATTCTATAGAAATTCTGTTATCTTTAACCAAGTCGAAGAATATTGTTGACTAATTTTGGAGTCCAATTCGATTTGTATTGTCGAAGCATCGTTAAAGCACCTATTGCGTTGCAAATCGCATGTTTACCAGGAAATCTGAATCTTCTCTTATAATTAAA